>OY821520.1:31455457-32827931 GCA_963682025.1 Cordilura impudica
TTGGTGTGTGATGTTTCTTTGTTCAAATCTAGAGAAGGGTTGACAACTAACAAACATGCTTATACTGTTGTCAAATATCAATTAAATATATGTTATTTAAAATTAAATAGTTTTTTTGTTGATATTATCAACGTTTCTTAGAATTTTTTTTTTAGTTTTTTTGTTGAAGTATCGCTTTATCAAATTTGCATGTCAGCCGCATAAAATTTTCCCTGTCATCATGCGGTTAGATAACTAATTCACTTAATTGAATCAATTTCTAGTATTGGCCATCTTTCCCTTTAGTAAACGCCTTAAATTTAATTATTCCTACTATATGTTAAGTTACAAGTTAAGATCTCATTTATAAAACAACGCTAGATATACGCAACCAACGAATTGATCACTTAACTCATAAGTTGAACAAAGCCATAGGGAATTTTGAAAATAATCTGAACAAAACAAAACCAAAAAAAAAAACACTTGTCTTCTTTTGATACCACCAAAGATTTGTTTTTTCTAATTCGATTTCGTTACGGTTTTCAGTGTAACGCTTTCTTTTGTTTAGACTTTGAAAAGGTTGTTATAATGCCGATATAAATTTATTGTTTACTTTGTGCCATTATTTTGTTGTTGTTCTTGTTGTTGTTTTTGTATTCCGTGCAAATGTCTTCAGAAATGAAAAATGTTTCTTTAATGTGTGTTATTATGTCAATATTTACTATTTTCTTGTTTAAATATGCAAATATTTCTTCAGCTACCATAATTTTATGGATTTAACAGCTAGTGGCATAATAAAAACCCACCAGTATTTAGGAAACAAAAAGGGTTTGAAATTTAATAGATTCAGGTAAAAGAAGTCATCCAGAAAATATGAACCTAAAACAAAAGGGAGTATTCAAAAAGAGTTTGCAAAAATCAAGCATTACATACAGAGTGGTCTATCTCTCATATCGGTATGACAACATTTGATAACTTTGACATGTGTCAACCGATTGACAGCAAATTTTTTTACCAACAGTGAAACAATGACGCTGTGCATTAAGAATAGTCATTCCGATGTGTTAATTCAACGTGAATACCATCGAAAATATCGTGGCCAATATCCGATAGCACTATTTTTCATTGCAATGAAATGGTTGTAATGGTAAGATAGAATCGCTACTTTGTGGCACATTTTGAAAGCTGATTTGCATTTGTTTCCATATAAAGTGTAATTGAATTTTGATGGCAGGCTCGAATGGCTGCCACTAAACCTGACTTTCAAAGCAAATTTTGATGAATGACGAGGCCTATTTCAAACTCTGGTGCTAACAAGCTAAATTGTCGCATTTTCTGAACGAAGAATACACACGAGATCCAGGAAATACCGTTGCATTATCAAAAAGAGACGGTTTGTGCTATAACGATAGTGGGTAATTTTTCTATAGAGATGGCGAATTATATCGTCGGAAATTTCCTAATTATGTCTGCCCAAAAATACGTGGAAGAAGTTTGCATGGCTACCAGTTTGCAGTTTCTGCAAAAAAAAAATTCTTGGACGTGTGATGTCAAAAAATGAGAGATAAATTTCCCACCTAGATTTCTAAATCTTATCCCTCCGGGGTTCTTTAGTGAAATCATCGCTAAACTGCCCGAGATGCACGGGAAAAATGTGGAAAATGTAGTGAAAAAGCCACATTTTGTCGTGGCCATAAAGTAGTCCAAATGAATTAAAAAGAATTAAACTTTTCAGCCTTTCGTACCGTGCGGAAGTCTTTCCCACTTGCTGGAAGGTTGCTAATGTCCTACCAATCCTACAAAGGATGGGGCTAATAACCCTAAAAATTACCGTCCAATTGCAATCTGCTCTATGCTCTCAAAGGTGATGGAGAGCATGACCAATATCCCTCTTGTGAACAACCTAGAGGCCAACTCACTTCTTAATGATCGACAGTATAGCTACCGTAGAAATCGTTCCACGGGAGACCTATTAGCACTACTCTCTAAGCGCTGGAGCCGATCCGTTCGCAATTTTGGCGAAAGTAAAGTGGTTGCTCTAGATATTTTCAAAGCTTACTGCATTTAGGGTCGATAATGACTTCTCTCGATTTATATCGAGTTTTCTCAGAGACCGAACAATACGTCTCGTTATTGATGTGGTCTCATCTAATGAGTCCCATCTTAATTCAGGGGTACCCCAAGGTTCCGTTCTTTCTCATTCTCTTTTCCTTATCTTTCTGAGCGACCCTCTTGGTCAAACTTTTAACTCTATGTACTCTTTCACAGATAACAGCAGCATTTGCCATTCATTTTCCTTTAATTGTAGGCCAAGGCTCATGGAGGTTGGGGGCAAAAGGTGGACAATGAATGACACACTCAATCAAGAGCTGTTAACAATGTCCAAGTGGGGTAAAGCAAATAGGGTTGATTTTAATGTGGTAAAAACTCAATGTTGTATGTTGACCCATAGGGCCATGGATTCAACAATATCATCTCTTTATATGAGTGGTATAGGTATTGGGGAATCGGATACTCTTGTTGTTTTAGGCATGAGTATGCAATGTGATGTTTGGTGGAACGTTGATTTTCAAGTGCCGAAAGAAGCATTAAAGTGTCTAGGTCTAAACCGGTCCAAAAATTGCTTCACTCCTTCTGATCTCCTTAACCAACCAACTCTATTGACTCATTGGAATATCGTCGGAATGTGGGTTGTGTAGCACTGTTCTATAGATACTACCAAGGGAAATGTTCCTCCGAGATTAGCGAACTTATGCCAAGGCCCGAGTTTCGGTTCGCTCTATCCGCTTCTCTAGTAGATCAGATCCGTTTGTAGTCTATTGTTCAGTTTACCGTAAAACGCATTACAGAGAGAATTCGTTTATCAGTCGAACTATCCGTATGTCCTTCCTGACAATTACAATCTAACAAAATTGAAGTCAAATATCCACAAACACTACTCCTCTTTCCTCCTTCCCATAACCTATTTTCCTGAGATCAACACAATCACTGCATATGTAGGAAGTATCCCGCGAGTGTCGGTCTATAATAAAAAAAAAAGAAAAAAAAAATTTCACACATTTTTGTTCATAGATTTTAGTATACATGGCCAGCATTTAATCAGGTTATAAGAGATTGTGCTTACCTGCACTTAACTTATTTAGCTCCATTTAGTATTCGTTTCTGAGTTGATTTGGCAATGTGGGTCCACCTGTCTCCACCTGACGCCAATATAAATAAATTTTAATGTAAATTGACACTGCCCGCCAAAATTGAAAGTAAAGGCATTCTAGAGCAATCGCATTTTCTTCGCTTTCAGAGCAGCAGTACATTTCGTCGAAAAAAGTTCATGGAATTTTGTCAAGATATTCATTTAATCATTAAAATTTGCTTTATTATCTCCAATGCAGACTCCATTTGATGCAATACACTCATATTTTAAAAAGAAATTCAGCTTATTTATAGTTTACCAGCAAAATCCAGCACTCGAAATTCGGGTGCAAATTCTAGTAAATTTTTTTCTCTCAATATTTTTCTAATCTATATATGTATATATAAAATTTACGATAAGAAATAATAAAGGAATCTTAATCAATTTTAGGCAATCCACAATTCAACACAGGGCATGTGATATACAATTATAATGAAATTCGATAAATTGTGAATTGGCTAAAATTGATTAGTATACTTTTAGGCTCCTATAAAATAATATATCTTTAATATTATATTTTATTTAATCTAATATATTTTTAACACATATATATAAATTTATTTAATGATGTTTTTATTCGAACTTTCAAGTTGTAAATAAGAATTAAATATTTGAGCTGGAGGTCTGATTTTGGTAAAAGTTATCTATTAAAATCCAATATTTCGATATTATTTGAATATCATCTTCATGGATTATCTACAAATTTAAATTATTAGAACAATAAAATGTGTAAGTATTTAAAACAACATCAAATATTAAAAGATATAAAACAACATATATAAAATCAACAATTTTTACACAATCTTGTTACATTAAAATACAAACTTACTTTAAATCATAAACAACAAACTTAAATCTATTGTTCCACCTTCGTCATATAACATGGCACTGAATTTAAAACAATAGATCTAAGTTTGTTGTTTATGACTTAAAGTAAGTTTGTATTTTGATGTAACAAGATTGCGTAAAAATAGTTGTTTTTATATTTATATGTTGTTTTATATCTTTTAGGATTTGATGTTTTAAATACTTACACATTTTATTGCTCTAATAATTTAAATTTGTAGACAATCCCTGAAGATGATATTCAAAGAATATCGAAATATTGGATTTCAGTAAATAACTTTTACCAAAATCAGACCTCGAGCTCAAATATTTAATTTTTATTATATATAAAATATAAAATTTTGCACTTCTTCTCCTTATGAACTATAACTATGCCAATTTTCACACTCCCCCGTGCTCGCACTGTGCTCAAAAAGGGATGAAAAACTTTTCCTTCACGTATTAATATATAGACATTTTATACAGACAGACGCCTTTAGACGAGTTTAGGAAAAAGTCACAGGTACCCATGTCAAGGGAATAGAATAGTGGCTGTCATTTGTTGAGTCTTGGCGCAACAATTCAGATACGCGGTGTAAAATCCAAAACTATTCCTCATTAAAAACTTTTATTTTTTGGAGAATATGTTGTTAATGCCCAGACAATATTGTCTGTTTATCATTAGTCTTTCGTCTTTATTTTCGTTTTATTAGAAGGTGCCATTTGAATGCTTGTTGCTTAGTTTGCATGTCAAAATTTGCATAACATCTGGATTGTCTTCAGTTCTCTGGAAAACTGGAGCATTATACGAAATATATTTCAAAATAAGGAATTTTTGGTGGCCACAATTGGAAAATTTCATGCACCGTCAACTAGGAAGAGAGTAATTGAAAGAAATCAAGCCGGCGAATTCAATTGGTGTCGCTTAACACACTGGCCGCCTCAAAACAAGACATTAAAATGTCAATATCGAAGCAGTGCGTCAGAGTGTTGGTGAAGGTGAAGGTTGAACCTCAATGCGGCGTCATGGACAAAAACGGAAAATTTGACAAAGCAAATACTCGCTGAAGATCTGTGTCTCCACGCTTATAAATCTCAATTGATACAAGAATTGAAGCCCAATTACAATGCGCAGCGAAGAGAGTGCGTTGAACGGATTATTAAACATCAACAATTGGATGCTGATTTTTCCGACAAAATCATCGTAAGCGATGAGGAATATTTTAAACTTATTGTTTCATTAATCACGCATTTGGGTTTAGAGAACCTACATGGGCCTGTCTAAAAACAAATGCATCCAGAACATGTCACTGTTTGATGAGAATTTTGGTCTCAAGGCTTCATTGGACCAGACTTCTTCGAAAGTGAGGTTGATCAAGTAGAGGCTGTTATTGGCGTTCGATATCGCGACATGATAACACAAATGTTAATTTATTTACCGCTTGTAATATTTAGTAAAATATTCGATTTTCACAAGAGAACTACAAGTGAGGTATGACAAATTCGATGGCCACAACTAATCAGTTTTCTCAGCGTAACAGTTTTGTCATTCTGAGCTTTATGTGAAATAATGCTCAAACGCTATAACAAGAAAAATATGTTCACAATCGGAATACCAACGCTATAATAAATGAGGAAAAATTTGATTTCACATAGATTTCAGACCAAAGGATATTAAACTTTACATACTTTATTACAACCGAAAGCCAGTTTCAGCCTGATGCAACTTATGACGCCAGTTATTTATCGCTTGTCCAAGTTGGCACTAATTGGTGACACCAAGTGCTATGAGACTTTGTTGTACCTGGTCACTCCAACGGAGATTGTGTCACCCCTTTCTACGTTGCTCATCGATGGGTTCTTCCTTGTATGCAAAGCTGGAGCATCGTTATTCATTCGCTTAACATCTACGAACCAGAACAGTAATTGGATTTTCATGCATCTTACTATGTTTATGTCGGCATATAGGTCATGATTAATTTTAGTTCGGAATCCATCATCAAAACGTATCGGGTATTATACCTTACGGAGATTATTTTTCTTGACCACTATATTTCCCCACCATACAGTACGACGGGTAAGATGAGAAATCTGTAAAGTGTGATTTTACTACGCAATTACCTCCTAACTCCAAAATAGCATCAATTGGCAAGAGTTATTCTCCTCCTAATCTCAATATCGGTGATTTTTTTAATTTAGGTTTCTTGCAATATCTTCTCCATCAGCAAGTTGAAGAATTCACACGGTAAGACACCGAGTTGGCTGAAATCTCGCACATTATTGGAGGGATCGGAGAGGATTCTTTCTATTTTACCGGCACTTTTAACGTCATTGTTCAAGGCCGGATGATCTTTGCGGAAAGACCAAGCACTGACATTGTTTTTTAAAACTTTTCTCTTATCGGGCTATTAAACGTAGCTTTATAGATGACAAAAAGATGGTGGGTGTAAATTTATTTCTCTTGGGTTTTTCTAAGATTTTTTGTAGCCTGAATTTCAAGATTTACTAGGTCTAAAGCCCTACTGATAAGTTCTTATCAGGTTGTTGGTTTATGATTTAAGTTGTTCACATATAATGCTCGAAGTAATATTGATGCAATTGAAAGCAAGCTTATTCCTCAGAAATTAGTTCACATAGTAGGGTCTCGTTTCTTGTGGATACGGTAAAGTTCAAAAATTCCAATCCTCGAACATGTATTCTTCAGGTCATATTTTCCTTACGAGACGCATTTGACTAACTTATTGTCACCAGTTTTACATAAATTAGCAGGCAAACCATCAGCGCACAGTGGACGATTTTGCCAATCTAGGAGGACTAAATTCCAAGCAGCCGAAGATTAAGAGCAATCGCAATGAAATTTTATACATAGGTTCTAATTATGACTGCAAAGGTTCAAACCTAAGATGAGGAGCATTGAATAAAAAGTACTCCCCTCCCATATTAACTCCCCTTTTTAGTTTCAATGGCAAAAAGGCGTTTTTTAAACTATAACTATTACCGTAATTTTTTTACTAATGAAATATTGCATAAAACAGTGGCATGGCATAGGGGGCTATCTTGGGGATAAAACCGCCCCCAAAAAAATTTCTTCTTCGCAAAAAGTTCAACTTTGATATTATAACTTATTTCGTTGTTTTAAGTACAACCTTTATTTCTAGACACCTGCGCTTCTTCGGAAAAATTGCCAATGGAGAGAATGCAGGAAGAGATTATATCCTTTCCATGGTGTAAAATTTTGTACATAGTTACGGACTTGTAGAACCACACTTCGTACCATACTTCATCTTTTAGATCCGGTAAAGTCTTCAAAACCTCCTCGTGTGCACTTATCAATGTTTTCACTGTGTGATTTATAAACGACTGTAAATTAATTTCAGCACATACTTCAGTCACAGTAATATTGTAAGGATAGCACAAAAATTTTTAGTGCTTTACGATGTTATAACAGGGATACAATTTAGGACTGCAGTTCTTTATGTGTTGACCTATTGCGAGGTATTGCTTCTGTGGTACATTTGCGTCTATTATCATCACCAGTGCTTTATCAGCTGAAAGACGCTTTGTTTCCACTTCACTTAGTGTGGCCTTTTTTATTAATGTACCTCTTGATGGAGAAGCATTTGCTAAGTCCTTGACAGCATTACCTGAGTCCCTTTTTCTGCAAGATCGAACTTTCAGTTCAGTTGCCATGAACAAACGATCTCCAGATATATTAGATATTCTTTGCACTTTCGTTGTTTTATTTTCAGACAACATTCTCCGAAATCTTTTTTCCGCAATTGAAACTTTTTTTTTGAGTTCATGATGGCTCAACATCAAGAACGAACTCTGCAGCATTAATTTTTGTTTCAAGCCAAACGGAATTACAATGCTTAAATCTGGGCTTCTCTTATCGGGATTTATTCCACCTGACTTCAAAATCGTAACAAAGCTTTTCTAAACGTACTTTCAACTTTTCCCAGACCACATCTCTTCCAAAACCCGTTGAAACGTGTTTTGAAACTTCTTTAAAACTTTGGGGTTTAATGTTTCTCCACCAGTTCCTTCGGCGATATTTCAGACATTGTAAAAAAAGATGCTTTTGGGCAAATATGGGCAAGATTTTATTTTTGGAATTAATTGTGGGAATGTAATTCATTATCTCTTTTGTATTGCCAATGTAGAATCTGATAGAATTTGTAAATACGAGTCTATGAAAAGTTAAGATTATAACAATGGAATATTCTTCTAACATGTGAAAAAATGTATCGAATTTTTTTTTAAACTAAGTCCTCCTAGATTGGCAAAATCGTCCAATGTGCAGCGCCAGCAGTTTTCTTATCCCTTAACATGACTATAGCTGTTTAACCTTTAACGCGTCAAGTGCAAATTATACATTTGCGTAATTATTATCTTCATAGCTTGCTAAAAGTTTGGAAAAATGCTCTCCGTCCAAAACCTAAGTGTTCATTGTGGTGGGGGGGAATATGAGTATTATCTCTCACACATTTAAATCCTTCAGTTTAATACTATATTTATTTAAGAAACTCCGGATTTCATTCCTGTCGTGTAGCACCTCAAAAATCCCCACAACCACCCGTTCATTGAAGGAGGAAAAACCAACGCTGCATGAATGAAGTTCACCCACATTAGTGTAAAATGTTCGTGGAAAATTCCGTCAAAAGAGTGCATATGTGCCAGCTGTGGATACCATTTGCTCCATGTTTTGTTCCTACATAACCCTATCCCGCTTGCTTTCTGATTCAGTAAAAAACAACGTAAAGAAAACAAGTAAGAAAATTATAATCGGTCTAGACCGACTATACGATACCCTATACCATGCGTTTAGAAACCCTATCTCTTAGGCCCAACTAACTGGACATAGAAAATTAGCAAAAACCAAACTTGAATGGGATTTTTATTAATTTTTTTGGCTGCAGATATGAAAAAGTTCATATCGGATGCTATATCTATATAGGGACTAGGTCCAAAATTAGACCGATCCTGATCATGTTTGGTAAAGTCTCTTGTATTTTGCAAAAATATATACAAACAAAATTTGAGAAGAATCAGTGCAATATTTATACCCTACACCACTATGTGGTTTGGGTATAATGACTTTGTGCTGCTGTTTGTAACAACCAAATGTATTTGACCCAGACCCATCTTTAATTATACCGATCGAATCAGAATCACTTTTTGAGTTGATTTAACAATGTCCGTCCGTCCGTCCGTCTGTGTGTCCATGTAAACCTTGTAATCAAACTGCAGGTCGCAAATATGAATAAATTTCGATGAGATTTGGCACATAAGCTTTTATCGGCCATAGGATGAACGCTATTGAAATTGGTGAGAATCGATTCATGTTCAGACCTAGCCCCCAGACAAATTACCCCTATGAAATCGACATAAATTGCCATAAGATCCAAATTGTCATATAGATCTTACTCAAATTGGGTTTGTATGCATTCATTACATCCATTAATGAGTAGTCCAAAAATGATACCTGTGGTCCAATATAGATCTGCTTCCCGATATTCACTTAAATCTATTAAAAAACAAAAATATTGTACTGATTCTTCTCAAATTTTGTTTGTATATATTTTTGCAAAATACAAGAGACTTTACTAAACATGATCAGAATCGGTCAATTTTTGGACCTAGTCCCCATATAGATGTAGCATCCGATATGAACTTTTTCATAACTGCAGCCAAAAAAATTAATAAAAATCCCACTCAAATTTGGTTTATGCTTATTTTCTATATCCAGTTAGTTTGGCCTAAGAGATAGGGTTTCTAAACGCATGGTATATGGTATCGTATAGTCGGTCTAGACCGACTATAATTTTCTTAGTTGTTTTGTTTTTAATAGATTTAAGTGAAGATCGGGAAGCAGTTCTATATGGGGTCAAAGGGATCATTTTTGCACTACTCATTAATGGATGTAATGAACGCATACAAACCCAATTTGAGTAAGACCTATATGACAATTTGGATCTTATGGCAATTTATGTCGATTTCATATGGGTAATTTGTATGGGGGCTAGGTCTGAACATGGACCGATTCACACCAATTTCAATAGCGTTCATCCCATGGCTGATAAAAGCTTATATACCAAATTTCATCAAAATATATTCATATTTGCGACCTGCAGTTTGATTACAAAGTTTACATGGACACACAGACGGACGGTCGGACGGACGGACATTGTTAAATCAACTCAGAAAGTGATTCTGATTCGATCGGTATAATTAAAGATGGGTCTAGGTCAAATATTTTTGGTTGTTACAAACAGCAGCACAAAACTGTGTTGCCTGTATAATCGAAATCTTGAAGAAAATATATTTTTATCTCACTTAAATATAGATTCCGCTTAATTATGTTGTCCATTAATAATCTCCACCAGTATGATTAAGAGCTGACTATTTTTGGAACTTTGAATCTTTTATTGATAAACATATAAATATAAATTTCAGGTAAGCAAACAATTTTTTAAAACTTTTTCCAAAATCTTCAGAAATCTAATTAATAAAGATTCCTCTAAAATCTCAATTATTTATAATATTTATAATATTTCTTGGCACCTGCTGTATGTAACAGACCTCTAACCTATAAGTATGTGTACGAAATTCATATCAAAATGCAAAAATTAAATTTAGTTCTTTATGGTTGATGTTGTAAATTTTAATCCATCCAGCAATCGAAAGAACATAAATCTCTATTTTCATGTTTCACACACAAATTCATATTATACAAACAAACCCACTCATGTTATAACTAAACAACAACAACAACAACAGCAAACCAAAGAAATAGAGTGAGAGTTCTAGATTCATGATTTGATATCCTTCGAATGTGCTTCAAAAACCAAAAAAAAAAAAAAAAACAGACTACACTACACTACCGTGTCCACTCAACCATGAGTATGTTTGTTTTCTGCAAACATTTGGCAGCTCCTGCCAACAGCAACATAACTAAAAAAAATCAACATTTATGATTTATTACCCAAGTCAACTGTGATTGATTTCTGGTGTTTTTTGTTTTTTGTTGTTGTTTGCTTTTGTTTTGTTTGAATGAACAATGTATTTTACATATACACAGTGTAGACATGGAGATTTTTAGTATTGCTAAACGTGTGAATGATAGAATGAAATTGTAGTAGTGGAGCCACTACTATTTCCTCATGGCATCAGTGTTCAGAACGTTGGTGTCGAATCCATACAACACGTGAGTAAATCACTGATTTTTCATCTAAGTTTTGTAAAAATACAAATACAAATAACAGCAACAACAACATCATCGAAAAGGACCTTTCTTATCAACATCATCCGTAGTTTTCGTCATCGTTCTTATAATAATGATGTATAACGAAAATATCATCATCATCATCATCATCATCACTCGACTTTTGCTTTGTTATGTGCTCTAATTATGTTGATGAAGCTGTTTTATAGTCGTACACTTAGTTTGTTGAGAAAGAAAACTAATACGAATTTCTATTAATAACTTTTGTCTATAAAAACCCTCGCTTCTAAAATGGAGTTAAGGGTAAAATAGCCTACAAAATTACAGGTAGTAAATTAAATGTATTCTACATTTTTTAAATTTAGAAATTAAAGAACTTTTCCTAATAGCCAAGTTATTCAGATTGAAAAACTTGTTTATATTGTGCAAATTAGACTAGTTCAAAAAAACTTTTTTCCGAAAACACCAAGACACCCTTTACTTTTTTATATTTACTAATAATATCACTCTCCTAAAATTTCTGCTTTCTACTTCTATTGGAAAAGGGTGCTCAATGGCTTGCCATTTTATGCTTTTAACAATTTCAGTCAATTTTTGTAGTTTTAGACTTGAATGCATGCCTAAAAAATATTTTTTGTTATCAAGAAGTGTTTATTCGCATTGATTTCATTTATTATAATAATAAAAACTAGCAGATTCCAGCGCTCGAAATTCGAGTGCAATTTCTAGGTAGCTTTATTTTTCAACTTAGCCAATTCAGAAACCAACACTTTTATGGTTTATTATTATTGTGAATGAAGATAATAAACTCATAAACAAACATATTAAGAAATTTAATAAAACACACATAGCATATGTATAAGCAACTTTAAATGCAATTTACTCAAAAAAAAAAAAAAAAATTTTAAAATCTCTAAATCTGAAAAACGGCTAAAAGAAATACCTTTCAGATAATATACTTCTGATCAAAATCGGGATAAAACGGTGAAACAAAACATCGGTCACAAGAAATCGCCTAACCTATTAATATTATGGATATAAATGTAATTGTAATATGTAATATTATGATAAAAATTATAATTCAGCCTTTATTGTTGAAAGATAAAGAATACTTATTAGAGCCAAAACTTTCCTGGTTGATTTAGTTGCATTGGCTTCACCAACTCGTCTCGCTAATCAAAAATATTTTTGACTGGTGTTACAAATTTAAATTAATTAATCACACTGAAACACTTACCAGCAATAAATCAAGTCCTACTGCGCTTTCACTATCAGCTAAGAGAAACTAGATCAGTTAGAAATATGACAATTGAAGAGGTAATGATTGTGTAGCAAAAAGTTGTCATTCCTACTATCCTTGTAACTCATGCAATTGAAAAGCTTGAAAATATGCATAACAAATGGCTTTTGTTGAAGAAGATTAAAGGTCGTATCTCAGAATCACAAAGAAAAAGAGAACTTCTTTTTTAAATGACTTTCTGTTTGATGATGCTTTGAATCTTTTAAAAATTAAGGAAGACTGTGATTTCCTAATGGATCAAAGGGATAAACATAAAACGTACTTCGGTGCTCGAGACAAAGAACTGATAAAAAAGCAAGAAAGAATTCTTGATAGAAAAAAGAAAGAAGAAGCACGAAAGAAAAAAGCATTTTCTGAAGTATCAGCTACATCAACCTTAGCTGTTAGTCCAATTGCAGATTCAGAAAGTTAAATTTCTCAATCCAGTATTGACGAAAATTTCTTAGACAATAAAAATAAAAGTCATGATGAAAAAGCACCGCTCATCGCAATAAAATATCAGAACGAGAAGCACTTCGCATAATTGTTCCAGTTGTTGCAGCTTTGGGACATGATCTTTCTACCCTTCCTTTATCAAGAAGTTCAATTAAACGATCACGAAAAAGAGCTAGAAAAGAATTTGTTCACTCAGCGTTGACAAAATTCAAACCCAGCCATTCATTAGTCGTACATTGGGATGGCAAACTGCTACCCGAATATTTTGGATCAGGCGATGACTCTGAAAAATTGCTTGGTATGCAGAAAATAGAATGTGGAGGTACAGGGCAAAACATTGCCAAATCAGTATTCACACTGTTAAAACAGTGGAATGCAGAAAGAAAAGTTCAAGCTATGAGTTTTGATACAACGAGTGGTCATTTAAATGGGGCATGTGTTAATTTAGAACGAACATTGCACTTTTGTGGCTATACTGTCGTCACCATATATATCTTGGAACTAATTTTAGCAAAAGTATTCACAGTATGTTTTGGACCATCGTCCTCACCAGAAATTCCTCTCTTCAACAGACTTCGAAATGTTTGGCAAGGAATTGAACAGAAAAACTTTCAGGGAATTGAACTTGAAGATAGCGTTGAAGAATATAAATAGTCTACTATCTGTATATAAATCTTTAGTAATTAGAAATGAGTATAAAGAGGAAATTGAGTTGACATAAGCTGTTTTGGGTAATCCACTTGAGAAAATGCATTGGAAAGCACCAGGTGCAATTCACCAGGCTCGCTGGATGGCGAAACTTATGTATGCTTTTAAAATCTTCCTATTCAGGAAACAGCAAGATGTTATTCATACTGTAAAGAATGAACAGATACAACTCCGACGATTTGTGCATTTTGCAGCTCTTTTATATAACTAGTAAAGCGTGGATTGAAGCTCCATTTTCTGCCGAAGCTCCTGGGAATGATCTGAAATTATGGAAAGACCTAAAAAAAATATGAGCTGATTGACTCTGAAATTGGAGAAGCAGCAAGAAAAGTTTTCGAATAATACTTGTGGTATATTTTTGATGAATTAGTAGGTCTAGCATTATTTTCAGAAAAAATTTTAGCAGAAGATAAATGCAAAATTATTGAAGGAATGAAAAATACAAAAAATCGCGGAATGTAAGAGGACCAGGGCAATTAAATGTATTAAAAGGTAACGGTAGCTTTGAATATTTTGCAACTGAAAGGACTATTGAGCTATTTTCTCGTTTTAATATTAGTGACTCTTTCTTAACATTATCGACAAGAAAATAGGAAGAAAATTGCAACAAGCAATTAGGGGAAAAACAATAAAAGAACTAAGAGTTAATGATACGAGCTGAGACAGGTGTGCAGCTAATGCAAGATTTTTACAAATTGTTAACCAATGATGAATATGATAAACAACTTCTTTTCCAAGTAGTTGAAGCAAATCGAAACGCAGTTCCTTCAAAGGCCACAAAGCGAGATATTGTTAATAGCCTTGCAAATACAAATGTATAAAGATATTAAAAATGCTAATTATTTTGTAGTACATCATTAAAATTGTTATCTACTGAATACAAAATACATATGTGTCTGAATAAGTTGATTTTATTTCAATAATAATTTTTCTGTATGAATGAAAACAGTCATTGAGCGCTGGTAGCTGACAACTGTTTGATCAGTGAGCACCAACTTAGAGTTGGAATTAAACACTGAAATTTTATGAGAATATTATTATAGGTAAATGTAAGTGAATGAGGGGTGTCCTGAACTATGGGCGAAAAAAAAATGTTTGCCCTTATATTTGTGAACCACCCTAGTGCATATCTTGCTCTACGAACATAACGAATGACTCTGTAATTTATTTCAATTGATTGGATTGTTTCTATATATAGTTTTTCCTACAGGCGGCCATGAGATTTGAACCTTCATCTATCTAACATAAACTCGTATTTTTTTTTTTAATCAGCACTTGCCATTGATCAACATCACTTTATACTATTAAATTCTTCATAAGCCTTTCAACAAGTCTGATAAGTTTAAGTCTGATAATTTTTTTTAAGGAATCGTCAGGATCTTAGTATTTATATTGATGAGGAAAATTTACTTGCTATCATTTCTACGCCAAAATAATTGATTTATTGGCTTTTTTCATTGGTTAGTCTAAGCGTTTTTTTTTTTTAATATGAATTCCATGAAAGGGCTTTAGTTCTAAAAGTAGTCAAATCCGAAACGTAAGGTGCGTTTCACAATTATAAGGTTAATTTATTTTTTATTATAGATGTCAGTATTCATTGAAACAAGTCAGAGTATTAAATTCAGTTGTGCCGAAACTCTGATGCCCTTCACCCGTGTTCTAAACACAATAACAAAATTAGGGTTTTAACTTCCATCTTATTATACGTTTTTAATTAGACTACTATTAGTTTCATTTAATAGTTTTTCAGAGCCCACTTTCTTAAGTTTTTTATTTTTGCTGTTACAAACTTGTACTTATACCATGAGCATTTAGTAAGTTGAAGACTTGATATAAAAATTAATTCTCCAAATCAAATTCGTTTTCTGCCCTTGATTTATCTAAGTGTATTTTTGGATATTTGTAATGAAGTTATTAATTTTCATCCACAAAAAGTGATGCAGAGCATCTCTCTCTCTCTCTCCCCCACAATGGAACTTATGATTATGACAAATTCGTATATGTAAGTAAGTACGAGTGTGAATATAGCTGGCTTGTTAACTTGTTGTAGTTAACACATACTAATTAGCAAAAATGTCAACAAAACATACGAAAAAAAAAACTAAACTAAACAACTGAACAGAACAGGATCAACCAGTCATCAATGTGTATGGAATGGATTGTTTTAAGGACGAGAACTGCTGTTTGACTGAGTGGTTGGCTGACTGGCTGACTGGCTGATAATTTCAGCATAATTATAGCATGAGTATAGGAGTACATACACATAACAAGCAGAATGTGGAAGGTATTCGAAAATGGGTTATTATTGTTTGTGCAAGCCATTTTTTCACGTCTGTGTTTTTGTTTGTTCTGTATGTGACGCAAACGAAAAATATGTTGATTATAAAAGGCTCCGTACACTTTCACATGTAGAGGGTGTCCCAAAATTCAGGTTTATTTTAACTAAACAGAACACTCATTATTTTCTCGAATTGTTGTTATTGAATCATAAAGTACACAGGATGTATTGTATTGTATTAACGAGGTGGTGCTGCGACCAAATGATCTATTGTACTGCCCTCTGCTAATAGGTTTTCCCTATAAAATCTCATCCAACCCTAAAACACTCAGAAATTCGAGGATGTTGGTTGCTTCTAGTAATTTTATTTGGCTACCTAGTATTTCGAGAGAACCCAGGTGCTTTTTTCTCCTATGCATTAACGCTCCACAGTCCCCAAATAGGTGCTCTGGTGATTCGGGTTCCTCATCACAGAATATGCACATGGGGTTTGCTAAAATTCGTAACTTGCTCAGATGTTCCCTGAGCCTACAGTGACCAGTTAAAATCCCAGTTAGTATTCTTAGTCCATTCCTAGATAACCCAATACATGACTCAAATATCTTACTGTTGTAGTTACCTCACAAGAGTTTGGATTGCCTTAAGTCCAAGTGGATCGAGAAAAGTTTCTGTCTAACATGATCCTCATGGTTTTTGAGTACGCCTTCCAAATCTCCTTCTCAAATTCCAGAAAATGATTCTGGCCCTATTAGTTTTGTGGAAGCTCCCCATCTGTCAATCTCATCAGCTTGCTCATTACCCTGAATCCCAATATGCCCCGGGACCCAACAAATGCTGACTTTATTCCGTTTGCCTGGTTCACTTAGTCTCTGTAGACAGTCCCATACTAATTTAGAGTCTAATTCATAGGAGCTTAGTTGCTCGAGTAGCAGCTTGACTATCTGATAATATGGTTATGCTCCGTCTTAAGTATTTTCTATTGAAGTGAATTTGAGCACATCTACCGGTGGCTTAAATTTGTGCTTTGAAAATACTTGTGTATAATCCTATTGACTCGAAATATTTGGCTCTGTACCACATTCGGTTTTTGACCCATCTGTTTACCATATGATTGCATCTTCTTTTAGAGAGTATGCTGCTCCATTCTTTCTTATTGCTAAGTTTTGTAACAAAGTTTTTCTTGAGATCGTATTTCTTCTCAGTCCTATCTATGGAGGGAGTAATCATTAACTTCACTTATTTCGCTCCATCGCCCTTCATAAAGCCTGATTATAGATTTATCCCCATGCTCTTGATTCCTGTTGCCAGGGTTTTCATCCCCAGTTTCTACCCGCTACCCTTCTACATATTATTGTAGCACGCTCGGATTTACCAGTAATGTTGTCGACATGTGCCGTGCATGTTAACTTGCTGTCTCGAATTATCCCCAGGTATTTCACCTCTAACTTTGTTTCGATGACTCCTCCCAGCATTTGAATTGCCCTCCATCTGTGAAGTTTCGTTTTCCTGGCAAATGGTACAATAGAGGTCTTTGTCTGATTGATGTTCAATTCCGTTGCCAAGCTCAGGTTAT
The DNA here is from genome assembly GCA_963682025.1 of Cordilura impudica. Lineage (NCBI taxonomy): Eukaryota > Metazoa > Arthropoda > Insecta > Diptera > Scathophagidae > Cordilura > Cordilura impudica. The sequence continues at coordinate 31,472,971 of OY821520.1, forward strand.
ATATGGAATAACATATCGAGCAAATGGCCTCTACGGCTTTGCTGCCATATATGCATTCTGAATTCCGTTTATGACGCGTAGAATTTGCTTTTTAGAGCACAGGTAATTATGGACTTATTGGCATAGAACTTTGACTTCAAACAACACCATAAAAAGAATTCCAATGATATTCAATTGCGCGATGAAGAGGGGCCAACTCTGCTCACTTATACAGTCATTTAATCGTTTCACCGGCTGTATGGCATATGAAACCACATGTTGTCCACTTTACGCAAAAAGAACTCTGTTATCATGTCATGACATCGAGCACCAGTAACAGTCTCTGGTTCAATCATGCCTCCAGCGCAAAATCATCACCAACCAGAGATACGCTGTGGATGCATTTGGATTCTCTGAACTCGAATTGTGATAATTTTTACTATTAACGAAATAATCAGGTGAAAATGTGCTTCATCGCTTACGATAATTTTGTCAGAGAAATTAGGATCCGTTCAATAATCCATTAAACAAACTCTCTTCGCTGGACATGATCATAGGTTTTCAGTTCTTGTGCTAATAGAAAGAAATATGAATGGGGACTCAAAAATACGCTATAGTGAGCTTCCTGAAATTTGCAATTCTTTTCCGCAATGCCGAATTAATGTTCCAGGGCATTCTCCAACACTCTTTCGCTTCGATATCGAAATTTAACTGGCTTGTTTTTTGGACGATTAGTATTCTGCTCTGCCTGAAATTTCCAATTACGCTCTTCACAGTTGAAGAAGTTAGATAAATCTTCCGATTATATTTTCCATACAATTTTCGAACAGTACCCGCCAAATTTTCAAACTTCCAAACTGCCTTTTTTTTTCTGATTGCCAACTTTTTACTGCATAAATAGTGGCAAATACAAATCTTGCGTTAATTTTGGGACACCCTCTGTATTCAGAAAGTGCCAACAACAATTGTGTAAAATAACATTGAATTCCGTGATATTACTCGTATATACAAACAATAAAGTCAAATTCATTTCATGTGCCAAAAGCACTACTCGACCTAAAAAGCAAAGAAATAACAAATAAATAAATAAAAGAATCTCAATGATGATTATGATGATTTCTTCTTTAGTTATGTCCATATATTGTACATAAATATATATTTGATGCTAAACAGTATACAAACAGACATATTAACTCATTCACTTACGAGTACTTTGGCTTGATTGCTTGCTTACAAACACCATCTATGTCATACAAATATTGAAAAAAAATATATGTTTATAACTGGTATGGTGTTTGTGCAAACCTTTATCTAATATATATAAAAATGAGTTGGCGTGTGTTTGTGACAGCATAACTAAAGAACGGAGTGACGGACTTGGCTGATTCGTTTTTAATTTTATTCACTGTTGTCCCCGAATGGTTTGCAGACAAAAAATAATAATAATAATAATAATAATAATAATAATAATAATAATAATAATAACAATAATAATAATAATAATAATAATAATAATAATAATAATAATAATAATAATAATAATAATAATAATAATGTTCAATCAGATATCGAGAAACTTAATCCCCAACAGAAATATACCTACGATACAATAATGAAAGCCGTGAACGATGGAACTGGTGGAATATTTTTTTTGGATGCTCCTGGAGGTACAGGGAAAACATTTTTGATTTCATTGTTATTAGCAACTATAAGATCGCAAAATCACATTGCACTTGCCCTCGCATCCTCAGGTATTGCTGCAACTTTATTGGATGGCGGTCGAACTGCGCATTCGGCACTTAAACTGCCATTTAACATGCAGATTAACGACCAACCAACATGCAACATATCGAAGACATCCGGAATGGCAAAAGTCTTGCAACAATGCAAACTGATTGTGTGGGACGAGTGTACAATGGCACAAAAAAAATCATTGCAAGCTTTGCAAATAACACTACAAGATCTGCGAGATAATCGAAATCTTTGTGGTGGTGACCTGATACTGTTGGCAGGCGATTTTCGCCAAACATTACCGGTAATTCCACGGTCAACTGCAGGTGATCAAATTAATGCATGTCTACAATCTTCCAATTTGTGGAGACATGTTACAACGCTGAAACTCACAACAAATATGCGAATCCAACTGCAAAACGATCCCTCAGCAGATGTTTTTTCGGTGCAATTATTAGATATTGGAAATGGAAAAATTCCCATCAACGTTACGACTGCTTTAATAAAGTTACCTAATGACTTCTGCCATTTCACTGAATCAAAAGAAGAGCTAATTCATTGTGTGTTCCCCAACATTTCGCAGCATTACAGGAATCACGATTGGCTACGAGAACGAGCAATATTAGCCGCTAAAAACAAATACGTCGATGAGATAAATGCAACGATTCAAATGGCCATTGAAGGACTAATAGTGTCTTACAAATCAATTGACACTATCATGAATCAGGAGGATGTTGTCAATTATCCAACAGAATTTTTAAATTCAATCGAGTTGTCAGGTTTGCCGCTACATGATCTACAGTTGAAGGTTGGATCCGTAGTTATAGTGATGCGTAATATCAATCAGCCTCGACTTTGCAATGGCACAAGACTTATTGTCATAAAACTTATGACAAACGTCATTGAAGGAACAATTCTGAAGGGAAAGTACAAGGGTGAAGACGTACTGATCCCACGAATACCAATAATTCCGAATGATTTGCCATTCGATTTCAAACGCCTTCAATTTCCAGTTAGACTTGCACTTGCAATGACCATTAATAAGGCGCAGGGACAGTCTTTAAAAATTTGCGGCATCAATTTGGAGTATCCATGCTTTTCTCATGGCCAGCTCTATGTGGCATGTTCTCGAGTAGGCAAACCATCGGCGTTATTTGTTTACGCAGACAGACAAACAAAGAACGTTGTACATCTGAAAGCGTTGCAGTAATTTAAAATCTCAATTTAATTGAAATAATCATTAAAAACTTAACAAAAATAATATTTAAAGCATTCTTTTAAATAAACGTACTTTTGTAACACAATTATTTTCTCAATATAAATATTTAAATCATCTATCCTGAAAATTATAAATTTTTAATTTACCACCTTTGAAGACAGGACGAAATTTGCCGGGTCAGCTATTGTATATATTACAACACTTGAATAAAATGAAAAAAAAAATTCTGTCTCATTATAACTACAATTCATGGGTAGCGAAGCGCACCGGGTCAACTAGTATTATATATATGTATATATACGACTATGGATACACTGCAAAATCTTTCTTAAAAAAGAATTTCCAGTGTAAAGTTTAAAATATTTCAATTATAATCTTTGTAATTAGTACCTGAACTTTTAACTCTGAGACCGGTGCACCGAAATGCCATTAAAACCTGCAACTCGGCAGATGTTCTGCACTCCCTTTTATCCAATACAATTGACCATATCAATAATTTATGCGCGATAGATTTGCTAGGTCGATGCCTTGTTCAGAATTGATAATTTAGAGTTGAAACAGGATCAATTCTCTCCCTAAAAGTTCTTGGACGTCTTGCAATGGTAACTGCAAAACATTTGTCACTTTGTAAAATATATATATGAAAATTCGTAGATGTTTTTGTTATAAATACCTACCAATTCTTCTAATCAAATTTATCAACTCCATATTTATACCCTACACCACAATGTGGTCAGGGTACAATGACTTTGTGCTGATATTTGTAACTACCAAGAATATTTGACCTATTATACCGATCGACTCAGAATCACATTCATATTCTGTCCGTCTGTCCGTTTGTCTGTGTGTAATATATCGCACACCTAATTCAAAAGTAACTCAACTCAAAATTTACATTTTTCGGGTTTATATGCTTAAACTATGCACAATACACTTGGTTATCTATAAAAAAAATATCAGTGTGTTTTGTTGTTGTTAACTGTTGCTAAAAAACAGTTAAGTCTTTTTTTATGTTATGCTTTTCTTTATGTTTTAATTGTTTCAATTGTCGATATCTGAAAAATGAAAATTTTGAGTTGAGTTACTTTTGAACTATGTGTGCGATATATATACTTTGATGAAATTTAGTATTGGTCACGCTATTGAAATTGGTGAAAATCGGTTCATGTTCAGACCTAGTCCCCATACAAATGACCCCTATGGAATCGACTCAAATTGTCATATTATCCAAATTATCATATAGATCTCGGTCAAGAATTTTCACAGCCCCATATGAAGCTAATTTCCGATCGTGACTTAAACTAAAAAAAAAAAATGTTATATTTTCATTAATGAATTAGTTGGGCCTAAGAGATAGGGTCTATAAGCTTTTCTTATTGATTTAAGTCAGATTTATCTATGGTTTTATTGCAATAATAAACAAAAATGATCATTTTATTTTAACTAGAACAACAGTCTCTTATTTAACAAACGTTCATTAAAAGTTTGATAGCCTATTTTGTGTCTATGAATACTGTTTTTCTGATTTTTTCCTATGAACAGCTTATTATACTGCTAAAAAGTGTTTATGAGTTAAACTGCAAATCGTGTTGTATTGACAACACTTTAATTGTGGCGCGTGATCAAAGTCAGCTGACTAAGTTTGAGTTGATAATAGTTCGGGAAAAATATTGAAAAATTTTGGGCGTATATATTTTTAAATGGAGATAAAATGTAAATACGGAAAATATTAGTCAACGTGTGTTAGAAAAAAGTTTTATACTACTTCCATCTTAATTGTGTGATGTTGTCGAATTGTGAAATGTTTTTTGAAGTGTAATTTTTTATACGTATCCTGACAATTGTATTTGTGATTTGTGGAATATACTGCACGCAAAAAGTTGAAATTGGCAAGTTATTAACGAAAGTGTTCGGAATAGTGTCTTATTAAAATTTTTTGCAAGTTTTTGCCCGTTCTTGAAAATAATTGTTTTTTTTTTTCAGTACAATTCAAGTTTCGCCGTGCAGCGCTGATTGAAATTCGAAGCAGCAAAAATCGTCGAACAGATAAAGTAAACACACATATATTGGAAACAATTAAGAACAACAATTTAAATGAAAACCAAATTACTACGATTACCGACCAATTGAACAATTTTATTGCCTACATAATAAGTCGAATGTTGGACAGATTCAAAGATGGATACAAAAATAAACGAAATTTTATTTTATTACTATATTTTTATTTTTATTTATTTTTTATTTTTATTACTATCTTTTTATTGTTATTTTTATTTTTTTATAACTGCTAATAAATTGTTTTAGATTTTTTTAATAAATTTGGTTGAAACAATTGTTGTTGTTATTATAGGGGTGTTTCAGATTTTTCCGATCGCGAGTGGATAATGTTTTAATATTTAGATACATATGTTGAAGAACATGTTCTGTTAGCAGTACACGTGCAAGAACACGAACTTTAAATAAAGCTACACTCGGATCTGTGTGGTTTATGTGTGTTCGAAACAAAAAATACGTGATAGAAACATGTTCGTGTACATAACGAAATATTAAAACGGAACACAGTCATGATTGTGCTCGGCACCATACAAAATTTAGAAACACACATAATTGATATGAAAATAAAAATATGTGTTGTATATATTTATTTATTTGTATTTATTTATTAAATGCGATCGTCCATTACAACAAGACACAGTATCTTATAAATTACAGCAATGGAATCAGATAAGTTATTCACTATATATTTAACATCAGTAACCCTTAATCTAAATTTATAATATTGTAAATTACAATTTAAAAACATCAAAAATAAAAAATTAAATAAAATCTGTTAAAGTATTGGTGTAGTAATTTTCTAAGCCCTTCTGCGTTGCTTGTATTTTGCATGACATTAGGAAGCTGATTCCAGAGACGAATAGTTAGAATAAAAAATTTATATTCAGAGGCATGGTCCCGTTATTTAAATTGAATTATTCGATTATAATAATTTTATGTAGAAATATAATGTTCTTGAATTTAATATAGTTGTCAAATGACATGTGTAAGACATGACACGAGTATTGGGATACATGACCAAATTTTCTTAATCCAAAGATATAGCGAATAATGTTGTTGAAAGTTACAGTTAGTTTTCTGTTATACCTAGATTTGCAACCTGTGAAAACCTCAGATGCATATAGTAATGTTGGTAAAAGATATGTTTTAGCAAGTAGCAATATTATTTTTGGCGGAGTAAAGTGCTGTGTTAACCATAAGCTTCTTAACATACTATAAATTCTGCCACAGGATTGATTAATATGATCTGACCAAGTCAAAGTTCCATTAAACACAACTACGAGATTTTGTACAGAGTCCACCATGTCAATTTTAGAGCCCCCAAGGAAGACATTAACCTCATTCTCCAAATGCATCACTTTCTTCTTTATTATAATACACTTAGATTTATTTGGATTAAGTCGTAGACCATTTGCCGTTGCCCAATTTAGAATACGTTTGAGATCATAATTTAGTTCTTGAGTTTTGTAAATAATTGAATCCTTGGCACTACTTAAATATAGCTGAATGTCATCAGCGTAGATCTGAAACTTAGAGAATTTAATTTGTTGTGGAAGATCATTGGCATATATCGAATAAAGTAGTGGTCCAAGGATTGAACCCTGTGGTACCCCTCTTATAACTTGCAGTGAGTTTGAGATGCAGGTACCATTGGCAACAGATTGGAATCTGTTTGTGAGATATGAAAACATGAGTCTAACTGCTAATGTAGAAAAGTTAAAAAACCTCTTCAGTTTGAGGCATAAAATTGAGTGGTGCACCGTGTCAAATGCATTTGAGTGGTCCAATAAAACCAAAAAAGATATTTTTCCATCATCCATGTTACTTCTAATCTCTTCAACTACATCAGATAAAGCTGTTAAACAGCTATGTTGTGGTCTGAAACCAGATTGACGCTCTGTAAGTAAGTTGTTGTCGTTTAAATACCAAAAGATTTGTCTGTGTAAAAGGTGCTCGAAAACTTTTGAGAGATATGGAAGAATTGCAATCGGGCGGTATTCGCTACCTGTTTTTGGTATTGGTATAATTTTGGCATGTTTCCACTCCATTTGACAGATTCTAGTAGTGATTATGGAGTTAAACAAGTACATTATGAGACGTACAATCCATGGTAAAATCATTTCTATAAATCTGGGGTGTATATTATCGAGGCCCACTGCATTGAAACTTTCAACTACCTCTGTTAGTGTTACACACTGAAAGTTAAATTTGGGAATGTTTAAATTATTACAGGGAAAATCATCATAAAATTCATTATTTACGGCTGATAGAGGAATATTAACAAAAGCGCATTAATGTCAACATTGATTAATTGTCTTATTTTCCAGGTTTTTTACTTCCAATAGCTGTATTAAATTTTGGAAACAACCGATTTCCTAGCCATCTTATATTCGTCGTGATATTCTGATATTCTGTAACGTTGCCACTTCTGATACAGATTATCACGGTGTTTTATTAGCATCTTGGTTTCCATTGTAAACCAAGGACTATCTCCATTTTTAATAGTTTTCGTTTTGTTGAGGACATGTTTGTTGTAAATTCCTAAAATTTTACCATTAAGAAATGACAATTGTTCTCCAACAGTCGGTAAATAGAAAATTTGATCCCATGTAGTAGATCAAAGATCATATCCCAAAGCCAAGTTATTAATATTATTAAAATCACGATAAGTAAATATTTGGGGCTGGGTTTCTATTGCAAAATGATATGATAATAAGAGTAGATCGTGCTTCGAGAATGCTGGTGCTGCTAACTGATCATAATGAAGGACTTTACTTTCATTACTGGTAAAGAAAAGATCAAGCAAAGTGCTATTTGTTGACGTGAGGTTTGTAGGTCTCGTTGTGTTGACAGCTGACAAGTTAAACATCGACATTATAGTGGTAAGATTTGAGTCATCGAACAGATTGTTATTAAAATCACCTGATATAATGACTTCGGAGTATGACATTTATGTCTTTATCCGTTTATGTAGACTGTATACACATCCAAGAAGATATTTATCACCACGAAGATTTACGTCTATAAAAACATATTTCTCGTCATCAGCTATATTATGTGTACAATTTAATTGGCATGAAATATTATTTTTTATATAAATTGCGACACCACCAGCATGACTACTTCTGTGGGAACGAAAGACACAGTAACCCATCAGCTCATAGATATTGTCGCTAACATTATCACAGAACCATGTCTCGGAAACACATATAGCGTCAGCACCCGAATTTTTCAAATACAAGACGAAACTCATCAAGTTTATTACATATACTTTGTGCATTTAAATGACAAATACTAAAACCCTGTCTATGATTAGCCAGGATACGTACCATGTTATAATTACCATCTCTGGAGCCAACTTGTTCATGTGATGTACTTGTCAAAAATTAAAAAACATGATTGTCATATATTAATTTAGAAATAAAAGACAAATTTTGCAAAATTTTAAAAACATATAGAGAAATGAAAAACATATGTCAAATGAGCAATAAGCAATAAGATTTGTTGAACAGAACATTGTGTGTTTGATGTGTGTATTTTCTGAACTTTGCTTTTTCAAAATTAAGTATTGAAAAAAGTTATTTGTAATATAAATATAAGTTAAGTTAAAAAGAAAGTTACAGCAATTGATCATTTACCAATAACTGCTGATAACGCATTAGCCTTTTTGATTGAAAATGGATTAACAAACCAACAACATATTATATTTTAATAAATAGCAAGGATGTAGCATTTACCACTCGTATTAACAAACATTGGTCTGGAATCAGTATTTCTGAAACTAAGGTACGAAATTCATCAAAATATATTCATATTTGCGACCTATAGTTTGATTGAAAAGTTTACATGGACACACAGACAGACGGACGGACGGACATTGCTAAATCGACTCAGAAAGTGATTCAGAAAGTTATTCTGAGTCGATCGTTATAATAAAAGATGGGTCTAGGTCAAGTATTTTTGGAAGTGTAGGGTGTAAAAAGTGGTTTGGGCTTGTGTTTTGTATATTGTTGTAACAAATATCATTAGTAATAAGCCTTCTATGTGTCCTCCGTTGAATGTCATTTAGTGAAATTTTGTAGAACATATTTTCTGTGGTCCAAAAGTGTCTGGTATAAATCTTATATATTTTGTTTCTACTAGATCTTGTGAATGCAAATGGCCACCATTTTCTGCCACTTATTGCGGCTCTCATTTTTATTCCACTTTATAGGTACGATGCAAAAATAGGGCGAACGCTTCTTCCGGCGTAAATTTCTTATCTTCAATTGGTGTAGGAATGCTTTTCAAAATCCTCTTTGTGCGCCTTGGACTCGCTTCTTCTATTTTTTCAATTATTTCAATTTTATTTTTTTTATTTTGGGTTGGTTGAATTTGGTGCAAAAATGAATCCTTAATAATTCTTTGAGAAATTTCTTCATTGATATTCTCCAGCTTGCGCCTTCGAGATCTTTCACTACATCCGTCAATTGGTTTTGCTGGTCGACCCTTTTTTCCACTTTCGTTGGCAGTTGTAGATGCACTCTCAAAAATAAGTTCCTTTATTAACCAGTCTTGGTAACGTTTGTACATCTTTGCCTTGCTATGAGAGCATTCAATGTACCGTCTTTTCAAATTCGATGCAAAATTAGTAATTTTTCCTTTGTGCATTTCAATGTCTTCTAGGTTACAATTCTTAAAGAAGTCGTTGCTCACTATGTGCAAAATTACATCGTCTACATCATTTCGTTGAAAATAAATATCTGCCAGATCTCTGTAACAGTACTTAGCCATTGCACAAATTGTAATGAATAATAATTGTGGAAACATTATTATAAATACTCTTTCTTGCAATTATGTAAAATAAAATTTTTTATCTTTTATTACCACTTTTAGAAGCATACCCACACCCTAACCCCTTTTAAAAGGTGAAGTATGTCGCAATAGTTTTTTTTTACCATTTACAAATTTTTATCTTTTACTACCACTTTTAGAAGCATAAAAAACCCACACCCTAACCCCTTTTAAAAGGTGAAGCATACCTGCTCATATCTTAGAGGGCTATGTCGCAATAGTTTTTTTTTTACCATTTACCTGTTATTTAAATTGTTTCCCATTTTGTCAGGTATTTGATCTATGTAACTCTAATTCAGACTATTAATCTTTTTGAAAGATACCTATGTAAATGTACCTGTAACAATTAATCGCATTATATCTCAACCCTTTTTTATAAGTATATAACAACTCCTGACAACTCTACCGACACGCAAAAAAATACACCGCGGTGCACCGGTACGATTTACTTTTGTATTCATAACACTCAGACGGACGGACGGACATCGTTTAATCGACTCAGGAAGTGTTTTTGAGTCGATCCGTAAAATAAAAGATGGATAAAGGTCCAATATTTTTGACAGTTACCAACATCACCTCAAACTTAATATATCCTAACCACATAGTGGACAACTTTTGTATTCATAAATTTTGCAGAAAATATCTAACCTTGGGTCAGAAAAATTGTTCTGGTGCACACGGGCGGAAACTGGCGGGTGTATAATGGGGTACAGGAGTATAAGAGAGGGTTCGTACTGTAGAAGAGTGGAAGATTTTTTCTGACTGCTTTTGACTGGCAGGAGTTATGCTCTATTAAGTAGGAGATTTTCGGAAAATTTGGACCTTTTTTAAAAAATTTGTTTTTTAAATTTCGGAATGACTCAGCGATTTTACGTTTTTAATATTAATAGTATGGAAGCCACGAAATTATACAAAATTTATGTCACCTCAAAATCTTTTAAATCAAAAAAGTTACAGTCATTCAAAAATAAAAATTTACAAAGAAATTTTTAATTTTAGCAAAATACTGAGAAAGTCCATTTTCGAAGACCCTGTTCGCTATGATATAGTTGAGATGGAGTCGCAATTTTTTGGCTCCCGAGGTTTACTAGTATTTACTTTCAAATGAATAAGATAACTTTAAAATCGGTAACAAAAAAAAAAATGATTTTTGGCCGCCTTCTCAAAATATGGTCCACTGTGCGATGTCAGTTTCAAAACAATAACTTTTTAATCTGGTATAAGCTGGAGCTGTCCGTCTAATAAATTTTTGGCAGTAGAAAACCCCATATTTGGAATAATAATTGATAAAACTAATTATAACGAAGAATAGTTCCACGAAATGGGTAGAGAGTTAAGAACTTTAGAAAGACAGCAATAGGAGATTTTCATATTTAGAATAAAGAGCCTTATAAATTTCAAACTCAATCATTACAATGATAAAGATCAAAATAATATTTGTAAAAATAGAAAATAACAAATTGAAATAAGGAATGGTTAGAACCAGACCTTGAGCTAATTGCTCCAACAACTTTACGACCTGTAAAGGAGTATTCAACTTTTACTATAAAAAGTCAGGTCCATAAAGTTACTTTATTAATAAATGAATCTTCGTGTAGTGAACTAATTGTGGAAACTCGTTCTAATTTTTACAGGACTGGAAAAATAACTGCATTCGAGGTAATTTCAATGTTGGATTCAAATGAATTCGTGGCTGCAAAAATTAAGAGAAGGGGCTCTTTATATTGACGGAGGTTACACGAAACATTCATACAAATTAATGGAGGCTGGCGCCAAAGCTCGAAGTGCCAACATTTACCCAAGCTACGGCGTCTTGAGTGAATTATTGATGCCAGATTTTTGTGCTGAAGTGCCCCTTCATTGTTTAATGTGATCATTGCAGCATACGCCGATTTTTTTCAAAAATCATTACCAATAAAAATATTGAAAAAGTAGTTGCAGGTTATAAATGGGGATGTGATGACAGTAGTGTGCATTCTACCTACCGACAAAGAAGAAAAAATCGAAACATGGAAAATCGGATAATAGTAGTCCGAGGTTTCTGATACGGGCGAAATATAATAGGGATATATAAAAAATTATTTCAGAAAGTATCGCACAGTGCTTTGTCCCCGTATAACGATGGGACAGAAATAGAAGGAGTTGTCATAGAGTTTCGATATATAGTACACTAACATGAAATAATTTAATTAAGATAAATCTGAATTTTTGGAAAAACGGACCAAGGACACGCCCATATGATTTAAAATTAAAAACTGTTACTTTGGCTGCATCAATGATACATATAAGCCTAGTAAAATTAAATCGTCATTATTCCTCATTCTAATTGCTATAAGGACTTTAGGTCCTACCATATATCCTTTACTTTAAATACGCTATAACCCACAGAAACTGTATCCGATTCTCATGAGACTTGGCACCTAGATTGATATTTACTAAGCACATATCGAACTGAAAATATAGAAAATATCCATTTTTTAAAAACAGTGGGAGTGACAAATTCACCACTTTCTTTTTTTATATAAAATAATTAAGAACATATCTCGTTCTATTTTTAGATTCACCGTTGTATTAAACCGTTGTATGTTGGTAAAATTTCAACAAAAATCGAGAATTTTAAAATTTTTTTAAATTAAATTTATTTATTTTTGCTTTGGCAAAATGTTTTTGAAAATTTTTTAGTAATTTATTAGACAATTATATAAACTTATAAAAGCAGAAGAAAACAATTAAATTAAACATTAAATAACAAAAAATAAATACTTATAATTTGTAACAAAGCATCATTCATCGCTACTTGATCCTTCCCAAAACCAATTTTCTCTTAATAAAGAAATTATTTAATTTTCTTCTATTTGTTCGTCTTCTCTATCAATATTTTCTCTTAGTATATATTTTTAATTTCTTCATCTACCAACTTATATTTAATCTTTATGTTCCTCATTGATGTTAATACTGGATTGGAAGACAACAACAAATAGGTGATTAAATCTTTATTTGTGTCCTCTCGCGATGTTTTCCTCGTGTGAGACAATCATGCATTTCTTATAATTTTATGGCTAGCTTCCAATGCTTCTTTTAGATAAAGATCCTGGAATCAAGAAGTTAAATATATTTAAATTCATAAGTTTTTATCAGTAGACATAATTATATAAATACCTATTGGAAAATTTTAAAACTTAATAACATCACATCCATGAACTAAAATTTTATGGACAGTGCTAGGCATATAATACCATCCAAAATGTATTAGATACATATTTCTAGTCCTCATTAGTATTTCCTTGAAGGGTTTTATATTAGTGAAGACCCACAAGATAACACCCTCAATATAATGCCAAAATTATCAGTAAGTTGTTTACTAATTCCAGTTATTTTGGCCGCTTCTTCACTTCGACGAGCAGTATTTCCGTCGTTCGTATTGCCGTAACCAGACTTAACTTGGTCGATTATTAATCCGGTTCTTTTTTTAAACTCATTTTCAATTCTTGCTTTATTTACTGAAGTTTTGAAGCGAAAAATCGTATCCAACAATGAAAAGTTGAAAGTCCATATTTTTAATTGTCTACATTTGCAGTTTTCAATATGTTTATGTGGTTCATCTCCATTGGACTTGCCTTGCAAATAATGTACCTGCTTGTTGCATGCTTGCTTATTGCTTAAAATATTTGCTACTGCACCATAGATCATTGTACAATCCATATCATACGAAACTTGTACTATTGAACCGTTTACTTCAAAAATATCACAATCTAAATTTTTAATATTCTCATCCATTTCATTAAAAACCTTTATCATTAAGTCTGGATTCTCTTTTTCTAAAACAAATTTAATAGGCCTACAATATAGCGTAGAATATGGTGTTTTATTAACCCACACTTCTTTTTTTGATGCAAAGTTTACCATCCTGAATCATACAAGTAAATAATATTATTTCTATATACTTATTCAGGCCAATTACGAATATTCTCAAGGAATTTCTTTCTCACGGAAAATACTTTTCTCGAGAAAAAAATCCTCCAATTATAAATTCCTCGTGAACAACAAAATTGATAAGTGGCATCATCGAATTTCGAAGCCAGCTGTTTTGTTTATTAACAATAAATTTTCTATTTTTTTTTTTTTTTTTGTGCAAACGCAAATAAATTTATTTTAAAAAAAAATTAAATAAAATGATGTGCAAAATAAATTTATTTTAAAGAAATATTAAATAAAATATTAATAGCACAGCTATGATGCGAGCACTTGTGGATGAAATTGTGTTGTAGAATAACAACAAAGAAATAGCCAAAGGATTCCTAGAAGACAATTGTGGGCTGAATCTATGGATACCGTGATCAATGCCTGAATTGTCTTTCATTAAAGTTAACAAAAGTTGAAGTTGGGCATTATTTGTGATCTTCGATCTACAAGAACAATAAAACATTTATTTTTCTAATTTAAATTTTGTTTTATCAAAATACTTCTTACATTTTTATCTAAACTCTCGTCTGTTTTGCAAGGGAAATTTTTTGAGTGAAAAACACAATTTCAAGTGCATTGAGAATAACTACTTTTTCCCATTGAATTTTTTTCCGAAGGAATTTTTATTCATAATAGGGGAAAAGGGAGAAGTGAGAAATTTCATGCGGAATTTTTGTTTAGAATTGGGCTGATTATATAAAAAACGCATGATAAAATTTATAGAGTTGATGAAATTATTAACAAAACTCACATTTTCGTGCATGTTAATTTTTAATTTTCTTAAATATATACATACCACTTATTCAAATACAGTTTAATACAGGAACGATTAAACTCGTTTTTCATAAAACTATCTGTATTTAGCACCCTCTTGTAAAGGTGTATTACATTACACTAATATCATCTTATTTTATTTTTCACAATTTTTTTTTAAATTGAGGGTTATTCAACATAATTTAAATCTCTATTTGAATATTAAACTCTTCTAAATTGATTAAATTCAAGCAAAATCATCAATTTACACATTTATAAAAACCTTTTTTTTTAGTTTGTGGCAAAAAAAAATAGGCACTAATTTTTTAACGGTAAAATAGTATAAACTTACAAAACCAAAGAAAAAAAATGGTAACTTTTCGATGGAGTATAACATCGAACTTATGTAATTTTTGAATTTCTACCAACAAAAAAAATTGCTTTTTCGAAGCTAAATAAAAAAAATATTTCTACAATATATTTTAAAAACTTATTTTTATTTACTTACAAATATATCACAGCAATCAAAAAGCAAAACTT
This sequence comes from Cordilura impudica, assembly GCA_963682025.1. NCBI lineage: Eukaryota > Metazoa > Arthropoda > Insecta > Diptera > Scathophagidae > Cordilura > Cordilura impudica. The sequence continues at coordinate 31,488,044 of OY821520.1, forward strand.
CAAAGCAATTTAAAAAAAATCAATTTTTGACAATTATTTCCTTCAAACAACAAAAAACCATTTTTTTTTTGATCTGTCATTTTTGCTTAAAATTCTCTGACTTTAGCGACCTCTGGTGGCGACAAAACGAATCGAACAAAAATAATTCTATAAATTTTTAATGAAATACATTCGTATCTGTCGAATAAGATATATCTCATCATAATTGGGAAAAAAATTTTTTTTTTTTGATTTTTGTCTGTGGGACAAAGCACTGTGTATCGAGCCGATCGGATACGAAACAGCCGAGATATTAATTAAATTCCGCTAGATTGAGCGTTTCACCCACTGTGCAAAGCACGTATAAATAACAATATGTATTGGATGAGCCTACCGTCCTCGATCTTTCACTTTTTGTTACCACAATTATTCCACTAAAACTGAAAGATGAATTACATACAGTTATTTGGTTGAATAACTCAACGTAGTCAGTTATTTTGATTATCGGCCTTTAGAAATGGAACTCGTTAAAAAAGTACATGTGTGGGTACAATTTTTAGAGTTTGTTTTAAGAATTTTTTAAAGCATTGAGTTAAAGGAATGGCGCTCCAAATATTAATAGAATTCGATTGGACTCGCGTAAAAAATATATTCAAAGAAGATTGTAGGAAGAAATCCCAAACCAAAACAAATGGCAATGGAAATAGCAATTGTAGAAATGTGGCAAGAAGAGTACTTTCGTTATTACCACATTATTATCGTTTATACTGAATTTTGCTAGTGAAATTCTCCATAACTTACATATAATTTTAATTGAGATTTCTTGCGCGTACGAGGTAAACACCGAAAATTTCAAATAATGGATATCAAATAAGGGACACATGTAAGTTCCTTGTCGGGAGTCTTGAAGAAAATGCGTCAGAACCACGGAACAAACTATATAAGAACGACAGTAAGTCTTATGCAAGGAAATGCAGATGACTAGATAATATAACAGATGTATTTAATATGGCCATGTATTCTTCTTCTGATCCTTTATGATCCAGTCTCTACTTAAAAGAACAAAACAAAAAGAAAACCAGTAAGAAAATTATAGTCGGTCTAGACCGACTACACGATACCCTATACCATGCTTTTAGAGACCCTATCTCATAGGCCCACTATCTGGACATAGAAAATAAGAATAAACCAAATTTGGGTGGGATTTTTATAAATTTTTTTGGATATGAAAAGTTCATATCGGATGCTATATATATATGGGGACTAGGCCCCAAAACGGACCGATCCTGACCGTGTTTGGTAAAGTCTCTTGTATTTTGCAAAAATATATACACACAAAATTCGAGAAGAATCAGCGCAATATTTTTGATTTTTGATAGATTTAAGTGAAGATCGGGAAGCAGCCCTATATGAGGCCTATGACTAAGAGTTGTCCAATACGGATCATTTTTGGGCTACTGATTAATGGATGTAATAAACGCATACAAACCCAATTTGAGTGAGATCTATATGACAATTTGGATCTTATGGCAATTTATGTCGATTTCATAGGGGTCATTTGTATGGGGGCTAGGTCTGAACATGGACCGATTCTCACCAATTTCAATAACGTTCATCCTATGGCCGATAAAAGCTTATATACCAAAAAGCTTTTATACCAAATTTCGTCGAAATATATTCATATATGCGACCTGTAATTTGATTACAAGCTTTACATGGACACACAGACGGACGGACGGACGGACGTCCGTATAATACAAGATGGGTCTAGGTCAAATATTTTTGGTACTTACAGACAGCAGCACAAAGTCGTTAGACCCAAACCACAAAGTTGTATAGGGTATAACTTTTCCAGCAGAAGTTATATATGAAGATGTTGATCCCACACATTGTTATTCGGATGAAGAGAATAACGAATAATACAGTTTTGTATTGGATACTCTTGTTTTGGAATCACGAAATACAGAATATTAAAGGCCACAATTTTGATTGAGGTATAATAAATTTTCTTAAATTTTAATTTATTTTCAGTGTTTATGTTGAACCGAAAAATTTCATCTAAATAAATATGTATAAAAAATGTATACATATTGAATTTAGGCAAAAAAAAAAGCGATCACTAAAGATGTTGGGACAAAGGCGTGGTCCAACTATTTTTTTTTTTTTTTTTGATGTGTAAACATCTATACGCGCAGGGGGGTAAATTTCTATTTCACAATACAATCACAAAAACAGCGTAACTTATATCGGTGTGAGCTGAAGGAGATAACGCTGTGTGACTTATGATTGTATTGGTGAAAAAATATTTTCAAGAGAAACTGTTCATGGGCAATTACCCAATGCATTCGAAATTGGAATTGTGGTAGGAGAGACAAACCTAAGTAACTCGTGTTTTTAACACTTTTTTTAATTTTCAAATTAGCTCCATAGACCAAATATTTGATACCATTTTTTCATTTTAAACATTTTCTTGAACACTACCTGACCAACTATTTGTCAAATAGTGTACACATTATTTATTTTACTAGCCGACTGCATTTTGTGGAATTTTTGATGTGTATTTTTATAAATACTTTATTCCTCAATAAACTATAACTAAGTTTTTATTCACAAACCACAACGATTTGTAGAATTCCACCAAAATATTTCTGTATTTTCTTAAGTTTTATTTGAGTTCAAAAGAAATCTTTTTTTCTGTTTTTATTACGTACGAATGACGATGTAATAATAGAATGCAAGTAAAGATAATGCAAAAGCAGTGTTAACTGACATGGTTGTCTTTGTTCGTACTTTTTTCAATATAGTTAGTTGGCAACGCCTCAGACCATATAAACAATTATATGTTAACAACTTTCATTAATAAACATTTTTAGTAATTATTACTATTAAGCATTAAATTGATATAAATTTTGAATATTTTCCAATAACTAGGATATAATATAAATAAATTTTGTTAGTTGAAATTTTAATTAAATTTAATTAGTTAATAATAGCTTTAAGTTCCATTGTACATCATAAATCAATTTAACACATGACGACATCTTAATATAAAATGCAATATATAATACCGTCATCCAAGTAAGGAAAAGCGTAGGAAAATCGTATCATAAAAAAATACACTCAAACCTGTTTTTGTGCGAGGGTTAGGGACCGCATTAAAAAAACTCATACAAAAAAATCGTAAAAAAAACTTCACGAGTAGTTATAAAAAATAGTTTTCGCGACGCAACTAAAAATTATTTGTTTAATGGGGTGAATTGGGACCGAATAAAAAAGTCTCATTAAGAAAATAACTCAAAACCTTATAAAACAACTAAACATTTTTCAATTGTCTTTCAGAAAACATCAATTGTATTTCAGAAAACATCAATTCTATTTCAGTAATCATCTATATAATTTCAGAAAACATCTTTTGAATTTCAGAAAACATCAATAGAATTTCAGAAAACATCATTCAAGTTTCAGAAAACATCAATAGAATTTCAGAAAACATTAATTGTATTTCAGAAAACATCAATAGATTTTCAGAAAAAAAAAATGTTTTCCAGAACACATCAATAAAATTTCAGAAAACATCAATAGCATTTCAGAAACATCAATTGTATTTCAGAAAACATCAAAAGAATTTCAGAAAACTTAAATTGTACTTCAGAAAATATCAATTAAATTTCAGAAAACATCAATACAATTTCAGAAAACATCTACAGAATTTCAGAAAACATCAATTGAATTTCGACAACATTAATAGAATTTCATAGAACATCAATTTACTTCAGAAAACATTAACAGTATTTCAGAAAACATCATTTGAATTTCAGAAAGCATCAATAGAATTTCAGAAAACATCAATTGTATTTCAGAAACCATTTCAGATAACATCATTTGAATTTCAGAAAACATAAATAGAATTTCAGAAAACATCAATAGAATTTCAGAAAACATCATTCGAGTTTAAGAAAACATCAATTGAATTTCAGAAAACATCAATAGAATTTCAGAAAACATTAATACAATTTCAGAAAACATCATTCGAGTTTCAGAAAACATCATTTGAATTTCAGAAAACGTAAATAGAATTTCAGAAAACATCAATTGTATTTCAGAAAACATCAATTGTATTTCAGAAAACATCATTTGAATTTCAGAAAACATAAATAGAATTTCAGAAAACATCAATAGAATTTCAGAAAACAACAATTGTATTTCAGAAAACATCAATTGTATTTCAGAAAACATCAATATAATTTCAGAAAACATCATTCGAGTTTCAGAAAACATCAATTGAATTTCAGAAAACATCAATAGAATTTCAGAAAACATCAATTGCATTTCAGAAAACATCAATTGTATTTCAGAAAACATCATTTGAATTTCAGAAAACATAAATAGAATTTCAGAAAACAACAATTGTATTTCAGAAAATATCAATTGTATTTCAGAAAACATCAATATAATTTCAGAAAACATTCGAGTTTCAGAAAACATTATTTGAATTTCAGAAAACATAAATAGAATTTCAGAAAACATCATTCGAGTTTCAGAAAACTTCAATTGAATTTAAGAAAACATCAATAGAATTTCAGAAAACATCTATTGTATTTCAGAAAACATCAATTGTATTTCAGAAAACATCATTTGAATTTCAGAAAACATAAATAGAATTTCAGAAAACATCAATTGAATTTCAAAAAGCATTATTTGGATTGCTGAGAACATTAATTGTATTTTAGAAAACATCAATTGAATTTCAGAAAACATCAATTGCATTTCAGAAAACATCAATTGAATTTCAAAAAACAGCATAATCGACTTATTTTTTATGCACTGGAAAATATGATGTTGATGTTTTCTTTAATTATTAGATGTTTACACATCTCCCTTGTGATCGGACTCGCATGATTTTTTTTGCTTTGTTTTGTTTTAGTCTAACCATTATCCATTGCTTTTTCAGCCATAGCGCACTGTGAGTAGCGTTTGTAGTTTCATTCTAATTTAATCGCTTTTAGCGTTTTTTTGGGATACTAGTTTGCGCTTTTTATTTGAAGGAAGTTGGCATCGCTGTATCAGCATAAAAAGTTTGTATTTATCATCATTGTTAGAATTTTTCTCAGTGTATATACAATTTTGATGGCATATCAAAGTGGGAAATCGATGAATGTATCATATATTTGTTAACCGTTCACATTAATTTAACCGTTCACATTAATTTTCGAATTTTTGTCATATTCATGCTTACCGGTACTTGAAAAATTTCTCTTTTTTGTTGCTGTAATTTTTGCTTAAAACCAGCAGCATGTCAATCAAACATAAATAACTATTACACAAATTCTATTTCCGTAAACGACAACATTAGGCCGTTGGACAGTTCCAGTCGTCGCAGTCATACAATACACAGAACATATCTATACGTATGTACGTGAATATCAATTGTTAAAATTGTCTGTAGCAAGCAACAACTAAAAAAGGACTTTTTTTGTTAAATGTTTACAATTCTTGAATTTTTTTTTTTTGTTGTAGCTCTTCCTGCTGCTGCCTTTTCGCAATTACTTTTTTTTTTGTCAAAATCATCACGTAGTTTTTATTTACAATGTTGCTATGCTCATTGCTCCCTGCTCACATGCATGTTAGTTTAGTTTTGTGTTTGCAACATCATATACAAAAACAAACAAAAAAAAATCTGAACTTTTATTCAAGTATTTAGTGCTTTGTCATCTCAACCATTGGATGAGAAGGATAAAAATGATGGATTTTTGATTTGTTTCTCAAAAAATACGTTTTTTTTTTCCTATACACTAACAACATCATCATCAACAACAGCAGCAGCAGCATCATCAGTTAAAGCCATAACAACACTAACAACTTCATCAACAGCTGCCTCCAGTGAATGATGATGTCTTTTTGATGCTGCCCCTCTTAAATTTACGGTATGTGACCAATGCAAAAAGACAAACAAAAGCATTTCGTATAGTCTTGATTACTTTTTTCGCTGACAATTGACCTGACCGTGTAGTTGGCTGTTGCAAAAGTTCAGTAACTTTTATTAGTGGATTTGGTCATGACATTGGGTATGCTGCTGAAATAACTAAAAACCATTTAGTTTTATAATATAATATCGCAAAAAAAAAATCCACAACAAAAAAATAAATAAATTAAAAGTTTAGTAAATATTTGCTCCCCTTGGAAACTAGTGCTTCTCAGTTCATGTGAGTTGAGAAATGTGTTTCGTAAATATTCATAACCAGCAAAAGATTGTTAAACAAATTTATATTTACAAAATAAAGACACGGTTTCAAACTTTTACGAGTATTCACCTGCTGTGATTTGTATACATTTTTCTTGATATGATCTACTGTGCAATCTTGTTAACGTGGCGCTTAAAACTCAAACTGCCGGCTTCTTCCAATATAAAGCAATATGGTTTGATATGTATATCTATCATTGTATTTATGTACATGTGTATATTGTTGTTGTTGTTGTTCATTTGCAAATTAAGTGTTGTTATTTTCATCATAATTGCTAAACAATGGTGCGTCAGAGAATTTTTGTATTGCGTTTATGTGTGAGAGTCTGTGTTTGTATGTATACTGGGAATAGAAGAATTCACGGTTACATAATAAATACTACATTAATGAACTTATCGCCTAAAATGATAAACACATACCATATACACGCACGTACACGCACACATCCTTCCAAACATAAATGTTGCTTGTTTCAGTGTATTTGTGTACACAAATGTTTATGTATTATTACCATTTAAACTCACTCTATTAACGTGTATGTATGTAAACACAGAGCTATAATAAGTTTAGATTTTGTTTCAACACACACAAAAAAAAGGAGCACCGGAAAAGAAACAACCTTAACAACTTGAAACTGTTGCTGAGAAAGAAAAAAGGGGTTAATTTGATTTAGATGTAGTAACAAAAAATAAAAACAAAATAGAATACAATTTTAAATTTTACACCTCCGCACATTCTTTAAAGCACAGGGATTGACAGAATTACTAGGGACACTGTATGATTATTCCTTCATGAAATAGTTTCCTTCAAAACTGGCTTTTAAATGAAAATACGTCTGAGGAACCCTTAGTGCTATTGGATCTTGATAGAGTTGCTAGAATTTCTCTTTGTGAGAGTGTTTAGTGGCTTCTATTAATTTAAAAATAATATAACCCATAAAAACAAAGTTTTTATTGAAACTCTTTTATTCCTCATAAATATGAGGTTTGAAGCTCTTCGTGACTGTGCGTGACTTTGCGTGATCATTTTAAATATTTTAATTTATATTTGGTCACAACAAGTCTATGGACCAAGTTTCAGATTAATTTGATGAGGGGAAATGGGGCTTAAGTCACTCCGTGACAATGCGTGACTGTGTGTGACTATCATAAAATTAATCTTTGGCCACAACAAGTCTATGGAGAAAGTTTGAGATCAATTGGATGAGGGGGAATGGGGTTGCTCCATGGCAGACGACATGTCGCGACAGACAGAGAGCATTAGTTAAAAGAAAGAGTTTAATAACATGATCTCTATTTAATATTTTAATTGGTTTTAATTTCTTTTTATTACATAAATTTTTTTCCTCTATTTTTAATAATAATAAAAACTAGCAGATTCCAGCCCTGGAAATTCGACCGTAAATTCTAGGAAATTTTATTTTTTCATTAAATAAAGACCCTAAAAGTATGCTTATCAATTATAGCCAATTCACAAATCCACACAAAAAACAAACTCACTTTTATTACAAACACATAAACAAATTTAATAAATACACACATAGCATTGTATAATTTTATGTATGTGTTAGTAGCAACTTTAAATGCAATTTACTCAAAATAAAGGAAAAAGAATTAAAAATCTGTAAATCTGGTGAACATCCAAAAAGAAATTCCTTTGAAGTAATATACGTTTGGTCTAAATCGGGATAAAAAGGTAGAACAAAACATCAGTCACAAAAAATCGCCTAGCCTATTAAATATATATATAAAATATTTTTTCATTGTTCAGTCAATTGTTCTAAATCTTATCCAAAATTTATTAGAAGCTCACTCCTTGTGAAAGGATTTACATTTTAAAGTACTTTTTTTCTAAACTTTTCGTCCCGGTAAATTATAATAAAAATAGTTTTCATTTCCAAAGATCTTCCTCTTTAATTTGATCTAAATTATCTAAATTATTTAAATTTTCGGAAATTACATTAAAATTTTTAGAAATTTTTAGATCCCTAAAATTTTGAAGTTCTTTAAAAAGTAGACAACTGGGTACTCGGTTTTTATATATACGGTCTCTAGTTTCACGTGATATGGTCCTGTTAAAGTCTAACAAGTTTTTTTATTTTTTATTCAAATTTTTTTTATTTTTTATTCATTTTAGTTAAATTACATCGATAGTTTATTAATATCTGAAACGCATTTTGCGTCAAGAAGTTATTTTCTAATTAGAGGTTACGACTTAGTACATACAAATCACCTTGATAATCGTACGCCTGCTGGTTCTGCTATTCTTATAAAGTCTAGTATAAAGTACGAAGTCATTGAAGAATACAAACACCCTTTTATGTTAAACTAAATTTCGATAATAGTAATATTCCTATTTATGCTTTATACATTCCTCCTACACATAATATCAATTGTCAGGAATATTATGATTTCTTTAAATTGCTTTGTACAAAATTCATTGTAGGTGGTGATTACATTGTGTCAGCAGGAAATCCTACGTACTGGCCTAGTGATCCAATGCCTGACTTGTTGGGTTTCGCAGTATCCGAGGGAGGATCGATAAGTCCGTGACTTTTAGTATGAAACAGAGCTTTTTGCAAAAAAAAAAAAAAATTATTTTTCAACATAATCTCCTTTAAGCTCAATACACTTAGTCCAACGTTTCTCCAATTTTTGTATCCTTTTCAAAAAATAGGATTTTTCGAGGTCCATAAAATAGTCATTTTTGGAGCTAAATCTCTTCCCACCGAGTCATTTCTTTAGGTTTGAAAATAAGAAATAGTCACTGGGGGCTAAATCCGGAGAATATGGCAGATAAGGTACCAATTCATAGCCCAATTCATAGAATTTTTCCATTGAGACACGATTACGTTTATGGTCAATTGGAAGTAAACCGCGGCACCCATCTTGCAGACAGCTTTCTTAAACCCAACTGATCATTTAAAATGGAAACCACACTGCCATATGAAATGCCGATGGCATCAACAATCTCACGCACTTTTACGCTTCGATCAGCCAACACCATATCGTGCATTTTTTCGACATTATCGGGTGCATTGACCTCAATTGGTCGTTCAGAACGTTCAGCGTCATTTGCAAGTGTGCGACCACAACGAAAGTCAGTATACCACTTTTTTACCATCGAAAGCGATGGTGCAAAGTCCCCATAGTATTTATCAAGCTTTTCCTTGGTTTGATTAACGGTTTTTTTTTTTTTCGTGAAAAATAGTGTTAAATGAGCATTTGAAATTCACTAAATGACGGAACTTGCTCAAAATTTTACAGTAGTCTATTAAGAGGTGGTACTTTGATGGGAGCAGTGTTGCATTTCACATAACTACGACGGAAGTTCGAAAAGTCACGGACTTATTGTTCCGCCCTCGTATAATGGTATATCAACAAATTGCTTAGATATAATGGATATTTTTGTCAATACCTGTAAACGAAACTAATGAACATAGTCGAAATAGTTTAGTTATATCTGCTAAAATTCAAACTTTAATAAGAAGTAGAAAGAAATAGATTGCGAAGAACATGACAATCCAGCAGAAGCCCATTTAACTCAAGAATTTTCAAGCGTGCTCTTAATGAAGTCAAAAGTCGAATCAGAGAATTCAAGAATGAAGAAACTAGTTAATAGCTCAGAAGCTTGAACACAAATGTATCAGTAAATGATGAGTATTGTCTTTGTAACGCCAAAAATTATCTAAAGTGACCGACTAAAAGAAATATTCCAATTAAAGGTACAAACAATTTGTGGTGCACAACTGATAAAAGTAAAGCAGATGATTTCTCCGAATAACTTAGAAACATCTTTCAGCCTTTTTGTAATGTATCTTCCGATTCCGCATATTCCCTATCAAGTAGTGAAACAGGACATCGTTATGTTAAATAACAAAAAATTAGCTGGGTATGACCATATAAATGCAGCAGTGGCTAAAGCACTGCCAAAGAAAAGTATTATTTTTCTTTCCTTTATATTTAACTCATTTTTAAGATTACACCATTTCCCCAATCAATGGATAATGATACCAAAATCAAAAAAAGCCAGAAAACGCAGTCTCCTCTTATCGAACAATCAGTCTACTATCTACGTCTTCAAAAATATTTGAAGGAATATACTTACGCAGATTATTACCAATACTTGAAACACGAAGTATAATTCCGGAATACCAATTTAGATTTCGGCATAATCATGGTACTCCTGAACAATGCCACCATATAATTAATGTCATACGTGATTCTTTAGAAAGAAAAAATATTGTTCAGCAGTATTTTTGGACATTGAGCAGGCCTTTGACCGTGTCTGGCACAAAGGATTACTTTTTAAAATAAAGAAATTGCTGCCATCTCCATATTTTTCGTTTTTAAATCATACTTGGACGAAAGATTCTTTTATGTAAAAGTAAATAATGAAATATCTTAAACATGCCCTATAAAAGCTGGAATTCCGCAAGGCCGTGTTCTGGGACTGTTCTTTATACTATTTTTACGTCAGATATGCCTGTACGTCCTAATATTACCACTGCAACATACACAGACGATACAGCCTTAATTTCAACAAATTAAATTCCTTCTGAAACGGTCCAGAATAAGCTCAATGATATTGAATCATGGTTAAATAAATGGAATATTAAGGTGATCACCGTAAAGTCTGCCCATATGACATTCACCTTAAGAAAAGGAGACTGTCCAACATTAACTCTAAATGGTACTCTTATTCCAAAAGAAATGAAAGTGTAATATCTTGGTCTTCATCTCGATCAGCGTCTTACTTTGAAAAATCATATAAAAGCAAAATGAGAGCAATTAAATACAAAAACAAGAAGTATCTATTGGCTACTCAATCCTAAGTCTCAATTAACGGTAGAAAAGAAGATCTTGCTCTATAAAACTATATTAAAACCGATTTGGAACTACAGAATACGGCTTTGGGGAAGAGCTTCGAAATCCTTCAAAGCTATTAGGCTAAAACAGTAATATCAATAATAAATGCTGGTTCGTAACTAACAATAATATTCACAAAGAATTAAACATTCCCACAGTTAAATATGCAATTATCAAATATAGTTCAAGATATAATGAAAGACTTAGCAATTATATTAACCCATTAACAATAAGGTTATAAGATGAAAGTGAGGAAATTAAAAGACTAAAAAAATACCGTTATTATTACTATTATTTTTTTTCTATCTAAAAAGAATTTAAGAACTAACTCTATAACATCTGAACGAAACTTTTTAATCTTATTCTATCTTGTGCCAAGATTCTATCTTTTGGTCCTCTGCTTCTGAATTAGTATTCGACTGATCTTCGCCATGTAATTCTAGGGTATCCCCTGTTTCTGGATCCTTGTGGATTCCATTCATAACATGCCTTAGCGATATTCGATATCCAATTTCTTCGTCGAATTTCAATATCTATTGGATGCAGTTAGCATGTTTGGAGCAAATTTTGGTTTTTTATGTGCAACGGCCTAAATATTTTAAGTATTCTCCTTAAATATTTGTTGTTCTTTTTTTATTTTTATTATTCAAGATACCACCTACTAGAAAATAAGTTATGGGAAGGAGGAAAGAGGGAGTAGTGTTTCTGGATATTTTACTTAAATTTTATTACATTGTAACTGTCAGGAAAGACTTATGCGGGGAGTTTATTCCACACACGATAAGTTCGACTGATAAACGAATTTTCTCTGTAATGCGTAGTGTGGTTAACTGGGCAGTAGACTACAAACAGCTGTAATCAGAAGCGGGTCGAGCAAACTGAAACTCGAGCACTTGGAATGAGTCCGCTGATCTCAGAAGATCATTTCCCATAGTAGTATCTATAAAACAGTGTTACACAACCCATATTTTTCCGATGTTCCAACGAGACAATTGAGTTGGCTACCCTATTGTGATTAATTAGCATCAACACCCTCCTTTGCACATGATACAGTAGCTTCAAAATAGACTTTGAAGCTCCTGTCTATATATGGGAGTTGTATTCCATTTTCGGTCAGATGTAAGTGTTATAGATATTAAGGAGATCAGAAGGAATGAAGTAATTTTTGCATCTATTTAGAAAACCAAGACACTTGAATGTTTTTCTCGACACTCGAAAAACATGCTCGTTCCAACGAACATGACTATTGAATTCTCATACCCAGAACATCAAGAGTATCTGATTCCTCAATACCTAACCCAACCATATATACAGATGATATTGTTGATTCCATGGTCAAAAACAACAATGAGTCTTCTGCGCTTTAAACTCAACACATTCGCTTTGGCCCACATGGACATTGTTAACAGGTCTTGATTGAGTGTGTCATTCATTGTCGGCCTTTTGCCCCCACCCTAAAAAAAAGGCGTGGCCTACAATTAAAGGAAAATGAAAGACAAATGTTGCTGTGATCTGCGAAAGAGTATATAGAATTAAAAGTTTGACCAAGAAGGTCGTTCAGAAAGATAAGGAAAAGAGAAGGAAATAGAACGAAAACTTGTGGTGCTCCTGAATTAAGCTGAAACTCATTAGATGAGAACCCATCAACAACTACAAGAATTGTGCGGTCTCTGAGAAAACTCTATATAATTCGAGGGAATTCAGCACCGGTCTCAAATGCAATAAGCTTTGAATCAATGCACCATGCCACACGCGATCAACATGTATAGCAACCACTTTACTTTCACCAAAAAGAAGAGCTAACTGGTCTTCCGCAGAACGACTTCTACTCCACAGTTAATATTGAAATATTCACTATCAATAGCTTCGAATCGGGCCTACATTGAGCATCGCAGTAGAGCGCTTGAATGATGGTGATGATTTTGTGCGGTATTTCCACGTTTCGAAGACAGACAGAATGATTTTCATATCTCTTTTCTTGATCGAGTGATTTCCGTTTTAAGCTCTTCAAAGAACTCGCTTTTTGTTTCTTCGTCATCGATTTCGGTTAGGTCATAACATTGAAAAATCACGACGTTGCGGTATTTTGTTTTAAGACGGCCGTAATTATTCCAACAAGTACTGCCCAGTATTTTTCTAGCCTTGATTGCTTTATCATTCAACAATCCATTTTTTTTTTAATATAGGGAAAAAGTTGAATTATATGATAAAGAAAACATATGGTTTCACCATACTTTTTTTAAGAAAACTATATTGGAAATTCTTAAGGACATGAAAGAATAAAAATTTTAAAGGAAATTTTCCGTGCTGAATAATGAAAATAGAAAAAATTTTTCGTCTCCGTATTGAAGAGGTAGTGCTATCAGAGGCGTTAAGTTTTTTTTTAATTTATTTGTGTTGGGAATATTTTTAGTACCGCAGAGACCTCTTCTAACGTCATCCTTGTACTTAGTAGTATTTTTTTGTAACAAATCTATCTTTGTAACTTTTAAGAATATTAAAAGCTAATTCAGATACAAATATTTAACTATTAAATTTTTCTTAACCTTAATAGTTGGAAATATTATTGATATTGGATATTCTAACGACGGCTACATTAAAATAGTATTTATCTTTGGATTCTTATCAATATATCAATGCATGTTTTCTACCCTGGTATTTAATATTTCTTAAAAGAAAAACATTGTTTATTTTGTAAAAAAAAAAACAACAATTAATAAGAAACAATAATAAATAAAAGGCAGATCGCAGCCCTCGAAATTCGAGTGCAAATTATAGGAAATTTTAGTTTTTCATTAAATAAAGAACATATAGGTATGCTAATTGCCAATTCAACACATTTTAAGTATCTATTATTGTCGTTATTGGTTTATTTCCAATTACTGGTTTATGTCCAAAATAATTTTTCAACTCAACACAATTATTATTGTGAATGAAGAAAACAAACTAACAAACACATGAACAAATTTAATAAGCATACACATAGCATTGTGTAATTTTATGTATGTGTTACATAAATTTACTCAAAATAAAGGAAAACATTTTAAAATCTGCAAATCTGGTGGACATCTAAAAAGAAATACCTTTCAAATAAGATATGCTTGGTCAAAATCGGGAAGAAACTGTTTATCTATAACATTAATAATAATTAATTATAATAATTAATAATTATCTATAACATTAATAATAATTAATTATTATAATTATTAAGTTATAGATACTGCTCAGAAAAGAAAATCAATTAAATTGATACTTAAATTTAAAGATTAAGAATCGACCACTCTATTAAAATCGCAACCTTAGCCAGCACTGGTTATAATATTGAGTTTAAGAGACAGATGTCATAAGGGTTTTACGTGCGTGCCTGTCTTGTCGACTTAACCACACGGTGGTCTTAGCACATGGAGAGATACTATGCGTCTTGCCTTCGCCCCGCCATAAGACGGTTACAAGCTGGAGTGATGTTGTACGGCATCACTCCACACTTTGTTATTGTGTCGGGCCTATCTAAAACCCTTTTGCTTTAGAGGTAGCAACACCTGGGTGAATGCACCTCCACATCGATCTGTGATGTGCCCGCGATACGGGCACCACAAGCCACTGCGATACTCCCCGCGGCGCCGTTCCCAATGAGATCGTAAAAGATTCGTCAAAGACTTCTGCATTGACCTTACTTACCATAGCACTGTTTTCTGACCCATTTTCGCGCACTCTTGTATCGTCAAAAAAGACTTCTACTCATGCTACATCCGACATTCTTGCATCCGATTCATCTTGCGACTCATCTTCCACTTATGCCACCAACCAACGCATATACCAGCATTCCCATCCAACGCATATACCAGCTCTTCCACTCCACAACCACCCCTACTAGTCACACACAGCGATCTCCTCTGCACATCAGATTCGAAAGCCTCTAGTGCCACGTTCGTAATGTGGTCCAACAATACCATCATTTCCACTTGGACTCACATATATTAAAGGGGTGTGACAACCTTTTCATCTGGTTCCATGTTTCACGATCCACCAGTCGGCTATCAGATTTCAGTGTCATGGTTCGCTTGGTATCCGCAAGAAGTCGAAGAGTCCTCTTTTTGGGCAATTCGATCTCCCCGCAGTACCAAATTTAGCACCTTTTGGTAAGGCTTCGCTACTAATTAGCCAATTTAGTAACTACCAGTTATCCCCCGTATGGGATTGCACTGGCAGACATTTCTCTTCCTTAACTTTTAGCCGCTAGGAATAATCACCAGAATTAACTGGCTTTGCCTAGCGTTGCCCAGGAGCACCACTTTGAGGTAGGTTATAGGCCATTGTATCACGTCTCTGGCAATCCAGTTTATTATGAATACAACTTCTGCTCCCAGTTTAAGAGACAGGTGGAGGGTATCGAATAAGTCAGAGCAGCCGATCTAAATACTCTTCCTTTTTTATTTATTCGTCATACAGCAAAAATATCAGGCGCCCCCAGTTTCTGAACAACGTTGTTTGTTATCTATTAACAGCATTATCAATTAATATGGTCCACATTATATAAACCAACACCTATGGTAACCGATTCCCCTATTCACCTATACAAATACTAACTTATTACGACTACATAATATAACATTATAACATACAGAGGTACGAGTATGTGAATGTAATGATGCTTTTGATGTTACCACTAACAACAGCTACAGCAGAATATAAGACAACAATATATTTGTATGATGTAATTTATTTTCTTAAAGTGGTTTATAATGTTAAGGTGGTACTGGGTTTTGTAAAACCATGATTGTAGAAAATTCTTTTGTTTTTTTTTCAATTGTCATTTTTTACGCAATAGTTAACAAATTGGTTTATAATATTAACTGAATGGAAATTATTAAGGATTTTGTTTTTACTTCGAATTATTCTTAATAATTCCCGGAAAGTACCATATTCATTATATTATATTTAATTAGTTGATCCGTTCATTATTACGGTTCTTTTCAAGCGAATTAAAATCTCACTTCTTATTAATAACCAACATTAACTGAAATAAAAAAACAGTTAATTGAATTCGTGGCTATAATTATAGAAACGTGTGGATTAAGGATGAATAAGGACTGCATTCGAAATAAAGTAATTTTTAATTTGATTTTTTTTATAAAGTAAAATTTCATATAAATTTATAAAATCTAGTATAGCCCAGCACTCGAAATTCTAGGAAATATTATTTTTTCATATAATTTTTGTCTTCCAATATTTTTTTGATCTATATACATATATATAAAAAAATTTATGAATATTTAAATTAGCCTAAAGGTATGTTAATCAATTTTAGCAATTCATAATTCAACACAGAGCGTCTAGTATATAATTTAAATCATTCGCATTAACAGGGTGTAGCGAATTATTATACATATTTTTTTAATTTAATTTCATATATTTTTAAGACAGATTAAATACAAGTTTTATCATTCTCAGCTTCTCCTCTATATGAACTATAACTATGCCAATTTTCACACTCCTTCGTGCCCGCATATTGCTTACAAAGGGAACTAAAAATTTACCTTTACGTATTAATATATAGATCGTTTGAATCAATTTCGGAAAATTATGTCACTGTATACGACATATATCACCCAAAAAAATTTCACTCTGATTCCTTAGATCTTAAAGTTTTTATTTACTATCCTTGGCTCCTGATTAAATTACACAATGGAACAAAATGATGGGCTAAAATATTATGCAGCAAAATTTACTGAAAAGATGAATTTTTATTTAAAAGCCCAGTCCATTTACAATGTAAGATACATTTTTCTATATTTATGTTTTATATAACTTTTTTAATGTTTTAATGCCGTATTTTTCTTGGTAATTTTCATTTTCTTTTTTTAAAAAAGCAAAGGATGAAACTAAGGAATTTCTAGCATTACAATGTTCCGTCTTTTAATTTTTTGGATCCAATTATGATTGTTTTCAATAATGATTGAATTATTAATTTATTTTATTCATCACTATCATCAGTATGTGAATCACAAAAAATATTCAACTGGTATTCTTCGTCTTCTTCATTTCACTTTTCCAGGAATATGTGCCTACTCCACCAACACATTTCTCCTGGTAAATAATTTCCTTCATATCTATAATTTTTTGATATTTAAAATGTAAGTTTCGAAATTATTTGCTGTTTAAAGTAAACCTCTTAAGCTTCTATAAAATCGCCATTAGAATCCACTTTTCTTTGTTTCTTTGGGACAAACTTGCGATAAAAAATTATTAGTATCGAGCTTGCAAGCTTCCATTTGTCACATTTTGCACAGTGCCGAAAAATCAATATAAATATCAAAATTTTGTTTCTTATAATTTTTTTAATTTTCGTTTACTTTATTTGAAAAATATATTAAAACTGTAGCAGGTGGAAATTTCAATTTCGGAATTTTTTAGATGTTATATATACAATTTTCCGATGATGTTTTCGTCTTCAACAACCCCAAACGAAATTTGCTGCAAAACATATTCACAGAAAACTTTTACCGCTGAAACGTACATTTTAGGGTAGTTATACCACACTAGCCGATTCCAGCGCTCGAAATTCGAGTGCAATTTCTAGGCAGCTTTATTTTTCAACTTAGCCAATTCACAAACCAACACTTTTACGGATTATTATTATTAGGAATGAAGATAACAAACTCATTAACAATCACATTAACAAATTTAAAAAAACACACATTGCATATGTATATTTTTATGTATGTGTTAGCAGCAACTTTAAAAAAATTTACTCAAAATCTGCAAATCTGCAAAACGGTTAAAAAGAAATACCTTTCAAATAATATGCATTTGGTCAAAATTGGGATAAAACGGTAGAACGAAACTTCGGTTACCAAAATCGCCTAGCCTATTAATATTATAGATGTGTACAGTGGGGTGGCCCTTCATTATATGGAGCGGAAAAAAGTGTTCGAATGATGGAAATATGCGAATAACAAAAAAACTGAGAAATACACATTTTTGAGTCAATCAAAAAAATTTAGAGGTACCTCAACGCGACTGCAAATTTCAAATGTGTTTATAAGGGGAAAATATGACTTAAGAATTAGCGAAAATGTAGTTCTATAGTTTAACTTTTTCGACAAGTTGTTATAAAAATTGATTTAAGTGTTAAATTATCTCTTTAAGAAGCTTCATAACTTCAAAATCGAATAAAAACTCGCCAAGAAATAGCAAATGCTCCAGACCACTTTTGTGCCAAAAAAACTAGGTCCCGAAATTTGGCGGAAATTTTTCAACTTTAAGAAATTAATTTAAGCCATCTGTTTTTTTTTCGGCCTCATTACTTATGAGTACTAAAGCATGAGGTATTGTTTTATTATCTCGTTTTTAACCTATTGCGCAATGAGACCAAAAATGAAAAATGTTTTTGATAAAGTTTTGAAAACTCTTTTTTAAGTTTTAAAAAATTTTCTTAAACAAAATTTCAAAAAATTGACCTGGCACTTAAAAGTTTTGTTACAGTTATGTTAGAGATTGACTGTGCGAATTTTTAAGTATATTCTTCTGCCACATTTTTTTTTACAAGAATTTCTTTTTGCGGATTTCGAGAAAAATGTGTTTTTTGTGAAATATTCAGGAAATGTACTCTTTCTAAATACTTTGTATCAAAAATTTATCAGTTTTCTACTTAATAGCCTAGGGTTTGGGAAAAATTATATAACCCCATTATTCCTTTTGGACTTGGGGTCACATATGACCCCAAAAAATTCAAATATTTTTTAGTGCTGTTGCTTTTTTAGATGTGACGCTTAAAATATAATAACGAAATGTTAAAATTTTGGAATAAATTGAACAACGTTAACCCATTCCTTGAATTTTAGCATATTTAAAAAAACTAGCGGATTCCAGCGCTCGAAATTCGAGTGCAATTTTTAGGAAGCTTTTTCAACTTAGCCAATTCACAAACCAACAGTTTTATGGTTTATTGTTATTGTGAATGCAAATAAGAAACTCATTAACAAATTTAACAAAACACACATAGCATATGTGTAATTTTATGTATGTGTTAGTAAGAACTTTAAATGCAATTTACTCAAAATAAAGGAAAAAATTTAAAGATCTGTAAATCTTCAAAACGGCTAAAAAGAAATAACTTTCAAATAATATACGTTTGGCCAAAATCGAAATAAAATGGTAGAATTAAACATCGGTCACAAGAAATCGCCTAGCCTATTAATATTATAGATTAATTGTTCAAGTAAACTAGATGAAACCCTTACTATGGGTTGGGAAATAAAATTATGCTATGTTTTCGTAAAATATGGGATCATTATCCTGCATAAAAATGGTGTCGCCTAGTTCACAACCAAAATCTTCGAGGCTAGGCAGGTAAAAATCTCTTAAAATTTCACTATAATATTCTGCCTTCATTATACCATTCCTAACTTTTTTTCTTTGAAGCAACCCCAGATCATTAAGGAACCTCCACTAAATTTCATTGTCTCATGAAAATTATGCGATGTGATACCTACTTTTGCATCATACCACGACAAAACCCTGCCAGCGGAACCTAGTCTATTTATTTTCGATTCGTCGGATCATGTTACTAGGTTCCACTGCTCAACCGTACAATCCACATGTCTTTTGCGAACTTAAGACGAGTGGCCCGATGCTTGGTTGATAAAACCGGCTTTTTGGTTTTTGCTTTTGCTCTCATTCCGCTCTCTTTGAGGCATCTACGAATTGTCTGATTGGAAACAACAATTTCTAGAGTTTCCCTTAGGGCTTTATTGGCATCTTTAACGTTCTTAATGGCTCCTGACAGTACAAGACGTCTCACCATTCTCTTTGTATGTGGATTGAGTTTGGGTTGCCGTCCACCTTTATTCTTTTCAACGACTTCACCGATATTTTTCCGCAGCTTTGAAACAAACCCAATAGATGCACTATATTTTTTTCGAATTGCACGCAAAGACTTGCCGCTTAAAATATCATTTTCTATGTCTTTTTCAATTTGAGTTGCGATAACTTTGGGCATAGTTATTTCGGCTAAAAGAATTGATATTTATATTTTCGAAATACCTTACTATAAAACATGATTAATTATACTATATACCACTATGTGGTCAGTATATAAAGACTTGGTGCTGATGTTTGTAACTACCAAAAATATTTGACCTAGACCCATCTTTTATTATGCCGATAGACTCAGACGATATCCGTCCGTCCGTCCATGTAAACCTTGTAATCAAACTACAAGTCACAAAAAAATTAATATCAATAGCAATCAAATTTGGTTTATGCTTATTTTCTATATCTAATCTAGTTGAACAAAAGAGATAGGGTCTCTAAAACATGGTATAGGGTACCGTATAGTCGGTCTACACTGACTTTAATTTTCTTACTTGATTTTTTTTTTTTTGTATTTCTTGAAAAGCACTTAAAGGACCCATGAAAATTGCAGATTTAGGATTAAAATATTCTACAGCAAAATGCCTCTAAAAACTCTGTTGCAGCCATCCCTACTCAGAATTTAGATTGCAAGAAGTCTTACTCTGTTTTTTAGGTCTTATTCCAAACAATGTTGCGTAAAACATTAAAACTTAAATCGGGCCTAAAATTTTACCGTGCACATACAGGATCAAACCCTTTGGCATTTTTACTTTATTATGCATAGGAATTCTTGATCCCAAAATAATGTGTTATAGCTAAATATGTTGTATATCGCAGCATGATTTTGAATGCATGAAAAGTAATCAATTAAATAATGATTTGTGGCAAACAAACTTTCATCCTTAGCAGTCCTTATATTTACACAACAAACGTATCTAATTTCATATTATGTGTTTATTAACTTTTTCTGCAAAATCCTACACACATACATACATACTTCTATATACTTAAGTATGTATGTATGTTGAATAAGATTTTCTCACATTTCTAACACACTAACAGTTCATAAATTATGCTTGAGGGTTTGAGTTCCGACGTTCACGGGTACTATGTTTCTATGTATGTACATATGTATGTTTGTTTCTATGTATGTATATATATGTATGTATTTATTTTTCTGCGTACCATAAACACATTCTCGATATCATTTTTTGTGATGTATATCTTTTTAATTTGTGTGTTTATTAAATAAATGAATACGTATAAATGTGTGGGTGTGTGTGTGTGTGTAAGTATGTTAATTTTTCATAACATCTGTTTAGTGGCAAAAGCACAGTATTGTATGTACATTATTATTATTACATAATACGTTTGTTTAAAAGTGTTAATTTAGTTTCATAAACACATCTTCAAAATCTCATAAATTTTTTTCGGCTAAACTTAGTTGATTTTCCAAAATTATTAATGTGTTAATGGATGTATATACATTGTTAAGCAAAAAAAATATATCTTATTTCAGAGATGTTCTCTATAGATACTTTTTAAAGATATTCTAATTTCTAAAAATTTCATTTAAAAAATTGCATTTTAAGAAAAACGTTATTCTTAAAAAAATTTCCGTTACCTCTAGCCAATAAAGCTTTGGCATGGAGCAACCAAATATCTTTCGTACGGTAATTTGGTGGGCTGAATTCGAATCTTTAATTGGTTTTCCAGATACAAAAAAATGTTTTTATTCGTTTTTTACATAAAAGATCATTAGTTTATTTAAAAATTAATGAATTTTCAAAAGTGAATTGCGTTCTTTGAACGTCGTTGGTATTTTGTTGGTTCTGTTTCACGTATTAGAGTCCAGCAATAGTCTCCCAACACGCTTTTGTTCCAAAATCCTTGATAATTTCTTTCCATTTTCATAAATCTTGGTTGTTCATCGCTCACCGTGTGAAAAAAGTCTAAATGCGAATGAAATAAATGCATTTTGTGTGACATTCGTGCATCTAATTCGTGATAATTTTACAATAATTCAATAGCAATTTGTCTGTAGTTTTCACACTTATTGTTTCCAAGGAAACTGTCCACGATGCTCTTGAAAGTTTTTCAGGCTGCATATTCTTTCTCCAATAAAGATTGTTTAAAAATTGTCATCATTGGATAGCTTACTGATCTGAGGGCCGACAAATATGCCTTCTTTGATTTTAGCATATGAAATTTTAGGAAAAACCGCTAACAAATATTTAATGCTGCACCATCTTAGTTCAGATTCTTGACAAAGTTCTTAAGAAGGCCCAATTTTATGTGCAGTGGCGGAAGAAGAACGTCATTTGGATCAATTTATGGTTTGTTTGAAATGTTTTGTTTTCCTGGTGAATACTGAGTTTTTTTTGGCCACTCTGTTCTGACGTAATGATAACATTTAGCGCGACTATCCCATAGACAAAGGAAAAAACAATATTTTGCGAAACCTTCTTGCGTACCAGTCAACAAACCAATGACCTGAAACAGATTAATTTAGAGTTACTTACAATGGTCTATACTATACTTAAGGTCACCACAGATCTTCCATTTATGATCGCTGTATTTGAATAATGTCAAAATTTCAGTCATTGATTCGTAATTTTTCTTTGTATTAATGGCTTGACCAATTGGTACGGATGCTTTTTCTTCCCATTATGCAAAAGAAGAGCTTTTAAACTCTACTTAGAGCCATCAATAAATAATTTTCATTCAGTTTATTTGTTTTTTTATATTTTTTTTTTTTTAACAGCCAACCCTAGAGGACGGCAGTTATACAAATGTATCTGCAAACATAATTACTCAACTCTTTCTGGTGGAGGGCCCACATATCTTTTAGATTTTGCAGTTTATAATGGTGTAGGCAGAAATATGTTAGATATAAAAGATGATGATGACATTTCATCCGATACTTATCACACCAAAAACAGATTTGAGAGTGTTTGAAAATTGGATTGAGAGAAACCTTGAACTTAGTATTCCTATTAAGGTCGGTGAGGATTTAGATGATGCTGTCGAAATGTTTTGAAATGTAATACATGAAGCCGCTCTTTTATCACACCCGCCGGCAACAACAGCAACCATGGGAAGAAATGTTCATGTTTCGGCAGAAATAAGGAACCTTAAGAAACAAAAGGAGACTTCGTAGAATATGGCTGCGAAGTGGAAACCCAATTGATAAAACCAATTATAACTTAGCGACAAAACAACTCAAAGATATTATTTCAGAGTACAAAACTAGAGAAATAGGAAATTATTTCGGAAGCCTCGATACAAACCACCGAAATAGTGAATACAATCTTTGGCAGGCGACAAAATATTTAAAAAGACCTGTAAAACGAAATATTCCTATCAACAAATCTCAAAACAATTGGTGTAGAACTATTAAAGAAAAAGCCGATACATTTGCAGACCATTTAGAAGAAACGTTTACACCGTTTTCATATAACTCAAATGACGAACATATATTGAATTTTCTAGATTCTGCATGTCAAATGGATTTTCCAATTAGACATTTTACGCCAATCGAGGTTAAATTTGAAATAAAGATGCTAAACAACAAAAAATCACCTGGGTACGATAAAATCGACGCTTTAGTCACAAAATCCTTAACAAAGATAGGAATTATTTTCTTAACTTTAACCTTCAATTCAATTTTAAGACTACAAAATTTCCCAACCCAGTGGAAATGTGCTGAAATTATGGTTCCAAAACAGAATAAGCCAGAATATAAAATTTGTTCATGCCGGCCTATAAGCTTACTATCCACACTGTCAAAAAGATTTGAAAGACTCTTTCTTCGAAGATTACTCCCGATTCTCGAGTCTAAAAATATAATCTCTGAGCATCAATTTGAATTTCGTCACAAACATGGCACTCCAGAACAATGCCATCGAATTAACAACATTATCACTGATGCGCTTGAAACTAAAAAATACTGTTCGGCTGTATTTCTGGATATCCAGCAGGCGTTTGACAGAGTCTGGCATGATGGATTATTGCTTAAGCTTAAAAATATTCTTCCAGCTCCTTTCTATCTAGTACTAAAAACGGTGGTTTTATGTCAAAGTAAACAATGACATGTCTACAATACGCAAAATTAGAGCAGGCATACCTCAAGGGAGTGTGTTGGGGCCCGTCATGTACACTATTTTCACTTCATACTTGCCGTGTATTGATGGAGTAACTGTTGCAACTTATGGAGTTGATACAGCATTTATATCATCCAATACATCAGGACTTACGGGATTCAACTTTGGGGTACAACAAGTGACTCTAATGTGGAAATTCTTCAACGATTTCAATCAAAAACACTAAGATTGATTGCCAACGCGCCATGGTTTGTTAGAAACGAAACTTTACATAATGATTTGAATATTCCAAAAATAAAAACAGAAATACGTAATTACAGTAACTGATACCTGCAAAGGTTAAGTGATCATATTAATCCGCTAGCTATATCATTATTACATGATTCAAATGAAATTAAGAGATTAAAAAGACCTCATATACTTGACCTCCCTTTCAGAAAATAATTGTAAAAAATAATATAAAAATAACTAATATAAAAAATGTAATTATATAACATTAACATTAATTAAGACAAATATTTAAATTGTGATCTCATAGAAATTATAATATTATTGGTCTTACAGAAGATTAATAATTATGTTATGTTTTAATTATTATCAAATTTGCTTAATGTTGTAAGATAGATTGCAAATAAAAGGAATAACTAAAAAAAAAAAAGTTTATTTTTGAAATAAGACACCAACATCAGTAGAGTATAGAATAGAGTGTTTCTTTTCAAAATATGCAGCCAATTCCAAGCTTCTATTTCTATAGATTATTACTTTTGTCCCAACTGTTATATATTTCCACTGCTGCATGCGTGCGGCTAGTAATTCTGCGTCTTGCTTCGTTAAATGTAAATGCGGAATTAGCTCAGCTCAGCTTGAGTCACTAAATGGCGTTCGTCATCAGCCTCATACACTGCTGGTGAAAGATGTTTCGGACACACTGCTCGTAGCTCTGGGAATGACTGGTAATAGATCATTTGGAAACCGATGGGACATTCGCGTAAATAATATTTTTTCGATACTTTATATGGAACCAGCAACTTTTGTTAAACATAAATAACAATCGGTTTGGTGGTTACTTGACTCTCTCCAAAGTACTGGAATTGAAAAATCGAACTAGATCTTCTTGCAATTTGGCCACTTGTATAAAGCAGTTCTGCAACTATCGAAAAACATTGTCGGTCTCCACGGTTTGTCCAAGTTTCTGACAGCAAAACCAAAATAATGTAAATATGCATATTTTAATGATTCTGATATTAAATATCCTTTTTTTCCAACCAAATATTCACCACACTGACATGCTAAAACTACTACTATGAGGATTTGGAATGAATGTGGGCTTCTGTCGAATGAATAATTGTGAAATTGTAGTGTCAGTATTGACTGTGTTACAGTATTGCCAGCATGTGATAAAAAATGAGCAAGACGCGATATCCCAATTTTTATGCCAGATTCGAATTCAGCGCACCCATATTAGTTAAAAAACTTGCTTCGTTTCGGCAGTCAATTTTTTTTTTTTTTAATTTATTCTATCCAAAGAATAAAAATATTTTTCAAAATCTGTTTCTCGCTGCTGAGACTAAAACTCAGGATCTTTTGTTGCGGCGTCCATATTTTAGCAAAATTTAATTGTAAATTGATTTGAAATCGAGTAGAGAATCTATATTCGGATTTCAAGACTAATTTATAAGCTCAACAAATTGAGTACCATAGCCAGCATTGTCTCACTATGATACTTGACTTTTCTTCTTGTGCTATAATAAAGAATTTCGTAAAGTTTTTAGAGTAAATATGCCTTTGTTGAACCTATTTGCCTAGTCCGCAATATCCTATATGAGGTATGTTTTATGAATCATCGTTCTTTTTAGGTGATTCCTTGCTGTTTTTCAAGACGATCGTTTTTTTGATCGTACATCAAACCGTTTTATTGTTTCCATCGACTCTTTTGGCTCTAATATGTTTGCCGGCGTTTAAAGTTTCCGGTGATCAATAATCGAGAATACCATTAGCTGCACGTTCGCGGAATGTGCAGATAATGATTTTTTTTTGGTATCCGATTTAGCACTGACAGACCTTTGCGTATGGTCATTAGCATATTGATCGGATATCTGCCCTTCCTTTGTTATAATTAATAACAACCAGGGGTTTTCCTCAAATTGACTCTTACATGTTTTTGCTGTGCCAGTTGATGGCTCATTAAGTATTGTTTTATTAACTCGTTGTTAACCTATTGCTCAATGAGAACGAAAATGGGTAATTTCTCTGACAAAAATTTTGAAAACTCTTTTGTCAAGCTTTCAGAAATTTTCTTTAACAAAATTTAAAAATAAAATGGATCTGGCACTTTAAGGTTTTGTTAAATATCGCACCTGTACCGCTAAAGTGAGTCAACTCAAAATTTTTCAATTTTCACTTTTTGCAAGAAAACGATACACAGTGGTCATACCTATCCACTGTAAAACTCCTACATCGATTTTTCTAGTCTTTCGCAAAAAAAATACAGGAGTAACCCTATTTGTGTTGTAAGAGTAGCTTCTTTAGAATCCACTAAAAATACATATTTTGAGTTGCACCCAAAAAACTTGTTATTTTTGATGATCACTGAAAAAATCGAAAAACAACTACTGTTGTATACTTATTATTCGCAATTCTTTACAACGAAACAACTGTTTTTAAATTTTAAAGTAAACTAGCTGAGTCCGGTCCGTGTTGCTGGCCCGAAGAAAACATCTGGATTTTATATTGCATCTAAATTTTAATACCGAGTGTCGGGCAAAAGTAAAGCACGAACTCCCTCGAAAATCCTTAAATACATTGCGTTTAATAATATTACGAATATGACTGAAAAAAAATATACGTTTTCTTGAATATTTTAATACCAGCGCCACCTACAGGTGAAAAACTTTGTCAGCAACTTTAGTTTTATGTACATAATATATGTTGCGAATTTGAGCTAAATTGGACCGTAAATAAATTTTTTTGGGAAAATCTCGACCCCAGCGCCACCTATCGGGTACAAAAAAAAGTTATGCAAATCGGAGAACCAAGGGAACATATGGTATGAATACGAAGTCGCTAGCATTAGTGGTTCAACAGTTATTAGAGTACCAACATACGCACCAACGTTTTTATATATTAAGATATTAAAAAAAAAACGTTTTTTCCCTCTACTGAAAATTTTTAAATTGTGAGTTGACTCACTTTAGCGGTACAGGTGCGATATGTTAGAGATTAACTGTGTTAATTTTTAGATAAATCCATTTGCTAGAATTTTTTATTAAAACTTTTTTGCGAATGTTGAGAAATATTAGATTTTTCTATATTCAGTAAATGTAATCTTTCTAAATACTTTGCACCAAAAAGTTATCAGTTTTCTACTTTTAAATGTTTTATCTTATCTCAATAGCATAGTTTTTCGGAAAAAATAATATGACCCCATTAACCCTTTTGGACTCGGGGTCATATGTGACTCTAAACTAATGAAAGACAATTTATTCAAAAAATGCATTTATTTTGTGAGAGATGTTCAATATTTATATGTGACGTTTAAAATATAATAACCAAGTCTTTCATCTAAAAATTTTGAATTAAGCGAACAACGTTAACCAATTTCTTGCCGAAGCCAAGCTTTCAATTTTAGCAAGGCAAAACTTATTTAAATGCTTAACGCTTACAGAAATTCAAATAATATGATTGATAACCGATATTATTTGGAAACACAAAAGAATTACAAACTTCTCTGTGAAACCAGAAAAGTAGAACTTTAAAACAGAACAAGTAAGAGTGTTAAATTCGGCTGTGCTGAATTTTTGATACCCTCCACCTCGGTTTGAGTATTGATAATAAATGTAAATGAAAAAGTAAACAATTGTTAAACTTAATACCAAATTATTTCAGCAAATTCTTTGGGTTGGTTTTCGTCTTTTCTATTATTTCGGATTTATTTCGGTGTTTGCTTTTTTGTCATCGTGGTTGCTGATCGGCATTCATTTTGGTTATATACCTATATGCATGCGTTTCCGGTTATATGACATAACTTCTCTTTTAATTTAGTTTTTGTTAATTAAATAGCTCGCCCTAACCTCCATTGCAAAGGTAATGGTTGTGTAGGGTGGCTAAATGCATTAAATCATGCTAATTGGAGATGGCTGTATAGTTTCTTTTAACTGGCGAAATATTTTTTCATTGCGGTCATGTAGGTCGGATGGAGTAACAAATAATAACCAAAAAAAAAAAGCTCTCTCAACTTTTTTATTAAATCATTGCCATATTTGAAAAACATAGAGAATAAATTTATAATAATAAATATTGAAATTAGGGATGCCAAACGCAAAACCCCAAATGTCCCAAACATTTTAAATAAAATAATTTGTTATCTTTATTTTCTGAAAAACTTCAAATTTTTATCCAAACAAAATTGTGAAAATTTCTATATAAATAACATTCTCATCAAATTGCGTTTATTTATGTAAAAGTTTTTATGTTCGCAATTCTTTAATATCGTTTGACGTTTTCTAAAATTCATTGAATTTAAATTAATGTTTTCTGTAGTGTGATTCTGTAAATTTCAACGATCCGAGAATCGCAAAATATATCGACAGCTATTGTTCTTTGCACTAAGTATTAAGTGATTCACTAAGTACATACATCTTAACGACAGCCGACAAATCTATTTTACTATTTATTTAAATTGTAAACGAGTGGCATCTCTGTCAAAATAAGCGAAAAATACAAAGAATAAAAAAAAAGAACAAATTACTTCGTGTTTGACAGGATGATTTTATGTTTATGTTTAATATCTTTATTTTTTTTACTAATATTTCTGTGTATTTATTTGAAAATGAAATAATGAATTGAATATGCTATTTATTTTTTTTTTTTTTATAAAAAAGATTTTTTTAATTAAAGCCAAATATTTTCACTATTTTATGATTTTTATTTATGTATGACGACATTTCAACCTAAAAATTTAAGTTTTTATCGATTGAATAAACAACACAAAAATGCTTGTCGTTTAGATAACAACAACAGTTGACTTTAACAATAGCGAATATCGTTTAAAAATTTTACTGATAATTTTGCTATTTTCTTTTTTTTAACGATTCGACTATCGTTAAAAGAAGTTACTGAATCGCGTACTGAAAAGCTATTAATTTCTCCTGAATGTCAATATTTTTTTTAAATGTAAAATTTTTTTAAATGTAAACACAGGTATTTGGTGTTTTTTTTTTTGGAATTTCAATTTGTGCTTAACGAATAAAATTTATATATTAAAGATGCAATTGATGTCTTCTAAATTTAAAATTATAATTTCCGACGTTTTTTCTGAAATTCAATTAATTGCAATTGATATTTTCTTAAATTTTAATGGAAAATTTAAAAAGTGCAATTTTGTATTTATGTGAATAATAATGCTTTAGTAATTATAAACAATTTTTAAAAATTAGATGTAATCGCAATCAGATATTTTGTAGGTAAAGCGGAATAATAATTCTACATAACTATGTAGAACTGTTTTGAAAGCAAAAAACTCATTGATGAACTCGGTAACTCTATTTTGTAAAGACAACAAAAAGTTAATATGCCAAACTTATGTTCATATTTGTAAAAGAATAATGAAAAAACGTATGAAATAAAATACCAGCCCGTGTATACTCTTAACATTGTCCTGTATGATATCTAGTTGAAAATATTAATATACATGTTAAAATAGAAATAACTATTGCAAAGCTAATTAAAACAAACAAAAATTGTGGCGCCATCTACTGTGGCATAGTCACGCTGAGCAAAATGAAGTGACACTCTGTTAATGCAAAAGAAATGTATTTTCCCCACAACAAAATATTGCAGAAATTTATGTAAATAAAATAGTATACCGATTTATTTCTAACATGCAGTTGTTATGGATATACATATATATAATATATGTATATTATTTGTATTATTTAATATGTGTATGTATGTATATGTAAATATTACACACAAAAAATACAACATCAAACGTTATTTTTGTGTTTTTCTCTTTAAATAAATTTATACATAAAATTTTTTTTTTGCTAAATTTACATTGTTTTTTTTTTATTAACAACTAGGTATTTTAGCATTATTTGCTTTAGACGCTGGTGAAATTTTACACCCTTTACATATATTAACTCGTAGTGTCTGATTGTCGAAAAAAATTTGGATCGATTTTAACCCCTATCCCGTGACCCATTCGATCTGAAATTTTGCAGGCAGGCTCGTGGTAATAACATAAATTATCTAACAAATTTTTTTAGTGATGCCAAAACAATGGAAAATTTTAAAATTTTCTACCAGAGTTAATAAAAAAAATGTACAAAGGGTTATTTTTTATTATACTATTACCACAACGACCACAAAAACAACAAATCCAGCTATAACAACAACACAACATTTAGAATAACAACAAGAACAATATAGAAACATCATATTTTTCATTTTTTTTTACTATTTCAGACATTTCCCTGGACGAGTTCCACCGATTTCAATGATTTTTGAAACAGAAATCTTCCCATAAATTTGGTGAATTATACTCACTAAAAATGATCACTGTAGCTGCACCATTGAGGGCGTGATCGTGACAAGAACAACATAGAAAATTATATTTTTTTCAAGACTTTTTTAGTTCTTCATTCAAATATCGGGCCCTTGGACGATTTTAAATAGCAAACTTTTCAGGAGGTTAGTGAATCAGTTTTTATGTCAACGAGCAACCTAGCTGCCCGATTGATGCCGTCATCGTGATTTCCACAGACGGACAGACGGACATCGCTATATCAACTCCGGTTGTTAGAAGGATCACAAATATATATATTTTATGGGGTCCAAAAATTTTTTTTAAATTATTACAAACGGAATGACAAACTTATATATACCCTCTGCACACTGGAGTGGAGGGTATAATTAACCGTGTAGATAATCATTAAAATTGATGGAGGCAGCAAAGCAGATCCGAGGAAATACGTTACAAGTTGGATCTATGGTATCTGCAGAGGATTTTAAAATTCATTTTGAAACACTGTTAAATCCACTTGAAACAACAAGTACTATTCACTATGTGCCTATGTACCATATGGATGATGATGTTGATATGCATAGTACAAATGCAGAAATGCATATGATACTGAATAAAATTATAACGAATAAAGCGCCAAGAGAAGATAGAATAACATATGAGTTTTTGCAAAATGCAACAACTGAATTTATAACACAACTTATTAAAACCTATAATTATATATTCGAATCCTGTAAGCTGGATGAAGTATTCGTGAAAAGTATACTATTTCCAATCTTTAAAAAGGGTGACCAAACAGCCCTAGTAACTATTAACGTATCTCCTTCATGAACTGCATAGAAAAAGTTTTTATGGGAATTGTGAATGAAAGAAAACGTCTGGGTGGAAAAAAATAAAATTTTAAATTTTAGCAGTTGATAATGTTTTCAACCTGTTATCGACAATTCATCTAAAATTTAATGAAAACAAAAAAGTATATGCGCCTTTTTCGTGGACTTCAGAACTGCTTTTGATAAAGTCCCTCGGTTTTGTCGTCCATTAAATTTGGAGTTTCCAAAAGAAACAAATGAAGTTGCTTAAAGAGAAGAATCTGATTTGAATAAACAAATTAAATGTATATAATTAATTAAATGTATATAAAATAAATAATTTCGTTAATTAAAAAATATGCATTTAAGGGTTAATGTTTTCATTTAAAATTTATAAAATATACTTAAATTAAAAAAAAAATAGTTTGTTTACTCAAAAAGTATTTTAAAATTTTTTTTTTTAATTTTGGCCAAGAAAAGTGGGTTGGGAGACCATAGTGCATAGGACGAACAGTATTGGTGAAATTATTTTGACCTAGCCCCCATACAAGAAATCCTATCAGACTGACTAAAATTTTTATAAGATATAAAAATATAAAAATATACACAGTCGGACCATTGTCAGACATAGTCCCCATAAAATGATGATTCCCACTCTTCACCTAAATTTCTCCAAACAAAAAAATAGAGCATACATTCTTTTTTTAAATTGGTTATTATATACTTTTGAGAAAAATAAGTGACTAATAAATATATTTTGACCTAGTCCGCTTATAAAAATAACATCAGATATGAACTTTTCCAAAGTAATAGCAATAGCACTAAAATTTGGTTTATGATTATTTTCCATTTATTGCCATTTATTGCCTGAGCAAATATGGATCCAACACCCTTTCTCGAAATACATGGTATAGGGAATTGTATAGTTGGTCTAGACCGACCATAATTTTCTTACCTGTTTTTTTAAGAGAAAAAAGATACATTAGTTTCAAAAGAAATTTATTTTGAAGGCCTTTAAATTGCTATATCCCTAGTCATTGAGATTCTAACTTCGGAAATACTGAATTTGTAATTGTAAGGTCATCAGATATGTTCATCTAGCTGGCTAGGTATGTTTCTCGAACTAATTTTTGGATAAAAGCGATTTCAATGACCCCAAACTGATCTTAAAAATTCTCAAAAATCTGTTTACCCTTAAGAATTCATATTGAGCTATAGGAATTCATTTTCTGCTAAAATGAAAACTTCACTTTTGTAAAAAAGCCTTTAATATCTACCAATGCTTTACAAATTTTAATTATCTAATTTCCAAGTTTTGCTTTTATAATAATAAGAGTGAAATACTGTTAATATTAGTAGCAAAGCTGAATATGATGTCACACATTTAATCTAAGTTTCATTAAGTTAAATTTAGTTTCATTCCTACATCAAAGGTTAACTGAAAATGTAAAAGCTAAAGCTTTACAAAGCTTGACTTAATAAATGTGTCTATATAACCGACATAAACATTTTTTAAAAATCTTTTTTTATATGAATTTATGTAGACGACGCCACATTCCAGCCAACGTAAATTTCAAAAGAACAATAAAACAGAAAAAACATTTTTTGTTGAAAACAAAAAAATCAGATTCGTTCGTTTTGCATAAATTACTGACATTACAACTTGTTGCCTTAGCAAATGAGCATAAATTAAATCAAATAGTAAAAAAAAAAAAAAATAATTTATAAATGAACAAAAAAATAAAAAAAAAAAATGAACAAACGAAAGTACTTCATTCATTCTGCATAATTATTTAGAAAGAGCGAACAAAAAAGTTGATTTTGACACAGGTTTTGTGCAAATGACAGTAAGTAGTTATAGTAGACGTATATACGTTCGTACTCATACATAAACCTACTTCTTTTTCGATAACGATTTTGTGTTCATTTCGTAAGAAGTTAGAAAGTATTATATGTAATATATAAATTACATTCCTGAACGTTAGTCATTCCACCCAACAATGAGAACATTATTTTAACACTAACTGCATGCAACAAAACCGAAAACATTATAATATTTATAAAAAAAAATATTAAACGAAATTGTACCTTTTTTACTTCCTCGTTATCAAACACTTGTTCAATACTCAATCAGTGTTGCCTTGCTTTTTTGGGTTTTACTTCAACTACAAAATTATTATGGATATTTATAGTACAGTGGGCTCAAAGGGCCTGACATTGCTATGTTCAATGAAAGAGACGTTTACTTGAAATGGTAGTAAAGTTAAACAAAGATATCATATCAATATATCAGGATGACATATCGTAATGTTACAGGTCATTGAACCTGATCATAAAGCCAACTTCAAAAAGTTTTTCTCAAAATCAAATCTTTCGAAACTGTGTGCACGATTTCGGGAATACTTTTTATTCGATTTTCATGCAATATTTTTATATCCATTTGATTTTTATTGTTTACAACCAATTTTTGTAGTGAAAATATTCGTATGTCAATGAGAATTATATCAGCTTTTATGAAAATCGGACACAATAGCACAACTCCGATAATGCTTTGTTCACACGGTTCTTCCTCTCATTCACGGTTCGCACCCAAATCATGATTGAATCTACATGATTCGCCATACAAAATTTTGAGAGCGAACCCACTTGGTTCATTTAGAACCTAGTTGTGAACCTAGAAAATTTGAGTGTCATCTCCATTTTTGATATAAAAATTATCGCTAGTTTATCTGAACTAGCTGTCAAAAATATATAAACAAAGAAAGAACAAACAAGTGAGAAAATTATAGTCGATCTAGACCATCTATACGATAGCCTATACCATGGTTTAGAGACCCTATCTCTTATTATTATTATTAAATTTAAAGATTTCCTGCACAACAAGACTAAGTCTTATAATTACAGTACAGGATTTTAGTAGTGTACAAACATGTTTAGCCAAACTAAAATAAATAAAATTGTAACTAATACATATAAAAATTAATAT
The DNA here is from genome assembly GCA_963682025.1 of Cordilura impudica. Taxonomy (NCBI): domain Eukaryota; kingdom Metazoa; phylum Arthropoda; class Insecta; order Diptera; family Scathophagidae; genus Cordilura; species Cordilura impudica. Next base: position 31,522,410 of record OY821520.1, read on the forward strand.
AAATAATATTTTAACATAATAATTTCAAAAAATAAAATTATGACATTAATAAAATATGACATAGAATATTAAAAAATAAAATTTTTAAATTGAAAATTATTAAACATTACAAAAAAAGGAGAGAGAAAAAATTAAAAAAATAAGCATACAATAAAGAAATACCTTTAAAAAGTTTAGGTTTAAGCAAAGTATTTAAATAAGGATTTTTTGAAATGTATTGCTTTGCTATTAAGTTGAATATTAGGTGGAAGGCTATTCCAAAGACGTACAGCATTTATGAAAAAGTGCCATTCTGATAATAGGCAGCGATGTTTAGGAATAATTAATTTTTTACATCTGTTTGATTTGGCAAATCGTATGTGATTGCATAAGTATTGTGGCTTTCCAGTATATAATATCTTATGAAGAAAAATTAGCACTGTAATCTTTAGTAGGTTTTCAAGTGAAACTCCGTACAGGCTTTTCGAGAAGGACGATATGTGTTCAAATTTCCTTAAACCATACACATACCTAACAATATTGTTGTAAAGCATTTCAAGTTTTTTTTGCTGATTGAATCGCAATTCGCAAACAGTTCGCATCCATAAGTTAGTGTTGGAATAAGTTAAGCCTTTGCCAATAGTGTTCTTACTCTTAATGGTGTAAAGAATTGCGTTGCCAATTGGGTCCTTAGTTTAACGTATGATTGTGCAACAAGTATATTGATGTGGCTTGACCAATTTAAGTTGCTGTTGAAGACCAATCTAAGATTTCCAGCTGTTGAAACTATCTCAATTCTTTGATTATTTATTGATATTTCCATATCAATAAGTGGATTTATAGTACTTTTGTGTATCACTATGCATTTAGATTTATTTAGATTTAAGCAAAGTCCATTAGAAATTGCCCAACAATTTATTCTGTTAAGGTCATCGTTTAGGTTATCCACATTTTGGCGAATAGAATTAACAGGGCTGCTAAGGTAAAGCTGTACATCATCTGCATACATGTGAACATTGCAATGTGATAAGTGGTGGGGTAAATCATTGGCATAAATAGAGAAAAGAAGCGGTCCCAGAATTGACCCTTGGGGTACACCTCTACTAATAGCTAATGGTTCAGATATTGTATTATTAACGAATACTGATTGTATCCGTTCTGAGAGGTATGTTGATATTAGCTGTATTGATGTTGATGAAAAATTGAATAATTGACTTAGCTTCATACATAATGTAGAATGATTGACAGTATCAAAGGCTTTGGAATGATCAAGAAGAACCAAAAAATTAACTTTACCGTCATCCAACTCACGTCTTATATTTTCGGAAACATCAATAAGGGCAGTAACGCAACTATGGTTGGGACGAAAGCCGAATTGCTTGTCAGTCTAAAGTTGATTTACATGTAAGTATGTGCTCATTTGCAAGTGTAGTAGTTTTTCCAAAATTTTCGAAACAAAGCTAAGTATGGCAATTGGGCGATATTCTGAGTTTGATTTAGGTAGCGGAATTATCTTTGCATGTTTCCATTTTGTAGGAAAACGACTCGACGTGATGATGGTGTTGAACAGATGAGTAATATAAGGCAAGATTAGCGGTAAAAGAATTTTAATAAATTGGGGGTGTAAGTTATCATATCCAACAGCATTAGATTTTATTTGCGAGATACAAGAGAAAACATCAGACTGGTTGACGCAGGAAAACTCAAACTTGTTTTCTTCTAGAAAGAAATTATTATTATTACTGACGTTTGCGAAAAAACCATTACGGCTTGTAACGTCTGTTGGAATCATGGGTATATTAGTGAACATCTTATTGAGTTCATCAGCATCAACAGGACAGTTTCTGGTTTTATCAAAATTACCAATGCCAATTTCGCGAATAGTATGCCAAGTTTTTTTAGAATCCAACGCAGTACTAAAGCGATTAGTGTAATATTCTGATTTAGCGATCCTAATTTGGTGATTGACATCGCTTCGATCTGATCGGAATTCAGTTTTCAGTTCAAGTGTTTTGAAACGTTTCCATCTTGAGTGGGCTGAATCTCTTCGGTGTATTAGTTGCTGAATTCTCTTTGTAAACCATGGTTTATTCTTTGGTGTTATCCTTTTCGTTCTTAAGAGAACCGTGTCTTCAAATAGTTTTAAAGTATTATCTTCAATGAAAGATAATTGATAATCAACAGAAGGCATCAAATAAATGCTGCTCCAATTTGAAAGAAATTATCATATAATAAATTGCAGTTTACGTTCTTAAAATCCCGATAAGAAAAAAATTTATCTACTTCAGGAATCAAAAAATCATATGCTGCAAATATAAGGTCATGTTTTGAGAAACATGAGGCAGATAATTGATCATACAGTAGCACTTTAGATGTATCACCCACAAAAATAAGGTCTATAAGTGTGCTGTGAGAGGTTGTAAAATGTATTGGGGTGGTGATATTGACTGGAATGAGTCCATGTGTCAACATACTGTCCTTAAAGGATAATTCAACGAGGAGGTTAGAATTGAAATCACTTAGGATTGCTATATCGTTATATGCCACGGTGTATGTTTGAATAGTGTTAATTAGTTTTGAAAAATCCGTACGACTATTTGGTCTATAAACGCAGCCAACTAGCAACTTCCTTCCAAGAGATAAAATTTCAATAAAAATGTACTCAATTTTGTCTTCTTTATCAGATTTGAAGCAAAATTTGCACTTAAGAGCATTTTTACATACATGGCAACACCACCCCCACCCTTTAGAACCCCGTCTTCGCCTGTTTGATATCTATCCGATCTAAAAATATTATAAACATCCAAACTTACGAGGCTATTAGGAGTTGAGTCAGTGAACCATGTCTCTGAGACACAAACTACGTCGATATTGGAATTTTCGAAAGTTATTCTAAACTCATCTATTTTATTCAATAGGCTTTGGGCATTTATGTGACAAATTTGTACACCTTCCAAAATTTTTATCATATTTAGCGTTATATCATTAGAATTTCCACCTGTGCCACCAACGTTGTTCATAATTAATGATATTGATAGGATTTAAAATGCAACTAACGGCAAAGCAATACATAAAGTAGTTTGAAAAGTTTGAAAATGTTTCTAAATTAATTATAGTGACATAAACAGGAATATATAAAAAGTAGAAAATAATATCATATTCCATTATCATATAAGATAAGCGTTCAAAATTAGACGACAGCATTATCACGGAGTATATTATTATCGGATTCATCATTGGGTTTATCTTCTTCAGTACAACGAAAAAATTGCTGCAATATGTCCAAGTGTTCTTCAGTCCAACTAATTGGATATAGAAAATAAGCATAAACCAAATTTGGGTGGCTTTGTTATTAATTTTTTTGGCTGCAGATATGAAAAAGTTCATATCGGTTGCTATATTTATATGGGGCCTAGGTCGAAAAATGGACCAATGCTGACCATATTTGGTAAAGTCACTTATATTTTGAAAAAATATACACAAAATTTGAGAAAAACTTGAGCAATATTTTTGTTTTTTGATAGATTTAAGTGAAAATCGGGAAGCAGCTTTATACGAGGGCTATGACAAAGAATTGCCATATGGGGTCTATTTTTGGACAAATGATAAATAGTTGTAATAAACACACATAAACCCAATTTGACCGAGATCTATTTGATAATTTGGATCTTATGGCAATTTAAGTCGATTTGATAGAAGTCATTTGTATGGGGACTAGGTCTGAACATGCACCGAGTTTCACCAATTTCAACAGCGTTTATCCTGTGGCCGATGAACGCTTATATTCCCAATTTCATCAAAATATATTCATATTTGCGACCTGCAGTTTGATTACAAGGTTTACATGGACACACAGACGGACGAACGGACGGACGTACGGACGGACATCGCTAAATCGACTCAGAAAGTGATTCTGGATCGATCGGTATAATAAAAGATGGCTCTAGGTCAAATATTTTTAGTAGTTACAAACAGCAGCACAAAGTCATTATATCCAAACCACATAGTGGTATGGGGTATAAAAAAGTATATATTTACATACATATATTCAAATAAAAATGGAAAAAATTAAATAGTGAAACGTAAAGAGTAGATGTCTTCAAATATTTGCACAAAAAATATTTTTTTTTCTCTTTATTAATTTGCAATCTATCATATGATAATAAGCAAATTTGATACAATCCAGTATAATAAAAATAAGCACATGGTATATTACATCATTATGTAATATCACTACTATAATATAATAATCGAAATATTTATATACAAAATAACATTAAGATAGTTTCAGAAATTTATACAATATATTTACAAATTTATTCCCTAAATGGGAGATCTGACACATGTATTCTCTTCAATCTTTTTGTTTCATTGGTTTCATCTAATAAACAAATGGCTAATGTATTAGAGTGATAACTCAATCTATTTAAATATTTGTCCGAAAACCTTTTGATTTCATCCTTTACTTTCGGTATGTTGAGATCATTATGAATTGTATTATTTTTCACAAACCATGGTGAGTTCAGAAAAGTCCGCAGTGACTTAGATTGAAATCTCTGTAATATTTCCAAATTCGAATTGCTCGCAGTTCCCCAGAGGTGGATACCATATGTCCAAATTGGTTTGATGATCACTTTGTAAAGTCGTATTTTATTTTCTACACTAAGCTGCGATTTCGGACGAAAAAGCCAACACAACTTTTTAAATTTATTGTTGAGTTGTTGGCGTTTATTTTTAATATGATTTTTCCAAGTCAGTCGCCGGTCCATATACATTCCAAGGTACTTTACACAGTTTTTTATGTGGTATAATTTCATTGTTGATGCTGACAGGGTGACAGTCGCCTTTTCTCATTGTAAATGTAATGTGGTTAGATTTATTTCAGTTCACTTTTATGTTCCACCTGGTAAGCCAGTTTTGAGTGATGTTGAGTTGATTTTGCACTAAAAAAGATGATTCGGCTTGCGTATCACTAGTTGCCAGTATAGCTGTATCGTCTGCATATGTTGCTACTAAGACATCATCGGATATTGGTAGGTCAGATGTGTATATAGTGTACAGAATGGGTCCCAGAACACTACCCTGCGGTACGCCAGAGTTTATCTCTGAAAATTGTGAATAATCATTGTTGTGTTTGACATAAAAGAATCAATCAGATAGGTACGACTTTAAAAGTAAATAATATGGTGTTGGTAAAAATCCCTTTAGCTTGTACAATAGCCCTGCATGCCATATGCGATCGAAAGCCTGCTGCACATCCAAAAATACTGCGGTGCAGTATGCACAAATAATATAAACGTCAAAATGAAACAAGAACACTCGTCTGAACAATGTGCGCAATCGTGATTCAGACAGCCAATCAAGTGGTTCATTTTTCCGTCTGAACCTGCTATAAGAAGGTATCACAACTCATAATGAATTACCTCGCTTAAACGACGGTTTACGAATTTGTGTATTTTTTTATTTTATTTTTAGAAACAATAAACATTAACGCATCTATGGTAAACTCCTTTAAGTTAAGTATTCGATTTAAAAAAAAAATGTTTGGAAATCATTCTAAAACAGGCATCGTTAAACAAGTAGGAGTTAGGGTTTACAGACCACGGTGCAAATTCCAAGTACCCCTAACTAAAGACTCCACAGCTTTCGCAGCCCAACTTTAAGAACTCAACATAGCTGCTGACGCGCTGGTAGACTGGATTTTCATGAAAATAAAATAGTGATTACGAAGTAAATAAAAAAACGGACGAATAAGAAAGCCTTAACTTAAAAAACGGATATTATCGAAAAAGGGATATTATCAGTCTGAGAGTCCTATTTGCGGTATGTTACTACATTCTTTATAAAAAGCTACTAGCTGATAAAAAAAAACATGAAGATATTACATAATTGGGGCTTAGATTACTTCGTAGACCCCAACTAAAGGCCCACTTACACGATACCACTCACTCGTATGATTTTTCGAAATAAAAATCCGATAAAATTCATCGTGCTGTCATAAAGTCGTACCGACATTATTTCTGCATACTTAGGCCATTTACAGCATCACACTCAAGTCTAATAAAAACAGCTGGTTAAAATAAAAATTATATTTTATTTCCACTTTCTTTGTTTTTGTTTACCTATTTTTCAATATTACCAAAAAAATAACAACTCTGTTCCGTTGAAAATGGCAAGTTTTTAGAAATGTTTCTAAAACCATAGGACTTCGAAAATAAAATCCTACAGACTGTCAATTTCATAACCTAAGCTTTTTATATGATACGACATTTTCATAATACTCGACTTTTTGACAGGTCGTATTACAAAGTGTGATAGTGTAAACTGGCTTTTAGAGAAGACCTATAAAAAAACACTGGTTGTGATGCTTTATCCAACTAAAAATCTACCAGATGATGTACAATAGATCAATCTTGTTGCAAATCGTACTAGAATCAGTTCCAAATTGTGTTTTTTTAAGCAGTGGATTTAAAGAAAAGCCCGATCATAATCTGATCCTTTAATGTCATGGAATTGTCATAAATAAATTTCGACCGAAATGTTCTTAAAAAGGTTGGTTGGCTGATACTTAGATCGATTCTTACCAAATTCAACAGCATCTCTTCTTAAGCAAGGCAATTTTTTGTGACCGATATAAAATGTGTACTTATTAACAGATTTTGACCAACAATACCTCATTTGAGAGGTATTTATTTTTAGCTGTCCACCATATTTATAGATTTGCAACATCTGGAACATTTTTTTGGATAATGCTCACTTAAAGGTGCTACTAACACATACCTAAAACACATACTGTGTGTGTGTTTATTATAAATATCAAAAGCCTTAAAGTTGATTAGCATACCTTTTGGATCCTTTAAAAGTATTTACTAATAAACCCATTTATATATCTTCTGTGTATTCGAGAAATATTTATAAAAAAATTTAATGAATTTTATTTAAAAAGTGTTTTAGTTGTGTATCGGCTAAAATTGATTAGAATACCATTAGGCTCTTATAACATAATTTATTAAATGAAAATACAAAATTTTCTAGAACTTGCACTCGAATTTCGAGGGCTGGGCTCTGTTAGTATATTTAATTTATCATACCAATATAATAATGAAGCAATGTGTGTTTATTTGTTTGTTTGTAGGAGGTAACCTCCAGAAATGGGAAGTGCTATAGTCTCTAATTTTTTTAAAATATTTTTAATATCATATATATTGAGTACTATGATAGGGAGAGCTTTGCAAATTTGTGTGATGCCACCTATTATTAATTTTAGTAGCTAGTGAGCGGAATCATAAGTGGGCGTCGTACCTCCCATAAAAAGTAATTACTCAATATCATATCTAGAGTACTATGACAGAGACAGCTTTGAAAATTTGTCTTAGGTCATCTCTTAGGTCAAAGGGGTGTGGCAACCCCCATACAGATCAAACCATAAACGTCATATATCTAGACTATTGTCACTACGATGCGGGGGGAGTATGCAGAGGGGGGTAGCGAAGCACACCGGGTTACAACTAGTAATTTATACTTTATTTAAATATTTTTATTCAGCCTTTGCTTAGTCAAACTATTCAGAAAGCAATTCAAAACATCGGATGTTATTTTGACTGTTAAGGGAGTCGAAAGTATTTTGAAGAGTGATTGCTAAAGATGATTGAACTTATTTTTTAATTTACTGATAAGGCCAAATAAGTCTCCGATTGTTGCCATCAAATCGATGTCAGTGAGATTTAAAATGTCTCTGCAAAATCACTGTATGTATAAAATTTCTTAGATCCAATAAAATAACACCATTTTTCCCGTTTGCTTACTTATATATTAGGGCGTTTCGCCAAAATCGATTTCTTGTATTCTTTTGTAACTCTTAAAGCAAATATTAATTCTTATGGCTCAATTTTTTGACATTTTTGGAGTCGGTATGGATGCGATCACTGCAATCGATTTTATAAAAATTAAAATTGGGCATGGAAAATGCAATTTTCTTAAATTTTAGCTCTCGTGTTTTATTTCAGAAAACCAAATAAATCACTTCTAAGTAGTATTAGCCTTCAAAAGAAAATTATCTTAGGAAAACATATTTTGTTTAAGAGGAACGTTGATGACCTTAAATTAAAAATTCTTAATATGCAATATTAAAAAAAAAAAAAAAAAAAAAATTCATTTGAAACTAATCTGTCTTTTCTCACTTTAAAAGAATTTTAAAGAAGAGGAAAAAAACCTATAAGTTTTTTTACCCATTGCAATACCCCAGAAACATAACAGCTACTCGAGTAGCCATTCCAAACAAAATAATGCTGTTGGCGAACTACTACTCGAAAAAGTTCAGTGTGTCTCCATACAAATAAATGAAAAATGAAAATGAAAACTATTTAGTACATTTCGATTAGTCGGAATTCCCTGAAATTTTAAGGACGTCATGTCCTCTTATTTGCAGTTTTAGAAAGTATAAACTTGTACCATTTGTTCCTTAAAAATTTTTTTGGAAGTCGATGTTAAACTGCCTTCAATGTATTTCTTCATATATTTGTATAAAAACTGGCTGATCTTTTTCGAGAAGTTGTTCGTTCATAGCTCAATTTTAATGGGAATGATCAAGTACGGGCTGTAAAAAAATTTTGTTTATTTTTTATTTTCTTGTTACTTTTAATGTCGTCAAAGTGCCCTTTAAGCTAACCGTGTTTACAGCTGATAATTGTTAGGGAACGACCTCTAAACGCTAAAGTCAGAAGAAAATTTCCCATGGTAGTATCTATAGAAAATTGCTGCACAACCCACATTTCGACGAAGTTGCATCGAGTCAATAGAATTGGATACCCTACAGTCATTGGTGATCATCAGCACCCTCGTTTGTACGTGGTCAAGTAGCTTCAAAACATAATTTAAATCTTCTGCCATACAAGGGAATTGTAGACCATTTTCGGCCAGATGTAAGAGGTATAGATTTTATGGAGATCAGAAGGAGTAAAATAATTTTTGTACCGCTTCAGAAAAACAAGTCACTTGAATGCTTCTTTCGATACTTGAATATAGAGATGACATTGTTAAATCCAAGGCCCTATGGGTCCACAAACAAATTTTAGTCTTCTACACATTAAAATCAGAGATTGTTAACAGATATTGATTGACTGTGTCATTTATTGTCAGCCTTTTGGCCCCCAATCCCAAAAAAAGGCTTGGTCTATAAGCTTTGTTTTGATTTTAATGCACAGTTCTATATGTGACGCGACCGAACGCCATGGAAATGTCTAGAGCAACCAGTTTACTTTCTTCAAAATTGTGAATGGATTGACCACAGCGCTCAGAAAGTGATTTATACGGAAGCCGCCTCGTTAACAATTGAATTGGTCTCTAGATAGTTGACAAGATGGTGCTCAGAGCGCAGAGCAGATTGTAATTGGACGGCAATTTTCAGTGTTATTTTTGGGATTGGTTGGATATTGGCAACTTTCGAGCAAGAGGGAAAGACACTCCCACAGAACGAAGAACTGAAAAGGTTGGCCAATGGAATAGCTAGCGGCGAAGAGCAATCTTTTCAGCACCTGTGCCGGTATACCATCCGGCCTCGGAGATCTATTTACATTGAGATTCGAAATAACGTTTTGAACTGCACGTGCTTTCAAGAATATTTTAAATATCCTTTCAAGTTCGGGCAGTTTTTGATCGCTACGCGATAACGTTAAATTTTTTCCAAAAAATTCAACTAAAAAATAAGCCTTGTCATATGAGTCAGTGAATATTTAGTCATAAATTATGACAGTTCTGAAAGAAGTACTAGCAATATTGTATACTTTTTTATCAAATGACAAAAGAACTTTAATACGAATACGGGGTTCGTAAAGAAACTTTTCGTGTCTGAGTTCTTTGGCACATTCGGTCAGTACGAAATTTTTATTTTCATGTCAATAGCAGAATGCTGCCTCTCTCGATCTGATTGCATTTCTGCAAGTCTGATTAAAGCAAGATTATTGTTAAGTTTTAGCCGGAATGCGCTCTGATGCAATCTATTTTTTTGAAAATAAAGCATCAGTGTAAAAATAATACCAGTATCCAAATATCTGTAAAAATACTTAAAATTCTTTGGGCTATAATATTTTATAGTCCGCTTTATGACCTGCTAAAATCCAAGTAAAACTTTTTGTTGAAACGCCCTATTGCATGCACATAGTTCACATACAAGGGTAAGGGTGTATGTGAATATGTATGTGTTTGTATTATATCTTACAAAACCACACTCATTTAAAATCCATTAAACTTTAGCGCAACTACGACATTCAAATACAACAACAACAACAAAAACAACCACACCAACAGCAGCAAATAATTTTAGTAACTTTTGTTTTTTTTTTTTGTTGAAAGTGCAGCAAAAATGTTTGAATGATTTATGCATTTATCGTCGGAAATAGTTGTAACAGTTATGTGTGTACAAAAACCACTAAAACAACCGACAAAAAAAAAATAATATAATTTCTTATATTTATATGTAAAATTTATGTGTAAAATTAAGTAAATACAAAAAAAAAAAAAATACGAGAATTATAAGTTTCAATAAATATATGAAATGAATACCAAATCAGAAGAAATATAAACTGTAATGAAGTTGACAAAATCTGTCATTTGCCATGCAGCTACCAAGCACATCTTTTTCTGTCGTCCATCTATAGATTTTTCTGGTATAACTCAAGAAAAGCATTTTAATTGAAAATGACACTTAAAAGTGTTTTGCTACTTCTTCTGTTCAACATTATTATTTTTTTCCTTTTCCCTTTGTATGAGTTCACTTCGAAATACACTCAGCGTTGTTTGAACATGAGAAGCAGTATACTTAAGTGCCATAAGATTCAGATATTCAAACCTCCACATCCAAGTTTTATGCGGCATTTATAAAAATACTATTTAATTTTTCGAATATTTGCGCAATCAATTTTAAAACAGTTTATCGTTGTTCAAAGTGACGCATAGTATCAAAACATCTGTCAAACTATTTTTATTACATGATAAGGATGTGAAAAGAAATAAAACTTACGCACGTACATAAATATATAATAAAAAGAGGAAACTTACAAGAGAAATATTTATTCATATACTAACAGTATGAACCTAGAAAACTTTTTACTTCCAAGTAGCAACAGGAATAACTACACTTGTTGGAAAAAGTATCCGTACACCTAAAATTAAAACTGTCATATTACAAAAAAAAAAATAAATAAAAATAATAGATTTTTTTTCTAATTACTAAGTTATTTATTAGTTTTTTTAAATTTAGTTAAAATAAAAAGAAAAAACTCATAAGAGAAAGTATTAGTACATTTTTTTTATTACTAACCCCCTACAAATGCGGTGCATTGTGTTAATTTCGGGAAGATAGGTAATGGGAACGAGGAAAGAGGGAGTAGTGCTTGTGGATATTTGTTTCAAGTTTTAGTAGATTTTAACTGTGAGGAAAGACTTATGAGGAGAGTTTATTTCAATACCACAATACTGATAAACGAATTTGGTCTGTAATGCGTTATGCTATCACCTGGACAATGGACTACAAAGAGATGTGATCTACTAGAGAAGCGGGTTGAGCGAACTGAAACACGGGCACTTGGAATGAGTTAGCTAGTCTCAGAACAGCATTTCCAATGGTAGTACCTATAGAACAGTATTACACAACATACATTTCGACGATGTTCAATCAGTAGTAAGAGTTGGAGGGTAGGCATCAATGCCTCCTTTACACATGCTCCAGTAGCTCCAAAATAGACTCTGAAGCTTCTGTCCATATATGGCAGTTGTATTCCATTTTAGGTTGGATGTAACTGGTGAAGACTTTAAGGAGATCAGAAGGAGTGAAGTAATTTTTGCACCGTTTTGGAAAACCAAGACACTTGAATGCTTCTTTAGACACTTGAAAATCACTCGTTCCAACAAACACCACTAAGTCCTCTGCACATTAAACTCATCCCTATTCGCTTTACCCCACTCGGAGATTGTTAACAGGTCTTGATAGAGCGTCTCGTTCACTGTCCGCCTTTTGCCACTAACCTCTAAAAGGCTTGTCTACCATTGAAGGAATATGAATTACAAATATTGCTGTCATCTTCGAAGCAGTGTATAGAATTGGAAGTTTGACCAAGGAGATCGTAAAGAGAGATAGGGAAAAGAGAGGGGAGAAAGAACGGAACCTAGGGGTACCTCTTAAGTAAGCCGAGAAAAGTCATTATGATCCCAACTGCAATAGGCTTTTCTATCCATGTAGCGTGCCAGACGCGATCGAATGCCTTGGAAACATCTAGAGCAACCACTTTACTTTCACCAAAATTGTGAATCGATCTATTCCAGCGCTCAAAAAGTAGAGCGAACAAGTCTGTCTCCCTTTTAACGATTTCTACGGAAGCCATACTGTCCATCATTAAGAAGTGAGTTGACCTCTAGGCAGTTGGCAAGATGGAAATTGATCATGCTCTCCATTACATTTGAGGGCGCTGATCAGATTGCAATTGGACCGTAATTTTCAGGGTTATTAGCTTCACCCTTTTTAGGGGTTGGTTGAACGTTGACAATCTTCCAGCAAGAGGGTGCGACTCCCGCACGGTACAAAAGACTAAAATATTTCCCAGTGGACTAGCTAGTGCCGAAGAGTACTGTTTCAGCACCAGTACTGGTATTACATCCGGCTCTGAGACTTATTTACGTTGGAATCCGAAAGAAGCTTTCACTCGGAAGAATATTTGAAATATTAACCCAAAAAACTAAGTTTACATTAAATTGTAGTCTGTACATGAATGGTGTAAAGTGGAACTGCGTAGTGTGCTACATTGATTCATGTATACAAAATGATTCATATGGATTATAGCACAAAGCACAAACCAAAGATTATCAAATGTCTTCTACATTTGGATATTTTGTGCATAGTTTGTAGATTTGATAGAACAAAGGGCAAATCAATAGTTTGCCCTATTTATACCCTATACCACTATGTGGTTTGGGTATAATGACTTTGTGCTGCTGTTTGTAACAACCAAAAATATTTGACCTACACCCATCTTTAATTATACCGATCGAATCAGAATCACTATCTGATTCGATTTAACGATGTCCGTCCGTCCGTCCGTCCGTCCGTCCGTCCGTCTGTGTGTCCATGTAAAGCTTTTATTCAAACTGCAGGTCGCAAATATGAATATATTTTGACGAAATTTGGTATTTGATCTTTTACCGGCCATGGGATGAACGGTATTGAAATTGGTGAGAATCGGTCCATGTTCAGACCTAGCCCCCATACAAATGACCCCTATGAAATCAACATATATTGCCATAAGATCCAAATTATCATACAAATCTTAGTCAAATTGGGTTTGTATGTATATATTACATCTATTAATCAGTAGTCCGAAAATGATCTCTATTGGACAACTCTTAGTCATAGGCCCCCATATAGAGCTGCTTCCCGATCCTCACTTAAATCTATCAAAAAACAAAAATATTGCACTGATTCTTCTCAAATTTTGTTTGTATATATTTTTGCAAAATACAAGAGACTTTACCAAACATGGTCAGGATCGGTCCATTTTCGGGCCTAGTCCCCATATAGATATATCATCCGATATGAACTTTTTCATATCTGCAGCCGAAAAAATTAATAAATATCATACTCAAATTTGGTTTATGCTTATTTTCTATATCCAGTTAGTTGGGCCTGAGAGATAGGGTCTCTAAACGCATGGTATAGGGTATCGTATAGTCGGTCTAGACCGACTATAATTTTCTTACTTGTTTTCTGCTCTAATACAACTACACTATAATCCATATGAATGCATGTTGAGTTTAAGAGAAAAAGTATGGAGTAGACTTCTAAAAGTCTCTCAATAATATAAAATAAGTATAACTGTACCTAGGTAGAAGTAAATGGAAAACAAAGAGGAGTCTGAAGTTGAAACTCAAAAGTTAAGGTTGGCTTGGAATGAAGAAAACCGGTAAAGTATTGGAGAAACACATCACCCAACCCATCACGCACATCACAAGGCGATTCTTGTATATCATCACATAAAACATTAGAAAATATTGCTTAAGTTAATAACTTCTAGCATATTCTTTGGATACTGAGACCTTCTTTGAGCTAATTTGGCATCGACCTACCCAACTTTAAAATATCTCATTTTACTTATTTTAACTCACTCATCCAAAATGAAATTTTTTGACGTATTCTGCGCTCCAGTAAGTGCCACAAATGCTCTATAGGATTGTATAGGATTTAGTATTGTAGAGCAATCACAGTTTGAAAATGTGCCTCGTATGTTTTGGATCATTATCCTGTTGGAGAAAAAAATTCTTCTAAAATTCGTTTTTAAAATGTCCATGTATCCAACTTGATCCATTAAGCACTCACTAAATACTAATTTCACAACCCCGTTGCCTATCATACATTCCCAAACCATAATGCCACCTCCACCGTGGTTAACCGTAGGCAAAAGATTTTCTTTATTTAACGGAGTTCCAATTTTTCACCAAACTAATCCAAAAGAAATAACAACTAACTTTTATCCTTTTATGCCGAAAATGCTAGCCTTGCTTACATACTAATTTGGCAATTCCCTACTATTTATACTCCATACCACTATGTGATAAGGGTATAATGAGTTTGTGCTGATGTTGTAACTACCAAAGATGTTTGACCTAGAATCGATTTAGTGATGTCCATCAGTCCGTCCATTTTTTTTTTTTTTTTGAATTGGTTATATATCTAATAAAAATAAAAAATATAACTACAAAAAGTATAAACATAACTTATTTTATATACAAAACCCAATTTAGCGAGCTCTCAAGATAATCTATAATATTATTAGCCGATGTTTTGCTCTAATGTTTTATCCCGATTTTGACAAAACGTATATTTTTTGAAAGGCATTTCTTTTTAGCTGTTCACCAGACTTACAGATTTTTAAATTTTTACCTTTATCTTGAGCAAATTTTATTTGAAGTTGCTACTTACACATACATAAAATTGTACAATGCAACGTGTATGTTTAATAAATTTGTTAATGTGTTTGTAAGTTGGTTTTTCTTCATTCACAATAATAATAATAAACCAAAAAAGTGTTGGTTTGTGAACTGACTAAGTTGAAAAAAAAGTTGCCTAGAATTTGCAATAGAATTTCGAGCCCTAGAATCTGCTACTATTTATTTAATATTAATGTTATTTTTTTCTATTACTTATACATAAACACATGGCAGCATATAAATATATGATTAAATGTTAGTAAAAAGGCTAACAAAAACTTACTTTTATATTGGCTATGATAAATAAAAATAGGGTCAAGGGTTAATATTAAAAAATATAATTATTGGGTGAGCCACCAATATTTTTTAAGGTTTATAGTATGTTTAATATTTTTATCAGCCGAATAAATACTTACGCCAATTCGACAAATTTCTGACGTTATTTCATTACAATTTACTGTTATGTTATATATATGAAATGAAAAGATTCCGGTGGAACGTGTCCATTTAATAATGTTTCTGAAACATAGTAGGGAGCCGTGATCAAGTTATTTCCGGTGGTAGACTTACTACTTAAAATGTGATCTCTTATAATATGAATAATAAAATTATCGAAAATGGATATTTCAGCTTCTTCATAAAGAATTTTTTGCAGTTACTACTTTGAAATCGTCACTTCGTCCGTTTATGTGTCCATGTAAATCTTATAATCAAACTATATGTTGCAAATACGAATACATTTTGATGGAATTTTGTACATAAGCTTTTCTATGCCATAGAGCGAAGGCTATTGAATTTGGTGCATATCGTACAAATTACCCCTATCACATCAAGTCAAACTGCCATATCTATAATATTAGTAGGATAGGCGAATTCTTGTGACCGATGTTTTGTTCTACTGCTTTATACCGATTTTGACCAGATGTATATTATTTGAAAGGTATTTCCTTTTTGCTGTTCACCAGATTTACAGATTTTTTAAAGTTGCTACTAACACATACATAAAATTGTACATACGATATGTGCGTGTTTATTAAATTTGTTGATGTGTTAGTTAATTAATTTGTTATTTTCAATCACAACAATAATAAACTAAAAAAGTGTTGATTTGTGAATTAACTTAGTTGGGAAATAAATTTGTGTAGAAATGGCACTCCAATTTCGAGAGCTGGAATATGCTAGTAAAGTTATAATTTAAAAATGGTGTTCATTTTACTTAGATACAACTTACGAAAGAGTTAGTTGTCTAACAAGCTTTAATAATGCACTCACTTTTTGACATTTATGATAAGTATACTCCGGTAAATCATTGTGAGTAGATTCATGTTGAAAAACGCTATCAAATTATCAAAACTCTGTTTCGAAAATCGGCCATCGATTCGCGCTACTTATACACGACTTAATGCTTTTTATTGCGCACATAATCGTCCATCTCAGAAAGCCATACGTCGAACTATGTATATATTTCATATCACATACTCTCCAAATGATGCAATAACACTAACACGTTGAAACAATATGCGTACTGAGGAAAATGTCGGCACTGTAAACGAAAATGTGGAATAAGATGATTTTTTGTTTGCAAATATGGATGACATTAACCCGTGTGAGATGTAGCATCAACAATATTGTGCTACTTGCTATACGGTGACTGATCTTCACAAGCTATCAATAACTAAAATGTTGCACAAATTTTTCTCAAATTTGGTCAGTATATGCTAAAAAAAAAAATCGTTTTTACTAAATGTGGTCAGGATCGGTCCATTTTTTTGGAAGCCTATAAACAATATTTCTCGCAAGGGTTTATCACTGACGTAAACTATGCCCCTAAAAAAGTTTGCTTTAATTACTATTCAACTCTTATGCAATGGAACGAAGAAGGCTATGCTTTTTGGTATACCTCTGATGTGGTTAGACAACAGCCCGCATCAAGAAGAAAACTACTATGGATGTATCAACTATCATAAAACTTTGAATAGAAGGAAAGCAAAGAATAAAACTAATGTAGCAGTGCCAAGTGTCCAATTACCATTACCGCACTCAGAATTCGTTCCAGTACCAACATACCGAAGTAATGATCTTCAAACAGATATCAGTACTACAACCACCGCTGCTACATCCATGGATTTCTTCTCTGAATAAGACCCTGGTGAGGTACATCCTATGAAACATCAAAGGACCCAATACTAGTCACACAAAACCAATTGGATGGAATTGTTGCAAATTTGTGTTTGACTCAGAAAAAATCAGAACTACTGGCTTCATTTTTGAAAGGAAATAATTTGCTGGCGAAAGGTACCAAAGTAACAGCATATCGAAAATGCCAAAAAGAGTGAGAAAAGTTCTTCAATGTGAATGATGCAAAAAATTTCGCTTATTGCAACGATATTGAAAAGTTAATGGAGACGATAGGGTTAACCTATAAAAAAGATGATTGGCGTTTATTCATCGATAGCTTAAAAGTTGTGCTTTTGCACAAGACAAATAGAATGCCTTCTGTTCCGATTGCGTATAGCACTGACACTAGTGAAAACTTCGATAATTTGAAACACATTCTGGAAGTAGTCAAATATAACGAACACCAGTGGCGCATTTGCTGCTATCTCAAAATAGTTTCATTGATTACAGGCTTAACAGCATATGGCCGTCCAAAATATCCGTGTTTTTTATGCGATTGGGATTCACGATACGGAGAAGATATTAAAGGAAGAAACCGGTACAAACAGCATAACTGGAATAGTCGCATTGGATGGAAATGGCCTAAAGACAATAGGCTACACGAAAGTCTTGTTCCTGAAATGAAAATTTTGTTGCCGTTGCTCCACATTAAACTTGGCATTGCTAAAAATTTTTTGAAATGTATCGCAAAAAGACCTGCTTAAAAGACATTTTCCCAAGACTAAGTAACGCCAAAATTCAGGAAGGGGTTGTTAATGATCCCGACATACGGAAATAAATGCGTCGTCCAGATTTTGACCAAGTTCTGACAGACCGAGAATTAAATGCATAGCTCGCATTGAAAGCAGTCATTAAAGGATTTTGGGTAAAGAACGCAAAGACAACTACAGGCAATCTGTTGCAAACACGTTGGCAGCTTTCGATGAAATTGGGGTTAATGTGTCGTACAAAATTCATCTCTTGCATCAACATCTTGATCAACTCGCTCAACAGTTGCCAACTGAATCTGATGAGCAAGGCAAATGTTATCACGAAACTGCGCTTCCATTTGAAATAAGGTAACTATAGAGGGTGCATATTTTGAATTCCTAGATTTTTCTAATATCTTTTTCAGAGTGCACAATTTAAACATGTTAACGATTGAAAACTTTTCGTTTCAGGTACAGAGGAAAGAAATCTCCAGATGCAATACTCGCTGAAATTTGTTTGTGGTATAAAAACACCTTTGAAGAAGAGGAAGACGAGGCAAAAGAGGAAGAAGGGGAAGACAAAGATGATATTTCAGAATATCTGTTGAACGAAATTATCGACATGACTGATGATGATGACGATGACCAAGATATTAGAGAGAGCAGTGATGTTGATACACAGCCGCCTGCCAAACGGCAACTGGCCAAATCATTAATTTAATTTATTTAATTTTTTTACTTAAAACTTTTCATAACTAACATTTCAAAAATATATTTTTTTTCCATATTTTTGTAATTTATTTTTCAATGTTTCTTCAAAACCAACACTGAACAAAATTTGGTACATAAAAAATGAGAAGTAAATAAATATTAAGCTGGAAAACGCAAGTTCTGTATTATGATTATTTTCTTTTCAAATGAAATTTATTGAAGAAACTGAGAAGCATATTATAGATCAAACAGAAAGCACAAAAGACTTAGTTTTGTGGAAATTATTTTCAAAAAGCATGAAAAAAAATAATTTTTCCAACATTTTGCTTCATAAGCACCACAAAAATTTTCTAAATTAATATTTTTATAAATTTTAATTGTTGCACAGGTCTCTAGCAATAATTTGGCTTTTTTAGATTGAAAAAATATCAATTAGTCGACGAGTTATAGCCAAAAAACCATATAAACAATATGCTGAAAATTGGCATTTGACTGCAAAGTTCGAAGGTCGATTAAAAAAAAAATTCGAACTAACATAAACAAACGCCGCGATACGGGTCTTATAATTTAGCCTCTATTTTCACCCCTCACTCTCAGAATCGACCTAACTTTTGCTAACCTGAATTTGGTTCACAGTGTAATTTATCTTTCGAAATCTTTGATTTTGAGGCTCATCTGAAAATTAGGTCCTCAAAAGAATTGTCTTCTACTAAAACAAATTGATGTAACATACTGTACGTAGTTGAATAATGTACGAATCATTTCGTGGCACTTAAAGTTGCTTTACTGCCTTTTTTTGTTGTAAACAAAAAAAAAGTAAAAGAAAAGTTTTGTACATTTTCTTAAAAAATAGGTAAAATTGTTGAAACGTTCGTAATTCAAAATATTTCATTAATATTTTCGTAATTATTAAAAATTTTCATCTTCAAATGTACGGTTACTTTTTGTAGCAAGGGTAAGTGTGTATTTATGTCTATCAGTATGTAGGTATGTACGTATGTTGTGAAAGAACGAAAGTAAAGTAGTAAATATTATAAAGTAAAGCTTAGACAGTTAGTAAAAGTTCTTTTTGGAATACACAATTTGAGTATAAAACTAATTCTTCAAATAAAAAAAATGAAATTACGATGATGGCCTTTTTTTTAAAAAATGTATGTGAAAAAGTTTGTGAAACATACATATGACTTGATATGTTAAATTATTCATATGTGACATTTATTTGAATGGAGTTAGTTTTCATAAGTAAAAGGATATTGCATCGTTAAACAATGATTGATATATTTATACGTTTTCGAGGTTTTACAATTTGAAACAAAAATTTAATGAACATAGCTCATGTTTTGGCAATTAATGCCTGTAAATATTTGATTGGATGGCACTTTGACACGGATATTGAAAAAAATATGAAACAAACATTTGTTCATGCCATTAATCGAAATTTGATTATCATAATTTTAACAACGGATTGTTAAATAAGTTTTTGGCGTAAGTTGACTGTTTGTTTCCGTTATCTGACTTAAGGCGTGATTGTATTCCAAATATATTTTATTATTTTTCGATGCGTTTCAAACGGAGTGACAAACCGATATTTACCCTCGGCACTATTGTGTGGCGGTTATAAAAAAAACAAAGTTGTAGTCGGTTTTCGCTGACCTTCAATAGCTTTTTACTAATTATTTTTATTAATTTAATGTTATAGAATTTGTAAAATCTCATAACGAAATTATTTGTTAGTCATTTTTGATCAAACATGTAAATATTATATATGACATGTATGATATATTATAAAAATGATAATAAATTAAACTATATTTAATTCTCCATTATATGGTATAAAAACTTTATGGTTCGAAAAGTCTTTAGACCAACAATGAAAAAGAAGATCTTTGGATTTGAAATCATTTTTATTTTTCAATCATTTTAATATTTTTCTTCACGAAGTAATACCCAGCCCCCCAATGATGTTCCAACATTTACATAACCATTAACTAGAACGATTTGTCAATATCTGTAAAATAGGCCTTCGATTTCTGAACGTACTGAACAATCGCTACTTTCCCGGCTATATTTAACTTCAAAATTCGGCATTTTTATGGTTGTGATCGGGGTAATCGTACAATGAGTTTATGCTAAAGTTTGTAACTTCCAAAAATATTTACCGATCGACTCAGAATCCCTTTTGGAGTCTATTTAGCGATGTACGTTCGTCCGACTGCCTGTTTGACTGTCTGGTACGAAATTCTGATATCGAAAAATGTAACTTGCCACTGAGTCACTCCTAAAGGGGCAAAGTGTAGGACTAACCCCTATTAATTTTTCCTCCCCGAACATAGCAACACCCTATCAACATTCCTTAAGGGGGATCCCACACAAAATGTAAATTTTTTAATGAAATAAAATTAAGGGGGATCGGTCCTGCTGCGTTTTTGATGTGTAAACATCTATACGCGCAGGGATGTAAATTTCAAAAACAGCGTAACATGTAAGCAAAACATGTGAGCGTAACATGTGACAAAATGTGATTGTATTGGTGAAAAAATTATGATATTATGATAACCAGTTCGAAATTTAAAAATGAAAAATGAAAAATAAAAAATGAAAAATAAAAAATGAAAAATAAACAATGAAACATGAAAAATGAAAAATAAAAAATAAAAAATGAAAAATTAAAAAAGAAAAATTAAAAATGAAAAATGAAAAATAAAAAATGAAAAATAAAAAAATTAAAAATAAAAAATTAAAAATGAAAAGTAAAAAATGAAAAATGAAAAATAAAAAAAAAATAAAAATAAATTAAAAATGAAAAATAAAAAAAGAAAAACGAAAAATTAAAAATAAAAAATGAAAAACGAAAAACGAAAAACGAAAAATGAAAAATTAAAAATTAAAAAAAAAATTAAAAATGGAAAATAAAAAATTAAGAATAAAAATGAAAAATAAAAAATGAAGAATGAAAAATGAAAAATAAATTAAATATGAAAAATAAGAAATGAAAAATAAAAAATGAAAAACTAAAATGAAAAATAAAAAATAAAAAATGAAAAATGAAAAACGAAAAATGAAAAATAAAAAATGAAAAATGAAAAACGAAAAATGAAAAATGAAAAAAAAAATAAAAATGGAAAATAAAAAATTAAGAATAAAAATTTAAAATAAAAAATTAAAAATAAAAATTAAAAATTAAACATAAAAAATAAAAAATTAAAAATAAAAAATTAAAAATTAAAAATGAAAAATAAAAAAAAACAAATTAAAAAAATAAAAAGGAAAAATGAAAAATAAGAAATTAAATATGAAACATGAAAAATAGGAAATGAAAAATGAAAAACTAAAATTAAAAATGAATAATGAAAAATAAAAAATGAAAAATTAAAAATAAAAATGAAAAATAAAAAATTAAATATAAAAAATGAAAAATAAAAATGAGAAATGAAAAAAAAAAGAAAAATTAAAAATGAAAAATGAAGAAAAAAATTAAAAATTAAAAATGAAGAATAAAAAATTACAAATTAAAATTAAAAAATTAAAAAATGAATATAAAAAATGAAAAATAAAAAATAAAACATTAAAAATCAAAAATGAAAAATAAAAAACGAAAAATTAAAAATAAAAAATAAAAAACGAAAAATTAAAAATTAACCGGTTAAATTAATAATAACTATTTTTATATCAACAGAGCCCGTGCAGTTGATTGCTATAAGTGATAAGCTTTCTGTTTGATTTTAAGAAAGTGCTATAAAATAATCTTTAATTACTAAATGTTTACACATCTCCCCTGCTATCGGACTCGATCAACACCTATACCGAGTGTTCCTGAGTCGAACAAAGCCTATTGTACTAAATACTAGTTTCACGTAATAAATGCATACGCAAATAGGCGGACGGACGGACATAGCTTAATAAAGTACGTTTCACTGCTAAAACTTTACGCTTGCAGTTCAAGCTATCATTACAACTTTCTGAAATGACTCTTACCATACTAAAATTTACACAAAAAATTGAGCTAAACGAAATAAATTCCACCCTAAGTATAGTTGAATAGAAAAATGGTTTGAGTATATTTCTAATGGACATGAGAGTGTAATAAAAAGCTACTACTACTTACAACTGTTAAAGTTACAGGCTTAAGCATACATATACTACTGTTACCACGGCTACTTTGACTAACTACTAAGACGTACTCACATAGATTTGTAGGACATTTGCATTTGTTCGTTCGTTGAGTTGTACAACTAATGGCACAAGCAAGTTCATGAAAGCACCGGAAACCGGAAGCAACCAATAATTCAAATGAATTTTAAATCAAATCATTACAACACAGAAGGCCACTAGCAAAAACTTCTAATAGTTATACAAAATACAAAATACCATGGCCACACACACACAACATACTTTCAACTGACTGCCTGATAATGGCCAAAAGGACATTTCTTAAAGTCTACTGACAAAAAAATAACAAGAATAAAAATAATCTAATGTTTTTATTAATAAAAAGAAAATTGTTAAGTGTATCATTTTATTTTAATTTTCTTGTTACGAATTTTTTAAGCTCCATTACTTGAAAAATAAGAAAAAAAACATGTGTTATAAAAGCGTAGGTATTTTTTGTGGATTATCCAGAAAAAGAAAAGAAATAATAGAAATACTACAGTAAACTACAACACGATGGAGCAATTTAACTTCGGTTTAACCTCTTTTATCTCTCACTTTCACTGTGTTTAAATATTAATAATAAATTTTATTCAGACACACCAAAATACAATATAAAGTACTTTAACGAAATTAGAATTCATTTAACACATCAAATCGATCTAGCTCAGTTGAAATCACGATCGGAAAATAATATTTATAATGGAATTCAATACGATTTTTCAAGATTTTTCAAAAATCTTTTATTTTAGTTAATAATTGCTTTGAAAAAGAATTTAAAAAAAAAAATAAATAAAATAAAATAAAATATAATCGTCCCCACAAATGCAAACTTTGTAAATTTGGCAATTTTCAGTACGTTCGCCAAATTAAGCAGGTAAGAAAATTATAGTCGGTCATGCGTTTAGAGGCCCTATCTCTTAGGTCCAACTAATTGATATAGAAAATAAGCATAAAAAAATTTGAGTGGCATTGTTATTATTTTTTTTTTTTTTTGCTTTCGGATAGAAAAATGTACCGATCATGACCATATTTGGTAAGGTCTTTTTTTTTTTTTTTTTTTTTTGCAAAAACATACAACCCAAATTTGATATTCGATATCGAGTAAAATCAATCGAAGTTCCATATTTTGGTTTATTATTCAAAGAAGACAAACAAACGTTAGACCTCGTTTCACTTTTACTATTAACTATGGACTATAACTCGATAGCTGTGACAGAATAAAATTACTCCTAGTATCTTATTTTGGAAAATAAAAAATAAATTCGATCGAAAAATTTCGATAACGAATGCGACGATTCGACCCATGTGCTATATTTTTGTTTTTTAAAGCTTTAACTGAAGATCTGGAATTAGCTTCATATGGGGGCTGTGACTACGAATTGTCATATATGGTGTACTTTTGGCCTATTGATAAAGGGATGTAATAAACATACACAAACACAATTTGACCAAGATCTATATGATAATTTTGATATTATGGCAATTTAAGTCGAACTCATAGGGGTAATTTTTATGGGGACTAGGTCTGAACAAACGCCGATTTTCATCAATTTCAATAGCGTTCATCCAATGTCGGTAGAAGCTTCTATACTAAACTTTATCAAAATGTATTCATATTTGCGACCTGTACTTTGATTACAAAACTTACATGTACACATAGACGGATGTACGGACGGACATCGCTAAATCTACTCCGCAAGTGATTCGGTATAATAAGAGACGGATCTAGGTAAAATATTTTTGGTGGTTAGAATCATCAGCACAAAGTCATTATACCCTAACCACATTGTGGTATCTATAATATTAATAGGCTAAGCTATTTCTTGTGACCGATGTTTTGTTCTACTGTTTTATCCCGATTTTGGCAAAACGTATATTATTTGAAAGGTATTTCTTTTTAGTCGTTATGCAGATTTACAGCTTTTTAAACTTTTTCCTTTATTTTCAGCAAATTGCATATAAAGTTGCTACTATATTAAATTTGTTAATGTGTTTGTTAATAAGTTTGTTATCTTCATTCACAATAATAATAAACCATAAAAGTGTTGGTTTGTGAATTGGCTAAGTTTGAAAAAAAAATGCCAAGAAATTGCACTCGAATTTCGAGCGCTAGGATCTGCTAGTAGGGTATAAATAGACTATTAAATTGATTTAGAGGTAGAGATTCGCCTCACTAAGGAACTTAGACACACTTGTAAAATTATAATGTCAGTTCATACTTCACCAATTCATAATGTAAAACAATGTATCTAAAATTGCCCAAAATATTTGGCGAAATTGCTGTTTATTAAAAAATAAAAGCAAAAGCAAAAAAAAAAAGGTGCTAAAATTGTGGATTCATTTCAGTTACTTGCAACAGCCGAAGAAAAAGCACTTTTGGAATAAAATACACTTTTTTAATAAAATTTACTTCTTATTTTTAATAAAAGGTACTTTTTAAAAAAAAAAATGTTTAAAATGAAAAAATTATATATTTCAGAAAATGTAATTTTTAATAAATCGTTCTTTTTAAGCAGTTTGTTAAATTTTGACGTCCTATTAGATAAAATACAATTAAAATTGTAACTAATAATTTTTGATTTTGTTTTTAATGGTGCGTGGTGGAGCGTTATTAATCGGACCAGTTTCTGGCATTTCAGCCTTCATCGGCGATTTATTGAACATTGTGATAATTGTTATGTTATAATTGAATAAATTGTTTCTATATGAAATTTTTCTACTTAGGGTGGCCGTGAAGTTTGAACCTGCGTCTATCTCATATACACTCGTACTTGCTCTTTTTAGTCTTACGCTTTAATTCACTTACCTAAAGTCAGGCCTACGATCAGTGTGGTTAAGAATCAGTTTTCACTTTTACTTCGTATTAATCTCAGAAGATACAAACAACTCTTTCAAACACGCAATCGTTATTTTTGAATTTTTTGAATATTTAGACATTCTAATATCCACTAAATATTTAAACATTCCACTTTTTTAATAAAATTAAATTTTAAAAAAAGGATCTTTTTTATAAAATCAACTTTTTAAGAAAAGTTGCTTTTATAAAAAAGATATGCAAAAATTCAATTTTTACTTATATAAAAAATATACTTTACAAAGTTCCTTTTTTAACAAAAAAAAAATTCTTTTTTAATAAAATGCAATTATTTTATAAATTTTTTAAGAAAAAGTTTATAAAAATGTACTTTTATACGAAAATTTACTTCTTTAGAAAGGCACTTTTTAAAGTATTTTTTTTTATGAAAATGTATTTTTTTAAGTACGTTTTAACGAAATGTACTCATTTAGGAAAAGGTACATTTTAAGAAAAGGTACTTTTTCAAGAAATGGTACTTATTTAACATAAAGTCAATTTTTTAATAAAATGAATTTTTTAAGAGAAAGTACATGGTAGAAAATGTAATTTTATAAAAAAGAAATTTTAAAAAAATATTTTTTCAAATAAATTAATGTCTTAAGGTAATAATACACTTTTTCAAAAAAATTTACTTTTTTAAGAGAAAGTACTTTTTAATAAAAGATAATTTTTAATAAAGTGTACTTTTTAATAAAAGGTGCTTTTTATACCCTATACCACTATGTGGTTTGGGTACAATGACTTTGTGCTGCTGTTTGTAACAACCAAAAATATTTGACTTACACCCATCTTTAATTATACCGATCGAATCAGAATCACTATCTGATTCGATTTAACGATGTCCGTCCGTCCGTCCGTCTGTGTGTCCATGTAAAGCTTGTAATCAAACTGCAGGTCGCATATGAATATATTTTGCTGAAATTTGGTATATAAGCTTTTATCGGCCATGGGATGAACGCTATTGAAATTGGTGAGAATCGATCCATGTTCAGACCTAGCCCCCATACAAATGACCCCTATGAAATCAACATATATTGCCATAAGATCCAAATTGTCATAAAAATCTTAGTCAAATTGGGGTTGTATGTACATATTACATCCATTAATAAGTAGTCCAAAAATGCTCCCTATTGGACAACTCTTAGTCATAGGCCCTATATAGAGCTGCTTCCCGATCTTCACTTAAATCTATAAAAAACAAAAATATTGCACTGATTCTTCTCAAATTTTGTTTGTATATATTTTTCCAAAATACAAGAGACTTTACCAAACATGGTCAGGATCGGTCCATTTTTCGGCCTAGTCCCCTAGATATAGCATCCGATATGAACTTTTTCATCTCTGCAGCCGAAAAAATTAATAAAAATCCCACTCAAATTTGGTTTATGCTTATTTTCTATATCCAGTTAGTTGGGTCTATGAGATAGGGTCT
The DNA here is from genome assembly GCA_963682025.1 of Cordilura impudica. Classification (NCBI taxonomy): domain Eukaryota; kingdom Metazoa; phylum Arthropoda; class Insecta; order Diptera; family Scathophagidae; genus Cordilura; species Cordilura impudica. Next base: position 31,549,381 of record OY821520.1, read on the forward strand.
CTAAACGCATGGTATAGGGTATCGTACAGTCGGTCTAGACCGACTATAATTTTATTACTTGTTTTATATAAAAAAATTTACTTCTTTCAGAAAACGTACTTTTTTAAGAAAATGTACATTTTAAGAAAATGTACTTTTTAAAAATAAGGAATTTTTTATAGAATTAACTTTTTAATGAAATGTACGTTTTCTACTAAAAATAATTTTTTTAAGAAAAGCACTTTTTTAAGAAAAGACACCTTTATCAAAGAGACATTTAAGAAACGTAACTATATTTATAATAAAATTAAGTTTTCTCTAAATAAAAATTGACTTTTTTAAGAAAAAGTACTTTTTACAAAAGCTACTTTTATAAAAAGATATTTAAAACAAAGTTATTTAAAAAATTCACTTTCTAAAAATATACTTTTTCAGAAAAGTTCCGTCTTTAATAAAAGTTCCTTTGTTATTAAAAGTTCCTTTTTTAATAAAAGATACTTTTTAAGAAAAGGTACTTTATTAAGAAAAGGTACTTGTTTTCAAAAATGTACTTTTATACGAAAATTTATTTTTTTAGAAAGGTACTTTTTAAAGTTAAAGTCTTTTTTAAGAGAATCTATTATTTAGAAAAGGTACCTCTTCAGGTACTACTAACTTAGGAAGAGGTACTTTTTACTTATTTAAAAAAAGACACTTTTTTTATAAAATGCAATTTTTTTAAGAGAAGGTACATGAATCAAAATGTAATTTTATAAACAAAATATTTAAAAAAAAGTTGTTTTTTAAAATAAATTACAATTTAAGATAATACACTTTTTAAGAAAATGTACCTTTTCAAGAGACGGTACTTTTTATTAAAAGGTACTTTTTATTAAAAGTTACTTTTTATTAAAAGGTACTTTTTATTAGAAGGTGCTTTTTATTAAAAGGCACTTTTTATTAAATGGTACTTCTTTTAAAAGGTACTTATTTTTAAAATGTACTTTTTAATTAAAACGTATTTTGAATAAAAGGTAATTTATAATGGAAGGTACTTTTTAATAAAAGGTAATTTTTTATAACAGTTACTTTTTAACTCAGAGGTACTTTTTAGTAAAAAATACTTTTTAATCAACGATACTCATTTAAGAAAGGTATATTTAAAGAAAGTTTTGCTTCATGAAGCAAAAGTACATTTTAAGAAATGGCAGTTGTTTAAAATGAAGTACTTTTTTCAGAATAGGGACTTGTTTACAAAGATGGTACCTTCTTTAAGAAAAGATTCTTTAAAAAATATGTTTTTTTTACAGGTTCTTTATTTAAAAAAAGTTAATTTTTACAAGATGCTTTTTTAAGAAAACGTACTTTTACTTAGAAAATGTACTACTTTAAGAAAAGGTACTTTTTAAGACATTATTTTTTTTTTTTTAAAGAAGAGTGCTTTTTTAAATTTGGTACTTTTTGTAGAATAGGTATTACACTTTTGCAACAACAAGTAATTTTGAAGCGGACGTATTATTTATGAAAATGAATCATACAGTGACAATCAGTGAGTCAATGATGAGCATTACTATTTTGAGTATTATATTCAACAAATATTGCACTACTTCACACCAATACAGGTAGAGTATTGCCGTCGATACTATATAGTGTGAAGATGATATTAGTCCATGGAGAAGTACTGTTTATTATCCCTAAAATTTTTTTTCACAATATTTCATCGCTCCTCCACAGCATTGTATAGAGGGTATACATTAGTTTGTCATTCCGTTTGTAACTCTCGAAAAATGCATTGGGGGGAACCAAAAAATGTGTTCCTTATAATAACTTGAGTCAATATAGTGATGTCCCTCTGTCCGTCTATTAAAATCATGCTCATTCACACTTTAACCACTAACTTGGTGAAAATTTTGGTAGGTTAATTTTTTTTTTTTTTTCACTTTCATTACTTTTAACATTTTGGTAAGTCCAAATCTAATTTCATGCATTAGTTTTATAAACTAGATGAATATTATATATGTAATACTTGCCTAGAAATTTTAATTAAAACAAAAATATTTTTATTTCAAGTATTTATTTGCATATTAATTGTATATCAAACTGCTTAGCCTTTCTAAGAAGATATTTAGCCTTGTGGTCTTACGACATAAACATTGGGTCTATTTCTATTACCACCTCTGTTAGGACGACGCCGTTGATTTACAATACGACGGCGATTATTGTTAGGACTTTGACGTCTTACCACAGCTTGGGCAATAACTGCCGGCAAAATGGCGGCAATATTTGCATTACTAACAACGGAATTAGCGGTATTAGTATTAGCAGCATTGGTACCGCCAGCATTAATAACAATAGGTGTGACACTACTACTACTACTACTACCAGTACCAAAACCCGTCAAACTGGTACCGGTACCGGTTCCGGTAGTTGTACCTGTTGCGGGTCTCAATTGTTCGAGTAAGTCTTGTTGCTGTGTTATGTATTGGTTGAGTTGAGCGTTAATATTGCCACTAGTACCAAAGCCGGAACCCCCTAAAAACCTCAATTCGCCATTGCTGCCATCTTTAACATATAAAGCTGCTACACGTTCATCGTTCACTGGTTTCACAATAGATTCTAAAATCAAATAGGTATTAAAGTCCATTGAAATTAATTTTTAACAGCATACTTACCTCCATTTGTCTGGATTAAAATACAGGCCACTGCCAGCAAACTGATTAATTTAAAAGCCATCTTTCAATTACTGCTACCGTGTACGTGAACTTTACTTTATCAGTTGTAACAACGATTTAACTTCAATTTGTCTTCACTCATACCCTTTTATATGATTCTTATAATGCTAATGTAAAGTTAGTTATTAGAAAATGATATTGCATAAATTTTACATAAATTAAACTTTCTATGTGCTGTATTCACACACCGTTACATGTGCTGCTCCATTCAGTTAATGTGGTCTCTCAACAATTGTTTAAAAACAGGTACTTGAATAATTAGAAAGTATTCTAGTTTCAAAATGTTTGATATACCCTTGGGCATAGAAATTCTTAAGCTCATTATAGGATGATATGATGATTTTCATAAATTTAGTAAATATACATATACATATATATATATTATATACACTTGCTAGATATAGTAATCGTACACTTGAAAAAGAAAATTTTAAATGTTAAATTTTATTAAAATATTTCGAAATGAGAGTTTTGTACTATTTACACATTGGGCATTTTACTTCTTTTTCAAAAAACTTACGGAACGTTTCTACTTAAATTTTTTTTTCTTTACAACGCAAAAAACACAGTGTGGTAACTACAAGTATCAGTAAAAGTATTCGTACATTGACAAGTCTGTTCAGCGATGCCAACTTAGCGCTCTTCTCGTTTGATTTATCATTTTTTCCATTTAGCGTCTTTTTTAAAAAGTTCCAGTTCCATGCCTCTAACGCCGAAGGCAAAGGTTTGCATTTTTGTAGAAAACAATCCTGGGGCTAAATCACCGCATTCGATATCGAGTAAAATCAATCAAAATTGCATATTTTGGTTTATTATTTAAAGAAGACGTCAGACCTTGTTTCACTTTTGCTGTTAACTAGGGACTCTAATCGATAACAAATGCGGTGATTTGGCCCCTGTTTGTAACGGGTGATTTTTTTGAGGTTAGGATTTTCATGCATTAGTATTTGACAGATCACGTGGGATTTCAGACATGGTGTCAAAGAGAAAGATGCTCAGTATGCTTTGACATTTCATCATGAATAGACTTACTAACGAGCAACGCTTGCAAATCATTGAATTTTATTACCAAAATCAGTGTTCGGTTCGAAATGTGTTTCGCGCTTTACGTCCGATTTATGGTCTACATAATCGACCAAGTGAGCAAACAATTAATGCGATTGTGACCAAGTTTCGCACTCAGTTTACTTTATTGGACATTAAACCAACCACACGAATGCGTACAGTGCGTACAGAAGAGAATATTGCGTCTGTTTCTGAGAGTGTTACTGAAGACCGTGAAATGTCGATTCGTCGCCGTTCGCAGCAATTGGGTTTGTGTTATTCGACCACATGGAAGATTTTACGCAAAGATCTTGGTGTAAAACCGTATAAAATACAGCTCGTGCAAGAACTGAAGCCGAACGATCTGCCACAACGTCTAATTTTCAGTGAATGGGCCCTAGAAAAGTTGGCAGAAAATCCGCTTTTTTATCGACAAATTTTGTTCAGCGATGAGGCTCATTTCTGGTTGAATGGCTTCGTAAATAAGCAAAATTGCCGTATTTGGAGTGAAGAGCAACCAGAAGCCGTTCAAGAACTGCCCATGCATCCCGAAAAATGCACTGTTTGGTGTGGTTTGTACGCTGGTGGAATCATTGGACCGTATTTTTTCAAAGATGCTGTTGGACGCAACGTTACGGTGAATGGCGATCGCTATCGTTCGATGCTAACAAACTTTTTGTTGCCAAAAATGGAAGAACTGAACTTGGTTGACATGTGGTTTCAACAAGATGGCGCTACATGCCACACAGCTCGCGATTCTATGGCCATTTTGAGGGAAAACTTCGGAGAACAATTCATCTCAAGAAATGGACCGATAAGTTGGCCACCAAGATCATGCGATTTGACGCCTTTAGACTATTTTTTGTGGGGCTACGTCAAGTCTAAAGTCTACAGAAATAAGCCAGCAACTATTCCAGCTTTGGAAGACAACATTTCCGAAGAAATTCGGGCTATTCCGGCCGAAATGCTCGAAAAAGTTGCCCAAAATTGGACTTTCCGAATGGACCACCTAAGACGCAGCCGCGGTCAACATTTAAATGAAATTATCTTCAAAAAGTAAATGTCATGGACCAATCTAACGTTTCAAATAAAGAACCGATGAGATTTTGCAAATTTTATGCGTTTTTTTTTTAAAAAAAGTTATCAAGCTCTTAAAAAATCACCCGTTATAAAGTTGATTTGTTGTACTAAAAAAAAATTTTATTAAGTAGAGTCACAAAATCAAAGAAATCGTTGCTGACAAAAGGAATATTATCTATCCTAAAACTTAGAAAACTATTTTCGTTAAATAGCTGGGATCGTATACAGAAGCCACTCTTCAGTGCCATACGTCGTTCAAAACTGTAAATTCACTAATACAAATCCACCCACTGTGACTGAAAATTTTATTTCATTGGCCAAAAGTTAAATTTTTATACCCTCCACAAAATGGGCTAAATCGGGCATCATTGTGCTTAGATACGAACAAAAATATGTGGATACCTCTAAAGAAAAACATAAAACCCAGTGTGTTTGTTGTAATATTTTATTGGTTGAACATAATAGTTGTACAAAAACATTCACAGTTCAAAAAAGCCACAAAAAAATGATACAATCATACCAAGAAACACAACTACCATGTTAGTAGTATTTTATCGTTATCACGTTATAGTAAAAAAAAATCGCAAATATGAAAGAAAAAATGAAAACGAAAAATAGAAAATGGAAAATGAAAAATGGAAAATGAAAAATAGAAAAAGAAAAATGGAAAATAGGAAATGAAAAATGGGCATGGAAAATGGACAATGAAAAATGGAAAATGCAAAAACAAAAATAAAATACGGAAAATGTAAAATGAAAAATAGAAAATGAAAAATGGAGAATGGAAAATTATAAATGGAAAATGGAAAATAAAAAATGAAAAATGGAGAATAGAAAATGAAAAATGAAAACTTAAAAAATTAAAAATGGAAATTAGAAAATAGAAAATGAGAAATGGAGAATGGAAAATGAAAATTGGAGAATGAAAAATGGAAAATGAAAAATGAAAAAAGGAAAACGGATAATGAAAACTGAAAAATAGAAAATTAAAAATGAAAAACGAAAAATGAAAAAAATTAAAATGAAGAATGAAAAATGAAAAACGAAAAAAGGAAATTAAAAAATGAAAAATGGAAAATGACAAATGAAAATTGAAAAATAAAAAACTAAAAAAAAATAAAAATAGAAAATGAAAAGTGAAAAGTGAAAAATGAAAAATGGAATTTGGAAAATGAAAAATGAAAAAAGAAAAAAAAGAGAAATGAAAAGTGAAAAATGGGTAATGTAAAATGGAAAAAGAAAAATGATAATTGAAAAATGAAAAATGAAAAACGAAAAATGAAAAATGGAAAATAGAACATGGAGCATGAAAAATGGAAAATGAAAAACGAAAAAATGAAAAATGGAAAAAAAAAAAGTTGAAAAATAAGAATTAAAAATGAAAAATGATAAATGGAATTAGGAAAATAAAAAATGGAAAATGGAAAATGAAAAATGAAAAATTTAAAATGGAAAATGAAACATTAAAAATTAAAAATTAAAATTGAAAATTAAAAATGGAAATGGAATATGGAATATGGAAAATGAAAAATGAAAAATGAAAAATGAAAAATGAAAATGAAAAATGGAAAACTAAAAATTAGATATTAAAATAAAAATTAAAAATTACTAGCTAATTCAGATAAAAAATTTTTTTTTTAATATTAAGAAGAAAGTGGAGATGGTAATGCCGTCTGTTTTTTGGGATGGTCGTGGGATAATTTGTATTGATTATCTTCAAAAAAAAAGAAAATTTATTAACGGCGAGTATTAAGTGCTGAAATTAAGGAAAAAGGGCAGCATTTGGTGAAAAAGAAAGTGTTGTTTCATCAAGACAATGCACCAGTTCACGTATGCACCATGAATTAAAATTTAAATTGTTTTATCATGCACCTTAGTCGCCAGATTTAGTTCTCTCAACAAATTATTTTTTTTTTTGGATAATTTACCTTCTTGGATTGAATTAAGTTATCTTGTCTCTCTTTTGGCGAGCACTTAACCCATAATATGGTGCATCATATTTTTTCTTAGTTTTTAGACCTTTGTCTTCGGATCATTAGTGTACTTTTTTTAATATAATAATTATCATCATAGCAACCCTTCCAGAAAGTACCATATTTATTCACACCCCCGAAAATATAACGGCTATATGAACCAGTTAGAGCGCTACAAAATAACATCTCGATTATAAACAATAACAATATAACAGCTCAGATCAAGTAACATACCTATCGGGACAATCAGGCATTTTAAACCACCAACCACAATTTCTACGAACAACACATTCTTTTAGTTCAGTATCATTTTCAACACTATCTGGTGTACTGAAGTTAGCAGAAATTAAATTACTCAAATTATCAGCGGCGGTACCTGAGTACGAACCCAATGCTTTTAACTGATACTTTTCAGAAGCATTTCCAATAACAATATAATCATATTTAGCATAACTAGTTCTCTCGGTTACATCTTCAAAATTAACGTACAGCTCCTGTGGTCCATCTAGATTGGTTAGAGCATAGAGGTTATCAAGACCAATCCAATATTCATTGTCAACATTTCCAAAACCTTTAACGTAATCATCCCACGAACGTTGGAAGTTTTCTAAACCGTTTGTACGACGTAAAATATATAACCAATCACCCTGCTGGAAATTATAATCACAATAGGCCAAAAATGAACGATCTTCTTCTATGGAAATTATGTAGTAACCACTTCTTTCAGTACATTCAGTTGCTTCGGCACAATTGGAAGGTGTTGTCTTCGTCTGACAATGTTCCGGAAAAGCATCAGTACGAATATCAAATTCAGGTTTTATAATTTGACGGGAACTTTCTCTTTTTCGATCCAAATCAAATTGTCTGTAATGATACATGAAAAGGATTGTGGCTATTCTATTCAATTCGTTAATTTTTTCATATCAATTGAAATAAGTAGTTATCTGAATGCTTGTGAAAGTCATAAAAATAATAAGTTCGAAATGGAAGATGTGAACTAACGATATTTGGTGACACATTGACACTACAAATTCAGATAACATTTAAATGATTGCTCTGTCAAGTTAAGCGCAAAATTAAAAATCTTAACTTACTTGTCATACAAATCTGAACGAATTTTTAAAAGCTCAAGTGCTTTTATCATATTTTCTAACCGCCCATGCTCATCTTCTTCAATTTTTTTTTCTTCGAATATTCTGGAGCTCTAAAAAAGTTTTCAAAAAAATTTAAATAATATAAAAATTAAAATAATATTTTATTTAATGCAACAATACATAATTTTTTTTACTGACCACAAATGTTACTATTAATAAAACGAATAAACATTGCATTTTAATAAACATTTTGAATAAGTCACTGGTGAAATAAACCGAAAACAATATCTTTATTAAAATCGTAAATCACAATTCACAATTATTCTTATTATTTAAAGATAATTTTATTTGTAATTTGTTTTCAACTGTTACTCCAAGCAATAACAAAATAATACTACTGAAAAAAGAAAATAGTCTTAGCTTTTTTAAAAAATGGTTAACAAAAATAAACATAAAAGGAAATAAAGACCTCGCAAATAAAATATAAAAATTCCTCAATTTTATACTTGCATATTTATGCTTAATAAGCATAAATACATCAATTGATTTTAAACCAAAAGACGTTTCTGCTGTTTTGTTTATGTTGGTCTCATATTCAACGCAAATACTGATTAATGGAATATTGTGGGGGAAGAGTAAATATATCACTCAAAATATTCATTAGGGTTACCACTCGAATAAATTTTTTATGAATAATCGATGCAAATCATTAAAAACCATTAAAATAAACGAAAATGTAGGAGGATCTGTTGAAATTTTATTTAAACAAATAAGATTTATTTTAATTATTTGTTAAAAGTCAGGAAAATCACAAACCATCTTAAATTTACTTTCGGTTATTGAAACAAATATTAAGCGAGTAAAATTTCATGGGATAATTGAGATTGTACATATCTTAAACTAATGTGTTAAACATGCCAAGCAATCGGCCATATGCTTGGCGCGCTTGTTCACAATTGAACATAAATACAATACTGTTACAACTTCAACAAATACTTTTTTATACCCTCCACCCCAGTGTGCTGAGGGTATACATACTATGAGCGTCAAAATAATGTAAACAGCAATTTTTAATCTTTAAATTGTCTTATAACAAAATTATTATTGACTTACGATAAAAAGTAATATTGCAGAGTTTAGTACTATACCATTTTGAGATTGACTACCATAAAACATGAAACCAAATCAATTGAGAATATTGCACAAATCTCTCGAAAGTGAAAATGCATCAGATTTTACGCGTCAAAAAAAAGTAAACAGTGGTAACACTTATTTACGCTTTTTTATATATCGGGGAAAACCTTTTGTGACCAATGTGTTCTACTTTACTAAAAATCATTTGAAGTTGATTTGTACTAATCAATAATAGCTAAAAAGATTTAAAAGCAAATATTCTCACTATGGGAAAGCAACTATCGGTTTATACTCCGAAAATATTTTAGATTAAAAAGAATAATATAAATCTTTGCGTGAAATTGGCGAAATTGTGGGTAGGAACCACTGCAATAAAAACAAGTAAGAAAATTATAGTCGGTCTAGACCGACTATATGATACCCTATACCATGGTTTAGAGACCCTATCTTTCGGTCCAACTACTTCGATATAGAAAATAAGCATAAACCAAATTTGAGTGCGATTTTTATTAATTTTTTTGGCTGCAGATATGAAAAAGTTCATATCGGATACTATATCTGTAAAGGGACTAGGTCCAAAAATGGACCGATCCTGATCATGTTTGGTAAAGTCTCTTGTATTTTGCAAAAATATGTACAAACAAAATTTGAGGAGAATCAGTGCAATATTTTTGTTTTTTATTAGATTTAACTGAAGATCGGGAAGCAGCTCTATATGGGGTCAAAGGGATCATTTTTGGACTACTCATTAGTGGATGTAATGAACGCATACAAACCCAATTTGAGTAAGATCTATATGACAATTTGGATCTTATGGCAATTTATGTCGATTTCATATGGGTAATTTGTATGGGGGCTAGGTCTGAACATGGACCGATTCTCACCAATTTCAATAGCGTTCATCGCATGGCCGATAAAAGCTTATATGCCAAATTTCATAAAAATATTAAATATATTTGCGACCTGCAGTTTGATTACAAGCTTTACATGGACACACAGACGGACGGACGGACGGACGGACGGACGGACGGACGGACGGACGGACGGACATTGTTAAATCAACTCAGAAAGTGATTCTGATTCGATCGGTATAATTAAAGATGGGTCTAGGTCAAATATTTTTGGTTGTTACAAACAGCAGCACAAAGTCATTATACCCAAACCACATAGTGGTATAGGGTATAAAAAGTAGTTGATGAATGCGTCAAACACCAACAGGTTGAAGATTTAACGAGATCTGGACGCCCAAGAGAAGTGAAGACACATTTAGCCTAAAATGCAGTTAAATTATCAGAACACATAACGCAGACATCAGGCAAACCAGTAAGTTCGAGTACAGTAAGGAGCTCGCCTCACAAAAATGGTATACATGGAAGGATACCATGCAAGAAACCAAGGCGAATCAGAGCAAGCTAATGAATTTCGATAAAAAGTAGAAAAATTAGGTTTTATCTTTGTGGGAAAGCATAATATATACAGATAAGAGGAAATTCGAAATTTTCGGCACGAAAAAGCCTCCAAAAATATGACGTGCTAAGAATGAAACATGCAAAGAAAAGTGTCTTACCAAAACTGTTATATACAGTGGGGTTCAGTTATGTTTTGGGGCTATATGGCGGGAACAGGTGTTGGTAATTATATTTTTATTTACTCCACTATGACCCAAATAGATTACTTAGCCATTTTGAAGGACAATGTTGGCCCTAGCGTCGAGAAATAAGGCATGGCTGGAAATAGGATCTCCCAACAGGACAACGATCTAAATTTTACATCTAAAATTGTGAAAGAGTGACTACTGTACCGGACTCCTATGACACCTGATCAACTATTGCAGTCCCCGGACCTTAACCCAATCGAGCACCTGTGGGAATATCTTGACAGAATAATTGGTCGAAGGGCCTTTTCAAGCAAGGGAAACTTAAAGATGCCTCAAAATAAAGAATGGAGCATAATCTCCCCTGATATAACAAAAAAAAATTGTCGAGTCGCTGCCTAGAAGACATAAGGGGCTTAAGGCCAAATGAAAATAAACCAAATATTAAAAAATTTTAAAAGTTTTCTTTTTGTATTGAAGTTCTGTTGCCTTTTCTTTGCTGTTTACTTTTTTTTGACGCGTAAAATTTGGTCATTTTCTAAATAAAGTGCATTTATTTCTGTTGTGTAATGCTTCTGTTTAATTTTTTTTTATTGAGTTCAGCTATAATTAAAAAATTCTTTAATTCCCTATATTTATTATAGATTTTGTGTTAATCACTTCATTTTAATAAAACTTTTAATATGAGGAACTAAAGTGTTTACTTTATTTTGACGCTCACAGCATATAAGTTGTCATTCCTTTTGTAATAATTAGAAAAAGAATTCTGGACTCCATAAAATATATATATTTGTGATCCTTATAACAAGCTGAGTTGATATAGCGATGTCCGTCTGTCCGTCTGTGAAAATCACGATGACGGCTTCAATCGGTTAGCTAGGGTGCTCGTTGGCATCTTAAGTAGCAAACTTCCTGAGAAGTTTAATAAAAGTTTTATGTATTAATTTATTTAAAGAAAACACAACAATAACTTTTGATGTTGTATTTTTTGTGTGTAATATTTACACATACATACATACATATACAGTGCGTTCATAAAAGATAGCACATTTAGTAATCTGTGAATCAATGTTATATAAAATTTTAACTATGCATTCTATAATTATCATCTCTTTGTGGAACGTGTATTAATATGTTCTCTTTCCAAAACTAAACTTTATTACACAAATCTTCCATTAATTAGAAATACCGTTATTAAAATCTCTTATATCCCAATAGTTACCATATTGAAGCGTTTAAATAGTATAGCACAAATTCAACAAAGTCGTTGTTTGACAAAAATTGCCATTTTAATATAACATATTCTATTTAATTTTATTAAAAACATTAGTAATAAGCAAAACCCAGGAGGAAAAGTGTTAATTGAATTTGAAAAAGGTAAAATTTTAATTTTATTCGAAAAGCAGAAATCGCAAGTGAAATCGGCAGAAGTCGAAAGGGTATTTATAACTAGTTGATTGTGTGGCGCCTAGGCGCCCCTTTAAAAATTATGAATAAAACAGTTTAAATTTAAATACACGAAAAATTTATAATAAATTAAATTTCTTTTAATATAGTAGTAAATGAAAATTATATTGCTACATACATATGTACATGTGAAAAAAGATTGTGTCTGTAGAAATTATATACATAAGTATCAAAACAGATAAGAAATATTTGGCAAAAAAGTTTTTCAATTTAGAATCTCTTCAAGAGCTATATTTCGTGTGAAATATCGTTGGTCATTTAATAGTTTTCCTTGCTGTGGGTTCGATTGAATACGTATCTTAACTTGGCTTGCAACTTTTGATCGTGACAAAGCCACATAGTTGGCCGTGTGAAAATACCGCGGTCTCCAAATTAATGCCAAATCAAATGACTGGCCTTGAGCCTTGTTTATGGTAATTACGTATGCAGGAATTACTGGAAACTGGCGGCGTGTTAATATGAAAGGTAATGTGGTGCCGGTTGGGGCGAGATCAATCCTAGGAATTAGAAGCGTATCATTTTGGTCAGCGTTACAGAATCAGTCAGTATCTCAGTCAGTCAGTCAGTGAGTCAGGGATCAGCGTAAATATATGTAAGATATTACCCGGCCTTCACACGTTATATTTTTGGCTTTCAGGTTGTAATGCACTCACACTTTTTTACTCTTTTTACTAAACAATCATACGTTTCAATTCTCTCTTTAAATTTTTCAATGGGACAGTTGCTTAACAATTTTTTGACTATTGGATGTTTGATCATTTTGACTTGAACATGGAAGGCCGGGTAAAGTGAGGAGATTGGAGATTCCCAAAATTATTAAAATTTAATACAATGGAGTTCGCTTATAATGAACCCTGGTTGTAATAAATTTTTGTTTATAGCGAAAAATTTCTTCGGTCCCAAGAGTTTTACTCACATTTTTCATACAAATTGCTTCTCTTATAGCGAACAGTGGTTATATCAAACTTTTGACTTTAACAAACAAATTTTTTTCAATATCACAATTTTCGTATATTTTATATATAAAAAAAATTAATTTCAATTTAATTTCATTTTATTTTCATTTAATTTTAATACAAAACAAAAACTTCGATTTTCAAATAAAGTTTTGTAAAAGGTCCTTTTATGTATATTTTCGTAAAAGTTTGCCAGTAGCCAACCTTTGCTTTGTACTTTCTGCTTCTATACATAAGGAGTTTTTCATATTATATGATTTTAAAAAAATATTTTATTTTGATAGAATCTCGGTAATTTTAGTATTATTAATACAAACAATTAATATGTATCTTTTTAGTAATTTAATTTATGTTTTATAACTTTTTAATATGCCCCAAAATAAATAAACTTATTCAACTAAAAAAAACTTTTTAAACCTTTCGGACAAATCAAAAAATACTACGGTTATAACGAACTTAGTCTATAAGGAACTAATTTGGCCGGTCCCGCAGAGTTCGCTATAACCGCACTCCATTTTATTGTAGAAAAAATAGAATAGCATAGAAAAAAAAAAACATTTTAGAGTAAGGTTTTAAAAGTTAAAAAAAGTCGTATATTCATAATTCTTTTTTGAAGATATGAATAATGTTTGATTATTTATTTCATATATACGTATGCATATTTGAAGAATCTTTGAAAAAAAAATTTCAATTCAAAATTTTAATAAATAAGTCCGTGACAGCGAATCTCCGGAGGCGTTGTTGTTTTGCGGTGAACATCATAACTTGTTACCGGATCATGTGAAAAAAAAATCGGAACGCGTTTCAAAGGTGACGTGTTTCCTGTGGTAGTGATGAAGAGTTTTTTCAATTTTTGTTTTTGGCAGCATTTTGAAGTGAAAAACGATTTTTGCTATACAATTTCGGGAATTTGTTGTTAAAAAATGGGAAAGAAAATGGAATTAAAAAAACCCTTCGTGGTTACGTGATGATTTATGTGTAGATATAATGTCTAAAAGAATCGGTCAAGAAGATTTTGAGTTATGATGTTGACGGACTTCGAATTTATATACTATGACTTATAGACTATATACCGTATGAGGCCGGTCGCTGGAAACGCTGTATCTTCTTAAGTTTTGCTCCGATTTACTTAAAATTTTGAAACAACACTCTCGACATGTTGTGCATTCAGAAAGAGATATGCAAAAAAAGGTTTTAAAACCTACCATCCCTTAAGGAAGTGCAAACACCAATACACCTATAAAAAAGAGAAAAAAATATTTCATGTCTTCATAAATGTAAACTGTAAAAAGCGAACATTTTTTCCAGTTATCTACATATAAATCAAAAAAAAAAAAAAAAATAAGGGCGTATTAGTTTTACTTCAAAAAAAACTTATTATTCCAAATCGCCTTAATTCTTCCATGATAATTTCAATAAATTATTCAAATTAAAATCTTAAATATACCTATTTACGTAATTTATGTTTGTCTAAATTTTTGAAAACAAATTATGCAAAAATTATTATTATGAGTAAAAAAAAACAATTTTCCCACCTCTCTTCTGAAATTGCAATGTAATTTAATTATGCAATGTTAAAATAATTTAAATTTTAAACTTAATATTGCACTATTTTTTCAAGTGCTTTTCAATACAGAGCTTTAAACGAAATCATAGGTTGGACAACAACAAAATCCACATTGAAGATCTCTTTTTTCTCAAATATTTATCAAAAAAAGCATACTCTTTGGTAAGTGCTGGCAATCAGAGAACCTGAGCGAAAGCACTCCTAACAATTCAAAACAATTTTAAGATGAAAAACAAAACAGACAAACGGTAAAGTTTAGTTTGATAATAAAAGTATGTATGCATATCGGACGACGTTAAATGAGAAAAATAAAAATGTTTAAAATTTCCTTCATTACTTTTTTTTTTGCATAATTTTTTCTTTGACCAACAAAGGGAATTTAAAGAAGAATTTGAATAGATATTAGTTTTTTAATGCATTTTTTGCGTTCATCTTATTCCATATGTAACACGAAATCTGCATATGTAGTGCTATTGTCGTTAGCAGTGCTGCTAATTTTGATAACTTATTTTAATTTCGACGATTTTTCAATTTGTTAAAATCATTTGTTAAATTTCTTAAAAAGATGATTGAAGATTTTAAATTTTCAGTACTATAAAAATTGGGATTCCAAGGGTTAACAATTAATGGGTTGTAAATCGAAAATTGATAGTTTTAGTTCAGTGTAAATGTAAATTACAAAATATGTATAGATTTAATTCTGGGTCAAGTAGTTTCAAAACGGAAACACCTTGAATAGCATCTCCATTTAAGATTTAAGTTTTAATTACGGCGATACTTTAAACCTATATTATATGTTTCAGCTATAGATACATGTCAATAAAATTATTTAGTTGATTGCTGTGTTAAATTTTTTTCGTTGAAATTTCACCACTAATACATTTTTATGTATAGAAATAACCAATGCTGTAATAATATTCGTAATATAAATTATATAAATAAATTTTATTGCTTCATTTTGTAATATTTTTTCGAGTTTTGTAAGCGGTAAAATTTTCTTAACAATTTCTTGTTTTAAAAATGACAATTTTGGCGATTTAGTTTCCAAAATTGTAGATTTTCAGAAGATTTTATTAGCAGCACTGGTCGGTAACAAAGAAGAGAGAAAATTGTGTGTGTGTTTGTATAAAATGAGAAAGATTAAATTTTGTTTGTGTATTTCACATAGCTTTGTAGGGAGTGCTATGTGTGTGTATCATTTCAGCGTTACAGAATCAGTCAGTCAGTCAGTGAGTCAGGGATCAGCGTAAATATATATAAGATTATTTGAAAAATATTGAAAATTATGGCAAAAATAAAAGCAGTGATAGAAAAAATAAGTTGAATGAACGCGAGTGTCGGCTTATTTTGAACACAACAAGCAACAGCACCAAAAGCTTTGCCCAACTTGCTGGATGCGTTTCCAACAAAGTGTGCAAAACTACCATTTGGAATGTTCTTAAATCTTCCAAAACATATTCGATGACAAAGAATAAAGAAAATTCCTCTTTTGAAACGACATATTAATGCACGTTTGAAGTTTTGCAAAAATAATATGGGTACAAATAATATGGGTACAAATTGGTCAAATGTAAGTTGTTTAATGTTATGTTAGAAAATAATAAACTAATTTGTTTTCCTTTAAAAGATAATTTTTTAAATGAAAAAAATTTAATTTGGATGGTCCTGATAGGAGTTTTAGTTACTGGCGTGAATTACGAAAAGAACCCCAATGTTTCTCTCGAAGAAACTTTGGTGGCGGTTCTGTATGATTTGGGGTCAATACATAAATGTAAATGAACTAAGCACTTAATCAAGGTCTTTTGAATAAATTAATAAATTCTATGAAAAATAGAATATTTGAGACGGACATCGTTAAATCGACTCAGAACGTGATTCTGATTCGATCGGTATATTAAAAGATGTGTCTAGGTCAAATATTTTTGGTAGTTACAAACAGCAGCACAAAGTGATTATACCCAAACCACATAGTGGTTTTGGGTATAACTATCAAAAAAAGGGTTTTGCTATTTCATACCAATTGAAATAAGTAGTTGTCCGAATGTTTATGAATATCATAAAAATAATAAGTTCTATATTTAGTGACATATAGAGATAACATTGAACTGATTGCTTTATCAAGTTAAGTGCCAAATTATAAATTTTAAAGCCGATAGCCTAAGTTGCTAGTGCTTTAACTTTAAGATTTATTATAATTTGAATTGTAATAAATATCTAGTAAATAAATAAATAAATAATAAATCTTAACTTACTTGTCATACAGATCTAAATGTTTATGAATATCATAAAAATAATTAGTTCTATATTTAGTGACACATAGAGATGACATTCAACTGATTGCTTTATCAAGTTAAGTGCCAAATTATAAAATCTTAACTTACTTGTCATACAGATCTAAACGAATTTTTATATGTTCAATTGCTTTTTTCATATTTTCTAACCGCCAGTACTCATCTTCCTCATTTTTCTCTTCTTCCAATATTCCGGAGGTCTAAAAAAGTTTTAAGAAAATTTAAATAATATAAAAATTAATATTAATATTTTAACTAATATTAATATTAATTTTAATTAATTAATTAATTAATTAATTTTAATTAATTTAATTAATTAATTTAATTAATTAATTTTAATTAATTTAATTAATTAATATTACAATTTTTTTTTTTACTGACCTTTGTGGTCAAAACTATTAATAAATAGAATAAACAGTGGAATTTAATAAACATTTTTATTAAGTGACTGGAGTCGAAGAGCTTTAGAAGTAAAATAATATTTTAATATGAAATAAACCAAAAACAATACCTATATTGCAAACGTGAATCACAATTCAACTTAGGTTAAAGGTTATCATTAAATACGAGATAAGAAATTTGCAACTTTGTGAATTATAAGTCTTTCTAAAATAATAATTAAATATAATTGAAATAATCTTCGTTCGTTTATGAATTCTAATTTTGCTTGAATAATTACCTGAGTAATATATTCATTACGTAAAATATAGAAAGATCTGTTAAAATTGTATTTAACCAAATAAGATTTATTTTATTTAGTCCCCTTTTCCATAGGAAAATTAAAAAAAAAAAAATAGTTCGAAACTCTTTAGTTTGTAGCCAACAAGGTGAAGGTAACAGAATTGGAAAATTTCGTGTACGGAGTTCTTTACTCTTTTCATTGAAGAAATTTTTTGTTGTTCCATATTTTTTAGTTTGTTATATTGGAAGAGGCTTAAATAGTGTAACGTTTGCTTGAATTCTCATTTGGTTATTTTCAGCTAATATGTATATATGAATTTAACTTTTTACCAAACACACTAGCTACTGCATTTGGTTACTGATGAGGGTTGGTGACTCTTCCCGAAACAGCTGTATAACCTGTCATGCAGAATATAGAACAATTTTTTGAAACAAATTTGCCAATATTTTTGCTTTATTTAAAGTAAAAACATATGATTTTGAGCCTGAATAATTTCAAACTCAGTCATTTTTATAAAAAATAATACAATTTTTGAAATTTTGCTTGGTTTCACATTCGTTATAGTCAATAATAATTTTAAAACAATTTAAACTTTATAAATATCGAAAGGTAAAAAATTGAACCAAAATATTTCCTTAGCTATTTTTATTTGTCCATTATACTAATCTTTTGTTTTCCTTTTTTGAAAATTATTAAGCAAAAAAGTTGTTGACTTTTGTCTCTGGAAACGTTAACGAAATTCTTAAATGAAATTCTATAAAAGTCTCGAAACTAAAATTTGCCTATGGAAGAAACGGACTTATTTGGAAAAAAATCAGGAAAAGAATTTTAAAATTTCAAGCCAACTTTATTTGTTTTCAGCTTTTAAAAAAACATTAAGCGGGTAAAGTTGCATAAGATATTAAAAATTGTACACATCTGTGTTGGACATGCCCAGCTTTCGGTCATGTGTTTGGCGCGTTTGTTCACAATTGATCATAAACATAATACGAATCACTGATTCATTACAACACACCAGCGATCAAGGACTGTCAATCAGTAAGGTCATGGCCATAGTTTTCGGAAATATTGTACCAATTACCCATTAAGAGAGAATAACTAAGAAAATTATAGTCGGTCTAAACCGACAATACGATACCCTATACCATACTTTTAGAGACCCTATCTCTTAGGCCCAACTAATTGGATATAGAAAATATGCATAAACCAGTGACATTAACTGGCATTGTTATTAATTTTTTTTCCTTTGAATATGAAAAAGTTCATATCGGATGCTATATTTACATGGGGCTAGGTTGCCAAATGTACCGATTATGACCATATTTGGTAAGGTCACTTATTTTTTGCAAAAACATATACAAACCAAATTTGAGAAAAATCTGTGGAATATTTCTGATTTTTGATAGATTTAAGTGAAAATGGGGAAGCAGCTTTATATGGGGGCTATGATTAAGAATTGTCCTATAAAGTTTATTTTTTGACTACTGATAAACGGATGTGATAAACATACACAAACCTAATTTGACCGACATTTATAAGATAATTGTGATATTCTGGTAATTTAGATCAATCTCATAGCGGTCATTTGTATGGGGACTATGTCTGAACATGCACCGATTTTCACCAATTTCAATAGCGTTCATGCCATAGCTTACGGAAGCTTACATACCAAATTTCATCAAAATATATTCACAGTAGCGATCTGTAGCTTGATCAAAATTTTACATGGACGGACAGACGAACGGACGGACATGGGTAAATCGACTCAGAAGGTGATTTTGAGTCGATCGGTGTAATAAAAGGTGGGTGTAGGTCATATATTTTTGGTAGTTACAAATATCAGCACAAATTCGTTATACCCTGACCACATAGTGGTATGGGGTATAAAAATAATCAACACAATGGACGGTCTAAATAAAGTTTTAAGGAAAAAACGACCGCATTTGGCCCAATAAAGGTGCTCTTCTATCAAGAAAAGACGCGGGAGCCCAATTAAACATTTTAAATTTTTTATAAAGAAGCGGATAATTTTGGTCGGTATTTTATTTCTGTGTATCTTTATTCATAACAGTCCGTCAAATTTTAAAAAAAAATTTTAATATAAAATCTGATCTACCACAAAATTGATTGAAATAATATGAACAATTAAATTATGGTCTCTCTAGACTGACTATATGAAACCCTGTACCAGTAGTTTCATGAAAGGGTTTTCGGTCCAACTTTGCTTATGTATTTGTAATTGTATATAGAGAATAAACATAAACCAAACTTGATATGAGTAAATTCATGTGAGATACTTTTTTTTATGGGGACTAGATCGAAAAATGGACCGAACATGACCGTATTTAGCAGTCTCTTATTTTTCAAAAAAAAAAAAAAAAAAACAGAAACAGACCAAGTTTGAGAAAAATTTGTGCAATATTTTTGATTTTTGATAGATTTAAATGAGTACAGAGAAGTAGCTTCATATGGGGACTCTGACTGAAAGTGGTGCTACAAAGTTAATTTTTGGACTACAAACACTAGGAAAAAAAAAGGTAAAATGTCTGAACTTTTATTGCGTCTATGGTCACTTGCTAAACACATAATTATAATAAAAAAATTTCTGTGGACAACTTTTTTAAATCCGCCATTAGAAACGTATCGCAATAAATTCCAAAGACCCCATAAACCACATATTTTCTTGATCCTTATAGAAGTTGATTTAACAGTGACTCTTTCTCTGTCCGTCAATCACGATCATACCCTCAATAACTAGGCTCTTCGTTTATCGTTTATTAACAATACTGATCGAGTTTTTATTTGAAAACGATAACATCATTACAATGTGTAATGGGTTATGATTAAAAATGTGAAAAATCTTTAAGAAAAATAAAAATGTTCAATGTGTTTGTTGTTTTTCTTTATTCATATTTTGTAATTGTTCTTATTGATGTAGTCATTGTAGTTGTAGCGTCTGCCTAATAAGGGTTGTGTATGGTTGTACCGTACGTATCATATTAGGTTCATCAAATATTTTCACACATATATTTATCTTTATTCCGATAAAAGAAAGTACATATCCAAAGAGAAAGCAGAATTTAATCCTTTTCTTAATAAAGCACATTCAAAAAATATTTTTTAAAAGTACATTTTTCTAGAAAGGAACCTTTTTTAAAAAAGCTAACTTTTTAAAAATTAAATACCTTTTTATAAAAAAGTACCCTTTCTTAAAAAAGTACCAATTTTAATAAGTACATTTTCTTAAAAAATACCTTTTTTTAAAAGTACTTCTTCTTTAAAAGTACCTTTTTTTAAAGTACTTTTCTAATAAAAGAATACTTTCTTAAAGAAGTATTTTTACACGTACCCTTTTTTAAAAAAGTAAATTTTTTTAAAAAGTACCTCTATTTAAAAGAGGAAATTTTATTGAAAAATTTAACATTGTCTTAAAAAAAAAGATTTTGTTAATAAAGTAGCTTTTTTAAAAAACACCCCTTTTTGAAAAGGTTTTTTTTTTCTTAAAAATTTACGTTGTTTCTAAAACTATTTTGCTTGAAAAATTTAAAAATTACTTATTAATGAAGTACCTATTTTAAAAAAGTACCTTTTTTAAATAAGTATATTGTCTTTACATTTACATTTTGTTAATAAAGTACCTTTTTTACAAGAGGACCCTTTTTTAAAAAATACCCTTTCAAAAAAAATTATATTCTCTTAAAAATAACCTTTTCTTAAAAAAGTACCTTCTATTTAAAAAGCACTTTTTTTTTTAAAAGTACTTGTATAGAGTACGTTGTCTTAAAAAATTAGATTTTGTTAATAAATCACCTTTTTAAAAATGGTTAATTTTTTGTTAACAAGGTGCCTTTTTAGAAAAGTACTCTTTTTTGCAAAAGTATCTTTTCATAAAAATTGCCATTTTTAAAAGTAATTTTCTTAAGAAAGTAAATTTTTAAAAAAAAATTACATTTCTTAAAAAATTACTTTACTTTTTTTTAAAAAGTAATTTCTTTGGAGTTTATTTTCTTTAAAAATTATCTTTTAAAAAAAAAATCATCTTGTTAACAAAGTACACTTTCTTAAAAATTACCTGGATTTATTTATTTATTTATTTATTTATTTATTTATTTATTAGAAATTAACTTACAATTAAAATTATAAGGTCATTGTGTATAGGAGCCATAGCAAATTAGGCCTTCAGCTCAAAGGTACATAACAAAATAGTGATTATTGGTAATATATGTATAATTAAATGCACTTAAAAATGTTTGTTGATTTTAAGTAATTTATAATTGTTAAAATATTTTCATGAGTTGGATCGGCAAGTAGTTCTATCAGATCTTTATTGTTGAAGCACCGAGTTCTTTGAGTGTAGTATTTTGGCCATTCTGTTAAGAGATGTGAAGGATCGGTTGAATATGTTGCAATTACAAGGGAGTTTTAAAATACAGCCCAATTGGTTTACCAGATTGATTTTGTTGATGATTTTTAAAATTCCACGATCATTAATACATATCCACTTTTTTATTCCAGAAGGATGTTGTTTATGTATCTGGATAAATTTTGAGTGTTCAGGTTTTCAGTTGCAATGAGAGGCGCTCTTAAGGCGTATTTAGCTACAGTGTCAGCATACTCGATCCCAGGTATATTGCAGTGACTGATGTCACGGATTTTCGAGGCATATATGTTGTAAGAGATGTTTAAAATGGACTTCAGAAATGAAAGACAGTCGCTACAAACAGCATATTTGCCATTTTTATTTCCAACATATTCCATAGCTTTGGTTATACCTATTAATTCGGCAGTTAGTATAAAGCTGTGTTGTGGTAAGTTTCCTACATTGTTGACGTTATTTTCTGCTGTAATACTAAATGCAATGTTGTTCTCATTTTTGACCCTTGTGTATGTATAAAGTGGTAGTTTTTTAATTGTTGCTGAATGCCATTAAGAAGAGAGCGAAATTACTGAGGATTATGATCAGTTTTTGTAAATTGGTGTAATAATATATCGACGCTGTTTTGTTCATTCAATTCAATACTATTTCGTTGAAAAGAAAATATTTTACTTGAATTTTTATATCCACAAAATATCGTGACTAAAACACTGTTTTTTATTTTATTTTTTTTATACATATATATATATATATTTTGTTTTTGCAAACAAAATTACTTTTTTAATAAATTAAAAAAATTATTATTTTCTTTCGAGATTTAATATTCCTCCCTTGAGTATATATGCTTACTATATAAGATGGCATCAAAAAATTTCACCAATATAGATTTTTGTTTTTATCTTAGTTCAGATATATCCTTTGTCTACGTATCATTAAGATAATATGTTTGTGCGAGTACCCCTTACCATGATATCCTTTCCAGAAGGCACCATCGAAAAATCCAGCCACACTATTATAAAGGCCGTAGTGATAAAAGCCAGTTAGAGTGCTGAAAAATAAATACTCGATTTTCAATATTAACAAAAAAAAAACATTATAGATCAATTAATATACCTATCTGAACAATCCGGAGTTTTAAACCACCAACCACATTTTCTACCAATGACACACTTTTTTAGATCTATATCATTGTCAATATTATCGGGTGTACTAAACTTTGCAGATACAGAATTACGCAAACTATCACCGGCGGTACCAGAATACGAGCCCAATGATTTTAACTGATACTTTTCAGAAGCATTTCCAATAACAAAATGATCATATATAGCATAACGAGTTTTACCGTCTAAATCCGTCAAATAAACGTACAGCTCCTGTGGTCCATCTAAATTGGTGAGAGCGTAGATATTATCGAGACCAATCCAATATTCATTGTCAACATTTCCAAAACCTTTAACGTAATCGTCCCATGAACGTTGGAAATTTTCTGACCCGTCTATACGACGTAAAATATGTAGCCAATCACCCTGTTGGAAATTATAATCGCAAAATGCCAAAAAAGAACGATCTTTTTCTAAGGAAATGGTGTAGTACCCACTTCTTAAGGTACATTCAGTTGCTTCAGCACAATTGGATGGTGTTTTCTTCGTCTGACAATGCTCCGGTAAAGTATCAATGCGGATATCAAATACGGGTCTTATAATTTTACGTGAATTTTCCCTTAATTCTTCAGTTTCTATAAATTTTTCTTTTAAGGCGGGACTGAAAAAAAAGGCGGGAAAAGAAATAATAGTTTGAATCAACTTTTTGTAAATTATGTCGTTTTTTTTATAAAAAAAAATTAAAATTATAGTGAGTGATAATTCAATAGAAACTTTAAGCTAACTATATTTTTGACGACTTGAACGTCAAATTTCAAAATTTTTGCGTTTTATTTATTTAAAGGAGAAAATAAAATTAACACTAAATAGCTTTACTTAAAAAAAAAAAATAACAAAAGTTAAAAGTATTTATTTTTAAGCTGTTAATAAAACATTGGAAACAATTCAATAATTGAAAACTTTCCAATGCCGTGGCTGGAGACAAATTAATTTTGGATGATATCCATTGAGATTGTTTCCCACTCTGCTTTTATGAGATCTGGCGTCGAATCGGTGCATTCGTTATCGAAATTTTTCGATCGAAATAATTTTTTTATTTTCCAAAATAAAATAATAAGATCAATTCTACTCTGTCACAGCTAACGAGTTATGTTTTAGCACGTGTACTGCGGAAAAACAGAATATGAACAATAAACAGGTTTGAGTTCAGTGAATAACAACAGTTTAATTTTAACCACACAGAGAATTTTGTTATATCTTCTTTATGAATTAGTTTCGTTTTTTATTTTTTTATTTTTGTTATTTTTTTATTTTTACTATTATCTTTTTATTTTTTTATACCTGCTAATGAATTATTTTAGATTATTTAAATAAATTTGGTTGAAACAATTGTCGTCGTTTTATCGGGGTGTGTCGGATTTTTCCAATCGCGAGTGGATAATGTTCTAGTTTTTAGCTGTACGCGTTCAAGAACACGAATTGAAAATAAAGCTACATTCAAACTTGTGTATTGTTCATGTTCATGTTCTTTTTTTTTTTTGAAAACACGAACAGAACACGAACTTAAAATATAGTTACACTCGAAACTGTGTGGTTTATGTGTGTTCGAAGACAATACATGATAGAAACATTTTCGTGTTCACAATCAAATATTAAAACTAAACCCATTCACGATTGTGTTCGGCAAAATACAAAATTTAGAAACACACATAATTGATATGAAAAAAAAATATGTGTTTGTTGGTCTGAGCTGTGTTTGTTTACATATAGTATGTACGAGTTTTTTTCTAAGTGTGTGTTTTTCTCTGAACTCTGCCAAAAAGTATGCATCTTTGGCCTCAACATATAGAAATTTTTTTTTATAAGAAACCATCATTGTTTTTATATAAAAAAAAACAATAAACAAGAAATTAAAATAAATACTGGTCGAAAAAAACGCACAATTAACTATAAATTAAAATGGTTTTCATATTTAAATGATGGGAATTGGCAAGTGCATTAAAATGGTACCCAACAGTGGTCATAATATTAAATTTACAACACAGGTGGAGGGTATCAAAGGTTCTGCACAGCCGAATTTTACACTTTCGCTATATAATAATAATTTCAATCAATGTTCCTGCTTTATAAAATATATTTCATTTTATATTTCTAAATTATCGTAGAATATCCCATATGACGATTGTCCGTCTTCTTTAAATAATAAACCAAAATATGGAATTTCGATTGATTTTACTCGATAACGAATGCGACGATTTGCCCCCTGCTTCTATGAGATCTTTCTTGTTTGTGTAATTTCGTGTCCGTATTTGTCAGTCTACAATTTCCCTTGCTTTTTTTTTATTATGGGATTGAGATCTAGTGGTGGTTGGAGGTGTGTTTTGGGCAGACCAATTGCAAATTTTCGTTCGCGTATGGATAGATTATGTCACTTATAATTTGCCTGTATCCAAATCCAATTAGATTCTACTACATGAATATTGCCAAAGTCAACAGTTTTATTTGTATATTTTGGAAGAACTCTTTTTCCGTTTGGTCGTCGTACATACATTCTTTCATCATGGCTTCTTAAATTAAACTTATACCGTTTTCTTTTCTGACAAAAAATATCGCCCTTTTTTGCCCTTTTTTCAAAAAGTGAATTTTTTTATATATTCTGAATTAAGAGCAACCTTATCTTATACATCAATCGAAAGGTCTCAAAGTCGAACCCTCGTAAATCACAAAAAATTCCAGCCATTGATTTCTTTCAGGTCATAGTGTGAGAATATTTCCCCATTGTTCCCCTTTTTTGAATATTTTCACTCTATGACTTCCAAGAGGACAGTAATCAAAATGTTTTTGCATTTATGAACAAAGCACTTTGAGACTTTTCGATTGGTATATAATATAATAGAATATAATTCTTAATTCAGAATATATAAAAAATACACTTTTCCAAAATGGGCAAAAAAAAGGGCGAAATTTTTTGTCAGAAAAGGAAACGGCATTAGACTCATCTAAAAAGAGAACAAAATTCCAATTACGCCTTGGCCAGTTCATGTGTCTTAAACAAAATTTATAAGAGCTAGAGGATTTTTCTCTAATATAAGTGGTTCCTTCACAGGGCAATAACAAACATGGTCAGCCTCAATTGCTCGTTGGGAAAATGCTCCAGCATATATTTTTAATTTTAGATTGATAACGACCTCTTCAGGTAGCATTTCTGGACATTTCTCAATTCTCTTACTATTAAGGGACCTCTTTCTCGATATTTCTTGATAACACTGGTCCACATATTTAAAAAAAAAATTGACTGCAGAAACGAAGAATGTTTTTTAACTAATATGGGTGCGATGAATTCGAATCTGGCATAAAAATTGGGCTATCACGTCTTGTTCATTTTTTATCGCATGCTGGCAGTACTATAAAATAGTCAATACATATACTACAATTTCACAATTATTATTTTGATACAAGCCCACATTCAGTCTAAATCTTCATACTAGTAGCATTTAAGCATGTCAGGACGATCGTGTGTTACTGATTCAAGCCATTTTTGCTTTGTGTGTGGTAAATATTTGGTTAGCAAAAAGGATATGCAATATCAGAATCATTAAAACATGCATGTTTACATTATTTTGGTTTTGCTGTCAGAAGCTTGGACAAACCGTGGACACCGACAATGTATTGCAATAGCTGCAAGTGGTCAAATGGCAAGAAGATCAAATTCGATTTTTCAATTCCAGTACTTTGGAAAGAGTCAAGTAACCACCAGGCCGATTGTTATTTCTGTTTAACAAAAGTTGCTGGATTCAATATCAAAAAATCGAAAAAATATTACCTACTTCACGCATGTAGCAGAGAAAACATCTTGCAGTTAGGACAAAAGTAACAATATATAGACATAGAAGCTTGGAATTGGCTGCATATTTTGAAAAGAAACACTCTATTCTATACTGTACTGATGTTGATGGTTTATTTCAAAAAATGAACCAGCCTTATGACAAAACTGAATGGAGATTATTTATTGATGGCTCTAGGTACAGTTAGAAGGCTCTTCTTTTGCATAATGGAAATGAAAAAACATCCATACCAATTGCTCATGCCATTAATACACAGGAAAATTACGAGTCAGTGACTAAAATTTTGACATTACTCAAATTGAACGATCATAAATGGAAGATCTGTGGTGACCTTAAGGTGTGCGATTTAAATTTCTTTGTATATATAGTATAGACGTACTTGAGTAACTGTAAACTGATCTTTTTCAGGTCATTGGTTTGTTGACTGGTGTGCAATGAGGTTTCACAAAATATTGTTGTTTCTTTTATCTATGGGATAGAATAGAGTGGCCAAAAAGAACTGAGTATTCACCAGGACAACAAACATTTCAAATAAACCATTAAGTGATCCAAATGACGTTCTTCTGCCGCCGCTGCACATAAAATTGGACCTTCTTAAGAACTTTGTCAAGGCTCTGGACGAAGGTGGTGCAGCGTTTAAATATTTGTTAGCGGTTTTTCCCAAAATTTCATATGCTAAAATCGAGGAAGGCATATTTGTTGGCCCTCAGATCAGGAAGCTATTGAATGATGACAATTTTTTACATTGTTTGTTGGAGAAAGAATATGCAGCTTGGAAATCTTTCGAGAGCATCGTGGGCAGTTTTCTTGGAAACAATAAAAGTGAAAACTACAGACAAATTGTTTCTGAATCATTGAAAAATGATCATTATAGGTGCACGAATGTCAGTCAAAATGCATTTTCTTCATGCGCATTTAGATGTTTTTCCACAAAACCTAGGTGCGGTGAGCGACGAACAAGGGGAGCCTGCTCACCAAGACTTAATGAAAATTCAAAGAAATTATCAAGGATTTTGGGGCGAAAGCATGCTGGGAGACTACTGCTGGACTCTAATACGTGAAACCAAACCAACAAAATACAAACGACGTTCAAATAACGCCATTCACTTTTCATTGATTTTTAAATAAACCAATGATTTTTTATGTAAAAACGAATAAAAACTTTTTTATTGTATCTCGAAAACCTGGCGTGATAGAGAAAAATCAATTACAGATTCGAATTCAGCCCACCAAAACCAAAACCAGCAGACCAAAACCTTGTTGGCTAGTCATTTTTTAAATTATGGATTTATTCATAGAACGTTTCTCACAAATTTTCTTTGGCTTAAGACCAGCAGTAAAATCATCTAATCTAATCTAATCATCTGGTTTTTAACTTCTCACAAAACTTTATTCTTGTCATTATTTTATAATAATCTACACTGATATAATGAAGAGGTGTGTGTTTATTGGTTTGTTTATTTGTTTGTAGGAGGTAATCTCCGTAATTTCTCATCTGATCTGCTTGAATTTTTTTCAGGATCTTACAGCGGATATATTTAGGAAGTGATATATTTTTTTTTTAAATATTTTTAACTCCCTGTTTTCATTTATCAATTTTTTAATTGTATTTTTTGAAACAAATTTTTTAACTTTCGATAGAGTACGCGAAATTATTAAAAAACAAAAAAGTCAAATTTAGAATTTTGTAAAAGTTTCCAAATTATTGCCACCCACTGCATTGATTTTTTAATTTATTGTAATGCTACCTTTTATGTTTTAGTTAAAAATTTTATTTATATATATATATATAAAATAAAAAAATTAAATGCTTTTTTTTGCAGTTTAACTAATTAGTCTTTAAAACAAGTTTAACTCATATTCCAAAAACTTACTTTAGGAGAGCATATTTTTTAAAACTGTAAACAGTTGGTACTTCTAAATAATATTTTGGTTAACTTACTTGTCTAACATATCTAAACGAAATTTTAAATATTCCATTGATTTTTCCAAATTTTCTAACTTCGATTGTATATAAAGGTCATCATCATCTTTAGAAATTCGTCCTGAACTCTAAAAAAAAAAAAAAATAATAATCAAATTTAAACTACAAGGGTGGGTCAATAAAGAGAGAGAAATAAATAAATAGCTCAATAAACATTGTCGAATATTTTTCAAATTTTTTTAACCCTTCCAAATAAAAGGAGCTAAATGTCGTTCCGCCGAAACATTTCTTTAGGTTTGAAAATAATTACTGGTGACTAAATCCGAAGAATTTGAGAGATAGGTCAGCAATTCGTGGCCAACTTCATGAAATTATGCCATGAGCATTGTCTTCATGAAAAAGCACTTTCTTCTTGACCAAATGCGGTCGTCCTTAAGTCGGTCCTATAAATTAGCACAACATTGGCCGTTTCTTGCTTTGTCCTTTCGGCCACGAACTTGTTGGCCGATAAACCCACCATAGACTTCGTCGGCACCGGTTCGTCCGGTTGTTTAGACAGCTACTTTATATTTGGTGTGTTGGTGTCCACTTTTTTGTCGACACGGCATAAAACCTCTTTTGAAGCTTTCACTTGGTCTCGTTTATAAATAATGAGCGAACGCGGTGCCCATTCCATTGATCCGTCCTCGTATAAAATAATATTAAAATTTTTTTACTTACCACAAAACGAAATATTAATAAAACGAATAAATATTGCAATTTAACAAACATTTTAAATAAGTGACTGGTACCGAAGAGCTCTAGAATTTGAATAATATGTTTATATGAAATAAAGCAAAGATAATGTCTATATTGAGATCGTGAATCATAACTCAACTTAGGCAAAGGGTTATCAATAAATACTAGATAAGAAATTTGCAATTTTTCACTTATGTATATATAAGTTATTCCAAGTCCAACTATACGATTTTCATTAAAAATTGATTTTGATAATGCAGTTTTTCTGTAAGCTACTTTTCAAATATTGAACGTGTTTTTGGAAAAAAAAAATTTTTCGCGCATTTAAAAATTGCTGAAAAATTTGGAAATCCTATCGGCCGATTAAATTTAAATTGCTGTATTATAAAAGTAATTGGTGAAATTTTATAATCAGTAACTCATTTAAAATATATTTGTAGATTAACTTTTAAAATAATGTTAATGCGAAATGTAAGATGTAAGACAAAATCGGTGTGACTTATGATTGCATTGGTGAAAAAATTATGATCTGTAATAAACTTTTTGCCGTTGTTTTTGGCATTATATTTCTTTACTTTTTATAAACATTTATAATTAATTTCCTCAATCATTTAAAAGTATTCTTACTGTTTTAATTTATTCCATATAAATAACACAATTAATTATCACTGCATTTAATATTAATGCTAATCAAACACAATTAAAAAATTTAAGTTTATAAATTTTATATTCGACCAGTGTTTTGTCTTTGGTTTTTGTTGATACTCTGGCTTATGGTCAATAAAAAACGCCCAATGATTTGAGTTTATTGTTCTATATTTCTGTATTTAAAAAGTTTAAAAATTAAAATCAAGGGAGAAGGACGTCGCCGGCTTAAAATATTTCTTTGGGCTATTTTAATGTCAATTTCCTGATGATGATCCTCAAAGAGGATCGAAATATAGAAATACAGAAATATAAAACAATAAACTCAAATCATTGAGCGTTTTTTATTGACCATAAGCCAGAGTATCAACAAAAACCAAAAATAAAAAATAAATGAATGACAGTAAAAAGGAAGTGTTTGGAGATAAAATGAAGGCACGATTTCATTAGGAAGTGTGTTGAGATAAAATCAGGGAGCGAATAGCGTTATAGAAATGTTTTGAAAAATTATAAATTAAAAATTAAATATGAAAAATAAAAAATTAAAAAAGAAAAATGAAAACTGAGAAACAAAAAAAATTTAAATTAAAAATGAAAAAAAAAAAATTTAAATTCAACTGAAAAATTAAAAATGAAAAATGAAAAATGAATAATGAAAAATGAAAAATGAAAAATGAAAAATATGAAATGAAAAATAAAAAATGGAAAAATGAAAAATAAAATATGAAAAATAAAAGATGGAAAATGGCAAATAAAAAATGAAAAATAAAAAGAGAAAAATTACAAATAAAAAATTTAAATTAAAAATGAAAATTGAATAACGAAAAATGGAGTATAAAAAAAAAATAAAAATTAAAAATAAAAAAAAATTAAAAATTCAAAAATAAAAAATAAAAAGCAAAAAATAAAAAATAAAAAATAAAAAATGAAAAGTAAAAAACAAAAAATAAAAAATAAAAAATAAAAAATAAAAAATTTAAAATAAAAAATAAAAGAAAAAAAATTAAAATAAAAAAAAAAATAAAAAATGAAAAATGACAAATGAAATTGAAAAATGAAGAATGAAAAACGAGAAACTAAAATTTAAAAATTAGCCAGTTGAAATAATAAATAATAATTATTTTTATATTAGCAGAATGAATGACAGTAAAAAGGAAGTGTTTGGAGATAAAATGAAGGCACGATTTCATTAGGAAGTGTGTTGAGATAAAATCAGGGAGCGAATAGCGTTATAGAAACGTTTTGAAAAATTTTAAATTAAAAATTAAATATGAAAAATAAAAAATTAAAAATGAAAAATGAAAAATGAAAAATTAAAAACAAAAAAATTGAAATTAAAAACGAAAAATAAAAAATTTTAAATTCAACTTGAAAAATTAAAAATGAAAAATGAAAAATGAAAAACGAAAAATTAATAATGAAAAATGAAAAATATGAAATGAAAAATGAAAAATGAAAAATAAAAAATGGAAAAATGAAAAATAAAAATAAAATAGAAAAATAAAAGATGGAAAATGGCAAATAAAAAATGAAAAATAAAAAGAGAAAAATTACAAATAAAAAATTGAAATTAAAAATGAAAATTGAATAACGAAAAATGGAATATAAAAATAAAAATTAAAAATAAAAAAAATTAAAAATTAAAAAATAAAAAGTAAAAAGCAAAAAATTAAAGATAAAAATAAAAAAAAAATTAAAAATAAAAAGTAAAAAATAAAAAATAAAAAATTTAAAATAAAAAATAAAAAATAAAAGAAAAAAAATTAAAAATAAAAAATAAAAAATAAAAAAAAAATGAAAAATTACAAATGAAATTGAAAAATGAAGAATGAAAAACGAAAAACTAAAATTTAAAAATTAGCCACTTGCAGTTGTTTGCTATAAGCGATACATAGACGACGCTTTCTCTGTGATTTTAAAAAAGTTCCATAAAAAAATCTTTAATTACTAAATGTTTACACATCTCCCCTGTGATCGGACTCACATGCCCAATTTTGAAAAAAAAACAACAAAAATAATGATGTCAAACAGATGTTCGCTTCGCATGGAATTACTCATGCATTATTTGTACCTATCTTTAAGCTTTTACACTAGGGTAGGTGAATTCGTTCGGAACCGAAAAATTTCGCAAAGCATATGACAGAAACCTAATCTAGGGAAAATTCGAATTTTTACGAAAACATTTCCACAATTCAAATATATACAGTTTAGTGCAAAAGTGAGGCAATGTTTGAAATAAAAAGATCAACTATATTTTTTTGAATGGTATTTATTAAACAAATTAAAAACTATTTACATTAATAAAAATACGAGTATCAATCCTTATCAATCCGTATCAATCAGAAAACATCATTCGAGTTTCAGAAAACGTCAATTGAATTTCAGAAAACATCAATAGAATTTCAGAAAACATCAATTGTGTTTCAGAAAACATCAATTGTATCTCAGAAAACATCATTTGAATTTCAGAAAACATAAATAGAATTTCAGAAAACATCAATAGAATTTCAGAAAAAATCAATTGTATTTCAGAAAACATCAATTGTATTTCAGAAAACATCAATTGAATTTCAGAAAACATAAATAGAATTTCAGAAAACATCATTCGAGTTTCAGAAAACATAATTTGAATTTCAGAAAACATAAATAGAATTTCAGAAAACATCAATATAATTTCAAAAAACATCATTCGAGTTTCAGAAAACATCAATTAAATTTCAGAAAACATCAATAGAATTTCAGAAAACATCAATTGTATTTCAGAAAACAGCAATTGTATTTCAGAAAACATCATTTGAATTTCAGAAAACATAAATAGAATTTCAGAAAACATCATTCGAGTTTCAGAAAACATAATTTGAATTTCAGAAAACATAAATAGAATTTCAGAAAACATCAATATAATTTCAAAAAACATCATTCGAGTTTCAGAAAACATCAATTAAATTTCAGAAAACATCAATAGAATTTCAGAAAACATCAATTGTATTTCAGAAAACAGCAATTGTATTTCAGAAAACATCATTTGAATTTCAGAAAACATAAATAGAATTTCAGAAAACATCAATTGAATTTCAGAAAACAGCATAATCGACTTATTTTTTATGCACTGGAAAATATGATGTTGATGTTTTCTTTAATTATTAGATGTTTACACATCTCCCTTGTGATCGGACTCACATGATTTTTTTTTCTTATCCTAATGTATGTTTGCTTAGTTTTCCAGCCATAATTCCAGAACCATTGATGATTTCTTATTTTATACTTCAGTTTGTCCAGAGAATGCCATACACTTTAGAGCTTCTCAATAACATCTTAAATGCTCCACACAAAGCTAACACGGGAGTTTCAAGCAATTAAAACAAAAGCCATCAACATTCAATACCCATTTTTAATACGCATTATAAAAGAAAGTATACCTGAAGAACCTATCGATGGTATACATTTGTATCGTACTTTAGTTCCTTCGATAAGCTGTTTTAACTTTGAAGTCATACAAAACCAGAAGGTAAATCTAATTTTGGAGAGTTTTGACCTAGGAAATAGTTCTCGATTTGACAATATCGCAGTTAAGATGTTGTTAGTAAGAAGCAAGTATTATCAAGAAACAATATATACCGATATATTAAAATTGCACAAAATTATTGCTATACCAAAATCTGTTGCAATGAATGCAGTTGAAAACAAGTAAGAAAATTATAGTCGGTCTAGACCGACTATACGATACCCTATACCATGCGTTTAGAGAACTTATCTCTTAGGCCCAACTAATTGGATATAGAAAATCAGCATATACCAAATTTGAGTGTCATTGTTATTAATTTTTTTCCTTTGAATATGAAAAAATTCATAGCGGCTGTATATTTATATGGGGACTAGGTCGAAAAATGGACCGATCCTGACCATATTTTCACTTATTTTCTGGAAAGCCATATTCAAACCGATTTGAGAAAAATCTGTGCAATATATGTGTTTTTTGATAGATTTAAGTGAAGATCGGGAAGCAGCTTTATATATGGGGCTATGACTAAGAATTGTCCTATAGGGTTTATTTTTGGACTACTGATTAATGGGTATAATTAACACACACAAATTTAAGTCGATTTCATAGGTGTCATTTGTATGGGGACTATGTCTGAACCGATTTTCTGCAAGATGGAAGCTTACATACCAAATTTCATCAAAATATGTTCACATTTGCGACGTGTAGTTTGATTACAAGGTTCACATGGAAACACTGACGGACAGAAGGAGAGATTGTCAGGAACACAGACGGACGGACGGACATCTTTAAATCGACTCAGAAAGTGATTCTGAGTTGATCGGTATAATAAAACGTGGATCGAGGTCAAATATTTTTGGTAATTACAAACATCAGCACAAAGTCATTATACCCTGACCACATAGTATTTAGTATAACTATCGTCCAATATCATTTCTTCCAACTATCGACAAGATTTTGGAAAAAATTATATTTGAACAACTTTCAAATTATCTTGGAGTTAATAATATTTTATTTGATCGGCAGTATGAATTCAATAAAGGATCTGGAACTGAAGAAGCCGTTATAAATATTGTTGAACACGTATGCAACTTACTTGATACTAAATGATCTGTCAAAAGCTTTTTACTAGGAAGATCATGATATATTTATGAAAAAAAAAGTTACCTTTTATAGGCTGGTCTCAAGAGGCAACATCTCTTATAAGGGGTTATTTAATAAACAGAAGAAAATTTGTGCTAGTTGGTGAGTCAAGGAGCTGTATGTACGGCGTGGGGTTCCTCAACGCATCTTTCTTGGTCCATTGTTATTTAAAATTTATATAAATCACATAAAAAATATATATTTTTATGGAACATTATTTTTATATGTAGATGATATTTGTCTATTATACAATTATGGACATAAGAGAGTTCTACAAACACCAGTTGAATATGATGCTGCAATTTTGTCAAAATAAATTAATTAATTAATAAATTAATAAATTAAATATATTAAACCACAATTCCAAAACAACGAAGTTCATTAGATTTAAAACATATAATCAAAACAGTGATGAGCACATGAGTATAGACATTGAGTGATATGCAATAAATGAAGGTGATAGTATTAAATATCTTAGAAAAAATTTTAACTATAACCTAATCTCGGAAAGCCACATTAATAATGTAAAATAAATTGGTATATTATACAAATTTAGGCTGAAATTTAATATTGAAACAAACATGCTACTTTATCAATCGCTCGTTCAATCATATCAAACTTATCTTCCCATAATATAAGGCACTTAAAATTGTCTTCAATCTACCATTACGTTATAGTACCGTGGATTTGTTTAAAACGTAAGCGACTAACAATATTCCTGTTCGCGGTCTCTACAATCAGCAATTCTGTGGTTTTCTAGAATAATCGCGTATAATTTGTCATTTATTGTTCGGTTTAAGATCATGTATAAATTTTTCTAATGAAAGAAAGATAATTTTTGTAATGTAAGAGAAATATTAGAAGAAAAAAATTGAAGACAGCGCTAGATGGAGTAGCTACTTTCGAACAAAGCGACTTGTTCATCGTCAGCATCCTTCTGCCTATTACTTCAACTCATGCTTAATCAACTATTTAACTCAACATTTGAAAGAAAAGAACATGAGAAATGTTTTTCTTTTTATATACGAGAGTTTGTATGAACAATCTGAGCTTTTCTAATTTTTAGCTCAGCTTGTTCATACAAACTCTTGTATATAAAAAGAAAAATATTTCTCATGTTCTTTTCTTTCAAAGGATGAGAATATAACAACGTATCAAGAATAATAGTGTTAAAAAAAATAACAGAAATAAACACACTAGTTTTTATAAGTGGTTATAAACTGAAAAATAATCCAAAATTATTTTGCATTTTTTTTCATTAATAACAACGTATGTATGTCGCTATGTGTCGCTTTATGTGAAAATAATTTGTCAGCGATCAAACGTAGGTTGACATACGTCGATAGTACTGCAAATTAATTTAATAAACATTTAAGCTACGTCGTTATTTAAAGAAAAAACTCAGAAATGGTCAATATTTTTTTAAAAGAAATTTAACACATGTAAAGAGCGTTAAAAATTAATATATTTAGCATCGTTAACTCAAAACTGACAAAAATGGACAAACGCGGTTATTTCAGAAAACCACAGAATTACTTTTACACGTTTTTCAATGTATGAATAGTATTGGATCACAAGACAGGCTCAGAACTTAAGCGTGGTAAGACGTCGCCTTGAATTAACGAAACAAAGTATTGTTTTTTTGTGGACTAAATGAGTATAATCAATTGCCAGATAGCTTACAAATTATTTCCCTATTATCTTCTTTTGAAATTCACCTGAAACAACACTTGCTACAAAATGTGGAGGCACTTCTTGCTAGCTAAATTAAAGTTTCAATTTTTTTTTCACAATATTGTGCAATTTGTTTTCATTTATTTTATTAATTAACAAATATAAGTATATTATTTTAAATTAAACATGTCTTATTATAACAATTGCCTCTACAAAGGCTCTTATGGCGCAGAGGCGTAATTTGTAAATTTTTAATTAAAAAAAATTACTAAAATATAGAATATATCTAAAAAAAAAATAAAAAAAATACTATGACTTTGGCATCCTTTGTTTAGTTTAGTTAATTTATTTCCCTATCCGGTAAAATAACTGAATAAATAAGTATGTCAAATAAATTAAGGTTGAGAAAGTTCTGATCTAGTGTTTTAAATATGCAAATAATTAACTTTTATTAAAAAAAAAACAAATATTTATAAAAAAAAAAAAAAAATCATGTGAGTGCGATCAAAGCGGAGATGTGTAAACATCTAGTAATTAAAGATTTTTTTATGACACTTTTTTAAAATCAAACAGAAAGCGTCATCTATGTATCGCTTATAGCGAGCAACTGCATGGGCTCTGCTAATATAAAATTTATTTTATTATTTATTATTTCAACTGGTTATTTTTAATATTTCATGTTTCATTTTTCATTTTTCGTTTTTCATTTTTAATTTTTCATATTTTATTTTTAATTTTTTTTCTTTTTCTTTTTCGTTTTTCATTTTTCTTTTTTTATTTTTCATTTTTTATTCATTTAAATTTATTAATTTTTACTTTTTATTTTTCATTTTTAATTGTTTTATTTTCATTTTTTATTTTTCATTTTTAATTTGTCATTTTTTATTTTTCATTTTCCATTTTACATATTTCATTTTTAATTTTTTATTTTCCATTTTCCATTTTTAATTTTTATTTTTAATTTTTTATGTTTCATTTTTATTTTTCCATTTTCATTTTTCATTTTCATTTTTTATTTTTCATTTTTCCTTTTTCATTTTTCCTTTCTTATTTTTAATTTTTCATTCCCATTTTCCATTTTTTATTTTTCATAATTAATTGTTTATTTTTTATTATTCGTTTTTTATTTTTAATTTTTTGTTTTTCATTTTTAAAATTTTATTTTTCAGTTTTCATTTTAATTTTAATTTTTAATTTTTCATTTTTTTTTTTAATTTTCCATTTTTCATTTTCAAAAATTTTTTCACCAATACAATCATAAATCACACCGATCTTGTCGTACGTCTTACGCTATTTATGTGATTGTAGTGTGAAATAGAAATTTACCC
Source organism: Cordilura impudica (assembly GCA_963682025.1). Classification (NCBI taxonomy): domain Eukaryota; kingdom Metazoa; phylum Arthropoda; class Insecta; order Diptera; family Scathophagidae; genus Cordilura; species Cordilura impudica. Next base: position 31,587,227 of record OY821520.1, read on the forward strand.
CCCTGCGCGTATAGATGTTAACACATCAAAAAAAATTTAAGTATTGCAATATAAATATTGGGATAACTGCCATTTGGGATGGATTCCCAAGCTTTCTTTGTTTTTGCGCAGACATTATCATACTTTCCTATCCTTAGCACACTAGGCTTTGTTTTTACAATGTGCCATAAGTTCTTTTTCCCATTGCGCTCAGGACTACATGAAGCCCAATCCAGAATAGTAACCGCATTGTTTAAAAGCCATTGCTTGACTTGCAGAGCCGTGGGCATCGGATCATTATCTTGCTGAAATATTCATATTACTGGCATATTTTCGTCAACAATATTGTATCTTTTAGTATTCTTGCATATAGGAACCCGGCCATAATTTTGTCCAGCAGGCCAATTCCACATGAATGACATAGCAACACAACACGTGCTAAATATGGTGTCACCCTCTGCGATACTACTTGCGGTGACAATTGGAACTAAATATGCTCCACCAAACGTACTGTAAATGTGATTTAAAAGGTACATAAATATACTACTGCCACCAGCAAGTAAAAAAATGATCTACTCCTCGATATGTATGTCTTCCATCACCACTTGAACAGACACCACTCGGACAATTAATAACATTTGCTCAGTATGGATGTACCAGCAACGATTATCGAATAATATTTGTTCAGTTTTATTAATTTTGTAATTTTCTTTTTTACAAGAGAATTTAACAACACAATCATTTCATTTTGAATTCTTTTGCCCAAGTAATTAATATACGTGTAATTCAATTAAATAGCTAACAAAAAATGGAATTAATTTTTTTTACGCATATGATCATTATTTACACATTCTTACGCAGTTTTTTTTCTTATTACCTACCATAATATACATTTTTTTACATGGCGGCCCTATCTCCCAAGCGCCCTGAATCTTGGTAGTAGTGACTCGACCCTAGATCCGGACTTGCCCTACACAATATCGTTTATAATTATTTGTGGTAGGCTGGTATTTAAAATGGGGTAAATCGGGCGTCAATGTGTCAAGATATGTACCAAAATATGGAGACACCTCTAAAAAACGCTAAAAGTTCAGTGTGTTTGTTGTAATAATTCAGTTCTAAGTTTATCAAATTGTTTACTTTTTCTAATATTTTGTTTACATTTGTTACAAATAGTGCAATAAGTCCAGATATGAACGTAAACGTCAAACCCAGTTGGAGGATGTCAAAGATTCGGCACAGCAGATACTAGCATCCCTAATTATTTGCATGTAGCTCTACGTAGTTTGTGTACACCCTCCATCTAATATTGAGTAAGCACACACTTACTTAAATTATTATTATGTAAAACACGCATTAAATTTCGACAAAGATATTATTTTGACATTGTACTCATATTAAAAAATAATTGCAATGGCGCAGTTGAGTATAAAGTATAGTATAAATTAATAAAATAAGCACACTCACAAACACACACACACACACACACAAGAAGAAGATTTAAACATTTGCAATTACGAGTACATAGCTTATACGCCCCCCAACCTCAAAAATTAAATAATCGAAACCACCTCTTTTTGTTGTTGTTATTTTATATTCAACATGAAGATTGTTTTACCCTAAATAGACATCTCCACACCTGGTGTAACCCCGTAAATCAACTGTTAAATTGTTTAGAACAACAAATTGTTCAGAACAGCAAGAGCAAGAGGCAAAAAGAAGTGAAGAAGAAGCACAAAAACCAAGGAAAAACCAACGTACTTTTTAACGAAAAGTAAGTGAATTTCAAATAACCAAAATCTCCGAAAAAAAAAGCTTTTTACGCACACATTCATACACACACAACTAGGAGTACCTTTAGAACTTAACGTTGAATCACTAACATATCCTTTTCATTAACCATAGCACTATTTTTTTTTTTTTTTTGTTCACTAAAAACTCTTAGCAAAATTTTGGAGAGCGTGTGGGTTTTGTGGAAAATGTAACATATTGCGAATGCACTTACAACACTGTAAATATAACGCTGGTATATTTAAATTCATTTACGTTTCATTCCCGATTTGAGAAGGACTTTTATTCTGTACTACGAGCCCTAATAACTAATAATTCGTGCACTAAATAACTTTATTTTTTTGACAATACAACATTCTAGACTACACGTTTTACGAATTGGTATCAACTACATATATTGCAAACGTTTTAAGTTTCTGAAAAGTTGTTTTATTATCTTTAAATTCATGAAAATGTGTGCACAGATTATATATTAAAAAATTCCAATTAACGAATAGTTCATGTCGTCAGGGTATAATTACTTTGTGCTGATGTTTGTAACTACCAAAAGTATTTCACCTATACCCATCATTTATTACACTGATGAATCAGAATGATTTTCTGAGTCGTCCGTCCGTCCATCCGCCTATCTGTCCGGCTGTCCGTCTGTGTATCCAGAACAAAAACTAACCAACTCATGGATGGAAAATTTGTTTTCTGTTATTGTACCAACCAGACAAACAATTTGTACTTTTTCGATGCTCACGGTACCAACATTTTTTCCGCTTTTTCTAAACAATTTTATCGTATTGAGTCAGATTTGCTTGGACACTAAAAAGACTTAAAAAATTTAAATTGACGGGGTGAAACAAAATTTATCGTTAATTTTATGTAGTCGTATAATTACCACAAAATTTTGTAAAATTTTACTATAATTTTTATAAATGTTACACATTTTTTTTTCTGTGTGTCCGCCTCCCTTGGATTCTTCAGCTGCTGTAGAAACTTGTAATGTGTAAATCGCCAAAAAAAAAAAAAAAATTTAAGCAGCAAGTGAAATTAACAAATTAAAAGAGAATATGTTTCAGAAACAGACAACTCACTTTCTTCCATATTCAGTCCGTGGTTTACTTAAAAAATTAAAAGAAGATGGTTACACCGGTATTGACGAGAATTTCGTGAAAATTAAGGCTAAAGAATTTTATAAATCTAGTCGAGAGTATTTAGAGCAATGGACAGTTTAATAACAAAGATTTAGAAAAACTTAATTGGGCAAATTTAACAGAAGTACCACAGTGGAAAGATATTCAAAAAGTTCTAGATATATTGATCGAAAAAGAACATATTGATTGCAATAAATATACGGAAGTATTCGATGAATATTCACTCGTATCTAAATTCGTAAAATCGCAGAAAATTGATAAATGGAATCAACAAAATATTTCTACAGAAAATCATAGGGTGGAAGTATTTAAACATTTTAAAAGTAATTACCTAAACCATGCAAATTTTCAAGTTATAGTTCAATATATTTTATGTTAGCCTGGTACAAATGCGCCGGTTGAACGTGTATTTTCTTTGATGAACAAGTTGTGGACCGAAGATAAAACTCAATTAAGGGTATCACTGCTTAAGGCTATGTTAATTATTAAAGTTAATATTAATAATATTTTATAATAATATTAAAAAATCCTGCCAAGAGTTCCACACTATTTGAAATCGTCACCTAAAATTTTGAAACAAATTTGTGCCTCTGAAAAATACAACAATGTATAAACAATTTTTTTTGTAGTTTAACGTAAAATAAATAATGCCACACACTATGGACAAATAAAATATTATTATATTATCTATGCATTTCCATTTCATATAACCGAACCCATCAGAATTATTCGATGTCCCATTTTCAGGTAAAAAAATATGGTCACTTTAGTCATAGCTCCCATATATATCTGCTTTCCGATATTCACTTATATCCATTAAAGACTAAAATTATTGCACAGATTAATCTCATATTTGGTTTATATATGTTTTTGCAAAAAATAAATGACTTTACCAAATATGGCCAGGATTGGTGAAATTTTTCATGTCTGCAGCAAAAAAAAATAGTAACAATGTCACTCTAAACACACGCTATTGAGTATCGTACAGGTCGGTCTAGGCCGACTATAATTTTCTTATTTGTTTCTCAAATTAATGTGGCCACTAGTAATGCCTCAAGGCATTACTATAATATAATTTTTTTACTTGTTTGGGCATAAAAATGATTGAGTTTAAGTAAATATTTTTCGCCAGGTGTACTTAGAACTTGCTGTATAAAAACCATAACCTCTAATTTTCATTTGCTGACGCCTCCATTCATGTTATTCGATTTTTCCAATTATTTCAGTTGACTTTGAAGATATATACTTATGCCTGTAACAGTGCTTTGACGAATTTTTTTATTATAGCCGCTAAAGCTTTTTTTTGTCGCGAAACGTTATGTTGGAGACCCGACCTCTTTTTGCAAAGTTTTTCTTATTTTTGAACAATACTTTGTACTGTAGATCTGGGAAGCTTCGATATTTTGCAATAGCTCTTTCTCGATTTGAAGTTGTATACAAGTTAAAATTGAATTTGTCAGAAATTGGCTTTCCACGTACCAGAGTTTATCAAATAATTACAACTAAAGTAAAACAATATAAGTAAGATCGGGTTTTTTACAATTTCAGTTGTTTTTAAACTCCTTCTTTCCACTCATACTCTCTGTCTGTCTGTCTGTCTGTCTGTCTGTCTGCCTTTCTGCCATGGGTGGACCCCATTCCCGCTTAACCAATTGATCTGAAACTTGGCCCATAGTCTTGTCGTGACCACAGATTAATTTTGCACATTCACGCGTGGTCACGCACAGTCACGGAGTGATCTAAATGTCATTTCCCCTAATCCGATCGATCTCAAACTTGGTCCATACGCTTGCTGTGAAAAAAAGATTAACTTTGACTTAGTCACGCATAGTCACGCGTGGTCACGCACAGTCGCGGAGTGATCTAAATGTCATTTCCCCTCATCCGACCGATCTGAAACTTGGTCGATATACTTGCTGTAAAGAATGATCAACTTCGACGTAGTTACGCGCAGTCACACATAGTCACGCACAGTCACACATAGTCACGCACAGTCACGGAGTGATTTAAAACCCATTTTCCCTTATCCGATCGATCTAAAACTTGGCCAATAGACTTGCTGTGAAAAAAGATTAACTTTGACATAGTCACGCACAGTCACGGAGAGATTAAAACCCCACTTCCCCTCATCCGCTGAATCTGAAACTTTGTCCATAGACTTGTTGTGGCCAAAGATTAATTTTGAGATAGTCACACATAGTCACGTACAGTCACGGAGATACTCAAAACTCATATGTATAAGGACAGAAAGAGTTTTAATAAAAACTTTGTTTTTATGGGTAAGATTATTTAATATTTTACATTTTAGAGTTTTTCTATGCCAAATATGTAACACTGAGCGAATAACACGATGCAACAAACAAAAAAAAGTAAGAAAATTATAATCGGTATAGACCTACTCTACGCTACTGTATACCACGTCCAACTAATTAGTTGTAGAAAATAAGCATAAACCAAATCTGAGTGATATTGTTATTAGTTTTGTTCCATTTGGATACGAAAAAGTTTATATCGGATGCTATATATATGTGGGAACTAGGTCGAAAAATTACCGATGATGACTATATTTGGTAAGGTCACTTATTTTTGCAAAAACATATACAAACCAATTTTGAGAAAAATTTGTTAAATAAATTTGTTTTTTTATATTTAAGTGTAGATCGGGAATTAGCTTCATATGGACTAGGTCTGAACATAAATCTATTTTCACCAATTCCAACAGCGCTCATCCTACGCTCGATAGATCCCAGATACTAGATTTGATCAAAATATATTTATATTTGCGAAATGTTTGATTTTGATTACAATGTTTACATGATCACACAGACGGACGGACGGAGGGACATCGCTAAACCGACTCAGAAAGTGATTCTAAGTCGATCGGTATAATAAAAGTGTACAGCCTAGATCAAATATTTTTGGTAGCTACAAACATCAGCACAAAGTAGTTATACCCTGACAACATAGCGGTATATGGTATAAAAATTGAGTTTTGTATTTTCGTACGTTTGTTTGTGGTAACTGCCTGTCCGGGAGAAAAAATAGGCTATATTTTTTTTGGTTTTTCAAGTGGGCGTGGTGCCTCACATATTAAGTACACTTTTAATATCTAATGTTTTTATTAAATAGTTTTTTCAAAATTAAATAACTGTCTAAAAATGGTTTTGATTCTCTTATAACGAATTAAATAAAATCTTCCATCATATTTTCTTTCTATAATAACGATGCTCCATTGGCATCAGTTGTTGGTGAAATAGTTCACAGGTTTGACGCTGACCACCAAGGTTTTACGGGAAAGAGTCAAGTGCGGATGTGAAAAATGTATTTTTAGAGACATATTTACGCCTGAAATTAGCTTGACTATACAAAAAAAATAATAATTATGACATTCATATGTACCAATCGATATTTGAATAGTTTTTAAGTAAATAACGCATGCTTTCTTCATAATCTGGACTCCGCTTATTTATGGGTGATAATATTGTCTCAAACTTAGGGCGCCGGAGTAGTTGTCGACCATTTGTGGACTACTGAAAATTTTTCCTTCGAAAATTTTTTCCACAGAGAGATTTGTGAATATTGTTTTGAAATACGTAAGTAAACGCTTCACAATCTTTGTCTACTATTTAGGCAAATTTTTACTAATCCAATCTTAATATGTAGTGGTGGCATAATTCTCCTTCTTGATTAGGGCCGCATGTTTTAAATTATCAACGTCTACTGGGCTACTGGTTTTTGTTGGCCAAACAGCAATTCTTTGTGTAACCACCTTGCAGACCTGTCAATATAGCAACAACTTCCAAGTCGCAGCTTTCCAATTGTGCTTTTCATAGTTTATATTTTTTAAGAAATGGGCCATGGTTTCATACGATACCTTGATATTATATAGTAAAACTGCTTTAAGACTGTCGACAAATAATCTTGCAGTATATGTTTGTCCAAAGTTTCAAGAAGTCCACTTGTCTTATTTGTCATAATAGCATACATATATTGTCTCTGGTTGCTTATGGCTTATGCCGATGACGGTAGACCGTTGGTTTAAATTTTTTTTTAACAAATTTATATCTCTTAAGCGATAAGCAAGGAGCACTCCGATTTTTCTTTCGTAAGATCGAGGTCCCTCGTACGATCATTTAATTTATTCTGCGAGGAAAGCTTCTGATTCGATGAGTCTGAACTACTACGCATGCTTGAGGACGAGTGTACAGGGAATGATGAAATGAATACTAATGAACACTACGTCAAGGAAAATGTTATTACAATCATTCTATAATTTCAATTCAATTTCAATTTATTTACATAATATTTTCAATTATAAAGATATATGGAACAATATTACGTTCCTTTTCTACTAAAAAAACAAGTAACAATTTCTTTAACATGAAGTTTTTTCTTTTTAATATTTTTATGTAAGCAGAAAATTTTCAAAAAACCAATTATTTTTTTTTTTTTTTAGATTTTAGATTTTTAATAAAAAGGATTTAGAACTCATAAGTGGGTAAAATTATAATGAGATTATCTCATTGATGTGAGCAAGTTCCGAGTTAATAAAACTGGAGTTAAAGTTTGTGGTTAGCCTGTTGATTTTAATATTTACGAGCTCAAGATTGGCAAGAGTATGCAAGCTTTGGGTTGGATAGTGCCAAGGTAAATTGTGTAATAATGTAAGAAGTTTATTTTGAGAGACTTGTAGTTTGTTGATGTGACACAATAGATGTCCCAGTATTAAAATTTGAATTTACTAGTTCACGAATTCTAACAAGTAGCTGGGTAGTATTATGATCCTTACGGAAACTAAATTGTTGTGCAGGTAGAATATTTTCTGAATCAATTAAATCTGTGAGCTTTTCTTTAATCACTTTTTCAAGTACCTTGCTTAAGGATGATAATAGACTTATTGGCCGATAAGAAATAAGGCAACAATCAGGTTTGCTTGGTTTTTTTATTGGTATAATTTTTGGTTTTTTTTATTGGTTTTTCCTTATGTTTGGGAAATAATGCAGTTGCAAGCAGCAGTTTATTATTGTAGAAATATACTTAACCCCTTTCGGTCGTAGAGCTTCTAAACATTTATTATTATTTCCATCAGTACCAGGAGACTTTTTTGGTTTTAGTTTTTTGATAATAGCAGAAACTTCATCAGTTGAAACTGGTATAACATTATGAGAACTAAGTACTATGATGCTAAGATTACTTATAGAATTATTTACAAGGTTAGTGGTTAATAGATCACTAAGATTTTCTGAAAGTAAGTGATTTGATTTGAATACGTGTGCTAAAATTTCACATTTTCTTCTTGCGTGTAGTAATCTATAATATTAATAGGCTAGGTGATTTCTTGTGACCGATGTTTTGTTCTACCGTTTTATCCCGATTTTGACCAAACGTATATTATTTGAAAGGTATTTCTTTTTAGCCGTTTTGCAGATTTTCAGATTTTTAAATTTTTTCCTTTATTTTGAGTAAATTGCATTTAAAGTTGCTACTAACACATACATAAAATTATACATATGCTATGTATGTTTTATTAAATTTGTTAATGTGTTTGTTATCTTCATTCACAATAATAATAAACCATAAAAGTGTTGGTTTGTGAATTGTATAAGTTGAAAAATAAAGCTGTCTAGAAATTTCACTCGAATTTCGAGCGCTGGAATCTGCTATTTTGTATTATTGAATTTTAGTATTGGGATATTTGTAGGCTTCTTCCAAAAGAAAGATTCCAAAAAGGAAAAAACCCTTTTCCAAAGTTGGCAGCTTCCATAAACACTAAATAAAAATTCTCAATTTTTGTCAAAACCAGGTATCTTCGCTTTGTTTGGAATAAAATCAACATTTACCCAAAGATTTTCATGGAGTATGGCTCGTGTTATTTTAAGTGTATTGGTAATAAAATGTCATCTTTTGCAATCTTTTAAGTTTTTAATAAATAATTTTTTTTTAAATTTTGCGCAATAAAATTTTTTTCATCATTTCATTCTGAATAACTCCGAAACTGTTGAGTGCATAAAAAACAATTAATAACATAAATTGCAGCTTGTTTAAATTACAACTCTCTAATGACTTTTATAACAAGACGAGGTGGGTTTTTATATAGCATCAAAATTTTATTACACAGTGTCCGACAAAAGTAAAGCAATAACTCCCCGAAAGTTTTAGCAGATATCTATAGATGCAGTATTACGCGCTTCCGCCCACAGACCACAAATAAAAAAATCTGACTTTGCAATATTACGCGCCAGGCTATTCTGAAGATTTCCTCAAAATTTAATTCAAATCGATCCATTTATTTTCATATATATATATAGAACATGCCATTTGTGGTACAATATTAAAATATGAGTTGACCACGCCCCTCCGCCCTCAGATGCAATATCAGAACTCAGACTTCACAGGGTCATTCTCCAAGATTCCTCGAAAATTTGATCACGATCGGCCCAGCCGTTTTGGAGTCCAAACGGAACATTCACACAAACATAGCTCATCACTCGAAATTCGTATGTAAAGGTTTATTTTTTTATTCAATTTTTTTCTTAAAATTTTTCTGAATCCTATATATCCTTATTAATATTATAAAAATGACTGTTGGTTTGTATGTTTGTTTGTTTGTTTGTGTGAGCATCACGCCTAAACGACTAAACCGATTTTATTGAAATTTAGTAAATATATAGAGTAAGCTCCGGAAGGAACTATAGGCTATAAAAAATTTCGATATGGTGGGCGTGGCCCTTTTACGCCTACTTTTTCTTTATCTAATAAACGGCTGAACCGATTTGATTGAAATTTGGCACATAGACAGTGGAAGCTCCGGAAGGAACTATAGGCTATAAAAAATTCGATATGGTGGGCGTGGCCCTTTTACGCCCACTTTTTGTGTAACTTATAAACGGCTAAACTGATTTTATTCAAATTTGGCACATATGTGGTGGAAGCTCCGGAAGGAACTATAGACTATAAAAATGTTGATATGGTGGCCGTGGCATTTTTATGCCCACTTTTTCTGTTTCTTATAAACAGCTAAACCGATTTCATTGAAATTTGGTGAATAGATAGTCAGTCTACTAACAGCCATTATAGGCTATATTAGATTCTGATACGAACTAATGAACAAAATTTATTCAAAAAAAATTTTTAATAAATGGTCAAACAAATTATTAACGAAATAACTACAGCTTAATCTTGATAATCAAGACCATTATCTGGATTAATCTATAATCCGGCCAGCATTTCTCAACTCTTTCCCTATTAGTCAGTTAGGGTTGATACCAACTATATAATTTGTATATAATGCAAAAAGTTATTTTTATTGATTTCGATAGAATAAAATAATAGGCATCAAACAATCCTTTACGATTTCTCTTCCAAGCGAAATTTTTACTGTTTTACGATTACTTCTTATTTTTTTCATTATTTTATTGAACATTATAATAAAACCGAAAAGACGGATTGAGTTCTGCAATCAATTATTCAGATTAACGAGTTCCTACTGTACGTAGTATTTTCACTTTTAATCTATAATTTTTGTATATTATTTATGCATTTTCAAGTTGCCACTTCACTCATCGTTTTTGTAACAACATATGATTTCTAATAACTTCCACAATAATACAAAAATGAACATACCAAATAATTAATGATTAAAAATTATTATTCCCCGAATACCCCTCATTCCGATTACCGTTTCAATTTAAACGTTTGCAATTTCCTATAAAACTGGCATTTGCAATAACAATAAACAAATCACAAGGACAGACACTCAAAACTGCAGGCATACATTTAGAGACACCTTGCTTTTCTCACGGTCAGCTATATGTTGCTTGCTCAAGAGTTCCAAGTGGAAGAAATTTATACGTTTTGGCTCCAGATGGAAAAACATTAAACGTCGTTTAAAGAAGTGTATTATAAACCTGAAATTTTCATTTGTTAGATCTCTCAAGAAAAATAGCCAAAAACTGTTAACTTCTTTAAAATTTTATTTAAATTAAAAAAAACATAATGTTAAAACATGTAATACATTTATTATATAAAAAACAATACATTAAAATGCATATTTTACATCTTACATAAAAATTTTAAAAAACCTTTAAACGTTTTACTTATGAAATTATAATACCTTATTTGTTAATTTTAATACTTTACTTTAATACTTTATTCGTTATTTTTTTAAATTAATAATTAATTATTTAGAAATAATCAGCAGTGAAATAATGTAAATATATAAAAATGCTTAATATTTTTTTACATTAAGTAAATAGTGCTAAATTTAAAATAACACTAATGATAACTCATTTCTTTCAATATATTTTATAATCCAAACTTATAATCTGCTTTTGTAAAATAATGGGGTTTGTTTGTATGCTATGAAGATGACCAACTCCATACAATTTATTTAAATAATTGCAATTCTTTTAAAGATTTTAAAATAAATTTCTAACAATTTTCCAAATACTTTGTGTATCAATCTATTCCAGTAATACGAAGGAAACCCAGGCAACGCCGGGTACACACAGCTAGTATATACATATACGTATAAAAAATTTATGAATATTTAAATAAAATTCTTTAAATTTAATAATAAATATTTGTTTAATACACAAAAGATATATAAATAAGTTTGTTAATACATAATTTTCTAAGAGCTTAAAGGTGTGCTAATCAGTTTAAAGAATTCACAATTCAACACAAGGCATGTATGTGATATACAATTATAATGAAGTGCGATGAATTGTGAATTGGCTAACATTGATTAGCGTACCTTTAAACTCTTATAAAGTTATTTATTATAAATATTATATTTTATTTCATTTAATATATTTCTAACATATGTATATTATACATAAATTTTATCATTCGGCATTTCTCTTCCATATGATCTATAAATGTGCCAAATTTCACACTCCTACGTGCGTTCGTTTTGTTCAAAAACGGTAATATATAGATTTTTCGAATTGTTCGCAACTTATGATAAAATCGGTGGAGGGTCCGCTATAAAATCCCAAATTTTAGAAAAATATTTAAAAAAACTTATCCGCAGAATTTTAAATTTCGAATGTGTTTATTACAAGGTTCAGAAAATACACACATGAAACACACAATGTTCTGTTCAAAAGCAGCCAACACATATCTTTATTTTCATATCAATTATGTGCATTTCTAAATTTTCTACGGTGCCCAACACAACCATGACTGTGTTCGTTTTAATATTTTGTTATTTACACGAACATTTTTGTATCATATACTTTTTGTTTCAATCACACATAAAGCACACATTTCTGAGTGTTGCTTTATTTGAAGTTCATGTTCTGGTACGTGTACTGAAAAAAACCACAGAACATGTACAATAAACAGGTTCGAGTTCAGCTATATTTTAAGTCGTGTTGTGGCTCGTGTAGTAAGAAAAAACAGAACATGTACAATAAACAGGTTCGAGTTCAGCTATATTTTAAACACGACTTAAAATATATACAATAAACAGGTTCGAGTTCAGTTATATTTTAAGTCGTGTTTAAAATATAGCTGAACTCGAACCTGTTTATTGTACATGTTCTGTGGTTTTTTTCAGTACACGTACCAGAACATGAACTTCAAATAAAGCAACACTCAGAAATGTGTGCTTTATGTGTGATTGAAACAAAAAGTATGTGATACAAAAATGTTCGTGTAAATAATGAAATATTAAAACGAACACAGTCATGGTTGTGTTGGGCACCGAAGAAAATTTAAAAACAAACATAATTGATATGAAAATAAAAATATGAGTGTGTTGGTCTAAGTTATGTTTGTTTACATATATGTACGAGTTTTTTATTCAGTGTGTGTTTTTTTCTGAACTCTGGTTTATTATAAGAGGATCATAACCAATCAGAAAAATATCGTGGCTAACAGGTGTTATAAAAAATTTCATTTTATTGCACAGTGTTATATATGGCCAAGTTATTTTTATAAAATACAATGAACTATCGGTTAAGTTGAGTTTTTAAAACATTTTTTCATGAATTTTTAGAAAACATATAACTTTGTTCTTGTAATTAACATTATTTCTTTATAATGGTGGCCTTTAATGTTAAACAGATGAAAAAAATCTTGGTGTACGAATTAATTGTGGTTAGGGCTCGTAGTTTCTTCACACAAACACATGTGAAATATAATTATTTACATGTGTGTACGTACACTATGAGCCCGGAATCCCATAAGGTAATGAATTACAATTTAATTAACAATTCGAAAAGTCATTGAAAGCGTTATTTTCTGCTTGCCTTGATGTCATAGAGCAGCCTATAAAGGAGCAATTAAATAAAAATACTATGTGAATCCGATCAAAGGGGAGATGTGTAAGCATCCATTTACACATCAATTAAAATCAAACAGTAAGCTCCATCTATGTAGAGCAAGCAACTGCTATGGTTATTATACTTGATGGTTGCAGTTGTTTGCTATACATTAATGGCGCTTTCTGTTGGTTGTTGAATCAGCTAAATAAATATAAATCTTAATCTTTGCACCAATACACTTACATATACTTCACACCGACTTTCCCTTATGCTGTTTTTGTGATAGTATTGTGAAATAGATTTTTACTCCCCTGAGCGCATAGATATTTACACATCAAAAATATCAAACTTCAGTCTCCATATAATGAAATTCATATCGAATGTGATTATTATACGAGGATTAGTGAGATCACTTAAATGTTCCAAAAATATATAAACCAATCGAGTAAAATATTTTATACTTGTTAGTCATTAGCTAGATTTAAGTGAATATCGGAAGGCTGCTTCGTATGGAGAGACTATGATTATAATCCTATTAATTAATCCTATTCTCTTGATTTGTCGACTGATGATTTATGGATATAACAAACACAGACAATCCAAATTTATTCACAATATATGTAAATAGTAATCTAGATCCTGGGGCAATATTGGTCGATACCCTACGAAGCACTCATCTGGGCTGAACATTCAAAATGTATTTAGATTTGCAAAGCAAAAAGTTATTTTTTTCGTACTTCTGCCCATATTGCACTTAAAATGATAATTTGATTTGAAAACCGTGTTTCCACTAGTTTTTTTTTTTTTTTTTGTAGCTCGATTTATTATTTCTAAGTCGCAATATAGCCTAAATATGGTGAAATCACTTCCGGAAAAAAATCTAAAATATATCTTAAAAAAAACCTTATCCAAATACTTAAAAAATTATTCGCACTTAAAGTGCAGAGATTGCATAATTTCGTATTGTCGTTACAGAGTAATGGGTGTTTTTTTAGAGCTATAGAACTTTAAATTTGAATAAGGTAAAGAAAAATATCTTTAATATCAATTAAGCTGGATGTGTTGGATAGATAACTTTAAGCCATTGATAATCGTATACGACTTGGACCATGGCTGGCTTATACATGGCGCAATATAAACTCAATTTTCACATAACCCCAAAGAAAATTATGCTATGGGGTTGAATCACCGGATTTTGGTGGCCAATTAACAGGATCATTATGGGAAATTATTCGTTCATCTAAATTTTCTTTGGGTAAATTAATTCTAGCGTGTACTGTGTGGGGTGTGGCTCCGTCGTTTTGGAACCATGTGTCACCAATATTAGTGCCAGCTAATTGAGGTACGAAAAAACTTGGACAAGTTTTAAGCTGTCAAAAAAGTCCAAGGTCTATATAAAAATGTCCTTAAAATATAAGCAGTATTTTAGAGGGTAATATTAGGTTATCCTTAACAATAATCAATAGAAAATTTGTAATTAGGTTCGGACAATAAATGACAAATGGCTGTTTAAAATTTTATTGAACAAGAACTCCTTTGTATGTGGTTTTAAACAATTTGCAGAGATGTCAATGTGTAAAATCCAAACTTTCAAATCTTCATAATATCAAATAGAAATAGATATAAACCAAATGAATTTTAAGAATTGAAAAGGATATTAAAAAACAATAGACAATAATAACATATTTTTTACCACTGTTCGATTAGCTAAGCAGCAAGTCCGAATTTTTAAAAAGTAAATAAAATATTGTCAATTAAAAAAAACAAAAAAAACCATTCCTAATTTTGATGCTTAGAAAGGAAAAGCTTCTTTATTTGAATATTTAAGAAAATATATAAAGAACAAATTAAAAAATCGATCTAGACCGAGTATGTGATACCATATACCATAAGTTTAGAGAAAGGATAGTAATTCTAATGAGGGCTAAAACTAAGAATGGTTGTACAGGGTTTATTTTCGTATTACTGATTAATGGAGGTATTTGTAAACATACTATGTCTGAACAGGCACTGAATATCATCCCTATGGCCATATGGCGACCTGTAGTTTACTCACGAGGTTTACATGGACACAATGTAACATTATCGGAGTATAACACATCTTTATAACAACTCGATTCGATATAGCGATGTCCGTTCGTACGTCTGTCCGTCTGTTGAAATCACGCTCATTCACAAAATTAACTAACTACAGGAATAAAATTATCCTAATGTTGATTTTCACTATTTTGAGCAGGTTGGTACTTAAAACGGAATAAATCGGGCATAAGAGTGCTATAATGTGGCCTAAAATATAGAGACACCTCAAAAAAATTCTAAACATTCACTGTGTTTGTTGTAATAAATGTTTTTCAAATATTTTTTCAAATATTTTTTTATAAAGAGTGCAATAAGTCCAAATAATAATGTAAATGTTAAAACCAGGTGAAGGTATCAGAGATTTGGCATAGACGAATTAAAACTCTTTCAAGAAATTTGTGTCGTGCAGATATGAAATAGTTCATGTTTGATGTTATTTTTTATATGGGAATTAGGTGAAAAAATGGACCGGTCATAATCATATATAGTGAACCAAATTTTAAAAAAATCTATAAAATAAAATTTATATGGTTCTGCATTTTTTTTTTTTTTTGGCTAATAATAAGTGTGTATATTACACATACATACAGGATTTACGGTAAAAACATGAAACGATTTTCACCAATTTCAATATAGTTCATTCTATATTTGAGGAAAGCATATATACTAAATTTCATTGAAATATATTCATAATTGCTACCTGAAGTTTGATTACAAGGTTTACATCGACATAAGGACGGACAGACAGACGTACGGACCCATGGATATCGCTAAATCGACTCAGAAAGTGATTCTGCGTTGAATTTGAATTTTATCTGACAACCCCATACAACAAGATATGTATCTTTTAATTTAAAGTATGGGGTGTGAAAAGTTTTAATTACATAATTGGTTTACATATAAAATATTTAAAAATTAAATTAATTACACAATAAACATAAAACATAAATATAAATATAAAAAAAATAAAATATATAATACATAAATGGAATAACATAAAAGAGAGAGAAAAAAGAGGAAAATAAAAATATTATAAATAAATAAAAAATAAATAAAATGAGATATAAAATGGATATTAATTGAAATGCTTTCTAAGCTCGTTATTAAAACTTGTTGCGTTGTTGTTGGTTTGTATTTTGTGTGGAAGAAGGTTCCAAAGATGGATGGCGTTAAAAAAAATTGCCATTCGGTTATTAGACTTCTGTTGCAGAGAGAGACTATGTTTTTACCCCTCACAGATTGAAAGAAAGTAAGGCGATCAAACAAGATACGCGGCTCCTTAATGTATATTATTTTATGAAGCTGTATGAGTATTCTTACGTTCATTAGATTCTCAAAGGACAAGCCATACAACTGTTTCGTGTAGAAATATACTCGATTATGATCACGCTTTGAAAGTCCATAAACATATCTAATTATCTTATTGTAGACAACATTTAATTTACATTTACTTGTGGAATCACAATGTGCAAAAAGCTCACAGCCGTATAGCAAACTGGGCATTAAATAGACCTAAGCAATAAGCATTCTGATTTTCAAAGGTATACAGTACTGTATTGGACATAACGTTCGAAGCATATAGCTCATCTTGCCAACTACAGAGTTGAGGTGATTCGACCGACTAAGCGTGCTAGTAAAAATAATGCCAAAGGTTTCTCACAGATGAATCAATTTCAATTTTCCTGTTGTTAAGATTGATATTAAAATCAACATTTAAGTGTACCAATCTTTTGTGTATTACAAGACATTTCGACTTTTGAGGGCTTAAACAAAGCCTATTTTTCGAAGTCCATAGATAAGTTTGGCTAAGATCATAGTTAAGTTTGCCGACATTTTCAAGAATACATTTTACCGAACTGCCCAAATAAAGTTGCACATCGTCAGCATACATTTGCAGTTTAGAGTGAACTACATGATTAGGTAAGTCATTTATATAGAGTGAAAAAAGAAGAGGTCCCAAAATCGAACCCTGTGGTACTCCTCTCTCAACAGGCAAAGCTCTTGAGTAATAATTGTTTAAAAATACTGATTGAAAACGATCAGAGAGATACGATTGAAGTAGCAAAGTTCACGTGCATGAAAAATTGAATAGTTTACTAAGTTTAAGGCCGAGTATAGAGTGGTCAACGGTGTCAAAAGCCTTCGAATGGTCAAGCAGGACTAAAATAATAATTTTGCCAATGTCAATGTCTCTCCGAATATCCTCAGTAACATTGATAAAAGCAGTAATACAGTTTTTTTGGGCCGAAAACCTGATTGTAAATCAGTCAATAATTTAAAACGATTCAGGTGTTCATTAATTTGAATGTGCATCAGTTTTTCAAGGACTTTGGATAAGAAAGGTAATATTGCGATTGGTCGAAACTCCGAGTTCGATTTCGGTACTGGTATGACCTTTGCATGTTTCCACTTGGTTGGAAAAACACTCGTGGTGAGAATTGTGTTAAAGAAATAGGTGATAAACGGCAATAGTTGTGGTAGTATTAATCTAATAAATCTTGGGTCCATAGTGTCGTAACTTATAGCATTTGATTTAACCTTCAAAAAACAAGTTAACACGTCGATGTTGTTGACACAGTGAAATTCAAATTGGTCATAAAGTATAGGACTATTGACGTTGAGGTTGGTAAAATTTCCGATATCAATAGAGGGGGATTTTACGAATATATCGTTAATTTTATCAGCAGTCAAATTACTACTTGTATTTTTCCTACTCTTACCGATTCCAATCACACGTATCGTTTGCCATGTTTTCTTGCTGTCCATAGCCTTTTCAAAATGATAAGCATAATATATAGATTTAGCTCTTCTTATCTCTCGATTTACATCCCTTCTTCGTATGGAAAACTCGTCGAGTAAGCCTCATCTCTACGATCAATCATTCGCTTTTTAGTTGTATTGAACCACGGCCTAGTTTTCTCCGTAATATGTCTAGTTCTCAGTGGAACAGCAAGATTGTATAAATGTGAAATGTTATCATCAAAAAAGGATAATTTCTCATCAGAAAACGGCATGTAGTACAAACAGTTCCAATTTATCAACGCCAAATTTTCAGCCAAAGCATGATAACTAAAGGTTTGAACCTCACGAAGCAAGTTGAAGTCGTAAGAAATAAAGATCAGGTCATGCCTAGAAAAACAAGATGCAGTCAGTTGATCATATAAATTGACTTTAGAGACATCGTTTGTAAAGAAAAGATCCAATAAAGTATTGGCAGTGTTGGAGTAGTGAATAGGGTAGAGGCAATTAACGGGTATAAGGCCAACGGAGAGCATGCTATCTACAATAGAAGAGTCTAAAAGAATATCACAGTTGAAATCTCCAGCAATAAGTATGTCCGAGTAATCTTCAGTTAGAAATTCAATATGTTCCATAAATACATCAGGGCTAATATATTTATTAGGTCGGTAAACACAACCAATAAGTAGTTTTCTACCATCCGACACAATTTCTATAAAAATATATTAAATTTTATTGCTGTTAGTCTCTTCAATGCCTGTGTTATAATGATTGGTATAATACATATTTTTAGTAGTTACAAACATCAGTACAAACTCATTATACCTCAAGTTCTTAAAAATGTTGTTCTAAAAAATATATATTCAGAAGATATGATTTATTATTAGTTCTTAAGCATTAGTGAGAAAGTACGGCACATGATCCATTAAAGAAAGATTTTTCCTATGACGAACCCTTGTTATATTCATTGCTGATGATTCTAATTTTTACCACATTCGGATCACAAGAATAGCATACATTTTACTTCTTTCGGTACTCAGGGTGCTCAAACATAACAGCATAGGTATGTAGGATCTTCATTTATAAATGAAAAAATATCCTTAGTACCGCAAAATTCTAAATATAACTTTCTAAGAATAATGCAAACTAAAGAGTTTTTATAAATTATAGAAAACAAAATCATGTGAAACCTTAAGGGATTGATGACTTTTCTCGATATTTATGCGTGGGAGACAATAACATATGATATATTTCAAACGTAAATTTATTCTAACTGCACCGTAGCATCGTGGCACCATGGTGACATGACGGCTGAACAGGTATATGGTATCGTCTGGATAATTGCTTTTTAAGATTTTCCACTGTTAATATAAAATGCCCACAGGAAGCGATATTCCTTTCAAAAACTTCTACATCAGTATCTCTAGTCATGAATATCATATTGTCCTTATGGTTGAATATTGCATTGTTATCTGGCTGCTGTAGCATCGCTCTGTGTATGTGTATGTGTGCATTCACCTGCAGAAACACACATAGACATATGTACCGATGGTAGTATCCTCACAGCGATTGAAAAACGAAAGCGAACTCAGTTGTGGCCTTGGTTGAAGTGGTAAAAGTTTGCACTATTATTTTCTCAACACGGAGAATGGAAGAGCTCGTTTAACGTGTAGCTTCCATGTACTACTTTTTTATAAGTATATTTATATTTGGCGAGTTTTGTTGTTCAATTTTTGCCATCTCTTCAACAACAGTTCAACTTGTGTTTTTTTGCCTTTTATATTGTTTTGAGTGCTGTAGGTTAAGAAACAAAAAATGTTTTTGCCGTGAAATTACAATTTTAATTAAAACAAAATGACGGCGTGACGATGTAGTTTTATTTGTTTTACTTTATATATATATACATACATACATATATATATATTTTTTTTGTTGTTTCTTCCCGCAACTAAAGAGATTATACATTACATTGGCTTATTTTGACAGCAATCCTAGTAATTCTGAATGTTGTTGCAAGTACACTTTTTGTGGACTGTCTGTCTGTTTGGTGCAGCAAATGTTCCATATGGTAGTTTAAAAAAATACGTGTTTAAAATTAATTGTTCTTCACGAACATATTCAAATTTCTATAAGGTAATTTTTATATTTTTGTGTACCAGATATTAAAAATAATCGAATTTTGTTCATTGAATCATATAATGCTTTAAGTTATAGTTTTGTTATAAACATGCTTATTATTTACTTTTTTAATTTATTTAAAATTTTTATAATTAACTTTATATAAAAGTAAACTCTCTTCTTCCATAAGTTTAACTGAGTAGTGTAGCCTCAAACGTCAGAGTTTATTTGAGTTTTGGCTTACGTTTGTAATCAGAGCTCCACAAATTTTGAGATACGAGCTATTTCGAGCTGCTCGAATAGTAAGTGAGCCAAGCAGTTAAAACTAGCATTTTTAATTTTTGAAGGCATGAAACGAAAATTATAATTTTTAGCATAACAAAAATGGAAAATTACAGGGGTGCCGCAACAATTGTGCTACAATAAGGAATTCAAGTAAATTTTTAATGTGTGAACATCTATTCCCGCGGGGGGGTAAAAATCTATTTCACAATGCAATCACAAAAACAGCGTAAGATGTAAGACGTAAGACAAAATCGGTGTGACTTATCATTGTATTGGTGAAAAAATTATGAAATTATGTTTGAAAATTAGAATAAAAAATTAAAAATTAAAAATTAAAAATTAAAAATTAAAAATTAAATATTAAAAATTAAAAATTAAAAATTAAAAATTAAAAATTAAAAATTAAAAATTAAAAATTAAAAATTAAAAATTAAAAATTAAAAATTAAAAATTAAAAATTAAAAATTAAAAATTAAATATTAAAAATTAAAAATTAAAAATTAAAAATAAAAAATTAAAAATTAAAAATTAAAAATTAAAAATTAAAAATAAAAATTAAAAATTAAAAATTAAAAATTAAAAATTAAAAATTAAAAATTAAAATTAAAAATTAAAAATTAAAAATTAAAAATTAAAAATTAAAAATTAAAAATTAAAAATTAAAAATTAAAAATTAAAAATTAAAAATTAAAAATTAAAAATTAAAAATTAAAAATTAAAAATTAAAAATTAAAAATTAAAAATTAAAAATTAAAAATTAAAAATTAAAAATTAAAAATTAAAAATTAAAAATTAAAAATTAAAAATTAAAAATTAAAAATTAAAAATTAAAAATTAAAAATTAAAAATTAAAAATTAAAAATTAAAAATTAAAAATTAAAAATTAAAAATTAAAAATTAAAAATTAAAAATTAAAAATTAAAAATTAAAAATTAAAAATTAAAAATTAAAAATTAAAAATTAAAAATTAAAAATTAAAAATTAAAAATTAAAAATTAAAAATTAAAAATTAAAAATTAAAAATTAAAAATTAAAAATTAAAAATTAAAAATTAAAAATTAAAAATTAAAAATTAAAAATTAAAAATTAAAAATTAAAAATTAAAAATTAAAAATTAAAAATTAAAAATTAAAAATTAAAAATTAAAAATTAAAAATTAAAAATTAAAAATTAAAAATTAAAAATTAAAAATTAAAAATTAAAAATTAAAAATTAAAAATTAAAAATTAAAAATTAAAAATTAAAAATTAAAAATTAAAAATTAAAAATTAAAAATTAAAAATTAAAAATTAAAAATTAAAAATTAAAAATTAAAAATTAAAAATTAAAAATTAAAAATTAAAAATTAAAAATTAAAAATTAAAAATTAAAAATTAAAAATTAAAAATTAAAAATTAAAAATTAAAAATTAAAAATTAAAAATTAAAAATTAAAAATTAAAAATTAAAAATTAAAAATTAAAAATTAAAAATTAAAAATTAAAAATTAAAAATTAAAAATTAAAAATTAAAAATTAAAAATTAAAAATTAAAAATTAAAAATTAAAAATTAAAAATTAAAAATTAAAAATTAAAAATTAAAAATTAAAAATTAAAAATTAAAAATTAAAAATTAAAAATTAAAAATTAAAAATTAAAAATTAAAAATTAAAAATTAAAAATTAAAAATTAAAAATTAAAAATTAAAAATTAAAAATTAAAAATTAAAAATTAAAAATTAAAAATTAAAAATTAAAAATTAAAAATTAAAAATTAAAAATTAAAAATTAAAAATTAAAAATTAAAAATTAAAAATTAAAAATTAAAAATTAAAAATTAAAAATTAAAAATTAAAAATTAAAAATTAAAAATTAAAAATTAAAAATTAAAAATTAAAAATTAAAAATTAAAAATTAAAAATTAAAAATTAAAAATTAAAAATTAAAAATTAAAAATTAAAAATTAAAAATTAAAAATTAAAAATTAAAAATTAAAAATTAAAAATTAAAAATTAAAAATTAAAAATTAAAAATTAAAAATTAAAAATTAAAAATTAAAAATTAAAAATTAAAAATTAAAAATTAAAAATTAAAAATTAAAAATTAAAAATTAAAAATTAAAAATTAAAAATTAAAAATTAAAAATTAAAAATTAAAAATTAAAAATTAAAAATTAAAAATTAAAAATTAAAAATTAAAAATTAAAAATTAAAAATTAAAAATTAAAAATTAAAAATTAAAAATTAAAAATTAAAAATTAAAAATTAAAAATTAAAAATTAAAAATTAAAAATTAAAAATTAAAAATTAAAAATTAAAAATTAAAAATTAAAAATTAAAAATTAAAAATTAAAAATTAAAAATTAAAAATTAAAAATTAAAAATTAAAAATTAAAAATTAAAAATTAAAAATTAAAAATTAAAAATTAAAAATTAAAAATTAAAAATTAAAAATTAAAAATTAAAAATTAAAAATTAAAAATTAAAAATTAAAAATTAAAAATTAAAAATTAAAAATTAAAAATTAAAAATTAAAAATTAAAAATTAAAAATTAAAAATTAAAAATTAAAAATTAAAAATTAAAAATTAAAAATTAAAAATTAAAAATTAAAAATTAAAAATTAAAAATTAAAAATTAAAAATTAAAAATTAAAAATTAAAAATTAAAAATTAAAAATTAAAAATTAAAAATTAAAAATTAAAAATTAAAAATTAAAAATTAAAAATTAAAAATTAAAAATTAAAAATTAAAAATTAAAAATTAAAAATTAAAAATTAAAAATTAAAAATTAAAAATTAAAAATTAAAAATTAAAAATTAAAAATTAAAAATTAAAAATTAAAAATTAAAAATTAAAAATTAAAAATTAAAAATTAAAAATTAAAAATTAAAAATTAAAAATTAAAAATTAAAAATTAAAAATTAAAAATTAAAAATTAAAAATTAAAAATTAAAAATTAAAAATTAAAAATTAAAAATTAAAAATTAAAAATTAAAAATTAAAAATTAAAAATTAAAAATTAAAAATTAAAAATTAAAAATTAAAAATTAAAAATTAAAAATTAAAAATTAAAAATTAAAAATTAAAAATTAAAAATTAAAAATTAAAAATTAAAAATTAAAAATTAAAAATTAAAAATTAAAAATTAAAAATTAAAAATTAAAAATTAAAAATTAAAAATTAAAAATTAAAAATTAAAAATTAAAAATTAAAAATTAAAAATTAAAAATTAAAAATTAAAAATTAAAAATTAAAAATTAAAAATTAAAAATTAAAAATTAAAAATTAAAAATTAAAAATTAAAAATTAAAAATTAAAAATTAAAAATTAAAAATTAAAAATTAAAAATTAAAAATTAAAAATTAAAAATTAAAAATTAAAAATTAAAAATTAAAAATTAAAAATTAAAAATTAAAAATTAAAAATTAAAAATTAAAAATTAAAAATTAAAAATTAAAAATTAAAAATTAAAAATTAAAAATTAAAAATTAAAAATTAAAAATTAAAAATTAAAAATTAAAAATTAAAAATTAAAAATTAAAAATTAAAAATTAAAAATTAAAAATTAAAAATTAAAAATTAAAAATTAAAAATTAAAAATTAAAAATTAAAAATTAAAAATGAAAAATGAAAAATGAAAAATGAAAAATGAAAAATTAAAAATTAAAAATGAAAAATGAAAAATGAAAAATTAAAAGTGAAAAATTAAAAATGAAAAACGAAAAATTAAAAATGTAAAATAAAAACTAAAACATGAAAAATAAAAAATTAAATATGAAAAATGAAAAATAAAATATGAAAAATAAAAAATGAAAAATGAAAAATGTAAAACGAATAATGAAAATTGAAAAATTAAAAACGAAAAATAAAAAACCGAAAATTAAAAATAAAAAATTAAAAATCAAAAATGAAAAATAAAAATGAAAAATGAAAAATTAAAAGTTAAAAATTAAAAATAAAAAACGAAAAATTAAAAATGAAAAATAAAAACTAAAACATGAAAAATAAAAAACTAAATATGAAAAATGAAAAATGAAAAATAAAAAATGAAAAATGAAAAATGAAAAATGAAAAATGAAAAATTAAAAATGAAAAATGAAAAATGTAAAACGAATAACGAAAATTGAAAAATTAAAAACGAAAAATAAAAAATCGAAAATTAAAAATAAAAAATGAAAAATAAAAAATAAAAAATGAAAAACAAAAAATTAAAAATGAAAACTAAAAAAATTTTAAATTAAAAATTAAAACTTATCTACATTGCCATTTAGATCAATATGGGCCTCATCAGACATAAATAAGCAATTTTTGAAGCTGTTGTCTTCTTCGGCCATTTCAATAATTTTTTTTGGCAAAATTCCAGGAGAATAGGCAAATCCAGAGAGTTTAATTTGCTTTTAATTTGGACATTGTACGGAAAAAAGTTTAAGTGGTCTTAAGTTATCCGTTAAAATGACAATCTGTTAATTGCAATTTTTGCCGATAAATATCGAGTCGAAATGCTTCGACTGGCCTGAAATGACGATGCTACAGACGCGATAGTTTTTTGCATTTACTTTTTTTTTTGTATATTCTATTTTTTTTCGAGTGGTTCCTCCAAGTTTAAATTTTTTGCGGAATGATTTGAAGCTAGAAGAAAGCGTTATCTCTATAGCTCTAACGAATATATTTTTTTTATTATATAACTGTAGAAAATTTTCTAGAAAATATCATCAAACTTCAAATGAGAGCATATTGTCACATATTATTAGAAAGTGGTCAATATCAGTCGAGTAGTTGTATACCGACGCCAGAACTTTTTTTTGACATGTTTTATAAGTTTCAAAGAGAAATTTATAAATGTAGTCATTTTCAGAAAGTGTAAAAATTAAAAATATTTTTTTAACACACTTTTTAGCAAAATTTCTGACCACAAGACAAACTTTTTGTCAGAGTGCTTTGAAATTTCGAAAAGATAATCTCTATATGATGTTATCAGCACAAAAATGGTGTAACCGCAAATTATTTAATTAGAAGAAAATGAGGATTTAAAATTTTGTAAAAATTTATAAAAAGAACTTGCAAATTTTCAATTGCTGTGCATTTTTGTATTTATAAGTTAATATTATAAGAAACAATGTGGATTACAC
Organism: Cordilura impudica; assembly: GCA_963682025.1. Classification (NCBI taxonomy): domain Eukaryota; kingdom Metazoa; phylum Arthropoda; class Insecta; order Diptera; family Scathophagidae; genus Cordilura; species Cordilura impudica. The sequence goes on from OY821520.1 coordinate 31,612,738, forward strand.
CACTTCTGCATTTACGATGGTCCAATTTAAAAAAATAAACAAGTAACACCACTTTAGGATAAGTTTATTAAGAAATCGATCAAAATACATAGTATTCATCATCTGTCTCCTCATAATACACCTCATCCCTGACACCGTTGGAGCAATTTAGGTTATTATTAAAAGTGTGATGAACTGGCGGGATAGTGTACAACAATTCAAGAAGGTCAGTTTTCTTTCTTTCAGTTATGGAGGGTTTTCCCAATGCATCTAGTTGTGTCGTGGTCATGGCTAACTTTTTTGAGACTGACTAAATACGTTAAAGAGGACATCTTCATTGTTGGAATACTTGCAAAAAATTTAAAATTGATGAATTCTATGTACTCTTAGCTACAGAAATTTCAACCATTACACCTTGGTGTTACTAACCAAAATTTTTCTGTTAGTTATATTATTTTCCACGGATTTGGAATCTATAATATTATTAGGCTAGGCGATTTCTTGTGACCGATGTTTTGTTCTACCATTTTATCCCGATTTCGACCAAACGTATATTATTTGAAAGGTATTTCTTTTAAGCTGTTTTGCAGATTTACAGATTTTGGAATTTTGTACTTTATTTTGAGTAAATTGCATTTAAAGTTGCTACTAACACATACATAAAATTATACATATGCCATGTGTGTGTTTATTAAATTTCTTAATGTGCTTGTTAATGAGTTTGTTGTCTTCATTCGCAATAATGAATCGGCTAAGTTGAAAAATAAAGCTGCCTAGAAATTGCACTCGAATTTCGAACGCTGGAATCTGCTAGTAGAAAAAATTACTTGTACTCATTCGTATTATCTTGAGTGGCTGCCTTATTCGAGATGTTTTAATTACTTCGAATAAGTGTTCTGGAACGTATGTTTTCCAAAATTTATGATCCATTTTTTCAGTAGTAAAGTCAGGTGTGATACTGACAGAGCAACGACATCTTTATGTTGCCCTTCTATCCCCCCTATTGGTACGAATACATGACTACTCTTTTAGTGGTCACAAAATTTAAAGAAAAAGTAAGGCAAACGAGATCCAATATCTTGGGGTCCTCGCTAGGCATCAGACTTGTCCCAAACAAACATATATACATCATCCGTGCCCATGTTGTGGATTGCTAAACAAAAAGCTCCATTTGCTTCTTAAACCAAAAGGTGGCTTACTCCATTTTTGTATTGATAATTGGTAATGTAAAGAATGTATGTAACACCAGAGCAACAACCAACAAAAATTGTAGGTTACACCATTTTTGCGCTGATGATCGCATATGCATTCAATTTGAAATACTAATAGCTTTTTCCGAGCTTTCTTGAAAATAGTAATCAAACTTATACGAAGAACATATTTTCATATATTTGAGTGGAAAGTGGCTGATCTGTTCCGAAAAGTAGTTAACCCACTCCATAGTTTTGACTCGAAAATATATAAAATACTAGCATGTCTTTTTTCATAAGTTTTTGTAAAATGAACACTTATGAAGTGAATATTTTCATACTTGACAACTGCTCGAGTGTTTTTCGAGTAATAATTTGCTCACGCCATAGGCAGTCCGATTCGAGTGAAATATAAATAGGATATTCCTGGTATTTTTACCATTCGAAAAAGTATACATTTGTTATACTTAATACTTATATCTATGTAGCTACAAGCATTAACCATCTAAGTCGAAAATTAAAATTTCGAGAAAAATAACTTTTTATATAAATAATTAATAACTTTTTAAAAAACATTGTTAGAGGAATGGGGATTTCACGTAAATATAAAGTTTTGTTAACAGAATATGATAGCGTGCATAACTCAAATCGTTCTTAAGTCGACTAAGGTGGTTATCGATGGTGACCAGAGATTTATTTTTTTTCATGCTTTCAAACTTTGAGTCATTCGAGTACTCGAGATTGACCGCAGGCTCCATTTAAAACTACAAAATATACTTAAGCCAGAGCATTTACCATAAAAACTTTCTAAGTTAATTTAGTGATGCCCGCAACTGCAGAGATTTTTGAAATGTGATACGGTTCTTTCTAACTTAGACTTAAATTACCCTCAGATCCCATATATCCACAAAAAGTTAATTTAGTGATGCCCGCAACTGCAGAGATTTCTGAAATGATATACGGTTCTTTCTAACTTAGACTTAAATTACCCTCAGATCCCATCTATCCACAAATCAAAGAATGCAGTAATATTTTTGGTCTGATATTCACTTAATCACGATATGTTGAGAAATTAGAGTTTAATTATATCACATGTAGTCAGGGTTTATTGATATTGTGCTGATTTAACGATGCTTCCGTCCGTGCGTCCGTCCGTCTGTGTGTGCATGTAGACCTTATAACACCTTGCAACTCGAATATATGTTGATGAAATTTTATATATAAGCTTCTTTCGATTATAGCACGAACGCTATTGAAATCAGCAAAAATCGGTGAATGTTCAGACCTAGATCCAATACAAATGACCCCTAAGATAAATCCAAATAACTGTAAGATCGGTAATATGTGATATCTGTTTATGTCAAGGAGTATTTACGTAAGCCAAATTATGGCTGCCAAACAGTGCGGAGAAAGTCCAATACAGAGCTAGAAAAAAGAAAACTTGTTACAACTGTAAATCATCGTTGTATAGGAGTGATTGTGAAAGTGAATTTAGTTGAAAATCGATTTAATAAGCCCATTAAAGCAATCGTGAAGTTGTGCCAATAATTTAGTTCAACAATGTAATTATTAAACTTTTGTTTACTGAAGAAGTCCAAACATATCCTAAATGAGCTTAAAAATGTTTCACTTAAATTTTATAAAATTTAAAACCAAAAACATAAAAATGAAACAACGTTGCCAATAAACCTAACAATATTTAAAGCTGTTCTACATATACCAAAAGAAAAAAAAACTATTATAAGAGTTATTTTATATGGCTGATTGCCCAGCAAAAAGTTATTGTTATTGAACATATTTTGATTGCATAGCAAATAAGGATGTTGGATGTTCTTTAAAACATCATCGGAAAGTTATAAAAAAATTTAATTATAATCTGTTTTTTATTTTATTATTATTTTTTAAGTTTTTTTGTGCCACAAGATCAAGCTTTCTGTAACTTGTCAAAATCAGTAACATACCTGCACATTGCCAAATTCATAGGGAAGTAGTAAAAAAAGTTTTCGTTATAAGATAAGTTTTATTTATAATGGATAATGCTAAATTTAATAACAGCATAAACCAGTTATACCATGAATGAATGAACATACAAGATGATGCACCAACTGAAAATTGGATCGACTGCATAAAACATGAGTTAAGTACCAACCTTGTTGCTAACATTATCATCAAGAAAAATATTGTTGCGAGAAATGTTTGTATGTACAACTTTAGTCAACGCAACCTATAATTTATTGTCTGGCTAAATGTTTAATATTTTTATAGTAATATAATTATTCCATCCAAAAAAAATATTCAGTTTGTGCAGCCTATTATATGTATGATTCTTGATTACACTATATTCCACTCTGTGGTAAGGGTGCACGAGTTCGTGTTGATTTTTGTAACTACCAAAAATATATGAGCATCGTGTAAATCATATATATAATTTTAACTCGTAGGTATGACTTACCGGCTGGTTAACTTTAGTGTTCCTTACACGGACCATTGTAGTTGGTAAATGCGTTAGGTAAATATAATTCAAATTATTTTGAAAGAATTGTCAAATTTAAAAAAATTAAATAAAAAAATAAAATAAAATTAAATATGGATGTATATACAAATAAAACTGAATTTACAACTTGAGGAACTTAGAATTTGATATTTTCTACAAAGATACTACCAAAAAAAAAAAACATTTTGAAATTTGGAACAATTCAAAACTTCTGAGAAGATTTCGGCTTTCCAAAAAGAGTGCAAAAATGGTTCTAAAAGGATTGAATCAAAGCTGTCTCACAGAGTAGAAAATTAAATATTGAATTGGCTGGCAACCATGGTGAATAGGTCAAGAATTTTGCAGTGATACAGCTTCTAATAAAAATTCAATCATTTTTGTGATTGTAAGCTTTGTTTTAAATCATAAACAATTGATACATATAAATCAAAGTGCATTAAATTGAGAAAGTGTGAAGTACGGCTGGAAAAAGGAAAAATTCGAATAATAATTCAAAGAGAATTTGTGATCAATTCAGAATGTGTATCAAAGAAGAGACGAAGGAGTTAATAGAATGCGATAAATGCTCAAAAAATATCACTCGCAATGTACGTACTAAATGAAATAAACGTCAGTTTGAGTTTTTGTTAAAAAATGAGGAGATGCAAAAAAGGAACACGAAACGAGCTGCATGAAATCAAAACAAAGCTGGATCAGCTGACTGAAAATAAAGAAACCATACATTTCATGCCACAGCAGTATGATACCATATTAAAACGGGTAGCTGAAAACAGAAAACATTTTTTATGGCACTTTTTTAAAATCAAAGAGAAAGCCTCATCTATATATCACATACAGCAATCAACTGTAGGGGCTCTGCTAATTTAAAAATATTTATTATTATTTGTTATATCTACCGGTAAATTTTTAATTTTTCGTTTTCTATTTTTCTTTTTTCGTTTTTCATTTTTCATTTTTGATTTTTGGTTTTTAATTTTTTATTTTCCATTTTTAATTTTTTAGCTTTCAATTTTCATTTTTTTACTTTTCATTTTATATTTTTTATTTTTAATTTTTTATTTTTCTTTTTTCATTTTTTATTTGTTATTTTTCATTTTTTATTTTACATATATTATTTTTCATTTCTCATTTTTCGTATTTCATTTTTCATTTTTCATTTTTCGTATTTCATTTTATATTTTTCATTTTTTATTTTATCATTTTTTATTTTACATTTTTAGTTATATATTTTTAATTTTTCAGTTTTATTTTTCATTTGTCATGTTTTATTTTTCTTTTTACATTTTGTATTTTTCATGTTTCGTATTTCATTTTTCATTTTTCGTATTTCATTTTTCATTTTATATTTTCTCATTTCTTATTACTCATTTTTAATTATTTATTTTTCATTACTATTTTTCAGTTTTCAGTTTTATTTTTCTTTTTTCATGTTTAATTTTTAATTTTTTATTATTAATTTTTCATTTTTAATTATTTATTTTTAATTTTTAATTTTTCGTTTTTCGTTTTTTCTTTTTTATTTTTTTATTTTTCAAAAATAAAAATAATTTTTTGTTTTTAATTTTTTATTTTTCATTTTTCGTATTTCATTTTTCATTTTATATTTTTAATTTTTTATTTTTCATTTTTATTTTACATTTTTAATTATTTATTTTTCATTTTTATTTTTCATATTTCATTTTCAGTTTAATTTTTCATTTTTCATTTTTAAATTTTTATTTATTATTTTTCATTTTATATTTTTAATTTTTTATTTTTTATTTTTCATTTTTAAACTCTTTCTTTTAACTCATACTCTCTGTCTGTCTGTCTGTCATCCAGTTGATCTGAAACTTGGCGCATAGTCTTGTTGTGACTAAAGATTATTTTTGGGGTAGTCACGCACAGTCACTCATAGTCACGCGTAGTCACAGGGTGATCTAAATGTCATTTCCCCTCATCCGCTCGATCTGAAACTTAGTCAATAAACTTGCTGTGAAAAAAGATTAACTTTGACTTAGTCACGCACAGTCACGCATGGTCACGCGCAGTCACGTAGTGATGTAAAACCTATTTCCCTTTATCCGATCGATGTGAAACTTGGTCGACAGACTTGCTCTGAAAAAATATTAAGTTTGACATAGTCAAGCACAGTCCCACGTAGTCACGCACAGTCACGGAGTGATCTAAGTGTCATTTTCCTTCATCCAATCGATCTGAAACTAGGTCCATACACTTGCTGTGGAAAAAACATTAACTTTGACTTAGTCACGCACAGTCACGAATGGTCACGCGCAGTCACGTAGAGATCTAAAACCCATATAGACTTGCTGTGAAAAATGATTAAATTTACTATAGTCGTGCACAGTCACAGAGTGATCTAAATGTCACTTTCCTCCATCCGATCGATCTGAAACTTGGTGCATAGTCTTGCTGTGACTATAGATTAATTTGTGGTTCGTCGCGCACAGTCACGCATAGTCACGCACAGTCACGGAGTGATCTAAATGTCATTTCCCTCACCCAATCCATCTGAAACTTGGTTCATACACTTGCTGTAAAAAAAGGTTAACTTTGACTTAGTTACGCACAGTCACGCATAGTCACGCACAGTCACGGAGTGATTTAGAACACATTTCCACTTATCCGATCAATCTGAAACTTGGTCGATAGACTTGCTGTGAAAGAGGATTAACTTTGACGTAGTCACGTACAGTCACGCAGTGTCACGTACAGTCACGGAGTGATCTAAATGTCATTTTCCTTCATCCGATCGATCTGAAACTTGGTCCATAGTCTTGTTGTGACTAAAGATTATTTTTGGGGTAGTCACGCACAGTCACGCTTAGTCACGCACAGTCACGAAGTAATTTAAGGCCCATTTCCCATCATCCAATCAATCTGAAACTTGGTCGATAGACTTGCTGTGACCACAGATTAATTTTGAAATAGTCACGCAAAGACACGCAGTCACGGAGAGATTCAGGACTCATATGCATAAGGAAAGAAAGAGTTTTAATAAAAACATGGTTTTTATGGGTTAGATTATTAATTATCTATTTTTCATTTTTAATTCTTATTTTTCAATATTTATTTTTCATTTTTCTTTTTATATTTTTCATTTTTTATTTTGAAACAGGTTATTACACACAATTTTTTTCACCAATACAATCATAACTCACACCGATTTGTCTTACGGCTCAGATGTTATGCTTTCTTGTGATTGTGTTGTGAAATAGAAATTTACCCCCCTGCGCGTATAGATGTTTACACATCAAAAAGTTGCCAGATTATGCAAATAAATTAAGAAAAAAAAAAAAAAACAGAGTGGACTATATGTGAATATTTTTTCATACACTATTGGTTACGCATGTAAAGAAAACGTGGCCATTAAACGAAAATGGACTACAAGCGAAGTCGACTTTATAACAAATAATCTGTATGAAACTCGAAAAAACCTGCAAGTGAATATGACAGTTTTGACTTACGTCCGTTAATAAGACAATTTAAAGATGAAAAATTGGTGTTTACTCTATTTTGACGCTTCCAGTCAAAATAATCTTAGTGGAGCCTGAAAACTAAATTCGATCATTTTAAAATTGTTTTGGTCTTAAACTCAAAAGAAACAATTTTTCGTACTAAGTGGTTTCACTCTAATATACAATAAGCCAATTTTCCACATAAATGAATTAACGACATAAATAATTAACTTATTTTTATAAACCTCTTCATTTTTATTCTATTTAATTGTTCTATCAATAGTTTGCTGGGATGGTTTGCATAAAACAATATGCATTATTTGGTGAGCACATATTGTACGAGCACATACTGGTAATATAATTCGCAGCGTAGATCAAAGCGACAATGATACAAGTATTCTGCCATAAATAAGGCAAAAATATTGTGAGCATAATAAATGGTAAATGAATGGATAACCAATAACCAGTGTATAGTTTATTTGGTTTTGCTTTAAAAAAAATCATAAATAATTTATTTTATTTACGAGTGGTTATAAGAAATTTAAAAATAAATAGTTTTTAAAATGAACAACAGGAAAAGACCAGGAAATTAACTTTAATACAATTGAAAAATATTGCTTGAATTCTTTGACTAAATATGCCCACATCTTTAAAAATTTTAGTTAATTTTAATCTAATTAATTTTTATTTTTTTTATTAATTTATTTATTATTCTTTAGAAGAAAGCATACATTTACCGCAACAAATTAATTTCCTCATTCAATCAAAATTTAATCAATTTATAACCGTAGCGAATTCTCAAAAAACCCAGCATGGTTTTAAGAGCACACTTAAGTAATGAAAAGCGTTACGAAAAAAAAAACAATTTCCTACGGAAAATTCTTTCAAAATAAACCACACAAGTTGTATAAAATATTAAATTACAAAATCTGCCATTGTATATAAAAGAAGAGTGATAACTTTTGATGTGTTCTATGGGAAAGAAAGTTGTAATCAGACACATTTAATTCCGATGAACTTTGGCGGTAAAAAAAGAATACAAACGTAATACAAAAAAAAAAAAATATATATACAAAAATATTTTCATTGATAATTACCAAATGTTTACCAAATAAATACGAAGTACTCTGCTCCTTTTGGAAGAAAAATAAGTCTTTTTTTTTTTTTCAGTTTGAAGGGACAAATTCAAAGGCAATCGTTATAATTCAGAGAAAATATTAAAGTGATATTGAATTTCATAAGTGTACTTAAAATTTCAAATGTATACATGTGTGTTTTTTAACATATTGAATTCAATCAACGCCTATTTTTTAAAGCCTTAGCCTTTTAAACAAGTCGTGGTAGGCTAGCAGGTGCACTACACTTTTTTTGCGATTTCTTACAGTTACACTAAACTTGGAGAAAATCTATTTAAAAATTAAAAAAAGAAGCAACAAAAATATAATTTTTGTAGTTTATAAAATATTACAACAAATAATTTGTTTCTTTTTCTTGGGTTGGTGCATAATTATAAACGCACTCATAAAAAAAATTTCTCAGCTAATGGTTAAGTCAGCTATAATTTATTAATTTTAATTTGTTGTGAATAATTCCGAAGGCGGTCCAGCAACAAACCATCCTGACGTAAAGATGGTGGCAGTAGTTTTAAAAAAAAAATTACTTTTTTGAAAAGTGGCAACCTTGTAAAACTTATGTTTTAAGTTTCAAGGCGCCACAGTGTTAGACATTTTTTTTTGTGCAATCAAAAGTAACCGATCTTAAAGTATTTGTAATCATAGAAAAAATTGGTCACCGTTATATAATTCAACACCTCAATATGAAACGTTTCAGTCCAACCAATATTAAAGTCAAGCTGATTCTAAAATATTGGGTGGCAGAGTTTAAACGAGGCCATATCAGCTACCAAGGCGAACACCATGGCAGAAACGGTAAAGAAAATCCACAAAAGGGTATTGGATGATCCTCGGCTGTGTGTGCGTAAGCTAGCTGAAATCACAGTGTATTCAAAAAGGAGATGTGAAAGCTGTCCGCAAGATGGGTGATCACAATAGAACCAAAATAGCGTCGTGAAGATGTTTTAATGGAGTGTTTGGCGATGTTTCATTCGAAACCACGGATAACACGTGGACCATCCACTTCACACCTGAGGCAAAGGAACAAAAAAACAGTGGACTGGAATGGGAAATCGTTTTACAACAGTTTCATCTGCAGGCAATGTTATGATGTTTATTTTTTGTAATGAGCGTGGGATAATTTTTTTTGATTACACTAGCCAACAATTTTTTGGAATGGAGCAACCAAATATCTTTCCTAAGGTAATTTGGAGGTCTGAATTCGAATCTGTAATTGGGTTTTCTCTATCACGTCAGGTTTTCGAGATACAAAAAAATGTTTTTTTTTCGTTTTTTACATAAAAAATCATTAGTTTATTTAAAAATCAATGAATTTTCGAAATTGAATGGCGTTATTTGAACGTCGTTTGTATTTTGTTGGTTCGGTTTTACGTATTTGAGTCCAGCAATAATCTCTCAGCATGCTTTTGTCCCAAAATCCTTGATAATTTCTTTAAATTTTCATTAAATCCTGGTGAGCACGCTCTCCTTATTCGCCGCTCACCGCACCTAGGTTTTGTGGAAAAAAATTTAAATGGGAATGAAGAAAATGAGTGTCATTCGTGATAATTTTCCAATAATTCAGCAACAATTTGTCTGGAGTTTTCACTCTTATTGTTTCCGAGAAAACTATCCACAATGCTCTTGAAAGATTTCCAGGCTGCATATTCTTTCTCCAATAAACATTGTGAAAAATGCCATCATTCAATAGCTTTCTGATCTGAGGGCCCACAATTATGCCAACTTTGATTCCAGCATATGAAATTTTAGGAAAAACCGCTAACAAATATTTAAATGCTGCATCATCTTTGTCCAGAGCCTTGACAAAGTTCGTAAAAAAGCCCAATTTTATGTGCAGAAGAAGAACGCCATTTGGATCAATTAATGGTTTATTTGAAATGTTTTGGTTGCCTGGTGAATACTCAGTTATTTTTGGCCACTCTGTTCTGACGTAATGGTGATATGTAGCGCGACTATCTTTTGTGAAACCTCCTTGCATACCAGTCAAAAAACCAATGACCTGAAACAGTTATTTACGATGATCTACACTATATATACCAAGAAATTTAAATCACACACCTTAAGCTCACCACAGATCTTCCATTTATGATCATTGTATTTGAGCAGTGCCAAAATTTTAGTAATTGATTCTTAATTTTCCTTTGAATTAATGGCATGAACAATTGGTCTGGATAGTTTTTCATTCCCATTATGCAAAAGAAGAGCCTTTAAACTGTGCTTAGAGCCATAAATAAATAATCTTTATTCAGTTTTATCATATGGCTGGCTCATTTTTTGAAACAAACCATCAACATCAGTACTGTATAGAATAGAGTCTTTCTTTTCAAAAGATGCAGCCAATTCCAAGCTTTATTCTCTATAGATTGTTATTTTTTTTCCAAATGGAAAGACATTTCCACTGCTGCATGCATGCAACCAGTAATTCTACGTCTTGCTTTGTTAAATGTAAATCCCGAATTAGATCATTCAGCTCAGCTTGAGTCACTAAATGGCGTTCATAATCAACCTCACACAAACTACCACTGCTGGTGAAAGATATTTTGGACTCACTGCTCATAGCACTGGTAATGGCTCATAATGGATCATTTGGTGGACATTGAGTTGGTTTGGAAGCCAATGGGGCATTTCGATTTTTCATATTGACTCCAGCAACTTTTGTTAAACAGAAATAACAATCGGTTTGATGGTTACTTGACTCTCTCCAAAGTACTGGAATTGAAAATTCGAAAAAGATCATCTTGCCGTTTGACCACTTGTATAAAACAGTTCTGCAACTATTACAAAACATTGTCGGTGTCCACGGTTTGTCCAAGTTCCTGGCAGCAAAACCAAAATAATGCAAATATGCATATTTTAATGATTCTGATATTGCGTATCCTTTTTTCAATCAAAGATTTGCTCCACACAAAGCAAAAATAGTTTGAATCAGTAACACACGATCTGCCTGACATGCTTAAACGCCACTCTTATGAAGATTTAGGATGAATGTGGGCTTCTGTCAAATTAATAATTGTGAAATTGTAATGTTAGTATTGACTGTTTTACAGTATGGCCAGCATGCGATAAAAAATGAACAAGACGTGATTGCCCAATTTTTATGCCAGATTCGAATTCAGTGCATCTATGTTATTTAAAAAACATGCTTCGTTTCTGCAATATTTTTTTTTTTTAATTTGTAGACCAGTGTTATCTTAGAAAAGGAAAAACAATCAACTTTTTGCAGCGTTTAAGTGATGAAATTAATGAAAAAAAGCTGCATTAAGCGAAGAGAACTGTGCTGCTTGCGCACATCCACTACTGCGATGACCAAAATCCATGAATTAAAGTTCGATTTCCAAATTTAGATCCCGCGGATTATTTTCTATTTCCAAACTTTAGAAATGACTTGGTTGTAAAAGATTTGCCAATAATGGAAAACTGGAGTCTGCGGTTGGCTACTATAAACAGGGTTTCGAAGCTATTGTGAATATCGCTAGGAAAAGTGTAGCTAAAAGGAAATTACGTTGAAAAATAAACAGAATTTTTGCCAAATTTGATGTTTTCTTTGTCAGGTCGGGCTATTCTTATTACTTATTTGTCATATATTCGAAACGCCACGGGGTTGTCACTTTTCCGATATCGAAAAACGCAATATTACTGTTTTTTGGGTGTTATTTTTCACGAAATTGCCGGTCTGATAAGGATCCCGAAATTTTTTAAAGTGACCTTCTACTTGCGGGGAAAATAACTACAATTCAGCAAGAATATCCAAACCTTCAGTACAAATTAACCGAAAGATTGTCAGACTAAAATATTCTTCAATAATTTGCCTCCAATACAATACACGTCTCTTCTCCAGAAAAATCTCCTACACTATTTTTGAAGAAAATCGTGAAACAAAGATATGATTTTCGAGCAAGATAATGCCGCTGTTCACACTAGTTACCAAACTCGTATATGGTTAGAGTCACACAATAAACCTCAACTGCAATGGTCAGTCAGTTCTCCCAACCTAAATGCCATGAAACAAATCAGGCGAATCATGGTACCAAGAATCGTTGATGGCAATAAGCAATACGACACAATTGAAGATCTCACAGATGTGATAATAAAAGCTTAGGAGACAAGCACACATTATGTTCGTTTAAACCTTGTAAATAGTATGCGCCAACAAATATTTGAGCTCATCTTCCATAATGGAGGTCCTACTGAATATTAGTTTAAAACGTTTTTTTTTTATTTTAATTTTAATGATAATTTTTAGAATTGCGCCTTAAACTTTAGTTTTGATATTGCTTTAAATTTGGAACCATCAATTTTTTCTAAAAATACACCTCTAAAGATAAAAACTGCCGAAAAATTGGGTGCGTTTAAAATATTGGACCGGAATATTTACCGCAAGAGATATCTGTTTAATTGATAAAAATTAATATAAGCTGCATTTCGCAATTATATGGCCATTCCATGTTATACTGTACCTCCAGAACGACCGACTATTACGTAAGAATACTTCCTAGATAAACTGTACGTCTTCTGAAGAATGCAAGCTACAACAAAACATAATTTTTGACTAACGGTACATTTATAAACTAACAATTACAATTGACAATGGGTGAATAAATTTAAATATTTATGGAAAAAGGATGATACACACTCTCCTATTTTGTTGTAAATATTTTTAATTCGTTTTTCTATATTTCAAAGAAGACTGTTAGTTGTATTTTGGAAAATCTTTGCTATTCATCTTTTACAGTGGTTAATATTACTATCAGTCGATTACCTCTACGCAAGAAGCCCCACAAATTTTCAATGGGGTTGAGGTCTGGTGAGCATGATGGCCCTTGAAAACCTGTTGTGATTGTTGTTTAAAAAAAAAGTATTTTTTATAATTAACCAAGGTTCAGAAAATACACACACGAAACACACAATGTTCTGTTCAAAAGCAGCCAACACATATCTTTATTTTCATATCAATTATGTGCGTTTCTAAATTTTCTACGGTGCCCAACACAACCATGACTGTGTTCGTTTTAATATTTCGTTATTTAAACGAACATTTTTGTATCACATACTTTTTGTTTCAATCACACATAGAGCACGCATTTTTGAGTGTTGCTTTATTTGAAGTTCATGTTCTGGTACGTGTAATGAAAAAAAAACACAGAACATGTACAATAAACAAGTTCGAGTTCAGTTATATTTTAAGTCGTGTTGTGGCTCGTGTAGTAAGAAAAAACACAACATGTACAATAAACAGGTTCGAGTTCAGTTATATTTTAAGTCGTGTTTAAAATATAACTGAACTCGAACCTGTTTATTGTATATGTTCTGTGTTTTTTTTTTTCAGTACACTTACCAGAACATGAACTTCAAATAAAGCAACACTCAAATTGAAACAAAAAGTATGTGATACAAAAATGTTCGTGTAAATAACGAAATATTAAAACGAACACAGTCATGGTTGTGTTGGGCACCGAAGAAAATTTAAAAACAAACATAATTGGTATGAAAATAAAAATATGTGTGTGTTGGTCTAAGTTATGTTTGTTTACATATATGTACGAGTTTTTTATTCAGTGTGTGTTTTTTTCTGAACTCTGTAATTAACCAACACTCAGGAGATGCCCCTACAGGTGCAGTCGTTGTGTTGATCTCAGGAAAGAGAGATTAGTTTTTGTGGACCTTTGCCAGGAAAGACTTGTGTGGAGAATATATTTCAATACGGCTAGTTCTTCTGATAAAGCAACTTTCTCTGTAATGCGTTGTGAGATCAACAGAAAAATAGGTTTCAAAGGGATGTGATCTACCAAAGAAGCGGGTTGAGCAAACCCAAACTCTGGCACTTGGAATGAGTTCGCTAATTTCAGAAGAGCATTTCTAAGGGTAATTTTCATAGAAGAGTGTTACACAATCCTCATCTCGACGATGTTCCAACGAGTCAATAGAGTTGAATACCCTACTGTCGTTAATGAGCATCAACGCCCTCCTTTGTAAACGGTCCAGTAGCTGAAAAATAAACTTTGAAACTTCTGGCCATATATGAGAATTTTATTTCATTTTCAGTCGTAGGTAAGTGATAAGGAGATCAGAAGTAGTGAAGTAATTTTTACACCGTTTTAGAAAACCAATTCACTAAGATACTTCTGTCGACCCTTAAAAAACATGTTTGGACATCATATTGATATATCATGGCCAGAATATCAAGACTATCCGATTCCTCAATACCGCCTATACCACCTACATGACATTGTTGAATCCTAGGTAATACAGGTCAACAAACAACATTTAGATGTATGCACATTAAAATCAACCCTATTCGCTTTACCCCACTCATAGATTGTCATTCATTGTCAGGCTTTTACTCCCATCCTTAAAAAATTTTGACCAAAAATTGAAAGAAAAAGAATGGCAAATGTTGCTATCATCTTCGAAAAAGAATATAGGATTGAAAGTTCGATCAAAAAGGTCATTCAGAAAGATAAGGGAGATAGAGAGTGATAGAACAGAACATTCAGGTACCCCTGTTTCGAGCGTTATCCTATTGAAAACACCACTGTGTGTCACAGTTTTGCTCTAAAGATGACACCAAACTTTTCTCGGGGAATGGTATATAGTATGAGCTCTTCATCCTTTTAGATATTATATGAAGTTCCAAGCAACCGTGAGCTGAAAATGTACCCCGCATGTGGCCACACCGTTATGCTTCTACCACAAAAATAACGTTTATGAAATGCAATGGCTCCTTCTCTGCATTATGTCAATAGTCTCAAAAGCTATTTTGCCCCTCCAAATTCCACTTTTTTCTTAGGAAAATGTGACAAATAGTGGCTTTATTCAATATAATCTAAGTTTGCAGAGTAGATGTAATGTTTATAATAATAAATTTAACTTTTGGGTCTTTGTGGTGCTTCATTATTTTAGGAATTTGTTCTTGCTTTTCAAATTGTATATTTTTGCTACGTTTTGGGGCCCTCCAGACGGTTGCGTTTGACACTTTTGCATTCACCAATGTCCTCAAACCGGTTAGTAACATGGATGAAATACGAGCCTCAGTGGGGAGATTAAGGTTTCCTGGAACCAATGCTTGTTCGTAACGAATATTTTGGTTAATTTTCAAAAATTTTATACAACTCAAAGTCTATAATAAATTTGCCTCCCCAATTTCTTTCATTGCTACTTCTTGCTTCGTGCTTCGTGGCATTTTTGAAATTTTTAATATTCAATAACTTAGAACATCGAAAAGGCAGTGACGACATTGCCGACTATAATATTAATAAATGGCCGTATAATTCTGAAACACTTGCAGTTTTGTTATTGTTGTGCTATAAATGTACCGTTAGTCCCAATAAGTTCCTCTCTCTTTACCGTCTTTGTCGATATAAAAATTGAGTGACCTTGTAATTGTGAAATGGACCTTAGATAGACAGTCAATATCCTTAGAAATCAGTCAGAATTTTTCTTTTTATTTTAAGTTTTAATGTTACTAATGTTAAAACAAACTACTTATAGACTATAGGGTATTTAAAACAGTAACAAAAAAAAAAATTATTAAATAAATATAACAAAACTAAACACATGTAAAGCATTTATCAACACTTTTCAAATATTAATAATTTTCCTTGTTGTCATTGTTGTTTTAAGGATTCTTGTTATTGTAACAAGAAGGCGTATTTGAGAATATTCAAACAAACACAACATTTTTTGTGAACTCGTAATTCAAGAGGTTTCGTAAACGCACAGACATCATCGTAGATGACATTTATTTAAATTCGAATAGGATAAGAGGCGTTAATCACTTGTTGTTGTCTAAATGATACAAATATTAAATATTATCCTTTGCTATGAATAAGTAAGTGAGTGAGTAATTGAGTGAATGAATGTATATGGGTAAATGGGCGTATGTGTGTGTGTGTATGAACAACCATACCCCGAAACTGCTGTGCAGGAAATCTTAAAGTAATTTAATATGCAAACTATGAAAACTGTACATACATATTTGTATACAAAATACCAAGTCAGAAGTGCTTGAATTATTAACGTAATAGGATATTGAAAAGTGATGGCTAAACTATTATGGCATATTGTTAAACATTAAACATCCTTGGAAACCCTTCAACAACATCACAGAAACTTTATCTTTATGCCATCTTATATTTTAATCCAATTAACAACACATTTCAACAATTTCAAATATTTCAAGAGTCATCGCCTTTTTTAGTGGTCAAATAATTTTGTAAACAAAATTTATTTTTTCCTTTTTTTTTTTTTTTGAATTCCTTAACAAGAAAAATTTACATAAATTCTTGTCATTTGTTGAAGAACCACTTTCAAGATCATTATAGTTTAAGCTATTTTGAAATTCATATCACATGCTTATTTATTTCATTTTCTCTCTGTCATATTTAAAACCATTTCTTATTATTAATGTCTTTTTGTTTATGGAGGGTCTAATTCAATACGAACATTTTATTTTAAAAGAATTTTTTAAACACTTAATTTTACACTAAAAATAGATTTTTTTTTTTTCCTTTCAAATTAATTGTTGATGCCATTTTCTAAAGAACTTTTCACGAGGGGGAGTTTCAATTCTATCAGTTAGGTTAATGTCATTTCTTGATTTTCTAATTTATTAATATAAAATTCATACGAGGTGTGGGTATCACGGTTGAGCAATGCAAAATATTATTGCGTAAATCTTGTGGTTTGCCAGTTTTTAAAAACCCTTATTTTTAATTAAAAAAAACTAATTAAGGATCAAGTACTGGTGTAGCTCAGATGATACACAAAACGAACGAGGTAACTCGATAAAGGTGTTCTGAAGAATTACAAATTAAATTATAAAAAAGTAATAAAAATATTGAAATAAATTTCTATAAAAAAAAAACTGCTAATCAGCACAAAATCTTAATATTGGTAAAAGAAGACAAATATGTATTGAAAATAAAATATTTAAACTGATAAAAAGTGCCAAGAATTAGACCAACTAATAATGTAACTTTATATTGTAAACATGGCTCAGATCTAATGAATAGGCGTTATAAAACAGAAGATTTCTTATAACAAGCCGGACTTACACTATACTCGAATCACAAGTTCTGGATCTTATTGTCTTCTTATGTTACTTTCTTTTTTGTAATGCTACAAAAAATCGAACTTGTACAGCGAACCCGTTCCGACTGAACAATATTTAAAAGAAATTGTTGAAGATTAAAACTGTAATTTTTTGCAAAATTTGTTTTTTTAACTTTTATAAACAATAACTAAAAATAATATTTTGAAATAACATATCAAAAACATGTTCCAAAATTTTGAAAATATTAAAGAAATAGAATTTTCACAATTTGGTCCAATATCTTTTACAACTATTTATACCCTATAACACTATGTGGTTTGGGTATAATGACTTTGTGCTGCTGTTTGTAACTACCAAAAATATTTGACCTAGACCCATCTTTTATTATACCGAATGAATCAGAATCACTATCTGATTCGATTTAACGATGTCCGTCCGTCCGTCCGTCCGTCCGTCTGTGTGTCCATGTAAAGCTTTTAATCAAACTGCAGGTCGCAAATATAAATACATTTGGATGAAATTTGGTACATAAGCTTTCACCGGCCATGGGATGAACGCTATTGAAATTGGTGAGAATCGGTCCTTGTTCAGACCTAGCCCCCATACAAATGACCCCTATGAAATCGACTTAAATTGCCATAAGATCCAAATTATCATATAAATCTTAGTCAAATTGGGTTTGTATGTGTTTATTACATCCGTTAATCAGTAGTCCAAAAATGATCCCTGTGGGACAACTCTTAGTCATAGGCCCCATATAGAGCTGCTTCCAGATCTGCACTTAAATCTATCAAAAAACAAAAATATTGCACTGATTATTCTCAAATTTTGTTTGTATATATTTTTGCAAAATACAAGAAACCTTACCAAACATGGTCAGGATCGATCCATTTTTGGGCCTAGTCCCCATATAGATATAGCATCCGATATGAACACTCAAATTTGATTTATGCTTATTTTTTTTTATATCCAGTTAGTTGGGCCTGAGAGATAGGGTGTCTAAACGCATTTTATAGGGTATCGTATAGTCGGTCTAGACCGATTATAATTTTCTTACTTGTTTTTTTTTTTTTTTTGTTTAATAAGTATTTTTTATTTAATAAGTTTGGCAGTTTATTTTTACTCCATGGGTTCATCGCGATTCAGGTACTATGGGCCCAAGAAACCATACCTCTAAAATAATTTTCGAGTCTGCCAAAATTTCGATGAAGATATATTTATGATATTTTCCATAATACTCATTCAATTGTAAAAAAAAAAATTATTGCAAATGTGTATAGGTAAACAAAAATTACAAATATACACGAAAACGCCCCCTGGCGGCTGTTAAAAATAAAAATAAATGTTATGGATTTCCCGACCCAAAAGACCCACGGTAGACATATTTTCAAAAATTTTTTTTTTTTTTTATTTGAATGAGTATTATGGAATATATCAAAAAATTTGTATTATGGAAAATATTCATCGAAATTTTGACAGGCTCGAAAATGATTTTAGAGGTATAGTTCCTTGGACATATATAATGGTTATGGCCCATAGTACCAGAATCGCGATGAACCTATTGAGATTTTTTCGGTCCCCTACAATTTGACTTACTCCAATGACCGTGCATAAGAAAACCCGCCTAGTGTGTCAAAACAAGTTTTTAAGTAAAACGCAATTAAAGTTTCCCCCTCTGTATTATTTTCATAGTGTGTGTTTTATATAATTGCATTTTTACTTACTTTCTGATGTTTTTGAGACTTGCGAGCAGTTTCATATGATATTTGGAGTTTTTTCTTTCAATGTTTTTTAATCTATTAATATAAAAATTTTATGAATATATAAATAAACCTAGCATATTCGAGCGCTCGAAATTCGAGTGCAATTTCTAGGCAATTTTATTTTGCAACTTAGCCAATTCACAAACCAACACTATTTTGGTTTATTATTATTGTGAATGAAGAAAATAAACTCATTAGTAAGCACATTCACAAATTTAATAAACACACACATAACGTTTGCATAATATTATGTATGTGTTAATAACAACTTTAAATGCAATTTACTCAAAATAAAGAAAAAAAATTAAAAATCTGTAAATCTGGTGTACAGCTAAAAAGAAATACCTTTCAACTAATATACGTTTGGTCAAAATCAGGATAAAACGGTAGAACAAAACATCGGTAACACGAAGTCGCCCAGCCTATTAATATTACAGATTCAATAAATTGTGAATTTTTAAATAAAATACATTAAATTTCATAAAAAAAATAATAAATTATTTTATAAGAGCCTAAAGGTATGCTAATCAATTTTAGCAATTCTCAATTGAACACGGGGCGTGTGCTATACTATTATAATGAAATGCGATGAATTGTGAATTGGCTAACATTGATTAGCCAATAATAAAATTATTTATTATAAATATTTTGTTTTTTTTATATAATTTAATATATTTTTCATAAATTTCTCCTCCATATGATATATAACTACGCCAAATTTCACACTACTCCGTTCGCGAATTTTGCTTAAAAACGGTAACGAAAATTTTCTTTCTATTCGCTTGAAATAGTCTGCTGCTATCTAGTATAATTGCTAATATAGATTCTTCGTGCCTCTTGATACGCCTAATTCTTTTAAAAGACAACGAATTGATTCTCGTAGTAAAACTTTCTCCATTTTTATATTGTACGAGGCGGTCTCAAAAAAATCATGTAAGTCCGATCACAAAGGAGATGTGTAAACATCTAATAATTAAAGAAAACATCAACATGATATTTTCCAGTGCATAAAAAATAAGTCGATTATGCTGTTTTCTGAAATTCAGTTGATGTTTTCTGAAATTCAAATGATGTTTTCTGAAATTATGTTGATGGTTTCTGAAATACATATTGATGTTTTCTCAAATTCTATTGATGTTTTCTGAAATGCGAATGATGTTTTCTGAAATTATATTGATGTTTTCTGAAATTCTGTTTATGTTTTCTGAAATTCAAGTAATGTTTTCTGAAATACAATTGATGTTTTCTGAAATTATATTGATGGTTTCTGAAATACAATTGATGTTTTCTGAAATTATAATGATGTTTTCTGAAATTCTATTTATGTTTTCTGAAATTCAAATGATGTTTTCTGAAATTATGTTGATGGTTTCTGAAATACATATTGATATTTTCTGAAATTCAATTGATGTTTTCTGAAATGCGAATGATGTTTTCTGAAATTATATTGATGTTTTCTGAAATTCTGTTTATGTTTTCTGAAATTCAAGTAATGTTTTCTGAAATTCTATTGATGTTTTCTGAAATACAATTGATGTTTTCTGAAATTATATTGATGGTTTCTGAAATACAATTGATGTTTTCTGAAATTATATTGATGTTTTCTGAAATTCTATTTATGTTTTCTGAAATTCAAATGATGTTTTCTGAAATTATGTTGATGGTTTCTGAAATACATATTGATGTTTTCTGAAATTAAATTGATGTTTTTTGAAACTCGAATGATGTTTTCTGAAATTATATTGATGTTTTCTGAAATTCTATTTATGTTTTCTGAAATTCAAATCATGTTTTCTGAAATTATATTGATGATTTCTGAAATACAATTGATGTTTTTTGAAAGACAATTGGAAAATGTTTAGAAAAGAATATATCATAATTTTTTCACAAATACAATCAGATAAAGTCACACCGATTTACACTTCAGCTCACACCGATGTGTTACGCTGTTTTTGCGATTGTATTGTGAAATATAAATTTACCCCCCTGCACGTATAGATGTTTACATATCAACAACCCGACCTGACAAAGAAAATATGTAGAAATAATTCTCTCCTCCTTTTAGCTCGATACACTTTTCCCAGCGATATTTAGTAGCTTCGATATCCTGTTTAGGCTAAGAACTGTTTAGCTTTTCCATCAACCGCAGACTCCACCTCTTCATTGTTGGCAAATCTTTTACCACAGAATTAAATTTAAAAAAAATGCAAACACCTGCACTTTACAAGAAAATTAGGTGAATTTGGTTGTTACAAATTTGGAGATTACCAGTTGGAGCAAGTAAATAAAATCCTCCCTATTAAGACCAATTTTAGAATTCGGGTCTGTTATTTGGGATCCCCTATCTAATATTCGCAGTGCCAAAATTGAATCGGTCCAGAAGCAATTTCTCCTTTTCTGCTTAAGACGTTCTTATCCAAGTTTTGTCAATCTGCCATTATATACAATTAGACTTTCTCAAATTAAACTGCCGTCTTTAAAAAGCCGAAGAACAATGCTTAATGTTATGTTTTTATTTAACTTAATTCGAGGCGACATATGCTCAAACTTTCTTATGGACAACATCTCCATGAACGTTCCGGCACGGTTACCACGTTTTTACACTCCACTGTTTATCCCAATCTGTCGTCAAAAGTTTGCCGATGCTGATCCATTTAGAAGAATTTGCCATGATTTCAATGATCTATACAATTTAATTGATTTTTCTTTAAATGATGATATTATTAAACGCAATATTATATTATTTTTAAATACATAATCTCAAATTTTTGATTTAAGGATTTGTATATATTATATTTTTTTTTCTCTCTGTATTATACTTAACAGTCTGTAAGGTTTTACCATAGACTTAATAAATAAAAAAAAAAAAAAAAAACATTTTTTCAAGTGTGGAAAAAGAAAATAAACCGAGGGAACTAAATCTGAAGAAAATCGAACTTTAATTCTTGGGTTTTGGCAATCGCAATAGTGGATTTGTGAACTGGTGCATTGTCTTGATGAAACAACAACTCTCTATTTCGCCAAATTCTGTCCTTTTCCTCACTTTCCTCAGTAAAACGCTGCAATAAGTTAAGATAATCAATAAAAGTTATTCAAAGCACATCTCAACAAAACAGACGCCATAACCCTGTCAGCAAATGGATTTGTTTTCGTCTTCTTTGTACACGATTCCCCCATATCAATCCACGGTTTTGACTATTCCTTTGTCTCAGGTGTGAGGTGGTGGACCCTTGTCTCATCCATGGTTACGAGTCGTCGCAAAAACTTAATTGCGTTGAAACATCACTGTTTTTGTTCTTTTGTGAATATCCGATACATGGCACTTTTTCAAATTTCAGCTAGCTCACGCACCTGCAGTCAACGATCATTTAATTCCAATTTGTGGATTTTCTTAACCGTTTCTGGCGTGGTCATCTCCATTGCTACGGTATTCATCTTATAATATTTTATAGTCGCAAACGACTATAATATTGATTATCGTGAGACCTTTCAGAGGAAAGAGGTTAATTACGTAACGGTTTAACATATTTACAAATTCACTGATTTACTTTCGATAGCTGCAAAAAACTACTTAACAATGTGATGCCTTGATACTTAAACTTACTTCTCAACAAAGTAATTTTGTCAGGTCGGATTGTCCTGGGGCCGCCATCCTATTTTGTGTCGAATTTTACGTTTTGTCAACGTCACCAATATAAGTGTGCAAATATATTATTTTTTTTAATATTCCTTCATTTGTTGTCATCACCCTTAGTTTAAAAATAAACAAAATAAATGTTTGGTTATTCATTCTGCAGACATTAGAGAATTCGTAAGTCAGCATTATTTGTTTTAAGTTTTTATATATAACAAGATATTTACATTCAAATAAATCAAATAAGGAAATCATAGTCGCTCCAGACCAACTATGCAATACCCTATAACATGCGTTTTGGGAACCTATCTCTTAGGTCCAACTAATTAGATATAGAAAATAAGCATAAACTAAATTTTAGTGGCATTGTTATTAATTTTTTTGCCTTCGAATTAGAAAAAGTTCAAATAGGATGCTATATTTATATGGGGCTAGGTAGAAAAAGGGACCAATCCTGACCATATATGCTTAAGTCATTTTTTTTTTTTAAACATACACAAACCAAAATTGCGAAAAATCTGTGCTTTTTTTTTTTTTTTTTTTGAGAGAGATTTAAGTGAAGATAGGGAATTAGCTTCATACCCAATTTTACCGAGATCTATATGAAAATTTGTATATTAAGGCAATTTAAGTCGATCTCATAGGGACCATGAACCGATTTTCACCAAGTTCAGTACCGTTTATCCTATGGCCGATAGAAGCTTGTATACTAAATTTCATCAAAATATATTCACGTTTGGAGCCTCTAGTTTGATTACAGACGAACGGACCGACGGACTTACATACATCTCAGAAAGTGATTCTGTTTCGATCGGTATAATAAAAGATGGGCCTAAATCAAATATTTTTGGTAGTTACAAGCATCAGCAAAAAGTCATTATAGCCTGACCACATAGTTGTATAGCTTATAAAAATCTTAAGAGAGGTTTAGTTAGGAATGATTGTTCAGGGAATATCTACTAAAAATGGCGAATATCCATTTGGGAATACCCATTTGGCTTGGGCATCCAACTACCTTTTAAAAATTACGAAAATATTATTTTGTTAAATAATCTAAACAGCCCTCGTAATATTAAAAAAAAAACGTTCATCTTATATATTTATGACAAACTATTTAAAGCATCATTCATAACTAAAGTGTTTTCCCCCCTGACAAGAAGAACAAAACGAAGAAGAAGCACTTCACCCTCACCTTGATTTTAATGATCGGAGCAATATTCCAAACCCACCGCCCCCTACCCCCTACACTTTTTACTGAAATCCATGACGAACACATGGCAGTTCCTTATCAATTCGCTTGTCTTTATTTGATGTGTGGTGATACCCACTTCCTATTCCAAAACATTCAATCGATGTTGTTGATACAATTCAGTCAGTCAGTCAGTCAGTCATTCATTCATTCATTTATTCATTCATTCATTCTTGCAGCCAGACCCCAATTGAAGTTGTCATTTATTTATATGTATTTTGTTTTTTCTTTTTTTTTTTTCTTTGTTAATTTTCAGACTTCTTTTGTGTTTCTGATTTACATAGTTTTTGTCTTTTGTTGTCTCCAGCCTTCACACGAGTAATTTATTACTTTCGGCTGTTTGTCATTTTGATCTAATCTGACGCCGCTTTTAACAATAAATACTCCTCTATTCGTTCATTGTACAACTGAAAAATGCATTTTATAACAATTTTGGCTTTGTTTTTTTTTTGCTTCTTTCTTCAACTAAAACTTATGTGTATTTATCTTTTGTTTCTTTTAAGAATCAATACAAACAATAGGTATTCTCGTAATTGTATGCAGACAGAGTATAAAGTGAATGTTATTTTGAAAAAGAATTTAGATCAATTTATTTAAAATTTAATTTTGAAAGTAAAATCGATTTTATTTTAATTCTGTAAATTTATCTTAGTCCAATTCTCATCAATTGATTTATATATAAAAGATGTTACCACAATATAGGTGAGAATCTATAGAAAATGTTTCAAGGTTTTGATATGTTTAGACCAAGAAAAAAATAATATAATATAATAAAAAGGAATTTGCTAAGTGGAACTAATGGTTTTATGTGAAAGGGTTGCTTAAATAAGATAAAGGAAATGATTTTTTTAATTTTTCCATTTTTTGTCCACTGTACTCGCCATATTATAGAAATAAGTAAGTGTGTTAAATTCGAATCTTTGATACCCTCCACTTGTATCTTAAACTCAATACTATAACCAATTAGTTTTGATGTGTAAACATCTATAAGCGCAGGTGGGTAAATTTCTAATTCACAATCACAAAAACAGCGTACATGTGAGAGTCACATCTTACGCGTAAGATGTGACCATTAAGACAAATCGGTATGACTTATGATTGTTTGGTGAAAAAATTATATGAAATAACCTTTTTGTCGCTGTTTTCTGCATTTTATTTATTACCAGATGTTTACACATCTCCCCTGTGATAGGACTCACATGATTTTTTCTTTTTTAACCAGTATTAATTATAACTATTTATTTATTATTTTTTTGTTTTTTCATAGAAAAAATTAAATTATATCTGAAAAATTTCCTTATTTTACTGTTATTAGAGTAGGCCTTCCATTACTGAGTCATGCGTAAAAGAGGCAAAAAATCGACTAAACCCTACCACAATTTAAAGAAAAGGTATTCTCCTATTAGAATTTTAAGTTGCTTGAGCCATTAAAAGCTTCAGAAAAAATCAATATTTTATTTATTTTCTAATTAAGGCCAGTTTACACTAAAACACTCTGTAATACGACCTGTCAAAAAGCCGAGTATTATGAAAAAGTCGTATCATGTAAAAAGCTTATGTTATGAAATTGACAGTCTGTAGGATTTTATTTTCGAAGTCCGATGGTTTTAGAAACATTTCTAAAAAATTGCCATTTTCATCGGACCAGAGTTGTTTTTTGGTAATACTAAAAAAAGAGGTAAACAAAAGCAAAGACAGTGGAAATAAAATATAATTTCAAAATAAATTTGCTTGTTATACTAAACAGCTGTTTTCATAAGACTTGAGTGTGATGTTGTAAATGGCTCAAGTATGCAGAACTAATGTCGGTACGACTTTATGACAGTCCGATGAATTTGATTGGATTTTTATTTCGAAAAATCATACTAGATACTGAGTGGTATCATGTAGATGGGCGTTAAACAGTATTTTTAATTTCAATGCTTTGATTTAAATACATGCTATCCATTTTTATATAATAATATATAAAATGAAAAAGATGATTAATTCTGCTGCCGACTTCAGCGGAGGCTCCAGCACTGAATAAAGCATTAGGACTTGGACCTCTGGACACGTGAAGTATAACCATACATACACATCCATGAAGCAAATACTACAGCAACAATTACAGCTATCACATACATAAACACAATTTAAGATAAAAACAATAACAAAAACGATATAGAACTACTATTTTTGTCAAAAGTTTTTTTACATTTTCATTGAAATCTCTGGACCTATTGAACCGATTTTAATGATTTTAAACAGCACCATGCGCAGGATGTCAGTTAATCATTTTCACTAAAACCAAGTAACCCAGCTGATCTATTGGGGGCGAGATCGTGATTTCCACAGACGGACAGACGGACATTGCTATATCAACCCCGTGATAATGTGAAATCTAGCCGTTTTTGTATCTTAGTGTTAACAAACTTGGATATAACACGGAAAGATACTGTAATTTTTGAAATCATTTACGAATGAAAGGTCAGTCTGTTAGAGACACATGTTGGTCCTGCGAACAGGGGGTGGAAACAGCAGAACACATTATCTGCAAATGTCCAAAAGTAAGTGACAAAAGCAGGGTAATTGGCTTTATAGGGAGCCTTAATCTTTAGAACAACCATGGGCTACACAAAAGGTCAAATCGGCCGGAGTGCGTAGAGCCTTCTTAATCTAATATAATCTAACAGGGGTGGAAGGTATCAGCGATTCAGCACAGCCGAATATAATACTCTTACTTGTTACATCATTCAGCAGTTCCAGACGGACATTAGGGGAGAGATAAAGACGTACGGAATAGGTTATAAAAATATAAAATATAATTTCATTTATTTTAAGTCCTTATTTAAAAAAAAAAAAAAATTGTAGAATATTTAGAAGTAAAAGACATGCAAAATGATTTCATTTATCTTTATGCCCTCCACATCACTTTTCACAGGGTATAACTATATCAGTTTGCCGTTCCGTTTAAATGCATCTATCCGTTTTTCCGTCCATCCGCCTGCCTGTTCACAAAATAAGTCATTTATCTGGATAAGTTTAGCATAATATTGTTTTTCATAATCTGGAGTTGGTCTGCATTTGAAATGGAGTAAATCGGGCATCATTTAAATATTTTGTTTACATTTGTTCTAAATAGTGTAATAAGTACAGATATTAATGTTACCGTAAAAGCTAGGAGGACGGTATCATAGATCTGCATAGCCGAATTTAACAGTCTTTCTTGTTTTATTTAAAGTTGTGTTTATATGTGTGAAATATTTTTTGTTTTAGTTTCTTAAATAAAATACATATTCTGAAATATTTTCACGTTTTCTTAGATTTTCAAAACTAAATATTTCTGAATTTTTGATGGATAGAAATTTAAATTGGCAACCCTAATAGAATAGTGAACTCAGAACTGTTTGCCCACAGTACCGCCTCTCTCCTGCACCATGTTTGTAATTCAGTCATTTTTCTTACTTCTGACTGTGACTTGTTGCTGTTGATTGATCTCTTTTATTTTTAATTGTGCGCAGTCGAACTTTTGGGAAAAACTAATTAAAAATAATATAAGACAAAGGGAAAAACTTTGATAAATGTTCTAAAATTATAATAAATTGAATGGGTAAATGAATTCACTCCATCATCACTCTGGCTGTGGACAATAAAGTTAAAGAAAACTATTAAAAAGTATTCACAATTGTTGTCGAAATGTTTATAGGTGCCAGGCAAAATGGGTGGAAATTATATGTTCTAAATTGGAGCAATTCTTCTATTGTTGCTACCATGGCGACAGTTGCTCTTTTACAACATCGTATTGCATAGCACGGTGTTGTTTGTTTATCTTTCGTTTCACGTCTCAGTTTTAGCAGCATTTAAGTGTTGATCATTGATCTTCTGTTATTGCTGTTGTTGTGTAATTGAGTGACATTTGTTTAACATTTCCATGTTCCAATTTGATGGTATTGTGATATAGCACCACGTGTGTTTCCTCAATATACTTATCCATCCATCTATCCATCCAACCAACCATCATCCATCTACATCAAATCTTACGCATAATCTTAAACGTTTATTCGTTTTTGTAGTTGTTCTTGTTCTAGGGGAATTAAGGCTTTTGTAAAAACAATGGCATGTCAATATCGTAAAATATACTCGTATGTATCATACGATCATATGGGATTTAACATTTATGTCATTTTTCTTTAAATAGAAATCTTCGAATATTGTATAATGAAATGGATATAAAGCGATTTTGATTTTGTATTCCTTGAGACTAAAGTTTAAGTTTATAAGTTTGTTTGTATTTTTTATCATTATTTCTTACTTAATTTTATAAATTATTTTCTTTTTTCTTTTTTGTGAAAACTTTCATGGTTTTTGATCCGAAAATGTAATTTTATAATATTTCTTTTTCTTTCAGGTATAAGTGAAAAACTTCTTCTTCTGTTTTTAAAGGTAAGTAACAATAAAATGTTTTAGTGATATCGGACCCCATTCAATTTAATTTAAAATGTTTAACAATTTTAAGTCACATAGAGTAACTGCTTGTATAACCTTCCATGGTTGTTTTCCACCAAACGTCTTCGTGATATTGCAAGTATAGAGTTAGTTGCACATAAAATCATTAGACTCACTCAAAATTTCAATATAAAGTGTGTGAATTCAGAATTCTCCCATATTAATGCACTTGTTGCAGCTTAATACATCTAGATAATAGTTTCGCAGTTATGTAGTGTAAGTAGTTTTAAATATTCAAATAGGTTTTTCCTCCAATTTTTACCTCCTACAAGCTGATAAAATCTTGAACACTTAAACTTGAAATTATATTTAAGCAAACATGTAAATATTATGGGTTAATAAAATAAATTGAATTGAATTGAATTGAATTGAATTGAATTGAATTGAATTGAATTGAAATGAACTAAACTGAATTGAATTGAATTGAATAGAATTGAATTGAATTGAATTGAATTGGATTGAATTGAATTGAATTGAATTGAATTGAATTGAATTGAGTTGAATTGAATTGAATTGAATTGAGTTGAATTGAATTGAATTGAATTGAATTGAATTGAATTGAATTGAATTGAATTGAATTGAATTGAATTGAATTGAATTGAATTGAATTGAATTGAATTGAATTGAATTGAATTGAATTGAATTGAATTGAATTGAATTGAATTGAATTGAATTGAATTGAATTGAATTGAATTGAATTGAATTGAATTGAATTGAATTGAATTGAATTGAATTGAATTGAATTGAATTGAATTGAATTGAATTGAATTGAATTGAATTGAATTGAATTGAATTGAATTGAATTGAATTGAATTGAATTGAATTGAATTGAATTGAATTGAATTGAATTGAATTGAATTGAATTGAATTGAATTGAATTGAATTGAATTGAATTGAATTGAATTGAATTGAATTGAATTGAATTGAATTGAATTGAATTGAATTGAATTGAATTGAATTGAATTGAATTGAATTGAATTGAATTGAATTGAATTGAATTGAATTGAATTGAATTGAATTGAATTGAATTGAATTGAATTGAATTGAATTGAATTGAATTGAATTGAATTGAATTGAATTGAATTGAATTGAATTGAATTGAATTGAATTGAATTGAATTGAATTGAATTGAATGGAATTGAATTGAATTGAATTGAATTGAATTGAATTGAATTGAATTGAATTGAATTGAATTGAATTGAATTAATTTATCAACAAGGATAATAGAACACAAAATGGATATTACGCGACAGAAAGAAACAACAGCACTAGCCATGCATATGATCAGTTCACACCATGCACCAGATTTTCAACGTATTAGAATATTAGACAAGGAGGAAAATATGAAAAAGAGATTTACGAAGGAAACCTTGAGAATTCAGCAAAACATAAAAAAGACAATGAATTTGAAAGAAGACACCAACAACATATGTGCAAGTTATAGAGTAGCCATCAAATAAACTATGATACAATTTTTAAATATTATGTGTTTTAATAATTCCATGTTCTTTGTTTTTTGTATTATATATGTTAAATGTAAATTTTTGTTTTAAAATTTGTTTTTAATGTAATCTATACTAATATTATAAAGAGGTAATGTGTGTTTGTTTGTTTGTTTGTTTGTTTGTTTGTAAGAGGTAATCTCCGTAACTAGCCATCTGATCTTCCTGA
This sequence comes from Cordilura impudica, assembly GCA_963682025.1. Classification (NCBI taxonomy): domain Eukaryota; kingdom Metazoa; phylum Arthropoda; class Insecta; order Diptera; family Scathophagidae; genus Cordilura; species Cordilura impudica. The sequence continues at coordinate 31,642,846 of OY821520.1, forward strand.
AATTTTCACAGAGTCTTACTGCGGATATGGGAAGTGCTATAGGCTATAATTTTTTCAATATTTTTAGTGGGCGTGGCACCTCCCACACAAAGTAAATTTTTAATATCATATACATATAATGAGAATTATGATAGGGAGAGCTTTGCAAATATGTGTGAGGTCACCTATTGTTAATATTAGTTGCCACGCCGGAAATGGGCGGGATCGGAGAAGTGGGCGTGGTAATAATTCAATGTTATATATCTCGAGTACTGAGACAGAGAGAGCTTTTCAAATTTGTCTGATGGCACCTATTATTAATTTGAGCAGTCGGACAAAAAATGGGCAGTATCGGACCAATAGGCGTAGCACCTGCCATACAAATTAAATATAAAATGCCATATATTTGGAGTACTGTTATAGTGAGAGTCTTGGGACTTTGTGTGAACCCATAAATTATTCATATGATTAGTTAGACAAAAAATGGGCGTGATCGGAGCAGTGGGCGTGGCACCGCCCGTACAAAGTAAATATATGATATCATATAACTGGTGTACTAAAAAAGGGAATCTTTGCAATTTGCACGAGCCCATCAGATCTTAGTATGAGTAGTCAGACAAAAAATTTGTGGGTTCACACCAATGGGTGTGGAACTCCCCATGCAAAGTAACTTTTTAAAGTCATATATCTGGAGTACTGTAAAAGAGAGAGCTTTATGGCTTTGCGTGAGCGCATAGGTTCTTTGTATGATTAGTAGAACAAAAAAATGGGCGTGATCGAAGCAATGGGCGTAGCACCGCGCATGCAAAGTAGAAATATCATATAACTGGGAAAGACTCGAAATTTTGCACGACTCCATCAGATATTAATGTGAGCAGTCCGATAAAAATTGGGTGGGATGGGATAAGTGGGCGTGATGTACTAAGAAAGCAACAGTCTTTTGATAAGTACATTAGTTATCAATGTGATTTGTCGTGGAAAATATATCGTCAAAATCAAAATCGCCAAACCCAAAAATCGCGAAAAATAAAAATCGCCCAAAAACAAAAATTTTCAAAATCAAAAATGGGCAAAATCAAAAATCACTAAAAATAAAAATTGCCAAGTGATATTTTAAGTTCAAGGCCAATAGTTGAGTGTTGCCAGATCTAATTTGGAAAATCCATGTTCTTCTCATGGGCAGCTACATGTACTTCCAGGGCAGGAACGCCGAAAAATCTGATAATTGTTGTACCGAATTAAAAAAACAAAAATCATTTTATATCAGCAAGTATCAAAATAAAAGAATCTATATTAATAATCTATACTTTGTATAATAAAGACGTAATGTGTTTGTTTGTTTGTAGGAGGTAATCTCCGTAACGACTTATCTGATCTTCATGAAATTTTAGTGGGCATGGCACCTCCCATACAAAGTTAATTTTTAATATCATATATACTAAGTACTATGATAGACAGAGCTTTGAAAATTTATCTCAGGTCATCTATTATTAACGCGAGAAGTCAGACAAAAAAATGGGCGGGATTAGACAAATGCGCATGGCACCCCTATACAAACTTAATATTAAATGTGATATATCTGAATTACTGTATTAGTGAGAGCCTTGGGACTTTGCGTGAGCCATTTCATAACGATTCGGAAGGGGAGGGGGAGGTGGAGGGTGTAGCGAAGCACACCGGTTTACATCTAGTAACAAAATAAAAAGGAAAAAATAAATAAAATATAATAATTACACTGGTATACAAATTAAAAAAAAATTACTGCAGAAACGAAGCATGTTTTCTCACGAATCTGGGTGCGCTGAATTCGAATCTGGCATAAAAATTGGGGTATCACGTCTTGTTCATTTTTATCGCATGCTGGCAGTACTGTAAAACAGTCAATACTCACACTACAATTTCACAATTATTCATTTGACAGAAGCCAACATTCAATCTAAATCTTCATACTAGTAGCGTCAGCAGTGTCAGGGCGATCGTGTGTTACTGATTTAAGCTATTTTTGATTTGTGTGTGGTGAATATTTGGTTGAAAAAAAAGAATATGATATATCAGAATCATTAAAATATGCACAGTTACATTATTTTGGTTTTACTGTCAGAAACTTGGGCAAACAGTGGACACCGACAATGTTTTGCAATAGTGCAGAACTGTTTTATAAAAGTGGTCAAATGGCAAGAAGATCTATTTCGATTTTTCAATTCCAGTACTTTGGAGAGAGTCAAGTATCCACCAAACCGATTGTTTATTCAACGTCCTCCAAATGATCTGTTACCAGCCATTCCCAGTGCTACGAGCAGTGAATCCGAAACAGCTTTCACCAGCAGTGGTAGTTTGTATGAGGCTGATGATGAATGCCATTTACTGACTCAAGCTCGGCTGAATGATCTAATTCGGGATTTACATTTAACGAAGCAAGACGCAGAATTACTAGCTTCACACATGCAGCAGTGGAAATATTTTGCAGTTGGGACAAAAGTAACAATCTATAGAGATAGAAGCTTGGAATTGGCAGCATATTTTGAGAAGAAACACTCAATTCTATACTGTATTGATGTTGTTAGTTTATTCAAAAAGAGTCATATGACAAAACAGAATGAAGATTATTTATTGGAGGCTCCAATTACACTTTATAGGATCTTCTTTTGCATAATGGGAATGAAAAACCATCCATACCAATTGCTCATGCCATTAATACAAAGGAAAATTACGAATCAGTGACTAACATTTTGACATTACTCAAATACAACGATCATAAATGGAAGATATGAGGTGACCTTAACATGTGTGACTTAAACTTCTTTGTATATTTAGTATAGAACATCGTAAATAACTGTAAATTTATCTGTTTCAAGTCATTGGTTTGTTGACTGGTATGCAAGGAGGTTTCACAAAATATTGTTGTTTCCTTGGTTTATGGGATAGTCGCGCCACATGTCATCATTGCATCAGAACAGAGTGGCCAAAAAAACCTGAGTATTCACCAGGAAAACAAAATATTTCAAACAAACCATTAATTGATCCAAATGACGTTCTTCTTCCGCCGCTGCACATAAAACTGGACCTTTTTAAGAAGATGGTGCAGCATTTAAATATTTGTTAGCGGGTTTTCTTAAAATTTCATACGCCAGAATCAAAGAAGGCATATTTGTTGGCCCTCAGATCAGGAAGCTATTGGATGGTGACAATTTTTCACAATGTTTATTGGGGAAAGATTATGCAGCCTGGAAATCTTTCAAGAGCATTGTGGATAGTTTTCTCGGAAACAATAAGAGTGAAAACTCCAGACAAATTGTTGCTGAATTATTAAAAAATTATTACGAATGTCACTCAAAATGCATTTTCTTCATTCCCATTTAGAGTTTTTTTTCACAAAATCTAGGTGCGGTGAGCAATGAACAAGGGGAACGTGCTCATCAAGATTTAAGGGAAATTGAAAGAAGTTATCAAGGATTTTGGGCCAAAAGCATATTGAGAGACTATTGCTGGACTCCAGAACGTGAAACCGAACCAACAAAATATAAACGACGTTCAAATAACGCCACTCACTTTTGAAAATTCATTGATTTTTAAATAAACTAATAATTTTTTATCTAAAAACGAATAAAAATATTTTTTTATCTCGAAAACCTTACGCGATAGAGAAAAATCAATTACAGATTCGAATTCAGCTCTGCAAATTACAATAGGAAAGATATTTGGTTGCCCCAGTCCAAAACCTTGTTGGCTGGTGTAATAAACTTATAAGGTAGCCTTTATTTTTTATAACCTCAGGAAGAAGGTTTTTAGGTAATCAACACTGATTTGAACCCACTCTTCCTGTAAGTAAGTTAGATTTTCGTGGAAACAGGACTCTCGCGAATACGGAGGTCCAAATGGTCCCATAAATCTTCGGTTGAATTCATGTCCGGGTACTAAGTAAATAGATTAAACTTACTTTCCTCGAGGAAAATATCGCACTCCTATTAATTTACATCCTTTCTTACATGCTCATTTACGAATTCTAGCCGATGATTCCTGTGACTCCCGTTCTTTAAATTTATGAAGGGTTTTTTTTGGCAACTCGACAAATTTTAGCTTAAAATACTGTCGTTATAAATTCCGATCAAACTTTAGCTACAATTTAAGAAGCTCTAAAGTGTGCATTGACCTTGATATTTCTAATAATGTAGCGGTCTTCCATCTCGGTCAACTTTTTTGGCTGACCAGTCTGCTTTTCTGCTTTATACAATCAGTTTGGTGTTCATATTTTCTGGCATTATCACCGACTGTATTTGGCTTCATATTTAAAGTAATATCAGCAATAGTTTTTATGTTTTACTTTTTTGTGGAGTACTTTTCCCTCTATGTCCAATTGCGGTTTATATCAAAACAATGTGACAATGACAATGCTTCGACATATAAATTAGTTTCTGTTACTTCGAGTGATGTATATAGGAACATAGGGCCTCAATAATCCATCGATTTCTCTATAATGCTGCTCTCTTGACTTCATCCATATCATGCCAACTGTTTCTAATTTTACTTGTACTTGGTGGCTCCATGTGTTTTTAGGGCGGCCTATTTCTCCTGCTCCCTCTGGATTGTAGTTAAGAAATTTATTATTGATACCATCTAGTAGTTTACCTAGGCTTTTGCAGGCTGTATAACTCAGAAATCGCTACTGTTTGTGGCCAGAATATTTTGAGGATTGGACGAAGGCACTTATTTACTAATTTGTATCTGTTGGACATACAAGTTAGTGAGATTCCAGGTCTCTGAACCTGGATAGCGCGATGTTTTCGCTGATCTTCAGACAGAGTTAACTGAGGATTCCTACTGAATATTTGGCCTTCGTCAGTCTGTCCAAGTAGCAGAAGGTGGCAACATCTTCCATTTGTTTCTTTTGCAGTGAGAAACTGTAGTCATTTGTGACATTAACGCATTAACCAACCAATGCCACAGTAATCCCATGTATGACCTTTACAGACTTACTCATTGTAACATAGGTAGGGGGGATAAAACATATGCCTGTCACACACCCGTTTTTCATTGATGTTCTCGCTAACTTAACCCTCATGTAACACACAGCAAGTCCCAACATAAATATTCTGCGAGTCGAAAATTTTTATCGGGGATATATCTGCACTTCAGTACTTTTCATTTCACCGTACAACATTTTTCAGCTCAATTCTGAGAATTGCAACTGAAAGTAGACCGAAAAATTAGATCTTCTCAATATTAGTTTTGTCAGTTGGCTGCCATTGTAATTTAATGGCCATACGAATTTTTTGCTCAAGGTGGATTTTTATCACTTTTTGTATATTTTAAAATGGTTATAACTCGGTAACCGTACGGAACATATATTTTGTGTCTGAAACAATCTTGTAGATATTGAATAGGAGAAAAAAAACGGAACAAACTTGCCCGAAAAAAGTGCATTCAGTGCCTTAAAAATCGCAAAAATACCCATTTTCCCCCAATTTTTCACCTTTTTTGCTAAATAACTGAATTACAAATCCACAAATATGTTGTTTTTTTTTCTTTATAAACTTTGTTTTGCATGAAAAAAAATTCCGATTCATATTACAGCTATTCTTACACAGAAAATATGAGATTTTTATTCGTTATCTATGCATGGAAACAAAATTTAGAATATTTTCAATTATTATCAATATCCATCCTCGTTGAAGTTGACGTTTGTGGTTCTGATGATCTTGTTTTCTTCGTAGGTTGTTCATATTCATGGTCTGAGTCTGCATCATAATATTAGACATAATATTCAAGGGCATGTTTTCTTCAGTATGACCACCAGTTTCAGTGTCATCTTCATCTTCAGAACCACAAGCGTTAAGCATATTTATATTCCATTTGGTTACCCTTCTGTGGGTAATTGATTATTGGACTTTCCTTAAGAGTTCTTGGAAGCATTTTCGACTGCCAAAAATGTTCTACTAATGGTCGAACTAAATTTGCCGAAATGGATTCAGCAGCTTTAAACAGTTCTGGGGGAATATTATCAGGACTTGAGGCTTTGTGATCTATAAGCGCTGAATTGTTTCTATGATTTCCTCTGAGCGTGGACATATAGAATTAATATATTTTCTCTGGTTGTGGTGAGTATGTTGAGAAATTTTGATTGGCTCTTCGCTAGCGCAATTAAAGATATTTTGGTAGTGATCTACCCAAACTCGTAGCTGACTCTTTTTTGTATACCCAATGGAATCATATTAGACTCATATGACCGGCTAGTAATTTTGAGATCCTATACATATCCTTGGGCCTGTGCATCTGCAGCTAGATTTTCTGTCCACTTTCTTTTGTCATTGCATTTAAATGTCTATATTGTCTTGTCAAGTGCTGGCATTGTTCATATATGTCTTGATCTCCCTTCTATCATTAACACAATCCCAAGTTTGCTCAGATATCCACGATTTGATGTTTTTAATTGGCTTACTAAGACAATTTATTGCAGACTCGAGAAAAGCATTGCTAACTCGTTTCCAATATATGTCGGCATTTGGGATGTTGGGTTACCCATTTTACTAAGAAACTGTATTGTGTTGGAGATTTACAGAGTTGTATTTGATGGGAAAATAATACCATAGATTTCTTTTGAATATCAGTTAAAATTTTTTTTTAAATTAAATTTTTAAGTATGAAAAAAATTGAGTGTTGGAGTCATCGTCTTCAAAGAATATTTTAAGAATTTGTAAACCCGATCATTGATGCCGAATATAAATGACAGTCACTGTATATACTATAATGTTCTACGTTCACATTCGATGGTGCTTTCTTTAATTTATTTGAATGATTTAACAATTACCAGCCATTTTTACAGATCTGATTGGCAACCCAAATGCTAATGTTTTTGTTAATAATATACTGCGTTTAAGTTTGGGTTGAACTTTGAATTAATAGTTTGTCCAAATCACCATTTTGCTTTACTCCTTCTTGTTTCCTATATTATATTCCTATTTTGAGACAAAACACATCCAGCATATAGACAACAATTTGGCCACATTTGAGTTATCAAAAAAAAATTAATCAAAATTGTTTAATTTGCTGAAAACTTTATCAGCAGGAGACGTATTTGAGGTTTTAAAACCGTCATTATGGATCGAAAACCACGCGCTGTTGACACATCTGACTGAGTTAAACTCACACCTCTATACAAGTGCACATATACATAGTTAAAACTAGCTGGCTACATATATATATTAGCCTAATAATTTTACATTTAGCTATGATATTCCCTCAACTAAACTTATATTTCATTTTATGCGGAAATTTTATTTTTAATGTTGAAAATATTATTATATTCGAAAATCCTTGACTAGATTTTTCAATTTATCTAATTGCAAATGTATGACAAGGATAAATGTGTTAGAACAAAAAAAGGACACATATGTTACCACTCTACACACATATGTGTAAACATTAGGAATTATGAACATTAGGGTTCCTCATGTAAGAAATTGATTTTTTTATATTTCTTTTAAATATACCGTATGGGTTCTACGATTAATAATGAACGAAGATGATGTAGTTCCTGCTGTCGATCTTGCTACTACCTAACAGTACAAAAAATATTTGTTTTTCCGATTTGTGTGTTTCAAAATTATTTTATTTTACCTTTACATTGATTACTTCCGTATCGCTTTGAATCCTGGGATAGCTCGCTATACATCCATTGGCGGCCCGTTCTTCAGTATTAGGCAGTGCTAATTGTGTCATTAGTAATTACAAAAATAAACTCGCTTATCGGTTTTACCATATTGTAGAACATTGCCGGTGGACAGCAGTTTGTTGATGGTTTGCAAGAATAGGTGCCAAGTAGCTGATCCATTGTATACACGCCAGATTTATTAGCATTGTAATCCAGAATAATAACATGAACTTCCTTTTTTCAATTGTGTCGATATCGCAAGTATAGTGCATTGTAGGCAGCAAAATTACCGATTTATTATTCTTCGGAATATACGAGCACAGTAATACATCGCTTCGTAGAAGCCAAATAGTGAATCATGAATTGTGCGGCCTATATTCAAATATCTTTCCACTAATTGATACACAAGTTTCTGCCCTTGATTTAAATGATGCTCTTGATTAGGCAACTTCCCAGATTAAATCATTCCTTTGATTACCCTCTCAAAGGAATGATTTATGATAATTTTCGAATCGCACAGCAACCATACGTTTATTCCGTAATTGGATGGCTTAGACGCAATGGTTTTTGTAAACCATTTGCGATCAGCGAATCATACCGCCAAATTGATCTGCAACATATGATACAGATCGTAAATAGCAGCAGTTTTACTGTTATTAATGGCTCCCACTGCCACCAAAATAATGGCGAGTAATGGTTGTTGTTGTTCCAATATATGTAACGGACATAACGGTATATCGCAAAAAGTCGTGCTGATAGAAAAAAAATCATGAAAGTCCGATCAAAGGGGAGATGTGTAAACATCTACAGCCGTATTCATAAAAATTCTAAACAGCATTTCAAATCCATTTTAAGCAAAAATCGATAAAATTGTATTCATAAACGAATTTTAGCTTAAAATACCGATTTTAAACCTTGTGTAAATAAAAGAATTTTAAAATTGGTTTGACCCTATTTTAAACCTATTTTAAAATGACATTTCTGCTTTTTGCTTTGTGTTTGTTTTCATTTTGAACAGAAGTTAGTTGATTTTTTAATGAGAAATAGACAATTTATATTTGATTAATAGAATTGGTAAGAATTATATTTATTGACAAAAATTATTTTTTAATTACATATATTTTGTTTACAATAGAAATTATTGCCCAAATCTCAAACAATCGTCAAAAGAAAATTTACCAAAAAAGGAGCGACCAATTTGCTATTCCGGATAAGGAGCGCTTGCGCTCGAAGTATTTATACAAATTATTAAAATAACATAATTAAGTCAACTACATTAAAAGGAATATTTTTAATTTGTAATAATAATAAAGGGTCCGCCAAATAACTTTTTTTTTTTTTGAAATGCTATAAAAAAAACTACTGAATATTATCTCAAATTTCCTTTTTTATTTGAAAGTACAATCCTTCCGGTTAATAATGGAAAATAATTTCATTCAAATGGCTGCCTCGGCTGGCCATGCAGTAGCCTACACGATCGGTCCAATTTTTAAGCACATTATCGATTGTGTGCAGCTGTATTTCAAAAATGGATTCACGAATATTGTCCTTTAAAGCGTCAATTGTCTCTGGCTTGTTGGCGCAACACTTATCTTTGAGGGCACCCCACAAATAATAGTCCAACGGTGTCAAATCGCAGCTCTGAGGTGGCCAAACGACATCAGCTCTGCGGCTGATAATGCGATCTTCAAAAACTGGGCGCAAAACATCGAGTGTAGCTTCGGCTGTGTGGCACGTAGCGCCGTCCTGTTGAAACCAAATGTTGCCAATATCCTCCTCTTCAATTTTTGGAACAAAAATTCGTTCAACATGGCTCGATAACGATCGCCATTGACTGTAACGGCCACTCCTTGCTCATTTTCGAAGAAAAATGGCCCAATTATGCCTCTGGACCAAAATCACCCCAAACAGTGACTCGTTTTGGGTGTATCGGCTTTTCAATGTATGCGTGCGGGTATTCTGTGCCCCAAATGCGACAATTTTGCTTGTTTACATACCCGCCAAACTCAAAATGAGCTTCATCTGAAAAGATGATTTTTTGGCAAAATCGGCATCTTCTGTAAGTCGATCGCAGGCCCACTTAGCGAATCGAAAACGCATTGGATGGTCAGTTGGCTTCAACTCCTGAACCAGATGGACTTTGTATGGCGTCTCACCAAGGTCCTTATGCAAAATTCGTCTCAATGATGCCTCCGAAATGTTCAATTCTTGAGAACGACGGTGAGTTGATGTTGATGGCGCTTCACGCACACTTTCTGCCACAGCAGCAATATTCTCGGGTGTACGCACTGTTTTTGGCTTTTCGCGCTTTAGTTTATCGATGAGGATGCCAGTTTCTTTCACTTTTTTCACAAGATAACGAACATATGAAGCTGACGGTGCTTCTCTTCTTCCAAAATCCGTACGCAATTTTCGCATACATTCTGCAACATTACCATGATTTTCAAAGTAATGTCGCAATATTTCCCAGCATTGTTCAAGCGTATACACAACCATATTCGTTCAGCGGAAGGATAAAACTAATTATCTGTCAAATCAGACATGAACTAAGTGTTACCGTTCACGAAATAAGCACTAGTTGAAAAAAAAACGTTAGATGGCGGACCCTTTAGAACAAAGAAAACTAGTGATGTGTAAACAATCAAAACAAATTAAATAAAACTGATTATTTGAATACTTTTTTAATCTGCAATAAAATCACCACATAAATTACATATCTATGTACCTATCATTTTGTTTTGAATGTTTTTCTTTATTTAATTAATAGACAAGTTTATCATTAATTTTTTTTTCTATAAAAACCATATTTTTCTCAAACACAGCAAACGAAAAATTATAGATACGAATACCGTATGAATTAATAACCATGATTTTGCATCATTACAACTCAAGTGACAAATAAAAAATGTAGTGTTGCCATCATAGAGTTTAATAAAACGTTAAAACGTTTATTACTTAAAATACTGATTATGAATACGAATTTTTAACAAACCTTTTTTAGGCTTAAAATGTGTTTTAACTAATTTGTATTTGACACCTGATTTAAGATTTTTTTATGAATACGGCTGCTAGTAGTTAAAAATTTTATATAGCACTTTTTTAAAATCAAACAGAAAGCGTCATCTATGTATTACTAATAGCAATCAACTGCAGAGGCTCTGCTAATATAAAAATATATTTTGTCATATATTATTTCAGCCGGATAATTTTTAATTTTTCGTTTTTTATTTTTTATTTTTAATTTTTCGATTTGCATTTATCATTTTTTATTTTTTCATTTTTCATTTTTCATTTTTCGTTTTTCATTTTTCATTTTTTATTTTTAATATTTTAATTACTCGTTTTTCGTTTTTCATTTAAAATTTTGTATTTTTCAGTTTTTATTTTTCGTTTTTCTTTTTTCTTTTTTCATTTTTAATTTTTAATTTTTAATTTTTTAATTTTTCATTTATAATTTTTCGTTTTTTTATTTTTAATTTTTCATTTTCATTTTTTTATTTTTAATTTTTCATATTTCGGTTTTCGTTTTTCATTTTTCATTTTTCATTTTTTATTTAAAATTTTTTTTTCATTTTTCATTTTTATTTTTCATTTTTTATTTATCATTTTTAATTTTTCATTTTTTATTTTCCATATTTCATTTTCTATTTTTAATTTTTAATTTTCAAACAGGTTATTACATATCATAATTTTTTCACCAATACAATCATAAGTCACACCGATTTTGTCTTACGTCTCACATGTTACGCTGTTTTTGTGATATTATTGTGAAAATGAAATTTACCCCCCCTGCGTGTATAGACGTTTACACATCAAAAACCAACTGCGGATTTGGACTCAGCGTCCCAAATAACTTTAAAAGCAACATTCAGTTCTTAATCCACAAAAACTCTGTTCTCTTAAATTATAATTTAAGAAAATTTCATAAAGTCTTAAAATCTTATGGAAATCGCGATTTTTATCAAATGAGTTTTCTCAGTAAATTGTGAACAAAATCAAAAGTTGTCCAGCGATTACAATGAGATAGAGCTCATTTCATTCGAAATATGTTTAACTAAATGATTTTAGGACAAACCTGTGATCTATATCGCATTTTTTAATGAATTTTTAAAGAACAACAAAATAAATGTTTTCTTGAAAATTGTTCTTTTTTTTTCAAAACTTCCACGATATCTCTGAAACTGCTGGGCAAATTTGAAATCAATGTAAGCAAGGTTTAAAGATAATATTGTTGACGAGTTTTGGATTTTTTTTAACTGAATATGATGAACCATTTTCAAGTTATTCAAAAATATGTATTGGAAGTGCCTTAATTTTGGACAAAAAGTCGGGCTGAAAAAAAAACAAGTGCAGATTTGGATTCAGCATCCCAAATAACTTTAAAACCAACATTCAGTTCTTAATCAACAAAAACCTTATTCCCTTGTGTAACTAAATAAATGACAAAAAGTTATTGAGGCATTATTTACAATGACATGTTCCTAAGTTATATTTGCCGAAGGTCAAAGGTCATAATCACATGATCATAAATTTGTAATTTAATATCGTAAAAAATTACATTTTTAAAATTTGGTTGGTAGGTGGTGATTGTCTTCTCTACACTTGGCATAAATTTGGCACATACATATAAAGAAAAGGTTATCAGCAACGACATTATTTTTTATTCTTTTTTTACAATTTTAAAATATTACTTTGACAAAGTAAAGTTTATTTGGTTATGTTCTTTGAAATTTCTAAAAGAGTTAATGTAAATCCATTATTTTTTAAAGGCGATTTTTAGCGAAATCTCAATTGAAGATGAAGATGAAAAGATTTTTAAGATTTGTAAAGATTTTTTCACTTTTGGGTCTGAAATTTTTTTTTGTGTTAATTTATTATTTGAGTGAGTTAGTCTGACCTGTTGTTGGTAGGGTTAACTACAAGTGACAGTTAAACTTCTATAGTGCAGTTAAAAAGCGTTAACTATATTTTTTATGAAAATGTATTTGCTGTTTATAACTACTTTAAAAAAATACCACAATGTTGTAAGAACATCTACCAAAACAATAAAAACCAAAAAAAAAAAACTACAGCAATTATCTGGGAAATAATAAAAAAAAAATACAAAAATAAGAATATCACTGCAACAAAGTAACTACAAAAATGTACAGTTACGAAAATACAGCATTTTTACCCAGTTTTATTTCTAAAAAGTGTTAAAAATAGTTATTTTACATATCCTCATAGTCAAATAACTAAAATTACAGTAAATATTAACCACTACTGTAAAAGACATGAATGATGTATACGACATACAAATGTCTAGCATATGAAATGTTTTTTTTTTTTTTTGGAGGCGTCACAGTCCAGGTTTGGTTGAATATTAGAGATATCCAATAACACATTTAAATTTTGTACAGGTGTTGTAGGAAGATTTTCATATCTTTACTAGTTAAGCGATGGCATATTTCAGAATTTTTCTCAGTTCAAATTTTAGCTGAACTTTTCTGAAGAGAAAACTGTTTGTTTAGAACATGGCCACGGGTCTGAGTCAAATAATTTTTAATTTCGTTAAATTTAGATGCTGCTTTTAACTTATGAAATAATATTTAGATTTGCAGCTATGATCGAATTTCCAAATCATTAATTTCAGCTGTAAAATGATATATAAAATCACATTTACAGTGAGTGACAGTACAATGGAACCTTTTGATGACGGTCAATAACAAAGAATCGGATAACAAACCTAAAAACTGTTTTATTAACAGAAAATTTTTTATATTTTATTTATTGAAACAAGGAAAAATAATAACAATATTGAGAAACAGCTTAAAAAAATAACAAAACTTAAATTTTTAATTTTTATGCTGTTGACAAAACATTGGAAACCTATACCATACAATAATTGAAAAATTTTCTTCTACATTTGCTTTCAATATCATGTTGGGTATCCATTATTTTTATACCCTATACCACTATGTGGTTTGGGTATAATGGCTTTGTGCTGCTGTTTGTAACTACCAAAAATATTTGACCTAAACCCACCTTTTATAATGCCGATCGAATCAGAATCACTTTTTGAGTCGATTTAACAATGTCCGTTCGTCCGTCCGTCTGCACTGCACGTTCAAACTGCAGGTCGCAAATATGAATATATTTTGACGAGATTTGGTATATAAGCTTTCGTCTATTGGATGAACGCTATTGAAACTGGTGAGAATCGGTCCATGTTCAGACCTATCCCCCATACAAATGACCCCTATTAAATATACATAAATTGCCATAAGATCCAAATTGTCATAGAGATCTTACTCAAATTGGGTTTGTATGCATTTATTATATCCATTAATGAGTAGTCCAAAAACAGTACTTTGGGACAACTCTTAGTCATAGGCCCCATATAGAGCTGCATCCCGATCTTCACTTAAATCTATCAAAAAACAAAAATATTGCACTGATTCTTCTCAAATTTTGTTTGTATATATTTTTGCAAAATACAAGAGACTTTACCAAACATACTCAAGATCGGTCCATTTTGGGCCTAGTCCCTATATAGATGTAGCATCCGATATGAACTTTTTCATATCTGCAGCCAAAAAAATTAATAAAAATCCCACTCAAATTTGGTTTATGCTTGTTTTCTATGTCCAGTTAGTTGGGCCTATGAGATAGGGTCTCTAAACGCATGGTATAGGGTCTAGACCGACTATAATTTTCCTACTTGTTTAGTACTGCTTTACAACGACGAGGCATGGTCTCAATTAAAGTGTAGATGAAACCTATTGAAATGTTTTGCTAATCTGAATTAACTGCTTCTAAGTGATCTGTTTTGTTTGTGGAATTTCGTGTCTTTTTTTCGATGTACAGTTCCCACAGATGTTCTATGGGATAGAGATCTGGTGATTGGGCTGGTCATTCCAAATCACTAACTGCATTAGATTTTAGTTATTCGGTTACAAATTCCGAGGTGTGTTTTGGGTCATTGTCATGTTGGAACTTCTAGACCAGGGTCATATTTTCCTCCGTTTATGGATAAGTTATATCATTTAGAATTTGGCTGTATCCAATTAAAGTTAGAGTGTCTTTTACTACATGAATTTGACGCATTCGCATATCTACTGCAACACACAATTTTTATCCAACGGTAATAACGTAGATATATCGGTTGATATAAGAAATATGATTAGGAATAGGAGGAGACTAAGAAGGATATGGCAACAAAGTAGACATCCACTAGAAAAACAAAACTTCAACTTAAGAAATTGTTAATTATTTACGTTGTCTTGACCTAAATCAACTAAATAGCGAATACAATCCCTGGAAAGTAACTAAGTTCTTGTAAAGAGCAGTAAAGGGAAATATTCCAATAAAAGACTCAAAACATTCCTGGTGTAGTATTGATAAGGAAAAGACTAATGTGATTTCTAACCGCTTAGAGGAGACATTCCAACTATTTAAGATTAACTATAATGATGAACAAATAATAAATTTTTAGATTCTGCATGTCAAATGGATTTACCAATATCTCATTTTAAACCGAGGTAGGTTCAGTGAGAAATAAAGTTATTAAATAACAAGAAATCTCCTAGCTATGATAAACTAGATGCGTTAGTAGCTAAATCCTTAACAAAAAAGTGTTATTTTCCTAACCTTAATCATTTCCCTACACAGTGGAAATGTGCCGAAATAATAATGGTCCCAAAACCGAACAAACCAGAGAATAAAGTCAGTTCTATGTACCTATTAGCCTTCTAGTCATTTTTCAAAAATAGTATACTTCCTATACTAGAAATTAAAAATATAATTCCGGAACATCAATTCGGATTCCGCCACAAACATGGCATCCAAAGCAATGCCACCGATTATAAATGTTATTTCTGATGCCCGTCAAAGTAAAAATACTGCTCAGCTGTATTTCTTGATATACAACAAGCATTTGCCAGAGTTTGGAACTATGGACTATTGTGGAAATTTAAGAATAATTTACCAGCTCCATTCTATCTTTTTCTAAAATCTTATTTAAAAGACCGTTGCGGGATGCAACTGTGTGGAACCAATCACATTTTTTTTAAATTTTCACTTTCAAAAATTATAAAGTTAAAAGTCATAGAAAAGTCCTAAAAAATAGTTTAATCGAGTAGGCGGTTGTTCATATGTACATTTTTAATGATCTCAGTTAATTTGAATTTTATATAATAGTTCTCTTTTAAATTCCTTATGGACAACATGAACAAAATTACAAGTTTTTTTCAAATTCAAATAAAAGACTACGGATAACAGAAGACAAACCCGAATATATTCAAACTGAAACAGAGAAGGTAACACTTTATTCTCATTGTGACACACTTCTACACTTCTACATGCAATGACTGGCCAGATTGTTGGACGTTGGAGCAAAAGAATGAGTTTACCAAGAAATATGATTGGCTTACTATTGAATGTAAGAAATTTGGCTGTAATATATGCAAAAAAATCGTAAGTCGTAGTATTGAGAAAAAATCTGGTATGCGATTAGTAAATAGTGGGTCAACAATGAAGTAACCAGTAACGGTGAAAACCGAACTCAACAATTAACATCTTTGAGAAAAAAATTTTTGAGCACAAGGAAAGAGCCGGTCACAAAGCTGCATGCAAGTTAGTTACGGAGGCCGAAAAAGAAACTCTTCCAAATATTATACACAAAAAATTGGTTGTTGAAAAGGAAATAACCTCTCATGTGTTTCGGACCGCATACAAAGTTGCAAAAGAAAATCAATCTTTTCATAATTTTGAAAGGGAAATAGATGTACAAGAACTTAACGGTATATATATGGGCAGAATTTTGCATTCCGCAAATGCTTGCACAAATATTACTACTCATATCAGCACCGAAATGAGAAAATCTTTAGTGGCCAAAATAATTAGTTCCATGAGTAAAATATCAATAATTACCGACGAGTCTACAACTTTTAGCAAAAAATCAACATTAGTAATTTACATTAGAGTGTGCCTTGCTAACCACGGAATGAGTTCTCCTGTTAATCTTTATTTAGATTTGATAGAACTCCAAAGTACTACTGCAAATGGAATATTCCAGGCTTTACTAGAATGTTTACAATCGTATGGAATAACGAAACAAATATTATGCAGCGGTAATGCTAGGACGAAAGAGTGGAGTCTGTAAATTATTAAGAGATGAGTTTCCGCCAATAATTATCTGGCACTGTGCAATCATAGGCTGGAATTAGCAGTGGCTGATACTTTGAAAGCTTTATCAGGAATACACAGGTTTAAATCATTTATTGATAAACTATATGTTATCTACCATGCATCTCCGAAGAATGGCAGGGAATTACATGAATGTGCGAAATTGTTCGAAATACAGCTTCTGAAAATTGGCAGAGTTTTGAGCACTCGATGGGTAGCATCCAGTTTTCGCTCCGTTTCTGCTGTGTGGGAAAATATTTCTGCATTGGTTCGACACTTTAGAGAAGCAGATAAGAAAGAGAAAGAGATCAGAAAGATCGTTGCATGTACCAGAGCATTACATCAATCGAATTTATTTTGGATTTGGGACTGATGTGTGATGCTCTTCAGGAATTGTCTGAATTAAGTCTGGCGCTGCAAGATCGAAATATTAATATTTACCAGGCGGATGTAAAGACTAAGTCGCTCGTTCAAATTTTCGAAGAAAGACGTATCGTGGCAGGAACATATTACAAACACGCTGTCATAGCCAGTAATAATTTAACCTTTGAGGGGATTGAGCTACACAAAAAAAATAAGAAAAATTAACCTGCTATCGATCCAAATACATTTTACGGTGAACTGTCAAGATCTATCGAAGAACGACTTCTAAGTAATGATGACACTAAATTTATTAATTGGACACATTTGGAGAAGGGGAAATACGAAATTTGGCACAAAGACTACAAATAATGAAAGAGAAGCAGTCCGTGGATTTCGAGACTATTTAAGTCACAAAATTTTAGCGAATAATTTAATTAATAATTGAAAAAACGCTGGATACGATACCGATTTCTTCAAGTGAATGCGAACGTGGGTTTTCTCAAATGAATCTCATTCTCACATCTGGAAGAGCATCCCTTCCCACAATGACTGTTTCATCGTTCTTTTTTTGCGTATTGTTGGACCACCGCTTCGTCTTTTTCACCCTACTAAACATGTTGAATCATGGATCGTCAAAGGACGTCATTCAGCTCTCAGCACTCAGAGTAAGGAGCGAAGAGGGGATGCTGATCATGATGAAAATATGCTGTGTGTGTGGAATTTTTTGTAATTTTTCGTACATTTTTTTTTGTGATTTATGTTTTTGATTATTTTTGTTTATAATATTTGAATAAAAAACTATTTTGAATTAAAAAAAAACTATATACTTCATTATTATGCCCTTCTATAAAAAAAAGTTAAGGTAAATATTTAGTAAAACATTCGTACCGGAACCTATTTTTTTTTAGAAAAATAGCACTGGTAATAGATATCTGCAAAGATTAAGTGACCATGTGAATCCCTTAGCCATATCCTTATTAGATGACAGCAATGAAGTTAGCCGATTACAGAGACATTCTGTCCTTGATCTTCCATTTAGGAATTAACTAAAAATACTAATGTAAATAGCCTACTATTTATTTGAAATATAATTATAACTTACAAGCAGATTCCAGCGCTCGAAATTCTAGTACAATTTCTAGGCAGCTTTATTTTTCAACTTAGCCAATCCACAAACCAACACTATTATGGTTTATTATTATTGTGAATGAAAATAACAAACTCATTAACAAACACTTTAACAAATTAATAAAACACACATAGCATATGTATAATTTTATGTATGTGTTAGTAGCAAATTTAAATGCAATTTACTCAAAATAAAGGAAAAAATTTAAAAATCTGTAAATCTGCAAAACGGCTAAAAATATATACCTTTCAGGTAATATACGTTTGGTCAAAATCGGGATTAAACGGTAGAACAAAACATCGGTCACAAGAAATCGCCTAGCATATTAGTATTATAGATGAGTATTGTTTTATTGATCTAAATGAACATCAACAACTAATGTTAATTTTATTATTATCAAATATACTTAATATTGTATAATAGATTGCAAATAAATAATGAAGAAATAAAATATAAAAGTTTTATTTGTATATTTTGGATTTAGCTTTTTTCCCTTTGGTCGTCATACAAACGTTTTTCCATCGTGGCCTCTTCCTCATCTGAAAATAGAAGAGTACTCTAACTCCGTCTTGAGCAATTTACGTGTTTTAATTTGGTTATTCACAAGACCATAACAACCAAGATCAGCCTCAATTGCTCGTCCAGTACATATTTTTGGTTTCAGATTGTTAATGACTTCTTTAGGTAAGATTTTTCGACATTTTTTAAACTCTTTTGCTATGAAATTATCCTGTCTTTGACGCGTTTTACGTCATCGCACTTCTTTCACAATATTTCTTGATAATTTTGAAATTATAGATTTTAATTTCTAAAAAATTTTCATTTGCTTAAGACCAGCAGTAAAATCATCTTCTATTCTGGTTTTTAACTTTAAACAAAACTTTATTCTTCCCATTATTTTCTAATAAGATTAAAACATTGAAAAATACAATTGTATTTAAAAATCAGTTGATGGAAACCGTCAGAAACTATAAATATTTAAATAACGGTTAAGATTTTAAATATCTCCTTTCATACCATCTTCTATTTTTATTGTTTTAATTAACTCTGGTACAGAAGTTTAAAAGTTTCCATTGTTTTGGCATAATTTTTTTTTTATCAATAGTTTTTGTAGCAAATTTGTTACTTTTTGAGAAAGAACACACCAAAGAGTGATTAAAAAAAAATATAATTTTAGAAAATTATTAATAAATAAAATTGGCAAATTCATTGTTTTGGCAGCACTGAAAATACTTTTTTTCGTTTATCTATATTTAATTTTGTTTTTTTTTTTTAAATTTATTATCTTTCGATACCAAAGAGAGATTTTGCAAAATAAAAACATGAAACACACTTAACACGAAATTATTAAAAACAAAATTGGCAAATTTAGAATTTTGTTAAAGTTTCCTGTGTATTGTCACCCACTGTATATTACAGCGGGTGGCAACTTTACGTTAAATCTGTGGACAAAATTCCAACCGAAGTTCATATCGTTAAGAAAAACAACCATAGTTCATATCGTTAAGAAAAACATCTATAATATTAATAGGCAAGGCGATTTCTTGTGGCCGATGTTTTGTTCTACCGTTTTATCCCGATTTCGACCAAACGTATATTATTTTAAAGGTATTTCTTTTTAGCTGTTCAACGGATTTACATATTTTTAAATTTTTTCCTTTATTTTGAGTAAATTGCATTTAAACATGCTACTTAAACATGCATAAAATTATACATATGCTATGTGTATGTTTATTAAATTTGTTAATGTGTTTGTAACAAAAATGAGTTTGTTTTTGTGTGTTTATTTGTGAATTTGCTATAATAAAATTTCCTAGAATTGCACTCGAATTTCGAGGGCTGGAATCTGCTGGTTTTTATTATTGTTACAAAAATATTTCTAAAAAATATTTAGAAATTAATCTTTTGAGCCATTTTCATTAACCCGTGTGCCATACATGAGAAAAAAATGTTACCTTAATGTAAATACATATATGTATATCTGTTAAAAATGTTTATGTAATTGTGTCTGTATGTTTGTATGTAATAGAAAATTAATGTTTGTAATATAAAAACATTAATAATTGCAAAAACACATCATTATATATTCACCAGGAGATAAAACCAACAATAACATAAAATATAGAAAAAAAACAATAGCACCAACAACAACACACACATAAAAAGTTAGCAAGAACAACAAATGATTTGACTGTGTTAAATCATAATGTTCACCAAGCAAGTAATTAACTCATTTTCCCTACTTATATCCAACAACAACAATAGCAACAACAACTACAACAAAATAAACAACGACATTACATAGCAATAAAACTTGCCACAACAAAGAATAAAGGAGAAAAAAAAATAAACAAACAGAAAAAAAACAAGTAAGAGTGTTAAATTCGGCTGTGCCGAATCTTTGATACCCTCCACCTCGGTTTGAGTCTTGATAATAAATGTAAATGAAAAAGTAAACAATTTGTTAAACTTAATACCAAATTATTTCAGCAAATTCTTTGGGTTGGTTTTCTTCTTTTCTATTATTTCGGATTTATTTCGGTGTTTGCTTTTTGGTCATCGTGGTTGCTGATCGGCATGCATTTTGGTTATATTTAATTTTTTTATTTATATAAAAAAGTTTTTTAATTAAAGCAAAATATTTTCACTATATCATGATTTTTATTTATGTATGACGACATTTCAACCTAAAAATTTAAGTTTTTATCGATTGGATAAACAACACAAAAATGGTTGTCGTTTAGATAACAACAACAGCTGACTTTAACAATAGCGAATATCGTTTCAAAATTTTACTGATAATTTTTCAATTTTCTTTTTTTTTACAATTCGACTATCGTTAAAAGAAGTTACTGAATCGCGGTACTGAAAAGTTATTAATATCTCCTGAATGGCAATATTTTTTTTAAATGTAAACATTTTTAAATGTAAAGATATTTCTAAATTTAAAATTATTATTTCCGACGTTTTGATATGATTTTCTGAAACTCAATTAATATTTTCTAATTTATAATTGGAAATTTTATTTTCAGTTTTTATTATAATTGATATTTTCTTAAATTTGAATGGAAAATTTAAAAAGTGAAATTTTGTATTTATGTGAATAATAATGCTTTATTAATTATAAACAATTTTTAAAAATTAGATGTAATCGCAATCAGATATTTTATAGGTAAAGCAGAATAATAATTCTATATAACTATGTAGAACTGTTTTGTAAGCAAAAAACTCATTGACGAACTCGGTAACTCTATTTTGTAAAGACAACAAAAAGTTAACCCCCCAATCTCACATCACACTGAAATTGTAAAATCGTTGTGTACGTATTATCAACGAAAAATTGTTCGAATTAGTCGAATCCATCGCCATTAAATTTTATGCTCAAACATCTGACTGCAATCTCATTTTTAAAATGTTGTCGAAGCGTAAACTTGAAAACATTTGTATACTTCTCTCTCTTATTTTATTTTAAGTAGAGTTACCAAGTTTATTATACAGGCACATGTTTGAGGGAAAATGTTTACATTTATTATTATTAGTATTATTTTAATAATAGTTAATAATATTTATGCTCTATAATTAACAAACTTGCGTTTTTGTATGCGCATTTCAAAAAATAAATCATTATAATAGATTTAACAAGTTAAAACTTTAATTACAATTTTACAGAATCCAGTAAATTTGCATTAAATTTATAACAGGGTAACATTAATCATCGTTAGTGTCTGCCACTATTCGCACGAAAATTTTGGTGCCATTAGTGTGACCACTGCGGAAAATGTGTGTGTATTAGTAAAAAAAATGTGAGTGTATTGAGTTTTTCGAACTTGCAGTGTGATGTGAGATTGGTGGGTAATATGCCAAACTTATGTTCATATTTGTAAAAGAATAATGAAAAAACGTATGAAATAAAAGACCAACCCGTGTATACTCTTAACATTGTTCTGTATGATATCTGGTTGAAAATATTAACATTCATGTTAAAATAGAAATAACTATTGCAAAGCTAATTAGAACAAACAAAAATTATGGCGGCATCTACTGTGGCATAGTCACGCTGAGCAAAATGAAGTGACACTCTGTTATACAAAAGAAATGTATTTTCCCCACAACAAAATACTGCAGAATTTTATGTAAATAAAATAACCGATTTATTTCTAACATGCAGTTACTATGAATATACATACATACATATATATAATATATGTACATTATTTGTATTATATAATATGTGTATGTATGTATATTTAAATATTACACACAAAAAATACAACATCAAACGTTATTTTTGTGTTTTTCTCTTTAAATAAATTAATACATAAATTTTTTTGCTAAATTTACATTTGGGCAATTCACAACAGGTGTTGTATATTGTATGTTGTATTGAAATACACAATACAATCATTTGTTGTGAACACTCAGTTGTATTTTCATATTGTAAAACGCTTTCTTTAGTAATTTTCGATCCAACGAGGAAAGATCGCTTCGTCGCTTCTGCTATTTTGTATAAGAGAAAACACTTGTCAGTGTTTGCTTTTTGGTCGTGAGATGTACCCTGGAGTTTTAGTTACGTACCTCTTGCATTTTAATTTATAATGAAAAAAAAATGTTAAATGTTTTGGTTGGTACTGAAAGAGAAAATACATACTAAAAATATAAACATTAATTTTTATATAAATAAACTTATCGATGTATTTGCGTTATTTGCCATATTTTATTTTATAATTATTTATGCTGATAATATTGTATGTATTTGTTTTTTCTTTTTCATAAAAACTGGCATTCACTTGGAACTGATATGTTATGATACAATATACAACATTTACTAAACATAGCAAATGAAGTTGGATCGTGTATCAGATTTTTCAGTGAAAATTACCAACAACAATTTTACACTATTGTAAAGTGATACACGATACAAGAGATACAACGATACATTACCCATTGTGAATTGCCCAATTGTTTTTTTTATTAACAACTAGGTATTTTAGCATTATTTGCTTTAGATGTTGGTGAATTTTTACTCCCTTTATATTAACTCGTAGTGTCTGCTTGTCGAAAAAATTTTGGATCGATTTTAACCACTTTCCCGTGACCCAATCGATCTGAAATTTTGCAGGCAGGCTTGTGGCAATGACAGAAATGATCTAACATATTTTTTTAGTGATGCCAAAACAATGGAAACTTTTAAATTTTTCTACCAGAGTTGATAAAAAAATGTACAAAGGGTTTGTTTTTGTTATATTATTACCATAACGACCACAAAAACAACAAGTCCAGCTATGAAAACAATGCAACATTTAGAATAACAACAAGAACAATATAGAAATATCATGTTTTTTTTTATTTTTTTTTACTTTTTCAGAGATTTCCCTGGACCTGTTCCACCGATTTTAATGATTTTTGAAGTAGAAATCTTTCCATGAATTTGGTGAATCATTCTCACTAAAAATGATCACTGTAGCTGCACTATTGAGGGCGTGATCGTGACAAGAACAACATAGAAAATTATTTTTTTTTCAAGACTTTTTTAGTTCTTCATTCAAATCTCGGGCCCTAATCCACCGATTTGGACGATTTTAAATAGCAAATTTCTCAGGATGTTAGTGAATCATTGTTATGTCAACGAGTACCCTAGCTGCCGGATTGATGCCGTCATCGTGATTTCCACAGACGGACAGACGGACATCGCTATATCAACTCCGGTTGTTATAAGGATCACAAATATATAAATTTTATGGGGTCCAAAATTTTTTTTCTAATTATTACAAACGGAATGACAAACTTATATATACCCTCTGCACACTGGAGTGGAGGGTATAACAACTCTACAACAGCAACAATGAGTCATATGTTTTTCAAATAGGAAAAAACTGTTTATGTGTTAGTTTCGGTCATTCCCCAGTATGCATTGAAATATTATTTCGCCAATGTTGGAGAAAAGTTAAGTTCTTAAATTGATGTGAAATGTAATTCTCAACTTGGGTTGAACAATTTTTCTCCTTGTTTGCTTTCAACTTGACATCAAGTTGAGACTTAACATTTTTTCCAATCTTTGGGAAACATTTTTACTCTCAATTGGATATCCAACACTTTTCTCCACTTGAGACCAAACATTTTTTCAACTTGAATACGATTTGTGTTAAGTCTGAGATATTATTTAAATATGTCATAAATAATAAATTAAATTAAAAAATGCCAAAAAAGTACAAATAAATCATTGATATATTTTTAATTATTTCTGCTTTTTGTCAAATTTTTCAAAAAATGTACAACTAATTAATTCATTTATTTTTAATTCTAGATTTTAAAAAATGTACATAATATGTACATTTAATGTTAAATATGTACATAGTAATGTTAAATACATAATGAAATTAAATTGAAAATTGAAACATTAAAAAAAGTAATTGTTTTCATTTCTAAAATTAGTATAATATTTTTTAATATGGCAATTCCGTACCTTCCATTTGATACCGATTGGAAATATTTCTTTGCTATCAAGTTGAGAATCACAAATTTCTCAATTTGATAACTATGAAAATCGCCATATAAAAAATGTGCCTTTTAAGTTGAGAAGACTATATTCGAACTATTGAGGGCATTTGAGAATTAACGTTGGAGATTTGAAAAATGTATTTGATCTCAAATGCACCTCAACTTGATAGCAAACAAAAATGTTTAGTGGGACATTTATTGTAGGGTCGTTTGCACACACACAAAAAATAGAAAATAAATTGTCAATAAGCAAAGCAAGTGGCTTCGAAATTCGATGATGCCAGTTAATCATTTTTTGTTCACGCGGAATTTATAATTGGAGGAATTTTTTTCTCGAGAAATGTATTTTCCGTGAGAAAGAAATTCCTTGAGAATATTCATAATTGGGATGAATAACTTTTAATTGGAACTTTTTAGTCAGAATAAATCATAATTCTAGTTAGATATTAGTTAATATTTAATTAGAAAAAATATTGTGGTGGCATCTACGCAATTATTGAGGCAGTCACGGAAAAATTAAATGCAAGTCTGTTTTTTTTAATATAACAAAAATGGATTTTCCCTTTAACAAAATATGGCAGAATTCTTTATAAATGAAATGCAAAATGGAAAATCAATTTTGTGCTAATTCTTAACAAAATTAATAAAATATATATATGTATTATTATATTTATTAATATTTGTAATTTTATTTGACACAATTTCACACACAGTTTTACAGATCAACTGTTTTAATTAGAAAAAATATTTTGGTGGCATCTACGCAATTATTGAGGCAGTCACGGAAAAATTAAATGCAAGTCTGTTTTTTTTAATATAACAAAAATGGATTTTCCCTTTAACAAAATATGGCAGAATTCTTTATAAATGAAATGCAAAATGGAAAATCAATTTTGTGCTAATTCTTAACAAAATTAATAATATATATATATATGTATTATTATATTTATTAATATTTGTAATTTTATTTGACACAATTTCACACACAGTTTTACAGATCAACTGTTTTCAACTGATTTAGAAGTTTTCTGTTTTTGAAACAGTAGTGCCAATTTGTAATATTTTGTGATGTAATGAAAATCGCAGAATAATAAGTTAATACACAATAAAAAATATTAAATTTTTAAGTTTTATATACATATTGCAATAAAAAAAACTTTGGTAAATTTACATTGAAGATGGTCAGAAATGAATGAGAAAACAAGTAAGAAAATTATAGTCGGTCTAGACCGACTATACGATACCCTATACCATGCGTTTAGAAACCCTATCTCTTAGGCCCAACTAACTGGACATTGAAAATAAGCAAAAACCAAATTTGAGTGGGATTTTTATTAATTTTTTTGGCTGCAGATATGAAAAAGTTCATATCGGATGCTATATCTACAAAGGGACTAGGTCCAAAAATGGACCGATCCTGATCATGTTTGGTAAAGTCTCTTGTATTTTGCAAAAATATGTACAAACAAAATTTGAGAAGAATCAGTGCAATATTTTTGTTTTTTAATAGATTTAAGTGAAGATCGGGAAGCAGCTCTATATGGGCTCACAGGGATCATTTTTGGACTACTCATTAGTGGATGTAATGAACGCATACAAACCCAATTTGAGTAAGATCTATATGACAATTTGGATCTTATGGAAATTTATGTCGATTTCATATGGGTAATTTGTATGGGGGCTAGGTCTGAACATGGACCGATTCCCACCAATTTCAATAGCGTTCATCCCATGGGCGATAAAAGCTTATATACCAAATTTCATCAAAATATATTCATATTTGCGACCTGCAGTTTGATTACAAACTTTACATGGACACACAGACGGACGGACGGACGGACGGACGGACGGACGGACGGACGGACATTGTTAAATCAACTCAGAAAGTGATTCTGATTCGATCGGTATAATTAAAGATGGGTCTAGGTCAAATATTTTTGGTTGTTACAAACAGCAGCACAAAGTCATTATACCCAAACCACATAGTGGTATAGGGTATAAAAATATATAGGCATTTCAGAAAAGCACATTTAATATTAAACTTTATGCACAAAATATATGGGTTTTTGTTGTTTCGAATTTAACTGTGGCTCTAAGTGAAAAGTTTTAGACCGATCGTATATTACATCTTGAGGATCCTCACCTAATATTTTCAAATATATTAAATTCTTTTTAACTCATTTAACCTCATTACGAAAATAGTAAAACAGTAAATATGGAAAATCCACGCACCTCAAAAAATTGTTTTCTATGAAATAAATTAAAGACATTTCATATTATACAATTTTCTTTCAAAAATGTATCAATTATTGCAAATTTGAAATTTGACATATAGTATTTGTACATATATTTGTATAGATTTCGCAGTATGAAAAGAACTATTATTTCTTTATTTAGAATATATGTAAGTATTGCTCGCAAAAAAATGCAACATCATGAATGAAACACATAGACGACTGCTGGCAGCAGCATTTGTAGTCGTATAGTCAGCTACTTGATTTTTCTGAATACGACAGCAACATATAATACAAATGCTTTTTATTTAAATATACAATTACTTTTACTTATTTAAAATGCATTAGTACAACGTAAAAATAAATAAATTAGTTTAACGCCTTTTGATTATTAATGGAATTATAGCCTTTCATTTTGCGATTTTTTTTTTAAACAAAATAAAATATTTCATAGCACTAACTTCTTTTACATATTTTGTTATATTGTCAACACTATTTTTGTTTTGTAGCCAACAAAACACACTTGCAGTTTTTTTTTTTCTATTTGAAGAACATATGACTGCCATTGTTGCTGTTGTAGAGTTGTTTTTTTTTTGATTTTGTTTCGTTAACTCTTTTGTATTAAAGCACCTCCAATATATGTATCCATTTTAGTTTGCAAATTCAGTATATTTATAATTTATTACTTACAGCAAAAAATAATAGAAACAATTTTATCAGTTATGCTTACGAAACTATATAAATAGACTTGAAGTTGGCTGCAAAAGCAGTAGCCTGTGTAAAGAACAAGTTAGCGACATGTAACTGTTACGTAACGTGTCAGCCTTTTTTTCACATGAAAAGTATTGGGACGTTCCGGTTACGTTCGGTAACTGTTTTAAATGATTTTCATGTAAAAAAAAACAACTGACTCGTTACGATTACGGGTAGAAAACATTGACCTTTTATATGTATTATAATGCTATGAATGCATTTATCTTTATTTTATTTTATTTATATATTCTTTTTTTTTTGTATTGTATATTATTTTTTTTTATTATTATTACTATTTCATTTAATTATTTTTTTCTTTAAATAAATTAATACATAAAAATTTGTTTTTTAAATTATTGGTGAACTTTTACTCCCTTTACTTACTGCCTTTATATTAACTGGTAGTGTCTGCTTGTCGACAAAATTTTGGATCGATTTTTAGCCCCTTTCCCGTCAGCCAATCGATCTGAAATTTTGCATGCAGGCTCGTGGCAATGACAGAAATGATCTAACAAATTTTTTTAGTGATGCCAAAACAATGGAAACTTTTAAAATTTTCTACCAGAGTTCACAAAAAAATGTACAAAGGGTTTGTTTTTATTATATTATTACCACAACGACCACAAAAACAACAAGTCCAGCTATGACAACAATGCAACATTTAGAATAACAACAGGAACAATATGGAAACATCATGTTCTTCATTTTTTTTTTTAATTTTTCATAGATTTACCTGGACCTGTTCCACCGATTTTAATGATTTTTGAAGTAGAAATCTTCCCATGAATTTGGTGAATCATTCTCACTAAAAATTATCACCCTAGCTATCCTATTGAGGGCGTGATCGTGACAAGAACAACATAGAAAATTATATTTTTTCAAGACTTTTTTTAGTTCTTCATTCAAATCTCGGGCCCTAATTGACCGATTTGGACGATTTTAAATAGCAAACTTTTCAGGATGTTAATGAATCATTTTTTATGCCAACGGGCATCCTAGCTGCCCGATTGATGCCGTCATCGTGATTTCCACAGACGGACAGACGGACAGACGGACAGACGGACAGACGGACAGACGGACAGACGGACAGACGGACATCGCTATATCAACTCCGGTTGTTATAAGGATCACAAATATATATATTTTATGGGGTCCAAATTTTTTTTTCTAATTATTACAAACGGAATGACAAACTTATATATACCCTCTGCACACTGGAGTGGAGGGTATAAAAACACAATGCAACAACAACATATTTAAGAATGTTATAATAATAAAATAGAAATAAAACAGACATTTATGCATACAATAGCACACTTATCCGATACTGTCTGTAAATTTTACTTATATGTATAAAAAAACCGAATACACTTAGAAAAATAAATGCATTAAGAGCTAAATACTATGGAGGTATATAAGTACTTGCCATAGTAGCATTTTATTTTTTCTCTTCTGTATGACTCTTCTAGTTTCATCAATATATTTTAGGAAGTGGGGAATTGTATCAAGAAATTTGATTCATACTTCTCCGATTGCCATGCTTTTAGAAAAGATTAAGCTTTTTCCTTTCCCAAGGTGAAGCATCTGCTTAGTGATTCAGTATTGTGTTTCAGTTATTAATGTTAGAATACATTTTTTTTCTCTTAAAATCTAGTGAAAAGCTCTTACAAAATTAATTACTATTATTAAAATTTTTCCGTATTTTTATAACCTATACCACTATTTGGTTTGGGTATAATGACTTTGTGCTGCTGTTTGTAACTACCAAAAATATTTGACCTAGACCCATCTTTTATTATACCGTTCAAATCAGAATCACTTTTTGAGTCGATTTAACAATGTCCGTCCGTCCGTCCGTCCGTCCATCCGTCCGTCCGTCTGTGTGTCCATGTAAACCTTGTAATCAAACTGCAGGTCGCAAATATAAATATATTTTGACGAAATTTGGTATATGAGCTTCCGTCGGCCATGGGATGAAATTGGTGAGAATCGGTCTGTATTCAGACCTAGCCCCCATACAAATGATCCCTATGAAATCGACATAAATTTCAATAAGATCCAAATTGTTTTATAGATTTTAGTCAACTCTTAGTCATAGGCCCCATATAGAGCTGCTTCCCGATCTTCACCTAGTCGCCATATAGACATAGCATCCGATATGAACTTTTTCATATCTGCAGCCAAAAAAATTAATAAAAATGCCACTCAAATTTAGCTGATGCTTCTTTTCTATATCCAATTAGTTGGGCCTAAGAGATAGGGTCTCAAAACACATTGTATAGGGCATGGTCGGACTAGACCAACTATAATTTTCTTACTTGTTTGTATATGTATTTCATATTGTAAATAATAATCCCCCCAGCTGCAAAAAATATATGGTCAGCATTAGGGTTTCCATTCTCGGTTATCGAATACTCGAGTACTTGGTTACTCGGTTATTTCTCTGTTTTATATATTACTCGGAAACTCGGGTTTTCACCATTAATACTCGGTTATTATTTAAACCATTGCTAATAAATAAATGAATTCAAGTGAATTCAAATTCAAAACTAATAACCTTGCAAATAAAATAGTATTCCTTGGAAATAAAATAGTATTGGTTTTACTTTTTCATATTTAATTTTGAAGAAAGTTTATTCGATAAATTGATGTCAACCAAAAACTCAAATAAAAAGTCTGAAGTCTGGAATTTTTTTAATAAAAATAATGAAGACGCAAAATGTTTGAAGTGTGGGAAAGTTATCTTCTGTAAAGGACCACTTAAAAAAACTTGATATATTTATTAATAAAAAGCGAAATAGTTCAGAAGCACTTCCGATGATATCCACTGGTTCCGATTGCGCCAAAAAAAACAAGAACTTTACAAGGTAATTTATTCAATTACGTGAATCGAGACTCTTTGGGGGAAATTTTAGCAAAATGTGCTGCTGTGGATGGATTTTCCATACATGCTATTAAAAATTCTTCAGCTCTAAACGGATTTGTTCAATATCGCGGTTATGAAATGCCAAAAAGTGATACATCCATCATGAATCACATTAAAGATTTTGCTGTACAGAAAAAAACAGAACTTACCAAATACTTATCGACCTCGAGTTCAAAAAATAATGGACAAAAATTTAGTATTACCATAGACGAATGGACAGGCAGAAATGTTAAACGATATTTGAACGTAACCTTACACAGTAAAAAATAAAGCGCATGTCTTAGATTTGATGCCAATTGAAGGTTCATGCAATGCAGTTAAGTTGAAAAATTTGGTTGAAGAAAAATTGCTTTGCTTTGGTCTGAAATTTGTGAAAGACATTATCGCTTCCACAAACGATGGAGCTGCAGTGATGCAAAAATATGGAAGGTTAATAGAAGCTATATGCCAACTTTGTTTCAATCATTCTATTCACCTAGCAGTAATTGATGTTTTTTATAAAAAAAAATGTAAACGAAAACATAATTTTAAGTGAAGGTGATGATAATTATGACAGTGATGAAAACAGTGAAGAAAATCCCAGTAGTTTGGATGCAAATGCAAACATAAGTTTTGATAATGTTGAAGAAATAATTACAACTTTAGACCAGATATAGGAAAAACATTAGCCGAAACTAGAACCGTTATTAAAAAATTTAAAAATTCACCAGTAAGGAACTCAATTTTGCAAAATTATATCATAAACCACGAAGGCAAAAATTTGAGTTTGATGTTGGATTGTAAAACCCGCTGGAATTTTCTTATCCCAATGATTGAATGTTTCTTAAAATTGAAAGAATGTATCAAGAAAGCACTGAATGATATTGGTTGTTTCGATATTTATAAAAAGGAAAATGAGGTAGTTTCGGAAGAAATTTTAAAAATTATGAAACCAACTGAATTGGCTGTTAACGAATTAAGTAAAGAAAATGCTACGTTGTTAACTTCTGAAGGAGTTTTTAAATTTTTGTTTGAAAAGCTTCGTGAAATTAATGCTAGTTTAAGCAAAGAATTATTAACTGCATTAAAAACTAGACTGAACGACAGACGAAATGAAACAGTAATAACGTTGTTACTATATCTTCAGTGTGGAAAAATGCCTCGAGCCAATGGTGATTTTACATATTCGTCAAAAATTGCAATTTGTGAATTTGAATAAAATATATCCATTCTTTGAATAAAATATATCCAGTTTCTGCTATTTCTGAAGAAGCGGGTAGTGACAGCGTGTCAATAGACGATGGCTTCGAAATAGAAGAAACGCATACAAATGAGCTAAATCAAGATATAATTAATTAAAAATATAAAAATATATGAATTACAAATATGTTTTTTTGTTTGAAATACTCGGTTAACCGAGTACTCGGTTAATTTTCCTTACATATACTCGAAAACTCGGTTAGTTGATTTTGCGGAGTAATTGGAAACCCTACTCAGCATCCTAACTCTATTTAAAGGTAAACAAGACGGCAAAAGAAACATTCCATGTACAAATCGAACTTTTAATCATTTTCCTAATACGAATTTCTTCGATATTTTTGCACGTACTAGGACAATCCCAGAACAACCCGACCTGATGTATAGATGGCAGCAGTAGTTTGGAGAAATTACTTTTGTGAAAAGTTGCAACCTTATAAAAAAAACTAAAAATTAAATAAAATAATAAAAATTATATTGGTCTAAACAAAATCAAAACAAACATAGGATTTTAGTTTTCAGGTTTGGCGACAGTTTGTAGCCATCAAAATAAACGAGCTCAGTGAATTTGCAAACAACATTAAAGCCGAGCAAGGTTCTTTTCCGGGGGAGTCTGCTCCTTCATTTACGACCATAAAATATTGAGTGGCGGAGTTTAAACCACAGCGTAGGAGTTGACAAGGCAAACACCGTAGTGGTCGACAAATTGAGGTGGCCACGACAGAATTGGTGAAGAAAATCCTCAAAATGGTATTGGATGATCAACGGCTGAATGAGCGTGGCAAAAAAGAAAGCGTTGCTACATCAAGACAATCCACCAGTTCACATATCCATTATTGCGATGACCAAAATCCATGAATTAAATTTCGAATTGCTTCATCACGCATCTTATTTATATTATCTTCTGTTTCCAAACTTGAAACAATGGCTCTCAGTGGTAGAAGATTTGCCAACAGTGAAGAGGTTGAGTCTGTGGTTGATGGCTATTTTAAGGAGTTAGAAAATTCTTACTCTAAACAGGGCAGCGAAGCTTTTGAATATCACTGAAAAAAGTGTATCGAGCTTAAAGGAGATCATGTTGAGAAAAGAAAACATATTGTCCAAATATGTTTGTTGCGTCGGGTTGTTCTGGGATCGCCCTCGTATGAAATATAAACTTTTATAAAAAGTGAAGTTTTTAAATGACATTATTGACATCATTTTTTCGTGAAATGTTGCAATGCAAATATTATATAAAATTGCCAAGGTTCTTCTCTGAATCTTCTGACAGCGATAGTGTCTTCTAAGAATGAGTATAAGTACAGGGTGGGGCATCCTTTATGTCGGCATGTAAATATTGAACAATGCAAAAGAACCGATTTCCGTATATGAGATATTTTTACTTAACTTGGTCCTTTTCAACTCATATTAATTTTTGAATACGATCTTCATCAAATGGCCACTCTGTTGGCCACAGCAAATTTGGGCCTTTTTTGCTGCATTTTCCACAACTTTTTCGAGAATCTCGGGCGTTATAGAAATGACGGTATGTGGCAACTTGCCTAGTCATCGTGTTGCAGAGACGGCATTTTTTGATTTACAGTGTGGCGTCTCATATGGATTCTCGGCAAAACTCTCTTTTACTTCTTTAACTGTTCTTTGGAACATCTTGGTCATTGATTAACGGCTTGTGTCGTTGCCATTACTAGGCGGTGCTTCTTGGCCACAGCGATAGCACGTTAAGTTAATTCTGAAAGACTATTTTATGGACCGCGATACATGGTAAAAATGTGCTGCAATAATGTTTCAAAAATATGTTTTCTCAATCAATCGGTTGACAAATGTCAGTTATTAATGATGCCATATCGACATAAAAGATGGCGTACCCTGCAAAATATTATTCTTTTTTCCTTTCCTTTCCTTTCCTTTCCTTTCCTTACCTTTCCTTTCTTTTCCTTTCCTTACCTTTCCTTTTCTTTCCTCTCCTTTCCTTTCCTTTCCTTTCCTTTTCTTTTCTTTTCTTTTCTTTTCTTTCCTTACTTTAAAAGGAAAAAAAAATCATGAAAAAACTGTAAACGCAGTTTTACTCCATTTGATCTCTAGTTTTAGAAGTACATCACTTGCAATTTTTTTTTGGTAAATTTAAGATAAACGATGGACACGTTAGAAAATTAAAAATCATATTTTTCGTTAAATCTTTTGTTTTTTGAATATCTTTCCACGTCAGCAGTAAGCTTGATTCTTTTGCTTTTTTCGTTAATTGTCACAAAGAAAAATTATTCATAATATTTTATTTTGGAAAATAAAAAAATAATTTCGACCGACAATTTTCGATAACGAATACGATGAGTTTTGACCCCTGAAATATTTTATGAATTAGGTCTTTTATTGGTAACCATTCTAACCAACATATTGCATTTTCAAAGTGTACTTAGCTACACATAATTAACTATACATACGAACTCTCATACATTTAAATGTTTAAGGATACTTTAACGAGAAATGAGTATGAAAATGTCACCAGAGACAAGACATAAATGTTCCATATGTCTTTCGTTCTTATTATAATTTTTTTTTACAACGCATGCTCTCATAATAATGAAACCAACAAAAAAAAAAAAAAAACAGAAAAATAAATTAATAAAAATTACAAACAGATACCATTTTCGTCGTCCCCTTCCTTGTGCAGTGGCTCCACAAACGTGAGTTAGACAGTGAAGAATAAAGGCAGGAATCATTTAACAAAACATTACTTTATGCACGAGTATATGGTGATATGTAAACTTGGTTTTAGTACAGCCAGAAACTAGCAATAACAAATTATATGACAGAGTATGACAGTGTTTCATAAAGTACGAGTAAGTAGAAACTAACGAAAATAATTTCTAGTCTACATGTTCCTCTTTTTTCATTTTGGTCTGCCTGCAACAACAATATACTGTCATTCAAACGTAAACATCAGGGACCGAAAATAATAGTTATTTTGATATTTAAAAAAAAAAAAAATAAAATATAGAACTAAATGTCGAAGAACTGATTTCAGTATATCATTCAAATCCGTGTGAAGCTGACTTTAAGACAAAACTTTGCTTTTTATAATTTTTATTGCCAAAAGCAAATATGAGAAATGAAAAAAATATATATTGAAAAATTTGTTGGCTGTTAATATTAACAACTATTAATAGTTAAAACGAAGCTCACTTTTTTTGTGAGCTCTCATTTTTTTCCTGCCTAGTTTGGTTTTAAAAATCAGATTTATTTCGCTCGAAAAAAATAATAATGAAAAAAATTACTTTTGTGATTGAAAAAATAAAGACAAAAAAAAGTAATTCTGCTTGATAAAAAAAATTCGAAAATAATTTATATTTTGTGACTTTTATGAAAAAAGGTATAACCGTTACGGTCCCTGCTGAACACACTTTATATACACATGCTTTTTAAAAAAAAGTTATCGTCATACAAGGAATTTCATGTGAGTACAGTAACAATTCCATAATTCGGCTAACAGATAGCGGCTCTTTATGCAAAGTGAAAAGTGGACTAAATTACAATCCAACAAAAACAAAGCGATCTAGGAAGTGATATAGATCCGATGTGTGGGATCATATGGCATGTGTGCCAAATAGACAGCATTTGCGGGAAACATGGTTTTACTTCTTTAATTCAAAAACAAAGTGTACAAAAAGTTGTCGATTTCTTTCGGAAGTGCATGTCAAATATAGTCCTCCGATCATTACAGGCAAATTCTTGAATTGTTTAAAGAAGTGATTTTGACAGGGAAGACAAGAAACGTCCTGGCCAAGAAAAAAAGTGCGAAGATGTAGAATTGGAAGAAGAATATGCAAAATAATAGGTCTGTTCTGCCAGAACAATATCTTTTAAAAGTTTAGCAAAACTCAAGCATTGAGTAATTTCATATTTACGCTCTTCGCTCTCATTTTCTATTTTTCTGGTGGAACAACTTGAAGCAAAAACCATGCTTCGTAGTAAATTCTTCTTCTGAATCACTGCTTGATTCCAATAAATTTTCATATAAAACTAATTTTTCCATTTTATTTATTTTTACCAAAATTTTATTCTTTTTGACAAAAATCAAAAAAAACCAAAACAACGAATGAAAACAACTATTTCTGTCACTTTTCTTAAATGGTTGAAACTTACTCACACAAATTTGTTCTAGCAAAGTTCAAGCTGTTCAAGCATGGTGAGTTGTGGTAAAAAACTGCAAATGTCTCTCTCTTTAGCTTGACATTTTCTGGTGGAACGCACTCGGCTAATGTTCAACATACTTGAACATGCTTCAACATCGTGGGGGAACAGAACTAATATGAGTGCTTAGTCCCGAATGAACAAATTGTCCATAAAAAAATTAACATTTTCATGATGAAAAAATTCCCCAAATTTTAATACAAAAGCGCGCGCAACATATGAATAAATTCCCCAATTAAAAAAAAATTAAAAATGAACTAACTATCCAAATTCATATTCGCAATCAATATAAAAAAGAGCAAAAAAAAAACTTTAGTTCGGCATCCAATCGTTTTCTTAATATTTCAAAAAAATTTAAATTTTATATTCGCTGTCAATCCAATAATTTTCCTTTTTAATTCTTCAAAAACATTAGAGCCATAAAATGATGGTAACACCAATTGGCATCATTTGAATGCAGTTTATCTTCTCAGTGCTTGGCAATAATGGAACGAACATCCTGTCAATTTTGTCGAAGAGTAAGCAGTTTTTAAGGCACTACGCATCGCTGTTTCGTAGTCCGTTATAAATATTGCTGGTTCCATTTAAAATAAATTTTGTTCGTTATATCTAAACAAACTTTTATAGTATTTTTGCGTTTTCTTATCAATAAAATGAAAAATAATAATCTGAAAAATATGTTTCGGCGATTAAAATAATCTGACGACAACTGCCAAATTAAAAAATTAACAAATTCCCCAAAAAATTTTAAACTGAAATTAAAAATGAATTCATTCCCCAAAAACGTCATGATGAACAAATTCATTCTTTTTTGGAAATTTGTTCATTGGGAACTAAGTACTCAAAGCCCCTAAAATCGTTGAAATTAATACAAAAGTAAGGAAATTGGATGTCATACGAATTGAAGCCGCGAGACATCAAGAGGCGATTCTGCATGTCTGAAATGATGCTTCAACGATTCAAAAGGAAGTAATTTTTGCATCGTATTGTTACTATTGTTACTGAAAAGTGCATGCATTGGACAAATCGAAGTACGGGAAATTCTGTATTAAACCCTGCCAACGAGGATATAAACACCAAATTATACGACGCTAGTTTTGTGAAAATAGAGTGGCCGAGAAAAGCCGGGAAATGCCAAATAAAATTTTTAACGCTGGATATTATGAAGAATAAAACAGAATCTCAAAAGGAGAAATATTCTTGAAAATATAACAAAAATTCTTCTTAGTTGTAATTTAAATGGAAGGAATAGGCCGGAAGAACACGTCTATCAGCCTTAAAAAACTTAAGACTAGATTGCAGTTTGCTAAAGACCAAGTTGACAAGGATAAAACCTTCCGGAACAGCGTTATAATTGCTGATGAAACCAAATTGAGCAAATACGTAAGTCCAATCAAAGCATTTACGTAACAGAGTAAGGCACGATGGAGGTCATATGTGGATGCATGTCATTAGCTGGGATCGTAAACATAATATTGATCGATAACACTATGTCATATCTCACATACCTCTATCTAAACATACTGAAAAGCAATTTATTCCAAAGTGCCGAGAAATGAGTACAAGAGAAGAGTATAGGTTTTACCAGGACAATGCATCCAAGCATATGCCAGAACTTCTACAAACATGTCCAGTTTATAACTTTTTACCAGATCTCAATATTTTTGAGAACTTATCGAGTGCTTTGGGGGAGCAATATTAGAATACATGAAATAAGTAACTACCAGGACTTATAGAAGGCAGTGTAACTTGAATGGCAGAAGATTAGACGGAATATACTCAAAAACTTGTTAATTCTATGCAATAGCAGTTTTAAAACATTATAAAATATGAAAAAAAATTATGTTAAATTATTAACTATAAATAAGTTAATTTATTCAGTTTATTTTATACACAAAATAATTTGTGAGATTGCTTTTCTTTGAACTTTTTTTTGTGTTCAATATTTTCTTGTAAGTGAATTGTTTCCGGTTTTATCTATAAAATTAATAGGCTAGGTGATTTCTTGTGACCGATGTTAGTGTGTCAGTTTCAATCCTATTCTAACCAAATATCCCTCATTTAAATGGTATTTCTTTTTAGCTGTCCACCAGATTTACAGATTTTTACATTTTTGCACTCTCTTCGAGTTATGCTAATTTAAAGTTGCAACTAACACATACATAAAATTATACAATGCTGTGTGTGTATTTATTAAATTTTTTAATGTGTTTGCAAAAAAAATGAGTTTGTTTTCTTCATTCACAACAATAATTGTGCTGATTTGAAAAGTAAATTTGGATATAAACCAATAACGCCAATAATCGATATTTATAGTTTTGAATTGTGAATTGGCTTAAACTGATTTGCATACCTTTAGGGTCTTATAAAATTATTTATTTAATGAAAAAAAATAAAATTTCCTAGAATGTGCACTCGAACTTCAAGGGCTGGGATCTGCAAGTTATAAAAAAAACAATAAATAATATAAGCGGATTAAAATTAAAATACAAAAAAGAGTGCGGTTTGAGAACAACCCAACCTGACATATAGATGGCGGCAGTAGTTTAAAAAAAATTAATGTGGTGGAAATGGCAACCTAAAAAACATTTGTTTTTACTTACTTTCAAGGCGCCACGATGTTTTGAATAGTTTTTCGGACCCATCAAAGTTAAACGATCTCAGTAAATTTGTAAGAATTGATCACCATTATGTTATTCAATACTTGCATTTGAAAGGTCTCAATCCAACTTCGGGAGATTCTACTTCGCGAGATTCTACTGGGGGCCGTACGAGCTGCTTAACTAAAACGGCCACGCCAGAAATGGTTAAGAAAATCCATAAAATGTTATTGGACGATCGTAAGCTAGGTGCGTGAGCTAGCTAGAAATATGGAGATGACAAAGTTGTCCGCAAGATGGGTGTCGCGTTTGCTCACAATGGAACAAAAACAGCGTCGCTTAAATGTTTTAATTGAGTATTTGGCAATGTTACACCGTTATAAAGATGATTTTTTTCGTCAATTCGTAACCATGGAACAGTCCAATGTAGTATACCTAACAGGTCTGCAATGCCTACATAGTACATAGAACAGACAATCAATAGTGTCAATTACTAGTCACACTATTGTATGTACAGTGTAATGCAATATTTGTTTGGTCAATGTAAATAAGTAACAAAAGCCTTCATGATATCGAATAAAGCAAATAGTTTATGTAAGTTAATTGCTATAGGTTAAATAAGCTAAACCAAATTTAGTAATAAAAAGTGCTGAAACCCAAAAATAAATAAGATTTTAATTTAGACAACTTTATCGGCAACAACTGCCTCTGTTTCCTTTAATTCAAATTTCAATTTGCCCTTACTCCGTAAGAACGGAAAATACAATAGATCAACCAGTGGCAAACTCGACCGGTTTAAAAACCAAACAAAGGACCATATTCTACTACATGGCGATCCCGCCAGTATATTTATTACATTTTTACCATACTAAACGGTTGATTAAAATGGGAGATTCGTACCCAAAGAAAGCGACGACAGTTCCATCACAAGGCAAGGTTATGGCGTCTGTGTTTTTATTGATTATTTTCAATATGAGAAACAATCAACGGCGAATATTTTCCTAACTTACTCCAGCTTTGATGATGAAAATAGGAAATAAAAAAACTGCACTTAGTGAAAATGAAAGAATTGTTGCATTAAGACAATGCACCAGTTCACACATCCAAAGATAGAATTGCTTCGTCATTATTTTCTATATCAAAACTTGAAAAAATGGCCCGATGGTAAATAATTTGCCAACAATGAAGAGATGGAGTCTGCGGTTGATTGCGAATTTAACGAGCTAGACAGCTCTTACTATAATCAGGGTGTCGAAGCTACTGAATATCGCTGGAAAAAGTGTGTCAAGCTAAACGGAGATTATATTTAGAAATAAAAGAATTTTCCAAAATTTGATGTGTTTTCTTTATCAGTTCGAGTTGTTCCGGCACTTCCGTCGTATATTTTAACGAAATTTAGTATATAGTTTTTTTTATCAGCCATAGGACGAACGCTGTTAAAAGTGATGAAAATTGGTGGATCGTTAGACCTAGCCCGAATACAAAAAACTCTTATTCGATCCATCAAGATTGTATTAGAACCAAGTAACCATATGTATATATATATCGATAAAATTTGGCGTATGCGTACATATTATACGCACTAATTAGTAGTTCACATTGAGTGACTTTTTGTTTAGTTTAGTTTAGTTTATTTATTTATGATTTCCCATACAACAAGATTTATAATCTTATAATTAAAGTGTAGGAGTTTTACATTGAATTGAAATAGAAAATTTGAATAAATTTGTCTTAAAAAAATAATAATGGTAAATATAAAAATATTAAATAATTTTAAAGAAAAAAAAAAATAACGAATTATAACCAAAAATATTTATACAAATATTAGTAAATAAAATAATATAAAAAAATTAAAATAAACAAAATTAGTTAAATAAAATATATAAAATATAAACGGATCAGCAAAAAAAAAATTTTTAAAAATAAGAAAAAGGATCAGCTAAAAAATTTTAAAAGTTCCCTCTTAAAATGCATTGCGTTGCTTATAATTTTAAAGGACGATGGTAGCGAATTTCAAAGACGTATTGAGGAGACATAAAATTGCCATTTGGATACCAAATAATGGTATCTAATGTACATTATGTCATGATTTCTAGCCGTGTGCATAAAAACAAGTCTGTCATACAGATATGTTGGCTGATGGGTTCGTACAGTAGCGTTTTTATCTTTAACAAATTTTCAAATGTTACTCCGTAAAATTTTTTTGAGTAGTACGAAATCGGCTCATATTTTCGAATATTGAAAATATATCTTAAAATTTCATTGAAAGTGGACTCAAGCTTTTTATAACTCTTAGAATCATTGCTTGCATATATTTCGCAGCCATATAGTAGAGTTGGCATAAGATATGTTTTTGCAAGCAAAATTCGAATGTTAAGGGGGGTTATATGTTGTGTATTCCATAACGTTCTAAGCATTGAGTAAGTTCTCCCAGCAGCAGAAGTAATATGGTTAGACCATGTGAGATTATCATTAAAAATAATACCTAGATTTTTAGCTGTTGACACGATTTCAATTTTCTGGTTGTTTAACATAATCAATGGTTCAAAAGGCAGTGTCATTGTTCTTCTTGTAAAAATCAAACACTTTGATTTAGAGGGGTTGAAACCATTTGCACTTGCCCAGGTATAAATCTTATTAAGATCTGAATTTTGTTCCTGAAAATATATATTTTTTTTAAATATTGGAATTTTCAAAGAATATTGGAAGAAAAAGTTTAGCAAGTGTCAAAAAATAAAAACATTACATGATTTTTTTTTTTTAATTTAAATATATGTATTTAAAAAAAAAAAAAACTATGTGAGTCCGATCACAGGGGAGATGTGTAAGCATCTATTACATCAATTAAAAACAAGTAAGAGTGTTAAATTCGGCTGTGCCGAATCTTTGATACCCTCCACCTCGGTTTGAGTATTGATAATAAATGTAAACAAAATATTGGAAAAATAGGCATGCGTTTCCTATATGCATGCGTTTCCGGTTATATGACATAACTTCTCGTTTAATTTAGTTTTTGCTAATTAAATAGCTCGTCCTTACCTCCATTGCAAAGGTAGTGGTTGTGTAGGATGGCTCTATGCATTAAATCGTGCTAATTGGAGATGGCTGTATAGTTTCTTTTAACTGGCGAAATATTTTTTCATTGTGGCCATGTAGGTCGGATGGAGTAACAAAATAATAACCAAAAAAAGCTCTCTCAACTTTTTTATTAAAATATTGCCATATTTGGAATATATAGAGAATAAATTTATAATAATAAATAACCAAATTAGGGATGCCAAACGCAAAAAACCAAATGTCCCAAACATTTTAAATAAAATAATTTGTTATCTTTATTTTCTGAAAAACATCAAATATTCATCCAAAAAAAATTGTGAAAATTTATATATAAATAATATTCTCATCAAATGGCGTTTATTTATGTAACAATTTTTATGTTCGCAATTCTTAAATATCATTTGAGGTTTTATAAAATTCATTGAATTTAAATTAATATTTTCTGTAGATTCTGTAAATTTCAACGATATTTTCACTATTTTATGATTTTTATTTATGTATGACGATATTTCAACCTAAAAATTTAAGTTTTTATCGATTAAATAAACAACACAAAAATGGTTGTCGTTTAGATAACAACAACAGCTGACTTTAACAATAGCGAATATCGTTTAAAAATTTTACTAATAATTTTGCTTTTCTTTTTTTAACGATTCGACTATCGTTAAAAGAAGTTACTGAAAAGCTATTAATTTCTCCTGAATGCCAATATTTTTTTTTATGTAAACATTTTTTAAATGTAAACATATTTGGTGTTTTTTTTTTTTTTTTGGAATTTGATGTCTTCTAAATTTAAAATTATTATTTCCGACGTTTTGATATGATTTTCTGAAATCCAATTAATATTTTATAATTTATAATTGGAAATTTTAATTCCAGTTTTTAGAATTGATATTTTCTAAAATTTGAATGAAAAATTTAAAAAGTGATATTTTGTATTTATGTATGTGAATAATAATGCTTTAGTAATTATAAACAATTTTTAAAAATTAGCTGTAATCGCAATCAGATATTGTGTAGGTAAAGCAGAATAATAATTCTATATAACTATGTAGAATTGTTTTGAAAGCAAGAAACTCATTGTTGAACTCGGTAAACTCTATTTTGAAAAGACAACAAAAAGTTAATATGGCAAACTGATGTACATATTTGTAAAAGAATAATGAAAAAACGTATGAAATAAAATACCAGCCCGTGTATACTCTTAACATTGTTCTGTATGATATCTATTTGAAAATATTGACATTCATGTTAAAATAGAAATAACTATTGCAAACCTAATTAGAAAAAAAAATTGTGGCGCCATCTACTGTGGCATAGTCACGCTGAGCAAAATGAAGTGACACTCTGTTAATGCAAAAGAAATGTATTTTCCCCACAACAGAATATTGCAGAATTTTATGTAAATAAAATAATATACCGATTTATTTCTAACATGCAGTTATTATGGATATACACATATAGAATATATGTAAATTATTTGTATTATTTAATATGTGTATGTAAATATTACACACAAAAAATACAACATCAAACGTTATTTTTGTGTTTTTCTCTTTAAATAAATTAATACATAAAATTTTTTTTTGCTAAATTTACATTGTTTTTTTTTTATTAACAACTGGGTATTTTAGCATTATTTGCTTTAGATGGTGATGAATTTTTGCTCCCTTTATATTAACTCATAGTGTCTGCTTGTCGAAAAAATTTTGGATCGATTTTAACCCCTCTCTCGTGACCCAATCGATCTGAAACTTTGCAGGCAGGCACGTAGCAATGATAGAAATGATCTAGTAAATTTTTTTAGTGATGCCAAAACAATGGAAACTTTTAAATTTTTATACCAGAGTTGATAAAAAAAATGTACAAAGGGTTAGTTTTTATTATACTATTACCACAACGACCACAAAAACAACAAGTCCAGCTATGACAACAGTACAGCATTCAGAATAACAACAAGAACAATATAGAAACATCATATTTTTTATTTTTTTTTATTTTTCAGAGATTTCCCTAGACCTATTCCACCGATTTTAATAATTTTTGAAATAGAAATCTTCCCATTAATTTGCTGAATCATTCTCACTAAAAATGATCACCTTATCTATCCTATTGAGGGCGTGATCGTGACAAGAACAACATAGAAAATTATATTTTTCAAGACTTTTTTTAGTTCTTCATTCAAGTCTCGGGCCCTATCTACCGATTTAGACGATTTTAAACAGCAAACTTCTCAGGATGTTAATGAATCATTTTTTATATCAATTAGCACCCTAGCTGTCCGATTGATTCCGTCATCGTGATTTCCACAGACGGACAGACGGACAGACGGACATTGCTATATCAACTCCGGTTGTTATAAGGATCACAAATATATATATTTTATGGGGTCCAAATTTTTTTTTCTAATTATTACAAACGGAATGACAAACTTATACATACCCTCTGCACACTGGAGAAAGCGCGATCTATGTATCACTTATAGCAAATAACTCCAGATGCTCAAATAATAAAAAAATTATTTATTTTTAATTCATTATTTTCAACTGGTTGTTATAATTAGAGTTTTTGAATTAGCTGAAATAATTTTTATATTTGTAATAGCCTTATACTTGTGGGGTTGTTGAATTATATGTTATACGTTTATATTGTGAAATTTTTAACGTTGTTATACCATAGGTTGTTGAATTAGCTGAAATAATTTTATTTAAAAATCTTTGCACCAATACACTGATACTTCATACCGTTTTTGTCTAACTTTTTATGCAGTTTTTGTGATTGTATTGTGAAATTGATTTTTACCCCCCAGAGCGTATGTTTACACACCAAAAAGCAACTTTGCTAAGTATGGCCATTATAGGTACATTTTCTGACCTAGGGCCCATATAAATATAACATCAGGTATGAAGTTTTTCGTAACTAAATCCCGCAAATTAATAATAATACCACTAAAATATGGTTTATGCTTATTTTCTATATCCAGTAATTGTTTCA
Organism: Cordilura impudica; assembly: GCA_963682025.1. Taxonomy (NCBI): domain Eukaryota; kingdom Metazoa; phylum Arthropoda; class Insecta; order Diptera; family Scathophagidae; genus Cordilura; species Cordilura impudica. Next base: position 31,687,616 of record OY821520.1, read on the forward strand.
GCAAAGGTGGATCCAATAAAGAATGATATAATTTTATTCTCTTATTTACCGGGCAATAAAAATTAATAAATGATTTGTTTTAAATTTACTGTATAATCCATATCGACGAGGTACAGATTATCAAGGTTATACTGTTTATTAATAACAACAAAATATTACGCTTAGGTAACTACAAAGGTGGAGCTGTCATAACAGCAAAACGAACAAAAAAATAAAACGCAACAAAATATACTTTCTATATTTCATGATTATAAGCATACAGACATAAACATATCACATACGTCACAGGTCTCAAATTAGCAGGAACTGTCTTTGAACAATTTAAAATTTTCTAAACAGTGATGTCTCTTTTGAAATAAAAATTGAAATGGTTTTATTTATAGTGGCAACCAAATTTTTGATTTAATATATAAATTTAAAATCAGCCATTTAAAGTAAATAGAATATAGGACTGTCTGAGAGTACATATTTATTACAAATGAATGGAGTGATTTAAATCCAATCTCAAATTAAGAACCAAACGGCTTAAAACCTTGTTTTCTTACCCTTACCCTTATGTGCTCCTAAGGTTAAAATGTTCCAAAATTCAGAAGTATTTTCAAAACATTTGGATTTTTCGATTTTATCATCCTATACTAGCCTGGGGTCATATATGGCGCCAAGTCCAAATGGGTTAATGACTTCAAATTATAAAATCACCATAATCATCAAATCATAAAAATATGTAGAATATAGCACAATTTTATTTCCCAACCCATAGTAAGGGTTTCATCTAGTTTACCAGAACAATAAATTTTTTTAAATATGCCAAAATTAAAAGTTTGGCCTCGCCAAGGAATGGGTAAGCCTTGCACATTTGGTTTTATATTTTAAGCGTCACATCTAAAAATTCAGAAGCACTTACAAAATATTTGACTTTTTTGAATAAATTGTCTTTTATAAGATTGGGGACATATGCGACCACAAGTCCAAAAGAGATAATTGGGTCATATAATTTTTTTCCGAAACCCTAGGCTACTGAGATAAAATATAACATTTAAAAATAGAAAACTGATAAATTTTTGATACAAAGTATTTAGAATGAATACATATACTGAATATTTCACAAAAAAAAAAAATAATTATTCTTGAAATTTGCAGAAAGAAATCATTGTAAAAAAAATTCTGACACAGGAATTTACTTAAAAATAAACACAGTTTATCTCTAACACATATTTAACAAAACATTGATGTGCGGGATCCATTCTTTGAAATTTTGTTTCAGAAAATTTTTCAAAACTTAAAAAAGGAGTTTTCAAAATGTTATCAAAAAAATTTTCCATTTTTGGCCTTAATGCGCAATAAGTTAAAAACTAGGTAATAAAATATTACTTCATATCTGAGTACATATAGGTATAGAGACCAAAAAAATTATGGCTTTTATTAATTTCTTTAAGTTGGAAAATTTCCGTCAAATTTCACGACCTAGTTTTTTTTCGGCATAAAAATGGTCTGGGGCGTTTGCTATTTCTTGTCGAGTTATTATTCGATTTTGAAGTTATAAAGCTTTTTAAAGAAGTAATTTAGTATCGATTCATATAGTCGATTCATATAATAACTTGTCGAAAAAATTAAACTACAGAACGAAATTTTCCTAAAATCCGAAAAAAGTCATATTTTCCCCATATAAACACACTTGAAATTTTCAGTCGCGCTGAGGCACCTCTAAATTTTTTTTTAATTGACCCAAAACTTTGTATTTCCCTGTTTTTTTTTTTTTTGTTGATATTCGCATATCTAAGGGGTGAGACTTTAAATTCGAACACTTTTCTCCCCCTCCATATAGTGAAGGACCACCCTAATGTCCATATACATTTAGCCGTAGTCGTACTTTAAAAATTACAGCGGTTGAAGTCGGAGCTGAAACTCAGAATCACTTTCTGAGTCGATTTTGCGATGTCCGTCCGTCTGTCTGTCCGTCTGTCCGTATAAACCTTGTTATCAAACTATGTATTTTAATGAAATTTAGTATATAACCTTCTACCCCTCATAGGATGACCGCTACGAAATCGACTTAAATTGTCATAAAATCCAAATTATTTTATAGGTTTCGGTCAAATAGGATTTGTGTATGTTTATTACATCCATTTATCAGTTGTCCAAAATAAACCCTGTAGGATAAGTCCTAGTCATAGCTCCCATATGAAGGCGATTCCCGATCTGCACTAAAATATATTGCAAAAAATAAGTGTCTACCAAATATGGTCAGGATCGTTCCACATTTTTCGACCGAGTCCCCATATAAATATGGCATCAGATAAGGACTGTTGTCAATATCCGAAGACAAAGAAATTAATTACAATACCACTCAAATTTTGTTTATGCTTATTTTCTAAATCTAATTAGTTGGACCTAAGATCAAGCTTCAGAAAATACACACATGAAACACACAATGTTCTGTTCAAAAGCAGCCAACACATATCTTTATTTTCATATCAATTATGTGCGTTTCTAAATTTTCTAAGTCGTGTTTAAAATATAACTGAACTCGAACCTGTTTATTGTACATGTTCTGTTTTTTCTTAGAACACGAGCCACAGCACGACTTAAAATATAACTGAACTCGAACCTGTTTATTGTACATGTTCTGTTTTTTTTTTCAGTACACGTACCAGAACATGAACTTCAAATAAAGCAACACTCAAAAATGTGTGGTTTATGTGTGATTGAAACAAAAAGTACGTGATACAAAAATGTTCGTGTAAATAACGAAATATTGAAACGAACACAGTCATGATTGTGTTGGGCACCGAAGAAAATTTAAAAACAAACATAATTGATATGAAAATAAAAATATGTGTGTGTTGGTCTAAGTTATGTTTGTTTACATATATGTACGAGTTTTTTATTCAGTGTGTGTTTTTTTCTGAACTCTGCCTAAGATACAGGGTCTCTGAACGGATGGTATAAGGTATCGTATAGCCGGACCAGGCCGACTATAACTCTCTTACTTGTGTTTTTTCTTTTATGATTATATAAACCTCAGATCATTCTTCTCAAGATAATTATCGGCTTATTAAGTATCACACAGCTGTTATAACGGTGCCAGAATTGTCAATCAGAAATAACATTAAATCCAAAATAACAGAAAATCTAGTTTCAAACGATTTTGTTTAGTTGACAATCGTTAAAAGGCAAGGTCATTTCTTTTGGAATTAAACCCAGTTGGAGGTTCGAAGCCTGTTTCATGATAATCAGTTGTATTGTCATTTCTTTTATTACATATAATTATAAAGTAAATTAGTAATTAGTAATTAGAAATATGTTTCAAAAAACAAATTTATAAATACAAATAGGATTATATAATCTGCTATATATCCTGTAGACATGTGTGTGGAAAGTCTTTTATTATTTTCATGTATCTACGTTCATAATAAAATACACTATATAAATTTATGTGTATTAGGTTGGGTCGAATTTAAAAATATTTATGTTTTTTACATTGGAGAGATACATATTTGTTTCATATGGTCCTGAAATTTTTTTTTTTTTTAATTTTTAAAGACTTAAATCGTGGAAAATCGTTTTGGGATATATGTTAAACTCACCGAATAACTTGAATTATTTGTATACGCTAAAGTCAATCAGAAAAATATTACTATTAAACTACAGAAAATAAATAAAATTTTATGTGGCCAGAAATAGTTTTGATTTCATTTTTTTATAAAATATTTTTATTTTATATTTTTATTACATTATAAAAAGGGTCAACTGAAGATTACTATATATATATTTATTGCTTTAACGTAATTTTTCAGGGAGTTTGATACTGTTTTTCAATAGTGCGCGGTAAAGAAAAAGAATGCACATATTTCTAAAAATCATAAAATAAAACTCTGTATTCTTGATTAGATCGGTTTCTGACGTTGATCATATTAAACATCTATAATATTAATAGGCTAGGCGATTTCTTGTGACTGATGTTTTGTTCTACCGTTTTATCCCGCTGTTGACCAAACGTATATTATTTGAAAGGTATTTCTTTTAAGCCGATTTGCAGATTTACAGATTTTGAAATTTTTTCCTTTATTTTGAGTAAATTGCATTTAAAGTTGCTACTAACACATACATAAAATTATACAATGCCATGTGTGTGTTTATTAAATTTGTTAATGTGTTTGTAATAAAAATGACTTTGTTTTATGTGTTGACTTGTGAATTGGCTATAATTGACTAGCATACTTTTAGGGTCCTTATTTAATGCAAAATAAAATTTCCAAGAATTTGCGCTCGAATTTCGAGGGCTGGAATCTGTTAGTTGTAATAATTGTGATGTTATAATTGACTAGATTGTTTCTATATGAAATTTTTCTACTTAGGGCGGCCGTGAGATCTGAACCTGCTTCTATCTGACATATTACTAAGATATAGTCAATCCAAAATATATTAATTAAAATTGGAAACTATGAACTTACGTCGAAACCTTGATCTCCATTTTACATTTTTGACATTTCATTTTCTTTTAAAATGTACTGCAAATAGAAAAATTTAAATTTTTTACAATTGTTCAACCGCAATGCAATGAGTTTTTGTACCTTTTTTATATAGGCGTCTGAAACATCGATCAACAGACCAATGCATTTTTCCAAGCGAACCGACACCGAAAAAGGGTAAGGTGGGCTTATCGGCCAACAAGCTCAGGGCGAAAGTGTTGTTGGGATATACCCGGCATAATCTACCTTGAATGAACTAAAAATAATAAATTAATGTATTCAATTATAACGAGCTTTACTTTCTATACATTATAATTAAAATCAACAAAGATGTTTAACACATTATTGTCATGACAAATTCTGTGAAATGCAACAGAATTAGCATAATTAGTCCTCAAATAGTACAAATGAAGCGGGTTAAAATGTCTTGTGAATCTACAAGATATGCTAAAATTTAAGTTTGATAAAAGAAACTCCGAGTCAATATCACCGTTAGCAAGGTAGAATACCTAGATAACTCTAAGCATGGCCCTCCTATTCTCAAGAGTTGGAAGGTTATTTAGCATTAGTCTATTAGTATATGATGATAAGTCACCATAACTTCAACTTAAACCACGTAGATAGAATAGCAAAAACTTTTTCTGAACAGTCTCGACTGTATTGGTGTGAACCTGGTAATACGGAATGCATATTATATTCCAAAAAGAGGAGTAATTTGATCATATGACCAACGAAGTCAAGTTTCCCAACCATAAAAACAGCAAGATCCAGAAATGTTGAAAGGTATCCAATACAATTCCATTAATACAATACTCGTCAGAAATTATCCCCCTATTGTAAAATACCATATGTTTACATTTCTTAAGATTCAGTTCCATCAAGTTCACATTACACCATTCAACTAAAAAATTTAGTGTATGTTGAAGAGTAATACGAACATATATGTTATTGAAACTGCGAAATAACGTATTCTGCATACATAAGTATGTAGCAATTCGAAATTACAGTCGAAAGATCATTTAAGAATAGTGAAAACAATAACGAACGCAAATGTCTGGGGAACGCCAGCAATGGTACAAACAATCTAAAATTCAATATTGCGAAGCATGACTGTTTTAGTTCTAAATGTAAGATACTATTCAACCCACGAAAAAATAGGATATTACACAGAGAAATATTTTTAAGTCATCGAATGCAACCTCCTTTTCGTTTGCGGTTTTTCGAAGCACCTTTCGAAACTAAGAAAACCCCTTTTTAGTTTTCGGAAGAACATGCAGTTTTTCTCACGGGCATATCTCGGTAACCAATTAAAATTTTATTTTCCTGTCTTCGGCATAATTGTATCTATGCCGAAAAGACATCATGTACCTCAAAATTGCTAAAATGTCCAAAAATTATAAATTCTGTTCAATACATTGTACAATGCTTCATAAGATTCTTTCATATTTGTTCCCAATTCTAATGCAATTGACGGTTTTTTATTTGTTTTGTGCAACAGCACAATCTTCAAACTTAAAACTGGGCCATCAACGAATAATCGCCAGTCGCCAGCATTATATTCCCTTCCCAATTTATTCACTAAACCTTTTATGTCATTGCAGTAAGTGAACGTATTTTTATCGTGAACGATATATAAATGCTGAAATTCGGCTTTACATTTAATGTATGCCGTTACGCTAACATTATGCTGTGTGAGTTTTCTGAATTCTGTTGCTATAATTCCAACTTAGCCACAATGTAACCCATTTCGTTTTGTGTTTACGGTTTTGGTCATCATCTTCTACGAAGTTAAATTCCGGAGTTAAAAGATTTTTTCGCTGCTTTTTTCCAACTATGGGTACTATATGACCACAAACGTAACAAAATTCATTTATTTTTGGGCACTTGTTATTTTCCATATTGAAGCAATAATGTTTTTGCTGCTCAATTGTTATCCGCTCGAAATAATGAGCGGATAACTATAGGACATTTGTATTGACTGCTAGGGCAAATTCAAGCTTTATGCGCTCTTTTTCTTTTAGTCTATAGGTCCAAATGTACCGAAGACATAAAAACAAAATCACAATTGGTTACCGAGGCTGTGAAACAATTGCATGTTCTTCGAAAAAGTTTTAGCCAAAATATACCTGAGGCCATAAAGTCCGAATAGCAGCTAAACTAGCAAAACTGATATGGAGTTCTGTTAGTAACGACAAGTACTTCGAAACCCGCATACGAGAAAGAGTTTCCATTTTATGTGTTGGACTGTGTTACACACCATCACTTCAATCTGCTTCCTATGCACAAAACGTTTGAAAACACAAGTCAAAAATTATAGAATATTAGTAGCTGCTGACCTTGATTTCAAAAATTCATGCCGAAATTGAGACATAATCGACATTTGTTGATATGAGAGACAATCAGTAACAAGTTTCTCCACTAACTTAGGAATAACACTAGGATTTGCTATTCCCCTATAGTCAAGAATATTCGCTATTACGCCTGGCTTATATAACAATTTGATAAATAATTCTTTCCAAAAAGTAGGAAATAAGTAATTTGCAGAAGATTGTAAAAGTAGTCATGGGTACACTTAGAATATACAAGCAGGAAAACCATCCATATTCTCCGGACTTAGTCAATGGTGACTATTGGCTGTTTCCAACTCTCCAACCATGAAATCATTGATCACGCAAGTGCTAATATTAAGGACCTTGAAAATTCCTATGATTTGAAAGGGTTAAAAAATTTAGAAACGTTACACAAAAAATTTAAATTTAAAAAATATTTTTTTTTTTCGTTCAAAAAGTCATGCCCTCGTACATACATGATCTCGAAACGAACAACATTAAAACATCAAACTAAGTTTTTCAAAAACGGTGTCCGCTTAAACAATAATTTTTATTTTTTTTGTATTTATTAAATCCTCTCGTTCTATAAAAAAAAAAAAAATTAAATGCAATTGATTAGAAACTACTACTACTATTTTATGTAGGATTAACGTGAAAGTGATAAAAAGTCTTCAACCCCAATGTCTAAAAATTCACAATTTTCTCGATCATATAGTTTATGTGTGTCATGAATTGACTTTAAAAAATTGCAAACAATTTTTAACATTAAATTTAAATCTCAAAAACTTCAAACTTATAAAGCATTTTATTTATCCCAATATCCGAAAGTCAACATATCCATTAACATGATCGAAGGTTTTAAATACTCGTCCCACTCTAATGAGTACACGTATGATGTCATTTAAAATGGCACAATTATGATAGACAAAGCTTAAAACCGTTTTAAGAACTATTCACGATACCTAAATGTCCGTCTCTCTTTTTATTTCTCATACTGATACATCGTTGTTTTTGTTTTGTTTTTTTTTTCTTTTTACTTTTTATTATTATTATTTCTTTTACTATTTGCCCAGTGATAAGCGAGAGTAAAAAGAAAACACTTATGGGTTATGTGAATATAAAGATAGTTTAATTGTTCCTTATGGTTTTTTTTTTTAATGTTTGAATAATATACATACGCATACACACGTACATAAATATTTTCGTTTTTATTATATGTACTTAAACAAAATAGCAACATTAAACAGACATAAACATGTACTCGTGGTATATCAACTCCCATATAAAAGGATTTCATACGAATTTAGAATTTAGCATTAACCTACTTTTCCTACTACTGGCTAACTGAATAAACTGCGCAGTAAGTTTGTTAGATACTGATTGAATTTAACGATGAAATTATATGTGGTTTTTATATAAATTTTTTATGTTTTAAAGTTAATATTAGGGATGTTTTCCATTGTATGTGGGTGGTATTTTGAAATATAAAATTAATTGACTAACTATACTTGGTGGGCAGTGTGCTATTAAGTTTAAATTTTTATTTAAAAAAATCTTCAAGTTGACCATATTCGTTAAATATAAAACGGTATTAAGTATTAAAACAAAAAGAGACAAAATGTTCAAACGCACATATTATTCCCACAATTTTGTTTGTATTTATTATGAAATCATTGATACTCGTCCTACAAAACATTTAATTAAATTATTTTATATACGAGCATTTTAAAAAATAATTGTTAAATTTTTCATTACTTTATACCCAGTAAAAAACGCAGAAAAATAACCACACCTGCTGATAGAAGAAAAGTGCTTGTATTTCAACCAATCATTGCCAAATTTAAACAAATGCTCATAATGATTTACAGATCGTACAGATTGAGGGTAAATTAAATATTTGGGAAAAAAACTGGAAATCGGTACTGGAACACAACTTTAAGTTTCATAATAGAAATACATATCCTTTATTTAGCTCGAATTTTCTCGTATCTATTAAAGGACATCTATTTGGAATGTAACGAGGGAGGAATTCATTTACACTTTTGAACTGAATTAGACGTTACATGGCTGATTGAAAGTTAAGTATCGTAAAGCAAAATTGTCAAAACTTGTAGCTCGAAAACTAAGCCTCGTAAACCAGAGTGGTTGACAACAATTGACATGAATTGAGCACTATCAATTTACGATAGACTATACCATGGTTTATAGACCCCATCTTTCGATCCAACTAATTCGATATCGAAAATAAACATAAACCAAATTTGAGTGGCATTGTTATTAATTTTTTTGGCTGCAGATATGAAAAAGTTCATCTCGGATGCTATATTAGTATGGACCGATTTTGACCATATTTGGTAAAGTCACTTATATATAGAAAAAAATATATGCGAACCAAATTTCTGTGGTTTTCTGGAATAACCGCGTATGTCCATTTTTGTCAGTGTTGAGTTAACGATGCCAAATATATTAATTTTGAACGCTGTTTACATGTGTGAAATTTTGTAAAAAAAAAATATTGACCATTTCTGAGTTTTTTCTTTAAATAACGACGTAACTTAAATGTTTATTAAACTAATTTGCAGCACTAACGACGTATGTCAACATACGTTTGATCGCTGACAAATTATTTTTTCAGAAAACGACACCTAGCAACATACGTTGTTATTAATGAAAAAAAATGCAAAATAATGTTTTATTATTTTTCGGTTCATAACCACATAAAAACTTGTGCGTTTATTTCTGTTATTTTTTTTCACTATTATTCTTGATGCGTTGTTATATTCTCATACTAAGTCCCGTTAACTTTTGTTGACGAACAAAAAAATCCATTTTTCACGACACACCAACTTATGTCTACAAGGGTGATTGCGTTGGTAGTTTTCTTTTTCAAAAAACGACTTTTGTCGACATTAGTTGTTTTATCTGCACACACTTTAAGTGTTATTTACATATAGTTTTTTTCGTCCTTCTCTAGCATCTATTCCTCTGAAGCTTTTTGACTCAAAATTTTATATAAAGTATTTGTTGCCCATATCTGCAGGACTCTTAAGTAAAAAGCTCTAAAAACTTTATATCGAGCCCATAATTTCAAATATAACGTTTTTTGGCTCCCCTAAACATTTTGATTTTATGACATACGCGGTTATGCTAGAAAATCACAGATTTGTGCAATATTTTTGTTTTTTGATAGATTTAAGTGAAGATCGAGAAGCAAGTCTGTATGGGGCCTAAGTCTAAGAATTGTCTTGTAGAGATTATTTTTGGACTACTGTTTAATGGATATAATAAACACATACAAACCCAATTTGACTGAGATCTATGTGATAATTTAGATCTTATGGCAATTTATGTCAATTCCATAAGGGTCATTTGTATGGGGACTAGGTCTGAACATGGACCGAATTTCACCAATTTCAATATCGTTCATCCTATGGCCGATATACCAAATTTCATCAAAATATATTCATATTTGCGACCTGTAGTTTATTAAAAAGTTTACATGGACACACAGACGGACGGACGGACGGACGGACGGACGGACATCGATAAATCGACTCAGAAAGTGATTCTGAGTCGATCGTTATAATAAAAGATGGGTCTATGTCAAATATTTTTGGTAGTTACAAACAGCAGCACTAAGTTATTATACCCAAACCACATAGTGGTATAGGGTATAAAAAAACTTGCTAATAAGAACTTCACTTCGTTAAAACGTCTACGAAACAGCAACGGCAATCTCATCACCTGAAAAATACACAGCTTCAAATTTGGACACATCATTATGCCAACATGAAATTAGTGGACATGTATATACCCCACGAAATAAACATTTGAACTACCCATGCCGAGAGGACCGATATTTCAGAAACCACCCATACTATAGCAGAAAATGTTGACGCTATACGCGCCCTAAAAAACCACTAGGCTCCCGGACCTGACAACATCAATTCTGAGCTGTTAAAAGCAGACCCCCCCAGCAATTGCCTTCCTGTTCCAAATTAACTTGAGCCTTGTTCGACAAGACTACATATTAACACCGTTACTTTTGAAACGTTATGAGAAATGCAACGGCCAACAACAGCAACATAATGCGGGTACTAGGCGAACGTTTGGCCGATCTTGACTGTGCCGACGACATATGATTTATAACACATATTCGCTCCGCTATGTTAGAAAGCCTCAAAATGGCAGAGACAGAAGCTGCAAAGGCAGGCCTCGGAATAAATATTACAAAGGCGAAGGTCATGAGAATAAATTCCAAATGCAATAGGCCATTCTTCATCCAAAACATTCATATCGAGGATATTAATCTCTTTTGCTACTTGGGTAGTATCATAACAACGACCGAAGGATCTTTTGACGATGTATTGAATAGCACTATGAAAGCCCGACCAACTAGCCACAGTGTGGAAATCACCAGTCATCTCCACCCACACAAAAATCAACATATTCAATTCATGTGTGAAATCTGTTCTGGTCTATGGGTGCGAAGCGTTCGTATGGCTACCAAAGATGTGAACACCCTGCAAATATTCGTTAACAAATGCCTGAGAGGAATGTTAAGAATTTTCTGGTCCAACAGCATATCGAGCAACAACTCTGGGAACGCACTCATCAGAGCCAAATACAAATCGAAGCGTGGAGAAGGAAATGACACTGGATTGGCCATGTATTGCGAAGATCTCCAGATGATGTCACCTGTAATTTTATAGACTGGAACCCACAAGGCAGTAGCAGATGAGGACGGCCAGCACTCACTTGGCGAAGACAATTTGACTTAGAAGCTTTGAGAGTAGGTAAAATCTGGAACGAAATAAAGAGCCCTTTACCAAGTAGAAACGAATGGCGAAACTTCGCTGAGGTCCTATGCTCCTTATAGGAACTAAAGGAACCAATATATATAAAATTGTGCTATGTTTTACCGATTTTTATGATTTGATGATTATGATGATGTAATAATTTGACGTCATTAACCCATTTGGACTTGGTGCCACAAATGGCCACTAGCTAGTATAGGACGATTAAGTCAAAAATTCAAATATTTTGCAAACACTGCTGAATTCTAGATCATTTCAACCCTAGGTGCACATAAAGGTAAGTTTTCGTAAAATATAGCACAATTTTATTTCCGAACCCATAGTAGGGGGTTCATCTAGTTTACTAAAACAATAAATTTTTTTAAATATGTCAAAATTCAAAGTTTGGCCTCGGCAAGGAATGGGTTAACGGTGTTCGAATTATTCCAAATTTAGCACGGAAGATCTGCACATTTGTTTATTATTTTTGAATAAATTGTCTTTCATTAGCTCGGGGTTATATGCGATCCCAGATCCAAAAGGGTAAATCGGGTCATATTATTTTTTTTCAGAAATCTTAGGCTATTAAAATAAAATATGACATTTAAAAGTAGAAAATTGATAAATTTTTGATACAAACTATTTAGAAAGAGTACATTTACTTAATATTTCACAAAAAACTCATTTTTCTCGAAATCCGCAAAAAAAATCTTTCTAAAAAAAATTCTGCCACTGCAATTTACTTAAAAATTCACACAGTTAATCTCTAACATATATTCAACAAAACTTTAAAGTGCCAGATCCATTTTTTTAAATTTTGTTTGCAGAAAATTTTTAAAACTTAAAAAAGGAGTTTTCAAAATTTTATCAAAAAAAAATTTTCCATCTTTGGTACTTGTAGGCATAGAGACAAAGAAAAGTTATGGCTCTAATCAAGTTGCTAAAGTTGAAAAAATGTTCATAACATTTCATGACCTAGAGTTTTTTGGCACAAAAGTGGTCTGGGGTATTTGTTATTTCTTAGCGAGTTTGTATTTGATTTCGAAATCATATAGCTATTTGAAAAGATAATTTAGTACTGACATCGATCCATAGAACAACTTGTGGAAAAAATTAAACTATAGAGCGAAATTTTCTTAAAATCTGAAAAAAGAATATATAAACACAATTGAAATTTTCAGTCGCGTTGAGGCACCTTTAAATTTTTTGCATTGACCCCAAACTTTGTATACCTCAGTTTTTTGCTATTCGCATATTTTTAGGAGGTGAGAGTTTAAATTCGAACACTTTTTTCCCGCTCCATATAATGAAGGGCCACCCATATATATATATATATATCAATGTGGGTCAAATTGTAGGAGGCCAAACAAATTCCCATGGGTTATCGCGATTCTGGTTCTATGGGCCATAACAAGTATATTTGCCAAGGAACCATACCTCTAAAATTATTTTCGAGCCTGCCAAAATTTCGATGAAGATATTTTCCTGATACTTTCCATAATACTCATGCAAATATAAAAAAAAAATTGTTGAAAATATGTATACCGGGCGGTTTTTTGGGTCGAGAAATCCATTTTTTAAATTTATTTTAATTTCTAACAGCCGCCAGGGGGCGTTTTCTTGTATTGTTGTGGATTTTTTTCACCTTTTTGGTGAAAATTATGTGGGGTACCCATAAACGACCTATATAGATTTCATTCAAGTTAAGTCAAAAAATTCGTTTATTTTATTTACTTTTTGAATGAACAAACCAAGAGTTAAAACAGTGGACGGACATGTGAGAATCATGTCCTAAGTAGGCAACGACAGTTCCATCTGCAGGCAGGATTATGAAGTCTGTTTTTTGGGATGCGTGTTGGATAATTTTAATTGATTATTTTCAAAGAGGACAAACAGTCAACGGGGAGTATTATGCTGACTAGGGAAAAAAGTCGAATTGGGGGAAAAAGAAAGTGTTGTTTTATCAACACAATGCGCCAGTTTACACATCCATTATTACGAAGGTCAAAATCCATGAATTAAAGTTGTTCATGAAATTTAGCTCCTTCGAATTATTTTATAATTCCAAACTTTAAAAAGTGGCTCGGTGGTAAAATATTTGCCAATAATAAGGGGTGGAGTCTGCGGTTGACAGTTCTTACTCTAAACAGGGTATCGAAGCTATTGAATATCGCGGGAAAAGCGCATTAACCTAAAAAGAGAGTATGTTGAAAAACAAAGATAATTTGTTCTCCAAATTTCTTGCGGTTTCTATGTCAGGTTGTTCTGGAGCCACCCAATTGTCAATTATCATCATACAAATTATGTTTGAAATAGCCCACTAATAAAAACATTAAATAAATATAAATAAAATTCATTGAATAATACTTACTAGCAGAACTTAGCCCCCGAAATTCGAGTGCAATTTCTAGGAAATTTTATTTTTTCATTTAATAAATAATTTTATTAAAACCTAAAGTTATGCTAATCGATTTTATTTAATTCCCAATTTAACAAAGGCTTTTGATATTTATAATAAAGACACACACATTATGTTTTTATGTATGTGTTATAACCAACTTTAAATGAGTATTACTCAAAAAAAAAATATTCCAGACGTTGTAAATATGGTGGACAGCTAAAAATAAATACCTTTCAAATGAGGTATTCTTGGTCAAAATCGGTTGGTAACTAAAATTTTTATATCGGTCACAAGAAATCGCCTTGCCTATTTACATATATAAGATATGGAAAAATTGATTTAATTGTTAGTAGTTTTTGCTAACTTAATTCATTTAACTCAAATATATTATTAGTCTCTAAGAATAATAACCTATAGACTTTATGAAATAAGGATATAAAAAATTAATGTTTCATATGGTGTCACATTTTGGAAGATGATGGACAAAGCAACATTTTTGAAAACCATTGATTAACCCGTTAAGGAGTGCTAATTTACGTTTAGCATTTACGATAATGATGACTATCCCCAAAATATATCATATTTAGCAATAACTAGTTAATGTTGCCGCCACTGGCAAAATCTGCGGACATAACCCATGTTTATTTATTTAGTTATGCTTATTTTATTTAACTATGTCTATTATTTAACCAAATTTGTATAAATATTTAACGAAACATACTCCATTTTGTTTTCTAATGTCATCATTACAAGTTTGCTCACACGCGATGCTAAGGAAGCTATCAATTTATAAACTTTAAATATAGCTAATATATTTTTTAATGTTCCTAGTGGTTTTCATACCAAAAAGTAGGTCCAGTTATTAATATATTTTAATTTATAAATTCCTAATTTTTATTTTTCGATATTTAGGAATTTTAATACAAATACAGTCTGATAAATAAATCAAATATTTTATAACTTAGTGTGTTTTATTTAAAATCCCGTGGAAATCACTAGCGAAGCGGATCCCTTACCCAACAGTTAATCTATAAATAACCAACAATTTTACAAAATGCTAATTAAATTTCAACAGTTATTATGAATTTATAGCGTATGGTAAATTTATAGCGTAAAGTAAAGTTTTTGGTAAGATATAGGGTATTTATAAATTTCTACTAACATCACTGCTGCAAAAAAAATTTTTAATGTTTGAATTTATGACAATAACAGACATACTTACATCTGAGTGCATACATACATATTTATGAAAAACAAAAACATTTACTTCTATTTAACATTTTAGTGGTTTTTCTATCATCGGCCTAGCTTTTTAATTTTGTTAATTTTACTTTGATGAACGCAACTATCACCACAAGAATTTACTTTTACTCTTTCATATGTACTTTTCCGGAAGCACTCGTCACACTACAAAATTAGTATTAACACAAAGTAAAGTACTCATATAAAGTACACACACACACATACTAACATAATAAACAGAACATCCATATATAAATAAGGCAAAATTCGAGCGCCACTCTATAAACTGAAAAATTAATTGTTTTGTTTTCAATTGCTTCCACCACAAAAATATCGTCAAAGAAAACTTTTAAAATAAACTAAAAATTCAAAATCATTAAAAGCGGAAGTGAATTTTTATACATAAATTGTTTTTGTTTTCTGATCTTCTTCATTTGAGTATATTTTATGGTGTCAATGGCATTTTTTCAGCCATAAATGACATGAAAAATCAGCAGTTATGTAAATATTTTCTCAAAATTTTCAAGTTTCATCGAAGCGTTTTATTTCGTTGTAGAATTTTTGAGAAAATCGAAGCTGTCTTAAACAAAAACACGGAACAGAAATTCGTGTGTGTGTCATTAACATTTGTGTATTTTATGTCTTGTTGTTAAGTGTACCTTCGATTTGAATGTGTGACAATTACATTAAAGTAACATCTGACATAGTGCTGATAAACTTTTGAATAGTGGCTACAGAGTAACGAGTATCTTTCATATTTCGATAGAATAGAGATTTATTCAAAAATTTTCTTAGCAATTCTCATAAAATTAATTTAAATCGAAAGATATCTAGAATGTGATTCAACAAATTACAGGGTAAAATTAGTTATTGGTACAAGTCTACCAACCAGTTCAAAACTTTAGCACTCACAACTTTTTTACCTATTTTTTTTTTTTTATTGATTTTGTTTCAATTAAAATTTAAAAGCTGGTGGCACGTGAACGCTATTTAATGTTCCATGAAATGTGTCCTCTTTAATAAATATCACACTTCAGCAAACACAAAAGAACTTCAGAGAATTTGTGTAATTATTTTTGTAACTTTTAATAAGTTCAACTATACAAATATTTATAAGAAATATGTTTGTTTTTCTTTCAATAAATATTTAAATAATTTTGTCAAAAGAAATATATTACAAATTCTTTCTTTTCAAAGCAAATTGTTAAGTCTATATTTAATTATATTATTTTCTACACCTGTTCCTATTGTTTTCAGAAAACATCAATTGATTTTCTGAAATAATAAATTGTATTTCAGAAAGCGCCAAATGTGCTTCAGAAACATGAAATGTTTTTCAGAAATTATCAAATGTTTTTTAAGAAAATATCAATCGATTTTCAGAAAATATCAGAACAGGTAAGAGTGTTATATTCGGTCAATACGAAATAGTAGAAACAGTAATCAATTTGATAACTTAATACAAAATTATTGCAACAAACACATGGAATCTATAATATTAATAGGCTAGGCGATTCCTCGTTACTGATTTTTTATTCTACCGTTTTATCCCGATTTTGACCAAGCGTATATTATTTGAAAGATATTTCGTTTTAACTGTTCACCAGATTTACAGATTTTAAAATTTTTGCCTTTGTTTTGAGTAAATTGCACTTAAAGTTACTACTAACACATACTTACATAAAATTATACATATGCTATGTGTGTGTTTATTAAATTTGTTAGTGAATTTGTTATCTTCAATCACAATTATAATAAACCAAAAAATATTGGTTTGTGAATTAGTTAGTTGAGAAATAAAGTTGCCTAGAAATTGCACTCGAATTTCGAACGCTGGATTCTGCTAGTGTTTATAATTTCTCTAGGAGAATCTCCATATTGCAGGTCATATCTTGACACAATGATGCTCTATGTATCTCATTTTAAACACCAAGCTACTCGAAGTAATGGTAAACAATATTTCCTTAACTTTACCTGGGTAAATGGTATATTTTCTGAAAGACCGTGATTTAAACAGACGTACGGACGGACATCGCTAATTCGTCCCGAGTTCTTAGAAGGATTAAGTACATATATACTTTATGGGGTGGCAAATTCATTTTTTATGGAATGGAATGACAAACTGATAGATACCCTCTGCACAATGGAAGGGGTATATAATAATAGTCAAAACGCTACACCAAATATATATTTCAAGTAAAACACAAAATATGTTACAATATTTTGTAGACAATTAAAGTTTTTTTTTCGCAATAGCGTTTTAAAATTTTGGTGTCACGGTGCTACTAAAACTTTACAGCAAATCAAAAAATGAAATCCTCTTTTTCATCCGATTAAAAATCCGCCCTTGATAATTTATTTTCATTGGAATAAAAAGTACGAGGGCGGTGGCAAAACCACTGGACCTGATGAGGGAAATACTAAAAATTTTGTAAAATTTTTCTTTTTTTTCTCAACATAACCGCCTTTTAGCTCGATGCGCTTTTTCCAGCGTTACATGTGAATCGCAGACTCCACCTCGTGATTTTAGGCAAATCTTTTACCACCAAGCCATTTTTGCAAGTTCGGATACAGTAAATAATCTAAGGGAGCACAATCTGACGATTAGGAGTCAAGATGAAGCAATTCGAACTATAATTCAGGCATTTTAACCATCGTAATAACGGATGTGTGAACTAGCGCATCGTGTTGGTGAAACGACATTTTCTTTTTCGCCAAATGCGACGATTATCCAATACCGGCTCTAGGATATATCGCCAAATGAAAAAAAACCCACTTTTGAAAATTAAAAATGTCAGCAACCAGTTTGGTGAAAGGATTGAGCTCTTTTCACTGCCAATATTATGACGCAGATGCTCTTCAATTATTTTTTTTAACTGTATACTAAGTATATATATATAAATACTTTACATACTGCATTGAGTGAAAAGTGGCCTCACATAGAAATGGCGTGCTAAGTGCCAAATTTTTCTGTTTATTTAGTAGGGCCAACTGTTAGAAAAATTTTGTCAAAATTTCCTGAGATTTCATTAATTAGAAAAAAGTTACCGTTTTAAAGTTTGAGAAAAAATGGATTGAAAAAAGTTTCGGGATTTGATTAAACATACTGTCCAAGCCAGTAAATATACGCTGTCATATTCAATGATTAAAACGTGGTATTCCGAAGTTAGACGTGATCGTATAAGCAAAATGATGCAGATCATCCTGGTCGTCCAAATGAGGCAGTTACCGAAGAAAACTTAGGAAAACAGCATCAGGTTGTATCGGGTGATCAAAAGATTAAAGTGAGTGAGATTGCTGGCATCATAAGGATATCTACAGAGCTTGTTGGCATATATTACATGATCATTGAAATATGAAAAAGCTTGCTGCTCGTTGGGTGCCGTCATTTTTAAAAGCCGAACAAAAACTGAAACGTATTCATGATTTAGAGAATGTTTTGGAGAAGTTTGAAGTAAATTTATCTGAATTTTTACGTCGATTTATAATAATGGATGAGACGTGGATTCATTATTATACACCGGAGTTTAATAGACAGTCTGCAGTGCGGCCAAAGACTCAACAATCGACTGGAAATGTAATAGGCAGCATTTTTTTGGGATGCACGTGGCATAATATTTACTGATTACTCGGAGAAAGGAAAAACAATAACTGCCAAGTACTGTGTTGAGTTTTTAGACAGATTGGATGAAGAAATTAAAAAAAACGACCCCACTTTAATAAAAAAAAAAATCTACCATAATTACAATGCACCGGCGCATTCATCTGCTTTGGCTTCAGAAAAATTTAAATCCCTATATTAAGAATTGCTTCGCCCCCCCCCCCCCCCCCCTTCCGTATTCTCCAAATCTGACCCCCAACGATTACTACTTCTTAAACTTGACGGAAGCCTATTTTGGAGAGTTTGACAAATCGTATTTTTTCAAGGGTATCACGATGTTAGAGGACCGTTGAAAGAAGTGCATTTCACTTAACGGAGATTACCTTAAAGAATAAAATTAGGCCACGGAAAACCGTTTTATTATATAATTTTATGAGCTATTTTTCCATAAGGAAAAAATCTTCTATGTAAGTAAATATTTAATCTATAATATTAATAGGATACGCTATTTCTTGTGACTGATGTTTTGTTCTACCATTTTATCCCGCTTTTGACCAAACGTATATTATTTGAAAGGTATTTCTTTTTAGCCGATTTACGGATTTACAGATTTATAAATTGTTTCCTTTATTTTGAGTAAATTGCATTTAAAGTTGCTATTAACACGTATATAAAATTATACGATGCTATGTGTGTGTTTATTAAATTTGTTAATGTGTTTGTAATAAAAATGAGTTCTTTTTTGTGTTGATTTGTAAATTGGCTATAATTGCTAAGCATACTTTTAGGGTCATTATTTAATAAAAAATAAAATTTCCTAGAATTTCCGCTCGAATTTCGAGGGCTGGAATCTGCTAGTTTAACATAACTTTATTTGATTTTTGAGTGAATTTTTTGGCGTTTTTTAAACATTCTTCATATTTTTGGGCAATTTTTGATATTTTTGAACAAATTCGGGTGCAAATTCTAGGAAATTTTATATTTTCATTCAATTTATTTCATTCAATGTTTTTTAATCTATTTAATTCATTAAATTTATTTCATTATAAATATTTGTTGAATACACAGATGTAAGAGAATAAGGTATTTGAACCATCTTGTATGCTAATTTTAGGCAATTCATAATTCAACATAGGGCGATATCCAATGTGATATGCAATTATTATAATTCAATTCAATTGCGTTATTGTCGTTATTGGTTTATGTGTAAAATTATTTTTCAATTCAACACAGGGCTTTATATACAATTTTTGCAAACACATTAACGAATTTAATAAACACACATGTGATAGTAGCAACTTTAAATGAAATTTACTCCAAAAAATGTTCCAAATGGTGCAAATCTGTAAATCTGGTGGACAGCTAAAAAGAAATACCTTTCAAATAAGGTATGTTTGCTCAAAATCGGCTTAAAATTGATAAACTTACATCGGTCACAAGAAATCGCCTTGCCTATTAATAATATAGATAGTTCAAAAGAAAGAGCTTGATCCACTGAGTGTTCTTAGACTTGAGTCAACAGCCTTCGTTAATTAGAACTCTATTTATAGAGGTTTGAGTAAAGGAAAATATTGAAAAAATCTTGAAAAAATTGAATGTAAAGTTGACTGTGCACGCATAAATTTTCTCATACTCAACGAATTTAAACAGTTAATATCTCAAAAGAAAGAGCTTGATCCACTGAGTTTTCTGAGAGAGAAACGATCAAGTTCCATTTATTAGAAGAGGAGCTATGAGAGTTCGAATTGCTTGAATGAATGAGTCCCATAAGAAATGTACAGGGAAGAATCGCGTGTGAGTATAACTTGAGTAAGGTGGGAGTTGAGTAAATTTGAACGATTGATGACATATCTGTGCCTAAATACCTACGGCCAGACGCACTGACTTTAGTTTTCATAAATTTTTTTAATATATAAGATTATTATTTTTTTTATTGAGATGTTTCATTTTTTCTTTGGTAATTTTTCATATATTTTGGGCAAAAGTTCATACTTTTTGGGCGATTTTTCATTGGGCGATATTTTGCGGATCATCCAATACCATTTTGTGAATTTTGTTAACCGTTTCTGGCGTGGTCACTTCATTTGACCACTAGGTAGTACCCCCTGGCAGATCGTACGGCCTCGTTTAAACGCTGCCACCCAATATTTACTAGTCGTAAGCGAAGGAACAGACAACCTCAGAGTATAATCTAGCTCAGCTTCAATATTGGCTGGACTGAGACGTTTCAAAATGATAGTGTTGAATGACATAACGGTGACCCATTTTTTTCCATGTTTAAAAATTCACTGAAATCGTTTATTTTTGATCATTCAAAAAAATACTAAACAACGTGGCGCCTTGAAACTTTAAACTGGCTCTTTTCACCAAATTAATTTTTTTTTCCAAACTACTGCCGTCCGAACGTGTTATTTCTGCGACCGCCTCATAAGATCAGATATTGGTAGACATTTGCTTTGATTGCAAATAATAAAGTAGCAAGAACAAGAACAACTTTTCGGTATTAGAGGGTATATTGCTTTTAGGATCTAAAATTCTATTGATATTTTTTGAAGATAAATGGAATTATTCTGAAATACATTTGAAAACTTCTGAAATACATTTGATGTTTTCTTAATAATTTCTAAAATATATTTGATGTTTTCTGAAATACAATTGTTCATTTCAGGAAACCACTTGATAGTTCCTGAAAAAAAATCTAAAAACAATTGATATTTTCTGAAATTCAATTGGAAAAGGTGTTGTAAACTTTTTCTGTTTCAATAAACTGAGAGCTCTATTAACAAATTTTAATTTGTTTTACTTAGGAATTTAGGTATTTTTATTTTCAAAACAAACTTAGTGTTGTTCCTTCGACAGAGAAATTTGTTTATTATAAAAATTAAAATTTTAGAAGTTGTAAAACAAAAGTTGTTACTGCATGGAAGCACAACAATACAACTGCATTAGAATGAGCAAGTAGACAAAGCGTTGCCATTTTATGTTCTAAAAAAATATCAAGATTGGCTTAAATAAATTGAAAATTAAAATAAATATTGAGAAACTAATATTGAAGGAAACAAAATTGGTTTTGAGAATTAGGAAACGAAAATGTAATATTAAGAAAAAAAAAATTAGTCATTTATTGTCCGGTTTAAGATCATGTATATATTTTTATAATGAAATTATTATCTTTCTTTCATTAGAAAAATATATACATGATCTTAAACCGGACAATAAATGACTAATTATTCCAATGCAGATCAACAATATATAACAATATAATAAATATATTAATCTATACTATTAATAGATAAGGCGATTTCTTGTTAACGATATAAAAACGGTAGTTAATAAACGATTTTGACTAAATATACCGTCTGGAACATTTTTTTTGGAATAATGCTCACTTAAAGTTGATACTAACATATACATAAAACACATACTGTGTGTGTGTTTATTATTAATATTAAAAGCCCTGTGTTGAATTGTGAATTGGCTAAAAGTGATTAGCATACCTTTAGGCTCCTTTAAAATTATTTCTTAACAAAGCCATTTATATATCTTCTGTGTGTTCAACAAATACTTGAATGAAATTTATTGAATTTTATTTAAAAAGTACTGAATTGTGAAGCTACCCCCCTTAATAGAAACATATGTTATATGTATAT
The DNA here is from genome assembly GCA_963682025.1 of Cordilura impudica. Taxonomy (NCBI): domain Eukaryota; kingdom Metazoa; phylum Arthropoda; class Insecta; order Diptera; family Scathophagidae; genus Cordilura; species Cordilura impudica. The sequence goes on from OY821520.1 coordinate 31,710,108, forward strand.
ATATATACACAAAGAAATTCCTCCAACTAATTTTTTGCAATTTTCTTAAACGAATTCGGCTCATGTTTATTTAAAAACAAGTAAGAGTGTTAAATTCGGCTGTGCCAAATCTTTGATACCCTCCACCTCGGTTTGAGTATTGATGATAAATGTAAACAAAATGTGGGAAAAATATGCATGCATTTCCTATATGCATGCGTTTCCGGTTATATGACATAACTTCTCGTTTAATTTAGTTTTTGCTAATTAAATAGCACGCCCTAACCTCCATTGCAAAGGTAATGATTGTGTAGGGTGGCTATATGCATTAAATCGTGCTTTTTTGGCTTTTAACTGGCCAAATATTTCTTCATTGCGGCCATATAGGTCGGATGGAGTAAAAAAATAAAACCGAAAAAAGCTCTCTCAACTTTTTTTTCAAAAAAATATTGCCATATTTGGAAAACATAGAGAATCAATTTATAATAATAAATAATTAAATTAGGGATGCCAAACGCAAAAAATCAAATATCGCAAAAATTTTAAATAAAATAATTTGTTATCTTTATTTTCTTAAGAACTTCAAATATTCATCCAAAAAAAATTCTGAAAATTTATATATAAATAACATTCTCATCAAATTGCGTTTATTTATGTAACAATTTTTATGTTCGGATGAAGTGATTCACTAAGTACATATGTACATCTTAACGACAGTCGGCAAATCTATTTATACCCTATACCACTATGTGGTTTGGGTATAATGACTTTGTGCTGCTGTTTGTAGCAACCAAAAATATTTTTTTGTTTGTTAGATTTATCGTCATTTTTCAGACATATTGCAATTACTACTGTAATTAATATGCAATTTTAATTTTGTTTAAATGGTGCGTGGTAAAGAAGAAGAAAGCATATATTTCAAAAATTCATAACTGCACTGTATTCTTAATCGGACCGGTTTCTGGCATTTCAGCCTTCATCAGCGATTTATTGAACATTGTGATAATTGTTATGTTTTAATCGAATAGGTTGTTTCTATATGAAAATTTTTTTTTTCTACTTAGGGCGGCCGTGAGGTTTTGAACCGTGAACCTTCACATACACTCGCACTTGCACTTTTTTGTCAGCGCTTTAACACACTAAAATATTTGACCTACACCCATCTTTAATTATACCGATCGAATCAGAATCACTATCTGATTCGATTTAACGATGTCCGTCCGTCCGTCCGTCCGTCTGTGTATCCATGTAAAGCTTGTAATCAAACTGCCGGTCGCAAATATGAATATATTTTGCTGAAATTTGGTATATGAGCTTTTATCGACCATGGGATGAACGCTATTGAAACTGGTGAGAATCGATCCATGTTCAGACCTAGCCCCCATATAAATGACCCATATGAAATCAACATAAATTGCCATAAGATCCAAATTATCATACAATTCTTAGTCAAATTGGGTTTGTATGTACATATTACATCCATTAATTAGTAGTCCAAAAATGATCCCTATTGGACAACTCTTAGTCATAGGCCCCATATAGAGATGCTTCCCGATCTTCAGTTAAATCTATCAAAAAACAAAAATATTGCACTGATTCTTCTCAAATTTTGTTTGCATATATTTTTGCAAAATACAAGAGACTTTACCAAACATGGTCAGGATCGGTCCATTTTTGGGCCTAGTCCCCATATAGATATAGCATCCGATATGGACTTTTTCATCTCTGCAGCCGAAAAAATTAATAAAAATCCCACTCAAATTTGGTTTACGCTTATTTTCTATATCCAGTTAGTTGGGTCTATGAGATAGGGTCTCTAAGCGCATGGTATAGGGTATCATATAGTCGGTCTAGACTTTTCTATTTATTTAAATTGTAAACGAGTGGCATCTCTGTCAAAATAAGCGAAAAACACAAAGAAGAATAGAAAAAACAAATTACTTCGTGTTTGACAGGATGATTTTATGTTTATGTTTAATATCTCTATTTTTTTACTAATATTTCTGTTTATTTATTTGAAAATGAAATAATGAATTGAATATGCTATTTAATTTTTTTATTTATATAAAAAAGTTTTTTAAGCAAGCAAAATATTTTCACTATTTTATGATTTTTATTTATGTATGACGACATTTCAACCTAAAAATGTAAGTTTTTATCGATTGAATAAACAACACAAAAATGGTTGTCGTTTAGATAACAACAACAGCTGACTTTGACAATAGCGAATATCGTTTAAAAATTTTACTGATAATTTTGCTTTTCTTTTTTTTTTAACGATTCGACTATCGTTAAAAGAAGTTACTGAAAAGCTATTAATTTCTCCTGAATGCCAAAATTTTTTTTAATGTAAACATTTTTTAAATGTAAACATATTTGGTGTTTTTTTAGAGTTGGATGCAATTGATGTCTTCTAAATTTAAAATTATTATTTCCGACGTTTTGATGATTTTCTGAAGTTCAATTACTATTTTATAATTTATAGTTGGAAATTTTAATTCCAGTTTTTAGAATTGATATTTTCTAAAATTTGAATGGAAAATTTAAAAAGTGCAATTTTGTATTTATGTGAATAATAATGCTTTAGTAATTATAAACAATTTTTAAAAATTAGATGTAACCGCAATCAGATATTGTGTAGGTAAAGCAGAATATTAATTCTATATAACTATGTAGAACTGTTTTGAAAGCAAAAAACTCATTGATGAACTCGGTAACTTTGCAGGCAGGCTCGTGGCAATGACAGAAATGATCTAGTAAATTTTTTTAGTGATGCCAAACCAATGGAAACTTTTAAACTCCGGTTGTTATAAGGATCAGAAATATATATATTTTATGGGGTCCCAAATTTTTTTTCTAATTATTACAAACGGAATGACAAACTTATATATACCCTCTGCACACTGGAGTGGAGGGTATAAAAAAATCAACTCTTGAGGAATCAAATTTATAATATCAACCTTATACACATCAGCGATAACAAATTGTCGCTTTCGTTTCCTTTTTTTAGTGATTTTAGCGCCGTTTATAACAGTTATTTCAACAACTTCCCTCCACATTTAAACTTTTGGCTCAGAGAGACTCATAATTGGTTCCCTTTTTCGTCAGAAAGACCAAAATTATATAACAAGATAAATACATTAATTTACAAATATTCCGATATGCCAAGAAAAATTTCGATTATAGTACCAACCAGATGGCTTTCTACAGAAAGATCCATTAAAGTAATTTTGGATATGTGGATATATGTACAATTTCACAAATAGGATAATTGCATCTGCGGGTAAATTTGTTATTATTTGGAGGATGAAATCGATCCTGGACTTAATGAAATTTGCTATTTAGGTCATAGTTCTAAAAAGTCCTATTGTTGTCATATAATATTAAAGAATGGGACAATTAACCAAAAATATGTTAATTGAGTTCACAATATCTCATATTTACAATTAAAGAGCTAAAGTTCCATATAATTTTAAAACTCTAAAAAATACTAGCAGATTCCAGCGCTCCAAATTCGAGTGCAAATGCTAGGCAACTTTTTTTTTTCAACTTAGCCAATTCACAAACCAACACTTTTTTGGTATATTATTATTGTGAATGAAGAGAACAAACTTACAAACACATTAACACATTTAATAAACACGCACATGGCGTTGTATAATTTTGAGTATGTGTTAGTAGCAACATTAAATGCAATTTACTCAAAACAAAGGCAAAAACTTAAAAATCTGTGAGTCTGGTGAACAGCTAAAAAGAAATACCTTTCAAAAAAAAATACGTTTTGTGAAAATCATGATAAAGCTGTAGAACAAAACCTCGGTCACAAGAAATTGCCTTGCCTATTAATATTATAGATTTATTTATTTATCGTTGACGAATAAATTTTAAACTAAATTATTGAATATCGATTGACTTTATTCGATATCGAATGCGGTGATTTGGCCCCTGAAGTAATTTGTATTGAAGTACACAACTTCGTAAAACCAGCGAATTCTTTTTTTTTTTTATTATCTACTTTCATTGTAGATATATTGACTTTTCCATTCTCAAACGCTGAAGTCAAAAGCAAAATACACTGTACACGAATAAAATATTTGTTTGCCTCTCAGAACTCCAAAAACAAATTAAAAACCCACATGTTTTTATTTTAATGACGTTTTATTCAATTGTAATGCAACGTGATTAGATTACACTGCTTTACAAATTGTAGCTGGGTAAAGCTTTGGGTGTCAATTTAGATAAAATGAGTTTTATTTTCTGAAAGGAAATGAGTTTTATTTTATGACGGCGAAACAAAACTCTCTTTTTATTTTTATGTTGAAAAAAAAAACTGTTTAGATGTTAACTGTTATAAAATTAATTTTTTGATATCAGTTATAACCGTTACGGTCCCTGCAAATAAAACATACGTTTTATTTTTTGAAATTTAATGAAAATATCCTTATGTTTGCTAACGTTTTTTTATTACTGTTAGTTTCATTCTAATATAACGTCTGAATTTAGGTGATTTTACAGAAAAATAATTTACAGAAAAGCAATTTACAGAAAATCAATTCACAGAAAAGCAATTCACAGAAAAGCAATTCACAGAAACGCAATTCACAGAAAAGCAATTTACAGAAACACAATTCACAGAAACGGAGTTTACGGAAAATATTGAAGAAGAATCAATTCACAGAAAAGGTTCTGAAGTAGAATCAATTCACAGAAACAGTTTCTGTGAATTGATTCTTCTTTAACCGTACGATTCATAACCAGCAAAACTCCTTTAATTTCATAACCAGGTACCCGGGTACCCGAAGTAGGTTGTTTTGCGTTTATTGAAATAAAATAATATTTTCCTGTAAATATTTTTGTTGCGTTCTCAACTGTACAAATTTGATATTTGGAAAAAAAACTGGTTTCTGTTCGTATATAAGTACCTAAAGCGACACAATTAGGCAGAAACTGGTTTTATGTAAGGGTTGTTTATTTGCTTATTTTGCTTATTTTCGGTACCTACTTGCTTAATTGCTTTTGAATTAGATAGCAGATGTTCATTTGTGTCGTAAAATTGAAATATTTCATTTGCTTCGCCAGTCTGTGTTGAATATTTGAACAGTGAAGTTGGTGAAAAATGAGCCGCAACGACCGATATTTGTCTACAAGGGAATACTGGAATTTGAGTGATGAAGCAAGAAGCACATATATTCAACGTTTATTTGAGGAAGCGACTCAAGATGAGGACCTTAAAGTGGACCCTGTGGAAGACCAAAATGAAGGAAATGTGTCCTATACTGGCGAAGTTTCGGAATCAGAGAATGAAGATTTGAATGTTGACAACGCAAACGAAATTGCAGCTGCTATTGACGCACCAGAGGAAATTTTCTTTGATGATGAAAGTGAAGATGATGATATGCAAGAAGATGCACCAACAACAAACCCAGCAGACTACATGACTGCACGTGACGGCACACAATGGCAGCGAACACCACGTAGTTGCCAACAAGTGAGAAGCCACAATATATTCAGAGACCGCAGTGTTTCAAATCATACCTCACAGTGGAAATGGTGGATATAATAGTGCGCCACACAAATAGAAAAGCGCATGCCACATATAATGCGTACAATGAAGCGAATCCCAATAGACGTCAGTTGAAGTGGAAAGACACGACAATCAACGAAATTTACGTTCATTGGAATGATTTCGATGGCTGGCACAAATCATTCTAATGACGAAAACGCAAGAGATTTGTGGACGTCACAGGCTCACCCAATATTCCGCGCCACCATGGGAATAAACCGGTTTTTCGATTTGCTGCGTTTTATGCGGTTTGACGACCCCAGAACACGGGTAGAGCGGCAGCGTCAAGACAAAGCGGCGCCAATTCGCGATATTTGGATAATGCTCAATGCAAATCTTGCCAGATATTATGTGCCATCAGAATATTTGACCATTGATGAACAATTATATCCATACCGTGGTAGAACCAAATTCACCCAATATATACCCTCGAAGCCAGCAAAATATGGCATAAAAGTATGGTGGATTTGCGATGCCAAAAACTCATATCCACTTCATGGCCAAATATATACTGGCAAACAAGAAACTGGTCGTGAAGCTGGTGTTGGCGAAAGAGTGGTGAGAGATTTAGTTGGGCCATACTACGGTAGCGGACGAAATATAACAATGGATAATTTTTTTACGAGCTGCCGTTGGCTAGGCAACTAAAAGTAGAAAAGCTCAGCATTGTGGGTACACTCCGCCGCAACAAAGCTTACATCCCTGCGGAGATGAAAGAAGACAAAAAAAAAAGACGTTGGTTCAAGTTTATTTGGCTTCTACGACAACGTAACACTGCTCTCATATAAGCAGCGGAAGTCCAACTCGGTCATCCTTCTTTCTAGTATGCATGATGATGCACAAATTGACGAGAATGGGAAACCAGAAATTATAAATTTTTATAACCAAACAAAAGGTGGGGTGGACGTAATGGACCAAACGCTCCAAGAATACACGACCCAGCGACAAACAAGAAGATGGCCGATGGCATTTTTCTATAACATCATTGATGTGAGCGCATTTGCATCACACATCATATATTATGGAAATAATCCAACTGCACGATACACCACGACGCGCAGGAAGAATTTCCTGCGTCAACTGGCAGAAAACCTGTGCATTCCTGTTATAGAAAATAGAATTTCAAATGTGCAAAGCGTGCGCCAATTTTCAACAAAAAATGCAATTGAAAGCATCATCGGAAGGCCGTTGGAGAGTGTGCTTTGTGCTGCAGGTCCGTCAACATCTCAGTCAGCACGACAAAGCGGCAGAAAAGTACATACGGGCGTGTGCTACATGTGCAACCTTCTTCCAAATAAGCGCAGAAGGAAAACTAGAAAAAATTGCTGCATATGTAGCACGCCGATATGCGATGAGCACGCCATAACAATTACTAAATGCTACAATTGCCACAATAACAACGATAGTGATTCGGATGAATTATAATATAATATATATAAAATATGATAAAATAAATAAAAAGGACATTTATTTCCAATAAAAACAACACAAAAAACGTTTTTTCATTTACATGTCAGGCATTTACATAGGAATTGCATTAGGGTACCCGGGGACCCGGTTGTGTGTTTATGGGGTAAAACATTTAAAATCATTTTTTAAAGAAAATATTGAAAATATTTTGAATTTTTTCGTATCTAAATCTTAGTTTAGCCAAAATCTCTCATGATTCGGAGTTTTATGTCCATATCTCAAAAATTATAGGCACAGCAGCACTTTAAAGACAAAAAAGGTACACGGGTACCCGGTTATGAATCGTAGGGTTAATATATTCCGTAAACTCCGTCTCTGTGAATTAATTCTTCTTTAAGATAAGAAAATATTTACAAATTAAAAAAAAAACAAAGAATAACAAAAAAAAAAGATATATTTCCAAAGGTAAATTTTTATTTTAAATTATTATATTATGCGCAACAGCACTTAAAAAATCAGTTATGGCCATTTTCGAATAATTGGATACAATTTTTTGTATTCTTTGATCATAAAAATTTGTTGCCAGCAAAAATTTGTTGTAAAGTTATTTCATTTTTTGATTGCTCCAATTGCAACTTTTCCAAAAAAACACCATATTGATGGATGCTCTGAGCTAACCAATTTTTTGAAACCATAGTGCCATCCCTCGAGATTATTATTTGTTCGCGGGTATCCTTCTTGCACAGCTTCATAAACATTCCATGCTTTAATGGCATATCTAGGATTCCGCCTACCGGTTGGCTTTTTAGTGCGAACATCTAATCTACCAACATAATTATCTTCGAAATAGTCTAACAATTCATTGACTGATTCAGAAATTATATTTTGTTCTTTCAATGATTCGAATGCTTGTATAACGTCTTTAGAAGGAACAACCGCAAGTGCTAATAACATTTTAATCTTGTGAGCAAACTCCGCATCTTCATTGTATTCACTTTTTAACCCAATTTCACATAATTTCCGATACCAATTTTGGCAAAAATGAAAGAAACAATAACGTTGTCTGGCACCAGCAAAAGAAAACTGTACGGCATTTACAATTGCTTGTTCAAAATCCGACATAACGCTGGTAGGATTTAAACCGGGTGATAAAATTTTCAACTGCTCAAATAAATTCTTATAAGTTCTTGTTGTCTTATTTGGAAGTAGTGCATATACAAGTGGTAAGGATAAATTTTCTTTGATGCCGTGAATTGTAAACAGTTGATAGAAAATTAAAGACACTGTTTTAAATGTGCCGTCCACGTACCAATTATTTGCATTGCACAAGAATTTCAAATTTTCTTCCGTTGAGAACAGCAAAATACGATTTTCTGGGGCTTTAGAGTCATGTAATAAAAATGGCTTACCATCTGCAGTTACTTTGTATTGCTCCAATTCATTAAGAGTTTGCGGAATTATTACTGTTCCTTGCCTGATCCTTCGAACAGTTCGTTTCATGGAAGGGATAGAAGGCAAATGCGGTTTAACTGCGTTCGTTATTTTAGTTGAACAACTAGCTAATAATAATTGAGTAGAATCGTGAGTCAACTCTGCCTTATCCTTTATATCAGCAATACTTTTTCTTACACCAACATTATTTGCGTTGGCAGCATGGTTGTGCACACCAATAATTTTTATTATTTCTCCATTAATTTTTTATTACTATGAATTCTTGCTTTACAATTCTCTGGCTTATTGCACAACCAATAACATTTTTCTTTATATTCCTTGTCGCGAATAAATAGGAATCCGTCAACGACGAAACACGTTTTATTCTCTTCGGTTTTTGTATTACTAATATTCATTTTGTATGAGGTATACAAGTTGTAGCTATCTTGTACTTTTTAAAAATACAATAATTAATTTTTAATATGTCAATTTGGAATATAAATTGTGAGTCAATTTTTCTTTATTTGTACTAAAGTTCCTGGACTAAAAAATTTAATTGCACTAATATGTGGTATACATTTTAATATTTAGCGTATCTGGGAAGTATTTTTCTTAGAATTTCTTTTCTGTGAATTGCTTATCTGTGAAATGTTTTTTATAGGTTTTCTATGAATTATTTTTCTGTTAATTTATTTTCTAGAAATTAACCGGATACCATAACGCCTTTTAATAAATTTTGGGGTACTGTTTTGCGCTTTTTACTTCGAAAAAGTTGGCATCACTTATTTAGCTTACACTTGATTTACAGTTAAAAGAGATAAAACGAAATCTAAATATAGAATATGATTCTCTCTCTCTCTCTCCCTCCATCTCTCTCACGCTCTTCTTTCTTTTATGGCCATTTGCTAGAGAATTTAATTCCACATGGTGTAAAAACTTTTTATACTGATAATTTTCGGAAAAATCAGAAAATCATCGAAAATGTTTTCTGAATCGGCTTTAGCGCCACTCAAATCGGTGAATATTTTTCCGATGATTTTTCACGAAATTTTCGGGATCAAATGCTAACAAATTTTATTGTCATGCTGAGTAACCTGTGTGCCAAATTTCAGCTATTGCAGAAGGGTCTACAAACATATATATATGCTAATGAGTTAAAGAGACTGTTGCCTCAATAAAACTTAAAATTTTATTTTCCAGCCAAAAAGATTAATCCGTGTAAATAAGCTGAGTAATTTCCATTAGTAATTAAATTTGTTCGAAAAGCTGACTGTCATAAGTTTATACGAAATGATACTCTTGGAGCTTTCGAGGAAAGTACAACACTCCAACCTTATTGAAGGAGGATTAATATCCTCATTTAGAAAATACCAAATTTGAGGGAGATTAAAATGCATTAAAGTTAATATCGGCTGTGAATAATATATGCTGATTAGATTCGATCATTTAGTGAGTTCACATACACATACATTCAAAGACAAGTATTACTGAATTTTATAGTTATAAAATTTCTCATTTTCAGCTTTAACTTTAAGTCATAAAGTACATATGGTGATTTCTGTGACCAAAAATGGCTACAGAGAGCACAAGCCTTTGCGCTATCTTAAGCTGACTCGATTCTCGTCAATTTGATTTTAAAAAAATGTGTACATTCACTTTCAAGTGAAGTTGGTGGTACAGCTTGAAACTGGAGGTATTATAGTCCGCTTTAATTAAAATAAACAAAATTTTATCGCGAACCAATCCCTTATAATTTCTTATTGTTAGATATGAAGTGCCGTTTAATTCAACTACCCCCTTAAAAGGAACTTTTTGATCCCATATAAAAGTGTTTAAAGTTGCCAATTAGCAACGTTATATAATTTAGTTTCTTTCCATCGAAGCGGATGTTTAAGCCAAATTATATTTTTTCCCCTTGAATACTTTTTACACACAGTGTGCATTCATTTGTATTGAGATGATTCATTTAAAAATTTCTAACTGAAAATGCAACAAAACAAACACACAAAAAAAACACAGAGTTTTTGACTGCCATATGTTTGATTGTACAATAAAGTTCCATGTAGAGATGTAGAAAATGCAATATGAAGGAAGGAATTACGCACCCACCAATGTCGTTTAACATTAAACACTTCCTATTTCGCTTTTTGTCGGATTTTACATTTTCCTCTGTTGACTCGTGTCAATGCTAGTGGTGCTGATGAGGATGATGATTGTGTATTTTTGAATTTTGTTTCTAAAGTTTTGTATGTTTGTTTGTCCGATTTATTTTTTTTTTTTTTTTGCCACATATGTATGTATGTACATGTATTTGTACGAGTATATAATTTTTGTTGATTTTTTGCCACTTGCGGGAGTTTACAATGTACAATGAATGTACATTCAAAAAAGTTTATACACTGCACATACCACACGAGAATCACATAAAGTATAACATTAGTTGTATGTAGAAGTTACGTTGGTGTCCAGTTGCTCTGTTTGTGCATATATTATTTTTTTTAGCATTTTTTTATATTGTTTAATTTTATTTTAGTACGAGTATTCTTGTACTTTCAATATTTAAAAGATTGTAATCCTATTGTTTTAAACTCATTCTGAATGAATTAAATTACTCATATATATTATTTTTTTTGTCATCCAGCAACTATGTTTGCTTAAGATAGTTTTACTCTTTGAAAAAAATCTTTCATTATTAGTTTTAAAGCAACAAAAACGCATACATTTTATTCATATTAAAATAAAGTTAATAATTTAATCAAAAATATATAAAGGAAATTATACGATTGGGTGAGTAATAAACTGTTGGTTTTTCTCAATGTTTTGTGAACAAAGTTACTTCTGATTATAAATGGATACATCTGTAGTGAATTTTGATGTATTTGTGCCACAAAAGTAGCATTGCTATGGAATTTATTTCAAACTAGCTAACCTGGCCAACGTTGTTTAGCCATAGAACCGTAAATATATGATGATATATATGACACTCATCACTCGTGAACTCACACCTAATTTTAAGACCGTCGGGTTTATAGTACTCCAAATAATTTTTTGTATGGGAGCAGCCACGCCCACTAACCCCATCCCGCCCATTTTTGGTTAGACCACTTGCATTAACAACCAATTGACGTGCGGAAACTTTCAAGACTCTGGCCCTCATATTCTCTAGATATTTACCATGTATGGAAGGTGCCAAACCCACTGGTTTGATCCCGCCCATTTTTTGTCCGAGTACTAACGTTGATAACTTATGAACTCACACTAAGTCCCAAGACTTTATCTATTAAAGTACTCTAGATATATGAGATTAAATATTTACTTTGTATGGTGGGTGCCACGCCCATTGGCCCGATCCCCCCATTTTTGTAAATCTCTTCAAATTAATTAAATATGTACATATGCATTGTTTTAGAGCTCCTGCTGTCATAGTACTTCAGATATTATATGTTAAAATTAAATGTTAAAAATTCACTTTATATGGGAGGTGCCACGCCCACTTGAAAAATGCCCAAAAATATAGCCTACTTTTCCTTTCGGATAGGCAGATACTTACTGTAAAAATTTCAAGACGATCGGTTTAGTGGTGTAGTCTCGTATAAGGGACAAACAAACATACATACATACAAACATACATACAAACATACATCCATTTGTATATATAAGATAAATGCAAACTCAAAACATTGGATATAGTATTGATCGATTTATTCTTTTAGGTATAGCTATATTATTTGATATAGAAGGAGCCTTTAATAATATATCGCTACTCCAATCTCTAGACCAATTCGAAAGAAACTGGGAGATTAAGGCTTGGATCAGTCACATGTTAGGAAATATATGGATAAGTTGCGAAATAATTGGCTTTAGAAATAGAGACAACTTTTGTTGTGGGACACCTCAAGGGGAAATTTAATCCCCTCTTCTTTGAGTGACCACTATGAACAGTCTGTTAAGGATTCTTGCAAATAAGATGACGATGTTAATGGGCAAAGATCCCATAAATCTATGTAGGAGGGCATCGGATGCACTCGAAATATCATATAACTTAATATGAACCTTAATATGAAAACTGAAATATGCATTTTTACTAGGAAGAGAATAATCGATTTTTATGAACCCCACTTCCAGAATCACACAAACGGTGAAATAACTTGATGATCGTAATCATAATTATCGATAAAAGGCACACTTGGAAGAACAATATCGAGAGCAGGGTTGCGAAAGCTCAATGTATGTGGCCCATTTATAGAAGAGTTATAAGTTCAAAATGGGGATTAAACCCGAGAATGACACACTGGCTATACACAAGTGTCGTTAAACGCATTATTCTAACCTACGCATTCGTAGTCATATGGACATCAATGAATACGAAATGCTAAATTAAACGACTTCAGAAGATACAGCGACTCTGCTGCTTAGGAATCAGTGGTGCAATGTGGACTACATCTACGAGAAATTTATAGAATATTCTGTCAACATAGCCAATCAAGATTAGAATTAAAAATGATGCAGCTCTGGTCATACTACGATTAAGAATAACAAGAGAATATATCACCGATCATATGACGAGACACGAAACAATTTTGTAACAAGTACCGGGTTTCAACACAGTGTATTTAGCTGTGATAAAATCCAGAAAGTGTCGACGAATACACTCTGCAGTACACCGGTACCAGACAGGGAAAGCTGGATGATCGGGAATATTCTACAAAACTTTACAGGGTCACACTTCTCCATGGACGGATCTAGTCTACATGGCAGAACCGGCATAGATTTCTGTGATGAGCACAGTTTTACTGGTAAATAGCTCCGTCTTCCGTACCACATATCCGTCTTTTAGGCTGAGTTGATCGTGATAAAGGATGTATTACGAAAATATGAAAATATTAACGGGAGCTATCCTCGGATCAAACTAGATCAGGAGGAGATTGGCAACTTCTCCAGAAAGGACAGGCTTGAAATTTTTAGAATACCAGAACACAGTGGTATAATGAGAATCGAAATTACGACGAACTGGCCATGAAGGGTTCTCTCCTGGAAAGAGTCAATTTGAAAACTCAATACCTTTCAAGTCTCTCAAATTGAAACTAGCGGACCGGGCGACCAGATCGCATGTATCCATTTGGGAGGAAATTATAGGGCACTTTCAACACTTCGAAAAGTAGGGAAATCCCAAATCTATGTAGAAGAGAACTTAGTAGGGTAATTGGCATCTTCACTGGACTCTCAGAATTGAGGGCTCACCTATACCGTATAGAATGGGCAGAATCGGCCACGTTCAGAGCTTGTGGGGAGCATGACGCAACCCTATAACAGTACCTTTGTTACTGTCCTGCATTTGCGAGAGCAAGGGCCACACATCTATTCAACGATATCTTACCTCAGCCAGACTGGTCTTGGGGGGATAAGCTGAAAAACACTCAGGAAGTTTGCTGATGAAACCGGAAACAGGAAAACATTATAAAGTTAATATATTTAATGTTTCACATTTTTTGGGCTAAAAATATATTAAACTTTTATATTAAAATCATTTTTTTTTTTAAACATTAATTTATTTATTTTTTAAACTTTTTTTCTGATGTATTAAACTTTAAACAATTTTTATTTCAGTGCTATATATTGTTACTAAAACGACACATGTATATATAGGTACAGTTATGTTGGAAATAATAGGCTTAAGGCAAATATACGAGTTTTTATTCAGAATCATCAGAACCAACAACGTCTTCTTGTATAATTGGCTCTGAAAGCAAATTTAGTACATCAATGGCTATTTCTATATTGTTCCGGGAGTAGCTAGATGGTTGTTTGGAGAGCGAGGATATGAGAGGATCAGTAGAGAAAAGAAGTGAGTGAATTAAATCCTCCATTGTGTTTTTTCTTGAATTTTTGCGTGTGTGGTGCTCTCTAAAATTCCTTAAATCTTTATTTCGGGCTCTCTACGCTTCTTCTGACATCATGCCAATTGGAAGCGAGACATTCTTTATGATGTCAGCACCGTGAACTAAAATTTTGTGCACGGAAGATGGCATATAGAACCATGGGTATTTTTCTACAAATATTTCCGCTGCTTCAAAGGAATATATTTTGAAAGCATGTGTATTAACTATATACCCACAAGCCATAGTTCCTAAAATAACACTAAATCTACTGATTAGTTTCTCATTGATTCCTGTTAAAAGTGCAGCAAATTTTGGTTGTTGGAAAAAACGTCTAGCAGTATTTCCGATATTGGTATTTCCCGAACCAGGTTTAGGTATATCAACTAGTAAACACATCTCATTTCTTAACTATTCTTGTATATCCAGCTTAGTTTGTTGTACAACTGATATATCAGAGTTACGAACTTGCCACTTTTGAATTGGTAATCTATATGCAATATGTAAAATTCATTCAAAACATCTTATCCAAGCATGTAAAGTTGACAAGCCATAGTGATAGGTATTAGTAGTAGGTGGTAGATTTTTAATAGAATTTAAGTCATTCATAACTTTTGGTGTGGCTCCACAAATGCCACATATTTGTGACGAGGATTCTGCAATCACACTAAAAACTTTGCCATCGATCATTGTCAGGTGAAATTGGTGATGAATTTGAAACGACTCAAACTGTTTGACTTTTTCAATTTCAGTTCTGACTAAGTTAGAAGTTTATTTTTCATAAATCAATTTAATTGGTCTACAAAACCGAATAGAAGAAGGCCGAGAATTCTCCCATAGAATAACGCTTCCCATTTTGACTTGTAGTGGCACAATGCACATTGCAAATAAATCTTCATCATTTCTGTTCGATTCCGGGTCAGAAACGCTTTGCCTGTAAGTGGAATGTCCACTACTGCTATCACAACCCCACTTGTATATCGCAGTTATAATGTCTTCATTGAGGTTGACGAAAATTTCCTTCTGTGATTCAACGATTCTTGTAACAGTATTATCAACCAAGGTCTGTAGGGACACTTCAGCAGATGTGTCGGTAATTTGGACTCCGACCGGATAGCACTTCTTTTTTGCTAATAACAATGCATCATATGTTGGATATATGTTTAAGTTTCTTATTTTTGCACCAGATTGCATTAATATATACGAATGTTTTGTGAAATCCCCGTCCACGTAAAGAGATAAAGCTTCATCTTGGCTGTATGAAATAGAATTTTTTGCCGTAGAAGTAATGGTTTTTTGAATTTATGCTGCGACCTCGGTATCGGAATGTACCATGGATACCACATCTGAAGCTTTTCTCTTTCCAGCTTTGTGTAAACTTACGCACGTCGCTACCATAAGTTCATAGGAAGAAGTTTTATTTACAAGCTGTGAAACTTTTTTGACTTGGGTTTTAGAGGTACATTCTGTGAAATCCTTTGCAGGTCGTCCAAAAGAAGTGCTACCTGCTACCTATCGGCCAAACTAATGTTATTTGACTGTCCAACCATTCTTTGTTACGTTCTTCAAAATACGATAATGTTCTGTGGCAACTCTTCCACTTCTCAGCTAATTTGCTTATAAAACTCCGCAACTTTCTTTTATTTCTCGGCACTGCTCCTCAGCATATTTTGTTTCGTCTATTATATTTTTAAATACGTGGTCCTCCATTACCGAAAATTTTCTAGTTGGGATGTTTTCATTATACCAAATTAAAAAAAGTGTGCGTTTGGAAACATTATTGTGCCAAAAAAATTAATTAACCAATTACATTGCGCGAACTGGCATGTCATATTGGACGATTCACAACAACACTATTCCAAATTAATAAAAAAAAACCGAACACGATCGAACACCAAAAGTTGCACTCCATGAAACAATAGCATAACACTTTAAACGGCCTATCACAATAATACATACCTTTTAATACATACCTTTGTCTTTCAATTACAACTTTTAGGCTCAAAATTGATAAACGATTGACTTAAAGGTGACAAGAAACACGCACTGAGTAATTAGACGCCAAATTCCTAAAATGCACTTGCTGCAGCAAATGTTATATTTGACAGCTTACAGCTGAGCGATATTGAAAGCAAAATAAAAGTAAAAACGAAGAGTTTCTCAGAAAAGTATCGGTAATCGATACAATGCAAAACATTTAACGATTTTAAAGATTTAATTTTTGACTTAAGCGCCACTAGATCAGTGATTTCGACCATGTACATATGTAGGTCCGTTTTAACTTTCCGTGTCACATATCTATATATATAAAATGGAATGTGTGTTTGTTTATTTGTTTATTTGTTTGTACCTTATAGGAGACTAAACCTCTGGACCGATCTTCCTGAAATTTTCACAGCAATTAACTGGGACTCTGGCATGATTAATAGGTTACTTTTTTCGACCATTCCCACCTTTACGCCCACTTTTTTAAAATTATGTAATTGCTCCCATATAGTTTTTAACAGATTTACTTCAAATTGTATACACATAAACTCCAGGCGAGGTAGAAATAAACATTTCTTACGCCACGCCCCTTTCGCGCCCCTTTTCACGCCAAATTTTGTTTGAAAGTTTTAAACTTTTTGTTCTCTGTACAAATTTGTTCCTTCCAACGGATTTTTTTTTTGTTAGTATATTGCTCTTAATACTGTTAACGTGGCCATATAACTATGAACCACGCCCACTTCACCGCCCCCTTTTTTTTAATTCAGATACTTACTTATACCACTAACAATGTTTGCTATACAAAATACTTTTTTTGTAATATGTATTTACCTAAAGTTTTATACACTTTTTATCTACAGGTAAGGTAGCCATACATTTTTTTATTACCAAATCCCCCTTTTTCGCCCCATTTTACCTTAAATTATAATTAATCTGATTTCAATCTTATATATATAAAAATTAATGTGTTTTTGTTTGTGCTTTATAGAAGGCCAAACCCCAGAACCGATCTTCCTGAAATTTTTACGGCGTGTTACTTTGACTCTGGAAGGAATAATGGGCTATACAAATTTTTGATTGGACAAAGGGGCGGTGCCACGCCCATATAACCCAAAACTTTAAATCGTCATATCTCTGGAATTTTTTGACCTACAGCGGTCATATTTGGTACGTATCTTATTGAAATTAATAGAAATAGTACTACAAGAAAACTCGGCGGGACCACACCCTTTTTAGAAAAATTAAAATCCATAATAACTTCTATTAAGCCCTTGACTATAAAAAGTTGTTTGTGGACAAAGGGGCGAGGCCCCGCCCATATAACTCAATATTTGGCATGGATTGATTTGCTTAATAAGGTGTTTTCTTAAATAGGTATACATTCCATGCAAAAGTCGGCGGGCCACGTCCCTTTGTTTCCGATTTGTAGGAAGCCAGACCTGTACACCATTCTTCCTTAAACTTTCACAGTGTGAAACTTTCACTCACTACACCCAATTTTTTATATTCGATTATTGATGTGCCAGGCTTTCCATCACATGTGCTACAACTCAAAATTGGAGTGCCCATTATTTTAGTGCGCAATATCGATCCACCACGGTTTTGCAATGGCACTCGACTTGCAGTAAAAAAATGCTAAATAATTTAATAGAAGCGACCATTATAACAGGAAAATATAAAGGAACTGATGTACTTTTGCCACGTATTCCAATGATCCCAACTGATTTACCATTCGACTTCAAACGATTACAGATTCCTGTTAGATTAGCGTTTGCGATGACTGTTAACAAAGCTCAAGGTCAATCTCTTCAAGTTTGCGGCTTAAATTTAGCAAATCCATGTTTCTCGCATGGACAGCTTTATGTTGCATGCTCACGTGTAGGGAAACCCACCGACTTATATTTTTATGCTCCAGATGGACAAACTAAAAATATTGTACATTCTAAAGCATTGCAATAATTAATTCTAAATTAAATAAATAATATTTTGTTAATGTATAAATATTTTTTTTTATTTTGTTTATAACGATGAGGGGTAGCGAAGTACACCGGGTTCAGCTAGTACTTTTATAAATGTCAAAAATATTTGACCTAGACTCACCTTATATTATACAGATCGCCTCAGAATCACTTCCTGAGTCGATTTAGCGATGTTTGTCAGTCAGTCCGTTTACTTGTGTGTCCATGTAAACCTTGTAATCAAACTACAGGTATGAAATCATATTTCATTATTTTTTTTTTTTAAATTAAAGCTGTTAAATTGTTTGCATATTCAATTTCAATCGATAAATTTGATTCATCTATGAGTAATAATAACCTGACCATTAAGGTGGTTTAAACATAAAATTGAGATCAAATAAATCAGTGCATCACCGATCTCAAAAAAAGATTTAATTTCCATTGTAGAGTTTCCCCTAATCTAATGTCACAACTCTCATTCTCGCACTAATGTTCCCATATTTTAACAAAATTGTCAATTAATAAAAAACAGATGTTTTATATGTAATCAATAAAATTTAAAAATGGTGCCATACACGTTATCAATTTTCGCATTGAAAAAACCTACCCCACCGGTTTGGTTGAGCTAAACCTCTAAAAAACTTGTTTTTAGACCAAATTCATATATATAATTTAATATATTTGAAACTCTGTCTTTGGGTTACTTGGACAACTGCAATTTTTTGTTTTTTTTTTCATTTTCTGTTTTACATTTTCTGTTCTACATTTTCTTTAAGGATGGCTTTTCTCCCTGCTTCTAATACAATACGATTAAATAAACGACTTTTTACACGTTCTCGGAAAATATAAAGGATTCAACAACAAGCCGCTAAATAAAAAAGAAAAATTGCTTCAAAATATTAAAAAAAAAAAACAAAAACAAATAAAACTGTTGAGTCTTTCGTATTGAATTGAATCTCGAGTATACTGACCATAACCAACCGTTAAAAACGTATCTTTTGAGTGTCTTGCACAGTATGTAACACGAGGATTTACATTTATACTGTGAAACATAGCGACAAAAGAATTCTTTATTAAAAGAATGTTTTTATGGCCCTTTTTTGTAAGTAATATTTTAGCAACTTTGTTTGCGTTTACTGTATCATTTGGCAATATATTTTGATATAAAATCTTCATTTATATAACCACTTGCCATTTTATATAACCACTTGCCACTTTTAATATTTACTTAAATTCGAAAAATATTTTATAAAAATTTAAGCTATTCTCTGAATATTTCAGACCAGTTTGAGCATTAAGCCTTCTTTAGTGACGGTATAGGACTAATTCATAAGGTTTCCCTCTATGAGTTCCACTTAAGGTCGAGATTATATCAGGTATCTAGCTTAAATTTGCTTTATTAGTGTTTTCAAGTGACTTTCATAAAACATCAGTTCAAAACTTAACCATTAATGACCATTTTTAGTCCTTTCCTCATCTTAACATAAATCTTTCTGAAACTATGCAATTATTTACAAATTTTATTCAATTATAGACAAATTTTATTTGTCTATATTGTTATTTTATATAAAAATTTTCAGTAAATATTGTCATCGCCGTGCCTACAACAGTAGCATCTGATAAGAATCATCTGCAGCCTGAGATAAATACATGATTATCTCGTATATTTAATTCATATTTATTTTATACTTTAATTAATTACCTTGTCAAGTTTGCTTAATATCTGACCATTTATGGCACTAAGCTTATATCCCGAAACTCATGGCCATGGCTATCTTATACTCGACCTACCATCTTACTTGCTTGTTTCTTTTTTTTTAATTTCCTATAATCATGAAAATTTCGTATGTTTTGGATATAAAGAATTTTTAAGAACAAAAATATAAGAATTAGAGTAATTCTAGCAAAAAAAGGCACATATCTGTGATCGCTTATTAGAGGTTTCACTGTAGTACACATTGCGAAAATAAAACCATGTGTACAAATATTATCTTAACCATTTTTTTCTTCTGTCACTGTTTGAAAATACTTATACCCCGCAAACAACTTTATCACTACAGTAGCTTATTGTTTTCTACTTAAAAAAAAAAAAATATAATAACATAGACATAAGGGAAACTGACCTATAAAATTCAAACCCAAATATATTTCTGTCTCCAGTAGGTATCAAAAAAAATTGTCTCTATTTTTATCGATTGATTTAGAATTCCTCTCTAGATCATTTTTGAACGTGTTGGCCGATCGCAGATTTAAAAGTGTGCGATACTGTTGATGCCACGGGCATATTATAAGGTTCTGTTCTTTTCATTTAGAAACCTGTTCGCAAGATGGGTGACGCGTTTTCTCACAACTGATATAAACGCAATCGCGTGACAACTTCAAAGCACCCAATAAACATTTTTGTTTGCCATCAACTTGAGATGCATTTGAGATCAAATACATTTCTCTAATCTCTAACGTTAATTCTCAAATGCACCTCAATAGGCCGATTATAGTCATCTCAACTTAAAGGGCACATTTTTTTATGTGGTGATTTTCTTAGTTATCAAATTGAGAAATTTATGATACTCAACTTCATAGCAAAGAAATTTCTTCAAAAATATTAAATCTCAACTTGATATCAAGTTGAAAGCAAACACGGAGGAAAATTGCTCAACTTAAGTTGAGAATTACATTGGACATCAATTTGAGAATTTAACTTGTCTTCAACATTGGAAAAATAATTTTTCAATGCATACTGGGCAGTATTTGGCATTTTTGCCTTGAATTTAAATGAATTTAAATCCAAAGTCAGAATCTGTAAGATATCACATTTTACATCCGAAACTTATTAAAATACTTCTTCCACATTTACTACCTTATATAACTTATTTCTGTAACTACAGATGGTATACCAGCACTGGTGCTGACACAGTGCTCTTCGACGCTAACCAGTCCATTGGCCAACCTTTTCAGCCTTTCATACCGTTCGGGAGTCTTTCCCTCTTGTTGGAAGGTTGCTAATGTCCAACCAATCCCTAAAAAGGGTGCGGCTCAAAACCCTGAAAATTACCGTCCAATTGCAATCTGCTCTGCACTCTCAAAGGTGATGAAGAGCATGATCAGTTTCCATCTTGTGAACTACCTAGAGGCCAACTCACTTATTAATGATAGTTAGTATGGCTTCCGTAGAAATCGTTCCACGGGCGACCTATAAGCTCTACTTTCTGAGCGCTGTAGTCGATCCATTTGCAATTTTGGCGAAAGTAAAGTGGTTGCTTTAGATATTTCCAAGGCATTCGATCGTGTATGGCATGGTACACTGATATCAAAGCTTATTGCATTTGGGGTCGGTAGTGACTTCTCTCGATTTATATTGAGTTTTCTCAGAGATCGAACGATACGTGTTGTTATTGATGGGGTCTCATCCAATGAGTTTCAGCTTAATTGAGGGCTACCCCAAAGTTCCGTTCTTTCTCCTTCTCTTTTCCTTTTCTTTCTGAAAGACCTTCTTGGTTAAACTTTTAACACTATATACTCTTTCGCAGATGACAGCAGAATTTGTTATTCGTTTTCCTTTAATTGTATGCCAAGCCTATTGGAGGTTGGGGGCAAAAGGCGGACAATGAATGACACACTCAATCAAGACCTGTTAACAATTTCTGAGTGGGGTAAGGCGAATAGGGTTGTTTTAATGCACTGAAAACTCAATGTTGTATGTTGACCCATAGGGCCATGGATTCAACAATGTCATCTGTATATATGGATGGTATAGGTATTGAGGAGTCGGATACACTTAATGTTCTAGGCATGAGAATTCAATGCGATGTTCTTGGAACGAGCATGTTTTTCAAGTGTCGAAAGAAGCATTCAAGTGTCTTGGTTTTCTAAAACGGTGCAAAAATTACTTCACTCTTTCTGATCTCCATAAAATCTATACCACCTACATTCGACCGAAAGTGGAATACAACTCCCATTTTCCATCGTTTTAAAACGGTGGATGAAACGTGGATCCATTACAACACACCGGAGACTAGTCTAAACAATGAGTAGGTGCTGGCGAACCGGCGACGAAGAAGGTCAAGGTGTGCTTATCGGCCAACAAGGCACGGCGAAAGATTTTTGGGATGTACGCGTCATAATCGACATTGATTACCTTCAAAAGGGAGCGGCGAATATTGTGAATACATTGAAAACCCATTCTTATTGTTATTACACATATACGGATACGGAAACTCAAACGATGGCAACACTTCGAGAAAATTTTTTGAAAATGATGGGGCTATAACTCGAATCACTGGAATAAATAATAAAATCGTTAAGAGATTGGGAATGATATTGAATGTTTTAAACTGTCGCATGGCAAAAATATAATTGAATATCAGACTTTGCCAATTGCAGAGCTTTCTGAAGAAGCACAGGAGGCCCTAAACAAATGTTGTAAAAATATAGACTGCTGAACACTTTCAAATCATCAAGGGTGAGACAAAATGAGGACCTTTTCAACATGTTAGCAGTATCTTCCGATCCACTTATTTCATTACTGCGGCATGTAAAGTCACGAAAAGAGTTAGAAAATAATTATAGTTCAGAAATTATTAGCCTTTTAGATATGAATATACCTTCTTTTACGGATTGTGAGCAATATTTTACAAAAAATTTTAAAGCAAATTAAAAAAAAAATATTTTTTTTTATCTTTTCTTTTCAAGTTTGCTAGCCCATAAGGCCCTTTTTATACCCTCCACACGTCAGTGTGCAGAGGGTATATATAAGTTTGTCATTCCGTTTGTAATAACTAAAAAAAAATTCTGAACCCAATAATATATATATATATTTATGATTCTTATAACAAGCGGAGTTGATATAGCGATGTCCGTCTGTCCGTCTGTGGAAATCACGATCACGAAACCAATCGGAGAGCTAGGGTGCTCGTTTGCATAAAAAATGATTCACTGACCTTCTGGAAAGTTTGTTGTTTAAAATCGTTTAAATCGGTTATATAGGGCCCGAGATCTGAATGAAGAACTAAAAAAAGTCTTTAAAAATATGATTTTCTATATTGTTCTTGTCACGATCACGGCCTAAGTAGGATAGATAGGATGATCATTTTTAGTGAGAATGATTCACCAAGATCGTGGGTAGTTTTCTGTTTTAAAAATCATAAAATCGGTGGAACAAATCCAGGCAAATCTCTGAAAAAGTAAAAAAAAAATGAAAAATATGATGTTTCTATATTGTTCTTGTTGTTATTCTAAATGTTGTATTGTTGTAATAGCTAGACTTGTTGTTTTTATGGTCGTTGTGGTAATAGTATTATAATAACAAACCCTTTGTAAATTTTTTTTATCAAGGCTGGTAGAAAAAGTTTAAAGTTTCCATTGTTCTGGCATCTACATCATTTTTGTCATCGCCACGAGCCTGCCTGCAAAGTTTCAGATCGATTGGGTCACAGGAAAGGGGTTAAAAATCAATCCAAAATTTTTTCGTTAAGCAGACAGAGTACGAGTTAATATAAAGGCAGTAAAAATTCACCAACATCTAAAGTAAATAATGTTAAACTTCCTAGTTGTTAATAAAAAAAAAACAATGTAAGGAAATTACCAAACAAAATTTTTTGTATTAATTTATTTAAAGAAAATACCAAAATAACTTTTGATGTTGTATTTTTGGTGTGTAATATATACATACTATATGTGCATACATATATATTAAATAACAAAATAATATACATATATTCTATACATGTATATTCATAATAACCGCATGTTAGAAATAGATCAGTATATTATTTTATTTATATAAATTCTCCAATATGTATTTTGTTTTAGGGAAAATACATTTCTTTCGTATTAACAAACAGAGTGTCACTTCATTTTGCTCAGTGTTGCTATGCCACAGTAGAAGGCGCCGCAATTGTTGTTCTAATTAGCTTTGCAATCGTTATTTCTATTTTAACATTAATGTCAACTTTTTTCCATTATACTTTTACAAATATGTCCATAAAGTTTGGCATATTAACTTTTTGTTGTGTTTACGAAATAGAGTTACCGAGTTCATCAATGAGTTTTTTTGCTGTCAAAACTGTTCTATATGGCTATTGCGATTACATACATATATGTAATTTTTAAAAATTATTTATAATTACTAAATCATTACTATTGACATAAATACAAAATTGCACCTTTTAAATTTTCCATTCAACTTTAAGAAAATATCAATTCTAAAAATTGGAATTCAGATTTCCAATTATAAATTAGAAAATGTCAATTGAATTTCAGAAAATCATATTAAAACTTCGTTAATAATTTGAAATTTAAAAGACATCAATTGAATTCTTAAAGTATAAATTTTATTCTTTAAACACAAATTGGAATTCAGAAAACACCAAATATCAACTGAAATTAAAAAAAAAAAATGTTGCGATTGAGGAGACATTAATAGCATTTCAGGGTAAGAAAACTTTAATTTAAATTCAATGAAGGTTAGAAAACCTCAAATGATATTTAAGAATTGCGAACATAAAAATTATTACATAAATAAAGCACAATTTGATGAGAATGTTATTTTATTTTTATATATTACTAGCTGGACCCGGCAAACGTTGTTTTGCCCTCAATGAATTTTTAATTTTAGTTAGAATCTGTATATATCTATATAAAAAAACGTTTGTGCATGTTTTATTTATTTAAGAAAATTAAAATAAATATTTATTGTAACATACGTATGTATAAGAATGACCAATATATTTCTATCATTGTAATTCTAAAAAGAGTGAACAATATTTTTAGTTTCCTTATTCTGGCAGTAAATTAATTAATTTGCTGGCTTTCCGACACGGGAAAAACAACTGTTTTCGAGGTCCAATCCACATATTTGCAATGATTGTCCTTGAGATTTATTGATGGTCATGGTAAAGCCCAATCTGTTCGGAAATTGCAATCTTTTGAATGTTATCAGTGTGTCGGTAGGAATCATAGGAATTCTTGGCAGCAAGACATGTTCTCCTTTAAATTTGCCTTTGAGAATTGTGGCCTCAATAACATTGAGTATTATCCTCTCAACAATTAACCTGGTGCCATTACATAGTCTCGGAGCGTTGAGGTTACGTAGCAAAATTATTGGAGAACCAACTTTTAATTTTAATAAATGTGGAGGTAGATCGGGTACATCAAGTGAATTCAAAAATTCTGTTGGATAATTGACTGCTTCATTTTCTTCAACAACACTATCCATAGATTTGAAATAACACTTTCGGAATCAATCATGTCCTGAAAAATAACATTAATATTATCGACATCGAAAGTTTTTGCGGCTTAAACAGTTCTTTCACTTAACCAAGTAGTTGTTTTGAAAACTGGTCAGCCGTTGGATCATGGATAATAAAATAAGAGCTCCACCAAAAAGTCTTTCATTGCCTTTCAAATCTTTTAAAGTTCTATGTAGTGCTTCTAAGGAATGTTTGTAAGCCATGTTATATTCATCCCACAACCGGAATGTTTTTTTTATATTAATACGTTTGTACATTTAACGGTGATTTGAGTGCTAAATGAGCTGTGCGACCACCATGCAATATTGTTGCGGCTATTCCGGATAAAGCAATAGCCAATGCAATTTTTCCTTCCTTTTTGGTTAGAATATTTGTATATAAAAACGTTTGTAATTTTGGAACTTATAAAATTTAAATAAATTTTACAACTCATTATTTTTCGAACGCCAGCGCCATCTACCGGGTCCAACAAAAAAAATTTTTGGCATCATCTAACATGCATATATGTACATTCTTACTTTCAGTAAAATCGCACCGTAAATAAGAATATTCGAAATGACTTTACCTCAGCGCCACCTATCGGGTCCATTTATACATACAAAAATTTCCTATGATAAACATACATACATTCTGAATTGCAGTCAAATCGCTCTAAGCGGTCTCTGTAATTGAACTCCTCCGAAACGGCTTGACCGATTCTCATGAAATTTTGTGTGGATGTTGGGTTGGTTTCAGAAACGGACATGATAGCACTTATGGCTATCATAGTACTCCAGATATCTGATTTTAAAAGTTCACTTTGTATGGGGGGTACCCCTCCCAGTGACCCTATCAAAAAAAAATAGACGTTGTCCGATTCTCAGACCTACCCAATATGCTCACAAAATTTCATGAGAATCGGTCGAGCCGTTTCGGCGGAATTTTACCACAAACACCGCGACAGAAGAATTTTATATATAAGATTTTTGATAATTTTTTGGATGAAAATTTTAAGGTTTTCAGAAAATAAAGATAACAAATTATTTTATTTAAAATATTTGGGACATTTGGTTTTTTGCGTTTGGCATCCCTAACTTGAACCAGTATTCATGATGACTTCAAAATTTTACTTCATTGTAGGCAAGGTAAAACCCAAAACATTGAAGTTCGACAATAATTCCCAGGTAGTAGTATTTGGAGTCAATAAATGAAAATATATTTTATTAACATAATTTAATTCAAAATCAAAAGTTGGCATCACTGGTTTAGATTTTGTATTGTATTGTGTAAATAGTGAAAACTCCATTTTAGTATGTAAAAAAAAAAATTTATTTTCAAAATATGGCAATATTTTAACAAAAAAATTGAGAGAGCTTTTTTTTGGTTATTATTCTGTTATTCGATCCGACCTATACGGCTGCAACGAAGAATTATTTGGCGAGTTAAAAGAAACTATACAGTCATCTCCAATTAGCACGATTTAATGTGTATAGCCACTCTACACAACCATTAATTTCGCAATGGAGGTTAGGGCGAGCTATTTAATTTGCAAAAACTTTAAATTAATTAACTAATTATGTCATATAACCGGAAACGCATGCATATAGGTATATAACCTAAATGCATACCGATCAGCAACTACGATGACCAAAAAGCAAACACCGAAACGTGTTTTCTTTTATCCGAAATAATAGAAAAGACGAAAATGATCTTTCCTCGCTGGAGCGCGAATTAGCAATGGGAGAGAGTTCCATATACCTTGGAATAAACAAAAATCCAAATCAAACCAAAGAATTTGCAATAAATTATTTACTTTTTGAAATATTTTGTTTACATGTATTATCAATACTAAAACCGAGGTAAAGGGTATCAAAGATTCGGCACAGCCGAATTTAACACTCTGACTTGTAAAACACTCATTTCATAGGTTGATCAATTGTCTACCATATGCTTTTAAAATTTTTTTAATATCTTATTTGGCGCCACTGTGTGTTGTATTATGAAAATTGTGTAAAAATTGCAGTTACTAGTCTGCTTGGCCCCGAGAACCATTCCATTTGAAATTAATGGAAATTGGTTTATATTCAGACCTAGATGTTTCCTTGAAAGGGCGACTTAACAGTCATATCTCCAGTTTCTGTGATGCAAGCTTCAATATAGTTGGTATGAGTGTGAAAATAATTAATCCCCCTTAAGTTTACATGTTAGAAATAAAAATATTAAATCGAATTTAGTATTTTGTAATATTAAAATTTATCATACTCTTAGAATTTAAGAAGATTTTTATTCATGGTCAATTTTTTGCTGGGTAATCAAAATATGATTTAACTAGTAATATAGCATTTCATTTTAAGTGCGCACTCGTATTTTAAACTCTACTCGTACATATTGGCAAGAATCATACATATGTATGTATTTAGGATTCTTGGTATTAGTTCATTGTTTGTTTTGCTGCGAGTGTTGCTAATGATTATGTTGTTGCTACTGATGCTGAGAATATCACTGACTTTTTTTTCTGATAATTTTCGGGTGTAAATGATTTTTTTGTTTTTTTTCCATTGCGCTATTTCACAATTACCAAGTGGCACCAACAAACAGTATTTACACGTACTCGTAATTATGACCTACAGCTGGAAGTGGTGAAAACAATGATGAATGACTTTCCAAAGAAATATATAAATTCTTGCCTTCACTGTTTGCGTTTTACTTACTTTATTCAAAGTAAGAAATAGGAATTCTGAAAATATCTTAACTTTATTTTTAAATTAAGCAGTTTTACTGTTGCAGCATCATGAATAAACGATGGGCTAATTAAAATTTTTAAGTGGGTGATTGATTGTATAAGGAATTTATTTTCATAACACTGTGCATCAGCCATTCTGGGGGTGTGAGAAATTCTAAGTCAGGGTGAAAGTACTAGGCCAGTGTAGAAAAACTTCTAAAGGGTTTGCCGTTCTTAGGCCAAACTTTTCTTATATGACCTTTCATATTTTTCCTTACCTTGATATGTGTGGTTGATCTTAATTCTTAGCTGTAACTCAAAAATCAAAAATCATTCGAAAATGTTCTACGGTGTAATCTAATTATATTTCTTTAAATAGTAAAATTTATCTTAATCTAAAGGATGCTTTTTATTTACAAAATTTTTTTTTTAAATGCTAACAAAGTTTTATGTGAAAAATTGTAGTAAGTCGAAGAGTACCGAGAACTCGAATATTATAATTTCTCTATAGAAGAAATAACTCAGAATATGAAATATTTTCTAAATCATAAAAAAGGTTAATATTTTTCTGTGTAGACACATCAATTTCTTATAAGTTTTTATATATCGAGAAAATGTCTTTTATACTTAAATAAATATCACCTATAAATATCACCAATTTTGTCACACAAAATTAGGAAATATAAAAATAACATTATAAGTCATTTCAATTTTATCAGATGAACATTAATTAATTGAAGTAATTCTACATAAAAACTCTGCATAATAATTTTGCGCAGAAAATTTTCCTTGTGCTTGTCCTTGTGCTTAATCGCAGATGTAAACTCTTACACACATCCGGAAATCAATAAAAACCAAAATTTATCTTCTAATGTTGAACATCTTAATAATGACATGATATAAATACTTGTACATAAAGCTCTGGCTAAAAGCTTTATCCAAAAAAAGAATTTCTTAATATTCGCTAAACCCCAAGAAGGAAATTGAAAAAAATAATGCAATTTAATATCTGAAAAAGAAATCTTAATTTATTAACACATCCATTACTTAATTCTATATATATGTATGTGTTTAAGCTCTTTCATACTTTCATATTAATAGTTCAGTCATTATTCTTATTTATTTACGTTTTTTTTCCTCCCCCGATTTCGTTTTTTATATTTTGTGAAAAATACTACTCTCAAAATTCATAATTCACATTATTCACAGCAAATTCATCGATATTCATTTGTTAAGTAAAATCAAGCAACGACTATTTATCTTATTGAGCATCACATGCTATTCATTATAACGGCGATGACGCTGGCGATGATGACGATTGCCACTGCTACTGCCACTGCATCATAGAATTAGAATTAAATAGAAACAACACGGTAACAGCAGGCGACACATCCACCCATTGAGCCATAAAAGCAATTACTCGTGCCCCCCTCAACACAAAAATCTAACACACGGTATAAAATCAACGGGAAAATAGATAAAATAAAATCGAAAAAATAAAGAACAACATACTTAGAAAGTAATCCAATTTATTTATCTTCTACTTCTACAATTTCGTCAACCAGTCGATGTTCGATGTGGATGTCGATGTCGCTGCAGTAGCAGTACGAGTACAAGAAGTACTTCTTCTACATATCACTTAATCTTGAAATGTTAGGAAATTATTATATTTCAGACCATGCATACACTCGGATGCTTTCTTCATGTTTGTACAACAACTACAACGGTGAGCGAGGGATTTATCAACAACATTGCATACACCATTTCCAATAGAAAAAGAAATATACAAATTCACTGTTGGGTACGTTACCAATTTTAATACACTTAAATTGAATACCATTTAAATCTCAAATTAATTATTTTTAACTAGAAGTTTTGAGTCCTCGAAATTCGAGTGCAAATTCTAGGAAATTATATTTTGTTAAGCTCTCAAAACATTGCAAAGTTATGATCCCCTAGCCTGAATATGGTTATCCTAACCCCGGCTGCGTTAGAAAACAAATTCTTTTTGGTCACTTTTAAAGGGATCTCAATAGATTTTCTACTCTATTAATAGAAAAATAATGTAATTTTTCAGATAGAAGTTGGAAAAAAAAACAAATGAATAAGAAATATCTGTAATATTAATAGGCTAGGCGATTCTCTGTTACCGATGTTTTGTTCTACCGTTTTATCCCGATTTTTACCAAACGTGTATTACTCGAAAGGTACTTCTTTTTAGCTGTTCACCAGATTTACAGATTCTTAAATGTTTTCCTTTATTTTGTGTAAATTGCATTTAAAGTTGCTACTAACACTTACATAAAATTATACATATGCTATGTGTGTTTTATTAAATTTGTTAATGTGTTTGTTAATAAGTTTGTTATCTTCATTCACAATAAAATAAAGCATAAAAGTATTGGTTTGTGAATTGGCTAAGTTGAAATATAAAGCTGCCTAGAAATTGTAAAAATTATAGTAGTTTTCTATTCGACATTTCCAAATTTAATTGTAAGAATAAAATATTCGACCTCGAGGCCTCGGTTTTTTCTTTAATTAAAATTCTTCTTTATTCATCAATATTTCGATATCCATCGAATATCATCTTCAGGGAGTATCTTTAAATCAAATATAAGAACAATACAAAAAATAAGCTGTCTAAAAATTGTACTCGAATTTCGAGCGCTGGAATCTGCTAGTTACAATAATTAGAACAACAATAATAACAAGAACAACATAGAAAACATCAAATTTTTTCGAGAGTTTTTTTACATTTTCATTAAAATTGCAGGACCTGTTGAGCCGATTTTGATGATTTTAAATAGCAAGCCGCTCAGGATGTCAGTTAATAATTTCCACTAAA
Source organism: Cordilura impudica (assembly GCA_963682025.1). Taxonomy (NCBI): domain Eukaryota; kingdom Metazoa; phylum Arthropoda; class Insecta; order Diptera; family Scathophagidae; genus Cordilura; species Cordilura impudica. The sequence goes on from OY821520.1 coordinate 31,741,104, forward strand.
AATGAGCAATGCAGCTGAGTTATTCAGGGCGTGATCGTGATTTCCTCAGACAGTTAGATGGGCATCGCTATAACAATTCAGCTTATTCTAACGATTAAGAATTTATATCTTTTATGGTGTCCAGATTTTTTTTTTCAAATTATTACAAATTATAACAGAATGACAAACTTATACATATATATATACATATGCACCCTGCAGACTAGTGTGGAGGGAATAAACAAATAAACAAATATAAAAAATATTTTTATTTATTTTTGTTGGAAATATTTGAAGTGAAAAATGTTAAGTCTATAATTTTTTAGGGTTACCGCTTTATTTTTACAACAAGTAACAAAATAGGCCTTTTATTTTATAATTTTGATGGAATAATTTGACGGTGCCACATGGTTAACATTTTCCGAAAAGACTTCGGAATGCTGTCTTATGCCATGCATACACTACACAAGTTCAATGCTAAAGTCTAGTACTGTACAGAGCGTTTGTGCAATATATGGGGCGGTTGCACTATTTTTGCAGTTGAACTAAGCAAAAATAGAACTATTTTGGTATCTGCTCAATTTGGTAGTGCCAAACTTGAGCACTGAACTTGTGTAGTGTGCTGCTGGTATTAGGTACCTAGAAGATAATATTTACTACTTAATTTTCAGCAAACATGAAATTTCGTTTAAATTTTAATTTAAAATGGTTTAATGTTCTTATCGATACGTTTGTTCGAACTGTCGAAAATATTTATCCTATAACATAAACTTTTATGGAGACAAATACTGGATTTTCACAGATGAAAGCAACTTAGAACATTACCTACAGACATTTGGAATGGTTGTTTTAACATATGTACATTGTTTTACATTTAAAAAAACGAGATTAACTTAGGGGCTAGATATCGTAATTTTATAAATATCTTCATGTTAAGTGACCAAAACGTGTGGTTTCTTTTGACAAAACAAGCCTTTTAAAAAATATTTAACCACATTTCAAAAGCCAATTTGTTTTAAGTTAACGGTTTTCTTCAAGTTCTGTTTGTTAAATCAAATCCATAAATTGCAAGAGAGAGACCACATAATATTTTCATTTGAAAATGGTGTAGCATGTGTTAAGCAATGATGCCACAAATAAGAATTAAGATAAAATGTAAAGAACAACAACAAATTGTTGTTATTCTTGTTCGTCTATTTCGTGTTCTTTTAATTTTATTTACCTTTTTGTAGTTTTATATCTAGTCGTATCTAAAGTATGTTGATGCATCTGCTGCCACCAATCACACTTACTAATGGTTCCCTTAAGTCTAATGAGTAACGAGAGTGCGAGAGGGGGCCAAACAAAAACTTTTAATTTATGTTACACATATGGAATAACGAGAGGGATCTTAAACAAACGACAAAAATGATAGAATATCATACAAGCTTATGTCACACACGAACGGAGTTTTAGGGTTTTTTTTTCTTTTTTTGGGAATAGTGGCAGTTGAATGTTGCTCGGCTAGGCCATTGAGGTATTAAAATTATATTAATATTTCAAGAAATGAAAAGTTAAAACTTTAAGGTAGACTTGATGCTATTTTTAGCTAAACATGAGAATGTTGTTGTCTTTTAATGCCAATACCCTCTACACTGTAGAGTCTACAGGGATTATGAATATGTTATTTGTGCGTCTCTTGCACGGGAAGGGAAATGGATGAATCATACGGATTAACATGCTGTAAGTTTGGATTTTGAGTTGCATCAATCATATATTTAAAAATTATAATTAATATTGTGTTAAATTGAAAAATATGCTGTCAGTCTATTTTCGACATCAGAGAAAAATGGATACACAAAATGTTTGTACTCTAAGGTATTCGGCTTAATTTTTGGTTTTAAAATAAAGTTATGATTTTTCAAAATGTCGTTCTGATATTTTGTTGACTATTTCTACCGATTTGAGTTAATCGGCACTGTTGAAAAAAATACTATCAGAAAGTCCTAAGCCGGGTACTTGAGGTCTGCAAGTATATTCCAAGAAAAATAGCTATAAATTCTTGAGTTTAATTCTCTCGTGAGAATTTTTAGTTATAGAAAACTACTAAAAAGTTATTTTTTTTTTTTAAATGTCCTAAGCCGGGTACTTGAGGTCTGCAAGTCTATTCCAAGAAAAATACCTAAAAATTCTTGAGTTTAATTCTCTCGTGAGAATTTTTAGTTATAGAAAACTACTAAAAAGTTGTTTTTTTTTTTAAACTGTTCAACATTTAATTGAAGTCTTTTTTTTTTTTTGAACGTGTATAACCACAATGAATTATTCGATGACAACTTCATACAACACTGTGTTGGTTTCCTGTCGACCACACTAAGGCAGCTCGCCTTTTCTTTTCGTTGACGAATCGCAACTCATCATACACATTTCTGAAACTTTAACTTAATTGATTTGTAAAATATTCCACGCATCAATAAACCTGTATCTTTTTAATAAAACTAGAATACAGGATTATAACAACAACCCAAATTCTTCTAATCAATTCAGTTGAGATGAGATGTAAGTTGTTGGAGACAAAATATGTATTTACTTAGTATCGAATATATCCCCAATACCCTTATATATACATATTTTGGTTTAATTCCCCGTAAAATATTCAAAAAAGTTTTTGCACAAAACAAGTAACACCATCATTTTCTGCTATGCCGCATCTTTGATACTCACCATCTGTGTCTTAAACTCAATATTATAACCAATGTTGGGTACAGTTACCATTTTAATACAGCTACCGATAACAGGTCAACAGCAAAAATGCCGATGCATCATGGCTACCTAAGTACAAAAATGGTAAAATTTTTCAATTCTATGGAAATTTTTTTTAAAATAATTTTTAAGTAAAATGTCAATATTTTGAGACATGGCCTTCTAGGGAAACACTGGTTCCAGGTATGCCAAATGTTATAAATGTAGCTCTAGTGCCCCGGCATCGCATCATAATACCCTCTCTTCACATTAAACTTGGTCTGATGAAACATTATGTTAAAGTCCTTAACAAAGATAGTGAATGTTTCCAGTATATTTCAAGGAAGTTTCCCAATCTGAGTATGGAAAAGCTAAAAGCAGGCATATTTGACGGCCCACAAATTCGCAAATTGGTGAACGATACTGATTTTGACAGTTCAATGTCAAAAATTGAGAAGAATGCATGGGATTCGTTTATATGGGTTATTAGAAATTTTTTACGTTGCGCACGTTGAAGAGATGTTATCTCACTTCCATCGACTTGGATGCAACATTAGCATCAAAGTACACTACCTGCACAGTCACTTACATCGTTTTCCTGAAAATGTAGGAGACTTGAGCGAGAAACAGGGCGAACGATTTCACCAAGATATACAAAAAATGGAGGAACGATACCAGGGTCGCTGGGATGCACACATGATGGCTGATTTTTGCTGGAGTATTCAGAGTAACACTTCGTCATTCAACAATAATAGAAAACCGTATAAAAGAAAATTCCAGAGTTTGTAGTTTATACTAATCATATAAATTTTCATAAAATATAAAATATGTTTTAAATTCAATCAACCGAAAGAAGAACATTAACAGCTGATTTTTATGTATATCTAACAAAAAAAATAAAATTTTTTGAAAATCGAGAATAGATTCGCAAAGAAACAATCGATTTTCATGAACGATATCTGATTTTGTTTCTATTACATGTGGCTTTGGGACAATGCAATAAATCCGAACAATTTTTGCTGTTTTCGATTTTTTATGAAAATTTGATATTTTCACGTAAAAAATATATATTTTGCTTAAATTTTTTATTATAACTCCGAAACTACTGAGCCGAATGAAAGTCAATATATAAACGGATTAAAGGTTATAGAAATCTAAGTTTATTTTAATAATATCGGACTAATCCTTTTGAATTTATCATTAATTATGTGGAGAAACGTCTAAAAAATTTTAAATTTTACTTAAAAATTAAAAAAAAACCTCTTCATTGAATTTAAAGTTTGGACCACATTTGTACTACTGGAACCACAATACATAAAATTTTATAGTGGTTTTTGATCGGTATAAAACTTTTTCGTTTTTGTTGCCTTCTGTTATTAACCTTTAAATACTAATATGGTTAATTGTTTTTCTTTTTTTTAACAGAATTTATTAAAATTTCTAATTTTTTTTTATATACAGAAGGTTGTTTCCATAAAGAGTATTAATTTCTATTAGGAAAATTGAATTATTTTTCTATTATTAGCATATGCTTGCCATTGCTGGGTCATGCGTAAATGAGAAAGAAGGCGGATAAACCCTACCACAATTAAAAAAAACAGATGTTCGTCTATGACAATTTTAAGTTGATTGAGTTATTAACAGCTTCATAAAAACGCAAGATAATATTTTGTGATGCGCAGAGGGGTAAATTTCTATTTCATAACACAATTACAAAAACAGCGTAACATGTAAGACGTAAACAAAATCGGTGTGACTTATGATTGTTTGACCTGTTTGAAAATTAAAAACTAAAAAATGAAAAATAAAAAATAAAAAACGAAAAGTGAAAAGTGAAAATGAAAATGAAAATAAAAATAAAAAATGGAAAATAAAAAATGAAAAATGAAAAATGAAAAACTAAAAATGAAAAATGAAAAGTGAAAAGTGAAAAGTGAAAATGAAAATAAAAATAAAAAATGGAAAATAAAAAATGAAAAATTAAAAATGAAATATGAAATATGAAATATGAAATATGAAATATGAAATATGAAATATGAAATATGAAATATGAAATATGAAATATGAAATATAAAATATGAAATATAAAATATGAAATATGAAATATGAAATATGAAATATGAAATATGAAATATGAAATATGAAATATAAAATATGAAATATAAAATATGAAATATGAAATATGAAATATGAAATATGAAATATGAAATATGAAATATGAAATATGAAATATGAAATATGAAATATGAAATATGAAATATGAAATATGAAATATGAAATATGAAATATGAAATATGAAATATGAAATATGAAATATGAAATATGAAATATGAAATATGAAATATGAAATATGAAATATGAAATATGAAATATGAAATATGAAATATGAAATATGAAATATGAAATATGAAATATGAAATATGAAATATGAAATATGAAATATGAAATATGAAATATGAAATATGAAATATGAAATATGAAATATGAAATATGAAATATGAAATATGAAATATGAAATATGAAATATGAAATATGAAATATGAAATATGAAATATGAAATATGAAATATGAAATATGAAATATGAAATATGAAAAATATGAAATATGAAATATGAAATATGAAATATGAAATATGAAATATGAAATATGAAATATGAAATATGAAATATGAAATATGAAATATGAAATATGAAATATGAAATATGAAATATGAAATATGAAATATGAAATATGAAATATGAAATATGAAATATGAAATATGAAAAATATGAAATATGAAATATGAAATATGAAATATGAAATATGAAAAATATGAAATATGAAATATGAAATATGAAATATGAAATATGAAATATGAAATATGAAATATGAAATATGAAATATGAAATATGAAATATGAAATATGAAATATGAAATATGAAATATGAAATATGAAATATGAAATATGAAATATGAAATATGAAATATGAAATATGAAATATGAAATATGAAATATGAAATATGAAATATGAAATATGAAATATGAAATATGAAATATGAAATATGAAATATGAAATATGAAATATGAAATATGAAATATGAAATATGAAATATGAAATATGAAATATGAAATATGAAATATGAAATATGAAATATGAAATATGAAATATGAAATATGAAATATGAAATATGAAATATGAAATATGAAATATGAAATATGAAATATGAAATATGAAATATGAAATATGAAATATGAAATATGAAATATGAAATATGAAATATGAAATATGAAATATGAAATATGAAATATGAAATATGAAATATGAAATATGAAATATGAAATATGAAATATGAAATATGAAATATGAAATATGAAATATGAAATATGAAATATGAAATATGAAATATGAAATATGAAATATGAAATATGAAATATGAAATATGAAATATGAAATATGAAATATGAAATATGAAATATGAAATATGAAATATGAAATATGAAATATGAAATATGAAATATGAAATATGAAATATGAAATATGAAATATGAAATATGAAATATGAAATATGAAATATGAAATATGAAATATGAAATATGAAATATGAAATATGAAATATGAAATATGAAATATGAAATATGAAATATGAAATATGAAATATGAAATATGAAATATGAAATATGAAATATGAAATATGAAATATGAAATATGAAATATGAAATATGAAATATGAAATATGAAATATGAAATATGAAATATGAAATATGAAATATGAAATATGAAATATGAAATATGAAATATGAAATATGAAATATGAAATATGAAATATGAAATATGAAATATGAAATATGAAATAAGAAATATGAAATATGAAATATGAAATATGAAATATGAAATATGAAATATGAAATATGAAATATGAAATATGAAATATGAAATATGAAATATGAAATATGAAATATGAAATATGAAATATGAAATATGAAATATGAAATATGAAATATGAAATATGAAATATGAAATATGAAATATGAAATATGAAATATGAAATATGAAATATGAAATATGAAATATGAAATATGAAATATGAAATATGAAATATGAAATATGAAATATGAAATATGAAATATGAAATATGAAATATGAAATATGAAATATGAAATATGAAATATGAAATATGAAATATGAAATATGAAATATGAAATATGAAATATGAAATATGAAATATGAAATATGAAATATGAAATATGAAATATGAAATATGAAATATGAAATATGAAATATGAAATATGAAATATGAAATATGAAATATGAAATATGAAATATGAAATATGAAATATGAAATATGAAATATGAAATATGAAATATGAAATATGAAATATGAAATATGAAATATGAAATATGAAATATGAAATATGAAATATGAAATATGAAATATGAAATATGAAATATGAAATATGAAATATGAAATATGAAATATGAAATATGAAATATGAAATATGAAATATGAAATATGAAATATGAAATATGAAATATGAAATATGAAATATGAAAAGTGAAAACTGAAAAATTAAAAATAAAAAATGAAAAATAAAAACGAGAAATGAAAGATGAAAAATGAGAAATGAAAAATGAAAAATGAAAAACGAAAAATGAAAAATGAAAAATGAAAAATGAAAAATGAAAATGAAAATAAAAAATGGAAAATTAAAATTAAAAACGGTCTAGACCGACTATACGAAACCCTATACCATGCGTTTAGACAATTTATCTCTTAGGTCCAACTAATTAGATATAGAAAATAAGCATAAACCAAATTTGAGTGGCATTGTTAGATATGAAAAAGTTCATATCGGGTGGTTTATTTATATGGGGACTAGGTCGAAAAATGGACCGATCGTGACCATATTTGGTACAGTCACTTATATTTTGAAAAAATGTATACAAAAAAATTTGTGAAAAACCTGTAAAATATTTTTGTTTTTTGATAGATTTATGTGAAGATCGGGAAGCAGCTCTATTATTTTTGGACTACTGATTAATGGATATAATGAAAACCTACAAACAAACCCAATTTGATTGAGATCTGTATGATAATTTGGATCTTATGGCAATTTATGTCGATTTCATAGGGGTGATTTGTATGATTGCTGTAAGTGATACATAGATGACGCTTTCTGTTTGATTTTAAAAAAGTGCCATAAGAAAATCTTTAATTAGTAGATGTTTACACATCTCCCCTGTGATCGGACTAACATGTTTTTTTTTTTTTTTTAATAATAGTATATTTTATTTCAATGCTTTAATTTAAATAAATATTCTCTAATTTTCCAGCCATATTTGTAACTAAGACGGTTATTTAACTTTTTGTTTAACTAAGACGGTTATTTCGGCAAGTAAATATTAGACTAACTATGCCGCCTGATTCGGCGGTGAGTCCAAGCCGGCTAGAAACAAAATTTAGAATAACAACAATACAAAGAACAACATAGAAAAAAAATTCTTCAAGAGTTTCTTAACACTCATTGAAATCTTGGGATCTGTTGAACCGATTTTAATGATTTTACAAAGCAACCTGCACAGGATGTCATTGTAATATTGTCACTACAAACTTGGAACCCAGCTGGCCTATTGAGTGCGTGATCGTGATATCCGCAGATGGACAGACGGATATCGCTATATTATCCCCGCTTGTTAGAAGGATCCAAAATATATATAATTTAGGGGTTCATGTCTTTTTTTAATTGTAACAACTAGATTGACAAACGTATATATACTTTCCGCATACTGGTGTGAAGGGAGGAAAATGAATGAATTTTCGAAATGCAATATAGATAAGTACGGCACAATAAATTTTTTTTCCGCCAAAAAAAATTAGTGTTCATTAGGCTATTTAAGGTTAAAGTTCAAATTAGAAAAACTCTACTTTTGAAATTAATAAAAATGTTAGGTGAATAACCAGACAAAAGGTGACTACAATAACTGCTTTGATGAAAATTCCCGCATATTCTTTTTGTTTGCGCTACACACAAATCCAATAAGATTTTATTTTAGACTAATTATTACAATTGGAACCTCTTTTATCATGCTAATTTTAAAATAATATATAATATTTCATATTTTTCCAAAAATTTCGATGGTATTTGGTTGGACCGTTCTTGAGATCTAAATTAGATATTTTTAAATTCAATTTTAGCGACCTTTTGTATTAAAAATGATTATTGGAATTTAACAGGTTGTTTTTTTTTTAAATTTTGATGGAATAATTCGACCCCATGTAGCCACAGGGTTACCATTTTCCGAAAATACCTTAGAATTGTATCCTATCCTCAGGAAACTCGTAGCAAACTTGAAATTTCTTTCAATTTTTAAGTTGGAACAATTTTTGTAGAAGTAGTAGTATTCTTTATTTTTTCGTTTTAAATTTAACAATATATGTACATAATTATAAAAAGGATTAAATTAAGAATATATCTATATTCGACTTTGACAATTTGTCGTCAAATAACAATTTTACAATTTAACAATTTTACAATTTAAATATTCGTAAGGATTAAACTTCGCTATTAAAAAGTTTCTATAATTTACACATGTTTTCATATAATTTGATACAGATTGCCAGCCTACAGTCCTGCCATCAGAAATATTGATTATTTCGACTTCACTAAGTACAGATTTTCCAAAGTGTAAAATTCTAAACTCTTTCAGAGTATTACAACGGCCTATAAAATGTTCTATGTCTTCTTTTTCCTTCAAATTACAAAGTGAACATAAGTCTGAACCATTTAACTGATAATTATTACCATTAAATTTAACTCTCTTGCCTTGAAAATCGACGTTATGTCATTTAACCGCAACTCGTCCATCATGTATCTGATTCCTGCAATTGGGTCAAGCTTTCTATATATTCTGTTTGTTTCAGCTGCTTTCATTAGAAGGGCTTGGTTATAACTAGTTCTAAGTGAATATAATAAATTAATCCAATTTTCAGCCCACTGTGTTTGATTGAGATTTTGCTCTGTCCATGAGATACCATAATCAGCTCCTATTCTATTCATAGCTTTCACCCATAAAATTTGCCGTCTAATTAGGATTTTGGAGAGTTGATTGAGAAGTCTGTTCTGATTATAATAGAACAAAGTTTTGTTTATATACCTCAGGTGCAAATCCAAAGTATACAGATGACCATTTTCTATTCCCGTTTCAAGTCTTAGCGTGTATGTGGGTGTAAAACTAGGAATCATCAATGTTTTCTTAAAAAGGTATAGATGTAGTTTATCCACTTCATCGAATAAAGGGAATCCCCAGACTTGTGCGCTTTAGCTTTGCACTGTACTACAAACTGCCAGAAACAGTTTCCATTTGGACCTTAGAGATATCGAGGGTTTGTTCAAAAAGTTGTTCCATGTCTGATTTATGCTGCCTTTGGCAGAAGCGGTTCTTATGTCAATATGTTTTTTGAAAATCATTTTTGGTGTCAACGTAACGCCAAGATAGCAGTATTCGGATGCTATTCTAATATCTTCTCCTTTACAATACCATTTTTCATTTCGTGACATTCTTCCACCTTTTCTGAATATCATAATCTCAGACTTACTTAAATTTACCTCGACATTCCACATTTCACAGTAATCTTCTAATTTATTTATCATTTTCTACTAAACTTTATATCATCAGCCAGAATAACGATATCATCTGCATATAGCAACAGTCGTATATTTAAGTGTTCGATATTAAGTCCTCCTTCTTAAAAGTCATGGAGATCATTAAGATAAAACGCAAAGGGTAGTGGTGATAGCAGACACCCTTGTTTTACGCCTGATACAGTTGAAAAGTCCTCTGATAATTCTTGACCAGTCCACACTGTCGAGTTTGTAGTTTTATACATGTTTTATATAAACTTAACTACTTTTGACGAAAGACCTATTGTATGCAGCTTGTATATATAAGTGGATTTCTAGAAATTTTATCAAATGCGGCTTTAAAATCTACGAAAAATGCATAAGTTTTCTTATTCGCATTTAGATTTAAATGTACTAAAGCTGAGAGGTAATATATGTTGTCAACTGTTGAATAATTCTTCCTAAAACCAGCTTGATATTCATTCAAGATTTTGTAACGTTCGGCCCATTCTGAGAGTCTATTTGTTAACAAAACCTCCATTATCTTTGGCAGACAGTTCATGAAAGGTATTCCACGATAATTACTTGGTATTGCTATATCTCCTTTTTTATGTATCGGGTAAATTATATTTAATATAAAAGTATCGTCTATTTTGCCACTATCATACATTATATTACATATTGTTGCTATCTCTTCTAACAATTCTTCTGGAGCATTTTTATAGAATTCATATGGGATGTGATCTCCGCCTGGCGCCCTGTGGTCTTTAGCTGTTTGCACTTGCCTTATTTCCGTTATTGTTATGGCCTTATGCACCTCATCATTTGTCCGGTATAGGTAAGCATATTGTAACTCTATTGCGTTTTGTATTGGATTCAACTGTTGTTGAAAATATGATTTCAGCTCTTTAGGTGGTACCGTTATTCTTGGGAATTTATCACCATTTCTTGTTTCCATAGCAATTTTCCACCAATCTTTACTGTTATTAACTGATCTATCTTTTGTTCTGAGTGCAACAGGTACTTTGATTTTTCTTCCCTAAAAATTTCTTTAAATCTTTTATTTGCTTTTAAATATTTGTCTTTGTTTTCTTTGCTACCGTTTTTCTGAATTTACGCAGCCATTTAAAATAAGCTTTTCTTGCATTGTAACATTTAGCATTGAACCACTTTTGTTTTTGATGAAATTTTAAGCCTTCTTTATAGACCATTTTATACGCCTACTTTACTACTGCAGATATATCTCCAAATTCCAGGGATTCTTTTTGGTTTTTGCCATCTCCAAACATTCACGAATCTTCATGTGATATTGCGATAAGTAGTCATTTTTCCAATGTAATTTTGGCAATAGATTTGGATTTATTTTGCATCCGTCATCTATTTTAAGTTGAACTAATAGCACTATTGGGAGGTGGTCAGACCATACCTGATTGTCAACCATAAAATTATCAATGTGATGAAGAAAATCTTCGTAAACAGCGCAAACATCATTTACCGATGAGCCGACACCACGTATGAAGTTAATCTCCCCATATGCGTCACCAATCATCATTCCATTCGTTAACATCATCCCATGATCACAACAATAATTCATAAAATTGCGACCTCTGGCATTAACTTCTTTGTCTTTGGATCTTCTTTCCTCGTTTACTGCATTCATATTTGTATTAAACATATCATTTACATAATTTTGCAAGGCACCGATGCATACATTTAAGTCTCCAATAACTATTTTCATTAAAAAGCGTATTTATTCTAGCAAATTCTTCATCCCATATAGCACTTCTCATGGAGATAGGTATATTATTAAAGCGCATTGCATTTATTTGGACGTTAATAACCGTAATTTGTTCAACAGTTATGTATGAGTAACTAAAACCTAGCTTACGCAGCTCCTTTTTTACTCCCAACAGGCTACCTCCCATTGCTCTTCCATACACATTTTCTCTTATTGCTGGTATCCAAAATAACTCAAAGCCACTAAAGTATTTATCAAAATTTTCAGACTTGTTTAGGCAAACATGGGTTTCCCGCAAGGCAAAAATATCAATTAAAAAAATCTACATAGAACAATTTGTTATTTAGATCGTTAATGTTGTATGACAAAATATTTACTTTTCTATAATCTTCTTTATCTGTTCTATTACATATATTGTTATTATATAGTTTTTTTCATTAATTTTTTCTAATAAAATATTATAATTTACCATAATAGAATTTGTTTTCTCTCCATAAAGCTCAAATAATACATCTTTTCTGCTCTTTTTCCCGCAAACCAGCTCTCGACTGTTGTTCCACATCATCCAGTTAACCCCAACTTTGATCGAATCATTTTTGACAAAAACTTTATTTTTGTACTATAACACAAATTTTTATTATAATTAAAAATATTAACTACAGACATTTGGAAATTTTGTCCTAAAAACCATTGCTTTGCATTTAAGAAACAGTAGATTGACTAAGGGATTAAAGATGTAACTCTGTAAACGTCTTGGTCTTAAGGGACCAAATGGTGTAGTTTCTTTTAACCCTTTGACGAACGAACTTAAAACGCTGGGAAATTTCTTTAATTTTTCTTGATGATTCGCGCTTAATGACCCAATACATCTAACAAGTGTCATCAAAAATATTCTTCAATATATTTCAAAAAGTTGCTCAATGATTAAAGTGTCAGGTTTTTAAGTCATAAAAAATTTTTGTATGTGCGTTTAAATTTTACTAAAATATTATTCCGTTTACTATTTTTTTTTTCTATGAATTGAATTGAGTTTAAGGGTGCATGTTTCTATATATCTTACACCGTATACGTTGAGGTGCAAACATAACTATTACTTCTTAAATATACGAGTTCAAATTTGACATTAAGTATACTTTTATATTCTCAGACCTTTTTGTTGTTGTTGTTGTTTGGCTTCTAAAAAAAACTACAACAAAAATAAGGTCAAATTCCCATTGTTTCATATGATCTAATATTCATTTGAAACTAACAACAACAAAAAATCATAAATATATCATAAGAGTAAAAATGTTAGGTGAATAATCAGACAATATACAAAAGGTGAACTACAATAAATCCTTTGATGATGAATATACTCATATATATTCTCTTTGTTGGCGCTTACACACAAATGCAATAAGATTTTTGTGTTAGGAGTATATGATTACAATTGGAACCTCTTTTCTTGTGCTCATTCATGGAAACAAAACCATTCATACTCAGGCACGCGCATCTTGTTGTAGTAAAAATTAAAGCAGGATGTACTCAGATTTCAAAATTGCTCCGCTATCTTTCAGCCACAGTGAATGAATAAATATTATGCGAGTAAAAAGAGATTGCAAGAGATTTCTAGAACTTTTAGTTTATGCTCAATAATTTTTGCGGTGATGACAATAATACAATTAAGTGATGTTAAGGTACTCACTCGTATTGTTTGGAGGAAGAGCAGTACAAGGTCTTTTGCTGTATGCAGCAGAAAAAAATAAAAAAAAATAAAATTAAAGCAAAAAAAAACACAGAAAAACAGAAACAAGATAATAGAGAGTATCTGTGCTTTGTTTATAGAATGTGGTGCCTGGTACCATTTGAGATACATTTGCTGTTTTATGATGATACCAAGAAGTGTGCATGTATGATTTGTTTATATTACAGAGGCAAGAACTAATGATGCAGACTTTTTCTGTTGTGCTGTGAGTTGTGTGAGCGCAACGACAGAAATTCCGACGTCGTCGCCGTGACTAGCCTGGCAAACAACAACACTGTTTGAAAGCCAGCTACAGTTAAACAACCAACCATCCACTCAAGACAAAGCAAGTTTTAGTACGTGTTCCTCCGCGTCTGAAAACAGTTCGAATTCCTTAACAAAGCGCGTGAATTTCCGTTTTTTTTTCTTGTGTTTTCAATTGTATCTCAACTGAACATATCACACCAACGACAAACAGACAGACACAAAAAATATCAAAAATCAACACTATACTTTTACTATTAGACACACACACACACACACATATATATACAGAAACAAATTACACACATACCAATGCACATTTACCTACACACAAAGGCAAACAAAAACATAGCCAAAATAAATGAAAACACGCACATCTTATAAGAATCCAAAATAAAGAATAAAAATACAAATCCAAATGAAAATAAAAATAAAAATTTTTAAACAAATTTTGGAATTACTAAAAGAAAATTAATTAAAATTTAAAAAAAAATACTTTTTTTAAATTCAACCTAGCAGTGAACTTTACAAAAAAAAAAACATTTTTTAAAACATATCATTAACAACAAATAAAGTATTGCAAATTTAAACAAAATTACTACAAATATAATAATGTTTAGCATGTGAAGTATTTTTATCTCTTTAATACAATTAATAATATGCATATCAACAATATCGACCCTATAGTTGTGAAAATTTTAAATGATACGGGCTAAAATTTTTAAAATTACACCCAGCAAAACCAAAATGTGTTAGTCAATTTTACAAAAATAAATAAATTTATTATTCAAAAAATTTAAATAATTTAAAATAAAGAAAATCTAAATAAAGTATTATATATATGCATTTAACACGTTTTTTGCCAGTCGAATACTTTACTCCCCCAAAAAAAACTCACAATTTTTAAACTTGGTTAGAACAAAAAATATAGACCTTACCACAGCAAAAAAAAAAACACACACATAAAGCTGAATCTGTTCTTAGCTTTTACTAAAAAAAAAAAGTGGTGAATATGATTTTTTTTCAAAGGTGAAATTCTAATATATAAAAGAAAGAGCAAATGTCACGATAAAAAATTAAAAAAATGTAAACAATATACCAAGAACTTCAGCAAAAGAAATAAAAATATTTTAACTTAATAAAGAAAATATTTTAAAAACAAGTTCTAAAAAAAAATTAAGAAAAACGTCAATTACTCTCATCCTATAATAATTAAATCGCAAAAAACTGCCTGCAGTAACTTGATTAAAATATATATTTAAAAAAAACAACCAACAACAACAACAAAAACATATCAACAACGAAATCTTGAAAAAAACCTACAAAAAATTCTCCCTTTTAAAAAACCACAATAACAACTTCAAAACAAGTTACTATCAAAGCCAAAGCTTTGGTAGCAGCATAACAAAAATACAAAACAAAAAAAGCAACTTTAACAACAACAACATAAAAAACGCTTAAACATTAAAAACGTTGTTGCATGCACATATGTACATACCCATAGCGACCGCATCTCAATCGCAGCTTCCTTTGAAACCGGTTAAAAAATTTGTTAAGTGTTTATGGTTGCATGTGTGTGTATGAGAGAGTTGTTTTTTTTTATATTTCTAAACTAAATAAATCACTGAAAAATCAAGTTTTTAAATAAATGCACCTGTTTGTGGCATCTAAAAGGCTTCAATGATTTGGCTGCAACATGCATAGCTACATACGAGTTTAACATTGTGTAGTGTATGCAAAGTTTAATGGCCTAAAGGAAACTAAGGAAAAAAAATTATAATAATAACATGTTTTAAACAACAAAACTATATCTTGCAACATAACTAAAATTTAATTGGATTGGATTGGATTGGATTGAATTGGAGTTTTTTCTTTTTGATTGCAGTGACTTTCGAGAATAATTTTTGTTGAAAGTATCAAATCATCGTTATAAAGAAAAACAAATTTTATTGATTTTTTTTAACGATTTTCTTTTACAACTTTATGGTAAGTTAAAGTATTATTTCTTAAACAAAAAAAAAAATATTTAGGTAAACTCAATCATATTGCAATATTATTTCAATTTGGTAAAATATCATATATAGAATTTATTTTTACAAATAAAAACATAAGCCAGCAAAAAAATTGTAGTCGGTCTCTTAGGTTCAACTTATTGGATATAGCAAATAAGCATAAACCAAATTTGAGTGGCATTGTTACTAATCCTTTGGCCTGCAATATGAAAAGGTACATATTGGATGGTATATTTTTTAGGTTCCGACCATATTTGGTAAAGTAACTTATTTATTGCCAAAAAAATATTTTTGTTTTTTGAAAGAAGTTTGCAACTTTTATAGATGGCCATTGATGAATATTCTGGGGCATTGCCGTTAGTGGCTTTAATAATTTATTTTAATATAAGCTTAAAGTTGTTCATCTGGTTTTCAATGTTTTACCTGCTGATCATGTTAATATTGTAATATGTATGATAACAACAACAAACAAGTCTATAACTTCATTTACACAAAGTTCGAAAAAATAATATTAAATTTTAGTTGTACGCCACGAACAGATTAATTAACAAGTAATAAAGTCATAGTCGGTCTAGACCGACTATGCGTTACCCCATATCATACGCTGACCTTTATTCGTTTTTTGTCTTCAGATATGAAAAAAATTCATATCGGATGCTCTACTTATATGGGGTTAGTTAAAGACACTTATTTTGTGGAAGAAAAACATATCATTTCACGAAAAGGCAGTCAAAAATCCATAAATTTTGACTGGATTGGAATTTTGATATGCGGTTTTTTTGCTTGGTAGGTGGGACTTTAGCCTTTAATTTTTGATATAAAACATAAATATCGACTGATAATAAAAAAAATTTATGGAGGGTTTAAAATACATTTTCATTTTTAGTTGCATTTTGGTACAAAAGTGAATTTTTAAAAGGTTAAAAAAGTTTTTTTTATATAATGTCTTATTCTTTCAGTTAATTTTAAAACTAATACTTGTTAAAAATTTTGCAAGTTAAATTTTGTCAGAAAATGCCAAACTTTAGCCCCCGTAAACTTTTTAGTTCTAATGTTCACAAGGGCCAAAGGTTGGCTTTTTTTTTTTTTTGAAAGAGCCCGATTTAAAATATGATTTATTAAGCAGCGAATGTAAAAGTTACCTGAAAAAGTCGTATGTTTTTACTTTATTTAACAATTTTTTTATTGTCTTTTTAAATATTTCTATATCAATTTTTATTGCAAATTTATAAAAAAAATATAAATTTTTAAATCAAGAAAAATTTATAACTATATAAAAAAGAGTATAACTTATTGTTAGTGTACTTCTAAATAGCCTTGATTTTCATTTTCTATAAGTTGTTTAGCTTCTTCGTCTAATTCATTAGAGGTAGTTTTTAATTTTTGTCGAATGTTGGACATATATGGATCTGAAGTGCAGAACAAAATAGTGATAAGGTCTTCATTAGTGCCACATCTGGACATTTTTCTTGTGTTATGCTCGCGAAAGAATCTGTAGTCTTTGTTCCTTTTTTTGCGCTTCTTCAGATAGCATATTGGTAGCATATTGTTTTGAATTAGTTGCTTCCCATGGTACAACATTTTATGAACTGTGAATGGCTTACATATATCTCAAAGAGTATTTTTCGTTACAAAGTATAGCTGTTTTATAGGCGTACTCTCCAAATTTTTTTTTGCATTTATCTTTCTGCTGCTTGATTTTGTATTGTCTTATTAATTCATGATCTACACCTGTGATAGATGCTGCAGTTTCTTGATCGGAAAAAATCTCCTTGCAGTGTTTCCATCATACGAGTTTCCTTCTCCTTGTTTTGGTAGTCGATTAAGAGTCCTAGCTGTAGATATTTTTCTTCAATTTGTTTCCAACTATTAATGTTTTTGAAAAATACCTATGTAAATGTACCTGTCAAAAAAAGAAGATTTTACCCATTTATATAATTTAACAATAAAGCACATTATTATTTTTATAAGTATATAACAACTCGTATCAACACCACCGTTTCCATTTGCTGTCAGTATAAAAAACGAATAAACTCATGCAAAAAATTAACCGGTACGACCAATTTTTGCATTCATAACACACAGGCGGACGGACGGACATCGTTAAATCGACTCAGAAAGTGATTTTGAGTCGATCCGTATAATAAAAGTTGGGTACAGGTGCAGTATTTTTGGTATTTACAAACATCAGGGCAAACTCATTATACCCTAACCACATAGTGGAAAACTTTTGTGATCATAAATAGAAAAATAGAAAAATTGTTCTGGTGAATACGGCGGAAACAGGCTGGTATGCAATGGGGTATAAGTGTGTAGGGAAGGATACGGACTACAGAAGAGTGCAAGGTTTTTTTTGATGGCTTTCGATGGGTAAGAGTTATGCTCTATTAAGCAGGAGATTTTCGGGATATTTAGACATTTTTTATATAATTTTTTTTTTTTTAATCTAAACGACTCAGTGACTTTATGTTTCCAACATTAATATCTTAGAAGGTACAAAATTATACAAAATATTACTTACTTTAAAATCCTTTAAAACGAAAAAGTTACAAACATTTAAAAATTAAAATTTACAAAGAAATTTTAAAAATTAAAATTTAAAATTTACAAAGAAATTTTAATTTTAGCAAAATTCTGAGAAAGTCCATTTTCGAAGACCCTGCTCGCTGTGATATAGTTGAAATGGAGTCGCAATTTTTTGGCTCCTGAGGTTCACTGGTATTTACTTTCAAATGAATAACAAAACTTTAAAATCTTTTTGATGTACGTTTTTTTTCTAATTAATTGTATATATTAATTTGTTATTTTATAATAATGACTAAACAAAAATATTAAAATAAATACATATAACTAAAAACATGTTCAACATGCACATGGCCGTTGAAATAATTACGAAAGTATGAAAAAAGTTTTAAAAAATATGACAGCGAATAAGAATACAAATTGTGTTTTAAATATTATTTTTGATTAATTTATCTATTCTATGGGACAAAGAATTGGCTAATTTAAGACAAGTCTCTATAGCAGTGGTATACCAAAAATCTTGTATTTTTGCCATAATTCAGCCTTATTGCGGCAAGCTTATTTCCCAATTCGGTTTTTGTTATCGGCTTAAAGGTTTTCAAAAGGATTATGATTTAGTGATTGGCTTGGCCATCAGGCAATTTGGCAATTTTCAGGAGTGCTTCAAAAGATAATGTTGAAAAAGTCACCAAAGTGGCATATTTTCGTTAGCAAAAGATAACCTGACTTCCTAGTATGTCTCTATAGCGATCGTTTGCCATCGTATCATTTATAAGATGGATGGGACCTACTTAATGCCAAGAGAAACAAGCCCACACTTGTTTAATCATTTTTTTTTTTTGTGTAACGTATGTTAAATTCTTGCCCTTTTGGACGTCTAAAGGCCAGTATACACAGTCAAAATGTTTGACGTTAAATGCATGTAAGTTTGCATGAAGCTTTTCGTTTACACGATACTGCATAGCTCTTCAATCATTAATTTGGTATATGATTTGGAGCTGTAAACACCATGTCGGTAGCGGACAAGATACTTGTGGCAGTGTGCTTAAATGAAAAAGAAAATCAAAAAAAAAAAAAGAAAAATAAACGTATCTGGATGAAAGAATGTATTTCTTCCACATCGCGGTTACTGTGTTCTGCACATTTAACATCCCAAAGTGCAGGCAGCGACCGATAAACTTATATCAATTCTAACACGTTTTTCTTCCGACATTTTTATATCCTTTCGCTTCGAAGTAACATCAAAAATGAGACCATGCAGGACGATCAACGATATACACACATCAAAATCGCACGTCAAGCGAGCAAAAAATCTAAAATTTTTGATTTTGCTTCAATCATCATCGGTGTGACACATACAAACACATTTTCACTAATACCACTACAATGCTTGTCATGCATTTTGACCGTGTATATAACGCTTAACATTTCACACAAAATCATTACCAAACAAGTCGATTTTTCAACAGTGCGTGGTAGAGGAGAAGAAAGCATGTATATTTCAAAAATTCATAACTACACTGTATTCTTAAACGGACCGGTTTCTGGCATTTCAGCTTTCATCATCGATTTATTGAAAATTGTGATAATTGTTATGGTATAAGTGAATAGATTGTTTTTATATGAAATTTTTCTACTTAGGTTGGCCATGAGGTTTGAACCTGCGTCTATCTCACATACACTCGTACCTGCACTTTTTTTTGTTTCATCGCCCCAAAATATATTATGCCATTTTTTTGTACGATCTGAATCACACCACGTTTTAAGTGCAAGTGCAAACTTCTTTCTCTCTTGGAAGTTTGCTTTTCTGATTAGCAGAACCTTACTCGCTATCCGACCTGGGTTCTAATCGCCGCATTCGATATCGAGTAACACTAAACGAAACTAAATTCTTTGGTTTATTATTTAACGAAGACGGACAAACGTCAGGGGTCATAATTCATTTATTGTGATAGAGTAAAATTATTCTTATTATTTTATTTTGGAGAATAAAAAAATTATTTCGATAAGAAATTGCGAAACGAATGCGACGATTAGACCCCTGGTAATTTCATGTTATATAATCGGCAACGTAAAGTCCTAGCTGACATACCATGGTCTATTTCCGCTCGAATTGCTCTTGATAGTCTCTAGTTTGGCCAACATTGCAATGTTATCGTCGCACACTGGGTTAGAATTGCCTGTTTTCTTTAAATAATTTAAACAAAATTTAGCTAGCTATCGTCAAAAGCCGGTTAAAGTATATAAAATTCTATATCACTTGTCGTTAAAATTAGTGACAAGCGTGCTCTGGTGTTTTTTGTATTGAAACTTAAAAGTCAGACTTTATTGAAATTTTTGGTGATAAAAAGGTTGAAAAAAGTGAAAATTTGGCCTTGGAAAATGTTTTATTTGAAAAAGTGTTTCAAAGGTAAACAACTTTGCTAACGAACCATCAATCTCAGGCAATTTTGCAAATATTTCGTTAAAATTTGTGTAACAAATTGTGTGTGCAAGTATTTTAGTTTTTGTTATTTATATTGGAAGTGCAAGAAAAACTATAATTTTTATACTTTAAGTGAACACATAGTTATTATTCGTGTATAATCGTATCGTAATTTATAATTTATTTTAAAGATAGTACATCTCACTATTACATTGCAAAATTCTACGACGCGCTTTTGTGCCTTTTAGAAACTATGAATCATTTTATGCAAGTCATATAGCAGTGATATTACCAAGAAATCATATTGATCTCGCGACTGCTCCTGTTGTCTGTATTTTGCTGTTTTTTATGTAGGTGGCAGGCTAGAACTGATTATAAAAAAGGAATAGTAACTGAAAAAAAAAAGAAATTCGGAAAAATTTAGGGAGACTATGGGATTAATATTAATGACCAACGAATGATGGGAATACGACAAGAGGTTTTTTCCAAAACGTTGAAAAATCGGGCAAAACAACCAAAAATAGATTTTGGTTTAATAAAAATAAGTAACGAAATTATAGTCGGTCTAGAACAACTATACGATACCCTATACTATGCGTTTAGAGACCATATCTCTTAGGTCTAACTAATTGGATATAAACCAAATTTGAGTGGGATTCTAATATTTTTGACTTCGGAAATGAAAAAGTTCATATCGGATGCTATATTTATATGGGGACTAGCTCGAAAAATGGACCGACCATGACCATATTTGGTAAGGTACTTATTTTTTGCAAAAAACATATAGAAAGAGAAAAATCTGTGCAACATTTTTGGGATTTGATAGATTTAAGTGAAGATTGGAGTCAGCTTCATATGGGGCTATGACTAAAAGTTGTCCTATAGGGTTTATTTTTTGACCGTTGATAAATTGATGTAATAAACATACACAACCCCAATATGACCAGGATCTATAGATAATTTGGATATTATGGCAATTTAAATTGATCTGTAGGGGTCATTTGTATGGGGACTAAGTCCAAACATGGGTCTGAGAATTTAAAATTGTTTTCTTTTTAATAGTATTAGCTAAATAATAACGGAAAATTATTCGAACATAGCTTCCCTGATTTGATCCAAGAAAAATTGCTACTCTAACCCTCTGTGCGTCGTTGACACTAGAGGTTTTATTTACACCACCTCATTTATCTATTAATTTTCGGGGCTTTAGGGTATTTGCCACAAAATTTTTTGATCTTCCTAGTGATTTAGCAATAAAACCGTGTGAATTGTTTTGCTACCCAAGAGTTTGAATAAGTCTTTTCTCTTCTGCTCTACAGTGATATCAACGGCCCATCTGGCATTAAAATGTCTATTATTATTGGCTAATATATCCACATAATATATCACATGTTCAGATACATACCATCCAGTTGAGGCCACAAGAGCTCCGCTATCATATTCCTGTAACCAATGCCATTCATAGACGCGCTCTCTTATTGGGTCACCCTTCGCATTAAATACTGCTTAAGTTAGCAACTTGTGGGATATCCTTTGTGCTTTAGGACTTCTTATTTTAACCCAAGCGTCTTTCAGGTCTAAATAATTGGATATAAACCAAATTTGAGTGGGATTCTTATTAATATTTTTGCCTTCGGAAATGAAAAAGTTAATATCGGATGATATATTTATATGGGGACTAGGTCGAAAAATGGACCGATCCTGACCATATTTGGTAAGGTACTTATTTTTGCAAAAAACATAAAAAAACGCTTTACTAACCCCGTTGCCTACCTTACAACTGCAAGCCATAAGACCACCTCCACTGTGTTTAAACTTTACAAAGGATTTTCTTTATTTAATGCAGCTTTACTTTTTTGCCAAACTAACTTTTTTCCTGTAATGCCGATAATGCAAAACTTGTTTTCATCTGAAATTAAAACACGTTTCCAAAATTCGAAAGCCATGCTTACATAGTCATTTGCAAAGTCCATAAGTTCTTACTTTTATATTGACATCGGAGACATGTGCTACACGACCATGATAGTCAGATTTTTGTAATATTTTAGGAACGCTATGTACATTAGGGTTGCCCTTCATTATATGGAGAAAAAAAAACGTGTTCATATAAAAGACAATTTATTCAAAAGAGTATGAAATATAAAATTAATTATATTTAATTGGTGCATTTAAGGATGATTTAGTGTGCGATTCAAATTGTTTTCTGTAATCACTTACGACTTGCAATAAGTATTGCTTTTGTTTAATTTTATATTAATATATTCTTTTGAATAAAATGTCTTTTATTAGCTTTGGGTCATTTGTGGATCTTCTTATTTTATTTAAAAAAAATATAGATAGTTTTTATACATAAAATAATTTTTTAACAAAATTGGTTAAAAGTTGTTTTTATTTATATTCGCGAGCAATAAGCAGATAATTGCACCCAAGATATATCACCATGGATTATTTTGATTCCAGGAGCACTGAAGCCTTAAATAAATAAAAAATAACCGAATTATTTTTCTTAAATTCGAAATAGTGGTTTCATCGAGTTTAATAGAAAAACTCGTTTTCGGTAATTTTTATATAAAAATATCTTAAAACCCAAAGCTGGCCTTAGGAGATAATGAGTCAGCGTTCTCGGATTTATCCCAAATTTTAGGAACCGAAATTCTACACAATTGGCTATTATATTTGAAGCACCGCATCTAAAAATTCAACAGCACTTACAAAATATTTGAATTTTTTGAATAAATTGTCTTTTATTAGCTTGGGGTAATATTTAATAATTCCAAGAGGGTGAATGGGATCATAACATTTTTTTCCGAAACCCTAGGCTATTAAGATAAAATATAACATTTAAAAGTAGAAAAGTGATGAATTTTAGTATTTAGAAGTAGTACATTTAAAGAATATTTTACAAAAATCCCATTTTTCTCGAAATCTGCAAAAATTAAAACCTTGTCCAAAAAATTCTGGCCCAGGGATTTACCCAAAAATTCACACAGTTAATCTCTAATATGCATTTAACAAGATCTTTGAGAGTTAGATCAATTTCCTTAGATTTTGTTTAACAAAATTTTTCAAAACTTGAAACAGGAGTTTTCAAAATTTTATCAAAAAAATTTTCCATTTTTGGTCTCGATGCTTAATAGGTTAACAAGGTGGTAATAAAACAATACTTCATATCTGAATACTTACAGGTATAGAGACTAAAACTAAATGTTGGCTTTAATTAATTTCTTAAAGTTGAAAAAAATGCCATCAAATTTCATGATCTAGTTTTTTTTTGGCGCAAAAGTGGTCTGGGGCATTTGCTATTTCTTGGCGACTTTTTATTCGCTTTTGAAGTTTTATATCTTTTGCAAAAGATAATTTAATACTGATCGTGAATTATTCGGAAAACTTAAACTATAAAACGAAATTTTCGAAAAATCTGAAAAAAGTCATATTTTCTCCAATATAAACACACTTGAAATTTTTAATCGCGTTGAGCCACCTCTAAGTGTTTTTTGATTGGCCCAAAACTTTAAATTTCTCAGTTTTTTTACTATTCGCATGTTTCTAGGGGGTCCGAGAGTTTGAACACTTTTTTTTTATTAAGGGCCACATGGATGTCTTGACCGAAGGATTCTTTGATTTTAGAAATAATTTGGGAAGCAATTATCCTATGTATATTTTATTTTACTGGCCCCAAAATAGTTCGACTTTCGCACTCCGTTAGGCGGAGCAGCGCCCGGAACAAGAGTTGGACAAAAATGGTGGAATTGTAGTTTTATACGATGTACTGCATTGAAGAGGGGCGTCTGCCTATGATCCGAGCTATTTCACGATGAGATTTTGCCTCATTTCTAAGCTTAAGGATTTTTCTCCTATCACAAGCCATTGCTTTGATTTTGTGACTCATCTCAAAATAATATAATTTAGTTGAATCAATTGTATACAAACAAATTTGTATAAAATTGATTTAATTCATAATTCATAATTCATGGGATTCCCCTAATTGTAAATGTACGAATAGTTTTAATGGCACTTATATTTGCCATACTAAATTTTTCGTGGTAAACAAAGCAAAAAATTTATGTTTTTAAATATAAATAAAATTGAAAATATATTAAAATTTTTATCTATATATAACATTAATAGGCTAATCGAATCCTTGTGATCGATATTTTGTTCTACCGTTTTATTCCGATTTTGCCCAAACGTTTATTATTTGAAAGGTATTTCTTTTTATCCGTTTTGCAGATTTACAGATTTTTACATTTTTTCCTTTGTTTTGAGTAAATTGCATTTAAAGGAGCTACTAACACATACATAAAATTATACAATGCTATGTGTGTGTTTATTAAGTTTGTTAATGTGTTTGTAATAAAAATGAGTTTGTTTTTTGTGTTGATTTGTGAATTGGCTATAATTGATTAGCATACCTTTAGGGTCTTTATTTAATGAAAAAATAAAATTCCTAGAATTTGCACTCGAATTTCGAGGGCTGGAATCTGCTAGTTGTTATTAATATTTAAAATTTTCTTCATCAAGTGTACACATACATTTTGTTACACGTCTACCTCCACATCCACGTCTACCTCCACGTCTACATAACCATCAATTTTGTGAGCCTAAAGCACATTAAATTACAATGAAATATAATTTTTTTTTATACTTTTGACAAGTTCCATGACAAGTAACTTCATTTTATCAGGAAACATTTTACAAAAACATTTGGTATATTATGTAGATCCTTTATAATTAAAATATTTCGCCACATAAAAGATTAAATTGTTTAATAACTATCTAGCATAAACTAAATTAACATTAAATTCGGACTAACAAATGATTTATTTAGTTTTCGAGAAACAAATTTGTGTCAAAGTTTTGTTTATATTTTGTTTCGTTATATTTACTCAAAATTTAAAAAATAAAACTCTTAAAAGTATATTAAATTTAATTTCTTACAAAGCAAACTATCAATTGCTTTATGTTTACTGATGAGGGTAAATGACTCAATCTGAATATACTATATGTAGATAATTGTTTTGAAAAAAATGTGCGAATGTTATGGCCTTAATGAAAGTAAAAACACCAGCCTGAATAATTTTGAAAACAAACAGCTATGAGAATACACGTATAAACAAGTAAACTCCAGCCGTGTTCTAAATACAATAGACAAAAAATTATAATGGCTATATTTTTTACAATGGGTAAAATTGATAAATGCATTTATTTATTTATTTATTTTTTTTTTGTTAAAAAAAAACATCAACCAAACAAAAATATTTGAGTATGCATCGCTTATACATATCTATATGAACATGTTCTGTTTGTGATAACACTTTTTCATATCACAATTTTTTTTGGCTGGTCCTTTGTACATATAATGAAGTAAAACTTTATGAGATTATTACTAAAGCGTACGGTCAAGCTCGAGTGCTTGAGCTACTTGAGCAAAAAAAAAAAAAAATAAAAAGCTTGTTGATATAGTGTCTTAAAATCAATAATTTAAAAATATAAATTTTAACAAATAGTCATGGAAATATTACACCAAACTTGTATAGAAGTGTCTAATCTTTTGCGAGTAGTTTCCCAACAGCACACAATTTTATAATATAATTTTTACCATGTGTTCCAAAAATATTTTTTTGTAAATCGATGCCAAATTTCAAATGGCGGTATATTTTCATACATTTGTATGGATATTGGTCGAGCCTTTTCGATTTATAGTTTGCCTACACCAGTACGACTGCCTGGTTCTAGTCAAAGGCTAATATTCCTGGTACTTGTTCGATTCCAAAAAGTATATATAATTATATTCATCTTTTAAAAATGAACAATATTAGTTTTTACTATTTAAGTTACTCGCTCGGCTCGAGTAGTTCATCTACTTCTCGAACAGCTCGATACTTGATAATTGGGGAGCTCTGATCAAGGAGTGAGTTTGAAAAAATTTTAACAACATTTTTCCTCTAAACTTTTTTCACAAGCATTATTTGAATTTTTTTTTATCAAGTTATCTTTGAAAAATATGTCAGTTATTGTGTTAATGGTTTGTTTATATGTTGTTGGTATTGAAATAAAAGTATATGCTTAAAATCATTAAACATTTCAACAAAATTCAATTTTATTCAACAAAAAGGTGGTCAAAGATTCAAAGGTCTGCCACATAGTGGCTGAAAATCGTTTTTCATTGGTCAAAATTCTGTATCTTCTGAACCGATCAAAATATTTTAGCAATTTTCTTAATGGATAAAAATTTAGTTGAACTTGAATCAGTGTTAATTTCAATAAAACTGATTGACTACTTTTTATGGAATTCTACGTCAAAATTGAATTTTTCATTTTTTTTTTAACTTTGAGCATTTTTATTTTTTTTTTTATTTATTAAAAAATGTAATATTTGGATTTTAATAATAATTATAAATATATTTTGTAATAATGTGAATTAGTTTTTAACGATTACACTCGAAAAAATTTTTACACCAAAAAACCTAGTAAAATTAACTGGATATTTTGCTGTTATTACTGAAAAAATGAAAATTTTTTGCTGTCAAATTTGCAAAGTTATTTACACTCAAAGAATATTTACACATAAAAAAACGTTAATAATATTGTGTTAAAGTCTTGCTATTACCACAGAAAAGTTTATCATTTTTTGCTCTCAAATATGTTAATTACAGCAAAATAAATCTGCTGAACATTAGTACAATGATTCTGATTTTGATATGAAAATAAGGGTTTATATTTTTTGAATCTTTCTTATTTATTAAAACATTTCATGCATATGTGAGTAAAAAAACCTTTTAAAAATAAAAACTGCTATAGATTGTAATAGCATTTGTAACAATGGGAGGTTATGTTTATTATTATTTTTTATTAATACTATGTTTTTCGTACTTAAATAACCATGAAAGTCAATTATAATTACTAGCAGATTCCAGCGCTCGAAATACGAGTGCAATTTTTAGGCGGCTTTATTTTTCAATTTAGCCAGTTCACAGACCAACACTATTTACTATTATTGTGAATGAAGATAACAAACTCATTAAAAACACATTGACAAATATAATGAAACGTACAGAGCACATGTATAATTTTATGTATGTGTTAGTAGCAAATTTTAATGCAGTTTACTCAAAATAAAGGAAAAAATTAAAAATCTGTAAATCTGCAGAACGGCTAAAAAGAAATATCTTTTAAATAATATACATTTGGTCACAATCGGGATAAAACGTTAGAACAAAACATCGGTCACAAGAAAGCGCCTAGCCTATTAATATTATAGATTATTAATTTGATTCAAATATTAATTGCAAATATTTCATATTCTGTTCTGTGTTATTTCTGTTCTGTTCTGTTCTTTAGTAGTTTTTGACTTCTTCATCTTAGTCCTGATGCTGCACTTTCCATTAATTTGGAATACAGGAGATGAACGGATCTGCTGTTGCCAATAATATATTAAATAGATCTTCATTTGTGGAATTTCACGAAATTTTTCTCTATAAAACCCGTAATCTTTACACCATTTTTCCTGAGTTTCCCCTAATAGAACTCCAAGTGGTTTTTCTGAGCTGTTTCATTAGTGGATTGCTAGGTAAAATGAAAAGTTATACAAAAGGTATGATAACAAAAAAAAAAAAAAACAAGTAAGAAAATTATAGTCGCTCTAGACCGACTATACGATACCCTATACCATTCGTTTAGAGACCCTATCTCTCAGGCCCAACTAACGGATATAGAAAATAAGCATAAACCAAATTTGAGTGGGATTTTTATTAATTTTTTCGGCTGCAGATATGAAATAGTTCATATCGGATGTTATATCTATATGGGGACTAGGCCCAAAAATGGATCGATCCTGACCATATTTGGTAAAGTCTCTTGTATTTTGCAAAACTATTTACAAACAAAATTTGAGAAGAATCAGTGCAATATTTTTCTTTTTTGATAGATTTAAGTGAAGATCGGGAAGCAGCTCTATATGGGACCTATGGCTAAGAGTTGTCCCATAGGAATAGTTTTTGGACTGCTCATTAATGGATGTAATAAACACATGCAAACCCAATTTGACTAAGATCTATACGACAATTTGGATCTTATGGCAATTTATGTCGATTTCATAGGGGTAATTTGTATGGGGGCTAGGTCTGAACATGGACCGATTCTCACCAATTTCATCCCATGGCCGACGGAAGCTTACGTACCAAATTTCGTCGAAATGCATTCATATTTGCGACCTGCAGTTTGATTACAAAGTTTACATGGACTCAGACGGACGGACGGACGGACATCGTTAAATCGACTCAGAAAGTGATTCTGATTCGATCGGTATAATAAAAGATGAGTCTAGGTCAAACATTTTTGGTAGTTACAAACAGCAGCACAAAGTCATTATACCCAAACCACATTGTGGTATAGGGTATAAATATAGAAAATAACGAAATATATTGTACATAAAAAAAAAATATTCAGTATGGCATTTTTTTTTATGTACAATATTTTTGGTTTTTTTCTATATTTTTCTAATCACTTATTTTGCTGGGAAGTATATCCAACCTAGAAAATTAATAAACATTATTACTGTCACTAATTTATCCAATTAGTAGTAACTTGTACCTGTGGAGGTAATTTCCTACGTTAGCCTACTTAAAGTACTTAAACGTATATTCATTTTAATTATGATGCTATTATTGCCTAGAGGCTAATTTTTTGGTCAACTGTATATTTTACAATTGAAAAGAGAGATCAGCACACATTACAATTTGTAATTAAATTATAGCGTTTTGTAATATGTTTATTAGATTTTCAAAGCCATTTTAATTGATTGTTAAAATCTGCTTTTGAATCTTATTACAATTACACAGGCTAACAGTTGTTGGACCCTGGCACCGTAGCATATTTTTCTAAAGGTCTTTGGAAAGAAACTTCTTTGTCTCATCTCAAGTAAGACTATTAAATTCTGCTGTGCCGAATCTTTGATACCCCCACCCGTGCTCTGAATACATTATTACAAACAAGGTTGTTAACACTGAGGAAATCAATAAGCCAACCAAAATATACATATATGCCTCACATGCTTCGTATAAACATTTTTCGCTATGTTTAGGTGGAAAATTGTGAATATTTCTTTTTAATAGTGCGTGATAGAGAAGAAGAAAACATATACTTTTAAAAATCATAACTCCTCTGTCCTCGGACCGGTTACTGGCGTAGAGCCTTCATCAGTGATTATATTAAACATTATAAAAATTGTTATATTATAATTGAATAGATTGTTTCTATATGTAAATTTTCTTCTTAGTGGGCGGCCGCGAGATTCGAACCTGCGTCTATCTCACATACAATGAAGCACTCACCTAAAGTCAGGCCTGGTTTATAATCAATTTTCATACCATACAGCTGTTAACTCGTTTCAGTCTCAAACATACCAGTCGTTATTTGTAAATTTTTAAATTTTTGATGCATTTAATGAAAAATTAAAATTTTTATGTTTGAAAGCATATAAAAAGATAAATACATATAAGCATTTAGTGTAACAAATGTATAATGTATTTAACTTGAATCGGGCTATCCTACTGGCGTGGGCAAACTACTACTCGAAAAAGCTCGACGCCTTTCCATACAAATGTATGAAAATATTCACTTTAAAGATGTTTGACTTCATTTAAAAAAAAAATCAATGTGAATCCGATCACAGGGGAGATCTGTAAACATCTACGCCTTTTCCAATTGTATTTCAGAAAGTTTCAAATGTATTTCAGAAAACATCAAATGTATTTTAGAAATTATCAAATGTATTTCAGAAAATATCAACTGAATTTCAGAAAATATCGAAATTTAGAATTAAAACATAGTTTACCCTACAATTCCGAAAAGTTATTATTGTTTCTATTAGTGATTTGGAGTCGCAGAAAATGTTTAGCAATATTTGGACTTATTTGTTATGCACTGGAAAATAAACTATCAAGGGCGGTCTTTTAATCGAAAGAAGATGACTTCATTTGTAATCATAGATAGAATTTTGACGATTCTGAAGTCATCATTTTGAAAAAAACACGTTTATATCGTCACCTAAAATGCAAAAGGCCGTAACTAACAAAAAGTTCAAAATTGGCTTTTTGTATTGTAGTTACGGTCTTTTGCTTAAAAACTACTAATTTATGGTAAAATTTGTTTTCATAAATTTTTCAGCTTGATTCTAAAATTTGGGTATTAAGTTTAAAGTAGTTTTTGTTTAATAATGTTTTTTGCTGCTCCTGTAAAAAAATAAAAATATTAGTTACGTCCTTTTGCGTTTTAGGTGACGATATGTAGTTTTCAAGATGTATTACAAACCCAGTGTACTACTTAAAAAAATATATTTTTATATAGCGTTCTGACTATTTTTCTGAGACTCAATTGATATTTTTTGAAATTCAATTCATATTTTCTGAAATAAATTTAATAGTTTCTGAAATACATATGATGTTTTCTGAAATACATTTGATATTTTCTGAAATACATTTCATAATTTCAGGAATACATTTTATGTTTAGTGAAATAAATTTGATGTTTTCTGAAATACATTATATAATTGCTGAAATACATTTGCTGGTTTCTGAAATACATTTAAAATTTTCTGAAATACATTTGATGGTTTCTGAAACTCGATTGATATTTTCAGAAATTCAATTGATGTTTTCTGAAATACAAATGATACTTTCTGAAAACCAATTGATGCTTTCTGAAATACAATTGATTATTACTGAAAATCAATTGATGTTTTCTGAAATACAGTTGATACTTTCTGAAACACAATTGATATTTTCTGAAAATTAATTGATTTTCTGAAACACAGTTGATACTTTCTGAAATTCAATTGATGTTTTCTGAAATACAATTGAAAAAATCGTAGTAGTTAAAAAAACATCTAAGTTTATTTTCGACTTCTTCAAAGATTTCCTAGTATTTAGCTTTTTAAACTCACAGCACACCTAGCGGTTCTGCTTACTAAAAAAGTTCTGTCAATAGCGAATATATACTTGAATCTTAAAAAAAAACAACTCTGTAAGTTTGTGAACATGTTAAACTCACAGCACACCTAGCGGTCAATAAATACACTAAATACACCAATACTCTAACATATACCACACACCGTTTTTCCCCTACGCTGTTTTTGTGATTGTATTGTGATTGGGTAATATCCGAAATACATGGTATGATTTTATATATTTTGAAGTCAGTTACACTGATAGATTACTCTCATGAAATATTAAAACAATCTAATAAAAACTATGGAGCGGGTCAACTACTACTCGAAAAAGATCATCCACTTTCCACTCAAATGTATGAAAATATGATGCTCGTATATGTTTGATGCCTATTTAAAAGAAATTTTACAAGCCCTTAATATTTTAATCTGAATATATGTAGAGAATATGTTTTCAAAATTTCAAAATATTTCGACAAAAATGTTGGCGTCTGGGAACAACTGCTCGAAAAAGATCGGAAATTTTGCAAAAAGTGTAAAAAAATAGTTAAAAAAAAATTTTTAATTTTTCCACTGTCTGTAATTGACTATATTCACAGATTACTCATAAAAAATTTTAAAGCATTCCGACCAAAATTGTGGCGTCGGTCTAGCACTACTCGACTGATAGTGGCCACTTTCTATACAAATGTGTGAAAAAATGCTCGTATTTGAAGATTGATGATATTTTCCAGAAAATTTTCACACAATGACGTAACAAAAAATTATATTCGTTAGAGCTGTCTATATAAGGAGAACATTTCCTTCATGTTTCAAAGCTTTCCGCCAAAAATTTAAGCTGGGAGGAACTACTACTCGACAAAAACAGAGGCTAAAAAAATTTAAAATAAAAAATTTTTTTTTCACTGCCCGTAATTGACCTAATCACAGATGACTCACACAAAAGGAAAAACTGTGATATTATTTTAAGTTGTGTGTTTAATTTAATTTTAATATATGTTAAATGTTTTTTGTTTTATGTAAGCAATTTATAATTTAATGTGAAAAATTAATTGGAAATTACAAACCCCTGAAGATGTCAACAAGAAATTGACGAAACGTTGGGAGAAATATGTAATAAAAGGTTTTTTATTTACATTAATATAATAGGCCCAATTAGCTTAACCAAAATCATATATAAAAATTCAGTCATTCCGATTAAAATTGTGCTCCGGGCGAACCTATTCGAAAAAGATCAGCCACATTTTATATAAATGTGTGAAAATTTGCTCTTACTTCAAGTTTGATGTAAGTTAAAAAAAAAAACTTCCATCAATTCTTGCTAAAATTTTTTACTATTTATAGTTATAAATATATCGGGATAAACTTCTTAAAATTTCAAAGTATTCCGACAATAACTGTGCTGTTGGCGAACTATTACTCGAAAAAGCTCGACCGCTTTCAATTCAAATGTATGAAAATATGCAATTCATTGACATTTGGCATCGATTTACAAAAAATTTTAAAATAACACATAAATTTATAAATTTATACTTTTTAAAGTTGGGAATATCAGTATATTACGTTTTCTAAATTTCAAAGTTATCCGAGGACGAACTACTACTCGAAAAAGATCAGACTCTTCCCATACAAAAGTGTGAAAATTTTCTCTTATTTCATATTTGAGATAATTTTACAGAAAATTTTTCATAATGACTTAGTCAAAAGTTATATTTCTTAGAGTTGGGAGTGCAAGGACAGCACTTGTTTTAAATTTCAAACCCTTCCGACAATAATTGTGGGGTGGACGAACTATTACTCGAAAAATGCCCGACCACTTTCCATACAAATGTATGAAAACATTACCTTCATGGAAGTTTGACATCATTTTATAAGAAATTTTTCAAAAATATATGGTAAACGCTAATACAAATTGTAGTCCGTCTTATTAAAAGTCGGTGTGCGGTGGGCGAACTACTACTCGAAAAAGATCAGTAATGAAAAAAACAAAAACTATAAAAAAAATTATGTTTTTTTTTTTCAACAATTGCAATTGACTATATCCTTAGATGACTCATTTAAATTTTTAAGCCATTCAGACCAATATTGTGTTATTGGCAACCAACTATTCGAAAAGTATCAGTCAGTTTGCATACAAATATATGAAAAAATGCGATTCATGCAAGTTTGACATCGATTTACAAAAAATATTTAATGAACACATGGTACAAATTTATACATTCTAAAATTGTAAATAAGAGGACATTACGTCCTTAAAGTTTCAAAGACTTTCGGTAATAATTGTGCTGTTGGCGAATTACTACTCGAAAAAGATCAGCCTGTTTCTATACAAATATACGAAAAAATGCACTCCAACCAAGTTTGACA
Source organism: Cordilura impudica (assembly GCA_963682025.1). Lineage (NCBI taxonomy): Eukaryota > Metazoa > Arthropoda > Insecta > Diptera > Scathophagidae > Cordilura > Cordilura impudica. The sequence goes on from OY821520.1 coordinate 31,775,398, forward strand.
TCCATTTACAAAAAAATATTCAAGGAACACATGGTACTTATACTTATACATTCTAAAATTGGAAATTCGAGGACATTACGTCCTTACAATTAGATATCAGAAAATTATGTAGAAATTATTCGAGTAACACAGTTACTGCTATAAAACTAGTTAATTGATAAAGTATACATTTCTTATACTAAATATCTATATTTATTTTTTTTAAATCATTGTATTAAAAGATTTTCGATGTTAAACTTTGTAGTCAATATTTTTTTAAAAAGTTTCTTTTTGAAAATTTTAGATTTTGTGTAATACTAACATTTTGTTATAGATTAAAAATGCCAATTTTATTAATTATAAAATTTCATTAAATGTTTCTGTTAAAATTAATTCTCTTCCAACATATAAAAAACAAAATTTAATATTTCAATAATGAATGTTATCTGTGTATGTGCTAAAGATAAGGAAGAAAATGACATGAATTTATTTGAACATGAACAGGTGTATAAGAAAAGCTTTTAACGTATTCTATTTTTATTATTGTTGTACACATTAAGCGTTTCATTAAAAACTAAATGATCTCAAAAACAAATAATGAAAACTAGTAAAAATAATCTAATTTTTTTACAAACACACAACTAGCGCTTTTAGTTTCATTCTAATTTAGCGACTTCTAGTGCTTTTTGGGTTATTGTTTTGCTTTATGCTTGAAAAAGTTGCAGAGAATAATTAGTTGTTTATTTTTCTAAATTTATTTATGACAATAGAAAAATTTTATTTAAAAATTATAAGATTCTTGGAAACAATTAAAAAAAAATTACATACAATAAATTTTTTACTCAAAATTTTGAAAAGAATTTCAAGACATTTAATTTATACCAGCAGATCCCAGCCCTGGAAATTCGAGTGCAAATTCTAGGAAATTTTATTCTTTCATTTAATAAAGATATGCTAATCAATTTTAGCCAATTCACAATTTAACACTTTTTAAATATCGATTATTGTCGTTATTGGTTTATATCCAATTATTCGTTTATGTCCAAAATTATTTTTCAATTCCACACAATTATCATTGTGAATGAAGAAAACAAACTCACAAACACATTAACAAATTTAATAAACACACACATAGCGTTGCATAATTTTATGTATGTGTTAGTAGCAACTTTAAAAGCATTTTACTCCAAAAAATTTTAAATTTAAAAAATCTGTAAATCTGGTGGACAGCTAAATAGAAATACCTTTCAAATAAGATATGCTTTATCAAAAGCGGGAGAAAACTGTTTAACAAATCATCGGTCACAAGAAATCGCCTTACCTATTAATATTATAGATTTACTATTTTTTATTTAAATAAATTTTCAAAAAAATAAAAAATAAAAATAAAAAAAAGTTAAATTTTTCATTTATTAAATTGTATTATTAATTATATTAAATTGTATTAAAACAGTAAGTTATAATTTATTTTTTTTCTTAGTTATAAATAAAATGTTTCAAGAAAAGCAAAAAAAAATACATTTAATTAAATTTTATTAAAACCTTATAAAATATATATATTTTTTTTTCTAACAAAAGTAATTTTTGTTTTATATCGTTAATTTTTTGCTTATATTACACAGTGCAACAGTGAAAAAAAATACACGGACTTAACAGTGTACGTTCGAATCTACTGCCAAAGTGTAGTAAAATCCTATACTCAGTTTGGCGATATTATTAACCATTTTTTTCAATGGGCCTCAAAAGATTCTGAAAATCAATGTGCCCCTCAAAAAAGGTGTTATCAGTTTTTGTTTAACAGTTAATTCAGACTTGGTGATACCGCTTACACACATTTGGCAATAATGTAGCTAAGAATCCGATGAACAAATGCTATTTAAATTTTATGCGAAAAAATCATTAGCTCCTGCACTTTTTTTGAAGAAAAGTTTAAGAAAAAAATATTTTTTTTTTACTTTTTTCAACATAACATAACTTCACAAAACTGTTCAGTTTAACGTGGCTACAATTTTGTTAACTGTCAAGTCCGTGAATTTTTCAAAAAGTCTTTATTTGTAGCACAGTGTTATAAGAAGCATTAAACTTGTTAACAAATTTTTTGTATTACTTTGCAATTTTTAAAGAAAAGTTTTTAATGAAAATATTTGTGTTCTATTCACTTAATCTCAATTACTTTTGCAAGTGCCAAGACATTATTGTTGTTCATGTTCATGTTGTCAACGTTAATTCCCAATTTGCTTAAACACAAAAACGCATACACACACACACAAACAGACAGACAGACGGACAGACTGACACACAAACGAACTAACCCCGGTCATGTTAGAAACTACTAAACGCATTACCACCTCCAAAGTGACTGCAATGGAAAGTTCGCCAATTCTCGATGGTACATTCTTTATGCTGCAAAACTCTTCTGCTTCTCTTAAAACCTCCTACTAACTCGCCTTTTACATAAAAGTATTATATTTTTTGCTTTTGCTTTGCAATAGTTAGCACAAAACTTTTCTAATCAAATTAACAGCAAATCCACGTACAATTCTTGGCTAACTCTATGTACTTTTGTTTATGTGCATATTTCCCAAAGGCAACAAGCAACAACAGCAAGAGCAGCAGCATTTTAGAAATACTTAAGAGTTTCAAGAAAAAAAATTTTTGCACAATAGTTCCTTCTACTAAATATTAGTTGTTTCTTCATACACATCTAAGTATTGAGCAACACAATGAGTGCAAATTATATCAAAGTCAATTACTGGAATTGTGTAGTGGCATAGAATTTTTCTTTTTTTTTTTGTAATTTTTATTTGTAGTCTACCCACAATTTGACCGGGTTTACATATGTTTCATCTCTAGCAGGCAAATTAAATAAAAAATTTGTATGGAAATTGAATAAAGAGAACTGAAAATAATAGAAACTGAAACTAATGTTGTTGCAGAAACAAAGATAAAAGATTAATTTAAATTTTAAATTTGAAATAACTTGACTGAACTAAATAAAGTTTTCTTTCTTAAGAAATTGTTCTGAACAAATAAAACTTTTCTTTCTTTTTAAATAAATTCTACTGTGGACTGGTGTATTTCACTTCACATAGAAATTATAAATAAAATATTTCGCAAAATGTACAAAAAGAATATATAACTAGAAAAGATTTAAATAACCTGGCATCATAAAAGTCAAAAAAAGTATGCCCCAACTCCATATCAGTTAATGGTCTAGTTAACTTTTAAAATTATTAAACGATTATTTAAAAAGACAACCAACAAATTTTTGTATTGGCAATTGAAATTGGCTGTTGTTTGAAATATAATTCTTTGTTTTTATGACTTTTTATTGCTTTTCCGTTATCATAGTCTTTGATTATAAATTTGTTTGTATATTTTTTTTTTATAAATTATCATAAAAAAAAATAAGTAAGAAAATTACTACGATACCCTATAGTACGTGATTAGAGAAAGGATCGTATAGCAAATAACCATAACCCAAATTTGACTGGTATTGTTATTAATTTTTTTTTTTTGCAGATATGAAAATGTTCCTATCGAATGATATATCTATATTGGGACTAGGTCGAAAAATGGCCCGATTCTCATCATATTCATAAACAGGCAGTCCAGATTTGAATAAAATGTAAATATTGTACTCGTATAATAATATATATTTTTGTTTTTTGATAGATTTATGGATGATCGGGAAGCAGCTTTATATAGGGGGTTTAATTTTGGGCTACTGATTAATAGATGTTATAAATACACACAAACTACATTTGACCGAGATCTATATGATAATTTAAATCTTATGTAAGATGACTAGGTCTGAGCATGCAAGGATTTTCACCAATTTCCATACCATTCGTCCAATGGCTGGTAAGAGCATACATACTAAACTTCATTAAAATAATTTAATATTTATGACCTGTGGTTTGATTATAAAGATTACATGGGCACACAGCCGGACGGACAGACATTGCTAAATCGACTTAGAAAATTATTCAAATATTGTTGGTAGTTACAAACATCAGCACAAACACTAACCACATAGTAGAGTGAGGTATAAAAATCCAATAATATGAGACTAATGGTGTTAATATTTTTCTCTTTAACAAACAAAAATTCCAGAAAAATGCACACACAGAAAACAGATTCATTGTGGCTACCAATTTATTGGGCAACCGAATTGCGATGAAGTTAATAACCGAAGTTTGAGTTGATTCTAATTACGATTCGATAGTCTTAACAGTAAATATTTTATAACAATAGAAATTGGTTAGTTGCTATACAATTTCTGTTAATACTATTGAAAATTCAGTTGTTGAACTTCAGAACAATTCTGTTGCCAAATACTTTTTCTGTGTGTACGTTGATATAAATTTTTTTTTTTTTTTGGATTTTCAAATTAACAAAAAAAAAGTATGACTAAATTTTAAAATCCGTAATGTGCTCTTTTCGATTTATTTGAGTCCAAAATTTTAATTAAACATTTTAAAGATTATACTTAATAAAAGTAAAAAGTTTTGTAAATAAATAAATTCCAAACATAATTTTTGGTTGAGTAAATAAAATTTATTGAGTATTTTTTGTTGTAATCTACTGTTTAAACTAAATATGTTTCCACGTAAAATTACTTATCTTTATATACATATTTTTTCTGTCATTGCGTATTACTGAAATCCTGTAAAACTGTATCTGATTAGTGGGCGTGCCACTTCCCAAGTAGCCACGCTTAAAATGGGCAGAATCGCCAAAATCAAAAAACGCCAAAATCAAAAATCTCAAAATAGAAAAATCTCTAAATCCAAAAATCGACAAAATGAAAAATCGCTAAAATCAAAAATCGCCAGAATCGCAAAACCCAAAAGTCGACAAAATCAAAAATAGCAAAAAACCAAAAATCGCTAGAGCCAAAAATCGCCTATATCAAAAATCGCCAAAAGTCAATATCGCAAAAAACAAAAATCAGCTAAATCAATAATAGCCAAAACTAAAAATCGCGAATAACAAAAATCGAAAAAAATCGAAAAACGCCAAAATCAAAAATCACAAAAAACATAAATAGCTAAAATCGACAAAACCAAAATTCGCAAATAGTAAAAATCTCTAAAATCAAAAAACGCCAATATCAAAAATCACAAAAAAAAATCTCTAAAGCCAAAAATCGGTAAAAGCGAAAATCGCTAAAATCAAAAGTCGTCAAAATCGCAAAAAAAAACCAAAAATCGATAAAATCAAAAATCACAAAAAACAAAAATCGCTAAAACCAAAAATAGCCAAAGTCAAAAATAGCCAAAAATCAAAAATCTCAAAAAACAAAAATCGCCAAAGTCAAAAATCGCCAAAACCTGGAATCCGAATAACAAAAATCGCCAAAATCAAAAATTGCCAAAACCGTAAATCGCCAAAGTCAAAAATCACCAAAATCTAAAATCGCAAAACCAAAAATCGACAAACTCAAAAATATCCAAAAACTGGATGAAATAATTTTCTAAAAACTGTATTACCAGTTTATTTATTTCGGTTACGATGGGTGTAGCGAAGCGCATCCGGTTACTGCTAGTTTATATATAAAGATTATGTTTTCGAAATTTAAAGCATCCTGACAAAAATGTTGGAGTGTAGGAACAAATACTTGAAAAAAAAACATAATTATTTTTAAAAGTTTAAAAAATAATTTTTTTTTCGTTTTTACACTTTCTATAATCGATTAGAAATTAGAGATTTTAAACCGTTCCGACCAATAATGTGTTGTCAATTTGGTACTACTGGACTGATGTTGACCACTTTCTATACAAATATGTGAAACTATGCCCCTTGCTTGCAGTTTGATGGTATTTTCCAGAAAATTTTCCACATTGACTTAATACAAATTTTTTTCCTTAGAGCTAAAGTCAATAATCGCAAAAAACAAAAATCAGCTAAATCAATAACCGCCAAAACTAAAAATCGCAAATAACAAAAATCGAAAAACGCCAAAATCAAAAATCACAAAAAAACAAAAATTGCCAAAAATCAAAAATCGACAAAACCAAAATTCGCGAATAGCAAAAATCTCTAAAATCAAAAACGCCAAAAACAAAAATCACAAAAAAATTGCCAAAATTAAAATCGCAAAAAACAAAAATCGGCAGAAGCAAAAATTGCTAAAATCAAAAATCGCCAAAATCGCAAAAAACCAAAAATCGATAAAATCAAAAATCGCAAAAAAAACAAAAATCGCTAAAACCAAAAATAGCCAACATCAAAAATAGCCAAAAATCGCAAAAAACAAAAATCGCCAAAGTAAAAAATCGCCAAAACCTTGAATCCGAATAACAAAAATCGGCTAAATCAAAAATTGCCAAAACCGAAAATCGCCAAAGTCAAAAATCACCAAAATCTAAAATCGCAAAAACAAAAATCGACAAAACCAAAATCTCCAAAAAAAAATAGATGAAATAGTTTTCTAAAAAATGTATTCCCAGTTTATTTATTTCGGTTACGATGGATGTAGCGAAGCGCATCCGGTTACTGCTAGTTTATATATAAAGATTATGTTTTCGAAATTTCAAAGCATCCTGACAAAAATGTTGGAGTGTAGGAACAACTACTTGAAAAAAAAACATAATTTTTTTTAAAAGTTTAAAAAATATTTTTTTTTTTTTTCGTTTTTAAACTTTCTATAATCGATTATATTCATAGACCACTCATTAGAGATTTTAAACCGTTCCGACCAATAATGTGTTATCAATATGGTACTACTGGACTGATGTTGACCACTTTCTATACAAATATGTGAAACTATGCCCTTGCTTGCAGTTTGATGGTATTTTCCAGCAAATTTTCAACATTGACTTAATACGAATTTTTTATTCCTTAGAGCTATTTATATAAAGTGAATGCTTACTACAAGTTTCAAAGCATGCCGTCAAAATTTGAAGGTTGGAGGTTGGACAAAAACAGGAAACAAAAAAATTTTTTCACTGTCCGTAATTGGCCTTACTCACAGATGATTCGTTTAAAACTTTAATCCAATCCGATTAAAATTGAGTTATGGACGAACAACTACTTGAAAAATATCAACCACATTCGATACAAACAAGTATGTCAAAATTTGCTCCTTCTTTATGTTAGTTAAAAAAAAATTCAGGCAAGTTGTTAAAAATTTTACTGTTTCGAATTTTAAAGCGATCCGTCAATACCTGCCTCTTCGCGAACTACTACTACACTCCGCTGAAATTCGACATCGATTTACAAAAATATTTGAGGAAGAAATGGTAAAAATTTATAATTTTTAGAGTTAAAAACGAAAAGTAAGTAATATTTTTTAGAGTTGCAAATGTGAGGACATTATTTAATTTAAATTTCAAACCAGTGTGGCAATAATTGTTGGGCGGACACGCTATTACTCGAAAAAACTAGACCACTTTCCAAACAACTGTGTGAAAACATCACTACGTAGAAGTTCGATATTATTTTTTTAAAAATGAACAAAAATACATGATAAAAATTAATACAACAGATTATTTTCTTGAAACACTCGGATGAGAGTTATGGGGTGGGAGAAATTAAAAAAAGAAAAGCAAGAAAATAATAGTCGATCTAGACCGACTACGCGATAGTCTATACAATGCATTTACAGACCATTGAATGGCGTTGTTATAAATTGGTTTGCCTTCGGAAATAAAAAAGTTAATATCACATGCTATATTTATATGAGGATTAGGTCGTGAAATTGACCAATCCTAACCATATTCGGTAGTCACTTATTTTTTGCAAAAACAAAATTTGAAGAAATTATGAAATGTTTTTGGTTTTTTCGGGAAAGCAGAATTATGTATGACTAAGAAATTTTCTATAGGGTTTATTTCACGGTTATTGCTTAACGGATGTAATAAACACACACAAACCAAATTCGACCGAGATCTACTTATATGATAAATTTGATCTTTTGGCAATTTCAGTCTATCTGATAGGGGTCCTCTATACATATTTCGTCCTCTATACATATTTGCGATCTGTAGTTGTAGTTGTAAAGTGATATTGAGTTTAATCACAAACTCATTACACCGTCATCGCATAATGGTACAGGGTATAGTTAATTGTAAGTTTTTTTTTCAAGAACTGCAACTGAGTATAATCAGATGACTCACTTAAAAATTGTAAGCCGTTCCGACCATAACTGTGCTATTGGCGAACTACTAGTTTGCATACAAATATACGAAAAAATACACTCAATGCAAGTTTTACATCGATTTATAAAACATATTTTAGCAACACATGGACTTAAATCCTAACGATGCCTAGCAAAAAATACAAATTTGAAGGTAAAGTTAGATTAGATTAAATTAGCAGAGGACCATGAAAAGGGTACAATCGAACGTGAGATGGGCCGCTGAGTTTTCCCTTTCAGAAGATACAAACAATGAAAAAAAAGAAGGTGGGGTAAGCCAGTCGAATTCCCTTATAGAAACTGCCAGATTTGCCACTGGGTCACCTCCTATAGGGCCCAGATTAGGGAAGAAGTTTTGGCTTAGATACCTAAATAAAATTAGGTAATAATTGCTGCACAGCTCCTATAGCGACTTACTCGTGAAACACCCCTGCATTCAGCCATTCGCACAATTTCATCGCAATACCCAATGAGTACTTCTATAAGCCTGCTGATCCAAGAACATTTTTATTCTTCTTGGATCAAGCAAGGCCCTTAGGATCTTGGACATTATACAGGAGGTCAGTTTCGTCCACATGGTTTTCAAAGCAATCACCACCATTTTTCAATGATTTTTCATAATTCTGATAAGGGGATTATAATATTGGTATTAAGTACTCCGACTCATTAGCTAGTTCATTCCCACAACCTTAACATGACCTGGCAAACCCAAATTAGCCTAACAACATGCTGTCCGACTTGGTTAAGGGACCTTATACATTCTTTTATACACTTCGATTTGTTAGTCTTCGATCTTAAGGTTTTGAGAGCAGCAGAACTATCACGAAGATGTTAATTTGTATTGGATCCATATCCAGTTTGAAAATTATTTTAGTTGATCATTTCAAATGATTTACCGAAATTAATAAAAAAAAAAACCACAATTCTGAATTAGTTAATAGTTCTAATTTGGCCGAATCATCATTCAATTTAACACAAGGTTCTCATAGGCAATAAATACTCTCGCTATAAATATAGCAATTTTTCATTACATTTTGTAGCATTTGCCTGAAATATCTATACAAAAAATACGCAACATCGACTAAACTGAAAACATTTTTGGGAGGTGTGTTACTTTGTATGTTATGGAATAACCTGTTAATTTTAAAGTACTTCTATATTTTGAAAATTTCGGTCATTTTATCTTGCTTGAGACGTTTTATTTTTGTTTAAGTAACATCTCAATAGCTGTGTTTGTTTCGTGTATCTGGCACAAGTTTACTATTCTTTTTTTTATTTTGTAAATAATAAAGCAACAAAATAAAGTTCATTAATTTATATTCTGCGCGTTTAGAAACTATTGTAATAATATATAAAATATACTTATCCTTAAGTTCAATTTTAGTTAAGATGTACTCAAAAAAACATTTTTTTTTTTGCAACTATAACAGCCAAAACATCAACAACAAAGAAGAATTTAGCAGGTCACTATTTTAAATTTGTTGTTGTTGTTTTTTTTGCCTTTGTCGTTAGTTGCCAAAAAAATCTATTGTATGGTTGTTGAATTTAACTGTGAAAGTTGTATCCTTTTTCATTTCCTTTATTTAGAACAGGTCTTTGCTTTATTTATGTTGTAAGAAAAGTTAACAAAATGTACAGGTGAACCTCAATTGTTACGAAGATATAAAAGAAAAAGAAAAATTTCATGTTAAAAATTATAAATAAAAATGAATAATTAAATATATAAATTGTTATTATATAAACTGAATCTTATCACTGCTCATAAAACGCATGCCCTCAAAAACTGGAATAACACAGAGAAAAAATTATCGCCAACCGAATTGTAATAAACTTAAACAACTGAAACATCAAGAAAAATTTTATACCAACTAACGATTTTATTTATATTGTGATAAGATCTTTCCTGTTAAGACACTAGAATTGTGATTACAATCAACTAAAAGTTCGGTTACTAACTTCATCGCAATTCGGTTGGCAATAATTTTGGCCACAACGAATCTTTTTTTTTGTGTGTACGAGTGTACGTGGCATCAACAATATGGCATCGATTTTTTGTCGCATATTTTATTCTATTTTTATATAGTTTTTTTTGTGGCATATTTTTGAACGTTATTGCATATATTTTATAGTTTATACTAAAAAAATATATAAAGAATTATTTATTTATACAAATAAAAATGTTATTTAAATTTTGTATACAAAATTTATTTCATTGATTTCATAGCTCATAATTTGCATTGGCAGATGTATGTATTATTGTCAGGGTGTAATGAGTTTATACTGATGTTTGTAACTACCAAATATACCTCACATAGAACCATCTTTTAATATAACAATCGAAAGTTCCTAAGATTTTTGTAATTATCTTATTAATTTTAAACACTGTAAAAATCAAGCCATGAAAAGGGGACTCTAGCCTTTTTGTTTCTTAGTGTGAGAACACGGGTAGCAGGTATCAAAGAATTGGCACAGCGGAATGAAATACTCTCACTTCTTTTATACTAATATTTAAAAATGAATAATTGAAAATATTAGATGAACGCTGCAGCCTACTTCGGTGGCGGGACCAACACTAAAGAAAGAGTTGGCGGTCTCTGAACACGTGGCCCATAATAATACAGACTAGCAGATTCCAGCCCTCGAAATTCGAGCGCAAATTCTAGGAAATTTTAATTTATACATTAAATAAAGACCCTAAAAGTATGCTAATCAATTATAGCCAATTCACAAATCAACACAAAAAACAAACCGATTTTTATTACAAACACATTAATAAACACACACAGGGCATTGTATGGGTTAGTAGCAACTTTAAATGCAATTTACTCAAAATAAAGGAAAAAATTTAAAAATCTGTAAATCTGCAAATCGGCTAGAAATAAATACATTTCAAATAATATACGTTTGGTCAAAATCGGTATAAAACGGTAGAACAAAACACTCATGAAGCAAATAATTAAATTACAATGACCACAATAACAACAAAAATTACAGCTATCAAATACAAGAAACAAAATAAGAACCAGAAATAATAAGAACAACATAGAAAAATCATATATTTTCAAATGTTTTATTTTCATTTTCATTTAAATATCAGGAACTATTGGACCGATTTTATTGATTATAAATAACTACCTACTCAGGATGTCACAGAATAATCCTCACTATAAATCAGTAACCCGGCCGACTTATTGAGGACGTGATCACGATTTCCACAGATGGACAGACGCTGGTTATAAGAATCAAGAATAAATTTGTTTTGTGCGGTCAAGATTTTTTTCTAACTACTACAAATGCAGTAACAACAAGTAAGAAAGTTATAGTCGGTCTAGACCGACCATATGATACCCTATATTTCGTTCCAACAAATTCGATATAGAAAATGAGCATAACTCAAATTTGAGTGGCATTGATATTAATTTTTTTGCCGCAAATATGAAAAAGTTCATATCGGGTGCTAGATTTATATGGGGACTAGGTCGAAAAATGGTCCGATCTTGACCATATTTGGTAAAGTCACTTACATTTTGAAAAAATATATGCAAACCAAACCAAATTTGAGAAAAATCTGTGCAATATTTTTGTTTTTTGATAGATTTAAGCGAAGATCGGGAAGCGGCGTTATATGGGGGCTAAGACTAAGAGTTGTCCAAAAGGGATCATTTTTGGACTACTGATTAATGGATGTAATTAATACATACAAACCCAATTTGACTTAGATTTATGAGATAATTTGGATCTTATGGCAATTTATGTTGATTTCGTAGGGGTCATTTGTATAGGGGCTAGATCTTAACATGAACCGATTCTCACCAATTTCAATAGTGTTCATCCTATTGCCGACAAAAGCTTATATACCGAATTTCATCTAAATATATTATATTTGCGACCTGCAGTTTGATTACAAGCTTTACATGGACACACAGACGGACGGACGGACATCGTTAAATCGAATCAGCTAGTGATTCTGATTCGATCGGTATTATAAAAGATGGGTCTAGGTTAAATATTTTTGGTAGTTACAAACAGCAGCACAAAGTCATTATACCCAAACCACATAGTGGTATAGGGTATAATAACACTGGTGTGGAGGTTATAAAAATAATTTTTATATCTTGTATACTCTGCACACGACTGTGTAAATGGTAATATATCAGTTTATCATTCCATTTATCGAAAACTTAATTTGCGATCTAATAAAGTATATATATATTATTTATCCTTATGACAACTCGAGTCGATATAGTGATGTCCGTCTGTCTGTTGAAATTGCGCTCATTCACAAAATAAACCATTTACCTTAGGATAATATTGTTCTTCATTATTTAGGGCAGCTTGGTATTTGAAATGTGGTAAATCGGGCCTCATTGTGCCAAGCTAAGATAGGGAGACACCTCTAAAAAATTCTAAAAATTTACTGTGTCTGTTGTAATAATTTAGTATTACGTTATCAAATTGTGGTGGGTATCAAATATTCGACATGGCCGAATACAAACGTAAGAGCTAGAAAACTGGTTTTGTTACCTTCAGCTACATTTTCAGTCGGCTCCCCCAACTATAGTTTGAGTTAAAGAGTCACTGATATCAATATATGTCGAAACAGTTTGTTGATGTTATTTTAATGGTGTTAAGCTATTGAAAATGAAATGAAAAAGTATTTTGTTCACAAAAAAGATAACAATGTAATATTTTCCTCGTATCTCTACGCCGAAGTCTCCAGTGGGTTAGTAGTTCGTATAATTCTGAATTTCCGTCAGCAATTGCCTTTACAGTTTATAAAAAAATCATGTGAATCCGATCACAGGGGAGATATGTAAACATCTAGCATTTAAAGATTTTTTATGGCACTTTTTTAAAATCAAACGGAAAGCGCCATCTATGTATCATTTATAGAAAAACTGTAGAGGCTCTGATATAAAAATATTTATTATTATTTATTATTTCAACTGGTTTATTTTTAATTTTTCATTGTTTATTTTTAATTTTTTTTTTCATTTTGAATTTTTTTTTTTTTATTTTTCGTTTTTCAATTTTAATTTTTAATTTTTTGTTTTTCATTTTTATTTTTAATTTTTAATTTTTCAGTTTCAATTTTTAATTTTTGAAAACGTTTTTATATCGCTATTCGTTCCCTCATTTTATAACCAAACACTTCCTAATGAAATCGTTCCTTCATTTTATGTCCAAACAGTTACTAATCTTTTCACCAATACACCGTTTTTGTCTTACTCTGTTTTTATGAGTGTACTGTGATTGTACCACCCTGAGCGTATAAGATGTTTACACATCGAAAATATGCGGATATTTATAAAGTGTGAATTTTAAATCTCGTGATTTTCTTAAAAATCTTTTTTAAAATCAAGTACCGGTTACATGTGTTTATTGTTCCATTTATTTATTTAAAAAAAATATTAAATGCAATAACAATTGTATAAAATATATGGAATAAATTGTAATGTTATGAATAATTTTAAATGATTGAGAAAATTATAAATGTTTATAAAAAGGAATGTTTAATAAAATAGCAACATGCTATATGGAATGCCGAAATTAGGTCCCTGTTTTAGAACAAAACGTTTTTATAACGCTATTTGCTCCCTGTTTTTATCTCCACACACTTCCTAATGAAATCGTGCCTTCACTATGTATCCAAACACTTCCTTTTTATTTGTATTTATTTTTTCTTAATTTTTATTTTTGTTTGATTAGCATCAATAATAAATGCAGTGATAATTGTGTTATTTATATGAAATAAATTATAACGTTAAGAATACTTTTAAATGATTGAGGAAATTAATTATAAATGTTTATAAAAAGTAAAGAAATAAAATGTCGAAAACAGTGACAAAAACGTTATTACATATCATAATTTTTTCACCAATACAATCATAACTCACACCGATTTTGCCATACGCCTTACATCTTACGCTATTTTTGTGATTGTATTGCGAAATAGATTTTTAACCCCCTGCGCGTATACATTTCTAGTACAGTATGGCCAATTTCACAAATAATCATATTTGCCAGATTGACTTTGAACTATTTCAAAGGGGATGTGATCATTCATTAAAACTGCATATAAAAATTTTTGTTTCTTTGGACAAGAGGGTAATCCTTCCGGTGGATAAGCAATTCATTGGGATAAGAGAATACTGGGTTACACAGGGAACACTTAATTGAGTTTTCCCTATTTTTGATATATTTTTTTATTTAATAAAACTCACCTTTTTCACAGTATTTTCAACACTTCACAGACTGATGTATTGTTAACTAAATCAGTTTTAAACCGATTTTAAATTATTGAACGGTTTTAGATAGATGAATAGTTATCTTTCCCAGATGTTTACATATGGATATTCTTTTAACAAAACCATGTAAAAATATTATCCAAAATATTTCATATTTTCAATTTATTATAAAATTTTTATATTTTGGCGACTTTTTTTTAGAAAACTTTACTATTTTATTTTTACCACTATGTGGTTTGGGTATAATGGCTTTGTGCTGCTGTTTGTAACTCCCAAAAATATTTGACCTAGACCCATCTTTTATTATACCGATCGAATCAGAATCACTATCTGATTCGATTTAACGATGTCCGTCCGTGTGTCCGTCCGTCCGTCTGTGTGTCCATGTAAACCTTGTAATCAAACTGCAGGTCGCAAATACGAGTATATTTTGATTAAATTTGGTACATAAGCTCTTATCGACCATATGAACGCTACTGAAATTGGTGAAAATCGGTCCATGTTCAGACCTAGCCCCCATACAAATGACCCCTATGAAATCGACATAAATTGCCATAAGATCCAATTATCATATAGATCTTACTCAAATTGGCTTTGTATGCGTTTATTATATCCATTAATGAGTAGTCCAAAAATTATCCCTATGGGACAACCCTTACTCATAGGCCCCATATAGAGCTGCTTCCCGATCTTTACTTAAATCTATCAAAAAAACAAAAATATTGCACTGATTCTTTTCAAATTTTGTTTGTATATATTTTTGCAAAATACAAGAGACTTTACCAAACATGATCAGGATCGGTCCAAATTTAAGCCTAGTGCCCATATAGGTGTAGCATCCGATATGAACTTTTTCATATCTGCAGCCAAAAAAATTTATAAAAATCCCACTCAAATTTGGTTTATCTTATTTTCTATGTCAAGTTAGTTAGGCCTAAGTGATAGGGTCTCTAAACGCATGGTATACGATACCTTATATAGTCGGTCTAGACCGACTATAATTTTCTTACTTGTTTTATATATTATTTATTTAAAATTCATTTAATAAATGAAGATATTAAGTAAATTTGATTAAATAACATAAGTATTTACTACCTTAAATAAAATCACTAAATATTAATTAATTAAAGTTGTATAAAATACAAAAGAAAATTTAATTTCTATATGGCAAGTCACGAACATGTAGTCCTTTAAGTCTCCAACTTTCATTTGTTTCGTCTAGTAAACATATTGCTAAAACATTAGGGTGATAGTTTAATATGTTAAGGTATCTTTGAGAATAATGCCGTATTTCTTCTTTAACAGAAGGAATATTTATGTCGTTATGAGTTGTGTCATTGGAAACATACCAGGGAGCATCAAGTATCATTCGTAGAGTTTTTGATTGGAACCTCTGAAAAATTCCTACATTCGATTGGCTTGCTCCACCCCAGAGATGAATCCTTAAACCCATACCGGTTTGAGCTTTATATATTCTTATTTTATTTTAGCACTAAGTTTTGATTTAGGTTTAAGCAACCAGAATAAACATTAAAACTTCATGCTTAATTGTTCTCCTTTGGAGTTGATGTGTTGCTTCCAAGTCAATCTTTTATCCATATGGATCCCAAGCTATTTAATACAAGTTTTATTAAGAATAACTTCTCCATTTATTTTGACTGGTGGACAATTACCTTGCTTGATGGAACGTCATGTGCTTTGATTTGCTGGTATTAATTTTAATTTTCCATTTTTTATACCAGAACTTCAGATTTATTAGCAGATACAATTGCTATGTCATCAGCAAAAGAAGCCAATAGTACATTATCAGCAATAGGCATAACGGATGTGATTAAGGTATAAAGAAAAGGTCCTAATACACTTCCTTGGGGTACTCCAGCAGATACCTCATGTATTATTATGTGTTTTATATAAAAACAATGATTGGCTAGATATGATTTAAACAATAAAAATATGGTGTTGGCAATAATCATTTAATTTTATATAATAATTCTTGATGCCATACGCGATCAAAAGCTTGTTGAATATCAAGGAAAACTGAAGAGCAGAGTTTTTTATTCTCTAGCCAATAAGTTATGTAATTAACATTGTTCTGATGTCCCGTGTTTTTGTCGAAATCCAAATTAATACTCTGGAATAATGTAAAATTTTTCAGCTAATGGTATGACCCTTCCAGGATGTAATTTCTCAAATATTTAAGAGAAAATTACCAATAAACTAATAGGCCGATAGGATGTCATTCCTTTTTCCGATTTATTGGATGTAAGAATCATTACTATCTCAGCACATTGGCATGCTTAATCTCAAGACAGCTTTGAATATATGTATATATGTCAGTAATGCTACATTCTTTTCTGCTAAACATTTGATCATTTTAGCATTTATTTTATGTAAGCCAGGTGATTTGGTTAAAGAAAGTTCCTTAATTTCACTCATTGTCTCCAAAGATTTGACAATCCTAATAGGGAAATCCATTGGGCAAGTTACAGTTCAGAATTCGTTAATATTATTTTCGTGATGTAGGCCAGAATTGATATTAAAAGGTTTAAATGTTTCATTTAAATGACCTGCAAAGGCCAAAAATGTTTCATGATTAGTTTTACACCACACACCATTTGTATCTTTATATATTGGGTCCCTTTTCTGAGGTCTTTTAAGGTATTTGAGTACCTTCCACAAGTAGTAATCATCATTTCGTGTTGCATTTAAATTCTCAAGAAATTCTCCTAATGTTTTGTTTTTGAATTCTTGCAGATAATTTTGTTCAAATTCCTTTTGTCTTGTCTTGTCTTTTTGTCCTGCCATATA
Source organism: Cordilura impudica (assembly GCA_963682025.1). Lineage (NCBI taxonomy): Eukaryota > Metazoa > Arthropoda > Insecta > Diptera > Scathophagidae > Cordilura > Cordilura impudica. Next base: position 31,792,576 of record OY821520.1, read on the forward strand.
TTTCGCAATTGTGTTTTTCTTCAAATCTGATCTCTTATTTCTGTTGATATGAAGATTTGATTCGTATTGAGATTAGTAGGCTTCGGTGTAGATAAAAAAAACGGATTCTACAACCAGATTTGAAAAAATTATACTGTGTTTGCAATTTCCTCATTAGATTCTAAAAATGCATTTAGGTTGATATTTTTTTCTAGCCAGTAAGCAAATGATTCAGCATCGTTTTTTTTTTTTTTTAGTAAATAGTGGTTCATTTCGAAGACATAATAATGTGCTATAAGATATTATCAGTGGAGAGTGGTCAGACTTAAGTTGGAAACAATCTTTTATATCGAAGTAATGACGAGGTATTCCATTAAATACAGCAAAATCGAGAAGATCTGGTAGCTTTCTTGGGTCAGATGGCCATTATGTTGGCTTACCGGTTGACAGTACTGATAAGTTTTCATCTTGAATACATTTGAACAGTTCTTTTCCTTTAGGATTTGATATTCTTGGCCCCCACCAGGGGTGTTTGGAATTAAAATCACCTCCAACTATAAATTTCGAGCCTAATTTATTGGAAAAGATTTTAAAGTCTTGTTAAAAATTGTAACGAAGCGGACAGTATACGGAACCAAAAATAAAAGGAGGATTACTACATATAACTTGTATATATATGGATTGTAAATAAATGTACTTTCATATAAAAATTAGAACAATATTGATTTTCACATAAAGTATTAGCAAATATAGTCGCCAAAGTAGAAAAATTTCAAAAATTGAAAAAGTTAAAAAAGGTTCAAAACTGATTGAATTAAAACAAGTAAGAAAATTGAAGTCGGTCTAGACCGACTATACGATACCCTATACCATGCATTTTGAGGCCCTATCTCTCAGGCCCAACTAACTGGATATAGAAAATAAGCATAAACCAATTTTGAGTGGGATTTTTATTAATTTTTTCGGCTGCAGATATGAAAAAGTTCATATCGGATGCTATATCTGTATGGGGACTAGGCCCAAAAATGGACCGATCCTGACCATGTTTGGTTAAGTCTCTTGTATTTTGCAAAAATATATACCAACAAAATTTGAGAAGAATCAGTGCAATATTTTTGTTTTTTGATAGATTTAAGTGAAGATTGAGAAGCAGCTCTATATGGGGCCTATGACTAAGAGTTGTCCAATAGGGATCATTTTTGGACTACTTAATAATGGATGTAATATATACATACAAACCCAATTTGACTAAGATTTGTATGATAATTTGGATCTTATGGCAATATATGTTGATTTCATAAGGGTCATTTGTATGGGGGCTAGGTCTGAACATGGGCCGATTCTCACCAATTTCAATAGCATTCATTCCATGGCCGATAAAAGATTAAATACCAAATTTCATCAAAATATATTCATATTTACGACCTGCAGTTTGATTACTAGCTTTACATGGACACACAGACGGACGGACGGACGGACGGACGAATATCGTTAAATCGAATCAGATAGTGATTCTGATTCGATCGGTATAATTAAAGATGGGTGTATGTCAAATATTTTTGGTTGTTACAAACAGCAGCACAAAGTCATTATACCCAAACCACATAGTGGTATAGGGTATAAATATGGAGGTCTTTGAACTATTGGAGAAAACGGTTTTTGCGATAACTGCAGATTTCGAGGGTAAATTGAAAATTCGGAAAACTGAAAAATGATTTGCTCAACTTACACTAGGCCATTTTAAAAGTATATAAAATTTTTTTATTTCTAACACCGTGATATTTCCCCAAAGCCATTTTGTGCATTTTCGTTTCTTTTGCTCTTCATACCCTATACCACTATGTGGTTTGGGTATAATGACTTTGTTCTGCTGTTTGTAACAACCAAAAATATTTGACCCAAACCCATCTTTAATTATACCGATCGAATCAGAATTACTCTTTGATTCGATTTAACGATGTCCGTCCGTCCGTCCGTCTGTGTGTCCATATAAAGCTTGTAATCAAACGGCAGGTCGGAAATATGAATATATTTTAATGAAATTTGGTATTTAATCTTTTATCGGCCATGGAATGAACGCTATTAAAATTGGTGAGAATCGGCCCATGTTCAGACCTAGCCCCCATACAAATGACCCTTATGAAATCAACATATATTGCCATAAGATCCAAATTATCATAAAAATCTTAGTCGAATTGGGTTTGTATGTATATATTACATCCATTATTCAGTAGTCCAAAAATGATCCCTATTGGACAACTCTTAGTCATAGGCCCCATATAGAGCTGCTTCCCAATCTTCACTTAAATCTATCAAAAAAACAAAAATATTGCACTGATTCTTCTCAAATTTTGTTTGTATATATTTTTGCAAAATACAAGAGATTTTACCAAACATGGTCAGGATCGGTCCATTTTTGGGCCTAGTCCCCATATAGATATAGCATCCGATATGAACTTTTTCTTATCTGCAGCCGAAAAAATTAATAAAAATCCCACTCAAATTTGATTTATGCTTATTTCCTATATCCAGTTAGTTGGGCCTGAGTGATAGGGTCTCTAAACGCAAGGTATAGGGTATCGTATAGTTGGTCTAGACCGACTACAATTTTATTACTTGTTTTATTTTGTTTTAAAAAAGTATTGTTAATACTTGAAGGTTATATACGAATATTGCGTTTAAAAGCGCTTAAACGAAAATATCAACAGAAATTGATGTTGTTAGACAAAGAAATTGCGACTGATTTTCAATAACCGAAATAGTTAAAAACATCTATATATTATTGTCAATATAACAACTTACAAACCTATTAATTAAAAATATTGTTGCAACTTAAACAATAGGCAAAAAATCCTTTTTTAATTACTTAATAACTTTTGTCTTTTTTTTCTTTTTTCTTTGTAAGATCACAGAATTATTAGCTTAAATTCAGAAATAAACTTTTTTATTCTAAAAATAACGCATAAAATGAGGGCCAACTGTGTGTTTTTCGTTTTGGATATAGTTCGTTTGCTTTTACGCGGCCAGTAATTGGCATGAATATTTTATGATTTTCTGGATATAAAATTTCTACCCTTCTACATCTTTTTGTTTGTTGTAAAATTTCCACAAAAAAAAAATCAAAAAAGAATCATTAAATAAAAATAAAAAAGCAAATGCATAAGGTTTGGCTATTATTTGAACTATATGAACACGTATAGATAACAAACAGCTCAGAGTAAGAAGTTTTCACGAGTATTTTACTTCTGCTTTTAGAGGGGGGGGTAAGGAAAGTAATTTTATATTTTTTACTTAGTTTGGGATAATTTTATTTCAAGTAACTTTAGTTTATAACTAGATTTTATATATTTTGGATATAAAAAAACGCGTTTTTAAAGTTTCAAAGTTTATTTAGTTAAGATAAAAAATGTGAAAAAACAAAATATAGAATAAAAATTTTATAAATTTATAAAAAAAAAGTAAGTGGGCACTTCTTACTGTTAATATTGAAGTTACTGTAAGATTAAAGTTTAAAAAAAAAAAAGTTTTTTGTAGAGATAAAATTTTTCAAGACTCCTTAAAAAAAATTCTCATTACAAAACATTCCTTAAAACATTTTATGTACGATGGCTTGTTTGGGATGTCTTTCGGTTAATTATAAAATTGAAACTTATACCATAATCTTAAAGGTAAGTATGGTAATTAGAGGATTACAATATGAGATATCAAAACTTTGAATCAAACTATCATTTAAACTACAAATGAAATAAACTGAAATAAACTGCTCTACAAGAGATTAAATGTTATCCAATGAAACACCTTTAGGTTAAATTTTTTTTATCGGATGTAAAATATTATTAATACACTCCTCATTCGGATACTCACTAACAATTTAAAAAAAAATATTCTCTTCAAAATACCAGCTTAAAAAAAACTTAAACGTCAAAAAATACGTACTTCTACTTACTTAAGATTTCCTTTTTTACTTTTTTTTTTTGCAAAGTCTCTAGAGACTAGTTTTTCTTATTTTGTACGACTACTTTACATTTTCCGGCTGACTTTTGTGTTTGATGGGAAAGTTTTTGCAAAAGAAAGGAAAAAAATTAGACCCTATTTTTTTGGATTAAGTACTCGTACGCCTTAAAGCTGACACCAAAATACACAATTTTATAAACTTTTCTTTTTATCTAAACTTTCTACAAAGAAAAATTTATTTTATCAAATAACAGAGCAACAAAAATAAAACCATAACAAAATATACAACAAAGATTTAAGGGGTTAATACCAGTAATAGTAAATATGTATATTTGTAAGTGTGTATATGGTATATAAATCAATTGTAAATTTTGTATGATAGTAAAATGTACAAAGTGTTGAAAAAATCGTTTGTTGTATTTGTCACTAAACTGTAAACTTAATAAATACTCTATGCAAGACCAAATAGCTGGAAACAAATACAAAAAAAAAACTAAAATAGAATCAACTCTAGGAAACATCATTTACATAATATTAACATATTTATATACTCGTACTCTTCCATACATACACAATAAATAGAAGCACATTAAAAATGTATACACTGGAAAAAAGAAATAAAACACACAATTGTCAGATCATTTATCTTACCTTTATTGATTGTTAAAAATGGCATGTCTGACATGCACAGCTGTCATCTAAATTCCTTTCAACTTAATCTACAGAAATTAGGTTTAAAGATTTCAACTCACTGACTGACAATGCTAAGCAACGTCTACAGCAACTTTAAGATATTTTGATTTATTAATTTTAAACACTCAAATTATCACTTTCATCTAGAAAGTTTAGCCTGTGCTTTAAAATTCTAAGAAAAAAATTTTTTTAAAAAAAAGTATGTGTTTGTTTTTTGCCATATAGACAGAATTGAAAACTCATTTCAATTACGTAAATAAGTAATTTATCTTAGAAAATTAATCATTAATTAAAAATGCGTTAACTTATATTATTGCTAAATATGATGTTAATTACAAGGTGTAGGCATAAGTTTTTTCCGGAATGTTTTCGAAAAAAATAAACATGATTTTCAAGGCTAATTAATTTTTTTTTTAAACAAAATATTGGACATCGTCTGCTATACCAGAGTTCTGCAAGGAGTACTGAAAAATTGAGTATATTCCAATTATGATTCACAATTTCTTGTACTAACACGCATTCGTACTTATTGAAATGTTGTCGAGCCTCATATCCACTTTAAAGTTTGAGGTAGTTAACAGCATTTATGAAGTTGTTGATTTAGTCTCTCTTTCACTCAATGCGTATAGACAATGCAAAATAAGTACGATTCAAATACGCATATTAAAATGCTCATTGTTAGGTTGTTCGGTTGCTGGTAAATATACACAACTGTTCTTGAAACCACTATCACAAAAAAAAACTCGTAAATGAAAAAATTCTTAAATCTACGAGTTTTTTGCTGTTCTCTAATTTCAATAAGAATATTTTTTCTCGTTTTAATTCACATAGAAAAGGCTTTGTGAAATCAAAACAAATGCCCTTTTTTTCTACTTAGCAGGTCTTAAGAGATAAAAAAAAACTAATTGATATTTAAACTCAAGCATTTTTTTATTGAACCTTGTCATTATTTTATTTATTTATAACTATAATAAAAACTTTTTATTTACACAATCTATTTTCCATTATAATTTTTTCAATTATAACATAGATTCTTTATGCACTAATTATTGCAAATAAAGGAATTAAAAAAATTTTTTTCATCAAATCACATATTTTTATTTTTTTGCATATGTTCGAAACAGTAGTGATGCCAGTCAAATCCAATTTATTTGAACATCGAAATTTTTTTTGGTGATGCCTAACTTTTTAAAAATAGAAAAGTCATTTTTAATTGAATGAAATTGAAAAACAAAAACAATTAAATGAACAAATAAGTTGTTATTTTAAAAGAAAATATTTTTCTTCATACTTTTTCTATAAACTTAAGAAAAAACATGCACAAAATACTTGAAAGTTTTTTGTGAAACTGAATAAAGAACCATATGGCACCTCGGTTTCTAGATAACATATGTTCTTAACTCAAACATATGTTTCCATTAAATAAATAAAAAAAAGTGGTTTCAAGAAACCCAAAATTTCAATTTCATGTATTTTTAAATTCACTCTTATTCAAATAACAACGTTTCAAGAACAGGGCTGATAATGTATACATGTTTCTGTATTTGTACATGGATGAGTTAAATCTGTTGAATCAATTGTAAGTATTATAAGTATTTTCCAAAAATTATAAGTCAAACTGATGTGCATTATGAATCAAACCGATTTGTGAGGGTATAAGTATCATTTCGACATAGGATTCAAATTTATTGCTACTTATCTATAATATAAATAGACAAGGCGATTTCTTGTGACATATTCTACACCTTCTAGTACCAACCGATTTTCACAAAAAATATACCATTTGAAAGGTATTTCTTTTTAGATATTCACCATATTTACAGTTGTGCATTGTCTGGTACATTTTTTGGAGCAAAAATCATTTAAAGCATATTTAAGCTTCAAATAAAAAACTATAAAATGCTGTGTGTGTGTTTATTAAATATGTCTTGAATTTTGAATTGGCCAAAATTGATTAGCATACTTTTTGGCTGTTATAAAATTATTTAATAACAGATGTAGTTATATATCTTCTATGTGTTCGACAAATATCTATAATGAAATTTAATGAACTTTATATAAAAATTCCCAATTTAATGAATATTATTTAAATATTCATAATTTTATAATATACATTGATTAAAAAAATATTGAAAGAAAAAATTTACTGAAAAAAATACAATTTCCGAGAATTTCAACTCGAATTTCTAGGGCTGGGCTCTGCTAGTACTTATAAATCAACGTTACATCAGAGTAGTTGAATTTGAATAATTTCTACTCACTTATAATTAAAATGTAATGAGTGAAAAAACAACTCATTGCATTAAGTATACCCACAATTAATAGTCCAAAAATAAACCATAAAGCTGATTCCCGTTCTTCACTAAAATCTACTGAAAATCAAAAATATTGCTAAGATATTTTTAAAATTTGTTTAATGTTTTTAAGAAAATTCATGATTGGTCTTTTTTAGTTCCCATATAAAAATTACATCACATATGAACTTTTTCGCAACTACACGCTAAGATTTAATTTATGCTTAATTCTATAACCAGATATTGCCTCGGCAAAGATATGTATGGTATAGGGTACCGTAAGTCGGTCCACACCGACTATTTATATACAACTGGTTTTTTGTCTGTGTAAAGTGTCACTAAATGTCTTTGATTTCATTGTCAAGAGGTACAAAGAGGAGTCAACATTAAAAACTACACTACTATTTATACCTTATACCACTATGTAGTCAAGGTACAATTATTTTGTGCTGATGTTTTTAACTACTAAAAATATTTGACCTAGCCACATTTTTTATTATACTGGTCGAATCAGAAAGCGATGTCCGTCCGTCCGTTTGTCCTTCCGTCCGTCTGTCCGTATGTGTGACCATGTAAACTTTGTAATCAAACTGCTTTCCGATCTTCAGTTAAATCTATCAAAAAACAAAAATATTGCACAGATTTTTCTCAAATTTGGTTTGTATATGTTTTTGCAAAAAAGAGGTGACCTTGCCAAATATTAAAAAAAACAAAACAAGAGTGTTAAATTCGGCTGTGCCGAATCTTTGATACCCTCCACCTCGGTTTGAGTATTGATAATAAATTATATAACTAATTAAATAGCTCGCCCTAACCTCCATTGCAAAGGTAATGGTTGTGTAGGGTGGCTATATGCATTAAATCGTGCTAATTGGAGATGGCTGTATAGTTTCTTTTAACTGGCCAAATATTTCTTCATTGTGGCCATATAGGTCGGATGTAGTAACAAAATAATAACCAAAAAAAAGCTCTCTCAACTTTTTTATTAAAATATTGCCATATTTTGAAAACATAGAGAATAAATTTATAATAATAATGAATAATCAAATTAGGGATACCAAACGCAAAAAACCAAAAGTCCCAAACATTTTAAATAAAATAATTTGTTATCTTTATTTTCTGAAAAACTTCAAATTTTCATCCAAAAAATATTGTGAAAATTTATATATAAATAACATTCTCATCAAATTGCGTTTATTTATGTAACAATTTTTATGATAGCAATTCTTAAATATCGTTTGAGGTTTTCTAAAATTCATTGAATTTAAATTAATGTTTTTTGTAGTGCGATTCTGTAAATTTCAACGATCCGACAATCGCAAAATATATCGACAGCTATTGTTGTTTGCACTGATTAAATGATTCACTAAGTACATATATCTTAACGACAGTCGACAAATCTATTTTTCTATTTCTTTAAATTGTAAACGAGTGGCATCTCTGTCAAAGTAAGCGAAAAACACAAAGAATAGAAAAAAACAAATTACTTCGTGTTTGACAGGAGGATTTTATGTTTATTTTTAATATCTTTACTTTGTTTACTAATATTTCTGTTTATTTATTTGAAAATGAAATAATGAATTGAATATGCTATTTAATTTTTTTATTTATATAAAAAAGTTTTTTAATGTAAGCAAAATATTTTCACTATTTTATGATTTTTATTTATGTATGACGACATTTCAACCTAAAAATTTAAGTTTTTTTATCGATTGAATAAACAACACAAAAATGGTTGTCGTTTAGATAACAACAACAGCTGACTTTAACAATAGCGAATATCGTTTAAAAATTTTACTGATAATTTTGCTATTTTCTTTTTTCAACGATTCGACTATCGTTAAAAGAAGTTGCTGAATCGCGGTACTGAAAAGCTATTAATTTTTTTTAAACGTAAACATTTTTTAAATGTAAACATATTTGGGGTTTTTTTTTTTGGAATATCAATTTGTGTTTAATGAATAAAATTTATATATTAAAGATGCAATTGATGTCTTCTAAATTTAAAAATATAATTTCCGACGTTTTGATATGATTTTCTGAAATTCAATTAATATTTTATAATTTATAATAGGAAATTTTAATTCCAGTTTTTAGAATTGATATTTTCTAAAATTTGAATGGAAAATTTAAAAAGTGCAATTCTGTATTTATGTTAATAATCGCGATCAGATATTTTGTAGGTAAAGCAGAATAATAGTTTTATATAACTATGTAGAACTGTTTTGAAAGCAAACAACTCATTGATGAACTCGGTAACTTTATTTTATAAAGACAACAAAAAGTTAACATGCCAAACTTGTGTTCATATTTGTAAAAGAATAATGAAAAAACGTATGAAATAAAAGACCAGCCCGTGTATACTCTTAACATTGTTCTGTATGATATCTAGTTGAAAATATCGACATTCATGTTAAAATAGAAATAACTATTGCAAAGCTAATTATAACAAAAATTGTGGCGCCATCTACTGTGGCCTAGTCACGCTGAGCAAAATGAAGTGACACTCTGTTAATGCAAAAGAAATGTATTTTCCCCACAACAAAATATTGCAGAATTTTATGTAAATAAAATAATATACAGATTTATTTCGAACAAAGGGTTTGTTTTTATTATATTATTACCACAACGACCAAAAAAACAACAATTCCAGCTATGACAACAATGCAACGTTTAGAATAGCAACAAGAACAATATAGAAACATCATGTTTTTAATTTTTTTTTTCAATTTTGCACCGATTTTAATGATTTTTGGAACAGAAATCTTCCCATGAATTTAAAAAATTCATAACAATATCACTCAAATTTGGTTTATGCTCATTTTCTATATCGAATTAGTTGGACCTAAGGGATAGGCTCTGTAAACGCATAAAATAGGGTATCGTATATCGGTCCAGACCGATTATAATTTTCTTACTTGTTTAATTGATGCATAATCAAAAAAATCAGACAGTAAAAACAGTTGAAAAAGACCGACTATACGATACCCTATACCATGGTTTAGAGAGCCAATATTTCGGTCCAATTAATTCGATATAGAAAATTAGCATAAACCATATTTGAGTGGCATTGTTATTACTTTTTTGGCTGCAGATACGAAAAAGTTCATACCGGGTGCTATATTTATATGGCGACTAGGTCGAAAAATGGATTGATCCTGACCATATTTGGCAAAGTCACTTAAATTTAGAAAAAATATTTACGAACCAAATTTGAGAAAAATCTGTTGAATATTTTCGTTTTTTGATAGATTTAACTGAAGATCGGGAAGCAGCTCTATATGGGGCCTATGACTAAGAATTGTCCTATAGGGATTATTTTTGGACTACTGATTAATGGATATAATAAAGACATACAAACCCAATTTGACTGAGATCGATATGATAATTTGGATCTTATTGCATAAGGGTCATTTGTATGGGCACTAGGTCTGAAAATAGACTGAATTTCACCAATTTCAATAGCGTTCACCAATTTGATAGGAGCATACGTACCAAATTTCATCAAAATATATTTATATTTGCGACCTATAGTTTGATTTCAAAGTTTACATGGACACACAGACGGACAGGCAGACGGACGGACATCGCTAAATGTAATCAGGTAGTGATTCTGAGTCGATCGGTGTAATAAAAGATGGGTCTAGGTCAAATATTTTTGGTAGTTACAAACAGCAGCACAAAGACATTATACCTAAACCACATAGTGGTATAGGGTATAAAAATTCCAAGCAAACTATTGAGTATTTCTTAATAAAAATTTTGGACGTTATACACGTTGCTTCCGCTATTATTTAAACATGCTTTCCATCGATCCAATTGAATTCTCCTTCAAGACGATTTTGGGAAAATATTTTCTTTAGGCAGCAGTTGTTCCAATAAATCTTATAACACTATCAGCACAATTCTCAATAACAATTCCCTGGGAATTTTTTCCCTATTCCCTGTTCCCCTATTCTTAATAAAATCTCCCCGGGAATTTTTTCTCTTTTCCCTTTACCCTTATTCTAAAAGAACTTCGAAAATGGGAATCTCTTCCCCGGGAAAAAAGTAGCTATTCTGAATGTCAATAAAAGGGAGAATAATTTGGGAATAATTCCGCCAAAAAATTGAGAGGGAGTGCTGCGAAAAATGTATGTATTTAATAGTTTTATGAAAAAAAGTAATATATATCATTTAAAATTTTGTATAATAATATTATTATGGCATTACTGTTGCTTTCAGGTCAAAAGCAAAAAAACAAAAAACAAATTCATGTTCTTTTAAACACAATACAAGCCAACCCTGATGTTGCATGCTTTGCTCCGTCTTGTCCTGCAGCTGCTCTTCTGCTTCAGCTACCATCAGAAACGCTACACCGAACATTTTTTTGTATTTATTTTTAATTTATTAAAGATTTAAAAAAGTTTTACTTTTAATTTCCACAAAAATTTTTAAATTTGTAAACAAAACAAAACAACTGAAGCAAAACAGCTGTCTTCGAATAATCGAAATTCTCTCCCATATTATTCTTCTCCCCGCCTGTTTAGAATAGGAGGATTTATTCTCGGGAAAAATGAATTCCCCGGGAACTCATTTCCCTGGGAACATTTAGAATTGGGCTGTATGTGTCGTGGATATAATGAGTTAGTGCTGATGTTTGTAACTACCAAAAATATTTGAATAATTTTCTGAGTCGATTAGCAATGTCTGCCCGTTCGTCTATCCGTCTGTCCTTCCATATAAACCTTGTTATCAAACCACAGGTCATAAATGTTAATATATTTTAGTAAAATTTGGTATGTATGCTCTTATCTACCATAGGACGAACTTATTGTTGAAATTGTTGAAAATCCTTGCATTGTTAATCCCGAATTTAAAGTAACTACAAGGACACATATTTCAACTACTTGAATTTTTAGTTAATTTTTTGTTATTGTTTTTAGTTTTTCTCAGTGCAAACGCAGATAAGGACATAAAATCACTATACATGAATGCATGATATTGTAAAGTTTTAATATGTGTAGTGTTACTATTGGTATTTCAATGTGTGTGTCTGTAGAATATGCCCGTATGTGTGATTGTTGAAAAAATGATTACTCTGTCTGTGTATGTTAGTCTGCTGTTTATTTTTTTCGTTATATATTTTTTATTGTTATTTTTTTTTTGTCCAAACAACAACCATCCAATGATTTTTATTGTTTTCCGTTTTGTATCATCATCAAAATTGAATTATTTCCTCTTGATTTTTATGGCAATCGTCCCTAAACTTGATTGCTAGTATAAATATATATATTTTTGGCTGGTTGGCTGTCTATCTGTCTGTCTCTCTGCATCTATGTGTGTGGGTGAGTGTGTACAAATGTGTATGTTTATATACGAATATAAGTTCTATAAGTAGATAATGTTGATTTTAATCAGTTTTTTCCCCTTTGCCCATTTAACCATTTACCTATCAAAGTAGAAAGTTTTACCGGTTCAAACTAATAATGTACACAACAACAACGATAACAACAGAACAATGTGAGTATACATTTTCGTATGTGCTTGTATGCTCTTTGTTTTTATTGTATCTCCATGAGAGTTTGTTTTAGAGTTGTTGTATTATTGTTGTATTATTATTGTATGGGTTATAACTGTTAAATAAGCTGGAGTGTTTTCATTTTTTTTTTGTTTTGTTTGTTTGTTTGTTTTGGAATTTTGCTGTTATTGTTTTTGTTTTCATTCACAGAGGTTTGTATATTCGAGTGAATTTTATTTATTTCCTCCATCAATTTAAGCTCAAAATTTAATTTCTTCCTTTTGGCTAAAGGTTTTATCTCATTTTTTATCGAAGGCAGCAGCTACAAAAGTAACTTAAATATGTATGCATTAATAATTTATATTAAAATTATTATCGCTCATGTATTTCAATCTGAAAACTGAAAATTTGCTAAAGTTTTTCTTTTTGTTTGGTATTCGTAAGTAAAGTACACTTGCTAAAAAAAAATAATCGTACACCTTAAATTAAAATAAGAAGAAAAAATAACTAAGCTGAATTATTTTTTCTAATAAATTATTAAGCTTTTATTAGTTTTACAACTTATGTGCACGTAAAAAACGTAAAAAAAAAGAAAATTTTTTTAAGGAAAAGTATTCGTGCATTTGAAATATTAAAATTTACATCAAATATTTCTTAATTAACTTGTAGGATATCGTGTCTGCTCTGGACTTCTGTGAGACAATCGATTTAGAAGTATGTCGAGAGAGTTATGTCAAAATTTCAATAAAATTGGAGCAAAACTAACGAAGATAGAGCATTTCAAACGACCGGCTTCATACGGTATATCGTAAATAAATCAGTTTTTAAAAGACTTTAAATCGATTTTCTCGCAAATAACATGTTTGAAGCCATAACTCAAAATATACTTGTCCTATCTTTTTGAAATTTTATACACTATTTCTACACATAAATCACCAGTTACTCACGAATAGTTCTTTTTTCTTTTACCATTGTTCCCCATTTTTAGCAACCAGTTCATCGAAATTTTGTGGCAAAAATCTTGTTTTTCACTTCAAACCTTTGCCAAAAAAAAAAATAATAGTAAAAAACACTCATCGTGATTACCTCGGGAAATATATCACCTTTCAAACGCATTTCGATTTTTTTTTTATTTCATATGATCCGGTAATGAGTTATGATGTTCACCGCAAAACAATTTCTTTTCGAGGCGCCTCCGGAGCTTCGCTGTCACGGACATATTTATTAACATTTGAAATTGAAATGTTATAGTATAGCGTGTATATGACATAAATAACCCAGCATGTCTTAAAAAAAATTATGAAAATACGCCTTTTTTTAGCCTTTAAAACCTTCCCTTAACCAACTTTAAAGTATCTTCTTTATACATTTTACCCTAGTCGTTCAAAATTACGATTTTGAACACTTCCTTTCAGGTTATTTTTTGCTGACGGATTCTTTGCTCCAATAAATCCCACAAATGCTCTATAGCATTAAGCCGGGTGATTGGGCAACCACAGATTGTCGCGGATTACCATGCTACTGAATGCAAACTTTTTATAAAATTGAAGAAAAAAATTTGTTTTTTTTTTAATTTGATTAAAATAAGATATCACTCCTCACAAACTATCACCGGATTTGGCCTGCGCTCTCTTTTCTTAAGTTGGAAGGAACGTAGTCTTTGAAAAATTATATATTTCGCCACTGTAATATTTGTAGGTGGTGTATTGTGAATTATTTTTGAAAATAATATATTTATACCCTATACCAGTATGTGGTTTGGGTATAATGACTTTGTGCTGCTGTTTGTAACTATCAAAAATATCTGACCTAGACCCATCTTTTATTATACCGATCGTCTCACAATAACTTTCTGAGTCGATTTAGCGATGTCCGTCCGTCCGTCTGTGTGTCCATCTAAACCTTGTAATCAAACTACAGGTCTCAAATATGAAAATATATTTTAATGAAATTTGGTATATAAGCTTTTATCGACCATAGGATGAACGCTATTGAAATTGGTGAAATTCGATCCATGTTCAGACCTAATCCCCATACAATGACCCATATGAAATCGGCTTAAATTACCATAAGATCCAAATAATCATATAGATCTCGGTCACATTGGTTTTGTGTGTGTTTATTATATCCATTTGTCAGTTGTTCAAAAATAAAACCCCACATGGCAATTCTTTTTCACAGCCCCCATATAAAGCTGCTTCCCGATTATCACTTAAATCTATAAAAAAAACAAAAATATTGCACAGTTTTTTTCTCAAATTTGGTTTATGTATATTTTTTCAAAATATAGGGACTTACTAAATATGGACTTTACTAAATATGGTAAGGATCGGTCCATTTTTCGACCTAGTCCGCATATAAATATAGCTTCCGATATGAACTTTTGCATAGCTGCAGCCAAAAAAATTAATAACAACGCTACTCATATTTGGTTTATGCTTATTTTCTATATCCACTTAGTTGGACGGAAGAGATAGGGTCTGTAAGCCATAGTATAGAGTATCGTATAATCGGTCTAGACCGACTATAATTTTCTTACTTTTTTTTTATCAAATTTCAAATTTAGAATCAAGGAATCTAAACCACTCAGGGCAAGGGGAACGAGTTTTCTTTAACCCTATATATACTTTTGTATCCGTCTGGACCCGTCCATAGATTATATTTTAAATTTTAATAAAACTGCTCGAAAACTATTATTAAATAAATGTCACTTATTATCTCCCGATTAGAATGAAATTATGTGATAAATTTGTAATTGGTTTGAAAGCATATAATTTACAATATTTATAAGGATTATAGATAGCTCTTTTCTATTCTATCGGGTTATTGTGCATGGGAAAAAACTGTGACGAAAAGCCTTTGACCAGTACAATGCGGTAAGAGGATATTTGGCAGAATCCAATACTATTTTCTACGAAATATTGCAGACCAAACAATTGAAGTGCGAATTGTAGCTTTAGTGATCCAATGCTTTTATTTATTTATTTAAAACTAAAAACTACCTAAGGATACTAACACACACAAACCCACATTCGTACGTTAATTTTAAAACTAACTTATAGCTTGGGTTCTATAGTGTGGACAAATGCACAAGAATGCATGGACGTACTATTGCATGTCTGGTGAATGGCAAAAGACATGACAAACACACTACACTAACAACGATAGATGGAAAAGTAGGCCAAACAACATCAAGCCAATTAAACCATATGAATTTGGATTATCAATGCTATATACAAGAATACGATTTGTGGAACACACAATGAAAATTAGTTATGATATGGATTTTGTACCTAGAAGATCATTAAGAAACAACGACACCAACAAGGAGTTACGAAGTTAAAAAAGAAACATATTCAAGATTAATTATAAATCATCCAAAATAGCAAGAAGATTATTTTTGAGACCCCGAAACAGCATCTGAAATAACGGATGTTGTTGCAATTCTTAATTCAAGTTTTTATAGAGAGCATAATACCAGAGAAATGTCACGACATGTTCCAAATGATAATTTGTATAATATATTATTGGTAACGCCAATTATCTCTAGGATACAAAATCAATGGTCTTAGATGAAGAAGCGAAAAGTCTGCTACTGAAATCGATATTGAATATTTGGATGCAATATTCCAACTAAATATTGTTTACAATAAAATTTAAAAAAAAATATTTATGATTATTTTTGTAAAGTTTGAAACGTTTTCTAAAAATTATCTTAAATATTTTTAAAACGTTTATTTATCACGAAAAAAAAACACATTTTCATGCTAAATGAAAAAAAAGTTCAACTTTGACCCTGATTCCTCAATAGCTACAAAACCGAATTTAATTAAATTGAAATTGGAGAAAAGTTCTCGAAATTATCTGTCCAATAAAAAAATGTACTAAAGTATTTCAAATGGATCAAAACTTACAGATTTTTGACAAACGCAAAAAGATGTTGAGCCACTGTGCGCCGTATGTTTTGGATCATTATCCTGTTGGAACCAAAAATCATCTACAAGGTGCTTGTTTTAAATATATGCCGCCTTCTTTTCTGACAAAAATGGCGCATTTTATTTGCACTTTTTTCGAAAAGTGATTTTTTTTATACATTCCGAATTAAGAGCAACCTTTTCTTATATATCAATCGAAAGGTCTGAAAATGCTGTATTCACAAAATACAAAAAATGTTTGATTATTATCCTCTTTAAAGTCATAGGATGAAAATATCCAAATAAGGAGAACAATGGGGAAATATTCGTACGCTGTGACCTGGAAGAAGTCAATGACTGCAATTTTTTGCGACTTAGAATTGCTCGACTTTCAGACCTTTCGATTGATATGTAAGATAAGGTTGCTCTTAATTCAGAATATATAAAAAAAATACACTTTTCGAAAAAAGTGTAAATAAAATGTCAGAAAAAAAAAACTACATTAGTTTTAAAATGTTTATGTATCCAATTTGATCCATTATAGACTCTAAAAACCACGAATTTACCAATCCTGTTGCCTGCCATACAAATCCAAACCAGAATGAAACCTACGCCGTGTTAAACCGATGACAAAAGATCTTCTTTATTTAACGAAATTCCTCTTCTTCTCCAAATCAACTTTCTCCTTTAATACCGGAAATTCAAAACCTGCTTTGATCTGCAAATAACCTAATTTCCAAAAATTCTGAAGCCTTGCAAACTCCATTGGTTTTTGTTCACTATTGACATCGAAAAATAATGGCTTTCTACGTGCTAGACGACCATGGTAGTTAGATTTTTGTATTGCTGAAGCATTGTTTGATTTTAAAACTAATTTGGGAAGCATTTATTCTACAATTCTGTTTTAATGATGCCAAAATGGTTCGCTTATCGCACTTAGTTAGCTTGGAGGGACGACCAGAACGAGATTTTGACAAAATGGAATTGATGAATTTGTAGTTTTGAAGGACATACTGCTCTAGGATTAACTTCTGCCTATGATCCGAACTATTTCCCTAACGAATTTAATCTCCTTTCTAAGATATAGAACAAATTTTCTCTCGTCGAACTCACTTAAAAAAAAAATTCAAATAAATACAACTTTATCACATCTACTTTATATTAAATAGTAATAGACCTGTATCTCGTTGCCAAATGCGTGGAATTCCTCTAATTAAATATAAATGTACGAATACTGTTCTATTTCTGATACTTTTCGTTGTAAACAAAAACCTTAAGTAGAAACGCTCCATAAGTTTTTTTGAAAAACAAGTAAAATTCCCAATGTGCCAATATAAAAAGTTCGTAATAAAAAATATTTTATTAAAATTTTTATTAATAATGATTGAGTTAGAAATTTATCTGGCTCAAGATCAAATGTTGTTAGTTTTAATTGACCAAAAACTTAAGCAAATTGGTTTCAAAAATTGATCTTTATTCTGCAGGACAAGTTATACAGCTGTTTCAGGTCGAATCACAAACCGTCATCAGTAACCGAAAGCAGAGTAGATAGTTGGTTTGGTAAAAAGTTAAATCCATATACCTCTGCTGAAACCAAGCTAATGAGAATCCAAGCAAAGACTTATACTATTTAAGCTTTCTCCAATATAACGAGCTGAAATATAAAACAATTTTGAAACAAATATGTGTGTATATGTGTTCACATTGCATATTATTTACAATATACGTGTTTTATTTAATATTTAAATTTTTATCTTCAGGTGTATGGATACTATTTATAGCAAGTGTATGTATTCCCTAAAATATATACATATGTAGGTATAAATTTACTTTCTTATGTTCATAAGAATGTTAAATTCCAAAAGTTTAAGGAGGGATTTCAGAATGTGAACCCTTTTTCCTTTTGGCTATTTTTCCCCATTATATTTCGAAAATAAAGCAAAATAAACTTTATTATAAGTTGCCATTTATCTGTTAATGCATTCTACAACTCTTAACTTAATGTTGGAAATTTAGTATCTTTCTCTTTTACTAATTCTGCTACTATCAAAAACTTGGAAAAATAAAGATTTTCCTAGTATGAAAAAAAAGTTTAAGTAATTTTTACTTTAATTCTTTTGTTTGTATTTCTTAGTTTGTTCAAAATAAGGGTCATTTATCGTTGGAGATTTTTTTTGTGCTTAAGTAATTAGTAATGATAATGATAATCGTAATAATGCTAATATTCCAAAACGAAAAAGTAACATCCAAAAGAATGTTTCATATAAAAAAATGAGCATACGTTTGCAATTATCTCTTGTAAATGTTATGATTAGAAAACTTGTGCAAATACATTTTAATTGACTAATCATTTTTCTTTTTTTTTTCCATAAAATTCATTTAAGCCGCTGCCATTATCACTTAATTAGCGTAATTATTAAATTGTGTTAATTATAAAAACAAACATGTATGTTTGATATGACTGTGCCGAATCTTTGAGCCCTCCAGCTGTATCGTACTAAAATTTGGTTTGAAATGTTTACATTGAGCAGAACACAACAGTTTAAGACTTAAAGGTGTTAGTCAGATAAAAAAATATATTTCGAGGTGAAAAATAAATTTATGGATTTAAACATATATTTAGAGATGAAAAAATGGATTTATTATATTGCCTTGATACTTTCCATTTTTTTTTGGTGAAAATCGCGTGTATTCGAATATGTGGTTTCTATCATCATATCGAGAATCATTCACAATTGATCGGCGCGCCTTCCTCAAAGAACGGGTCCCATACGATTCTAGTAAAAATCTTGCAACATAACATCGGAACACTAACAAATTTGCACAATTAGGATCATTTGAACGATTCTATTTCATTAATAGCCATGCATTGGCCACCACCATTTCTTTTGACGTATTAGAGATCAATAAACAGCCACCATTTGATCAATTTTATCCACACCAACCATATAATGTTGAATAGCTTTAGGCTGAATAACTTGTGTGGCTCCTTGTCCTCTAACGTACCTTTTGCAGCAACCATTTTCATTTTGTTCAAAATTTGTGCCAATGGTTACAACGTTGTTGTCTTTCCACCATACTAAGAAAATGTTACCATTACTTGCAAATTGTTAATCTATTGAACCAAAATAATTATCAATATGGACCTAGTAAAGAAAACTTTAAAAATTATGGACCTGATCTTTAAAATCTAGCTTACTTACCCTGAATTCTTAGTTATTAGGCACATTGGCTTTTGCTAAGAGATCCACCACTTTGTTCCCACCAACACCAAAACGAACAACACAAGTTTCTGCGTTTTGCCCATGTATATTTCAAATTGGTACATATATCCGTTGCTAGAATTCAGGGCCCAATTCTTAAACCCAAGGAGGATTGGCTTACCCTGTATATACTGTTTAGCATAGTATGGAATCATGCTTTCGTCTATGGAAAGACTTTCATCGATCTTAAAAACACTTCGTTGAGGTGGGATATAATGGGTCTAATTTTATACAAGCGATCTTCACCGTGTTTCTTCAAATTGTCGTTCAAATGAAAATTATTTAAAATTTTTTGAATAGATTTTCGTATAGATTCCGCCTAAAGATTTGGTGTATGCTGTGTTTGGTTCCAATACATTTGTTTTGGGGGATATTTAGCAGAACCAGACATGAGCAAGGCGCCAATAAATACACGGATTTCATCCAATGTGACACCTAGGTCGTAGTTTTTCTGTAAAGCGTATATGTTCGATTGCTCTACTATCAAATTAAGGAAGCTTTCAGTAAAATAGAGCTCAAAATAGTCTGAAGGAGTACGACAGCTTTGAGATTCTTCACTGGTAGGTTGTGGATGGGCTTGGGTCTCTACTGAGTCTGAGGGATTTATTTTTTGCCAATTGTTGCCCTCGGCCCGTCTTATTTTGGAGAGTGGAACATTGTCCTCTTCATCAGTGCTTGATTCATCATATCGAGATTGTACTTCTGCTTCAGCAGACAACATTTATCTTCCAAGATGATTCAAATTAGCATCATGTTCGTCATCACTCCTATCCAAATCTTCATCAGTTTCATGATGTCCAGTTGGATGAATTACGTTTATGTCCACGTTATACATTACTTGCTCCATGTTCTCCAATTCATCCATTATTTGAGCAACTGTTAGTCTATTACATATAACGGGTTTTTCAATAAGAGCGCTACAAAAGTTTTTTTAAATAAAACAAAAACGGTTTTGGATATCAATGAAATTCTTTATTCCTGTGAAAGTACGTTAGATGTCATTATGTATGAAAATCGTTCTATTTTGCATGGCCACCACGGGCACGCTTGCAGAAGTCCAGACGCTGAACCCAATTTTCGACGATTTTCAAGCATAAATCGGCCGATACTGCTGCAATTTCACGTTCATCAATCGTCGCTGGCTTGTTGGCATAGACCATAGACTTGACGTAGCCACACAGGAAATAGTCCAACGGTGTCAAATCGCACGACCAAACTTGGTTTCCAATAAATTGATTGTGACATTCGCTGTGTGGCTTGTGGCGCCGTCCTGTTGGAACCACATGTCCTCCAAGTCCATATCATCCAATTGGGGCCAAAAATATTCGATTATCATTGAACGGTAGCGATTCCCATTCACAGTAACGTGCCGGTCTTGATCATCACGGAAGAAGTACGGCCCAATGACGCCGCCGGCCCATAAACCGCACCAAACCGTAATTTTTCGGGATGCAATGATGACTCATGGAGTACGTGTGGATTGCTGTCTGACCAATAATGCAAATTTTGTTTATTGACGAAGCCATTCAGCCAGAAATGAGCCTCATCGCTGAAGACGATTTTTCGATGAAAGTCCGAATCATTTTCAAGTTGTTGCTCAGCCCAATTCACGAACATACGACGCTTCTGGTGGTCAAGCGGCTTCAGTTCTTGCGTCACTTTGATCTTGTAAGGATGTAGGCCAAGATCTTTTCGCAAAATTCGCCACAACGACGTCACAGAGATGCCCAACGCTTGAGAACGACGTGTGAGAGACACATTTGGGCTTTCTTCAACTGAAGCCTCAGCGGCAGCAATATTCTCGACACTACGGGCACTTCTTTGTCTCACTGGCACGGGAACATTTTGTACTGTGCCTGTGGATTCAAATTTTTCCACTAGACGCTCAATTGTTGATCTGCTAGGACGATTATGACGACCATAAATTGGACGTAGCGCTCTTAACGTTGAGGCCACTGACTCCGAATTTCGGTAGTAAATTTTAATAATTTCGACTCGTTGTTGGCTCGTATATCTTTCCACCATGAAATGGCAAACCTTACTGAAATGTCAAAAGAGCGGCAAGAAATATGGCGTCGTTTGCTGTCCCTGTCTTTCTACTTGTGTAGCGTCCCTGTTGAAAAACCCTTTACATACAACACATAAATTAGTGGGAATTTATATAAATTTTAACATTAATACAATATTTAAGTATATTATAGATTTTTAAAACTTACTTTTAATAGAAATACTACATAATAAACAAAACAATCAAATGCAAAGATTGAACAATTAAATGTCCCCACTGGGCTAAGTCCATTTAAACTGACGCTGCCCAAAATCCTCAATTGTACATAGACAATCAAAATTTTAAAACTTTTGTTTTGACAAATAAATAATATAATAATAATTTAGTATTAGTAAATAATAACTTAACTTAGACAGAGTCATATCACTAAAAAAAAAATATTTTTACTTACCTGCCATGAGACCTCAAACTTTTTATACCCTATACCACTATGTGGTTTGGGTATAATGACTTTGTGCTGCTGTTTGTAACTACAAAAGATATTTGACCTAAACCAATTTTTTATTATACCGATCGAATCAGAATCACTAACTGATTCGATTTAACGATGTCCGTCCGTCCGTCCGTCCGTCTGTGTGTCCATGTAAACTTTTAATCAAAGTGCAGGTCGCAAATATGAATATGTTTTGATGAAATTTGGTATTTGATCTTTTATCGGCCATAGGATGAACGCTGTTGAAATTGGTGAGAATCGGTCCATGTTCAGACCTAGCCCCCATACAAATGACCCCTATGAAACGACATAAATTAACATAAGATCCAAATTGTCATATAGATCTTAGTCAAATTGGGTTTATATGCGTTTATTACAGCCATTAATCAGTAGTCCAAAAATGATCCCTACGGGAGAAGTCTTAGTCATAGATCCCACATAGAGCTGCTTCCCGATCCTCACTTAAATCTATCAAAAAACAAAAATATTGCACTGATTCTTCTCAAAATTTTGTTTGTATATATTTTTGCAAAATACATACAAGAAACTTTACCAAACATAGTCAGGGTCGGTACATTTTTGGGCCTAGTCCCCATATAGATATAGCATCCGATATGAACTTTTTCATGTCTGCAGCCAAAAAAATTAATATAAATCCCACTCAAATTTGGTTTATGCTTATTTCCTATGTCCAGTTAGTTGGGCCTATGAGATAGGGTTTCTAAACGCATGGTATAGGGTATCATATAGTCGGTCTAGATCGACTACAATTATCTTAATTGTTTTTTAATAAATTTTTCATATTTTTGCAAAACAAAACACTTCACCACACAAAAATTGCAACTGCAAGACTTTTTTATGTTTTGTTGATACTTTTCAAAAATCAAGGCTAACTAGATTAAATTTTTTTTAGTTAGCTTCAAAGTAGATTTTGTAATGTCCGTTATAACGGACCTGACCATGTAGTGGGTTAATAAAAATCAACAACACCGTCCACATTTATGAACTCAATCGCCTTGTCAGCAAATATACATATGAAGTTAGATCAATGATATACTTAAGGATATACTATATATTCCCTGATTCATGTGTCGATGTGTTACAAGCGAAATGATAAACTTATATACTTTATTTGCCAACCACATTGAAGGGTATTATTTGTATGAATTTTATCACTGTGGCAGGCAGCACAAATAACTGTTAAATACAATTTAGCATTTATTGTGATAACATATTTTTAGAGAACGCCCCTTTTTGTGATGTACTATACTTACTATATATTACATATTGAACATTACAAAGTTTAGATACGCATTTGACAAGATTAGGTTATTTATTTATTTTTATTATTTTTTGTTGTTGTATTAATGTGCACATAGTTCCACAATTTACAATTTCAATTTATTGCGTAACATATTTGGATAATCACTATAATAATATGTACTCAAGGCGTATCGCATTATTGCCATTACGAAATTTATAGTAATAAATTCAAACTAATTAAAATAATAATAGTGAGAAAATTGAAAATGAAATTGCCTTTAATTAAATAAAATCTTAAATTTAATTCTATGATATAAACCTTTTTTTGATAAAAATAAACATTTTTAAAATTAATGAATTTGTGCTTATGTTTAAAACTTCTAGTACAGTGACCTGTAGAATACCTATGGAATAAAATATGCTCACGTTTCCGTATTCTTGTAATAAACTACTAAACTGTCGCAATAAAAACAGATATATATATATATTATAATAACATAATTAGTCCAAGGAGAAAACAATTACAAAAATGGTCGAATGTGGTTCAAAACGATTAAATGTTAGATATAAATTACATACACTTTGTGCAGTTAAGTTTTGTTGTTGAAAAAATTAAAGTTAATGACGCTCGTTATCGCGCAATAATCATCCACTTTTTTTCAAAATTACAAGATATGGGCGACACACACTGTGTTAGAATTGCCTCTTTTCTTGAATGTATTAAAAAATAAATTAAGTATCTTCATAACTGTTGATACCCGATAAAAGTATATAAAATTCTACTTCACTTGTCGTTAAAATTAATGTCAAACGTGGTCTGGTGTTTTTGCAGTGAAACTTAAAAGTCAGACTTTATTGAAATTTTTTGTGCAAAAAGGCTGTAAAAGTGAAAATTTCGCTTTGTAAAAATGTATTTATTGGAAAAAGTATTTCAAAAGTAAACAACTTTGCTATGGAACCATCAAGCTCAGGTTATTTCGCAAATATTTCGTTAATATTTTTCGGTATTTACATTAAAGTAGAAATATTCTTCGTGTCTTAATTTGTAGTCTATTTTAAAGACGGCACAACTCACTATTATAGTAGAAAATTCTACGCTGCCTTTCTGCGCATTTTAGAAGAGATGCATTTTTTCCACACAAGTTCTACAACAGTGAAATTACCAAGAAACCATATTGATCTAGCGACTGCTGCTGTTGTCTGTGTTTTGTTGTTTTTTTATGTATATAGGTGGCAGGATAGACTTAATTATGAAAAAAGACTAGTAACTTAAACAAAACAAGTAAGAATGTTAAATTCGGCTGTGCCGAATCTTTGATACCCTCCACCCAATATTATGTACGGCTACCACTTTGAAACTGTTGCCGATACTGAAACATTAAATCCGAATACCAATTCATTTGAAAGGTTGTTGGTTTTCTTGTTGGCAAATTTCTATTATAAAAAACAATGTTCCTTAAAAATAATTAATTACTATTTGAAAAATTTTATTATTTTCCTTTTACCAGAGAGAAAGTAGTTCTTCATAGAACACCAATGAAATTCATTATTTAACGCAGCCCGCATCATAATAATACCCACATTTTGATCCCTATAAGCCTGCTTTGAGACCTTCAAGGTCATACGATATATAAAAAAATATGATTCTTGGCTACAAATTATTAATATTAAAAAAATGAAATTTTAAAATAATTTTATTTAACACAAAAAAAAAAACAAAATAATAAACACAGGTAAGAAACTAAAGAATGAAACTAAAATTTTTAAATTTTAATTTTTATTTTTTAATATTAATTTTTCTTTTTCATTATTTGTTTTTCATTTTTAACTTTTCATTTTTCATTTTTCGTTTTTCATTTTTCATTTTTCATTTTTCATTTTTGATTTTTGATTTTTGATTTTTGATTTTTGATTTTTGATTTTTGATTTTTGATTTTTGATTTTTGATTTTTGATTTTTGATTTTTGATTTTTGATTTTTGATTTTTGATTTTTGATTTTTGATTTTTGATTTTTGATTTTTGATTTTTGATTTTTTATTTTCATATTTCATTTTTTATTGTTCATTTTTCATTGTTCATTTTTAATTTTTTCATTTTTCATTTTTCATTTTTGCAAACAGCAGCACAAAGTCATTATACCCAAACCACATAGTGGTATAGGGTATAAAAATAAAAAATGAAAAAGGAAACATTTTAAATTTACCAGTTGAAATAATATAAGAGCCTCTGCAGTTGTTTGCTTTAAGTCAGCCATGCACAACCCGCAGCCCGCGGGCCGCATGCGGCCCGATTTAACATTCCCTGCGGCCCGATTTAGCATAATTTTTTTTTATATATTTTTTATAATAAATTATTTACTATACTAAGAAAAAAAATATATGTATTTCAAATAACATAAAAGAATAAGTATAAATATAATTAATTGTGAAATTATGCAAATACAATCCTTTCATTCTCATATTCACAGCTATTTTTGAATTCATTGTGAATGAAATACAAAAGAAAATAATCTAATAGACCGACTATATGATGCCCTATACCATGCGTTTAGAGACCCTATCTCATAGGCCCAACTAACTGGACATAGAAAATAAGCATAAACTAAATTTGAGTAGGATTTTTATAAATTTTTTTGGCTGCAGATATGAAAAAGTTTATATCGGATGCTATATCAATACGGAGACTGGGCCCAAAAATGGACCGATCCTGACTATGTTTGGTAAAGTCTCTTGTATTTTGCAAAAATATATACAAACAAAATTTGAGAAGAATCAGTGCAATATTTTTGTTTTTTTTTATAGATTTAAGTGAAGATTGGGAAGCAGCTCTATATGGGGCCTATGACTTGGAGTTGTCCCATAGGGATCATTTTTGGCCTACTCATTAGTGGATGTAATAAACGCATACAAACCCAATTTGAGTAAGATCTATATGACAATTTGGATCTTATGGCAATTTATGTCGAGTTCATAGGGGTCATTTGTATGGGGACTAGGTCTGAACATGGACCGAATTTCACCAATTTCAACAGCGTTCATCCTATGGCTCATAAAAGCTTATGTACCAAATTTCATCAAAACATATTCATATTTGCGACCTGCAGTTTGATTACAAGCTTTACATGGACACACAGACGGACGGACGGACGGAGGGACATCGTTAAATAGTGATTCTGATTCGATCGGTATAATTAAAGATGGGTCTAGATCAAATATTTTTGGTAGTTACAAACAGCAGCACAAAGTCATTATACCCAAACCACATAGTGGTATAGGGTATAAAAAGTGCAATGAATCTTCAGAGCAAGCAGTTGAAGTAAGTTTTGATATTGCCAATGTAATAGCAAAATCGTCTCGACCGTATACCGATGGTGATTTTGTAAAAAACTGCTTAATCGTAGCATCAAAAAAATTATGTTGTACAAAATGCAACTCGAAATTTGAAGCACTAAGTTTAAACCGAATGACAATACAACGACGTAACACCGATATTTCTGCTGATATCGTGACTAAATTTTCAAGAATATTCAAAAATTGTATCAATTTTTCGTTAGCTGTTGATGAATCTACCGATGTAACTTCCATTGCTCAATTGTGTATATATTCCCGTTGTATAACATCAGATTATGAGATTTTTGAAGAACTTGTCGAACTCTATCCAATGAAAGACCAAACAAGAGGATCGGATTTATTGCAGGCATTATTATCTAGCATGCAGAAGCATAATTTGGATTTATCAAAGCTTTCTGATTTAATGAAGTATCACTGCATTATACACCAACAAAATTTAATTGGCAAAAATCTGGGTTTCGACCATGTTATGAAAAAAGTTGTGAAAGCTGTAAATTTCATCCGATCACGTGGATTAAATCACAGACAATTTAAGGAATTTCTTAATGAAATTGAATGCGAATATGGTGATGTTTTAACAGATATATGCGGCCATTTAAATGATCTGAATCTAAAACTTCAAGGAAAATGTCAATTAATCACGAAACTATATGGTGACGTGTCAGCTTTTCGAATCAAGTTATCATTGTTACATTCCCAAATAGCCAATAATAATACCTGCCACTTTTCGAACTGCGATGAAATATTTAAAAAGTACAAGATGAACAGTAATCAATATGTTATTTATATTGAACAACTGCAGCAATCTTTCAATAAACGATTTGAAGACTTTGACCGGTACCAAATACGGTTCAGCACATTTGCTAATCTTTTCGAAGCATCACATGAAAATTCTGAATCAAAACTCCAACTTGGGCTTATTGACATTCAGTCCAACGAAGAATTGAAGTCCAAATTTAAGGAAGGAGACTTAATGACTTCTACAGACGTCTTCCTACAGAAAACTTTCCAAATTTACGAGAAAATGCTGCGCTTTGTGGAAGTTTATTCGGAAGTACATACATTTGTGAGCAAACTTTTTCAATAATGAAGTTGAATAAATCAATTCAAAGAAACCGACTTACAAATGAAAATCTAAACGCCTTGGTAAAGGTAGCTACTACAAATCTTACTCCGGATGTAAAAAAGTTAGCATGTAATATGGAACCACAAAAATCACATTAAAATTAAGTTGTTTTTGATTAAGTTACTAATATATGTATTTTGAATTATTTTGAATGTGAATTTCCTTGTTTTTGTAATAAAGTATATATGTAATAATAACTGTTTCTAGTTTTTGTGATTGTCTATTCAATAATTTTCTAATGCGGCCCACATTCAGTTATTAATTTTCTAATGCGGCCCACAGCGTTGAAAAGGTTGTGCATGACTGCTTTAAGTGACACATAGATGACGCTCTCTATTTGATTTTAAAAAAGTGCCATAAAAATCTTTAATTACTAGATGTTTACACATCTCCCCTGTGATCGGACTCACATAATTTTTTTTTATAAATATTTTTTTCACTTAAAAGTTAAAAATTTTTAAATAATTACTATTTTAGTACTTTTATAAATTTAGGAAAACTTGCTTGTAATCGCTTATATTCAGAAATATTTAACAATAAAAGAAGAAAAAGGAATTAAACAGTGAAACAGGAAAATAGATTAAAAGGCAAATTAAAATATAAATGTAAGCTTTATCTTACTATCGACCATCTTAAGCTTAAACGGTATTTTCGTTTTAAAGAGTAAATGTAGCCTAATTTTGTAGATTATATTGTTTTTAACTTCAGGTAAATTAAACTGAAAATCTCTTTAAAATAATTTATGTAAATATTATTTCAATTAAGCATTAGAAATTTTTTAGCAACAGATTCATAAACTTTTATCTTTAACAGTCTACATTTAGCTCAGTCGTTATTTGTTTGAAGTTCACCCTTAATTTGGATGTAATATAAGTCTACAAATATACAACACTGTCAATAAAGCTGTTTATAAATATGTTTCCTTAAGCACAAAACCTTTTTAAGAAGAAAGAGTTATAAAACCATAAATTTTCTGTTCAGGCCAAAAGATTTTTTTTTAATTAAGTCTCAAATAATATTATTTTCTGGCTCACTACTATCGGTAAGCATATGCTCTAGCGGCTTAAAAATTCTTACATGCAAATCCGGGTTTTTGCTTTCTTCAAGTTCACTCCTGGCAATTGTGTTTAATCTGCTGTAATAAAAGCCTACACTTTGTATTTGGCAACCACAATCATTGTTTTTGTTTTTTCCATTCATAAGTAGTTATTTTAAACGAACCAATAACTTTTAACAACAAACAAAAAACTAAATAAACTTTCAACTTAATTTATTTCAAATACAACTTTTATTAATTACTTACCGCACTGCGAAAAAGCAGAGTTGTTGACATACATCTATACTACATATATTCTACAACAAATAACTATTTACACATACATGCATAAGCATGTTGTAATTTGTTTGATATGAACAGTTCACATAAAAACTGGATTCATTAAAGATGGAAAAAGAAAAAAGGCTTAAAGGTGCGGAAATTACACCATAAACTGACAGTCAAAATATGTTTTTTTTTTATAAAGTAAATTTTTCAATTTAAGTCCAGGAACATTTGATTTAGTATGATCTCTAGTGAATCTAGGTTTCTGATTGGTTTAGACCGATTTGAAATGAACCGTTTTAAAACTGTATTGTTATAAAAGTTGTTGGTGTTTTTGTTGGTACCTTTCATTAATGTTCACCACATGCATAAATATATTTTATACGCATTTTGCGGTGGAATATTGAAAAATGCTTATAAACAAAAATCGACACACAAAAACCAGCAACAGCAGCGATGAAACAATTCATATTAAAACAACGGCAACACATTATGGTCTACAATGTTAAGCCAAACCACTCTACCATAATGTTGTATGTTCAATTTAACACAAACAAAAAACTATATTTCGAAAATTTAAAGTAGTGCTAGACTAAAAGCCTAAATTTAGCAACAAAAAAAAAAAAAAATAGAAAAATTTTTGTTTAGAATTTTAATAATTTGACTAGAACTTTATATACACAAGTTTTTTTTTTAAACTAAATATGTCCTGTGTTTTTGCCTAAGAATGACTGTATGAATATTAAATGAGAATTTGTGTGAGGTGTGTGTGTGTGTGTGTGTTTGATTTTAAAAAATGTTTAATTTACATGCGCAATAATTGTTAGACAGACAACAAGCGTAAAAGTATGCTACTTCGTTTGTAAATTGAAATAAATTATTTTTGCTGCAATAGATCATTAATTATTGACCACACAACATAAGGGATACCACAGAAATGCAATACACATTTACACACACACTCACACACACACCCACACACACTAAAAAGCTCCTACCTCTGCATATGGCCAAACATCTAGTTACACATAGAAAGACACGTTTTCCGTATATGCGGAGAAATAAATGATTGTTGCAATACTCTTCTGTATTACATATAGTAATTCCGGCGACCAACGAACCAATACATTCACATAGCAATTCCATTGCAAACATTTCAATGTCAATGCACTATGGAGTAATAAAGAAGAAAACTTGAAACAAAAAAACTTGTATTTCGATAAGGCAAAACTTGGAAATAAAAATCAAATTTAGCTGTAAAAAATATAATTACAAGACTTTTCGGCCGTACGAATCCCTAATCGGTAAGTTGACAATTTTTTTCTTTTTTTAAACCGCCAAGTAAAAATTCTTTTCGATATGACAATAAATTTAACTCTTCTTTAAGAACTTATCTGAATAAAAATTGGTTTTAGTCAAGACCTTGGGGTATTGTACTGTGCCCTAATAAAAAGTTGACTTTTTAATTTGAACTTTTCAGTTTTATAGGTTTAGGTAACTAATTTGTTTTTGGTAGTTAGTAGTGTTTTCAAAATTTATACAAAATTTCGGGTCGGTATCTGCATCAGTTCAACAGTGATATTTTTGCAGAATAATAATAATCGCTTTCACGTGATTTATCATCGTAAGATTTCATGCTAGTTAAAAAGCTAAAACGCCAATTCGGGACCATCGTTTTGCATCAATTGAGGAGATAAAATCAATGCGGACTTTGAAGACCATTCGCAAAAAAGCGACTTAAAACAACTGTGAACAGGATTTGAAAAAACATTGTACCGGAGGAGAAGATAACAAAAGTCATTTGGACACAATTTGCTCGCATTTTGATATAAAAAAACAAGTAGAAACAAAAAATGGATCGATCACTGGTAAAGCCATTTAACTTCTCAAAATAAGATGTAAACTAAATTTTAAAAAAATATATGCAATATTTTATTTTTTGTAAACCTAAGTCAAGGTCGGAAATCTGCTTTATATGGGGACTATGGCAAAAATGGTCTGACAGGGTTAGTGGCTGTGATAGATACACTTATACTAAATTATATCCATGTATAGATGATAATCTGTATCATAGACCATTTTAGTAGGTCTGATAGGGATTATCCGTATAGGAGATGGCTCTGAACATGCACCGATTTTCACCAATTTAAATAGCTTTCGGCCAATGGCCGATGAGGTTTTTTTTTACCAAATTTCATATATTCAAAATTGCGACTTGTAGTTTGATTACAAAATTTACATGGACGCATAGACAGACGGATGGACATCGTTAAAGCGACTTAGAAATTCATTCCAAAATATCAAATATTATTAATAGTTAAACCACATAATGGTTTAGCGTATAAAAATTATAGAGCATGTACGGCTTCTTAACGAAGAATTTTAAAAGCTCTTTCCGTTTAATGCCACTTAAAGATTCTAGCTGACTTTAAAAATGAAATTCTATATATGACGAATATTAATTTTGGATATTACATTTTGTCAAAACAAATGACGGGAATTTGTCAATATAACTCAATGAAGTCATAGTAAGAACCATGTTTTCCAATACCCTTCTGGCAGTGAACAATCCGTTGGTCAAAATATTTTTTTAAATGTATTTTTGAATGTGGAATTCAGCTCTTTCAATGAATATGCTTTTATAGCTTATATTGAGCCGGAACACATTCCACAAAGTGGTAGAGTGCAGGGAAAAGAATGCAAGCAAGATGTCATATTCGGAGAGTTTTCGCTTGGCAATACATTTGCTGCTTAAAGATTTTTTGGTTGTTTTGGAACGCGTCTCATGCCTACAGTGATTGGTTAATTCATGTACCAATTAACTCAAACTAATGTAAAACAGTGTTGCCATCCTACGCAGAAAACGGATTTGTAGCCAACCGAATTTCAATAGCCTCATGTAAATTTTTTTACGACCGAACCCCGCCTCACATTTACCCAACTCTTCCGACTGGGGGGGTCCAAACCTTGGCGGATTCCAAGAGCTGATCGTAGATCAGCTAGAAACTATTTCAACAGCTGATATTAGTAGGAGACAAACTTAAGCAACATTAAGAACAAAAAAATCATGTGAGTCCGATCACAAGGGACACATCTAGTAATTAAAGATTATTTTATGGCACTTTTTTAAAATTAAACAGAAAGCGTCATCTATGTATCACTTACAGCAATCAACTGCAGAGGCTCTGCTAATATAAAATTTTTTATTATTATTTATTATTTCAACTGGATAATTTTTAATTGTTCGTTTTTCTTTTTTTATTTTTAATTTTTTAGTTTTTCCTTTTTTTAATTTTTCATTTTTATTTTTCTTTTTTGTTTTCCATTTTTATTTTTTTTTTTATTTTTTATTTTTCATTTATAATTTTTTATTTTTAATTTTTCATAATTTATTTTTAATTTTTCGTTTTTCATATTTTATTTTTCATTTTTAATTTTTTTTTTTCAATTTTCATTATTCATTTTTAATTTTTTATTTTTTATTTTTTATTCTTTATTTTTTATTTTTAATTTTTAATATTTTTTTTATTTTTCGTTTTTTATTTTTCATTTTTCATTTTTTATTATTCATTTTTCATTTTTTATTTTTGAATTTTCATTTTTCATTTTGAATTCTTCGTTTTTTTTTTTTATTTTTCATTTTTAATTTTTATTTAAAATTTTTCATTTTCTGTTTTTTATTTTTGTTTTTCATTTTTTATTTTTCATAATTAATTTTCATATTTCATTTTTATACCCTATGGGTAAAAACATATGAAATCAACCGAAAATATTAACATTTGTGACCTCATCACCTCCAAATTTGATAAGATTTTGTACACATGATCTATGGATCGGCACAATAATATTTGCCAACTTTCAGACATATAGCCTTCGAACTTTCAGAATTATGGCCATTCCAATTTGGCAAAAATCAATAAAAATGCACTCAGATGCCTTAACACAATTTTTAATATCTCGAAAAGTATTCATTGCACGTTAATAATCAAGGGCTCATTTTACAGACTAAAACATGCGCCATTCCAAAAAAAATTTTTTTTCAAATTTTCGATCAAGGATAATGTAAATAAAAAAGGACTAAAATTTCCAAAGGATATTTCTCGAAAATCAATATTTTTAAAAATTTCAAAAAAATATATGTTAATTCTTATTATGTTTTGTACAAGTCTGTCAAATTTCAATGTGGAGTCTTTATTACAACATGAGTTATTAAGAAAAAAGCAGGCGAAGGTTTATGTATTTCATGAAATGTACCAAAATACAAAAAGGTGACAAATTACAAAAAGAAGGACAAGTCAAATGTAACGGAACTTTTTCGACTTTTCTTTGCTTAAACTCTTTTTCTCCATTGCTAAACCTTTAATAAAAAGTACAACATAATGTATTATCATTATTAAACACTTTATTACAGCATATTTATTTATTTCTGAAGGATTTCAATTAAAAAATCTGCATCTGCCGCGTATCGCTTGACTTTAATTTTTTTTTTATCTACAGGTTCAATAGAATGCAGCTTTTGAGTTCCAGGAATAGTACGCAAATCTTTAAAACGAATTTGAAGGAACCGTGCTTCTTCTTCGTGGTCTTCTAGAGTTAAAAACTCGAAATTACAGTTCAAAAGATTTTGCAGGCACCATTCATATAATTGTTTTGGAGTAGTTATTTGACCTTGTAATGGACGCTGTAAACTAGCTCGACGTGCCTCTCTCTTTACGGTACCTCCAAGACCGTCACTTGGGCCTTTTCCATGGCTTGTTGCAAAAAAATGCCACTCAGCATTACATCCAAAATCTTCCATATGATAACATAAATTGATAAAGTTCTTTTTATTTTTAAACTGGGCAGCACTACCGTCTGAAAAATACGTGATTTTCTTCGGGGTTGTTTTAAACTTTTTTCTTAAAAATACATTCAGGTGGCGATGGAACAGGTGAACAGCTACAGAATCGTGTACAAGACAATCAGATATTATTATGAAGTTTGTATGTTGTGTTTTTCCATCTGATTTAAAATAAATAGCAATTGGGTATAAAGTGGCCTGAGAGTTGTTCCAGTGAAATCCCTGGACTGCATCCTGAATAGTAAAAGAAGCATTTTATGAAAAATCGCAAACTGCTATATACTCATTTTCTTCCAAATTTGATTTTCTTTCGCTCAGATATGCTGCCTGCTGTTTTGCAATAAATGAATGAGGTAATAGAAGTTTTTTCACATAGGGAATCCACAAAAACGTCGGCTTGGCCAATCATGGTCTCCAAATTATCCCTATCTACATTTACCCATTGTTTATATGTTATTTCATCAATATCATTTTGCTCTAGTAATTGATTTAGTTTTGCTTTTAAATTTTCAATTCCTGGACACTTGTTACATTTACGTAGGTGACACTTTGAAGAAGATGGAATGCATGTCATTTGTTTCAAACAATCTTTGTAACATTCAAGCTGATAATTCGGAACACCAGCAGTTAATTTTTTTAAATTTATGGCATCAATCATCAGCTTCACATTTTGATGCTTTGTACAAACACACACGTTATGAGATCCACTCGCATTTGCTAGAATTATATTCCTCGGACGAAGTTGGCAAAACTTGGAAATACCTATTTTTATTCCATCATGTCGTTCCTTGAATAAGGCGTACATTTCTCTTAAGTTTCCAAGCAAAAGTCTTTTATTTTTCCTGACTTTTGTACCATTTTCAAAAACAGACACGAAATCTTTCTGTCCGGGCATACACCTGCTGACGTCATCGGATTCATAAAAGGATTTTAGTAAATTGCTTGTCACTGGTGAAATTGGACTTCCCAGTTTTGGGTTAGGCGTACTCATCACACCCTTTGTTTCAACCAAATGCTTAACTTTTCGCGCGATATAGTTTTTAACCAGGAATTCTTCCTCAATTTTATGTATTGCCCAGCTTTTTGGTAAAATTGTTAGCAGTTGGATTTTCTCGCTATTTTTTGTTAATGTTTTAAACTTTTCTTTTAATTGTTCTATTATTTCGGATTGTGGGCACATATGCGAAGTTGATTGTGCTGAACCGTGGAAAATTTTGTCTTGAATCGAATCACTTATTTTCCTGAATTTTCCATCTCTGTACCGTTTTTGATGTAACTTCTTCTTTTTTATCGGAGATTGTTCCAGATACGGTAAAGATTGGTTTAATTTTGAAATAGCAACTTCTTCCGTGCCTGACGCAATGTCATCTTCTTCCGTGCCTGACGCAATGTCATCGAAAGTATCTACATTTTCGTTTATGTCTGAACCTTCTTCCAAATTAGATTTATTAGATTTCTTCAGATGCGAAAATTTTATTCTACATGTCCCACAAATTTTATTTGAGATCGTAATGTTTTTATCCTTAGTATACTGTAGCATCCATTCTTAAACTTTTATTGCACCCAGTGTGACCGGATTTTTTAAAAGGATTACAGCAAAATGTTGAATGGAATGGCATATTTTTTTTTTTTAATACCACAACCGAATGAATTGTGCACGACTTTTTTGTATTGACAATAATTATAATTTATTTAAATATTTAGTCTCTTTTTTTGTTTTTTCAAACGATCAAGTCACTTTAACACTATAACACTTTGACGTTTAGCACTTATGAAATCTAGTATTCAACTGAAGTTTGACTTACAGTCTCTGAACGATTTATACTGTTTTTTTTAGTACAAAAAATAGATTACAGGTAAAAAAATACACGCCTTGCTTTTCTTGAATTGGAAAATTTGCGTGAACTACGGGTCATAAAATGTTTTTTAAATAGGGACTGAATTTGCTACTGCCAATAAGCCGACCACAGGTCATAAAATATTTGCAAATTTTTTGTGTGAACAGGCAATAAATATTTCGTCTAGGTTGTAAAGTCGAAAAAGTTCCGTTACATTTGATATGTCCTTCTTTTTGTAATTTGTCACCTTTTTGTATTTTGGTACATATCATGAAATACATAAACCTTCGCCTGCTTTTTTCTTAATAACTCATGTTGTAATAAAGACTCCACATTGAAATTTGACAGACTTGTACAAAACATAATAAGAATTAACATATATTTTTTTGAAATTTTTAAAAATATTGATTTTCGAGAAATATCCTTTGGAAATTTTAGTCCTTTTTAATTTACATTATCCTTGATCGAAAATTTGAAAAAAAATTTTTTTTGGAATGGCGCATGTTTTAGTCTGTAAAATGAGCCCTTGATTATTAACGTGCAATGAATACTTTTCGAGATATTAAAAATTGTGTTAAGGTATCTGAGTGCATTTTTATTGATTTTTGCCAACTTGGAATGGCCATAATTCTGAAAATACGAGAGCTACGACACTGAAAGTTGGCAAACGCTATTATTATGTTTAACTTTCCCTTCGTACCAAAATTCATCCAATTCGAAATCGGTGCGGTCAACTCATTGGTTGATATGTTTTTACCCCTATACCACTATGTGGTTTGGGTATAATGACTTTGTGCTGCTGTTTGTAACTACCAAAAATATTTGACCTAGACCCATCTTTTGTTATACCGATCGAATCAGAATCACTTTCTGATTCGATTTAATGATGTCCGTCCGTCCGTCCGTCCGTCCGTCCGTCCGTCTGTGTGTCCATGTAAAGCTTGTAATCAAACTGCAGGTCGCAAATATGAATATATTTTGATGAAATTTGGTATATAAGCTTTTATCGGCCATGGGATGAACGCTGTTGAAACTGGTGAGAATCGGTCCATGTTCCGACCTAGCCCACATACAAATGACCCCTATGAAATCAACATAAATTGTCATAAGATCCAAATTATCATATAATTCTTAGTCAAATTGGGTTTGCATGTGTTTATTACATCCAATAATGAGTAGTCCAAAAACTATCCCTATGGGACAACTCTTAGTCATAGGCCCCATATAGAGCTGCTTCCCGATCTTCACTTAAATCTATCAAAAAACAAAAATATTGCACTGATTCTTCTCAAATTTTGTTTGTATATATTTTTGCAAAATACAAGAGACTTTACCAAACATGGTCAGGATCGGTCCATTTTTGGGCCTAGTCCCCATATAGATATATCATCCGATATGAACTTTTTCATATCTGCAGCCGAAAAAATTAATAAAAATCCCACTCAAATGTGGTTTATGCTTATCTTCTATATCCAGTTAGTTGGGCCTGAGAGATAGGGTCTCTAAACGCATGGTATAGGGTATCGTATAGTCGGTCTAGACCGACTATAATTTTCTTACTTGTTTATTTTTGTTTTTCATATTTTATTTTTCATAATTAATGTTCATTTTTAGTTTTTCATTTTTAGTTTTTTATTTTTAATTTTTTGTTTATAATTTTTTATTTTTTATTTTTCATTTTAATTTTTTTTTTTATTTTTCATTTTTTATTTTTCATTTTTCATTTTTTATTATTAATTTTTGATATTTTATTTTACAATTTTCATTTTTCATTTTTCGTTTTTTATTTTTTATTCTTCATTTTTTTTTCATTTTTAATATTTATTTTAAATTTTTCATTTTCTGTTTTTTATTTTTTATTTTTTATTTTTGTTTTTCATTTTTTATTTTTCATAATTAATTTTCATTTTTCATTTTTTATTTTTGTTTTTCATATTTTATTTTTCATAATTAATTTTCATTTTTCGTTTTTCATTTTTTATTTTATATTTTTCATTTTTAGTTTTTTATTTTTTATTTTTAATTTTTTGTTTTTTATTTTTTATTTATTATTTTTTATTTTTTTATTTTTCATTTTTCATTTTTAATTTTAAATTTAAAATTTTTTATTTTTCATTTTTAAAAAAGTTATTACAAATCATAATTTTTTCTACCAGTACAATCATAAGTCACACCGAGTTTATCTTACAGTTCACATGTTACGCTGTTTTTGTGATTGTATTGTGAAATGGAAATTTACCCTCCTGCGCATATAGATGTAGATATAGATAATTGAATTATTCAATTATATCGCGCTTCACTTTCAACAGATTATAAAATGAAGCGGATTAAAATGTGTTGTGAATCTACAAGGTATGTTAAAATTTAAATTTGATAAACGAGTCAACGTCACCATTCGCTAGGTTGAAAACAAACATGATCCTCCTACTCTCAAGAGTCGGAAGTCTGATAAGTTTTAATGTATTAGTATATGTTGGTAAATCATCATAACTCCAACCTAAACCACGTAGTTAGAATAGGAAAAACTTTTACTGCACAGACTCAATTGCATTGGCCTGAACCTGATAATATGGATTCTATATTATGATGCATATTCCAAAATAGGTCTTACAAGAGCCTCCTAAAAGCGCTTAGTAACAATATGGATCAGAAAACACCTTAGCTCATCTTTTAACGAAACCAATCATACTAATATGACCAACGAAGTCAAGTTTCCTAACCATAAGTACGGCAATATTCAGAAATGTTCGAACGTTATCAAAACCTGTTCCATTATTGCAATAGTTGACAGAAATTATCACCTTTCTGTGAAATACCATATGTTTACATTTCTTAAGATTCAGTTATGCCATAATTGAGCCATAATCGAGCACTCTTATTGGGTCACCCCTTATTTACCATTAATTTGTCACAATATCTTTAAAGCAATATTCAACTCAAAATAAATTATTTTAATATAATTAGATGTTGTAACTACCCATGTTATAGTGGGTTTAATTAAGTTTCCTCTTCTTAATTAGTACAATCATTTGTATTAACATAATAATTTTTATACGCGGAATTTCATTCATTTTATGTAAATTATGACTTTAATTATAACTAGGAGATTCCAGCCCTCGAAATTCGGGTGCAAATTCTAGGAAATTTTATTTCTTCATTAAATAAAGACCCTAAAGGTATACCAATCAATTATAGCCAATTCACAAATCAACAAAAAAAAAAAAACTCATTTTTATTACAAACTCATTAAAAAATTTAATAAACACACATATTATTGCATAATATTATGTATGTGTTGCAGCAACTTTAAATGCAATTTACTCAAAATAAAGGAAAATATTTTAAGATCTGTAAATTTGCAAAATCGCTAAAAGGAAATACCTTTCAAATAGTATAGGTTTGGTCAAAATCGGAATAAAACGGTAGAACAAAACATCGGTCACAAGAAATCGCCTAGCCTATTTATATTATAGATAACGAATAAATCTGATTACATTTTAAAATAGTTTTTAGTTACAATAATAATGCTTATGGCCTGATTAAAACTTTCTAATGGTAACGAAATTTAACCAATCTTTTTTCTATATCTAGGTAATCTTTGTGAAGAATTACTTTTTTTAGATAAAGATTTTTCTAGATAAAGTCCATAATTTCCAAACACCAAATTTTGTTTAAAATTATTTGTATTAAAAACATGAAACATAATTTTCAGCATATCCGGTCTATAGTCCGTTCTAACTGCGAAATACTACGCGATGGTGTTGAGAGTACAGGATAAAAAGAACATCTTTCAGCCACAAATTTTAAATGACAACCAATTATTTTTGACAACGTTTAACACAGGCACATACTCCACAATAACACAGCAATGGAACCATTGGGAATATACTAAGTAGGATCATTTACACATGTAGACATGTAGTACATACATGTAAGTAGTTAGTTACATACATAATTGTAGATACGCATACTACAGAGGTTTCGAAATGATTGCAATTTTGTGGCTATTAGCTGGTTTTCATTAATGGATGTGATATGTTCAAAACAACCAGAAATCTATAAAATATACAAGTAAGAACATTATAGTCGGCCTAGACCGACTGTACGATACACTATAGCACTTAGGTCCAACTAATTGGATATAGAAAATAAGCATAAACCAAATTTTATTGGAATCGTAAATAATTTCTTTTTGCCTTTGAATATAAAAAAGTTCATATCGGATGGTATATCTATATGGGGACAAGGTCGAACAATGAATTGATACTGACCATATTTGATGAGGTCACTTACTTTTTGCGAAAATATATAAAAACCAAATTTGAGAAAAATCTATGCAATATTTTTTTTTTTTTTTTTTGATAGATTTAGATTTAACTTTATATGGGGGCTATGCCTCAGAATTGTCCTATAGGGTTCATTTTTGGACTACTGATTAATGGATGTAATAATCATAAACAAACCCAATTTGATCGAGATCTATGTGATAATATGGATCTTATGGCAATTTAAGTCGATTTCATAGGGGTCATTGTATGGGCACTAGGTCTGAACATGCATCCATTTTCACCAATTTCAACAGAGATCGTTGTATACCCGATCAAAGCTTATATACCAAATTTTGTCAAAATATATTCATATTTGCGACCTATAGTTTGATGACAGGGTTTACACAGACGGACGGACAGACATCACTAAATCGACTCAGAAAGAGATTCTTAGTCAATCGTTAAAATAAAAGATGAGTTTTCGGTTAGCTACAAACATCAGCACAAACTCATTATACCCTAACCTCATAGTGTTATAGGGTATAAAAACCTTTAGTGAAATGTGCAATGTGCAATGACGAACATGTCAGCAGAACACACTCAAGCGCTTAACACACACGAGTAAAAATGCATAATATGTATAAATATATGTGTAGACATGCATGTTACGTTTATAGTTTTAGATGCTGATGTTTGAGTGCAATGCACATATCTATCTATAAAATGCTATTAAAAACCAATATTCTGTGATAAATATAAATTCATATAAAACAAAACAAAAAAAAAGAAATGATCTGCACATTGAAAAAAAAATGCAAAATTGCCTTGTAGCAAACAATTTTAAATCCATATCAATAAATTTTCAAATAAAAATATATTTATTTATCTAAAAATGTATTCTCTGTATGTGCCGTATATATGTATGTACATGCATACATGTATGTGATGGAAGATGCCTAAACATAAAACCGTCAACCCTACTGCATAAAATACAAACACATCGCACCAGTAGATAAAACGCCCATCGGCATTAAAATTCTGTATTTTTTTGCTGTTTTTAAATTTAACACGTACCCCTTGCGATACATAAATGCGACATAAAATCATCACACAATTTTATATAAAAAAAAGAAATATCTCGTATATACATATATAGAAAACATATCTCCATACTCTGCGTTTTAAATATAAACATGGTTATATACACCCACATGTTTTAAACATGCAAGTATTTGTGTAATGGTTGTTAAAGGTTGTTTTAAAATATTTTTCTTTTAACTCCTTTCTTCCCTTTTCTTTTTTTTATTATTTTTTATTTTATTTATATATTATTTTTTTTTTGTTTGCCTTCATAAGAAAAAATGTTCAATATTTTATATTCCTAACGCGAATTTATGCAGTTTCTTCTTATATCCTTATAAAATGACAAGCACTTGTCAAAACCAACAGCATTTACACAATCATACAGATTCCCCTTGCCTTTTTGACTTCACCACGACTTGGTTTATTGTAAACTTTTTCTTTATGTATATTCAAAAAGAAATATATTAAATTGAGTTATTGAATCGTAACATATTCCAATTTCAGACTTTTAAGTTACTTAATTTTTTCATAATTTTTTTCATACCCTCCACACCAGTGTATTAGTTTGTCATTCCATTTGTAAAATATTTATAAAGTACTAGCAGATTCCAGCTCTAAAATTCGAGCGCAAATTCTAGGAAATTTTTTTTATTAATTAGATAAAGACCCTAAAAGTATGCTAAGCAATTATAGCCAATTCACAAATCAACACAAAAAACAAACTCATTTTTATTACAAACACATTGACAAATTTAATAAACACACACATAGCATTGTATAATTTGTTGTATGTGTTAGTAGCAACTTTTAATGCAATTTACTCCAAATAAGCGAAAAAATTTAAAAATCTGTAAATCTGCAAATCGGCTAAAAGGAAATACCTTTCAAATAATATACGTTTGGTCAAAATCGGGATAAAACGGTAGAACAAAACTTCAGTCACAAGAAATCGCCTAGCCTGTTAATATTATAGATATATATATATATTGTTAATCGATAAATTAGTTGGGTTGCTTATTTTTAGTGAAACTTATTCATTGACATCATGAGCAGTTTGCTGCTAACAAATTATCATTTAGGTTCAATAGATCCCAAAGTTTCAATGTAAAAGGTAAAAAAACCCTTGAAAAAAATATGAGTTTTCTATGGTGTTCTTGGGTATATTTGTATGCTCATGCACTGCAAATATCATATTAGTTTAGGCCAGTATTGCCACAGTTGTTTTTAACGTTATCCCGAAATTGATACAAGAAATCACCAATATCAAATAAAAATAATAAAAGAAAATTACACTTTTTAAAATGCCACCTAGTTATTTAAAACAAACTTAAATCTATAATACTGATAATCAAGAGGAAATCTTGTGACCGATATAAAAATTGTAGTTAATAACCGACTTTGACCAAACATACCTCACTTGAGAGGTATTTCTTTTTAGCTGTTCACCAGATTTTCAGATTTGCACCGTCTGGAACATTTTTTTTTTTTTGAGCAGTGCTCATTCAAAGTTGCTACTAACCCATACACGAAACACATACTGTGTGTGTATTTATTATAAATATCAAAAGCCTTTATTGAATTGTGAATGCTAAAATTGATTAGGCTCCTTTAAAATTATTTATTAACAAACCCATTTATATATCTTCTGTGTGTTCAAAAAATATTTATATTGAAATTTAATGAATTTTAAGGATTAGCATACCTTTATATTTATATTTCAGCACATTCCATCAGGAACATAGGCTATGTACATAGAATCTCCATCTCTGTCTGTCGGCTGCGATGTGTCTTAGTTCGCTAAAAGATTTACGTGTTTCGTAAAAATTGTTCGTCTCCATGTTAATTTGGTCGTCCTCGGTTTCTCGAGCCCTGCGGGTTCCATTCTAGTGTTTCATGGCATATTTCGTTATATGGTTTTCGTAGTGTATGTCCAAGCCAGTTGTATTTTCTCTTCTTAATTTGGGAGTTGATGTTGTCCTGGTTCGCGATTTGTAGAAGTTGTTCGTTAGAAACCACTCTGGACCACCAAATTTTTAGAATATTTCGTAAGCATCTATTGGTAAATGTTTGGATTTTGTGTTTAATGACTTCGCTTACCAACCAGGTTTCGGATCCGTAGAGGAGAATGGATTTTATGCAGGCGTTAAAAATATGTAATTTAGTTTTAGGCGAAAGAGCATTGGATTTCCAGATATTTTTTAGGCTATAGTATGCTATTTTGGCTTTTTGTATTCTGGAGTTTACATCACTTATAGCACCTCCGTCCGGCGTAATGTTGCTTCCTAGGTAGCAGAAGTTGTTGACGTTTTGGATTGGCACGTTGTTTAGCACAAATATTGGCGTTTGGTGGGGTTTAACAGCCATACATTTTGTTTTGTTTGCGTTTTGTTCGCAGACCGTATTTCAATGCCATATCTTGTTCCGGTCGATGGCATCGAACGCTTTCTCAAAGTCTACAAAGGTAAGATACATTGTGGTGTTGAATTCATTGCACTGTTCAATTATCAAGCGGAGGCTATTAATTTGGTCAACACACGATCGGTTAGGACGAAAACCAGCTTGCTCCTTCCGTAGCTTTTCGTCTAAAGGTTGGAGGATACGGTTAAGAATTATCTTATTAAAAATTTTGCACACAGCGGGAGTTAGGGCTATACCCCGCCAATTATCACATTGTTTGAGGTCCCCCTTTTTTGGGATTTTAGTAATAAGGCTCTCTTTCCATGCATCTGGAATTGTTTCTGTTTCCCAAATTCGCCTGAATATTGGTTGTAAAACATTTGGGGTGTTTGGGAAGCTGATACCTTTAGGTTCTAATAAAATTACTTATTATATGAAAAATTAAAATTTCTTAGAATTTTCATTCAAATTTCGAGGGCTGGGCTCTGCTAGTAATTTGTTATAGCTTTAATAAGAAATAAAAATTAATCAGATTTTCATATTTTTATTTGCAACAATTTAAATGTAAACAGGTTTTCTTTTAGGATCTTTAAATTAGAACTTACAGAAAGATGACCATATTACTAGATTTTTGCATAATTATTTTTACTCCATGGGTTCATAGCGATTCTGGTACTATGGGTCATAACAAGTATATGTGCCCAAGGAACCGTACTCATTCAAATGTAAACAAATTATTGAAAATGTGTATATAGGGGGTTTTTGGGGTCGGGAAATCAATTTTTCACATTTATTTTTATTTTTAACAGACGCCGGGGGTGTTTTCGTGCATTATCGTGGATTTTTTTCACCTTTCGGGGAAAATTGACGAGATTACTGCACAAATCGATTCAATTTAAAAAATCGTTCAATTTAAGTAAAAAATTAGTTTTTTTTTTATTTACTCTTTGAATGAACAAATATAAAAAACGAATTTTTTGACATAAATTTAATGAAACCGATACAGGTCGTATATGGCTACCCTACATTATTTTCAGCACTGAATATTTTGGGCTATTTTACTCTCATATTATTGCCATAATATATATTCTTGATCCTTCTAAGAACTCGAGTCGATTTAACTTCGCCGTCTGACAAAATTAACAACGTACTTGGATAAAGTTATAATAGTATTCTTTGCCACTATTTCTGGCAGGTTGTTATTGAAAATGACGTAAATCGTGCAGCATTTTGCCAAGCTATGACCA
The DNA here is from genome assembly GCA_963682025.1 of Cordilura impudica. Taxonomy (NCBI): domain Eukaryota; kingdom Metazoa; phylum Arthropoda; class Insecta; order Diptera; family Scathophagidae; genus Cordilura; species Cordilura impudica. The sequence continues at coordinate 31,837,408 of OY821520.1, forward strand.
AATATATGAAGACACCTCTTAAAAAAATTTAAAAATTCAGTGAGTTTGTTGTAATAATTTAGTCAAATTGCTTATTTTTTTAAATAATTAGTGAGTATTACAGATTCGGCACAACTGAATTTAACACTATTAGTTTTTTTTTTTTTGTTCGAAATGAGATCAATTTCAAGGACACGTATCTAAATTGTTTAAAATTTCACAGAGTTTTTTGTTCCATAAAGTGGAGAAAATCTCACTGTAGCTTTTCCTTTTAAGTTATATTTATCATTATATTTAAATATCTTTTAATATTTTTTAATAATAAGTAATCTAATATTTATGTGGAAACGAAGAGATGTGATTCCATAGATATTCTAACAATAAAGCTTAACTTGTCATGCTATTTAATACATACATTTTAGGTAGTTATTTAAATTAAATACACATCATTCCCTTTTCACTGAGTTTTATTGTGGGCGTATGTGGGCTTACTACAGCTAGAGTATATGAAAGAATAGATAAAATTGCTAGCAAAATATTTCTTTTTAATAGCTTCTAAAAAAAAAGATGAAAAAATATATTTTTTGTTGATATACAGTCCTAGACAACAGGATACTCCGACTTAAGAAAGTGTCAAATTTTTTATGCAGTGGTTTAATTGTGATGATATTTTTTCTTTATTATGCTTTTGTGTTTTTGAATCCTACTTGGCAACAAATAAATGAAAATTAAACGGAAAATTAAGTTATTGGATTTTTCAACTGTTAACAATGTGACACCAGGATATTCCCATCTGTGAAAGTAGATAATAAAACGAATACTTTAAATTTTATTTTAAATTTATTTTATTGTTATAAATATACTGTATATTTTTCAGATCCCTCATTATTGCGCACAACTTCGAAAAGTCTGTTTGGAAGAAGCCTTTCAACACTATTTATTTTTAGCTCAAAAACAACTTCAAACGCTTTAATCAGGCTTTGTTTGTTATCACAAATCTTCAGCTATGTTTAGGTTGGGAAATAAATTCTGGTTCATGGTTTTGTTGCCAAAACGCTATTTTATATATGGATAGCCGTGTTGTTTTGTTGAAAAATTCTTCTTTGACCATTAAAAATTTCTCCAAAATTAATTTTCTGTTTTTTCAAAAGTTCAATGTAATTTGCTGCGATCTGCCGACCTTCTAAAACAACCAAATCTATGGCACCATTCAGTAAGACACCAACAGTTCCATGACGGCGGGAAAAAATTCACTCAGATTTTCACATATCATGGAAGTAATTTTTAAACTACACCAGGCCCGACCGCATGTAATGGCAAATACAGATGGGTTGATGATCTCGCCAGAGAAGCCGAAATAGCATTTGGGACTAACCGAGCTAAGGATCTATATAGTATAACCAGAAACCTTACACAGAAGAACTTTACAACTTTAAATCCAGCACTGGAGACATAATAACATCAAAAAAGGCCAGATAGAACTATGGGTGCACCATTACTCCACTATGTTGTCAAATATAGAAAACATGCAGCACGATCCTTGTGACTGCACTCATCACAATACAAGGAATGATATATACATAGAATGCCCGAATTTAACTGAAATTATAGACTCTATTAAATCGTTAAAGAACAACAAGTCCCTAGGGATAGACCGAGTTCATAAAAGCAACACCCCAAATAAGCGCCCGCTTCATCAGCAAAATTGTTGAAGAGTTTTGGAGGACTAATCAATTATGCGACGAACTGAAAGAAGGGCTCATTATCAGTTTTATCCCAATGTAGAAACCAGCGTGGTATCATACTCATTAACATAGCGAACAAAGTAATATCTCATATTATAAACAAAGGCTCTCGACTTTATTCGAATCCGATCTTCGCAACAAGCAAGCTGGTTTTCGGCCCAAAAAATTGTGCATAGACCATGCGAACAGTCTCCGGATCATAATAGAACTGTCTGTTGAATGGAGATCCCATCTGTAACTAGTTTTCATAGACTTCGAGAAGGCATTTGATACCCTCTCACACTCGGCTATTTGAATGCCCTTGCCTGCAAAGGAACACCTACCAAGATAATATCATTAACTCAAGCGCTTCACGTTAAGTGATAGATTTACCGTTAATACTGGCGCGAGGCAGGGTTATATTCTATCACCCCTGCTTTTGAACATAGTGTTAGACAATATCATGAATAGAGCAACCCGAGAGGAAAAAGGAATTTCGTAGAGTTTTCATAAAAGGCTAGAAGATCTCCACTGCTACGCTGTCATCTGTCTACTCAAAGAACAAAGCAATACATAAAGAAGCAGGTAAAGTGGGTATAAGGATAAACAAAGCAAAGACCAAGATAATGCGTACAAACTCCTCAAACAACATAAAATTCTTCATAAATGGTGAGGAATTAGAAGACTCTCCAAATTTTGCCGCTTAGGCAATATATTAACTGGGACTGGAATCCCCAGTGATGATGCACAGAATCGCATTAATCATTTGGCGTGTTAAATACCATCTGGCGGTCTCCTCATTTACAAGAAGAACCAAAATTAACATATTCAATTCTTGTATTAAATCAATACTTCCCAATGGATGTGAATCTTGCAACGCAGCCGCTCGAAATATAAACTCTGTGCAAGTGTTTATAAACCGATGCCTGAGGAGAGTCCTAAGAAAATTCTGACCTCATACAATAGCAAACGAAAGGCTGTGGAAGCGAAGCACAACAAATCCCCATAAATAAAGAAATTCTCGGAAGGACATAACGCTGGATGGGGAATGCCTTGCGAAGGCCACTTAACGATACGACTAGAAATGCTACTGAGTGGAATCTCCGCCGCTAAATTGAAAAGCTTCCAGAGTCAACAAAAGCTGGAATGAGATTAAAGCACTAGCATTGGACAGAATTGCATGGAACAGATATGTTGTGGCCCTATGTTCCTTATAGAGGTGACTGACAGCACTCCAATCTAGCAACTTTATGACGCGCAAGTAAATGTGGGCTTTTAATAAGTTTCCTCCGTTGAAGATGTGGATACGCTTTAATCACTCTTTTTACTGTCCGAATACTGGCAGGAATTTAAATTTTTTATTTTATATTACAAGCAATACAGCATAATTCGATGCTTCGCGTTACATTGAACTGCGCTCTAGTACTGTTGTTGCTCGGTTTGTACAACATTTTTGGTATTTTTCATAATTTTCCAGATCATTAAGAAAATAGCATAACAATTTAATGCGGACTGAAATGCAAGAATTATATTTCTTCTTGTTTTAAGACTCATTTTTCCATTTTTCAAACAAAAAAAAATATAAAATAATAATAAAAATTGTTCAATTATTTCTCAGCTCTTCACTACTTAAGAGTTTAAAAAAAATAGATGGGGACAATCTCACGTCGCACCGCAAATAGCTGAAAAATGTTAGAATTTAATTTACCGTTTTAAATTGTTTCTTTTTCATATCATTGTGGCCAGATAAGATTCGGAAACACAAAAATATATTTATGAAAACAGACATACAAAATACTGCCATCATATAACAAATTTATGAATTTATATTGTAGAATTTTAACAGGATCGGATTTTCAGTTTCACGTGACATGACTTGCACGTCAGTACAATGATCACCGCCTCATCTGCGAAATACCTGGAGAAGAGAAGTCAGTGCATCATCCCTTCTGCGCAAGTGAAGCACTAGGCAGTGTCAAGTTTAGAACACTGGACTAGACCTAACTGATCTTAATTGATCTGATTTCTCAATAATTTTAAGTAGGATTCAGTACTTTTGGAATATTCCTTTCGAATGGTGTTTTTTTTTTTTACTACAAGGAAAAGAAACCTGTTTTGACACAATAAAAATAATGATCTTTTTACGTTTAAAAATATTTTTATTTATTCCATATTATCAATGTATTTACGAACTAACGGTGACAAAAAAACAAAACTAAATATACATAAGTAGGAGTAAGAAACTGCAGAATATTGTTGTCACCGCATGCAGTCGTCTTTTCATGGAATTTAGTACTAATTTTGCACGTACTCCAATTCTATTCCAATCCTCCAAAATTATTATTTTTTTTTTTTTATAAAAGTTTGGTTTTTAGGATACCCCTTGGTAGTGCTTTTTTACTTTGCTACAGTTATGGAGAAGCCAAGACCTTGTCATATATGTATGTCTTATGTTTGTTGTGCCTTGATAATGGTGTTAGTTGAAATATTTAAGTATTGTTCCGCATCCCTGGTGTTCTAAATAAAAGATATATCTTTTTATTCCCTACTGGTTATTCACCCCTAAACCACGACCAAATTTCACAGTTGGAATTAAGTTTCGACTTTCCAATATATTTAATGGTTTTTTCTATAACCGCAGAATATAACGTCATCCCAGTAGTCACTAGGCTTTGTGTTGTATTGTGAGTAAAGGGTTTTTTTTTTCGAGCAAATCTTGATAAATTCTTGTTCTTTTTGAGTAGACACCCCTGAGTTTTCATCTACCTTTCTTCATAAAATGTGCTCTACCCCCTTGGAAATTGGACGTGGCTGTCCACTTGAAGACTTATGATCAAGACTACCTTCATTTTCTACATGATTTTGAAATATCATAAACGTCATGTCTTATTAAAGCAAATATTTCGGATAACTCTTGCACTGTTTTCCCGAGATTGTGATTGAAGTAAATAAAATGAATCATATCAATTGCCCTTCTTATGCAAGGCTTTTCAATTTTTTTTATATTCATCAACACTCAGGAGATGTCGCCTATTAATATTGATATCAGGAAAATATTTAATGGGTTGGAGGAAGGAAGGACTGTCACATAAGTAACAGGAACGATCCCAGCGGGAAGTTGATTCCACATACGGCTTGTGCGGCTAATAAACGCATTTTCAGGGTAATGCTTTATGCAATCCACTGGGTAATAGACCGTAAATGGATGAGATCTACTAGATAAGCTGGTGGCAAGTTCCAAAAGACAACTTTAATATCATACAATGTAAAACAACTAACATTCCGACGAAACTCCAATGTGTCAATAGAGTTGGTTGCACAACTGTAATTGATAAGCACCATCATTTTTCATTGCACACGGTCCATTAGCTTCAAAATAGGCTGTGGATCCCCTGCTTATATATGGGAGTAGTATTTCATTTTTTGGTTGGATCTAGGTGAACAGATATGCTGAAGTAATTCTTACACCGATTTAGGAAACTTAGGGACTAGAAAGGTTCTTTCGAGAACTAAAAACTGTGCTTATTCCAATGGATAACAGACTAAATTTTTATGCCCAGAACATGAAGAGTATCTGATTCCTCAATATCGACATCACTCATTGATACAGACGATATTGATGACTCCATGGCCCGTCTATGGGTCAATAGACAACATTGGGTTTTACAAGCATTAGAAGCGACCCTATTCACTCGATCCCATTCAAAGATTGTAAAAAGGTATTTATTTTCCGTGTTATTCATATATTGCCTCTGGCCCCCCATCTCCCTAAGGATTGCACTTCGATCGAAGGAATATGAATGACAAATATTACTTTCGTCTCCAAAAAAGTATATCTTCATATATATAAAATTGAATGTGTGTTTGTTTTTTTGTTTGTTTGTTTGTTTGTGTGTACCTTATAGGAGACCAAACCTCTGGACCGATCTTCCTGAAATTTTCACAGCATTTAACTGGGACTCTGGCATGATTAATAGGGTACTTTTTTTTTGACCATGCCCACTTTTACGCCCACTTTTTTAAAATTATGTAATTGCTCCCATATAGTTTTTAACAGATTTACTTCAAATTGTATACACATTATACTCCAGGCGAGGTAGAAATACACATTTCTTACGCCACGCCCCTTTTCACGCCCCTTTTCACGCCAAATTTTGTTTGAAAGTTTTAAACTTTTTTTTCTCTGTACAAATTTGTTCCTTCCAACGGATTTTTTTATTTGGTAGTATATTGCTCTTAATACTGTTAACGTCGCCATATAACTATGAACCACGCCCATTTCACCGCCCCCTTTTTTTTACTTATACCACTAACAATGTTTGCTATACAAAATTATTTTTTTGTAATATGTATTTATCTAAAGTTTTATACTCTTTTTATCTACAGGTAAGGTAGCCATACATTTTTTTATTACCAAGTCCCCCTTTTTCGCCCCATTTTATCTTAAATCATAATTAATCTGCTTTCAATCTATCTATATATATAAAAATGAATGTGTGTTTGTTTGTGCTTTATAGGAGGCCAAACCAAAGAACCGATCTTCCTGAAATTTTCAGAGCGTGTTACTGTGACTCTGGAAGGAATAATATGCTATATAAATTTTTGATTGGACAAAGGGGCGGTGCCACGCCCATATAACCAAAAATTTGAAAAAGTCATATCACGGGAATTTTTTTACCTACAGCAGTCATATTTGGTACATATGGTATTAGCATGAATAGAAATACATACAAGAAGAAAAGTGGGCGGGACCACGCCCCTTTTTAGAAAAATAAAAAATCGTAATATCTTCTAAACTACTGGAAGGATCGTCATGAAATTTTCACAAAAGGATATTTTTGCGAAATAATAAGACCTTAGCTATATAAAGTTGTTAGTGGGCAAAGGGGCGTGGCGTATATATAAAAACGGAACCATAAGAGCTGTCGAGGTAGGATTTCCAGCATAGGTTCGGTTCGAGCTCTTCTGTGTTTTTTTTTTTTAGTTTTAACCCTCTAGCTGGCGTTGGGGTCAAGTTAAAAACAAAAATTTTTACTTTCAGCGCGATTTGACTGCAATTCAGAATGAACGTATGTTTCGTCATAAGAAATTTTTGTATGTATAAATGGACCCGATAGGTGGCGCTGGGTAAAGTTATTTCGAATATTCTTATTTATGGTGTGATTTTAATGAAACTAAGAATGTACATATATGTATGTTAGAAACATTTTTTTATTGGACCCGGTAGATGGCGCTGTCGTTCGAAAAATAATGAGTTGTCAAATTTATATAAATTTTAATAAATAAACTCACAAACGTTTTTATATATAAATATTCTAACGAAAAAGAAGGAAAAAGCCGCTACATTATTGCATGGTGGCCGCACAGCTCATTCAGCACTCAAATCACCGTTAAACGTACAAAAAAATGAGAATGCCGTCTGTAATATCAAAAAACATTCCGGTATGGCAAAAGTTCTGCAAAAATGCAGTATTTTTATTTGGGATGAATGTACCATGGCTCACAAACATTGTGATTTGATTTGATAAAAGATTTGAAAGGCAATGAAAGATTTTTTGGTGAAGCTCTCATTTTATTATCTGGAGATCTTCGTCACACATTTTATATAGGTATATACAGATTCTAACTAAAATAAAAATTCATTGAGGGCAAAACAACGTTTGCCGGGTCCAGCTAGTATGATTATAAATATGACATAGAAGGTTATTAAGGAAAATAAGAAACAGCGAGAGAGGAAGAAGAGAGCCTTTTGGGACTCCTGAATTTAAGTGAAACATTTTGAATGAAACTCTTCCAAAATAACACGCATAGAGCAATCTCTGAGAAAACTCGATATAATTAGCGAAAATTCATTTCGAGCATCAAAAGCAATCAGTTTTGACAAGAGTGCGCTATGCCACACCAGGAGCAAAAATATTCTAAGCTACAACCTTAGGTCACCCGTAAAATGACTTCTACGAAACATTAAATAGTTCACAGGATGGTAATTCAACGTGCTTTTTGAGATTGAGCTAAAAGGTTTGGCATTAGGATTGCCGATAAAAGGTTTGCCAATGGACGTGATAGCGTCGAAGAACACTGTTTCAATATCAGTGCTGATATGCTATCCGGTCTCGGTGATTTGATTAATATAATTCACCCTTTTATGATGAAAGCACAAATATTTTTATATTTTTATTTTTAATATTTTTTATTTAATTTGTTGTTACAAAAAACAATGATCATGTCTTCCATAGAAAGAATTGATTACTATTTGAAAAATTGCATCATTTTTCTTTTACTAGAGTAGAAAACCTATAAGTTCCCCAAGTACTCTATAAAACAACAATAAAACTCATTATTTTACACAGCCAGCATTATAATTCCCAAAATTTGATTCCTATAAGCGTATGTTGAGACCTTAGAAGTTACACGAAAGCGCAAAAAAATGCTAAAAGTTTCCAGATACTAATATTAAACTAGCAACTTCTAGGCAACTTTGTTTTTCAACTTAGCCAATTCACAAACCAACACATTTTTGGTTTATTATTATTGTGAATGAAGAAAACAAACTCATTAACAAATATATTAACAAATTTAATAAACATATACATAGCATATGTATAATTTTATATATTTGTTAGTAGCAACTTTAAATGCAACTTACTCAAAACGAAGTACAAAATTTAAAAATCTGTAAATCTAATGAACAGCTAAAAAGAAATAGCTTTAAAAAATATACGATTTGTCAACATCGGTCACACGAAATCGCCTAGCCTATTGATATTATTGACAAGAGCAAATTTTAAGATACGACAAAAAATTGCAGTAACTGCATTTCAAAAAAATATAATTCAAAGTAGAATTATAAAACCACTTATTTGACAACAACTGTTCAAATATGAACACGATTAAATTAGTATACTAGAATGGTACTTCGTACGAGTGGTTACAATAATCAGAAATAATTCTTTATATATCTATAGGTATTTTTGAGGAAAAATCCCACAATTAAGTATAGGTAATATAATCTAAAATTACTATATTTCTTGCTTATAGAAAATTCCCAAATTAAAGATAAGTGTTTAAGTAAAGACAGCTGGCAAACACATGCTAGACACACTGATAATGTAGCAGTGTGTTATATTCATCAAGGGGATGAAAATGCGTTTGCAGGTAGCCTAGATTAGTTTTAAGATTTTTGTATATAGTAGTTAAGATTTAAATTTAGAAAATAAAGTTAGTGTCTTAAAAGCATTCAACGGAAGTCGTTTAAATTATTAATAAACATATATAAGATGACGGTGTCTAAATTGAAGTATTGGCAATTTAGATGTAACATTTGGTCCTTCGAACCGGATTTTATATTTTAAATTTGGTCCTTCGAACCGGATTTTGGATGTAACATTTGATCCTTTGAACCGGATTTTAGATTTTACAACAGCGTTTTGAAGCTTCTTCTCTTTTTGGTTCTATCTTTCTACACTTTTTTTAGTTTGTTAAATAAATTAGAAATATTAAAAAAAATCAAATAAAACAAGAAGAAGCACAAATATTTCTTCTTACAGTAAATCATATTAATTTAAACAACCATTTAACAACAAAAATACTCACAGACTCATTTTTGGATAATAATTGTTATAATAAAAAAAAAATAATTTTTGGTTTTATTTCTTCTAAAGAATAAATTAAAAGTAAGAGAAATCTATTGCTATTGAGTTATGTCTAATAGATTTTTATTAAAATCTTTCGATTCCAAATGGCTGATATAGCTGAATTTTTTTTAACAGTTTATGGCTTCGCATTTAATTTACAATTGCGACTACAAAAATCCGCCTTATCGTAGTAAATACAAAAACAGGTTTTGACTTCAAAATAAGAACACACCATAAATTACCTTAAGGAACATAAATTGGCAAATGCAAAAAAAAATAACAATGTAGGGTATACAAGTTTATCGTCTGTTCATATTTTGTTATGCAGAACAACATCAGCCAATTGCCTTCTTCTTGTTGCCGTCATATGAAAAGGCAGCGTGACAATAACAAAAAAAAAACGACAAATTTCTAAACTTCAGTTGTCTTGAATATTGTTGGTTTATCTTTTCATTTTTTATTTTTTCAAATTTGCAGTTGATTCTCGAAAATATTTTCTTTGAGTCGTTCCAAATAGTCCTGTACATTTATATCTTTCGAAGATAACAAAAAAATAAAATCAAAAACACAAAATTCGTTGCATAGCTTAAAGGACATTATTGCTATTGTTGATTTGTTGGCTGCTATTGTACGTTAACTCATACAACAATGCCATGGCAATTGTAAAATACATATGTACATACATACGTGTATATGTTTGTATGTGTGTATATGTGTACTCAAACATTAATATTTTGTATCGTTCCAAGTTTTTGCCTTACTTAGAAAACAACAACAACCAAAAACAGAAGAAAAAAAACATAAAGAAAACACGTTTAATGCGAACGTGTACTTGTGTTGTCGTAAGCGTGCCTTGCGTGCGCAATAAAATACACTAAAACATTCAGAAGCGACAGTAAATTTTAGTTATTTGTTATTCTCAGTTTTTACTTATGTTTAACTTGAAAAGTGTAAAGTGTATCACCACCACCAATACTCCAGTCAGTGAGGCAGTCAGTCAGGCAGCCAGCCAGCACCTTCACTACACTTACCAATGTAGCTTAACTCATATAAATGACATTAACATTAACTACGCCGACCAGCCTTATCCGACTTAGGTTTATTTTTCCTTATTTTAGCTCTGTCCGTGTTTTATACTCCCCGGGGAGCTAATAAAAACAGTATCTGGGCCACCGTGGACTAAAAGCTTTTTAAAATTTTTTTTTTTTTTTTTGGTATATCATCTACCCCGGTAGATATATTCATATATGAGTATGTGGTATGTATTTATGTTTTCTGTTGAACATGTGAATTTATTAAGACTTTATTCTCAACATACTTTTGTATACAAAATGTAAACAAAATAAAAATACAGGGGGTGTTGTAGTTATATTCATTCAAATGAAAATAAAAGAAGAAATAAGAAAAATGCCTTTTTAACCCAATGACCTGAAATATAATTTCTTTTCAAATTATTAACACATCACCAAATAAAATGCTTTAATAATCAAGCACTAAAAATTAAATTTTTTATTCTTTTGATTAAATAAAATAACACTTTAAATCAATTATTCTTTGTGAAAAAAAAAAAATCAATAAAAATTTTTATAATCTATCTAATTATATTTTCTTTTATCTTTTCAGGTGAGTTTTCGTTTCGTTGAATATTTTATTGTACGTGAGTAGTATAACTAATAAATAACATTAAAATTTTACTCAAATATTTCAATATTCGTAACGTAACGTGTGTTCTTAGATTTAAAAATTCTTTAAAAAAAATATATTTATATTTTTTTTAAATAATTTTAAAAATTTTCAAGACGTCTAATAAATCAGCTTGATTTTAATTATCACATTGTGGTTGAATGAGCAAGTCAGGGTGAAAGTACTAGGCCAGGTTAGTAAAACCAAACCTTTGTATAGCCTTTTATATATAATAGCAGATTCCGGTACTCGAAATTTGAGTGCAAATTCTAGGAAATTTTTTTTTTTTCATTTAATAAAGACCCTAAAGGTATGCTTCACAATTCCACTCATTTTAAATGAGGAAAACAAACTCAACAAATTAACACAAAACATTAAGAAATTTAATAAGCACACACATAGCATTGTATAATTTTATGTATGTGTTAGTAGCAAATTTATATGATCATACCTACAAAAAAATATTCCAGACGATGAAAATCTGTAAATCTGGGTAGCAGCAAAAAAGAAATACCTTTCAAATGATAAATTTTCTGTCAAAATCAGGGTAAAACTGTGAAACTTACATCGGTCACAAGAAATCGCCTTGCCTATTAATATTATAGATTTAGTTTTTCAGCTATAATTCCAGCTATAACTATACGATAGCGTATCTCTTAGGTACAAATAATTAGATATAGAAAATAAGCATAATCCAAATGTGACTATCATTGTTAATAATTTTTTTATGTGTAAACATCTATGCGCGCAGGGGGGTAAAAATCTATTTCACAATAAAATCACAAAAATAGAGCAAGACAAAAACGGTGTGACCAACGATTGTATTGGTGAAATGATTGGAGATAAAATGAAGGCACGATTTCATTAAGAAGTGTTTAGAAATAAAATGAGGGAGCGAAGAGCGTTATAAAAACGTTTTGAAAAATTAAAAACTAAAAATAAAAAATGAAAAATAGAAAATGAAAAACAAATAATTAAAAATTAAAAATGAAAAAAAAATAAAAATGAGAAATAAAAAATGAAAAATAAAAAAAAAATGAAAAATGATATGTGAAAAATGAAAAATGAAAACGGAAAAATAAAAAACAAAAGACGAAAAACAAAAAACAAAAAATGTAAATAAAAATGAAAAATAAAAAATAAAAAACGAAAAATAAAAAACAAAAACGAAAAATGAAAAATTAAAAATAAAAAATGAAAAATAAAAAATTAAAACTCAAAATAAAAAACAAAAAATAAAAACCAAAAAAAAATAAAAAACAAAAAACGAAAAATGAAACATGAAAAATGAAAAGTGAAAAGTGAAAAATGAAAACTGAAAAGTGTAAAACGAAAAACTAAAAATGAAATATGAAAAACGAAAAATGAAAAATTAAAAATTAAAAATTAACCAGTAATACTAAATATTTTTAAATTAGCAGATCAGTTGTTTGCTATAGGTAATATATAGATGAAAAGTCCCATAAACAATCTTTAATTACTAGATGTTTACACATATCGCCTGTGATCCGACTCACATGATTTTTTTTGTCTGAGATATGAAAAAGCTCATTTCGGATGCTATATTTATATGGGGACTAAGTCTAAAAAATTGACCGATCCTTATCATATATGGTAAGGTCACTTATTCTTTGCAAAAACATATATAAACCAAATTTTAGAAAAATCTGTGCAATATTATTGTTTTTTGATGGATTTAAGTGAAGATCGGTAGCAGCTTTATGTCGTGGCTATGACTAACAATTGTCCTATAGGATTTTAAAATGGATGTAGTAAACATACACAAACCCAACTTGACTGATATCTATATGATAGTATGGATATTATGGCGATTTAAGCCGATGTCATAGGAATCATTTGTATAGAGCATGCACAGATTTTCTCCAATTTTAATGTCTTTCATCCTATATGTTCATAGTTGCGACCTGTAGTTTGATTACAAGGTTTACATGGACACTAAGGCCGAGGCCACGCAATGAGCGGCAAAGCGGCGAGCGGCAGAGTGATGAGCGGGAAAAAAATAAAAAATATGAAATACTACTGAAGTGGCCACACATTGAGCGGCATGTGGGCGGCATTTCTGAGCGTCAGGAATAGAACTTGTTCTAATTTTTAGTTGTTTTCTGAGGGGCAAAGAATAAAAATGGCAAAAAAAAAATGGCTTTTCTTTGTTTTGTCAATCTGTAGCGCGATTCAGTAACTTCTTTTTAACGATAATTGAATCGTTAGAAAAAGAAAACAACAAAATTATCCATTTTGGTATTCAGTAAAATTTTTAAACGATATTGTTAAAATCGGCTGTTGTTGTTATTTTAACGACAACCATTTTTGTGTTGTTTTTTAATCGATAAAAAGTTAAAAAGGTTGAAATGTAGTCATTCATAAATAAAAATCATAAAATAGTGAAAATATTTTGCTTTTATTATAAAAACTTTTTTTATAAATTATAAATAATAACATTGACAATGGCATTTTGACAACTAATCGCTCACCGCTCTGCCGCTTGCCGCTTTGCCGCTCATTGCGTGGCCTCGGACTAAGACGGATGGACGGACGGACGCACGGACATCGACTCTGAGTCAATCGGTATAACAAAAGATAGGTCTAGCTCAAATATTTACACCCTATACTCAGTGTTGCCATAATTTGAAATTGAAAAGATGCTAAATTGACTCAAAATTAAAGGTGCTAATTTTTTTTTTTTTAATTTAATTACTTTGTGATTGAAAAGTTAAGTACTTATTAATTAATTCTTTGGTTTTTAAATGGAAAAATGGATATAAAACATAAGTTTCGATTTATATTTTTTTTAAATTTTAAATATAATTATTTTGAATTTCATCTGTAATTTCTTAAACATCAAAGTTTTTTAATTATAAATTAAATATTTTTAATTTTAGAGAGATTTGTTTTTAATTCATGTATAACAAAATTTTCATTATCAAAAGATACTAGTACATTACAGTAATTGGCTTATGGAAACTAATATTTCTGTGATGTCTTCATCTTCAAGTTCTTCTGGGCTCTAATATTTTTCTGACGATCGATTTTTATCAACGACATCGCTCGGTATGTTGTATGTGTAACAGCACTCATTTTTCAATTTCAAACCTTCTTTTATACGTATTCCAGAACATAATAACTCGGATTTTATTCTGTTTCAAGTTTGCTTTTAACTAAAGCCATTAAACAAGACGAACGTTGAACGCCGTTCGAAACTAATAAAAATGTGGATAACTCTTTAAATGGCCTTTCGGCATTAGAATTTTTGTTAACTTCAATCGATAAGGAGGTTGTATTCAGTGTTGTATCCCAATATTGTTTTGTGATATAACTCAATTGGATTTGAATTTTTTTTTTGTTTCAGATGATTTAAATTTAAACTCTTTTAATATATTGCTTATCAGTTCTTTTACCCGGTTTAATGTGTTTTGTATTGAAAATTTTTTTTAATGCAATTATATTCTTTGGCAATCGACTTTTTATTTCATTAAAAACTGTTGTACTTGTTTATATTATTTTATTTCAAAATGTTTTGTTATATTTGTTGAAAGAAACGAGCAGAGTGGTAAAAAAGAGTAGTACACAAATTCCAATATTCAATAGCACTAAAATTAAAATTATAAATTCAAAAATAATGAAAAAAAAATCAAAAATAGATGTTAAAAGCAACTTTTTATTAATAAAAGTTGCTAAGTTAGCCTCTTTTCATAAATTTTGGATGCTCAGATACAACAAAAGTTGCTAAATCTACCAAATAAAATGCTAAAATGGCAACACTGCCTATACTGATGTATGTTTGATATACATAATATTAAAAATATAACTCATACGTATACATCTCTTCTACTCTACTAAAAAATAATATATATACGCCCTGAATAGTTCACGAGTATGTTATTCAAAAAATTTATAAAAAAGGGGGGAGAATTTTAAATTTTTTGAAATTAGTACCACTTGATTTGCTGATAAGGGAAATCATCAATGGTTCCTGAGTTATAGCTGAAAAACTAAGCAAATATCAAGTTAAGGAAAAAATATAAAAAGTCATATAAAAGGGAACGCCAAACCCTTTGGATATGGAATTTCTCATCCCCAGAATGGCTGTTTTACAGTGTAATAAACTGGTTCTTAATTGTCTCTAGCTGTAATTGATATCAAGTTTCGTATGGTGGTTAACGTTTTTATCATAAGCGATGGAAACTTCGCACTTTTCGCGCTTGACTTAGCGTCTTTTAACTACCCACAATACACTATGATGGCACCCAAAAATTCACTGTTTTCCTGGCCAAAAAAAAAGATGAACTATTTCGATCTCTGTGTTCTGGTTGCAAAAAAAAAAAACAAGTAAGAAAATTATAGTCGGTCCAGACCGACTATACGATACCCTATACCATGCGTTTAGAGACCCCATCTCTCAGGCCCAACTAACTGGATATAGAAAATAAGCATTAACCAAATTTGAGTGGGATTTTTATTAATTTTTTCGGCTGCAGATATGAAAAAGTTCTTATCGGATGCTATATCTATATGGGGACTTGGCCCAAAAATGGACCGATCCTGACCATTTTTGGTAAAGTCTCTTGTATTTTGCAAAAATATATACAAACAAAATTTGAGAAGAATCAGTGCAATATTTTTCTTTTTTGATAGATTTAAGTGAAGATCGGTAAGCAGCTCTATATGGGGCCTATGACTAAGAGTTGTCCAATAGGGATCATTTTTGGACTACTGATTATTGGATATAATATATACATACAAACCCAATTTGACTAAGATTTGTATGATAATTTGAATCTAATGGCAATATATGTTGGTTTCATAAGGGTCATTTGTATGGGGGCTAGGTCTGAACATGGACCGATTCTCACCAATTTCAATAGCTTTCATCCTATGGCCGATAAAAGATCAAATACCAAATTTCGTCAAAATATATTCATATTTGCGACCTGCAGTTTGATTACAAGCTTTACATGGACACACAGACGGACGGACGGACATCGTTAAATCGAATCAGATAGTGATTCTGGTTCGATCGGTATAATTAAAGATGGGTGTAGGTCAAATATTTTTGGTTGTTACAAACAGCAGCACAAAGTCATTATACCCAAACCATTTAGTGGTATAGGGTATAAATAAAGTTGAAAGTGTATTCTTTTGATTTAATAAATAAAATTCGGAAAACATTGTATACTGTTGAACAGTCATAAATTTTATAAAAAAAAAGAAACACAATATAAAATGGTGAATACTTTTAGGCCCATGTGATTTAAGAGGCTGAAGTAGCTCGAAATAAGGATAATAAAAGGTATAGACTAATGTTACTGTTATAAGAGACAGTAGTCTTGTGCATAGAATTCCAAATTAATAAATAAATGTTCGTCCGAAAGTGCAACAGAGTCTCAACAAATACTGATGTTTTCCATCGCCTTCTTGTATCGTCAGATCCTTACATTACTAGAATAAGACGTCAACCTTATAAACATGTTTTAGAACTAGATGATGTCGTTAAAACAGCGATAGAAGATGAATAAAAGTCAATATTTGAATACACGTAATAATATTTTTCAGTTATTATATCGTTTACCTTGTTCCTGATAGTTTTTTTCATGGAAAAATATGGTATATTTCTGTAAAACTTTGCAAACATCTTTAATTCATATTGCTGATAACTTGAGTCAAGTTACAAGACTTTTAATGAAGAAACAAAAATTCGGGCCAAAAAATTCATTTTCGGGTATATGGGCTGTGAGCGACGGGCGTGGCCGATTTCTGTGAAACTCTCCACATATTTCAACCTCACAGCACTGATGACTTGTGCCAAGTTTCATGAGTTTTTGTAAAGAAATAAAAATTTGGAGGCGAAAAAATCTTTTCGGATTATATGGGCTGTGGGCGATGGGCGTGGTTAAATTTGATAAAACTTCAAATTTTTATTAACTGAATTGATAAAAAGCACTGATAAAAGCACACAAATTTCAATGTTCCAGGAGCTCTCTTTATTTTTTTTTTTTACAAGAAATATATGAAGCGATCACACTGTGCAGCGTACATACGGGTGGCGATAGTCTCTTGGTGCTTAAAGGATGCGTTTGTAAGAATGAGGAGGGCGGAAACCCTTCAACTTTACTTTACATTGTAGCTTTCATTGGTTGTAGAGAATAAACCGTAAGAATTAATCACGGTAAAACAATTGCTATAAAAAATGGCAATAAAAAAATCCACATAATATGGAACTTTTAAGAATCTAAAAAGAATCTAACCCATAAAAGTTTTTATTAAAACTCTTTCTTTCCTTATGTATATGAGTTTTGAATCTTTCAGTGACTGTGTGTGAATTTGCGTGATCATTTTAAAATTAATCTTTGGTGACAACAAGTCTGTGGACCAAGTTTCAATCACTTCGTGATTGTCCGTGACTATGCGTGACTGTGTGTGACTATCGTAAAATTAATCTTTGACCACAATAACTTTATGGACAAAGTTTCAGATCGATCGGATGAGGGGCAATGGGGTTTGAATCACTCCGTTACTGTGCGTGACTGTGCGTGACTATGTCAAAGTTAATCTTTTTTCACAGCAAGTCTATTGACCAAGTTTCAGATTGATCGGATAAGGGAAATGGGTTTTAAATCACTCCTTGACTGTGAGTGACTATGCTTGAATGTGCGTGACTATGTCAAAGTTAATCTTTCTTTACGGCAAATATATCGACCAAGTTTCCGATTGATTGGATGAGGGGAAATCGGTTTTAAATCTCTCCGCGACTGTGCGTGACCATGCTTGACTGTGGTTGACTAAGTCAAAGTTAATCTTTTTCGCACTGCAAGTGTATGGACCAAGTTTCAGATCGATCGAATGAGGGAAATGACATTTAGAACACTCCGTGACTGTGCGTGACTATGCGTGACTGTGCGTGACTACCCCAAAATTCATCTGTAGTCACAACAGTAATATGGACCAAGTTTCAGATCAATTGAATAAAGGGGAATGGGGTTGACCCAGACAGACAGGCAGACAGGGAGTATGAGTGAAAAGATAGAGTTCTAAAACTAACTTTAACGTTATATTTTTATTTTATTTTCCGAAAATAAAAATTTTCAATTTATATTTCCAAATATTACACATAAATTATAAATTTGGTTGGGTTAATAACTTCACTCTCTATATTTGGTATTTTCCACAGTATTCGATTCATTTATTCGGATATAAATACAAAAACAGATTACATATTTGTTTTCTTTCATTCAATTTTTTTCTCTCAATGTTTTTTTTATTCCATATATATAAAAAATGTATGCATATTTAAATAAAATTCATTAAATTTCATTATAAATATTTGATGAATTTTAAATATAAATGGGTTTGTTAATAAATAATTCTACAAGAGCTTAAAGGTATGCTAATGCTACTGAATTTTAGGCAATTCACAATTCAACACAGGGCGGTTAAAACATACTCTTTTTTGAAACCATCAATAATAAATACACATGCGATGAATTTGAATTGGTTAAAACTGATTAGCATACCTTTAGGCTTTTATAAAATTATTTAAAAATTAATATTTCATTTTATTTAATTTAATATATTTTTAACACATATTATACATAAATAGTATCATTCGGCATTTCTCATCCATATGATCTATGACTATGTCGTGTCATAGTGCGCGCTTTTGAAAATATAAATTTTATTATAGCCAAAAATTAATTCTAAATAAAAATTTGATTTTATCATATTAGCCAACCTTTATAAATTTTATGTTTATAATATCTGTGGTCACAAGCAATAACCGCCTAAGTCGACATAAGGACGATATGAATTATGTATGCTATCATATTCTACTAAAAACGTTTATATTTACTTGAAATCCCCATTTCTCTAACACTGCCTAATAAAAAGTTATTAATGAAAACATACTGACCTAAGTCGTAATGAAGCACCATTACATTTATATAAAAAGTTATTTTTCTCAAAAGCATGATTTTCGACTTAGGCGGTTAATGCTTGTGACAACAAATATGTTGTTATAGTATAATTAATTGTTGCAAATCCCAATATTTAGTTTTATTATAGCAATTTATACTGCTTTTGATATAGTTGCCCTAATTGAGTTACTTTAATATTTTTTATAAATAAAGGGTGATCCATTTCGAGGTTCCCTACTTTTTTAAAGGAAAAAATACAGAAAGTTCAATTAATGAGGAATGTTTATTATCATTTGAAAGAACATTCTCTGGCATTTATTTTTTAAAGATTATGTCTATCAAATGTTGACCGCGGCTACGTATCAGATGGTCCATCCGTTGAGTCCAATTTTCGATGACTCATTCGAGCATTTCGACTGGTAACTGGCGAATGACACGCGTGATGTTTTGTTCCAAGGACTGAATCGAAGCGGGATTGTCTGCATAAACTTTAGACTTTACATCTTGTTGAAACCAAATGTCGCCGAGACTACGAGCTTAAATTGCAGGCATCAAATAGTCGGTTATCATGGCACGATAACGGACCAAGTTGCTGCGAACGGCGCCAAATCGACTTTCCACGGTTTTCGTGTATACTCTCAGCTACGGCCGCTATATTTTCTTCACTGCATGCTGGACGTGGTCTATTCCATCGAATATTATCCAATAATGAATGCTGGGTCTTAAGATGGGTGATGCTGTTGCGAATAGTACGCTCAGTAGGCCGATTATGTTGACCATAAGTTGAGCGAAGTGCACGAAACACATTCTTTACAGTACGTGAATTTTAGAAATGAAATTGAACGATTTGTAAATGTTGTTCAGGCGTAAGTCTTTCCATGATGAAATGCCAAACAATACTTAACAAAAATAACATGACAGCATGACACGACTCATAGGTGATCTGTCAAAAAAAGGCTATTGAAAAAAGTATCTCTTCTTGGATCACCCGTTACTTTGCTTGGTAAGCGAAACTAAACTTGCTTTCGTAAATACTTTAATTTTATATGAATTACGATAATAATTAAGATTTTTAACGAAGAAACACTTTTGCATTGGAAAATATTAAAAAATTATAATAAACAAGTAAGAAAATTATATTCGGTCTAGAACGACTATGCGATATCCCTTACCATGCGTTTAGAGACCCTATCTCTCAGGCCCAACTAACTGGATATAGAAGATAACAATAAACCAAATTTGAGTGGGATTTTTATTAATTTTTTCGGCTGCAGATATGAAAAAGTTCATATCGGATGCTATATCTATATGTGGACTAGGCCCAAAAATGGATCGATCCTGACCATGTTTGGTAAAGTCTCTTGTATTTTGCAAAAATATATACAAACAAAATTTGAGAAGAATCAGTGCATTATTTTTGTTTTTTGATAGATTTAAGTTAAGATCGGGAAGCAGCTCTATATGGGGTCTATGACTAAGAGTTGTCCCATAGGGATCATTTTTAGACTACTCATTAATGGATGTAATAAACACATACAAACCCAATTTGATTAAGATCTATTTGACAATTTGGATCTTATGGCAATTTATGTCGATTTCATAGGGGTCATTTGTATGGGGGCTAGGTCTGAACATGGATCGATTCTCACCAATTCCAATAGCGTTCATCCCATGTCCGAAAAAGGATTAAATATCATCAAAATATATTCATATTTGCGCCCTGCAGTTTGATTAAAAGCTTTACATGGACACACAGACGGACGGACGGACGGACATCGTTAAATCGAATCAGATAGTGATTCTGATTCGATCAGTATAATTAAAGATGGGTGCAGGCCAAATATTTTTGGTTGTTACAAACAGCAGCACAAAGTCATTATACCCAAACCACATAGTGGTATAGGGTATAAAAATTGTATTTCCTAATTGTATTGTTCAGGTGGTAACCGAATTCCAACCAATTCTTTTTCTGTGTGAGGTTTCATATTGTCGTGATAATGTTTGTACCTTTCGATTTCTTCTAATTTAAAAAAATTTTCTCCATGCTGAGTATAAAAATTTTTGTAGTGTTTTAATATTATACTATGAACTCAGTTTACTCATGTTTGCTATAATTGTTTATCCTAATCTCCAATATTATTCTCAATACAGGCCTTTTTAAAACTACATATAACAAATTTCATTAAGTACAGGATAGAGCTCATCATCAAAATAATCAAATTTACCCATAGGTGCAAGTATCCTATTTCTTCAACTTTTTAATAACCGATATAAGTACTCAGAAAGTTTTGGACTCGAATGCCAGATTCTCTTTTTTTTTACTTCTGATAAAGCTGAGCTAAATTCTTTATATAAATATAATTGCCTTATTCATTGTTTTTATTCTTTAACAACGTCACCCCCAAAGATTTTTCATTAACAACGTTAAAATGAGTTTTCAACTCAAGTCACACATACCCACAAATGCTTTAAAAGCTCTTTCTATAAGCCATCTGGTTGATGCTACCATCGCAAGTTATCTTGGCATATCGGAACCTTTGTTAATCAACTTATATACTCGTATCTTGTTATATAAATTTTGTTCTACTGACATATTTGAGAACCAATTATGAGTCTCTTTTAACAAAAAGTTTAAATTAGGAGGGAGGTTGTCCAAATAAGTACAATATTGTTTAAATGAACTGCTGTATTTAAAAGGCGCTAAAAGCACTGAACAAGAAAAGCGAAAAATGCCAATTTAACGCTTTTTTAAAAAGACACTAAATCTAGTTTGCAACGCTGTTTAAAATTCGTTAAGTATTTTTCTTCAAATTCAAAAGATTTTTGATGTTTCTATACTCTCAGGGGGGTAAAAATCTATTTCACAATACAATCACAAAAACAGAGTAACACAAAACGGTGTGAGGTATGAGTGTATTGGTGTAAAGATCATTGCACCTAATTCAACAACCCTCATGTATAACAACGTTAAAAATTTTACAATATACAACAATATAACAACCAAAAAGTATAACAAAACCACAAATATAACAATATAGAAGTATAACAGCTAATTAAACTAGGCTAATTGTATAACAATTCGAAATAAAATAAAACATACTGAAAGCATAAGTACTTCCAACTTAAAAAAAATCTTTAATTACTAAATGTTCCCTGTGATCGGATTCACAAAGTTTTTTTTAATTAATTTTTGGAAATATCTTGTTTTTTTGGACAAATCCTTTGTTAAAATTGCTTTCTTTATTTTTTTTCCTTTCAATCTTACGCAACAATTATATATTATTCAGAGACCAGAGTATATTTTTCAAAAAAATTTTTTTGTGTTAAATCCGAATCTGAATGTGACTACAATCTGAACTTACGAAATGAGACCAGGAGTGGCTAGGAGTACTGCTGACGAATATAGTCAGTGGGCCGATGGGTACAATGGGGTATCTTAGATAACTTAGCGATTTCAAACTTTAGCAATTAATCGAGTAAGATAATATTTTGACTGAAGGGTAAAGGGCCACCAACCCCAAGAAATTTGGAGCTTGATTGGAAGTAGGTTGCTACGAGCATCAGATGCCGCTGGAATTATATTCCAGTCTAAATTCCCTTCCAAATCGTGGGGAATTGCATAAATATAAAAGAATTATGTCTTTCTTTTCTATAATTTAAAATATAGACCTTCAAACCGAGACACGTTCATAAATCATTAATTAACATTGTGAAAATATTCCCTATCACATGCTGAGCTTAAATTAACTTACCCTGTATTTATAAATTTCTTTTAATTTATAAAATTTTTAAACCATATGTTAGGGAGAAGTTGAAAGCCTCAATGGTAGGTTTACTTTTATTATTTCTTTCTTTTTTTTTATTCCAACAGAATTAAATGTCCTCCACTTTAAACTCCAACTCCATAGCCAGCTTATTTTTAAGGCATTAGACACAACAACAACGATCAGAACATGAGAAAAAAAAAAACTGAAAGTTCCTTTTTTTTGTTATTGCGTGTTTTACGGCGATTTTAAAGTTGGATTTTAATGTCGCCTTAAATTACGAAAAATAAAACTTAACTAAAAGAAAACAAAAGTAACTGAAATATACATTATTTTCATAGTTTACAAAAAAAAAACATTTCATGATGATACATTGTACTTAATGAAACGAAAGAAAACAAAAATGAAAAATTAAATCCCTAAAGTCAGTTTTAAAAAGAAAAACAAATACACATGCGAGTGGTATGAGTATTTTACTGGCATATATGGGTACGAGTAAGTACATAAAGTATAGACGACTCATACGCCATAACTTAGAGCCTAAAGTCAATGACTGTTTATTGGTTTCTGTGTGCGTATATTGGGTTTCAGTCAGGTCACGATGTAGACACGCTTACGGTTAAGAATTACTTTTAAAATGAATATTATCCTTAAATAGAAGTATGTGTTCATTAAATGTATTAAAACAATATATACACATTAGTCTGATGATTGCCAAAAAAAAAAAAAGACACACACACACACACACACAAAAAAACCTACATATTTAATGTATTAACCCATTAATGGTTTCAGATTTTACTTTTTTACTTTAAAAGCTAATAAGTTGGGAGTTTGATAGGAGTTATGAATAAAATTTAACATATTCCACAGGAATCAAATAAAAATTGTTGTAAGCTTTAACAACTGTATTTTCGATTGAAACAGAAATTTCAAAATTTGTACTGTTAATGCAACAGAATTGTGATCATAATCAAGTCAAAATCAATTCCTTCTAAAAGGAGAAGTCGATCTGGCGATGTCCGTATATTTGTCTGTGCGTCTGTCTGTTGAAAACATTCTCCTGTCCGCAATAGGTTAAAATATTTATCATAATCTGTAGCAGTTTGTCCTTTAATTTGGAGCCTCTAAACCAAATAGGTGAGGAACGGCGTATTAAGATGTAAGGATACTCCGATAAAACTAAGAAAATAGTGAAAAGTGTTTACACGTAACAGAACACGTGCTAGAAATATGTTTCAGCTATGCCTACACATTTTTGTTTGCTTGTTGATTTTGTTGTTTTTTTTTTCATACATGTGAACAAAAATGTGTATGCATCGCTTATAAAAAAAAAACAATCAAAAACTTAGTGCTCATTGTATTTAATAATTGCTTTGAATTAACAAAGCTCGAAAATATATAAAAATTTTTTTAATAATCTTATCTTATCATTGTAAAAAATCTAGACCTTATAATTTGAAATCCAACCTTTTTTGTCTCTTCATTTTGACAAACTTGGTTATAATATTGTGTTTAGAACATGGGTGAAGGGTTTCAAATGTTCGACACAGCCATATTTAATAATGTTACTTGTTTCCTCCCTTTTTTAAGATTCTTGTTTTTGCGTCATCGTGCTTCCCTTTAGCAAGTTCAAAAATATTTTTTCTGAAGTATTTATTGAAACTTCATATATAAAAAGAAGCAAAGTTTTCTATTAAAACAAGACTATGACCTGAAATGAAAAAGAAAATTATACGTTTTTCTTTCTTCTTCTTTCTTTTCGGGTTAAAAAATAATTTTAACGTATTTTATTTTTTATTAAATGTGACCCGGTCTATGAAAAGGTAGCTTATGACTCAAAAACAAAATTTCGGGAAATCAGCTGTTAAAGATAAACAATGCATTTCGTCAGTTTTTTTTCGTTATCTCGTTGGTGTAATTGTTTCTGTAGGTCTTTTCCGTTATGAACTAGTGAATAATGTCTGTCGATGAAGAATTTAGCGAGGTTTTTCAAAAATATTTTGGTGAAAATGAAGAGAATGATGATGATTCTTTCGATCAAAGTTTTTTACAATGGTTTTTACAATGGACTTGTCTACTATAGAGCAAAGAAAAGGAATTGGGGAATAAATTTATTTCGGAAGATTGCTGTAAAAAGAAATGCCAAAAAAATGATACCGCGAAAGATAATAGCAAATGCAAGGAACAACTATCTAGAATTATTAAAACATGAACTTGATTTGGTTATGCTGAGCCATATCGAATCAGCAATAATGTGCACAGACAAACTTAGTACAGCTGTATTGTCGAAAAATGTCTTTTGACATGAATGGGACAGTTATTTTAAACCATTCTACAAGCCACTTGTTGGTATTACACAATTCCACCATTTTATAATGAACAAAAACTCTTTAAAACCCAAAAATTTGCGGAGAGCGAGGATGTTGAATCATTTCAACTGTCATTAATCCCAGTTGATGACAACAAACCCGAAATTATGCAACCAGTTGGTTTATCTCTGCAGCGTCAGTGGTACATTTATCAGAATCTCAGAAGCCTGGTTTCAGATGCCATGAATGCGGATATTTTGGATCCATTGCCATCGGAAAAAATGCCATCAAAAAAATCTGAAGATGCTTTACCAGCCACAAAAGTTGCATCGAAGAACCAAAGGCTTCATCCTCAAAACCTGTAGCTTCATCGTCGAAACAGAAACCGAAACCTATAGCTGCATCGTCAAATCACGATCCAAAAAATAAAAAACTGAAGAACCTGCGAATTCAACTCTAATAAAAAAAACAAGAAAACCTAAGGCCTCTTCTCCAGATGAAGATTCAAAAAAACGAGCAACTTCAAAGGTTTCAAACAAGTATGGCGGCGAAGAAAACTACTACATATTGCTTAATAAATATTTTTTGTGCAAAAAGCTTGCTTTTTTGGTAAAATCATTTTTGTAGCGCTCAATCCTTTTTTCATTTTCAACTCCATGTATTATCTTGATCCTCGATTTTCAATAAAATTCTGTTCTTCTTTCATTTGTGCTCTTCTTTCTCTACATTTTTAGTACACTTCTAAGCAAGTTAGGACTTTCTGATTTTCACCATGTGAAAGAGCGTCTCAAAAACTATCCGAACCAAAATAAAAGTTAAAAATAATTTTTTGAGTCATAAGCCACCTTTTCATAGACCGGGTCACAAATACTAAATGATCTCAAATGTACAAATAACACTGTTAAGTATTTTCGGGGTCATTGTCCCAAGTCAGTCTTCTCAAGCCAAACTTTATTTTATTAACATATAAATATTTTTTCTTTTCTACATGCTTTGTTTGCTTAGTTTTTCAGCTAAAATTTAGGAAAAAATTGGTGGTTTCATTGTTCAGCGAATAGCTTCAGAAAATCAAGTTGAACTAATTTTATTGAATGAAATCTTCAAAAATTGTAATTTTCCCCTTTTTTTAATCAAATTTTTCGAATACATAACATATTCAGGGCGTATGATTATTATTTATTAGTAAAGAAGATGTGATGCATACGTATGAGTGATATTTTTCATATTAAATCAAACATACGTGTGTATTTTTATTCTGTTTTCTCTTTTTTTTTAAATGAATATTTAATAAAATTGATTTATTTAAACCTTAGAGAAATCATCAAGTTTGGCCCGAGAACTCAAAACCGTTTAGACATTTTTCTATACTGGCCTAGTACTTTCACCCTGACTGGGAACTTCTCACCACCAAGAATGGCTGTTGCACTGTGTAATACATATATAGGTTTCCTGAAAATTCATA
Source organism: Cordilura impudica (assembly GCA_963682025.1). NCBI lineage: Eukaryota > Metazoa > Arthropoda > Insecta > Diptera > Scathophagidae > Cordilura > Cordilura impudica. The sequence goes on from OY821520.1 coordinate 31,863,894, forward strand.
AAAATAGCTAAATTTTTTTTACAAATCTATAAATACCGCTTTTACTTGCATCTAATTTTGTGTCTCTTATTAATCGAACTAAATCTTAAATACTTAAAGTTTTTACCGAAAAATGGTAAATCTATTCTAAAATAATTTTGGTTTGTAGACTGTCTTAACACAAATACTTAATTTTCTATATATTCCTCAATTTATAACATTTTTAAACGGTTACCCCTTTTTGGGTTAATAACTAGTTAAAATCTATTTCGCTCCCCTTTTTAACATCTTTGTTAGGAGTTTTTACACAGATTCTAACTAGTAGAACCGTTAACGGTACTTGTAAACATTGTTTGTCACAATCTTACATCCTTAACTAATAATAATTAGTCTAGTCTCTTTTTGGCTTTCCATCGTACCACTACCAGAAACCTGCGATTTTTTTCCATATATCACTTTTTTGTACAAAAGGTAAAATTTAAATAAACGTATTTGAGAACTTTTATCTCAGATATAAATAAATTGAAAATAGACCAAACATAGACCAAAAGCGATTCTAGGATGGCCACAGTGATCTGCAATTTAAACTGGATCGTTCCCCTTTATAGGAACTGTCAATACCAAAAAAATAGATCAAAAAGTTTAAAACCCTTTTTTAAGCTTAAAAATTTTTATGTTTTATTCATTCAAAAAAGAAAAAATATTTATAATATTAATAGGCCAGGCGATTTCTTGTGACTGATGTTTTGTTTTACCATTTTATCCCGATTCTGACAAAACGTATATTATTTGAAAGGTATTTCTTTTTAGCCGTTTTGCAGCTTTACAGATTTTTAAAATTTTGTCATTTACTTTGAGTAAATTTAAATTTGCTACTAAAATTATACAATGCTATGAGTGTGTTTATTAAATTTGTTTATATGTTTGTAATAATAATGAGTTTGTTTTTGTGTTGATTTGTGAATTGGCTATAATTGATTACCAGACTTTTAGGGTCTTTATTTAATGAAAAAATATAATTTCCTAGAATTTGCGCTTGAATTTCGAGGGCTGGAATCTGCTAGTTAACATAAAATAGCTTCACTTCAGAAAAAAGTAACAAAAGTTAAAATTATTTATTTCTATGCCGTCGAATAAACATTGGAAACCTTTAACATACAATAATTGGGAGATTTTCCTTTTATTTCTGGTTTCTCAATTTTGTTGACTATCCATTATTTTCTCATAACGCCGAGGATTGGAGTCAATTAAATTGTTGATGATATCCACTGAAATTTTGTTTGTGTAATTTCGTGTCTGTATTTTTCGATCTACAATTTCCCATAGATTTTCTATGACATTGACATCTGGTGATGGGGCTCGCCACTACAAAACATTATTTGCAATAATTTGTAACCATTCGGTTACAACTTTAAAGATGTGTTACTTTCCTCTGCGTATCATTGCGTCATTTATAAATTGGATGTATCTTTTACTACATGAATGGCCCAAAAGGCAAGCCCATACCATAATATTGGCGCCGCCAATAAATTTGGACTCATCTGAAAAGAGAACAGTATTCCAATTCCGTTTTGATCAGTTGATATGTTCTTTAGCAAAATATATGCGAGCCCGACGGTGTTTTTCTGATATCGAATGTTTCTTCATAGGCCGGTGACAATCAAGAAAGAGTCCGAGCACATATTTTTGGTTTCAGATTGTTAACCACCTCTTTAGGTAGCATTTTTGGAAATTTGTTATGTGTAAACATCTATACGCCAGGGAGGTAAAATTCTATTTCACAATACAATTGCAAAAACAGCGTAAAATATAAGACGTAGGACAACATCGGTGTGACTTATGATTGTATTGGTGAAAAAATTATGATATATAATAACCTTTTTGTCGCTGTTGAAAAATAAAAAATGAAAAATAAAAAATTAAAAATTAAAAATGAAAAATAAAAACATATGGAAACAAATAAAAAATGAAATATGAAAAATTAAAAATGAAAAATGAAAAACAAAAATTGAAAAATGAAAACCGAAAAACTGAAAATTAAAAAAAATGAAACATGAAAAATGAAAAACGAAAAATGAGAAATAAAGAACGAAAAATAAACAGAGATAAAAATTAAAAATAAAAAATAAAAAATGAAAAATGAAAAATGAAAATGAAAAATGAAAAATGGAAAATGAAAAATGAAAAATGAAAAATGAAAAAAGAAAAATGAAAAATAAAAATTAAAAATGAAAAATAAAAAATAAAAAATAAAAAATAAAAAATAAAAAATAAAAAATAAAAAATAAAAAATAAGAAATAAAAAATAAAAAATTAAAAATAAAAAATAAAAAAAACATGAAAAAAAATAAAAATAAAAATTTAAAAATTAAAAATGAAAAACAAAAATAAAAATAAAAAATTAAAAATTAAAATTAAAACAAAATTAAAAATGAAAAAGAAATGCAAAATATATAATGAAAAATTAAAAATGAAAATGGAAAAATAGAAAATAAAAAATAAAAAACGAAAAGAAAAATTAAAAATGAAAAACGAAAAATGAAAAAAAGAATGAAAAATTAAAAATGAAAAATGATAAATGAAAAATAGAAAATTAAAAACGAAGAATCAAAAATGAAAAACGAAAAATGCAAAATTAAAAATTAACTAGTTGATATAATAAATAATAATAAATAGTTTTCTATTAGCAGAGCCCCTGCAGTTGTTTGCTTTAAGTGATAGATAGATGACGCTTTCTGTTTGATTTTAAAAAAGTGCCATACAAAATCATTAAAATCATTAATTACTAGATATTTGCACATCTCCCCTGTGATCCGACTTACATGATTTTTTTTACCCTGTCGTTGACTCGATTTACCAGGCCACCCGCCTAAATGTTGTATATCTTGAGTATTTTTTAATTATAGATTTATTCATACAATATTTTTTACAAATTTTTGTTTGCTTAAGATAGGCAGTCAAATCATCAATTATTCTGCCATTATTTTATAATAATTAATTTTAAGATTAAATCATTGAAAAAGTCAATTGCGTTTAAGAAACAGTTAAAAGAAATTTTCAGAAACATAATATAACGGTAAAGATTTTAAAACTTTTTTTCACCATCTTCTATTTTTATTGTGTTTAACCAACTCGGTCACAGAGAGTTGAAAAATTTCCATTGTTTTGTCAATCCTTTTTCATCGTTTATCTATTTAATTGTATTTTTTTTTAAAACAGATTTTTTATCTTTCGATACCACCAAAGGGTGATATCGCAAAAGACTTATGATTTAATGCGAAATTATTAAAAAAAAAACAAAGTTAGCTTTTGTAAAAGTCTCCAATGTATTGTCACCCACTGTATATGTCTGTATATACCTGAGACTATTTCAACTGAAATAAACGGTTTATAAGTAAATTCTTTAAACAATTCTTTTTTTGTGTTCTACACACAGAGAAAGGATTCCTTGTGGCAACTGAATTTGTTGCCAACCGAATTTCGATCAAACTAACAATCGAACTGTCTATTAATAATAACAATTACGATTCTGTTTTCTTAATATTTGATTTCTGTTGATTCACTCGAAAATAGAGTTGTTAAAATTTTGAATAATTCGGTTAGTAAATTATTATACTGTATGTACATTAGAGGGTTAACATATTTTTTTCACATGTATGCCCTGATACTAATGTTTTTTTCCGAAAAAAAACACACAATTTTTTTAAATTTTTTGACACTGTTGCTGTATTTTTTATATCGGCTATGCTTCACCATATCCTCCCCTTTTTACCTAAAAAATAAAGAAATATTTAATTTTGTTGATATAAAGAAAAACGGAATTGGGGATGTATGTAACAGATGACGTTACCTCACGCAGCATTTTAAAAAATAAAAAATTCATTGACTTACCATGACAGATCGACACACACAGCATAAATTTTTTAGTAATACTGTGTCAGTTAACTTTATTTTTTTTTTTCATTTTTTATTAGCAGATGATGTCGATGATTATGATGATGTCGATATTTACTTACTGATTACTCCTGTTTAGACTGGAAGAGGTTCGCTTACCATTTAAGAAAATATTTGTGGAACAAATTTATTTAATTTTATAATTTTTTTCCTTGAAATTTTTTTGTTTCTTTGTAACTTTGCGTGCTCAGCATCGATTTTGGGATTTTTATTTTATTTTTATATGCATACATATACATACGTACGTTCATTTGTGCTTATGTATACATAAATGGTTTTATTGTTTTTTTTTTTTTTATTACGTTCGGCTATCCTGCAAAGGTATTAGAGTATTTGAGTAGTCTTTTATTTTAGCATAAATTATAATAATCTTAAGAGATGCCCGCACGTACCTTTTCTGTGTGTTCATTATTAATGAACATTTATTTACCTCATTTCGGATGTTTTCTCATTTACATAACCTCGATGAAACCTGCTATGCATATTTCCAATTTTTGTGCGTTTATTTAGCAGCTATTTACACTTTATCTACATTTTAAAATTTAATATTTCAAAATTTGCCATCCATCAATTTTACAGAGTAGAGAAAACAAAACTGTCACTTTAAAGACACAACTTGAAATTCGTTAATTTAATTTATCGTTTAAATTTCGTTAAATTTTAAGGTATATTTTTTTTGTGATTTAAATTAAAGATTTAAAATTCTACATAATTGAAGTTATAAACAGATTTTGTTATATTAAAAAAAAATTTTTTTTGGACAATTCAGGTGTTTGGCTTATGGCAGTATTTCATTCATTATTTTTTTTTTTTACTATTTCTGTTGCATTAATACAGTAGCAACTATATATATATTACGTTTTAAAAATTTAATTTCATATATATTATCGCCAACAAAACTGTTTAACCATTTTAAACAACGTTTAAGTGCTTGTGGTCATATTTCTGTTAAATTAACAATTACATTTGCAACAAAAACGAAACAAATACCTCAAGCATTCATTTCATAAATAAATACTCCAAACATACATACAGTATATCCACTTGTAAATAATTGCCGTACTCCACTACTATTCCGTACATTACATTTACATGTTTTGACGGTTTTATTGGCCATTTTATTATGCCTTGATATGCGTTTTAAAAATGTTGTGTTTTTTTTGTTCGTTAATAAGGTTATTATATTTTAATTGTGGGTTGCAACACACTGTAACCATAAATTAGAGTAATTTTCTTTGTTCCACCAGCAGGACACAATTAATATATGTCCCGCCTGTTTATATTATGCAACAATTTGTTTGTGCGTCTGTACTTGAACTAGAACCATCTTTTATCATCGATAAACTACTTTCTCAGTCGAATTAGTGCTATTCGTTCGTCCCTATTTACTTCGGTGTGTGTGTGTGTGTGTGTGTGTGTAGTAAAACCAGGGCTGTGGAGTCATCAGAAAAAAGTTCGAACTCCGACTCGATCCGCTAATATTTTTAAGGTCCGACCCCGACCCCTACTTCTACTCCAAATCGGACTCCGATGCTAAATGTATATGGACCCATTTCTAAAAATAGTGATATTAATGTTGTAAATCAATATAACATTTATTTTTTTTTTTCTTTATATTTTATTTATTTTTATTAATAATTTTAATAATAAACAAAATACTATAAGACCGGAAATTTAAAATAGCAAAACTTCAAATTGCAAATCTAAAATAAACAAGTAAGAAGATTATAATCGGTCTAAACCGACTATATGATACCCTGTACCATGGCTTGGAGACCCTATCTCTTCAGTCTAACTAATTGGATATAGAAAATAAGCATAAACCAAATTTGAGTGGCATTCTTATTAATTTTTTGGCTGCAGATATGAAAAACTTCATATCGGATGCTATATTTATATGAGGAATAGGTCGGAAAATGGGCCGGTCCTGACATATACAAACCAAGTTTGATAAAAATTTGTGCAACATTTTGTTTTCTTTTTGATAGATTTAAGTGAAGATCGGGAAGCAGCTCTGTATAGGACCTATGACTAAGAATTTTCATATATAGGGTTATTTTTGGACTACTGATTAATGGACATAATGAACACATACAAGCCCAATTTGAGTGAGATCTATATGATAATTTAAATCTTATGGCAATTTATCTCGATTTCATAGGGGTCATTTGTATGTGGACTAGGTCTGAACATGGACCGAATTTCACTAATTTCAACAGCGTTCATCCTATGGCTGACAATAGCTTATTTACCAAATTTTATCAAAACATATTAATATTTGCAACCTGTAGTTTGATTACAAGGTTTACATGGACACGCAGACGGACGGACGCACGGACATCGCTAAATCGACTTAGAAAGAGATTCTGAGTTGATCGGTATAATTAAAAATGGGTCTAGATCAAATATTTTTGGTAGTTGCAAACAGCAGCACAAAGTCATTATACCCAAACCACATAGTGGTATAGGGTATAAAAATATATATAACTATTTAAATAATTTTATAAAAGCCCAAAGGTAGGCTACCCAATTGTAGCCAATTCTCAATTCCACACTTTTCAAATAAAATTCATTAAATTTCATTATAAATATTTGTTGAACACACAGAAGATATATAAATGGGTTTGTTGAGCGATTATTTTAAAGGAGCCTAAAGGGATGCTAATCAACTTTAACCAATTCACAATTCAACACTAGGCTTTTGATATTGTTTTTTATATGTTTTATGAATGTGTTAGTGGAAACTTAAAATGAGCATTTCTCCACAAAAAAATGTTCCACACCATGCAAATCTGTAAATTTGGTGGACAGCTAAAAATAAATACCTTTCAAATGAGGTATGTTTTGTCAAAATCGGTTATTAAATATAATTTTTATAACGGTCACAAGACATTGACTTGCCTATTAATATTATAGATATAAACTATAATTTTTTATAACCCAAACAAATCGATTTTGTTAGATTTATTGTCATTTTTCAGACATATTGCAATTACTACTGTAATTAATATGCAAATTTTAATTTTGTTTAAATGGTGCGTGGTAGAGAAGAAGAAAGCATATATTTCAAAAATTCATAACTGCACTGTATTCTTAATCGGACCGGTTTCTGGCATTTCAGCCTTCATCAGCGATTTATTGAACATTGTGATAATTGTTATGTTTTAATTGAATAGATTGTTTCTATATGAAAATTTTTTCTACTTTTTTAATTTTGTGCTGAATATTATTAAAATTCAAATTAAATAGAAGCTTTAAATAACCACAAACATCTATTTTCAACTAGATCAATAACCAAGTATAAGTTCTACTAATGCAATTTAGACTCCTGTCCGCACTAATAAATACTACTCAAAAATTTTTTAAATTCCTTAACCCTCTTATATCATTTAATTTAAGTTCTTGAATGAACTTACTCGCATAAAATAAATTAAAAACTACTAATAAATAGTGATCTGTAAAATATTACGTCGCCAATTTGAAAGAATTTTTTTTTTCTGGCAAAATAAAAATATTTTAATGAATAGATTTTGATGAGAACAACGCTATTTAATATGTTGCAAGTCGTCGCACTTTCAGATCTAGCCCAATACACACGTTCACTTTCAGTTAGGTTTTTATTCATAAATCGATCGTAGACTATGTTTACTCCACGAGCAGTCTAATTTTAACTTTAAACGGATTCGTTGTGACTACCGAATTTTTAGCTAACTCAATTCTTGAAGTCCAATATACCATCATATTATCAATATATTAACGGTTGAAGGAAAATGTTTTATCCCTTTTTAAGCATGATGCAGGCACGTAGGTGTGTGAAAATTGGCATGGTTATAGTTTATATTGAGGAGAAGTGCCGAATTTTAAAATTTATGTATAATATGTGTTAAAAATATATTATATTGAATAAAACAAGATATTAATAATAAACAATTTTATAAGAGCCTAAAGGTATGCTAATTAATTTTAGCCACTTCAAAATTCACACGCCCTGTGAGGTATGGTAATCAATTTTAGCCAATTCACACGCCCTGTGAGGTATGCTAATCAATTTGAGCCAATTCACAATTAACACGCCCTATGATGAATTGTGAATTAGCTAAAATTGATTAGCATACATTTATGCTCTTATAAAATTATTTATTATCAATAATTTTTAATATATATAGATTAAAATAAATTTTTGAAAGAAAAAAACTTAAAGCAAAACTAAAATTTCCTAGAGTTTGCACTCGAATTTCGAGTGCTGGGTTGTACTAGTACTGTTGTAAGGTAAAGTTAAGAGTGATTTTTTGCTGTTTGGTTTTTCGTATTTAATTTTTTGACAGTTCGCGCTTGATTCGTGAAATGTCTCAAAGTTAAACATGTTTAGCATTGTCATTTCATCATACAAATTGTTGAGTTTTATTAGCAAAATTCGTATTCTTTCACAAATATTTTCCCGCACTTTTTACGGAAAAATTGTATTCACAAGTATCACATTTGGTTTGAAGAGCAACCAGAGACATTCGAAGTGCTGCCAATGCACACATACTGTTTGGTGCAGATTCATCGGTCCGTATTTCTTCAAAAATTACGATAGCTGCTTCATTACCTTTAATGGCACCCGATATCGTTCGATTATATCGAACTTTTTTACCCAAAATGCACGAGCTGAATCTACATGAGAGTAAGATGATGCTACACGCCACACAGTACGTGAATCAATTAACCTATTGAGAGATGAGTTCGGATAGCAATTTATTTCACGTTTCGGACCGGTGAATTGGCCGCCTAGATCGCTTTGATGCCTCTAGACTATTTCTTGTGAGGTTACGTTAAGCCCCTCGACTATATAAATAAATCATTAATATATAAATTAATATCCTAAGGCTTTCCCCATTAGTTTGTGAAAATTGTACAGCATTTCAAAACGTAGATGTGATGTTTTTATAAATACTTCATCCTCAAAAAATATTTATTACCACAAGACTCTGTCTTATGGTTTTTGCTATACACATTATACATATATTGTGCTGATAACCCTAGAATCCGTATTTGCAACAATGTTTTTATGCTGACGATACAGCAATGTTTTGCCACATACCATTCCTTTTAACATGCAAAATGGTCTTGATAAAGGTTTTACTCAATACTTTGTTAAATGGAAAATTAAAATAAATGTTGCCAAATCACAAGCTTTATTTTTTTGTAGAAAAACTAGTTCTTATAACCTCCGCAGAATAAATTTATTGTTAAACGGTATAGATATTCCCTGGTCTAACAGTGTTAAATATTTGGGTATTTTTCTTGACTGACGTTTAATATATAATCACAAAATTTAATATTGCTTTTAAAATATTTTATCCTCTAATAAATATAATATCTAGCCCCAACACCAACATTAAAATAAAAATTAGCAAGGCAATTTTGCAGACCCTTGCTCTATATGGATGCCCAGTTTGGGAATATGCGCAACAACACATGTTAAGGAAATCAGAAAAAAAACTTCTCAAAATGAGTACGAATTTCCCTTGGCACATTTCCATACAACGACTACATATTCCATGTAATGTAGAATACATTTTTCTTCGTATTGAAACAATATCAAGAAAATTTTAAATTTCATATAATGGTTCAAATATTGATTATATTTCAAATCTATTTGAAGTTTAAAACAAAAATGTTATTTCCTATGTATTCTTTAAGTTTTATTTTATTTGTACAATCTCTCAGTACTGTACCTCACTAAATATTTTATTCATTTTTATACCCTCCACCCCAGTGTGCAGAGAGTATATAAAAGTTTGTCATTCCGTTTGTAATAATTAGAAAAAAAATTCTAGACCCCATGAAATATATATATTTGTGATCCTTATAACAAGCCGAGTTGATGTAGCGATGTCCGTCTGTCCGTCTGTGGCAATCACGATGACAACTTCAATTGGGCAGCTAAGGTGCTCGTTTGCATAGAAAGTGATTCACTGACCTTCTGAGAAGTTTGCAATTTAAAATCGTTCAAATCGGTTGAATAGGGCCCGAGATCTGAATGAAGAACTAAAAAAAGTCTTGAAAAATATGATTTTCTATGTTGTTCTTGTCACGATCACGGCCTCAATAGGACAGCTAGGGTGATCATTTTTAGTGAGGATGATTCGCCAAGATCATGGGAAGTTTTCTGTTTCAAAAATCATTAAAATCTGTGGAACAGGTCCAGGGAAATCTCTGAAAAGTAAAAAAATATTAAAAATATGATGTTTCTATATACTTGTTGTTATTTTAACTGTTGTATTGTTGTCATAGCTGGACTTGTTGTTTTTGTGATCGTTGTGGTAAATCTAACCCTTTTTTTTTATCAATTCTGGTAGAAAAATTATAAAGTTTCCATTGTTTTTCCATCACTAAAAAAATTTGTTATATAATTTTTGTCATCGCCACGAGCCTACATGCAAAGTTTCAGATCGATTGGGTAACAGGAAGGGGTTAAAAATCAATCCAAAATTTTTGCGAAAAGCAGACACTATGAGTTAATATAAAGGGAGTAAAGTTCACCAACATCTAAGGTAGATAAGGTTAAACTAGCTAGTTGCTAATAAAAAAAAACAATGTAAATTAACCAAACAAAATTTTATGTATTAATTTATTTAAAGAAAAACACGAAAATAAATTTTGATGTTGTATTTTTGTGTGAAATATTTACATGCATACATATATTAAATAACAAAGTAATATACATATATTCTGAACATGTATATTCATAATAACCGCATGTTAGAAATAAATCGGTATATTATTTCATTTATATAAAATTCTGCAATATGTATTTTGTTTTAGGGAAAATACATTTCTTTTGTATTAACAGAGTGTCACTTCATTTTGCTCAGTGTTGCTATGCCATAGTAGATGGCGCCGCAATTTATATTCTAATTAGCTTTGCAATCGTTATTTCAATTTTAACATGAATGTTAACATTTTCAATTAGATACACAACAATGTTAAGAGCATACAAAGAGCCCTACATAGATGTATAAAATTATTATTCTGCTTTACCTACAAATTATCTGATTGCGATTACATATAATTTTTAAAAATTTTTTATCTATAATATTAATAGGTTAGGCGATTTCTTGTGACCGATGTTTTGTTCTACCATTTTGTCCCGATTTTGACCAAATGTTTATTATTTGAAAGGTATTTCTTTTTGGCCGTTTTGCAGAGTTACAGATTTTTTAAATTTTTTCCTTTATTTTGAGTAAATTGCATTTAAAGTTGCTACTAACACATACAAATAATTATACATTTGAATTTAAAGTTGCTACTAACACATACAAAAAATTATACAATGCTATGTGTCTGTTTATTAAATTTGTTAATGTGCTTGTAATAAAAATGAGTTTGTTTTTTTGTGTTGATTTGCGAATTGGCTGTAATTGATTAGCATACCTTTAGGGTCTTTATTTAATAAAATTTCCTAGAATTTGCACTCGGATTTCGAGGGCTGGAATCTGCTCGTAATTACTAAAGCATGACTATTGACATAAATACAAAATTGCACCTTTTAAATTTTCCATTCAAATTTAAGAAAATGTCAATTCTAAAAAGTGGAATTCAGATTTCCAATTGTAAATTAGAAAATATCAATTGAATTTCAGAAAATCATATTAAAATTTAAAAAAAAAATTTTTCTTAACTAATAACCATTAAAAAAAACATCTCTTCTTAAACAAGTACATTTTCTTAAAATTCTACCCTTTTTTAAAAAGAACGTTTTCTTAAAAAGTATTTTTTTAAAGTACTCTTTTTTAAAAAAGTACCTCTTTAAAATGATAGCTTTCTTCTTAAAATTAATTTTCTTAGAAAGGAAACAAGGATCTTTTATATAAAATTACTTTTTCTAAATAATTTTTTTTTTTAATAAATTCTTTTAAAGTATTTTTTAAAAAAAGCACAGTTCCCTGGTATATGGCAAACCAAAAATTGCCAAGATTTTTAGAAACTTTTATTTTGAAAGACCGCATAATTTTAAGCTCTCAAAACATTGAAAAGTATTATTCCTTATTGACTATTGGTATTCTGTTGTAACGCTTTGAAAAATTAATTGTGACTCCATTAAGCATTTGTATTCTTAATCCCTATAAGAACTCGAGTCCATATAATGTCTTTTGAAATTACGGTCATTCAACAAAATAAACCATTTACCCGGGTAAAATTAAAATAATATTGTTTGTCGTTACTACGAGCAGGTTGGAATTTGAAATGGGTTAAATCGGGAATCACTGTGTCAAGATATGGTCGGTCTAAAATATGGAGATACCTCCAAAAATACTAAAAAAATCAGTGTATTTTCTGAAATAATTTGGTAGTATGTTTAACAAATTGTTTACTTTTTTAAATATTTTGTTTATATTTATTATCAATACTCAAACCGAGGTGGAGGGCATCAAAGATTCGGTACCGCCGAATTTAACACACTTACTTCTTTTTTTTATATATATTTGACATTAATTCTGGTAACTAAAGGATTTCAACTTATAGGACCCACGCCAGCATTGGGCTCCAGATGTGTGTTATTTTTATCCCGGCTACTTTTGGCTCAAATTCTTACATTAACAATACTATGTAGCAGCCATTCTGCGGGGGGGCTGTATGAACCATGTCAGTGTAGTAAAACCCCCGGGCCATGATTGTGCATTTTTTTGTTTAATAATTATCATATGCTCCATGGTTGTTCTGATGTTTTTCTACAAGAAAAGAAGGAAAATATATAAAAGGTCATAAAAGATTTTGGCCTGAGAACACCAATATCTTTAGAGGTTTTACTACACTGGCCAAATTTCACCCTGAATTAGAATCTCTTACTTCCCAGACTATGACCCCGAAAATGTTTCACAGTGTAACCAATGGACCCAAAGTTCCAAAGGTCTAAATACTGCAGATATTTCAACTTACATTCTATAGGAGGTGCCACGCCTTTTAGTCTGAGTCCGTTCATTTTTCCGTTTTCTGCTCACATTAATAACTTATGAACTTACGCAAAATTCTAAATTCTTCAGTATGAAAGTATTCCAGAGGTAACATGTCCACTGGTTCGACCCAGCCCATTTTTAGTTTGGATACAAATTTTTGAGACTCCCATTTGTTCGTTTTCTACCACATTTTTGACCAAACAATGCGCTTACACAATTTCAAGACCAATACATAGTTGAAAGACACTAGCTATCGTAGTTTTTCAGATAATTTGCTGCTTATGACAGGTGCCAACACATGTAGTACGATATCAACCATTATTGCTACAACTATTCACATTAATAACCAATGAACTCACACAAAATTCCAAACCTTTTGATATTATACTATTACAGATATATGATAATCTGGGGGGTGCCACATCCATTTTTGCCACGGCTGCTTACATTAAAAGTTTCAAGACTCCTTTTGTCACACTATTTCAGATATATGATGTATGATATTTATTTTGTATGGCAGCTGCCACGCTTATTCATTCGATCCCATTTTAGGTGGCTACTACTCAAACTAATAACCTGTAGACACACGCAAAGTTCATTACTCTGGCTTTTATTCTACTAAAGATGGTTGGTAGTAAAAATCCAAATTGTGTGGAAGGTGCCGCGCTCACTTGATTTATCAAAAAAAAGAGACAAAAGGGTCTAGACCGACTATACAATACTCTATAACATGTGACTAGAGACCCTTTCTCTTAGGTCCAACTAATTGGATATAGAAAATTAGCATTGTTATTAATGTTGTTGCCTTCGGATATGAAAAAGTTCATATCGGATGCTATATTTTATAGGGGGATCGATGTTGAATATAACTTTTAAGGCCACTTAGTTTTTGCAAAAACACATACAAACCAAATTTAAAAAAAAAAATTGCAATATTTTTGTTTTTTGATAGATTGAACTGAATATCGGGAATTAGCCAAAGTTTATCGACATCTATATGATAACTTGGATCACTTGTATGGGGACTAGATTTGAAGATGCGCCGATTTTCAAGAATTTCAATAGCGTTTGTCCCATCTTCGATAAAAACTTACCAAATTTCTTTAATCTATAATATTAATAGGCTACGCGATTTCTTGTGACTGATGTTTTGTTTTACAGTTTTATCCCGATTTTGACCAAACGTATATTATTTGAAAGGTATTTCCTTTTAGCCGATTTGCAGATTTACAGATTTTTAAATGTTTTGCTTTATTTTGAGTAAATTGCATTTAAAGGTGATACTTACACATGCATAAAATTATACAATGCTATGTGTGTAAATTTGTTAATGTGTTTGTAATAAAAATGAATTTGTTTTTTTGTTGATTTGTGAATTGGCTATAATTGATTGGCATACTTTTAGGGTCTTTATTTAATGAAAATATAAAATTTCTTAGAATTTGCGCTCGAATTTCGAGGGCTGGAATCTGCTAGTATATATTAATACTTGTGATGGTCGGACTGACGGACATCGCTAAATCGACTCAAAAATTATTCTGAGTCGATCGATATAATAAAAGGGTATAGGGCATAGGGTTTAAATATTACCTATTTTTAATTTCAGATAACTATAGAAGTTAGATTATGAATATCTGAAAATGTTTTTAATATAATAATATCTGTAGATATAATATTGACATCTTTGAAGGTTGTATAAAATCTCATCTAAAGAAGTTGTTACTTTGGAAACAATGCCCTAACAGTCATTGTATAAGTAGGGTCAGTTTCTAAGTACCAGAATCAGAATTACTTTCTGAGCGACTGTTCATCCGACCTACAGATTCCATATACAAAATGTTTTGATGAAATTTGCTATACAAGCTTTCATCGGCCATAGAACGAATGCTAGTGAAATTGCTGAAAATCGGTGCATATTCAGACCTAGCCCCATACAAATATCTTCTATGCGGTTAACTTAAATTGCCATAAGATCCATATTATCAAATAGATCCCGGTCAAGTTTGGTTTGTATGTGTTTATAGTCCAAAACTAAACTGTGTAGGACAATTCTTAGTCATAGCCACCATACAAAGCTGCTGTCCGATCTTAATTTAAATCTAATAAAAACAAATTATACAGATTTTTCTCAAAAATTCGGTTTGTATATGTTTCTGCAAAAAAAATAGTGACGCTACAAAATATTGTCAGGATTCGTCCATTTTCCGACCTAGTCCCCATATAAATATAGCATCTGATATAAACTTTTTCATATCATTAATCATTATTTAATAATAATGCCATTAAAATTTGCTTTATGCTTATTTTCCATATCCAATTAGTTGGAAATACAACACTTTTTCTAAACGGATGTTATAGGGTATCGTATAGTCGTCTAGACCTACTATAATTTTCTTACTGTTTTTTCTTTTTGTTTGTTTTTTATTTATTAATTTTGTCATTTTTTATTATGTTGTTAAAATCATTAACTATTAAGCTTTCAAATTGTTTTCCTTATTATTGTTACAATCTGCAGATTCAAGTAAGGTGAGCAGGTGGTATTTGTTTATTTGTTTGTTTTGTGGGTGGAGTTGGGTACAACATTATTATGGTGGTTGTTTGTGTTATGAATATTTAATATTTTTTGTACGTTGTCCTTTTCAAAACCATTGGTAGCCTTTTCAGGTATCAAAGTGGAAAAATAGAGAGGGTAGTATTGAAAGAAAATATACTATGTAGCATACTAAAACATTTAAAAATATCAAGGTACATGGGTTTGTTGTTAAATATTAAAGACTTGAGTTAAATTAAATTGTTATTAAGTAGTTGTGCTTGGTTTCCATAACTGTGCTGACTTGCTTGTGGCATATATATAATTTTCTCAATAGTTATTTGAAATGCAAGATTTAAAGAAAAGGAGCTTTAGTGTTTTTATTTAATTGCTGCTCTGTCATTTCTTATATTTCAACCATCGATATATCACTACAAATTTGACCTCAATAATATTTTAACTTTATTTCGAACAAAATTTTTCTCCAATTGCTATTCTGGAGATGTTTTTTTGAAAAAACACTTTATGATTTCATTTAATGGGCTTAAAAATCTGACATAATTGTTAACCTTCCCCCCTCCCCTTTTAGCCTCTTTATATTCCTTATAGTCCAGTATTCCCAAGATTATTTTTTTTAAGACTAAAAAAACTACATACACATATACATAAACAAATAAGTTTATATGCAATATAATTTCTTCTATAGATTTTCAGTTGGTTTTCTGTTGCTGCTACACCACTTCACCTCCAAACCACCCCATTCTCCTACCGTTGGCTGGCATTAATGGTTAAAAAATAATAATAAAAATAAAAAAAATTTTTCTTTTTTCATTAGACAGCTATGCTGGTCTAGTGGGTTGACTTGGCTTGTCAGGGTTGCTGGTTGTGTTGTTTGGTTGCTTTTCCGTTGCACACGTAAAAACAACAAGAATACTCGTACATAATATACATGAATAGTTATGAGCACGAGTATACGGGCATTGCATAGAAATTGATTATTACTCAAGTACGAATATTTATAGCAAACAATATTATAGCAGTACTATTTATTATATTAGAATTATAGTCAATTATAAAAACGGAGGAAATTTTTGCTCAAAAGGATGTCTTGCAGACAATCTTATTCAAAATACAGTATAAAATGGTGGGTTACTAAGGTAAAACTTACTTCAAAATTTAAACTTTGCTAAAGCTTAAAATTTAAAATATTAATAAATCAGTGTACTTGCAAAGAAAACCCAAAATAAAACGGGTAAGTTAAATATAGTTGCACAAAGTCGACTATGCGTCGTTTACCATGATATTAAGGATATAATAGAAAGTAAGCAAAAGCAATGTAACAACTAGGTCGAAAAAACCAGTTTTAATTAGTGCAACACTGCAACACCATTCTTGGGGGGTGAGAAATTCAAAGTCAGGGTGAAAGTACTAGGCCAGTATAAAATAAACCTCCAAAGGGTTTGGCGTTCTCATCTCAATTTTTGATGTGTAAACAAATATAGGCGCAGGTGGTTAAAAATCTATTTCACAACATAATCCCAAAAACAGCGTAACCGTGAGCGTAAATGAAATCGGTGTGACTTATGATTGAATTGGTGAAAAAATTATGATATATAATAACATTTTTGCAAATGAAAAATGACAAATGAAAAATAAAAAACTAAAAATAAAAAATGAAAAATAAAAGATTAAAAATAAAATATAAACAATAAAAAATAAAAAATAAACAATAAAAAATAAGAAATAAATAATAAAAAATAAAATATAAAATAAAAAATAAAAAATAAAAAATAAAAAATGACAAATAAAAAATTAAAAATGAAAAATAAAAAATGAAAAATGAAAAATTAAAAATAAAAAATGAAAATTGAAAAATAAAAAATTAAAAATAAAAAATAAAAAAATAAAAAATTAAAAATAAAAAATGTAAAATGAAAACTAAAAAATGAAAAATAAAATATGAAAAATACAAAGAAAAACTAAAAACGAAAAAAAAAATAAAAATGAAAAGTGGAATATGAAAATAAAAAATGAAAAATTAATAATGAAATATGAAAATTAAAAATAAAATATGAAAAATGAAAAATAAAAAATATAAAATTAAAAAATAAAAAATAAAAACTGAAAATAAAAAATGGAAAAATGAAAAATAAAAAAATAAAAATAAAAAAGGAAAAAATAAATAATACAAAAATTAAAAATAAAAAAATTAAAATTGAAAAATTAAAAATAAAAAATGAAAAATGAAAAATGAAAAATGAAAAATAAAAAATTAAAAATTAAAAACGAAAAACGAAAAATTAAAAAAAAATGCAAAAAAAAATTTAAAAATTAAAAATTAAAAAAAAATTAAAAAAGAAAAATGAAAAAATTAAAGATAAAAGATATAAAATGAAAAATAAAAAATAAAAAATTAAAAATTAAAAATGAAAAATGAATAATGGAAAATAAAAATTAAAAATAAACAAGTAAGAAAATTATACGATACCCTTTACAATATGTTTAGAGACCCTATCTCTTAGGCCCAACTAAGTGGATATAGAAAATAAGCATAAACCAAATTTGAGTGGGATTTTTATTAATTTTTTTGGCTGCAGATATGAAAAAGTTCATATCAGATGCTATATCTATATGGGGACTAGGTCCAAAAATGGACCGATCCTGATCATGTCTGGTAAATTCTCTTGTATTTTGCAAAAATATATGCAAACAAAATTTGTGAAGAATCTGTGCAATATTTTTGTTTTTTGATAGTTTTAGGTGAAGATCGGGAAGCAGCTCTATATGGGGCCTATGATTAAGACTTGTCCAATAGGGATCATTTTTGGACTACTCATTAATGGATGTAATAAACGCATACAAGTCCCAATTTGAGTAAGATCTATATAACAATTTGGATCTTATGGCAATTTATGTCGATTTCGCAGGGGTCATTTCTATGGAGGCTAGGTCTGAACGTGGACCGATTCTCACCAATTTCAACAACGTTTAAGCCAATAGAAGCTTAAATATCAAATTTCATCAAAATACATTCATATTTGCGACCTGCAGTTTGATTATAAGGTTTACATGGACACACAGACGGACGGACGGACGGACGGACATCGTTAAATCGAATCAGATAGTGATTCTGATTCGATCGGTATAATAAAAGATGGGTCTAGGTCAAATATTTTTGGTAGTTACAAACAGCAGCACAAAGTCATTATACCCAAACCACATAGTGGTATAAGGTATAAAAAGTATAAATGAAAAAAGGAAAATGAAAAATGTAGAATGAAGAATGAAAAATGAAAAATAAAAAATGTGAAATAAAAAATGAAAAATAAAAAATTAACAATTAAAAAAAAAATTATAAATGAAAAGTGGAAAACGAAAAATGGAAAATAAAAAATGAGACATAAAAAATTAAAAATAAAAAATGAAAAATAAAAATTGTAAAATGAAAAAAAAAATTAAAAATGAAAAGTGAAGAACGAAAAATGAAAAATTAATAATGAAAAATTAAAAATGAAAAATAAAAAATAAAAAAAAATTAAAAATGAAAAACGAAAAACGAAAAATGAAAACTAAAAACCGAAACACGAAAAATAAAAAATGAAAAATAAAAACCGAAAAATGAAAAATTAAAAACTAACCAGTTGTGACAATAAATAATTATAAATTGTTTTATATTAGCAGAGCCTCTGCAGTTGATTGCTATAAGTGATACATAGATGGCGCTATATGTTTGATTTTAAAAAAGTGCGATAAAAAAATTTTAATTACTAGATGTGATCGGACTCACATGATTTTTTTTATTAATTTTTATATTTATTTACATTTTCTGGTATAACTCAAGAACCTTCAATGATTTCTGATTTCATGCGTCAGCAAAATTGTAGCTAAGGCTTAAATAAATATTGTTTATTATATCAAGTTAAGACTGATTTTTTTGAATAAAAAAATAAAATTTAATTTTTTTAAATAAATTTTCGCCACCAACTCGTTAATAATCCCAAATTTTTGGCCATAAGCAATTGGAAACTAAAGCAAAAGACAGTTCAAAATATTTTTGAGCACGTAGCAATGAAACGCGTAATTTTTATTTCGAAAAAAAACAATGTATCTTTGAAAAATAACGTCTCTGCTCGTATTCTATGAATTGTTAACCATTAAAAATTACCATTTTTAAAATATTTCCTAGTACATCATATGTTTATTTCGTTTTGTACTATACGCATTTGGAACCGAAGATCTTTCATTGGTCTTATGCATTAAAATTGCTTTCAAGCTGCACACTTCCGTTTTTCGCTCTAAATTGAATGTTTGTACCTGAAAAACTAAGCAAAGAAACATCAATATAAGGAAAAATATAAAAGGTCATAAAAGTTTGGCCTGAGAACCTGAAACCAATTAGAGGTTTGACTATACTGGCCTAGTACTTACACCCTGACTTGGATTTTCTTACCACCCAGACAATGTCCCCAAAATGATCAACAGTGTTATGATCATATTAAGTTAACTCACCTACAGTTTCTAATAAAATATGTAAACCAAAGTTGTGTGACATTTCTGCAATATTTTGTATTTGGCCTTTATACTGGTAAACAAAAACAAATTCTTTTACCAAGTTTATTATTACATTATTGATCTGAGTATCTATAATATTTATAGGTAAGGCGATTTCTTGTGACCGATGATTTGTTAAACTGTTTTAACCCGATTTTGCACAAACATATCTTATTTGAAAGGCATTTCTTATTAGCTGTCCACCAGACTTACAGATTTTTAAACTTTTTAATTTTTTGGAGTTATGCTCATTTAAAGTTGCTACTAGCACATAAAATTATACAATGCTATGAGTATATTTATTAAATTTGTTAATGTGTTTGCAAAAAAAATTGCTTTTTTTTCTTCATTCGCAATAATAAAAAGTGTTGAATTGTCTAAAATTGATTAGCATACTTTTAGGGTCAATAATGTGTTAAATGAAAAAATAAAATTTCCTAGAATGTGCACTCGAATTTCGAGGGCTGGAATCTGCTAGTAATTATAAAAAAATTGGAAATAAATTTGGTCAAGACATATATTATTAATTTGTTTTGAAAATGCACCTATTTTCACAATTTTGTATGGCCTCTAAAAGTGCTGGGTGGTTACACATATGATCATAAACTCTAATATACTGATCATAGAATGGTATATGGTATAAATACAGCTTTAGATGACTCTTATAATTATTTGAGTGCCTCGTTTAAGTCAACTTTTTGATTTTTTTTTTTTTTTAATTTTGATATCAAAACAAATTTCTCGAATGAATAAAAACGATTAACAAAATAAAATTAAAAACGGTTAGAATATAAATAAGTAAGAGTTTTAAATTCGACTGTGCCGAATCTTTGTTACTTTTCAGCTGAGTTTTAGATTTAGATTAATATCTGTATTTATTTCACAATGTATAAAAATATAAACAAAATATTAAAAACAAATAGTTAATAAATTTGGTCACCATATTTCACTCCATATCTTCATACACTGATATCCGATTTACGCCATTTTAAATACAAACGTACTCGAAATACGGACAAACAATATTATTATATGAGCATAATTTCAACAGACAGACAGACAAACAGACGGATAGTCGGACGTCGCTATATCGATTCGAATTGTTATAATAAGGTGAAAGAATTTATATTTTCCTTTTGATATCGCAAATTCATTTCGATGTTTAACAAATGGAATGGCAAACTAATATCTACCCTTTGCACGCTGGCGTGGGGGGTATAGTAAATAAGAGTGTTAAATTCGCGTTGTAGAGGCAACAATGGGCTTATTCGGGCCATTGGGCATGTCAGTTTCCGTATAAAATAAATATTAATTGTCATATCTCTGCAGTCCATCTATTATATTAATAGGCTAGACGATTTCTTGTATATTATTAATGGCTCAGTGGAAATGTTGTTGTTTATGTAGGCTAGAGCGAACCAACGCTCGACGAATTGAAAATAAAATTTCATATAAAATGAAAAAAATTCTATATAGAAATCCATAACTCAATCTTATTAAGTTTTTTACCCTAAAGACCTCTGTGTAAATGCTGAAATTGTTTTCAGCTATCTTTGTTAGCACTAAAACTACGGGTCATTCTATTGAACGGCTCAGATTACCCATATAATATTCATCCTTAATTAACCCTTAAATTTATTTGTATACAACTATATAATGTAAGGTATCATATGGTCGAGCTGCACAAAATATACAGAATTTTCTTACTTGATTATTATTATTTTAATTCTGAATATTCATATTTTATTAACCATTTATTTTTCTTCCTAGAACCATTAACAGTTTTTCCTTCCTTCAAATACGATAGAAAATTTTCTTATGTCTGTTATCCTTATATTATAATAAAACCACATTTTTTCCATCTACATAATAAATTGTTATACGTTTGTATATATATATATAGTTTTTATTAAAATTAGGTTTCATCTTTATTCAGTTCATATGGCTTTTCTCATTTTCTTAACGTTGGCCTGCATTTTGGCCTTCGAATTTATATTCTAAAAGAGAAAAAAATTATATAGCAAAGATACACAAACTTTGTTTAATTTATATTGATTTTGTTGTCAACATGTATTTCGTTTAACATTTTCTTAAAAGCCTGTTCTCTATGTATATATGTGTGTGGGGATACCAAAATGTTTTCAATTATATTTATTTGAAATTGAAATGCATTGAAAAATATAAACTTTTTGTCAATTTGTACTTACATACTAAGTACTTTGTCCTTCTCATTGAAATGTTGTTTTTTTTTTATATTTATATATTTTTTGTTGCATTCTTAAGTAATGAATATGTTTATGGAACACTCAAAAAAAGAAATAGTTATGTTATTGAATAAAGTTCAAAAATTGTTTTGCCACTTGCAGTTCTACAAGAGATAGAAGTATTTATAATCTTAGTTTTAACTTGGGGTAGGCCCTTAAGGCAGTTTATTATTTTAATATGTATTAAAATAGTAGTGTTATATTCAAGTTCTTGTTTTTTGGTTTTTATTGAAAGTAATATTCAAAAAGAAAGAACTGATATTTAGTTTATAAAAGTTTATATTGGAAAAAGAATAGAAAAAAATATTGTAAATAAAAAGTTATAATTGCAAGAAGACCAATGAAGTATTTGTGGATATTTTTCTAAATAATCCTATTGCAAAGAAGTGATTTATTTGATCTTCACAGGAGCCATAAAAGACAAATTCCATCCTACGAAAAGCCCATTTTAAATTCATTGGTGATTATCTAACTTTCCACCACATCCGGATCCCAAGAATAACAAATTCTTAGCGTCTTTGGATGCATTCTTTTGCAAGAAACGTTAATTTAAAACTTTAATAATTTTTATAAAAAATTTAATAATTTATAAATTATTATAATTATAATTATAATTATTAATTTATAAATTATTAAATTTTCATTAGTTAGCTTTTTTAAGTAGCAAAACAAAATGACAAACCTAATAGGAAAATATAAGGAGTGAAATCGAATTAGTCTTAATATACATTAAATGTATTAATAAGAAAACCATGGACCTAGAGTTTTGATTTTTTTATTTAATTAAAATTTATTAAAGCTCGCAACACAACAAAACCTTTCTAAGGACTGTTTTTTAAGCCCGATAAAATGTAATATATAACATAAAATTGTAAAAAATAACATAAAGTGTTAAATTTTAATCAAAAAGATTTTTTTTATTCGAAGGATCAACATATGGCATTAATACTTGAAAAAGATTTGGGGCATATGGCCACCGTGGCTGTTCTTGACGAAGCGCATTTTTTTTTATTTATTAATCAACACTCAGGGGATGCCCCCTACAGATGCAGTGCATTGTGTTGATCTCAGGAAAATAGATTATAGGAAGGAGGAAAGAGGGAGTAGTGTGTTAATTTTTTTTTTTGCAGCGACAGACCAAAGCCTCTGGTGGGAATCGAACCCACGACCCCCGCATGATAGGCGAGCACGCTACCTACTCACCTACCGGGGCGGTTTTGGGTCACTATTTCGAGCAATACTGGCCGTATGTCACGAATAACACGAGCGTCAATTGTTGCTGATTTAATAGCATGAACCAGTAACATTACAGGAAATCTCACGAACTTGGAGCTAATTGTCTGGTCCATATCTCGAAATCAACTTTTTGCTAAATTTTTTATTTTAATAAGCCGGTGGAGCGGTGGTTGGCATGTATAGCCATCCTGTTGAAACCAAATCTTTTCCAGAGCAATATTATCCATATTTTTATATAAAATATCATGGTGCGGTAAAAATCTCCATTGACCGTAACGCGAGCTCCATTTTAGTTCTTGAATAAATACACGCTAATGGAGTCTGTAAGGTCTGCTGTGGACTTATCTGACTCCATATGGGGCAATTGTATTTATTAACAAACCCGTTAATCCAAAAATGAGCCTCATCACTGAACACAATTTTGCGATAAAACAACGGGTCCGTTTCCAACTGATCTAGAGCCCAATTGGCGAAAGAACGACACATATTATGGTGTCGTGGCTTTGATTCCTACACCAGCTGGATCTTATACGGGTGCAGGCCGCAGTGGACAGACAGCCCCAATTCCTGCAATCGACTACGAATCGATGAATTTGGATCTTCTTCCACAGTTTCGTTTACAAGAGCAAGATTCTCTTCACTGTTATTGCATCATTCAGACGGTATGTGGTATGAAATCGTTTCACAGTTCTACAGTGCGCCATAAAAATCACAAAGTCGTCTATAGACTGCGCGAATCTATGACTTAATTTCAAAGTAAATTGGAATACTTTGATAGAGTTGTTCAATCGTGAATCTATTCATGGAGATTTGCCAAGACATAGTGATGATAAGTGTTAAAAAGAGGGCGCAGTATGTCAGTTGGTTTAACAGCTAACAATTTCAAAAGTTCTATCGGAGTACAAAAAGCACTCTTAAGTGCTTGTAGTGTCCGCGCTTTAAATGAAAGGCACGATAATTAAAGGCAGACTAAAAACAGATTATTTCATTTATTAAAATATGTGCTTAACGGTGCTTAGGAACTGGACTTAAGGAATATATGATAATGAGAGAGTAATATTACAGGGTGCTACAACACATATGTTCTAATCATTACTTATGAACTTGTGGACCTTGTCCTTCCATTAGCGATTTTATAGAGGTTTCGGTCACTTATTTGATACAAGTAATCCATCTGCGTTTAAAATCTTCCACATTTTGGGACACTTTTTTGTGCTCATCAACTCACTTTTCACAAGAGGCCAACATCTCGCACCTGGCCTAACCTCCGGACAGTTTGGAGGATTAGCCTCCCTTGGTGCCGTAGTCACAGGATGTCACATTGGTCCAAATATATGTGAACATATTGCGTTGCAAGCACTTCTTAATATAAATTTCGGTATCTATAGAGCCCGTTGTTGCAAATGACTTAGAGGAACTTTTTTATTTTGAAAGTTCATCTCCTTTTGGGTTCTGAATTTATCTTCAACATTTCCTCGATTATTAGCAACATAAAAACGTTGACCCGGAAGCTGTCAAAAATCTGCCACTATCTACGTTTCGTCTGGACCATTTTGGATTTTGTGTAGTTTCATACCTACATTGAGTTTAACTTTTGAGTTAACCGGGCTGCTTTTCTACCGAATGTGTTGGGAGGGCTCTTCAATATGTTTTCTAATTTCTTGGCCTTGCATACATCATGTAGACTTTTCATTCTTTTCGAACCAGCTTTCCTATCAAAGATGCCTTCTAGAAACATGTAAAAAAAAAGTTTGGCAGTAGACTTATGTAGCACAAAGTTAAATTTTTTTTTTCTTAAGTATTCAATTATTTTAGAACTTCATCATTCATTTTAATCAAGCTAACAACAAACTATCTACTGTTTTTGGTTACTGATGAGAGTTGGTGACTCGACCTGAAACATTTGTATAACCTGTCATGCAGAATACAGAACAATTTTTGAAACAAATGTGCCAATGTGTTTTGCTTTATTTAAAGTAAATTAAATTAAAAAAAAATCACCTTATTTCATTTTTTGTTTATAAAGGCCTAGTTAGCTACACGTTGTTAAAATCTAACCCATCGTATTGTAACGTTGGCATTTAGTGCAATTATCAAGGTTCAGAAAATACACACATGAAACATACAATGTTCTGTTCAAAAGCAGCCAAAACATATCTTTATTTTCATATCAATTATGTGCGTTACTAAATTTTCTACGGTGCCCAACACAACCATGACTGTGTTCCTTTTAATATTTCGTTATTTACACGAACATTTTTGTATCACGTACTTTTTGTTTCAATCACACATAAACCACACATTTTTGAGTGTTGCTTTATTTGAAGTTCGTGTGCTGGTACGTGTACTGAAAAAAAAAAACAGAACATGTACAATAAACAGGTTCGAGTTCAGTTATATTTTAAACACGACTTCGTTCGAGTTCAGTTATATTTTAAGTCGTGTTGTGGCTCGTATTCTAAGAAAAAACAGAACATGTACAATAAACACGACTTAAAATATAACTGAACTGTTTATTGTACATGTTCTGTTTTTTCCTAGAACACGAGCTACAACACGACTTAAAATATAACTGAACTCGAACCTGTTTATTGTACATGTTCTGTTTTTTTTTTCAGTACACGTACCAGAACATGAACTTCAAATAAAGCAACACTCAAAAATGTGTGGTTTATGTGTGATTGAAACAAAAAGTACGTGATACAAAAATGTTCGTGTAAATAACGAAATATTGAAACGAACACTGTCATGATTGTGTTGGGCACCGAAGAAAATTTAAAAACAAACATAATTGATATGAAAATAAAAATATGTGTGTGTTGGTCTAAGTTATGTTCGTTTACATATATGTACGAGTTTTTTATTCAGTATGTGTTTTTTTCTGAACTCTGGCAATTATAGAAAGTAAAAAAACGAACCAGCATGTTGCTGTGTAAAATTTACCAAACTTTATCAGCTGTTCACAAATGTCACGTACAAACGTAGCAAAAGTCTAAAATCAGCAGAAGCTAATGACACGAGACGTTAAGCTTAAGTTGGGTAAGCACTTGCATGTGTTTTCCATAAGACTGGTTGAATCAGCTGATTCGCGCCGTTACCGTTACACGTGGCTAATTAGGCCTTAACTCTGAAACATCCAAGAACTGACAAGTGAAATATAGCACAAGTGTAGAGAGAACAATTACCAAAAACATATATTTTTATTAGAAATTATCAGGCATGTCACAGAAACAAATTCCGATCGAAAGTGGAATTGAAACCGTATTTGGCTTCTTCAGAAAACGTAAACCGACAAATGTTATCGATATGAAACCACTTTTAATTTCTTAAGTGGAATTGATATTTTAAGTAGCATAGATACCAAAAAACTATCCAGAACAACTTAAAATTAATAAAAAAAACTATTGGTTTATTTATTTTAGCAAAATATAGACATTTCAATCTTTAAAATGAATTTTATTACCAATTTAAAAGAAAATGATTTTTAGATGACGAAAAATACAAAACGTCGTAAACTAATTATTGCGACCTTTTTATTTCATACAAACCACTTTTTGTTTAGTGCAAAATATTTGTTTTTTCTAACAAAATACAACGCTGACAGCAAAATGGCGAAGCAAAACAAACGAAAAAGAAAAACTACTGAGTAAACATGTATTAGAAAATTTATTTTTAAATTTTTTTAATTTTTTTTATTATTAAAGGGGGAAAACATCGCAGTTCGGCACAAGAGAAAATTTTCCTTGAATATATGGAGTGCCATCAGGATATAGCTAGGGGGGTTTGTGAAGGGATATCAGGCTGTTGTGGAGAGTCATTGGGAAGACCTGACAGGAAAATTAAATTCTTTTGGCCCACCATCTAAAGATTTTTCAACGGAATGTTGGTTTCGTTCCTCTACTACTACAACAATGGATATGCCGGGCATTTTTATATTTTTATTTATTTATTTTATTTATTTAACACAACACAATCTTAAAATTTCGCTTTATATTCTTTTTCTTTCCAACAATCAGCTGTGTATTTTTCGTTACGTTGCCATATTTAATACACAAAAATATCTTTTTCATTTTTTTTTTCGATTTAATGAAAGCGACAAATTTCTGAAGAAGCTAAAACGAAACCGATCGATTTGGCAATACGGAATCAAATCGATTTCGATTTTGTTCTGTGACATGCCTGTATATAAATATGTTTTTTTAATATATGACATTAATATGTTATAATCATGACCTTTG
The DNA here is from genome assembly GCA_963682025.1 of Cordilura impudica. Classification (NCBI taxonomy): domain Eukaryota; kingdom Metazoa; phylum Arthropoda; class Insecta; order Diptera; family Scathophagidae; genus Cordilura; species Cordilura impudica. The sequence continues at coordinate 31,891,588 of OY821520.1, forward strand.
GCCTTTTCGAAAAAAATTTTGAAAGTCTGAATTGTAAAGAACCCGAATAAAATTATAGGATAATAAGTTTTCTAGATAAATGCAGTTATTCTAGATCATTTTAATGATGGCTTTATGATTTTTTTTTTAGTTTTTGTGGCGCCATATAGTTCCAATTTTAAGCGTGTCTTAGTTCAGTAAGAAATTCATTAAACTTAAAGAAGTCGAGGCTTACAAATGTAGTTCTGTAGTAGATGAATTCTGAACAGAAATTTTATTTCACTAGTGAGAAGAAGATTGATGGTTTTTATATTTACGAGTAATATAGACATGCTTCTTAAATTTACTTTTAATTCTGCTTTACAGCAAAAAATTTACGCTTTTTAAGAATTTTAGTAATAGGATTATAGCTCTGTCCTAAATTCCATATTCTTAGTAGTTTTGTGGAATATCTATTAAAGAATTTATAAATGTAGTTCTGTGTGGACTTACATAAAAATATAAAAATTTTGTTTTGTATTTATTGGACTTCCTTTGAAGTTTTGTGCCAGATTTATATTGTATTTTAATTACAATCCCAAACTTTCGTCTATTAACTTAAATTATTGCTCTTTTAGAATTGTCTTAGCTTGATTCTAAACCTGATATCTAGTTTGTAATTGTAGTTTTGTAGTAACTTTTTGTAGCATCTTAACTTTTTGTTTGTATTTTTAAACTGTAAATACTTTGTTATGTTTACTATTTTTTTTCTGTCTGTCCGTCCAATACGTGGAAAAATTTACACAAAGGTCTTGGCCAACACCCGTATAAGATCCAGATGGTGCAGGAATTAAATCCACAAGACCATCATATGCTTTGTTTTTTGGCCGATTGGGCTCTAGAGCAGTTGGAAACTGATCCGATATTTTATCACAAGATTCTGTTCAGTGATAAGGCTCATTTTTGGCTTAACGAGTTTGTTAGTGAACAAAATTGCCTCATGTGGAGTGAGGCAAATCCACACCAGATTCTAAAGACTACTTTACATCCAGAAAAATGCACCGTTTGGTACGGTTTGCATGCTGGTGGCATCATCGGACCTTATTTCTTTAAAATATAAGCCTGAGCATGCGTCACGGTCAATAGCGATCATTACCGCAAAATTACACTGATCCGGGTGAGGTTTGGTTTTAACAGAATGGCGCTACGTATCATACGGCGACCGCAATCAGCGAAATTATTGAAATTATCAAAATTTGGCGTTAAGTTAATTTCGAGAACTGGACCTGTCAATTGGACTCCAAAATCGTGCGATTTAACATATCTCGACTATTTACTGTGGGGCTACGTGCAATCAGTGGTTTATGATAATAAACCAGCAAAAATTGACGCCCCTGAGGCCAACGTTGTTCGTGTTATTCGTTCTATACGACCAGCAATGCTCGAAAAAGTGGCCCAAAATTGAACGTCCAGACTACACTTCATCCAGAACAGCCGCGGGAGCTATATACCAGAAAACATATTCAAATAATAATGCCAGGTATCGATCTCTCAAACAAAAAAAATTTTTGTTTCACATTTTATTTTTGGTGTTATGTTTTTCAATTTCAAGTTCTATTGGGCTTAAAAAAACACCTTTGAAAATAAATATGTTCAGCAAACGAATTTGTTAACAATCGAGTGGTTATGTATCACTAAATGAATTACTTGTTTAGCACAGCCGAACTTCCGTCTCTCAGCCGAACTTCTGATATCTTAAGATAATTTGTATAGAGTTAATCAGGAGTTCGAAAGCAGCTCAATAATATTTTCTAAAAATAATTAGTACATCTAATTCTATCAGAGCCATTTTTATACCATATACCAATATTTGATCAGGCTATAATGACTTTGAGCCAAAAATATTTGACCAATACCCACCATTTATTATATCCACCAATTCAGAATCCTTTTCTGAGTCAATTTAGTGATGTCCGTCCGTCCATACGTCTGTGTGTCCATGTGAACGTTTCGACAAAATTTTGTATATAAGCTTTCATCGGCAATAAGACAACGCTATTGTAATTTTTTAAAATCGCTGCATGTTCAGACCTAGTCCCCTTATCAATGATCCCTATGAGATCGACTTAAATTGCCATAAGATCCAAATTATCAAACAACCCTCCGATCTTCACTTAAACCTATCAACAAAAAGAATAGTGCACAGATTTTTCTCAATTTTGGTTTATGCATGGTTTTGGAAAAAATAAGTGACTACCAAATATGTTTAGGTTTTTCAACCTAAGCCCCACATAAATGCAGCTTCCAGTATAAACTTTTCAGATTTGTATTTACTTGTTTTTTTTTAATATGGTTAAATTTCTATTGAATAAATATTTTTGCTGAGTGTATATTTGTAAGTGTATTACATTTGTCTCTCTACATGTACCGTTTGAATCTTTTTCGATTGCGGATAAATGCGCCATTTTTCAAATACTTAAAATTTTTTTGCGTCGCATACCATTGCCATTGATTAATGGCTTTTACAAGTCTTTTGCCTGTTTTATTTTTTGCCCAACATCCAACAACAAATATACACATCCTTTTGGCGAGCTAAAATTTACTTTAAGCACCAACATATTTTGTTTCCAAAAATACTCTCGCTTTGGATATATAAATATTTAATTTTAGTTGTTGTTTTTTTTTTCGTTCGTTATGTACGACTACAGACTTTTGTGTCGTGTATGCGACACATTATTCCAGACATTCGTGACAGGAACCTCTGAAAATTGCACTCACTGCATTTACAAATTATATGTTTGTATGTAGCACCCGGTTCATTTTGCTATTCTTATACCAATGTTTTTTTTTTCTGTAATTTTTTTTAATATGTAACTATAAGCCACTAAATGTAGGATGCCAAAAAAAAGTTTTAATAGTGACACTCTCATAATTTTTTTTTTTTTGCATTTACTTGCCAAATTTTCTCATTTGTTACAAAAAAATTGCAATTCTCCACTGCTTCTTATTATACTTCTTTAGAAAATTATATATATGTATAAATTATATATATGTTATTCCATTCAAAAGATTTTCTAAGTGGCTATGTGAAGTGGCTAAATTTAACGTTACCAATTTCTATATCCCATAAATTGAAGTAGTTGTTATGCATTGATTATAATTTACATATTAATATGTTTTGAAAAGTCTAGGAAAAAATGTAGATACATACTGAAATATACATACGTGCCCATAATTATGAAAGTAGTCTAAGTCAAAATTAAAAAAAAAAAAATTGTTTATTATTTATTTTTTGTCGCATATTTTTAAACTAAATTAATGCAATATAATTTTGATTTTCTTTAATTTTTTGTAAATAAGTTAGAAATATAATTAAAATTTAACAAGTAAGAAAATTACAGTCACTCTAGACCGACTCTACGAGAAAGGGTCGTAGACGCAACTACTGGATCTAGAAAATAAGCACTAATGAAATTTGAGTGACATTGTGAGGAGTAGGTTGGATAATTAACCGATCACTACCATATTTGGAAAAGTAATTTATAGACTTAAGTTTAGATCGGGAAGAGCATTATATGGGGGCTGTGACGAAGAATGTGAAAACTAAAAGGATCTATAATATCAACATGGTTTTATGCCTGGCAGATCTACTACTACGAATTTAACTTTGGTCACCCATAACATATTAAATGCCATGGAACTCAGATCTCAATTAGATATTGTTCATACAGATTTTGCGAAAGCATTTGACACAGTAAGTCATAATATTTTATTAAAGAAAATTTTTGCATTTGAATTTCCTCATAATATACAATTATTTTTTAAAAACTTTTTAATTCAAAGAAAACTGAAAGTCTCTTTTGCTAATTATTATTCGAAACTTGAGATTAGTGCTTACTCTGGTATTCCGCAGAGTACACACATTGGACCGCTGCTACTTGTGCTCTTTATTAATGATCTTCCATCTGTTTTAAAATTCTCAAAATGCTTGTTATTTGCGGATGATATGAAACTATTTGCTAGAATATCAAATGTGGGTGGTTGGTTGCAGAATGACTTAATCGAACTGGTGTAGTGAAAATGAGCTCACAGTTAATGATACAAAGTGTTGTGTTGTTTCTTACACTCGCTGTTCTCATCTTATTTTATTTAATTATAATTATAGTATTGGAGGTAAAAATCTTAGTCGTGAAATTGAGGTAAAAGATTTTGGTGTTATATTTGATGTAAATTTAACTTTTTCTAGTCCTATTAACTTTATTGTTTCTAAAGCTTATAGCATGCTTGGCTTCATAAATAGAAATTCTAAGGATTTTCGAGATTATTTTACATTTAAATCCTTATTTACTTCATTTGTTCATACTAAACTCGAATATTGTTCAATTATTTGGAGCCCTTATTACATTACGGCTTTAAACCGTATTGAAGGTGTGCAAAAGAGGTTTACTAAAAGTATTTTAAAATATTCTTGGCATTATGAGTTGCCTACATATGAAGTAAGAAGGAAACTTTTAGGATTGCAATCTTTAAGTGATCGTCGATCATATTCTTCTATAATGTTTGTTTATAATGTTTTATCTTGGGACATAAATTCGGAAATTTGTGATCTATTTAATTTATACCGGCCACCAAGGGATTTAAGAAATAATCAAATATTTGAGGATTCTCTTCATAGATCAAACTATGCCTTAAATGATCCAATTACAAGGTGCAAAAATTTATGTAATAGTCTTTCTTCTGAGATAGATTTCCAAGTAACTAAAGATAAATTTAAGTTAAATTTATTAAAGTTTTATAACTAAATATATTATTAAATCTAAGTAATCTGTAAGACTAAATATTCTGTAGATGAATAGATAAATAAATAAATAAATAAAAGGTAGGGCGATTTCTTGTGAGCGATGATTTGTTAAACAGTTTTCTCCCGATTTTGACCAAACCCATCTTATTTGAAAGGTATTTGTTTTAAGCTGGCCACAGGATTTACAGATTTTTAAATTTTTAAATTTTTTAGGAGTAAAATGCATTTAATGTTGCATTTTTGCATTGCATTATACAATGCTACGTATGTGTTTATTAAATTTGTTAATGTGTTTGCAAAATATTGTGTTGAATTGAAAAATAGTTTTGAACATAACACAATAACAATAATTTATTAAATGATAGAATAAAATTTCCTAGAATTTGCACTCGAATATCGAGGGCTGGAATCTGCTAGTAATAAATTAAATTACACAATAATATCAAAATATTTCTTTATATTATTAAAATTAATATGTTTCATTTATTTGGATTTAGAAATATATGACTTAGACCACTTTGATAATTATGGGCACACATTTTTAAACAACTCTAGGCCATAACAAACTTTTTATTTTATTTATATTTCTTTTTATACTAGCATTATATAATAATACCAGGAAGAATATTACAGAGAATGTAAAACATATTTTTTTGGAATACTTTTAAAACTCAAAGCTTAAACGTATACAAAATTTAGAAAATTATTTATTCCAATGTTAATACAATAATAGTAAGGATTGCACGATATCGTACCATATGTAGTGAACAACGGCTTCTATGTCAAAATGTTATTATTAATTTCCGGAAAACTACAATAATCAACTATAACAAAAAAATTATTGGCTGGAATGCGGTAACCTTAATTGCGGTATGATTTATTATTATTCTTGAATATTTAGGGCCGTATTCCCAAAAATTTATGTGTACTTTAAGTATACTTTACCAACAATTTTGTATGAAAAACAAACAATAAAGTCTACTTGAAGTACGCTTTAATTGATAATATTATATTGATATTCTTCATGTACTATCATACAAAAAATAAAAATTATAAAATAACGGTATCAAAAACTGTAATATTAGTTGCATTTACCAATAAAAGTATTTACGAAAATATTTAAGCCGAATCAACTGTAACAACCTAATTTAATCCTGTATTAAGCGAAGTTATAATAAATATTGGTGATCACAATATCATATTTTAAGCCGAATATATTTATTAAGATATTATAAAAAAATTATTGATTAAAATACAACAAATAAAATTTGATTCAATAATATTCTTTCGGTTATAATAAAAGAAGCTCAAACTTCTAACTTGTTTTGTTATTTCTAACTGAAATGAAATTCCATGCCATAAAAAAATAAGAGGTAAATGCTAACCCAGCCGAATTTTTAATTTTTGTTGTCATTTTTGAAAAAATTAATAATAAAAAAATAAATACAAAAAAAAGTTGATGATATATAATTAATTTTTAAAATTTTTATAGTAAATATTGAATATTGAAACGTCATGGGCATGAATTTGCGAAAATTTTATAAAATTTTTAAAAGAAAATCTTTTTGAGTAAATCAAAATGAGAACCATCACCAAGCCAAAAAAATATTGAAATGTTGGATCAACGCTTGTCGTAATTGGTCCTTTTCATACCTTTCAGACCATAGTGCAGATGGCATATATCGGTTCGTCAATACCGGTTACCCCATAACTTATTTATAATATTAATAGGCTAGGCGATTTTTTGTTACCGATATAAGTTTTACAGTTTTGCCACGATTTTGACAAAAAATTTATCATTTGAAAGATATTTCTTTTTAGCTGTTACCCAGATTTACAGATTTTCATCGTCTGGTATATTTTTTTGGAGTTATGACCGTTTAAAGTTGCTACTAACACATACATAAAATTATACAATGCTATGTGTGTGTTTATTAAATTTGTTAATGTGTTTGTGTTAATGTGTTGAGTTTGTTTTCTTCACTTCAAATGCGTTAAATTGTGAAGCATACCTTTAGGGTCTTTATTAAATGAAAAAATATAGTTTCCTAGAATTTGCGCTCGAATTTCGATTGCTGGAATCTGCTAGTATATTCTTAATCCTTATAAAATGAGAATTTGATCTGGCGATGCCCATCTGTCTGTCTATTGAAAACATTATCCTGTCCGTAATAGATTGAGTGGGTCGTACTACTCGTATTTAGGCTTAAACTGTTCGCCATAATCTGCTGCAGTTTGTTATTGAATTTGGATCCTCCAGACCAAATAGGTGATGAATGATGTAAAAAAACGTAAAGTTACTCCAACAAAATTTCATATAAAAACCTAAAAATAGTAAAAAATTTTTGTACGTAACAGAACAGGTTCGTATACATACATGATGCACACACATTACTAATAAACAGACAAACAAAAATGTAATTGTATGTGTTAACATTTCAATTACTTTCAGCTGGAAAAAGCATGAAAACACCTAAAATTTTTGCTAACTTATTAAGCCCTAAACACATAACGGCGAATTGCGAGTGCAAGAAAAACGAGAATGAGGCAGTATGATTTGATTTGTTCTCTATGTGGAAGCGAGATCGATAGTAAAGCTTTTTTGTATGGTGTTGCCAACTTAGGTTGTAGAAACACTCGCAATCGAAATAGAATTGATTCTATTTTCTGTGCGAGAAAAATCAGATGACAGGAGAATCAGCTGATAGGCATTAAACGCGATGCCTACTATAGTAATTACTTTATTTAACCCGTTAATAATTTCGATTTTATTCACTTTGTTATATTTATTGTTAGTTTTATGAACAGCTTTGTATACAATTGCCAATTGAATTATGTTTGACAGTAGGACAATCAGCTGCTCGAAAGCATTTTGATTACTTTGTAAAAACACAAAAGCACAAATTCTCGCATGCAAAAAGTTTAGTTTTTACTCGCACTCGCAACTCGCCGTTATGTGTTTAGGGCTTTAATCTTATTAATTTTAAACATCATTGTAAAAAACTTAGCCATTATAATTTGAAATCTAGGCTTTTTTGTCTCTTAGTGATGCCAACCTTGATTAAAATATTGGGCTTAGAACTCGGGAGGAGGATACCAAATATTCGGCACAGCCGAACTTAAAACTCTTACTTGTTAATCGCGAAGTTAAAATTGATTAAGAATGTAATGCAGTGGGATAAATTGTATTTTTATTGATAATTTTCAGACCATAATTCCTTTTTTTCTGTCCATGTATTCTTGTATGAAAATACATAGATTGCATTAAACGAGACTATATTTGCCAAGTTTTATATTCTGTGGTAATTAGAGCGCTCAAATAAGGAATTTTTGGATAAATTGTGAGTAAAAATAGTATAAGGCAATTTAGCTATAAAATCATTTAATAGTGCATTTAATTTAGTACATAAGCCTTTTTTTAATAAAGTGTCCATATGAGAAAATATAGGACTGATCTCTTGAGATTTGCATTGAAATGTTTTTAAATAAAAAACGTAAATAAATACGTATGTGATTGCTAATTTAAGCATCTATAATATTAGTAGGAAAGGCGATTTCTTGTGACCTCTTCTACATATTCACTTACCAACCAATTTTGACTAAATATATACCATTTGAAAGGTATTTCTTTACAGATGTACACCATCTTTACAAATATGCACCATCTTGTACATTTTTATTATTTTTTTTTTTTTTTTTAAGTAATAATCATTTAAACCCATACACAGAACACACATTGGAACTTCAAGTAAAAAACTATATAATGCTGTGTGCGTGTGTGTATGATAATGCTGTGCTCATTCGTTGGTTTCTTATGCCTGCTTTGTGTTCTGTCACTCCTTTTCTAGCGACCTCTTTTTTTGTTCCTATATACTCTTGTTTACAGTTTTCGTTCGCGTTTCCTTTACATGTTATTTCACTTTACTTTAGAAAGCCTACGTATACAGACAAACCTTACCACAACGATTAACACCAAAGAATACAAAGATAAAATAAACAATCACTACCAACCAGCAATTTAAAAAGACGGACATGTCTTAATATATACATACATATTAAATTGTAAATGTAAAAATGAAACATGTTTACAAACAATTAAAATTAAAGGACGCAAAACTAGTAAGTTAAGAGTATATTTGTATTTATTTGTTAAGTACAAATATTGTGATTTATAGATTGAATAAAAACAACCCCTGAAGAAGCCATAGAAGCTTCGAAATGTTGGTTAAAAATTGTAAGCATTAGTTTGCATTTAAAATGAGACCCTGCAAGCCGTTTTTTTTTTTTTGAAATTTTACAAAAAACTAAAAATATAATAACAATTTATTATATATTGTTCTAACAAAATCAATATAAATAATCTTGATTTGGTCCATAATGGGCCAATGATTTTCAAATTGTATATGTTTTTATAAGACATTTCAGTAACATTTCTAATGGTATACATTTTGCACGGATCCGATAAAAGATGACTAAGCTACAACCAAATCAATTACATAACTAACAACAAAATATTTGATGGAATCACAATCAATTATGATATGAGTGGTGAAAATTTTTCAGCCATATCTATATTATTAATAGGCTAGGCGATTTCTTGTGACCGATGTTTTGTTCTACCGTTTTATCCCGATTTTGACCAAACATATACTATTTGAAAGGTATTTCTTTTTAGCCGTTTTGCAGATTTACAGATTTTTAAATTTTTTCCTTTATTTTGAGTAAATTGCATTTAAATTTGGTATTTTGGTATTAACACATACATAAAATTATACAATATGCTATGTGTGGGTTTTTTAAATTTGTTAACTTGTTTGCAATAATAATCTAACCCATAAAAACAAAGTTTTTATTAAAACTTTTTCTTTCCTTATGCATATGAGTTTTGAATATCTCCGTGACTGTGCTTGACTGTGTGCAACTATCTTAAAATTAAACATTTTTGACCACAACAAGTCTATGGACAAAGTATCAGATCCATCGGATGAGGGAAAGTGGGGTTTTAACCTCTCCGTGACTGTGCATGACTATGTCAAAGTTAATCTTTTTTCACAGCAAGTCTATCAACCAAGTTTTAGATCGATCGGATAAGGGAAAATGGGGGTTTAAAATCACTCCGTGACTGTACGTGACTATGCGTGACTGTGCGTGACTATGTCGAACTTGATCTTTCTTTACAGCAAGTATATCGACCAAGTTTTAGGTCGGTCGGATGAAGGTAAATGACATTTAGATCACTCCGTGACTGTGCGTGACCATGCGTGAATGTGCTTGACTAAGTCAAAGTTAATCCTTTTTTCACGGCAATTGTATGGGAAACGACATTTAGATCACTCCCTGACTGTGCGTGACCATGCGTGACTGCGCTTGACTGAGTCAAAGTTAATCTTTTTTCACAGCAGATGTATGGACCAAGTTTGGGATCGGTCGGATGAGGGGAAATGACATTTAGATCACTCCCTGACTGTGCGTGACCACGCGTGACTGTGCGTGACTACCCCAAAATTAATCTGTAGTCACAACAAGACTATGGGCCAAGTTTCAGATCAATGGATATGGGGGAATGGAGTCCACCCAAGGCAGTTAAAAGAAAGAGTTTAAAATGTTTTTGTTTCTTTGTGTTGATATTTTAATTGGCTATAATTGATTAGCATACCTTTAATGAAAAAATAAAGTTTCCTAGAATTTCCACTCGAATTTCAAGGGCTGGAATCTGCTAGTAATAAAAAAAACGACGATGTTGTAATGTTAGGTCTATGTAATATTGTCTATGTTTTTATACCCTATACCACTATGTGGTTTGGGTATAATGACTTTGTGCTGCTGTTTGTAACAACCAAAAATATTTGACCTAGACCCATCTTTAATTATACCGATCGAATCAGAATCACTTTCTGAGTTGATTTAACAATGTCCGTCCGTCCGTCCGTCCGTCCGTCCGTCTGTGTGTCCATGTAAAGCTTGTAATCACACTGCAGGTCGCAAATATGAATATATTTTTATGAAATTTGGTATATGAGCTTTTATCGGCCATGGGATGAACGCTATTGAAATTGGTGAGAATCGGTCCATGTTCAGACCTAGCCCCCATACAAATTACCCATATAAAATCGACATAAATTGCATTAAGATCCAAATTGTCATATAGATCTTACTCAAATTGGGTTTGTATGCGTTCATTACATCCACTAATGAGTAGTCCAAAAATGATCCCTTTGACCCCATATAGAGCTGCTTCCCGATCTTCACTTAAATCTATTAAAAAACAAAAATATTGCACTGATTATTCTCAAATTTTGTTTGTACATATTTTTGCAAAATACAAGAGACTTTACCAAACATGATCAGGATCAGTCCATTTTTGGACCTAGTCCCTTTATAGATATAGCATCCGATATGAACTTTTTCATATCTGCAGCCAAAAAAATTAATAAAAATCCCACTCAAATTTGGTTTATGCTTATTTTCTATATCGAAGTAGTTGGACCGAAAGATAGGGTCTCTAAACCATGGTATAGGGTATCATATAGTCGGTCTAGACCGACTATAATTTTCTTACTTGTTAATTTTGTGTTGATTTGTAAATTAGTTAAAATAATTAGCATACCTTTAGGCTCTTATAATAATATAATTTTTTTTTTATGTTTTTTAGTTAATTTAAATTTGTCACGGTCGCCATTTAATGTCGCGATCACCACTTTCAATAAAAAAGACTACTTATGTTCTCAATTGTCAGTAACAGAATGAAACTCAACTCTTTATTATCATTATTGATGTGTAAACATCTATACGCGCAGGGGGGTATATTTCTATTTCACAATACAATCACAAAAACAGCGTAACTCATATCGGTGTGAGCTGAAGCAGATAACGCTGTGTGACTTATGATTGTATTGGTGAAAAAATTATGATATAACATTGTTTTTTATGCCACTTTTTTAAAGCGTCATCTATGTATCACTTATCTATGTTTATATTGGGATATTTATAACGTTTTACAGCAAAGGATTGTTGAATTAGCTGAAACAATTTTTGCTATAAGTGATACATAGATGACGCTTTCTGTTTGATTTTAAAAAATGACAAAGAAATCTTTAATTACTTGTTTACACATCTTCCTTGTGATCGGACTCACATGATTTTTTTATATTCTTTCTTACATATGTTAGGTACTAAATTAAACAACGATATAAACCAGTATTTTGTATAATGTGGGTTATATGCAGGGATGCACTACATTAACAAAGCAATTTATATATTTTCTGTGTGTTCAGCAAATTTTTATAATGAAATTTAATACTTTTTATATAAAAATACACAATGTAATGAATTTTATTTAAATATTCATAAATTGTTTATGTAAAGAGATTAAAATAACATTGAAGGAAAAAATTTTATAAAAAAAATAAAATTTCCTACAATTTGTACTCGAATTTCGAGTTCCGGGCTCTGCTAGTATCTAATTAAGCGGAAATCGCAAGACATAAAAACAATAAATAGACAATCTATTTAAATAATGGATTAAACTATATTTTATTGTTTATTAAATGATCTAAATAATGTTATAATTATTATAAGTTAAAAATCTATAAAGTTATGTCTTTTGTTTGTAGAATCAGAATCACTTTCCGAGTCGATGCCTTCTGATTCTGTCTGTCCGTTCGTCCGTCTGTATATCCCTGTAAACCTTCTAACCAAACTGCAGATATGAATATATTTTTATGAAATTTGGTATATAAGCCTCGAACACTATTGTAATTGGTGAAAATCATTTCATTTTCAGATCTAGTCCCCATAAAAATAACCCCTATGAGATCTACATAAATTGCCATAGGATCCAGATTACCATTTATATCCATATCAAATTTGGTTTGTATAGGTTCATTATAGCCATTAATCTTAGTCAAAAAATAAACTCTATAAGACAATTTTTATGCCGTTTTCTTTTCTGACAAAAATTTCGCATTTTACTTGCACTTTTTTCGTAAAACGTATTTTTTTACATATTCTGTATTAAGGGCAACCTTATCTCATATATCAATCGAAAGGTCTCAAAACATTTAGGTTATTATCTTCTTTGAACTCATAGGGTAAAATATTAAAAAAAAATGGGAACGAAGGGGAAATATTCTCACACTATGATCTTCAAGAAGTCAATGCCTGCAATTTTTTGCGATTTCCGAGGGCTCGTCTTTGAGACCTTTTTATTGATGTATAAGAGGCAAATTAACTTACGCAAATTAACTTAGAGTTGGGCAGAGCTTTTAAAATGATTCAATTAAATGTTTAGTTTTAAATAAAAATTAATGTTTATTGTTCAGAAGCTAGTATTTGAATGAATGAAAAATTTTTAGGAAAAACAAAATATCAAATTAACATATATTTCAATATCAAAATAATTATTTTCAATTTAACAATTGATATATGTAAAGGTGGAAACACAACTGGGAAGAATGTCGAATTTCGCACAGCTCGACGAATTTGTCGGCAACAATTCGTTGCGTAAATTCGTCCAATGAAATACAATTACGACTAATTCACATAACAGCTGTAACGTCATTTGAAATTGTTTTTAATTTATAATATGTACATTAGGGTTATGACTAATTTTTTACAAAATTTTTACTTATCACCACGTGATAGGCAATACTAAACTAATAATAAAAATCATGTTTGCAGGTCATTTTGCCGGAAAAACCTTCCGCACCAAATGCAATTTCAAGAAACTCACTGAATTTTTTTATTTTTTTTTATTTTTATATTTTATATTAATTTAATATATACATAGTAAAAAAATTATTTAAACAATATGGATTTTGATACGAGTTATGATTATTTATTTATTGGAATATTGTATGATATAAATTTAAGATTTAAAGTGCGACTATTTTTGCAGAAAGGAAAATCTCCTGAACAACTTTAATAAGTTTTTGAGATGTTCCCAAAATTTTTGAATTTTACTTATTATTATATATATATATTGTTAAAGAATACATATTTATCTATTCAACGATATATAACATGTCTATCAAATATATTGCAACATGCTGAAATAATGACCCCAAACCGCACTCCACAGGCAAAAATTTAGCTATTTCTCTATTTGTTCATATAAATGGTCATTTACATAGGAATGACATATTTTTTTTATTGTTTTTTGGTAAAGGGTTGCATACGTTTTTATTACTTCAAATAATTGTATATATCTTTTCAAAGAAGGTACAATTGTATGTTAATGGTGTATGAAATATTTACCTAATGAGTTTCAACTGATCATAAAATTGCCCGAAACTCTGATGCTGATTTAAAAAAAAAAAAAAAAAACAGGTAAAAAGCCAATGCCTAAGATATTTTCATTATTAAATAACAAATATAACTAAATTTTTTTTAATGAGTATTTTTTTATTTGTTTTATAATAGGCTTAAAATTACATAACAATTGTCTGCTTTTTTACTAGTTATTTTCTACAAAACAATCAGAAATATCAAAAGATAAAAGATGTTTTATATCCATAGCTTCGGAATCATCATTTTCTATTTCAAGACTTATTTTTGGTAACCATTTTGTTCTTATGGAGTATATTACTGGATCTGATGATATCAATAAATATTCCATTAAATCGGAATTTTGGGTTTCTTTGCTACATTTTCTTGTATTAAAAAGTCTAAAGTGTTTGATATCTCTGTTTCTAGCTTCTTGTGCTTCTTCAGTCAGTTCTCCCAAGGGCAGGATGCTATTTTGTATTATTTCTTTCCTATGAGCTAATACTTTGTGTTCAGTTGGTGTCACTGGCCTCCAAGGATATAAGTTCATTATTAATTCCTTAGTTCCACTAGCATATATTTTCAATTTCTCCGCATTAATTTGTTGTTTACTATTAATGACAGCTAATATTACTTTAAACCGTGCGATTAAAGCCGTGTCAATGCCAGTAATCAAAGAAGTAGTTTCGGGATCTTCAAAGAAACGTCTTGCTGTATTACCATCATTTGAACTTCCATAGCCACAAAGAGGCTTATCGATAATTAGACCAAGTTGCATTTTAAATTCATCCTGAATTCTTTTCTTCTCAGTTTTTCGTATGGCGTGTAGATCAGTATTATTTTTAACTGGTATATTTTCTTGTCCTGGAATTTGCCGGTATTTTAGATCATATGCGAGATGCAAGCAATATTCCATAAATCGTATTCTTGGATGAAGTGGTGATATTCCAAATTTTAAAGCATTTTCATTAATAGGAATTTCATCACAACTGTTATGAAATTCTGAACTTTTCTTTCCACATATATTACATTTCCAAGTAGATGTTATATATATCGGCATTGGCTACTTTCCCATCAATCATTGTAAAAAGTGGTTGAAATAACACTTTAATGACACTTCCAGATATTTCCACAAAAACTGGAGACAATCTCGAAATTTCCTGATTTATTGAACTCACTAAGCTTTGTGTTGTAATTTTGTCTTCCTTTGTGTACTCAAATTGGATTGGCCGACATAGAAACTTAGATCCGGGAGTTAACTTACTCCATATGTCCTGATATTCTCTCTCACTAGAAGAAGAACTTGTCTCATTATATAGCCTCATTTTTAATGGTACTAATGATGTCATAAAAATTGTTGAAAAATCTATTTCTAAATTGCTTCCACTTGGTTGTCTATACTCAGAAAATCCAGATGTTCCATCGCATCCCCATTTACATATTAACGTAACTTCTAAATTGTTGCATATTTCTATTTCTTCTTTGCTAAATGTGGATATTATTCTAGATGCAGTGTTTTCAAGCAGTTCCGCTAATCCAACATTTGCACTTTCAGTATAGGATTTCATATTAGATGGTAGAATTTTATTTTTTGTTTCCTTTATGGCTCTGCTGGTAGGAAAAATATCCTTTTTCTTTGAGAGCTTTTCTCAAAATACCATATTTATTTCTTGTCAATCCCAAAAATAAGAGCTAACGCACCCTCTTCTGTAAATGATGTTGACGATTTTGGCGTTGAAATACTTTGCACCATACGCTTTAACCGCTTAGGAGATGCAGTTGGTAACACGTCTACAATTTTAGCAGCTTCCTTTGGTTGCGTGCGTGTCAAGGCTGATTTATGATCAGTTGAAACTCATTAGGTAAATATTTCATACACCATTAACTTATAATTATACCTTCTTTGAAAAGATATATAAAATTATTTGAAGTAATAAAAACGTATGCAACCCTTTACCAAAAAACAATAAAAAACAAGTAAGAAAATTATAGTCGGTCTAGACCGACAATACGATACCCTATACCATGCGTTCAGATACCCTATCTCTCAGGCCCAACTAACTGGATATAGAAAATAGGCATAAACCAAATTTGAGTGGGATTTTTATTAATTTTTTCGGCTGCATATATGAAAAAGTTCATATCGGATGCTATATCTATATGGGGACTAGGCCCAAAAATGGACTGATCCTGACCATGTTTGGTAAAGTCTCTTGTATTTCGCAAAAATATATACAAACAAAATTTGAGAAGAATCAGTGCAAAATTTTTGTTTTTTGATAGATTTAAGTGAAGATCGGGAAGCAGCTCTATATGGGGCCTATGACTAAGAGTTTTCCAATAGGGATCATTTTTAGACTACTGATTAATGGATGTAATATATACATACAAACCCACATTGACTAAGATTTGTATAATTTGGATCTTATGGCAATATATGTTGATTTCATAGGGGTCATTTGTATGGGGGCTAGGTCTGAATAGGTCAATAGCGTTCAGCCCATGGCCGATAAAAGATTAAATACCAAATTTTATCAAAATACATTCATATTTGCGACCTGCAGTTTGATTACAAGCTTTACATGGACACACAGACGGACGGACGGACGGACATCGTTAAATCGAATCAGATAGTGATTCTGATTCGATCGGTATAATTAAAGATGGGTGTAGGTCAAATATTTTTGGTTGTTACAAACAGCAGCACAAAGTCATTATACCCAAACCACATAGTGGTATAGGGTATAAATATGTCATTCACTATGTAAATGACCATTTATATGAACAAATAGAGAAATAGCTAAATTTTTGCCTGTGGAGTGTGGTTTGTGGTCATTATTTAAGCATGTTGCAATATATTTGATAGACATGTTATATATCGTTGAATAGATAAATATGTCGTCTTTAACAATATATATAATAATAAGTAAAATTCAAAAATTTTGGGAACACTTTACCAAAAAAACCAAAAAAAAAAACGAAAAACCATAGTTTTTCTATATTTTTTCTGAAATTTGAATATAAATATCTCAAAAACTATTAACGTTATCAAAATGATTTTTTGAAGTGTTTTAGATAATTAAAATGCCGTTCTGAATCAATAAACAAAATATAAAAATAGCTAATATTAATATGTTTTTTATGTTAACAAAAAAAATTCGTATGAAAATTTGACTTTTTTCACCATTTAAGCCCTCCTGACCACGTTTATGTAACGGCGTTGAATTTTATTCCGGCAAATAAATATAGATATTTGGATCTTTAATACTGCGGTGAAATATTTGAAGAAATCGAGCGGATATTTTTGTATTAACTTTTAAAACTTAGTTTTTTTTTTTTAAATTGCCCAATTTCGTCCAATGCTGGACATAGGGTGCATATGTCCAAAAATATTAAAAATTTCGCTTACAACCATTCTTGAAGCATATTCTTTTAAAATATATAGAAAAATATATACATGTTTTACCAAGGTTGTGAGAAAAAAGTGAAAGAATGAATGGTATTTTTTGGCAAAAATTTGCAATTTTTAGAACCTGATTCAAAAAGTCAACTTTAAGATTTTGTGCTCACTAAACAGTTTCAAACAATTCAAAAAATGCTTCAACGTATTTTTTTAAAAAGTACTGGCTATCGCCACATATTTTTAGATTTTTTTTACCTATTTTAATAAAACTGTTATTTGCGAAAAACCAAGAAAGAATTTGGTGAAAAGTTCAAATTTTGATTTTTAAAATCAAATATTTTTTAAACCATAAGCGATAACTATGTAGTATAAGCATGTTTTTTGTTAATAATTTAATGGTTATTGGAAAAATTTTAAAAACGTAAAAATCACTTCATATTTGTAAAAGTTACAAGCTTTGAAAACATTTTCCACCTCGAGGTGGTCGACTTTGGCACCCTGTAGCTCACCCTGTGTTACAACGGGGTATCTCAAAAATAAACATTTTGAAAGCCTATATCCTTGACTACAATCGCCTAGAATATACTATTCCAATCCAACCAATAGTTTAGAAGTTACAGACTTATTACAACTTTTTTTTTTGGTTTTGCACCACTGTGCATTCGGGGCATCGCACTTAAAATACACAAAGGTCTTTAAAACGTAGAAGAAATATTTTAAATCAAATAAAAAAATATAGACCAAATTTCAATGCGTTTGCTGCGGAAACTTTTGTGAGAGCAGCGAAGAAGTAAGATTACGTTTCTTAATATTTTTATAATTGCCTTTTTGGCTAGGGCATGTAAAATTTGATATTTTCAAAAAAAATAAAAAAGTCATAACCCTAATAATGTACATAAATAAATATTGGAAAAATATTAATAAAAGAATTTTTAACCTGGTACGAGTTATTCCAATAGAAAACATTATGTTCACGATGGTAAAAGCCTTAATTTTTGTACGGCAGCGTTTAATTTTTTAATTCTGAAAAAATTACATAAATTTTTATTAATAAATTAATCTTATGTCATTTTTGTTTACATGTTGAGCTGATAGTGTGACCATATTTAAAAAAAAAGAAGCACTAAACGAAAAAGAATAAATATTAACAAAAAACTATGTAAAAGAAAATTATATAATTAAAAATAGATTTTATTTATCTTATAAGTTATAAATAAAATGTAAAACAATTCTTAAAGACAAAAATGACTTTATTTACTAAAATATTTGAAAAACTACAAGAAAATACGGTCACTCTACACCAATTTATTCGTCGTTCGTCGGCGTTGGAAATATAAATAAACCTATCGCACAGTTCGTTATGCACTACGTATTTCGTTCGACGCACTGATTGTGCATATAAAACATATATAATGCCAACTTTGTTATACGGATGTGAAGTTTTTTCGAGCTGTGATTATACGAGTTACAATAAATTGGAGAAAGCTTATAACGCCATACTAAGGTATGTTTACGGCCTGAAGAAGTATGATCATATTACACCAGTTTCAAAAAAAATGTATGGAGTTAGTTTCAGTGATTTACTAAAAATACGTACCTTGACTTTATTACATAAAATTATATATACCCGTGAACCTTCTTATCTTTTTAATAGAATATCGTTCACTCGATCTCGCAGAACAAATGATTTAATACCAATTAGACATCGAACACAAACATCTGAATGGCAGTTTTTTATTAATTCAATTCGTCTTTGGAACTTGCTACCTTCAAACATTCAGTTCATAAGCAACGCAATGCAATTTAAAATGGCCCTCTTTAATTTCTATAATTAATTGGTTTTCTATTTTCAATCGCTTTTAAATAACTAATTTTTACATTAAACTTTTTTATAATTATTTTATTTTGTTATTATATTTTTTATTATTTTTAATTATTATTATACACAATGTTAAATTTCCTTACTACTATGTACCTAGTACTAATCCTGTACTTTAATTATAAGATTTTATGTCTTGTTGTATGGGAATTCGAAATAAATAAATAATAATAATAATAATAATTGTGTGCATTTTCATATATACAAATATATTTTATTTCTGACGACGAATATTCGGAACAAAAAATTCGTCGTTCGTCCCAGTTGTGTTTTCAACTTAAACAAAGTATAAAATAGAAACATATCACTTTTTGACTGGTCTAAGGAAAAGTTCTTGGATCTCAATGCCACTAAATGTAAAATGATGGTGTTTTCTGATAACTCAGACCGTCATGTAGATGTTTTCTTAAATAGAGAAAGGATTGAATTGGTTAATATGTACAAGTCACTTGGCTTCTACATTGATAACAAGTTGAATTTCGATCGTCATATTAACTCAGTTGTATCCAAAGTATCTTGGACATTGTGTACATTGCAAGAGTACGTATCTGCCCCTTTCGGTTAAAAAACGAGTTGGAGTCGCATTATGCATTCCATTATTTTTATATGTATATAGATGTATAATTATGTTTTAAAAGGTTAATAAGGTACATTTTTTTGCCTAAAAATAGGATCGCACATATCTGGATTTCGCTTGCAGAAACTGGGGGTATGATTTTGAAAATTATATTAGCATTAAATTTCATTGCCCTGCATATCTAGCAGATAAATTTATTTTTGGCAATCCTGGCAGATCTAATTCTTTAATTTACCCAAGGATTTCAACACTTATTATGGACAGGTCATTTGTTATGGAATTCAGTGATACCATATGCAGAAAGGAAATTTAGTGGAACCGTAGCACAATTTTAAAATATATTTAAAACAAACCTTTAAGTTATTATTATTGCTGCAGAAGAAATTGTTGTTTTATCACTTTGTTGTTGTGTATGTATTGAGAGTATTTAGTGGGGATATTATTCTTTAAATAAATATGTATTTTATATGAACTATATAAATAATGAATTCATTTGTAGACTTGTTATCTTATGGGCTTACAGCTGGCATGAAATAAATAAATAAATATTCCTTTCCGATCATCAAGAAAATATTATTGCACGAACTATGCTAATTTTGATTCAATTCGCAGAATTTGCGATGGGTTTAGTATGCTGTATCCGTTTATTGATTTTAATAAAAGTTTGGATAAATGAAATAAAATAATGAATTTAAAAATTGATTATATAAAGTATTAATTTGATTAATGGTTTATTATATATATATGATTTTAGATTATTTTTTAGATTATAGTTATTATAGACCAATTGATTAGCAATAGTAAATTCTGATCTTGATAATGAGTATTTCATATACTCCATCACTTTTGCATATTTTTTATAATTTTTGAATTTATTTTCCAAGTAGGACCATTCATTAAAAAAGATGATGATAAAATGTATGCAGATACAAGTCTAAATTATCATTTTTATTCTGTCAATTTGGAACAGATGAAGTTGTAACTCTTGGCAATTTATTTTATTAAAGCAAACGATTTTATCGGTCTGAGTTTAATTTTTTTATGAAGAGAATAGGATAAAAAGTAAGTTATCTCCAGCGTTTAATGGTATATATCTTCTTGATTAGAAATTGGGCTAGGCCACGATATAGAAAAGTAATTTGACTGAATATGCCAATTTATATAATTAGGATAATGAAATTCAAAATTCAGTTGGCAATAAATTTGGTTATCACAACGAATCCGTTCTCTGTGTTTACCATTTGTTAGTTCGAAAGCTTACAAATTAACTCTCGTTAATGACATAAGTTACGAAATATATTTACATAAACTCAACAAGAGAAATGTAAATCATTTTTATGGGATTGTATATCATTAACATATGAATTTATACATAATATTTGTTCTACATTAATTTATAGAATACCCAAAGAGGATGTTATCAGTTTTATTTTCAAAACAACCATTTGTTTGTAGTTAAATTTTCGCTTTAAAGAAATATGTATTAAAAGGTGTGGTGGTAAAAGGCAGCAAATAAAATTAGTTTTTTGATTACAAAATTGACATTGACAATATTTAAAAGAAACTTGCATTATTCTTAAATATGATTTTATCTACAACATTTTCAAGTAGTTCCTTTATATTTCAGAAATTTTAATTTCCGATTTTAATTGTAATTCAAAAACAGTTAATCATTTCTGAAATACAATTCGAAATGGTGTAGTTTAATTTAATTTTTTTTTTTTTTGTTTTATTTTTAGTCTAGTCTGTTTATCATCTTTTTAAATCAATTACTAACTCTAATTCAAATAAAAGTATTTAAAATAATTTCTATTGAAAAAGTGAAAAACTAATTATACGTTAAATTACAGCTCGTTAGCACAACATCAAACGCATTGAAAAGACGAATAAAAGAAAAGAATCTTCAAGCAAACAAATAAAAAAAGTTTTTTTTTTCCAACCCACACACATTTATAAATGTATACATATACAAATTTTTATTAATCCTTATGGATCAAAAAGTAAAACCATTTTGATATAAAAATTTACATATTACAAAAAAAAAAAAAACGCCCAAACTAAATTTCAAAAAAAAAAAGATTAAGGTAAAACTTCAAAAACAACCTATTTTCCTAGAAAAAAAACCAGTACACTTACAAATATTTTAAAGCAAACAAAAAAAGGGTCAGCAGACATAAGAATTAAAATTATTGCGATTAAACTCATTAAGCACCAATGTTCTTGAACAGAGAACCAAAAACCAAGGGAAGGAAAAACGCTTTCATAGAATGGTAGTAAAAAACCGTCAAAAGTACATTATACAATGTATGTAAAACAACAGAAACAGGACTCGCTATTGGTAAACTCTTAAACCCCCAAGGTATTGAGGAACGTACAAAAAATATGGTGGGGGGAAAGAAACATCGTAAAAAAAAACTTAAATAATGTTAAGCGCTATTGAACTGGTTTTACTTTTTCATTTGCCAGCTCTCGAATAACTGTAAAAAGTAATGGTGTTCAATCAGAACATCAAAGAATGCTTTAATAATTCATTAATTTGAGTTGTATTTCTATACTAAACAATGTTGTCAATAAATCGCTGTAAGCAAATTCTGTAACACATTTCTATGTGTTATCGATTAGCTCCAATTTTTTTATACACTCCACACCACTGTCATCCCGTTTGTAACGCATCGAAAAATTAGATTGCGAGTCGTTATAGTGATGTCCGTCTGCCCGTCCGTCCGTCTGTCTGTTGAAATCACGCTCATTCACAAAATAAACCATTTAACTGTATAGAATTAGGATAGTAGTTTTTGCCATTATATCCAGCAGCTTGTTATTTCAAATGGGGAAGATCGAGCAACATTGTGTCAAGTTATAGGCTAATATATGGAGACACCCCTAATAATTGTAATAATTTAGTATAAAGTTTATCAAATTGTTTACTTTTTCAAATATTTTGTTCGTAATTATTATAAATAGTCCATTAAGTGCAGACATTAATTTGAACATAAAATCCAGGTGGAGAGTATCTCTTGTTTTTTTTTTTTGCCCTCCTAAAAACGATTAAAGTTGTATGCTTTTATTTTCTTATACCCTTTACCCCTATGTGGTCAGGGTATAATGACTTTGGGCTGATGTTTGTAACTACCAAATCTATTTGACCCTAGACCCATATTTTATTATACCGATCGACTCAGAATCACTTTATGAGTCCGTCTGTGTGTTCATGTAAACTTTGCAATCAAACTACAGATCGCAAATATGAATATATTTTGCTATTGAAATTGTTCCATGTTCAGATCTTGACCCCATTCAAATGACCCTTACGAGATCGACTAAAATTGCCATAAGTCCGAAATTATCGTGTTGGTCTTAGTCTAATTTTGTTTGTTTAGGATTTGTTACACCCATTAATCAGTAGTCCAAAAGTAAACCCTGTAGTATAATTCTGAATTATAACTGCCATGATGATTATGCAAAAAAATAAGTGACTTTATTAAATATGGTCGGGATTGGTCCATTTTTCGACTTTGTCATATCTTCAGGCAAAAAAAAAAAATAACAACAAATTTGGTTTATGCTTATTTTATATATCCAATTTGATGGCATTGAAACACCCTCTCTAAACGCATGGTATCGTATAGTCGGCCTAGACCAAATGTAATTTTCGTACTTGTTTTTTTCTGTAATATTTATCAATAGTTCTTTTAACGTAGCCAATTTATAAGGTCGTGTTAACATAATGCCCATTTTTGAAGTTTTCACCATTTTTGATTAACACCAGAACAGAATATTCCATACCAAACTGCTGATCATGATGACTAGTGTAAGAAATTCCAATCAAATGTAAGTTTTTACTCGATACTCTTATAAAGGGTTTTTCAATAAGAGCGCTACAAAAGTTTTTTAAATAAAGCAAAAACGGTTTCGGATATCAATGAAATTCTTTATTCCTGTAAAAGTACGTTCAATGCCATTATGTATGGAAATCGATCTCTTTTGCATGGCCACCACGGGCACGCTAGCAGAAGTCCAGACGCTGAACCCAATTTTCGACGGTTTTCAAGCATAAATCGGCTGATACTGCTGCAATTTCACGTTCGATATTCGTACGAAGTTCATCAATCGTCACAGGCTTGTTGGCATAGACCATAGACTTAACGTAGCCCCACAGGAAATAGCCCAACGGCGTCAAATCGCACGACCGAGGCGGCCAATCGACTGGACCATTTCGTGAGACAACACGTTCTCCAAACTTGGTTTCCAATAAATTGATTGTGACATTCGCTGTGTGGCTTGTGGCGCCGTCCTGTTGAAACCACATGTCCTCCAAGTCCACATCATCCAATTGGGGCCAAAAATATTTGGTTATCATTGAACGGTAGCGATTCCCATTCACAGTAACGTGCCGGTCTTGATCATCACGAAAGAAGTACGACCCAATGACGCCGCCGGCCCATAAGCCGCACCAAACCGTAATTTTTTCGGGATGCAATGATGACTCATGGAGTACATGTGGATTGCTGTCTGACCAATAACGCATATTTTGTTTATTGACGAAGCCATACATCCAGAAATGAGCCTCATCGCTGAAGATGATTTTTTGCTGAAAATCCGAATCACTTTCAAGTTGTTGCTCAGCCCAATTCACGAACATACGACTCTTCTGGTAGTCAAGCGGCTTCAGTTCTTGCGTCAATTTGATCTTGTAAGGATGTAGGCCAAAATCTTTTCGCAAAATTCGGCACAACGACGTCACAGAGATGCCCAACGCTTCAGAACGACGTGTAAGAGACACATTTGGACTTTCTTCAACTGAAGTCTCAGCGGCAGCAATATTCTCGACACTACGGGCACTTCTTTGTCTCACTGGCACGGGAACATTTTGTACTGTGCCTGTGGCTTCAAATTTTTCCACTAGACGCTCAATCGTTGATCTGCTAGGACGATTATGACGACCATAAATTGGACGTAGCGCTCTTAACATTGAGACCACTGACTCCGAATTTCGGTAGTAAATTTTAATAATTTCTACTCGTTGTTGGCTCGTATATCTCTCCATCATGAAATGGCAAACCTTAGTGAAGAGAAATGTCAAAAGAGCGGCAAGAAATATGGCGTCGTTTGCTGACTCTGTCTTTCCACTTTTGTAGCGTCCCTGTTGAAAAACCCTTTATATGCACTAAATACCTCAAAGAGTTTTACAACGTTAACTCTAAATAATTTTCTATAGTCTCTTAACCCATTGCGCCCAACAAAAACTACAAGGCAAAATTAAGAATTTTAATTATTTATATATTTCTTGTAATAAAGAAAAGCAAAGCATTAAAAAAAATACGAAATAAATAATTTCCAGAATATTGCACGGGTGTACCCAAAATTGCCATTTACAATATAAACTGTTTTCTAAAGTATAAATGCTTTAGAAGGTCGCAACTTGTGAAAAAGTTATCGTGAAAGACTTTGTGATTTGCCAGATTTGTGGTCCATTTATTTAGCAGCGTTTTCACAACTCTTGTTCCCAAAGGCTCAGTAGTAGAATTCGAGAGAAATATGTTCGTGGAAAACATCTCACTGTTTGAATGTTTTAGTTTACGTGAAAGTTTCCGTGCTTTAAATATTTTGTTCAAACATTTTGTTTAAAGGTGTAAATATCATCTAATTTACCCAAATATATTCCTAGACATAGCCATTGACACTACGCCTATTCCAAAATATCTATCGAAAGACCAATACATATCTTCTCTTGTTAATCAGATAGAAAGAGGGCCAGTATTACAACTTCCCTTTAAAGTAAATTTAATAAAAGGTAACTTTACCTAATGTGAGCAATAAAGTGACCTTTAACTGTTTTTCCTTGTTACAACTTCCCAGGAAAATCAAGTTAATATTTTTGATAATGTGGCAACACAGAAAGAAAAACCGATTACTTTGACCATATGAATATGTTTATAAAAATACGTGGTGACAACATACTTTCATTTATTTGTTTACGAACAAACTTACAATATAAATTTCTGAAATTTGTTTTTTATATATTAAAAAATTTAGAATTATGACGCCAAACAAGGAAATTTTACAACAAACAACAAATAATGTGAAAATGTACTTCTTCTTAGGTCAGAAAATGCGGCAACATTACATACATACAACTAAGGTCAAAAGTCAAAGGTAACACTATATTCCCTTTAGCTTATCGGTCACTTTTAGCTTAAACTATACTTATAATACCGAAATCTGATAATATGTCCGATAATATCTCAACTTGCTATTGGCAAGTTGTAATAATGGTCATTAGTGTCACAAAGAAAGTCTTTAGTCTACAATCATTGCAAGAACTTCTTCGTAAAAAAACATTTCAAATAAATTAACATGAGTCAAGTCTTTCAATGCTTCAAATTCAGCAATGCTCGTCAAATTCTGTATGATTTTTCAAAAAATTCGGAGTACAGTTCTGCTGAGGCGGGATATTCAATATTGATCGATTTGGTGTCATACTAAGCTCTTTAAATATTTAAAAAAAAAATTGGTTCTAATTCAAGCTCTATTGGCAGACAACGGCTGTTTTCGTAATCCAAAATAATACCAACATTGTGAACAGCTACCCCGACTTCACCAGAACTTTCTTCGTCAGTTACACCACTAAGTTCTGGAAGAATTATTACTAAATCATAATCCGAGGTATCGTCATTATCTTCTATTATCATCTTTACGGAAGTGATAAACCGCGGAAGTGATTACTGGCGCTATAATGTCGTTGCCGATTTATATATATAAACTTACAACGCTTCAATGTCAAAGTTCATCTAAGAGTTCAATTTATTAATGTCATATAAACGTACAAATTTCTTTCTTTATTTGGGATTCCCCGACTTATGTAGCTAAGAAAATAGAAGATACACAAAACTTTATGTTTATGTTTTAGAGATGCCAGACTTTGTTCACGTTCTGGGCTAATGTGTACAAAATTAAAATTTACGTTTTATAATCGTTCACACTTTCGTATGTTTACGTTTCGGCGAGTACACAGTACTTAATACGCTTGTGCCCCTGTTACCCAAATTAGCGCAGTCATACCTCCAAATGTGTCTCGATAATGAAGTTTATATATATATGTATATTTAATCACTACACTCTCCACTAAAAAATAAAGCAATGTTTTGTTGTCTATAATAATTTTTTTATAATCCTTTATTACCTTATTTTTCACAATTTTGTTCATTAGGACGAAATCTGATATATAAAAAAATCATGTGAGTCCGATCACAGGGAAAATGTGTAAACATCTGGTAATAAACAAAGTGCCGAAAACAGCGACAAAAAGGTTATTTCATATAATAATTTTTTCACCAAACAATCATCAGTCATACCGATTTGTCTTAATGGTCACATCTTACGCGTAAGATGTGACTCTCACATGATTGTATTGTGAAATAGAAATTTACCCCCCCCTCCCCCCCCTGCGCGTACAGATGTTTACACATCAAAAATTGTATACCCTATACCATATATGCCCACTTCCTATGCACTCAGATTTGTTTTTGCAAAAGCACTTAAGCATAGGCAGTGTATTCTACCACACACACAGCACTCAGCACTAAGCATTACAAAATACACGAACAAATTTGTATTTTTCGTTTTTTGTTGTTTTTTCTTACTTATAACAAAGAGCAAAGCAAGAACAATTTCGTATGCTTTGTTGATACATATTAGCAACCGGTAAATTTAATGTCGATTTTGTTGTTGTCTAGCGTATGATTCCGTTTAAAAAATAGATGGCATTTGTGAAATATAAGCACTTGGAAAAATCAGTGTAAGTATTAAGTTTAAAATGCAAATTATTACTTTACAAAATTAACTGCATGTATTCAGACGAGAATTAGAAAGTGATTTTTCTATCACTTATAACTTTAAGGCTGAAGCAGAATGTTTGATATGCTTTCAAGTTATTCAGACTAACACAAAATAACATATTGAAAATCATTTTAAGAGATTTCATTTCAGATAATTATTTTTTTTTTTTCAGTATACATACATGTAGAAATAAAAATATGAAAAAAAAATTTGTTTTCCTTATATTTATTTGTGTTTGCACTTTCATAAGAAACTTCTGGACATCCCTGCTCAATACCAACATGTGGTCAGGGTATAATGACGGTGTGCTGATGTTTGAAACTGCCAAAAATATCCTTTATTTTACCGATCAACTCAGAATCACTTTCAGAATCACTTTCTGAGTCGATTTCCCGATATACGTCCATCTCTCCGTCCGTCTGCGGGTCCGTGTAAAACTTGTATTCAAGCTACAGGTCACAAATATTAATATATGGGGGATTTCATGTCAAGTGCACCAACTTTTGAAACCGATGTCTTCCGATCGGGATGAAATTTGCACCAAGGTTAGTCCTATCGGAGCTCACTGAGTTAGAGGGGATCAAAATTTGACATTTTGGCCAAACAGGTGTTTTTTCTCATCCATGTAACTTATTACCTATTGTTCTTAGAAAATTTTCTCCCAAATAGTTTAGATAGCTACTTGTTCAATATTTCGGAAAAAAATACTTTAAAAAAAAAAATTTTTTTTTCAGACTTTTTTTTACTAAATTAAAGCATTTTTTGCCTTTATTTTCAAAAAGGGCATTTTTTTTTTTTTTTTTTTTAT
Source organism: Cordilura impudica (assembly GCA_963682025.1). Classification (NCBI taxonomy): domain Eukaryota; kingdom Metazoa; phylum Arthropoda; class Insecta; order Diptera; family Scathophagidae; genus Cordilura; species Cordilura impudica. The sequence continues at coordinate 31,920,117 of OY821520.1, forward strand.
AAGAAAGCTTAGGATTTTTCCTTTAAGAGGTATTTGGTCGCTTAGTGGGATGGGAGTGGGATATCTATCAAAATAAATGTTTTGTAACTCAAGACAACGGTTTTTCAATTTTTCACAAATGCACTATTTTGAATTTTTTCCTATTTGTGTGAAAAACCTTACAAATAAAACTTATACTGAGAAACTAGACAAATTAACCTTTCCGAAGGTATATAACATACCTTCATTACATAACAGAAGAGAATGGTTCTCTGTAACCTGAAAGAGTTATTTGCAACATTTCAATCTGAACACGAGGATGTTAAAATTGGCTTCACGAAATTTACCCAAATGAGGCCAAAACATTGCGTTTTGGCAGGAAGCAGCGGAACTCACACAGTATGCGTTTGCATTTACCATGAAAATGTTAAACTGATGTTGAAAGAAATCAAATTAAAGAATTTAACAGATGATTCGGCAGAAGATTTACGCGATTACCGCGATTGCCTTAAATTGACTATGTGTCCTAATGCAACAACTTCTTGCCACTTAGGTGAATGTACCAATTACCCGAAAACCACATTCATCAAAGAAAATTTAATCAACTCTTTAGATCGAGAATATATAGAGGAGGTCAAATTTGATTCTTGGATTCAGACTGACAGATGCACAATGAAAATAATCATTTTAAATATGGATGATTTTGTGGAAGAAATGTGTACAGGATTGCTAAACTTGAGAACCCAAGACTTTTTAGTCAAAGAGCAATGGTCATTCTTCAAGGATTTTAAGATACATTTGAAGTCTGGTGAATTCGCTATTTCATATGATTTCGCAGAAAACTATAAATATGTTCTTCAGGATGCCATACAAGAATTCCACTTCAATAACGACCAAGCAACTATATTCACAGTAGTTATTTACTACATGAAAGATGAAAAACTCGAACACAAAAGTATGGCAGTCATATCCGACGATTTAAAACATGATACCGTTGCAGTTTATGAGTACCAGAAGATAATACTAAAATATCTAAAATCCAAATTTACAGTAAAGAAGGTATACTACGTTTCGGACGGAGCTCGCCAACACTTTAAAAACAAAAGTAGCTTCGCAAATCTTATGGCTCATGAAAAAGATTTTGGAATGCCAGCTGAGTGGCATTTTCATCCTACTGCTCATGGTAAAGGAGCATGTGATGGTATTGTGGCAAACCAAAGAAATGAAGCGAAGTATAGCCTCCAGTGCTCTCATCAAGATCGCATCTTAGATGCGACTGCTTTATTCCATTGGACAAAGAATTATTGTAAAGAAACTAAAATAGTTTTTAGTAGCAAAGAGGATTATGAGGAAACATTGAAAACACTAAAGAGCAGATTCGATGCTGCGATAACAATTGATGGCACCGCTCAATACCATGCTTTTATACCGCTTGTCGATGGAAGACTTGAGATGAAAAAGTTTTCTGCCTCTACTCAATGTGATTTCTTTCAAAAGTCACCAGCGAAATCAACAGCTGAACCTAGTAACGCCAAGAAAGGATTGGCTAAAAAAGCAGCAAATAAATTCGACAAATAAGCTGGATGAAAGATTGGATTTTTAAAAAGTGACAAAACTTAAATACTTCATCAGCTACAATAAATTAACTATAAAATAGTTATGATATGAATGGATCTAATGTTTTAAGATTAAATTTTATTAAATAATTTATCTATTTATTTTTATTATAATTATATTAATTTAATTCTTATTACAAATAAATAAAAAAATAATTGTTCAACATTTCTATAGAAAAAAAGTGATATTTTTCCTGAGGTTAACATATTGTGGGTATTACAGTATTGAGGGTATGAAATTTTAGTTAGGCATATTACATACCTTCGGAAAGGTTAATTTGTCTAGTTTCTCAGTATAAGTTTTATTTGTAAGGTTTTTTTTTGTAAGGTTTGCATTTGTGAAAAATTGAAAAACCGTTGCCTTGTGTTACAAAACATCTATTTTGATAGATATCCCACTCCCATCCCACTAAGCGACCAAAAAGCTCTTAAAGGAAAAATCCTAAGCTTTCTTATGAAAAAAATGCCCTTTTTGAAAAAAAGGTTTAATGATTTAATTTAGTAAAAAAAAGTCTAAAAAAAAATTTTTTTTTTCTAAGTATTTTTTTCGAAATATTGAAGAAATAGCTAAACTAAACTATTTGGGAGAAAATTTTCTAAGAACAATAGGTAATAAATTACATGGATGAGAAAAAACACCTGTGTGGCCAAAATGTCAAATTTTGATCCCCTCTAACTCAGAGAGCTCTTGACCGATCTTGTTGAAAAATTGTGTCTAAGCTACTATCCAATAGGACTAACCTTGGTGCAAATTTCAACCCGATCGGAAGACATCGGTTTAAAAAGTTGGTGCACTTGACATGAAATCCCCCATATATAATTTTAAAAATCGGTATATAAGCTTATATTGGTCATAGGATGAATGCAATTGAAATTGGTGAAAATCGGTGCATGTTCAAGCCTAGTCCATAAGATCTAAATTATCATTAAGATCTCGTTCAAATTGGGTTTGTGTGTGTTTATGGATGTACCATTACTCAGTAGTCTAGCTCCCATATAAAGCAGCATCCCAGTCTTCACTTAAACTTATCAATAAGAAAAATGTACAAATTTTTCTCAGATTTGATTTGTATATTTTTTTCCAATAAATAAGGGACTTTATCAAATATCGTCAGGATCGGTACATTTTTCAACCTATTTCCCATATAAATATAGCATCCGATATGAACTTTTTCAAATCTGCACAGAAAAAAAATTAATAAAAATTCCACTCAATTTGTTGGGCCAACATCAATCCTTTAAACGCATAGTAAAGGATATTGCACAGTATGTCCACCCCGACTATAATTTTTTTAGTTGTGTTTTTTCTGTTTTTACGGGCCAGATTGACGGAGTCAAAACTTGTAATGAATCCTTTTGGGTTGCTACTTTTTAAAGCTTTTGTGCCTTCCACACACTGTGATGAGGGTATATATCATTTTGTCATTTCGTTTGATACGCATTGAAATATATTTATATAGGGTATTAATTACTAAATTTGTTTTCCAAAACCTTCACAATGAAGACAGATGTTTGTTGTATATTTTTTAAAACAAAAAACTAAACTTTTCTGTGATGGATGTATGTTTCAGAGCTCTTCTTTATGCAATAACCGCATCGTGTTCTGATGTAATTGATCAAATATTTATTTTATATTATTATTTTTTTTTGCAATCACCGAGAGTAACGATTTGTTTTTTTTTTTTTTTTTTTTGTCATTTAGAATTAGTTTAATTGAATCAGAGCACGTGTAACAGACTAAAAATACCGTTTGCAATCGCAGGTAAAAATTGGCAATTTTTCCAAAATTTCAGCTCATCTAATCCGAGTCTTGCTGTACTTTTGTATAGTTTTTTATTTAAATTTTTCAATTGCATTTCTCTCAAAACATTTGTTTTCAAAAAATTGCTTTACCTCATTTAGGATAGATGGCGAAATTTTAAACCTAAATGCAAAAATATAAAAATTTAAAAAAATAAAAATTCTCTACGAAGCTTTTTATATGTTTCCTTTCAAATTTTTTAATTTAAAAGTAAAACGAAATACGTGAATTGTATTGTGAAAATTACTACAACTTACTACAAAAATAGCACAATGTGAAATTAAAACCATAAGAATTAAAAAAACTAATAATTAAAATAAATAATACATATATTGATTACATATGAAATATAAGTATATGCGAAAATTTGTTTCAAAATAGTCCAACTTTTTAAGCCCTTTCAAATTATGAATTTTGTGCCCCTTTTTTCAAATCATTTTTTTTTTTTATATCATAAAATTCTTTACCCCATTGCTGATAAACATCAATTCATCATTTCTATACATTAATCTCGTGTCACACTTAAAATCTGTTATTGATAACATTAGCTATTTTGGACTTAAGTACTAGAAGCGAAGGCTTAAAAGCATGATGCTTAAAAAAGTTGTTAAAAGTGTCGAATATAAGTTTTTGAAATATTTTAATAAAATTCTTAAAAATTTAGGAATTGCCAAATTATCTCTGTAATTTCGGAAACGAAAAGTGCTTTAGAATTTAAAATTTATCAATAAGTTTTTGCAAGATCATGAATTTCCTTTGAGTTTCTTTTTCCAGGAAAATTAAATATTCCACAAGATTATTCCATATATTTTGTACAATATTCTTTTAGAATCTTGAGATTGTAAGATTTCTATAAATCTTATGCGAAGGGGAAATACCTAGATATTCCGGTTTCTCTGGAAACCAAAAATTTAAGCCAGGGATTCCGTTTCTTTAAAACCATATTTTAAACCTAAAAAGTAAAGAAAAGTTATGAAAAACAAGTAAGAAAACTAAATTCGGTCTAGACCCACTATATGATACCCTATACGATGCGTTTAGAGACCTTTTGTCTTAAGTCCAACTAATTGAATATAGAAAATAAGCCTAATCCAAATTTAAATGGCATTGTTATTAATTTTTATGCCTTCGGATATGAAAAAGTTCATATCTGATAATATATTTATAAGGGGGCTAGGTCGATAAATGGACCGATCCTGATCATATTCGATAAGGTCACATAGTTTTAGCAAAATCATATTCAAACCGAAATCTGTGCAATATTTTTGCTTTTTGATAGAATTAAGTGAAGATCAGAAAGCAACTTTAAACGGGGGCTGTGACTAAGAATTACCCTACTGAATGTAATTTTGAACTATTGCTTAATGGATGTAAAAAGCACACTCAAAACAAATTTGACCGAGATCTACATGATTTCGATCTTATGGCAATTTAAGAAGATTTCATGGGGATAATTTGAAAGCAGACTAGGTCTGAATATGCATCGATTTTGATGAATTACAATAGCGTTCGTCCTATGGGTGATAAAAACTTTCATGCCAATGATTTACAAGGACATAAAGATGGACATCGCTAAATCGACTCGATCGGTATAACGATGAGTCTAGGTAAAATAATTTTTGGTAGCACAAACTCATTATACCCTGACCACATACCAGTAGGGTATAAAAATGTTTAAAAAAATTGGGAAAATCTCATAAAATGTGAGAAAATTTACCAAATTATTTGTACCACATACACAACAGAAAAAGGCCAGATCCAAGTTTAGAGAAAAAAAACTTAATTTATTAATTGAAATTCATATACTTTATGTAAGTATTCCTTTGGAACTCTGCCAAATAACCAAAGTACAGGTTAAAATACAAACATCAACTATTCGTAAATGTACAGGGGTAGTGGTAATGGTGGCGGTGATACAGTGGTTCGTGGCTATAGTGGCGGCAGTGTTAGTAAACGAAATGTTTGTTGTATATAAACAGAAAAAAAACTAAAACTAAAAAAAAATGTAGTCAAGCCAAACCAAAAACTACATGAAATATTCAACACTTTTCATTGCTTATCGATCGCATGGACTCTTAGTTTGGTTCTATAGTTAGAGAAGAACATGCGGACACATTTTAACAGTACATACTCGTAATACATTTATATAAATATATATATGTATGTATGTGGACGCTATATTGCATACACCTAACTGGTTACACATACATATTTACTAAATAGTTATAAGCTAGTAGTTGTTTGGTTTTTATTTCTTTTGTTGCTGGAATATATTTAAAAGGATAAAGGGAAATCATTTATGTATTCACTCGTAAATACACCCAAACACTCTCATACTCTAACATGACTGATGGACAAATAAAAAAAAAACGACGAAGAATAAATAAGCATTATTCCTTTTTAATACACATACATTTACGAACAAGTACCAACAATAATATTTTTTCTTCAAGTTTGAAATAAATTTAAAAAAATATTTCACCATAAAAATATTAAAGGTATTCATTGAATTAAAGCAATATATTTTAAAAAATAAATATAACTTTTTTGTGAAGAAGAAACCCTTTGCCAGTCAATGCTAAATGAATTCGAAAAAAGATTACTAGGTGTTCTATTAAGAACCATCTTTTTAAATTACATTAGATTTTTAGCTGTCACTTGTTGACATTTAAATAGTTAAACGGCATACATTTGAAAAACAAATCGAAGTGAAGTGAATTGAGAATTAATTATAAATACAGCTTTGCCGAAACGGATCGTAAATTTCTTCCCGCTTTCGGCCTTTCTAAGACACCTGTTGGCTCAACTTTGAATGGTAAATAGAGCAGCTGCAGCTGAAGGGTTCCAGAACAAACTTGTTTGTCCATTTCAGGGCAAAGTTTTCAACATTGTTACAGGGAATTTCTTCTTTGCGGAAATGCTCAGGTGTATTTTATTATTATTATAAATTAATATATTTTATTTTTTTTTTTGTTTATTTAATAGATATTTTTAAAACTTAAACTACAATACAGTTTTAAGGATAAAATATTAAATATTGTTACTTATCTAAATTGTCATGTTTGCCGTACCGATAATTGAATATCTAACAAAAATGGCCCAATGATAGCTCCGGCCCAAAAACCACACCAAACACTACATCGATTAGGATGCATTGGCTTTTCTGTGCCACAGATGAAGCAACTTTGCTTGTTATTACGTCAGCAAGATTACCGAGATGAAAATAATAATAAGCCTTGCCAGAAAAGGTAACTTTTCGGTAAAAATGCCTTTCGATTTTTTTATCAAAAAATATTTAATTTTTATTTTAATTTTACCAAAAAAAAAACTTCTAACTATATACTCTACTCAGAATCTGGTCTAAACCTTAAAGAAACTGGTCTAAACCTTAGAAACATTTAAGCTTCACTTTCACTCTGTTAATCGAGCTCTTCGTTTATCCAATTATAGATTACCTCGCCTTTTGTTTGTAGAAATTATAGAAAAGCAGATTTACTGGTTTGAAGAATGGTCAGATCTCCATGCAGGTATTCAATTTATCGCCTAGAACTATCTATATTTTCTAAAACCATCTTAGAATCTCTAAAAAAAAAGGAAGCTATTGATCTCTTTTCCGAAGCAAAGAGTTCACAATTCCGTGATCTATATTCCCAATCCCAAATCCGATAACACGGGGCAAAAGCCATTCTAGGGGGTGCGAAATTCATAGTTAGAGTGAATGTACCAAGCCAGTATAAATAAAATTCCAAAGGATTTGTCTTTCTCAGGTCAAATAATTATGAACTTTTATTTTTTTTTCTTATCTCGATGTTTGTTTGGTTAGTTTTTCAGCTATAACTCAAGAACCATTGATGATATCTCATTTCATTTTTCATCAAATAGCTTCAGCAAATCAAGTTATATTAATTTTATCGAATGCAGAAAATTTTAATTTTTCCCATTTCTTATCAATTTTTTTAATAATATAACATGTTTAGGGCGTATGATTATTATTTATTTTTAGAGTAGAAGTGTGAGTGATAATTTCGATATAAAATCAATCATACGTCAGCACTTTTTAATCTATTTTTATATGGGTATATCTATAATATTAATATTCCAGGTGATTTCTTTTTACCGAAGTTTTGTTCTACCATTTTATCCCGATTTTGTCCAAGCGAATATTATTTGAAAGATATTTCTTTTTAGCTGTTCACCAGATTTACAGAATTTTATATTTTTTACGCACTTTTGAGTAAATTGCATTAAAAGTTGCTACTAACACATACATAAAATTATACATATGCTATATGTGTGTTTATTAAATTTGTTAATGAGTTTGTTATCTTCATTCAAAATAATAATAAACCAAAAAAATGTTGGTTTGTGAATTGGATAAGTTGAGAAATAAAGTTGCCTAAAAATTGCACTCGAATTTCGAGCGCTGGAATCTGCTAGTAATCTTTAATAGGCAAGTCGTGTTCTTGTGACATAATATACATGTTCAATTACCAACCGATTTAGATAAAAAAAATATATACCATTTGAAAGGTATTTCTTTGCAGATGTTCACCATATTTACAGATGTGAACCTTCTGGTACTTTTTTAAAGTAAAATTGCTACTAACACATTCTAAAACACATATTTAAGCTTCAAATTACTAAATATATAATGCTGCGAGTGCGTTTATTAAATGTGTGTTGAATTGTGAATTGGCTAAAATTGCTTAGCATAGCTTTAGGCTCTTATAAAATTATTTATGAATGAAAAAATAAAATTTTCAAGAATTTGCACTCGAATTTCAAGGGCTGAATGCTGCTAGTAAGAATCATTTATTTAAGCCTTAGCTACAATTTTGCTGAGAAATTAGAAAATATTAATGGTTCTTAAAAAAAAACTAAGCAAACAAACATCAAGATAAGGAAAAAAATATAAAAATGCTTTAAAAAAAAAATTGGCCTGAGAACGTTAAGCTTTTTGGAGGTTTTACTACACTGGCCTAGTACTTTTACCCTGACTTGGAATTTCTCACCCCCAGGCAAGAGCCGTCAACATGCTTTACAGTGCAATAAAAGCTAAAGATGGATTAGACCTCAATTCAAGGTGCTTTATAAATTTTTCAGTAGGCTTATGTATCCTATGCAATTTAGATGCTTCTGAAAATACATTTCCGTTCATTGGAGTTTGCATTATTTACAAGGAATATAAGCTCAAACTCCTTACTAAAAGGATATTTAGTTTGAACGAAGTTGTAAATATATTATATCGCACTCAGTATATACTTTATACAAATGTTGGAAATTTGTTTAAAATTTCGAAAACTAGTTATAGATGAATTAGATAAGCTATTAGAATTGAGCAAATTATAATGTGATATTCATGTATAAACTACAATGCTATCAGAGCCCAGCCCTTGAAATTCCAGTGCAAATTCTAGAAAAAATTATTTTTTTTATTCAATTTATTTATTTCAATAATTTTTAATCTGTCTATTAAATTTATTTCATTATAATTATTTGTTGAACACACAGAAATAAGAGCCTAAAGGTATTTGAAACACCTTGTATGCCACCTAAAAGTATGCTCATTTTAGGCAATTCACAATTAAACACAAGGCGTGTGATTTAAAATTTTTATAATGAAATTCGATTGCGTTATTGTCGTTATTGGTTTATGTCCAAAATTATTTTTCAATTCAACACAGGGCTTTTCATATACAATTTTTGCAAACACATTAACAAATTTAATATGCACACATACAGTATTGTATAATTTTATGTATGTATTAGTAGAAAATTTAAATGAATTTTACCCAAAAAAAATATTACAGACGGTGCAAGTCTATAAATCTGTTGGACAGCTGAAAAGAAATGCCTTTCAAATGAGGTATTTTTGGTCAAAATCAGTTTAAGGCTGACAAAGTTACATCGGTCACAAGAAATTACCTTGCCTAATAATATATAGATACCAATTTCTTATAATAATCAAAAATTTATTGGCAACAAATGTATTAAATAAAATTTTTACCTGAACTTCAGAAAAAACTATAAACACGCTTTAACTGACAATCTGGCCCTGAAATACGTGTAAGTTTTGCTTCTTAAATATGTAGAAAATTACAAAGTAGTGCAGAACTTAAAATCTCAGTGGTTAATGGCAATGATTTCCAAAAACCAGTTGTTTTCTCAAATTTAAGCTTAAGCTAAATGGAATTTCCCTCAAAATATGTTTCATACGGTGCAAATCTGTAAATCTAATGGACAGCTAATAGGAAATGCCATTCAAACGAGGTACGTTTGATCAAAATCGGTTTAAAACTGACAAAGTTACATCGGTCACAAGAAATCGCTTTGCTTATTAATGTTATAGATATTTCTTTCTTATAGTAATCAAAAATTTATTAGAAACAAATGTATTAAATAAAATTTTTACCTGAACTTCAGAAAAAACTATAAATACACATTAACTGACAATCTGGCCATGAAAATAGTGTAGTTTTTGCTACTTAAATGTCTAGAAAATTAGAGCTGCAATTTAGAAAGTAATGCTAAAATAGTACAAAACTGAAAATCTCAGTTCTTTACGATAACTCATTTGTTTGTTAACCAATTAAATTGGCAATAATTTCAAAAATCCAGTTGTTTTCTCAAATTTAAATTTAAGCAAAGTATAATCATTCCATTTTTGACAATGTTGAGTTCGTAAGTGTTTTATAATACTTCAAATAAAGTGTAGAAAAGCAAAGATATCCGGATTATACAAAATTCTTTGTTTTAAATCACTAAAGTTTTTTTTTCCATTAGATGAGTTTTCGTAAGATTATGAAAAATTATTAGATTACAAGGACTCCCGCTGAGATGAAATACAGGTTTGAATACCACATTGAAGAAAAAAATGATTGTGTACATACTTATTTTATATGTTGGCCAAACAAGGCATCATTTTATTTTGTAATGCGAAAAAGACACAGGAGTTCTTAGCAGAAAAAATATAAATTGTCTGCCACAAGAGGAGAACTTTTTCACAAAGCCGAATAAATTAAGATTTATCAGGGAATAATGAGTTCCTATCATGAGGCAAGGAACAGAGTTATAGTCGATCTAAACCAAATACACGATACACTGTACCGTTGCATTTCGAGAGAGAGTCTTGCAATCGAACTTATGAAAAGATTCATATTTGATGTCTTTTATAGTCCCCGGTCAAAAAAATCTATTTAATAATTTTTTTTTTTTTTTTTTTTTTGGATACATTTAAGTAAAGATCAAGAATCAGCTTTATATGGGGACTGTTACCAAAAATGGACCTACTGGGGTTATTGATTAGTGGGTATAATACTCATGCATGCACCAAATATATGATAATCTGGATTTTACGACAATTCCAGTCGGTCTGATAGGCTTTATTTGTATAGGACCTATGTCTGAACATGCACCGAATTTCACAAATTTCAAAATTATTTCTTCTATTGCCGATAAAAGCATATATATCAAATTTCTTCAAAACAAATATATTCATATTTACGACCTGCAGTTCAATTAGAAGTTTTAAGGACGGATGGATGGACATTGCTTAATCAACTTGAAAAGTGATTCTGAGTAGATCGGTAGTTACAAACATCAGAATAAACTCATTATACCCTGATCACGTAGTGATATAAAAATAACATTTGACATTAAAAATCGTGAAAATTAAAATAATTAATAAAATCAAGTGTTACATAAGTCAAGTCTTATTGGGAACCCCCTATTTCATATATAGAAGTTTGCTATTTTATTTAATACATTTGGCTGAGAACTGTATGCTGGTAGCTTATGCAATTCCCATTTACATTTTATTATTTTGTTTGCTCATAAATTTATTCCAATTTATTTATTTTTTTCAATAATTCATGTAAATTGCATAATATTTTTACATAAAGTATTTATGCAACAATATTTTGAATGATATCAATGAACAGAAATTCGCTCCAAAAAATAACATACATACATACATACTACATGGATAAATAGATACAAATAAAAACAAAATACTATATTACAATATACAACATTGTATGCATGTGTGATTTCGGTAAAATTTAGTTTGCTTTTAAATAAATCAATTACATTTGTCTAAAAAATCGAAAAATAAAACTGAACTTAGAGAAAACAAATGCTTGCTACAATAACAGAAGGTTGCATGCATGCAACAATAGCAAAGACAATAATGCAAAGGGGCTTTGAGCAACAATAACAATAAAAAACAAAAAAGACAACAACCAAACAAAAGCATGTGGCTAAGTAAACATAGAACTGAATGTAGAAAGCTTCCATCGAGGAGTTACGCCTGTAAACAACAAAACGGGGTAAACAAAACAATAACAACCGACCGTTTTGTTAGAATCGCACTTTTCTAGTTAGTACATACACACACAAATACTTACTTACATACTAATCAACATTTATACATGAGAACCTCGCTTAACGGCGATTCACTTTTATTACATTTTGAAAGTCCAAAGAAAAATAAAGGAATTGATGGTCCCACGAATTTGTCACCATATCAGAATTAGCACTCTGTGATCAGGACATAATGGGTTTGTGCGGGAATTTATAACTGGTGAAAAAATCTTGACATAGACCCTTCTTTGACAATGTCAGTCCACTTCTCTTTCACCCCACACCATCGACACAAGTTATCATATATTGGACCAATTTTCTAACCGTATGATCCAGCTTATCGTATGAATGGGGCTTACTATGTTTTTATTATAACTAAGCGAGGGATCGGTATATATGTATGTAGTAACCCAAATGCTTTTATATTAAGCATTTATATATAATTCAGAGTTTTAAAAGAATTTAATACCCACATCGCTTCTAAATTGCAAGTTTTTGTAAGTCTTCAACTTTTCTTTTGAATGACTAAATAATATCTATTCCTATATTCGTCGTTTTATAACTCAAGAACCACTCAATCGATTTATGCATATCCGTTTTACGCACACTTTTGTGATGGTGTATTTTTCCCATATAAAATGTGTTAATTCATTTCCATTTTTCTTATGAGAAATATGTACATTTTATCGGTACCGGTATAACTAAACGCATATTGATGATTTATATTTTATGAGAGCTTACTGGTCGCGGACATGCTTATTCTAGTTATTTTATTTTTGATGTGTAAACATCTATACGCGCAGGGGGGTTAATTTCTATTTCACAATACAATCACAAAAACAGCGTACATGTGAGGGTCACATCTTACGCGTAAGATGTGACCATTAAGACAAATCGTTATGACTTATGATTGTTTGGTGAAAATATTATTATATGAAATGAAAAAACCTGTTTTCTGCATTTTATTGTGATCGGACTCACATGATTTTTTATTTATTTCATAAGTCTATGGTATAATACCATACAGACTATAATACAACGAAGATTATATATTTAAAAACAATATAATATTACGTTTAATATTTATGGCATTAGTAGAAAAATCAATAACATTATAAAGTTTATTGAAATCACAAATTCTTCTAAAAGGATCATCATTGGCATAGTTTTGACGAAAATATTGCAAAAGCAGTGGAATAAAATTTCTAGTTGATCGTTATGGAATATTGAATGACAAGTTGTTTATGAAGAACATCACCACTAATCAAATTAATTAAAAATGACACATTGAGCATAGTTCTTCGGCTTTCCAGAGTGTTAAGTTTAATTATAGCAAGCCTAATTGCATATGCTGGTATCTTTATAAGATTGTTGCGATAAAAATGTAGACAAATGTAGCCAAAATAGTAGGAAGTGTTCTTGGATTGATCCAATTTTATTGCAATGAACATTGTATTGAGGAGAGGATCCCAAATGACAGAACCGTATTCTAAAATCGGCTTTACTAACGATGTGTAAAGTTGTTTAGTGATGTAAGGGTCGATGAATTCTTTAGCCCATCGTTTTATGAAAGCAAGAACTCCACGAGCTTTATTACATGTCGCTGTAATATGTTGAACGAAATTTAATTTTGCATCCAATAGAAGGAGTAGGAACCAATAGTGCTAAATGTTCGAGAAAAGTGCATGTGTTTACATTTGTTCAAATTTAATTCCATTAAGTTTGAACTGCATCATACAAAGAAACTATCTAAATCACGTTGAAGAAACATTTGATTGCCATAGACACTAGAGCTCAGAAAAATTTTAACGTCGTCAGCGTACACAAAAAGACGCCATTTTCGACCTACCCTATTTGAATTGCACAAAGATTGGAATGAATGTTCACAATACTAAACTAATATAAAAACTAATTTTGGGTGTCGGGCTTTTGTGGATCCCGAAATATGGCGCACATTGGTGGAAGAGTGTCCGAAATTCATTTTTTTCATGTTCGCCGATTTGGATAATTTTTTGGTATTTTGTTGTCAGATATCTGAATATTACGATTCCGTAATATTAGGCTGATATATTTATTATTTGTTTGGACAGACACGCTCGAAGTTCATATATGTTCGCTTGTTTAAAATGGCATGCAAATTTACTGTATATTCAATCTTTTGGTACAATCACAGCAAAATTATTATTTGACATAGATGAGATTTGCATTAAAAAAAATTGGAAAAAGTGCCATATAAAAAATTTTATAGAACAAAATAAAACAACATCAAAATTTCAATGTTCATCAATTTCAGTGTACTGCATCTTTTTAGCGCTGTGGAGCGCTGTTTAACGAAAGATGTCAAATTACAACTTGAATTTTTAGCTAAAAGTTAAAAAAAAAATCAGCTGCTCCTACCTGCTCCTCTCCAAAAAAAACAGTAAAAACTATAAAGTGATAAAGTAACAAAACATGAATTTTCGTTCTTGTTTGTCGTTGTTTAAAATTATTACATAATGTAATGTACATACTAGTCAATAGTGTTAATTGTTATATATTTCATTGTTGAAAAAAGCATAAGCTTCAATTGAATTTGAATTGTTATTTACTGATACTGTTTGATAACAACAATAGAAGATCAAGTACGATTATATGCGATAGACTATTAGGTGCTGTGTTATCACTCATTTATTATGTTGTTGCATGCAATAACAACTACACATTATGTACTATAATATACAGTTTCTGATTCAAATTTCTGCATTAAGGTATAAATATCTAATATTATTGATATGCTAATTTACATTACATTGGCAAGTGCAGTGATAAGAGGTGTGTTATTAAGTGATATCAAGATTTTATTTTATTAATTATGGAAAATTTAACAATTTCTTATTTAAATATTTGCGAAATATTGATTGATACCAACAGTGATATTGATGTTACTGTCGAAGTCATTGCAAATAGCAATGAAGAAATGACTATGAGGTAACACGGCTTTTTGAATCTAACACAATTAAAGGAAAATTAGGGAAAATTATTAACAACTTTCATAAGAAAATATTAAATCTAGAAATATCACAGACAAACACAAATATTAAATTAATAAAAAGAAAACTATTTCATATCAATGCGGCAATATACGAAGTACTGACTAAAGAAGACCATGAAACATTTATTTGTAAACAAACAGAAAGAATGAAACACATAACAACAAACATCAAAGAGAGGCAAATTAATAAACTCACTTCACTGAAAGAAAAACAGTTTAAAATTCACGGACTTAATTTCAATAACAAATGGTTTGAGAACAAAACGGAGATAGATATTCCAATTGAAAACAAATGGATGTTATCGTTGGGGAAAAAATTCGCTCTACCTATAGAAAAAAACAATTTCTCTCCCATACATATTATTGCTGACATAGAACAGTGCATCCAAACAATGGATGTTAAGGTATACAAGGAAAAAGACACAGCGAGAACTAAATTAGCAAATAATATTTCACGATTTAAGAGAAAAATTACAAATACACCTAGAGAAAAATTCATATTGACTATTTCTGAAAAAACAAAAAGTTTTTTAAAGAAAAATGATGATCTAACCATCATACAAGCAGACAAAGGAAATAGAACGGTTGCTATGTACAAACACGAATACAATTCAAAAATGGAAAAATTGTTAGAAGATAAAAATACGTACAGAAATTTGAGAATAGATCCAACCACAAAATTACAAAGAGACAACAACAACATTTTATCAGATTTATATAAAAATGGAAATATTGATTTGGTACAAAAACGTAAACTACTTTGCTCAGCCGCAAACGTACCAAGAATTTATGGACTGCCCAAAATTCACAAACCTGGTGTCCCTCTTAGACCAATAGTCTCCTCGGTGCAGGTTCCATGTTATGAATTGTCAAAGCATGTAGGACAAATTTTAAAACATATTGTATCCGAAAATTACAACATTAAAAACTCAACTCAGATGATTGAACAAATTAAAACATCAGCTTAGCCCAGGGGGAAGTAATGGTGTCGTTCGATGTTATTTCTTTATTTACCAATATTCCTGTACATTTAGGAATAAAGAACATAATGTAAAAATGGTCAATAATTAAAGAACACACACAAATTCCGAGGTCAAAATTTCTAAAAATTCTACAATTTTGTCTTGTAGACAATAATTATTTTATGTATGGCAAAAAAATTTACAATCAAGTATATGGAATGCCAATGGGTAACCCACTTTCCCCAACCATTGCAGATATTATTCTAGACAATTTAATCGAAGAAGTAATTTCAGAATTAAAAAGAGAAAATATATTTATTAAATACATAGTAAAATATGTAGATGATATCCTGGCAATCATAAATATTGATGATAAAGATAAAATCCTTAACACCCTTAATAAGTATCACCAGAAAATTCAGTTTACCATCGAAATGGAAACAAAAAATGAAATCACGTTCTTGGATACTAAACTATTCCGAAATAATAGTACAGTAACAATTGACTGGTTCTCCAAGGAAACTGCGTCAGGGAGAATCATCAACTTTAACTCAACACAACCAAGATCACAAATCATAACACAGCAAAAAATCTAATTTTTCGGGTACTAAATATCAGCGACAAACAGTTTCACACAAAAAACATTAAAAAAATTATAGAAATTCTAGTCAACAACAGTTTCCCAAAAAAATTAATCAGTAATTTAATTGACGATGTGAGCAGAAAAATTAAAAATAATAAGAACAACACTAATAATAATACAGAAGATACCAGAAAAAAATTTTACAGTGTTAAATACATCCCTGGGATTATGGACAATAGGAATATAAGGACAATAATAAAATCAGAAAACATATGTTTTGCTTACAAAGCAAACAAAACATTAAGTACGATTTTCTCAAAGGTAAAAGCACCAATAAGGAAAGAACAACAATGCAATGTTGTTTACGAAATTGGATGTGATGGAACAGATAATGAAAACTGCAATTTAATTTATATAGGCACTACTAAAAGAAATTTAGAAACCAGAATTAACGAACACAAAACAGACAATTTAAAACAAAAGGAATCCACGGCACTAGCTCAACACATCATGAACACTTCTCACAAACCAAATTTTGACAATGTAAAAGTGTTAGACATTGAAAGTACTGAGAGAAAACGATATACAATAGAGAGCCTTCGTATTCAGCAACAAATACACAAAACAATGAACCACAAAGAAGACACAGATAATATAAACGCCAGCTACAGCGTTGCATTACGATACAAATAATTTAAACTGTGATATTAAACTAAACCGTGTTGTAATAAATGTTCAAATTTATGCTTTATGTTTTTGTTCAAAATTAATTAAAATTTATTTAAATGTGATATAATCCCAGATTATTGTAAGTTTTAATTGTTTTTGTATTGAATTTGTATTAATGTTATGCTTTATTTATTAAATATACGAATTCCCTTGAAAAAGTCGACAAAAAATTGACGAAACGTCGGGAAAAATATGTAATTATTTTGTTTTATATACATCAACAACAATAGGCCCAAATAGCTTAATAAAGGAAACTTTTAACCACATGACTGCTAAGGATGTTGAAGTCTTTACTAGATTTTTGAAAAAAGACTTTTTTACAAAGTTCAAAGATAGATGGCAAAAAGCAAGACGCATAAAAACCAGATTTCTTGATCTTAATAAAAATTGGCTGAAAAATGTTTACAAAGTGTGAAAATTTACCGCAAACAATGAAACAATAAGCTGTTCAAATATGGTTAAACGTGGACGTCCAGTAAAAGCCTTCGAGGATTGAGGATTGTACAAGATTTTTGTAAAAACACCTCAATGGAGTTGATATCGTCTGCCGCAAAAAAAGTGAGTGTTTAGACAAATCCATTAAGGCGTTCACCCTACGATTTCTGGAAGCTCATCTATGGCGGTTTGCTTCATTTGTGGAGCGAAGCCCACAGAAATAAGTAATTTAGATGCGGTGATTTTGAGGAAATGTTCGGAAGAAGCAATTGCATTTGGTATTTCTCCCTTGCATGCGATAACCAAATTTATGGAGTGCATTTTGCACATTTCTTACCGTCTAAATTTCAAAAAATGGAGAACAGATAGTTATACAAAAAATTGAAATGGCGGCAAATAAAGCTGAAATTCAGAAGATATAAAAGTTGACACTGGGCATAAATGTGGACGCAGTGAAGCAAGGTATGGGAACAACAAACGATGGCAATACGGCAAGAAGGTTTTTCAAAAATCCAGCATAAAAGAAGAGTTAATACATAGATTTAAAATTATTTTGGCCGCAATAAATTGTAATGCAGCGATCGACACTAACAAATTTCATATACATTGCATGGATACTGCCAAGTTGTTTGTTGATCTCTATGTCTGGTACTACATGCCGGTAACTGTGCATAAGTTTCTGGTGCGTGGTAGCAAAATTATTGCAGAAGCTATTCTGCCAATAGGTATGTCTCTATCTAAAGGCCCTTATTCAACGATTTCATTTTTATTTTTTACATTTTAATTGATTACTAGCAGATTCCAGCCCTCGAAATTCGAGCGCATTTTCTAGGAAATTTTTTTTTCATTAAATAAAGACCCTAAAAGTATGCTAATCAATTATAGCCAATCCACAAATCAACACAAAAAACAAACAAATTTTTATTACAAATACATTAATAAATTTAATAAACACATACATAGCACTGTATAATTTTATGTATGTGTTAGTAGCAACTTTAAATGCAATTTACTCAAAACAAAGGAAAAAATTTAAAAATCTGTAAATCTGCAAATCGGCTAAAAAGAAATACCTTTCAAATAATATTAGTTTGGTCAAAATCGGGATAAAACGGTAGAACAAAACATCAGTCACAAGAAATCGCCTAGCCTATTAATATTATTGATTTGTATCATGTATGCTGTCCGAGGAAGCTGAGGAAGCGAGGAATAAAGGCCATAGAGCCTATAGATTACATCATTCGCAAAGAATTGGACGTGAAGCCACTAATGAAGACGTAATGCATAAACTTTTATTGTCTTCAAACCGATTTATAAATAGATTTTGCTCAAAGCTGCAAATCAAAAAATTGGAGTACGATAATGATGTTAAAAAATTATTAAAAACTATGCTTAAATTACTTATTCATGTTTTTTCTGTTTGTTTTTTCTATGGGAGGTGGGGCGTAAAGTGGGCGGATCAGGTATATATTTTCAGGAGGCCATTCTGCAATTATAATATTAATTTTTTGTGAAAATTGTTTTGATGCATTAAAAATCAAGGGAGTTATGCCACTTTTTCAATACAAGTTGTATGGGAAGTGGGCGGATATTTTTCAAATTTCACGCAAATTATTCTGAGTGTTTAAAAATGCTATGTGCCAAAAAACAATGCCATAGGTCAAAATTTAATTTTCACTTTGTATGGGAGGTGGGCGTAAAAGTGGGCGGATCATTTTGATTTTTCCATTTTTTTCTTGATTCAAACAAAAAATGCCTATGTGCTAAGTTTTATTGTCCTTCGACAACTTATTATATTTTTAGCCGCTCGTTCTATGAACCTCAACCATTGTTTGGCGCTTCGAAAAGTAGAAAATTAATAAAAACACATATAAGTGGTCTGCTTATATCTTTTAAACGTAGAAGGTCGAAATTGGTCTCATTTAGGCATTGAAAAGAGCTTTAAAACTGAGTTAAGCGATTTATTTTTCGAAAGGTGAAAGGTCACAATCACACGATTTAAAGTTTGGGAAGCTATATCTCAAAAAATTAAATTTTTAAAATTCTGGAAAAAAATATATATTAATTCTGATGGTCTCCTCTGCATTTTGAGTGAGCTCTTATTAGTTCCTGAGATATTGATAAAAAATGTGAAATTATTTTAAAAAATTGTAAACAATTTTTTTTATTATTATTCATTTTTTTTAATTGTATACTATTTTTTTTTTTTTATTAATTGTTTTATTAACAAATATTTTTTTAGCAAAAATTTTAAAAAACATTTAAGACGTTCTTATATTTTATATTTTCTAAGGCTTAAAACTTAAAGATAGTTGCTGATAGTCTTGTTTGAATTTCAAACAAAATTAAATTATATATTTTTTAAATTTTGTTTAATATTTTCTGTTGTTATATATTAAATTTTGGTAATGTGGAAGCTTTCCCATTTAAACTGAAGTTATTTTATTGTAAAGAACTTTTGTCGATTATAGAGTAAAATATTTACAAAAATTCAAATATAAATAAAAAACCTAGTGCACGTAGGAAAACTATTTAACAGTTGTTTAATGTTTTTCTCTATGTTTTTCTTTCTATTAAATCGAAAGCAGTTTTTTTTTTTGTGTTTCCCATGACAATCTTTTTAGTAAATCGGGACGGAAGATTTCCTCCTTGAATCGTATAAAGATTGCTTTGACAAAATCACGTGCAATCCTTTGACCCTCAAATGCTATTTAGCTAAATTTAAGGACTGTCCAGAAGTAGAAAATCTCAAGCAAAAACTTGGCGAATTATTAGAAACAAATCATTTTGATGAAATTACATGAAATTACAATGAATATTTGTGGATAGAGACTCATTAGACACAATGGTAATGTTGGCTGATGATTATCTGGATTCACTTTGCGAAAAATTATTGACACTTTTGCCTCACTCGTTTATCGCAGAGGATAAAGCAGCATTTTTTAATGCAAAAAAATCATCGCTTGGAGAATATGAGTACATTGCAATATGTGATATTTCGGAAAATGCTTAGGACTCTTCCCAAGGTTTTCACTGGAGCAACAGCCAAGCTACTTTGTATCCAATTTCTATATATTACAAGTACAGCATACCAGTTAGAGCATAACAATTAATTAGTTATATGTAATAGTCTTATCCACAACACTTTTGCAGTCCACTTGTTCCATCCCCATATAATAATGTTGCTACAAAATAAGTTTTGTTCAACAACACGAAAATTTTTTTTATTTTTCAGATGGCTCAGCCGCTCAATTTAAGAATAACAAAATTTTGTTAATTTATGTCATCATGAAGATAATGTTGGGTTTCCAGCCAAATGGCATTTTTTTGTTACAAACCATGGAAAAGGTCCTAGCAATGGTCCAATACAGGACCAAATTACTACCCCGCCTTAATTGTGTGAGTGGTGCCGTGAACATCTTTTAAATTGTTATTTTGTATTTTTAACAGAGGAAGATTATAAAACAGAAGAAGAGTTTCTTCAAAACAGTTTTATTGGCTTGAGAACTATACCAGGAACACAATAATTCCACTATCTTGTTCCTGAATGAAAATCAAAACTTAAAGTAGAACTGTACTCCGAAGACCGAGAATTTTTAATTGAAAATATTTACAATTAAATAACGCATGTGTTGGTAATATATATATATATGTAAACTAAATATTTCTTACTTTTAACTCCTTTTGTTTAAAATAATATATGCATTTAATATCACACAAATATATAAAAAAAAATAATTGAGTCAGAAATTATTCAGGCTCAAGATCAAAAGTTTTTACTTTAAATAAAGCAAAAACAGTGGCATATTTATTTCAAAAAATTGATCTATATTCTGCATGACAGGTTATACAGCTGTTTCGGGAAGAATCGCCAACCCTCACCAGTTACCAAAAGCAATAGATAGTTTGTTTGTTAAAAAGTTAAATTCATATATATTTGCTAAAAATAACCAAATGAGAATTCAAGCAAAAGTTATACTATTTAAGCCTATTCCAACATAACAAACTAAAAAAAATATAGAACTTTGAAATAAATATGTTTGTATACGAGTACACATTGCATACCACAAATATACATGTTTGTTTTTGTCTTGAAAAAACAAGAAAAACAGTTTGTATTTGCTAAACTTTCATTTAACGATAACGGCGT
Source organism: Cordilura impudica (assembly GCA_963682025.1). Lineage (NCBI taxonomy): Eukaryota > Metazoa > Arthropoda > Insecta > Diptera > Scathophagidae > Cordilura > Cordilura impudica. The sequence continues at coordinate 31,941,764 of OY821520.1, forward strand.
GCCCTCCGTATTTTTAATTTTATTTTTATAAACAAAAATATATATATATAAATTTTTTTCAAACAATTTCACATTTTTATCAATATCTCAGGAACTAATAAGAGCTCACTCACTCCTCAGTCCACTTATATGTGTTTTTTATGATTTTTTCATTTTTTGACACGCCATATCTCAGGAACAACAGAAGCTGAAAGTCCAAAATTTTACTTGCAAAAAGACAACTAAGTTTCATAAGATTTAAAGGTGGTCGGGCAAATCCGTTCGTTGGTTTTAACCCTTACATAAAAGCAGAAGTAAGTATGTCTGTTTGCTAGTTTGTACCCAAAATTGTAGCACATGACTGTATGAAATTTAAATTTAAATCCATAAAACTAAAAGTTTAAAAATGTATGAACAGCAGGAATATATATTTCCGTCTTGAGATTTCAATACGAATTTTATTATTTTTGGAATCGAATTAACCAAACTAGAGTAATTTTAGACCAAACGTCCTTTATAGCATTTTTAAATTCGTCATTTGTAGATATTTTTTATTTTTAAATATCGAAGTCCATAATGGCCCATACATTTTCGATTTTATTTATATCTGGAGACATAAGTGGTCAATCTAACAGAGATAGGTTCCTATACCCTATACCACTATGTGGTTTGGGTATAATGACTTTGTGATGCTATTTGTAACTACCAAAAATATTTGACCTAGACCCTTCTTTTATTATACCGATCAACTCAGAATCACTTTCTGAGTCGATTTAGCGATGTCCGTCCGTCCGTCCGTCTGTGTGTCCATGTAAACATTGAAATCAAACTACAGGTCGCAAATATGAATATATTTTGGTGAAATTTGGTACGTGAGCTTTTATCTGCCATAGGATAAACTTTATTGAAATTGGCGAAATTCGGTCTGTGTTCAGACCTAGTCCCCATACAAATGTACCCTATGAAATCAACATTTATTGCCATAAGATCCAAATTATCATACAAATCTTAGTCAAACTGGGTTCGTATGTATATATTACATCCATTAAGCAGTAGTCCAAAAATGATCCCCATTGGACAACTCTTAGTCATAGGCCCCATATAGAGCTGCTTCCCGATATTCACCTAAATCTATCAAAAAACAAAAATATTGCACTGATTCTTCTCAAATTTTGTTTGTATATATTTTTGCAAAATACAAGAGACTTTACCAAACATGGTCAGGATCGGTCCATTTTTGGGCCTAGTCCCCATATAGATATAGCATAAAAATTCCACTCAAATTTGGTTTATGCTTATTTTCTATATCCAGTTAGTTGTGCCTGAGAGATAGGGTCTCTAAACGCATGGTATAGGGTATCGTATAGTCGGTCTAGACCGACTATAATTTTCTTACTTGTTTTAAATATCGAAGTCCATAATGGCCCATACATTTTCGATTTTATTTATATCTGGAGATATAAGTGGCCAATCTAACAGGGATACGTTTTTTTAAACAATCCATTGAAGATTTCGCCTAATGTCAAGAAACATTATTTTGTTGAAAATAGCTTTGCGTTGTTACAGACCCCAAATATTTTCTAACATTTAAAACAATAATAAGACGGTACTAAGAGCTGTAAAACATGCCCACACTCTAGCAGATTCAACATCACCTTCGTTATGTTCTTGGCTGAAAACAAAATGGCTGATCCTTTTCCAGTATTGAAAGCCGAAAAAGTGATTCCTTTTTTCGATTGATCAACTCAAAATTGTATTCATCGCTAAAAAAAACTATCCGATTCCAGTCTCTTTCTGCCCAATTTATGAACCTCTTATAAATCAATTCTTTTTTTTTTTTTTTTGTCTGAAGCCTGTTATCCATAGAATTTTAAATTTTAGACTATTTTTGTTTTTAGAGGACCATAACACAAAAAGTATAGTGGTTATCTCCGTTATTTTATTTTGTTGTTTTTTGTTGCAAAGTGTAATAAAAAAATATTGCAAAGAAAAAAAAACAATAAATAGGAAATCTATAATATTAATGGGCTAGGCGATTTCTTGTGACCGATGTTTTGTTCTACCGTTTTATCCCGATTTTGACCAATCGAATATTATTTGAATATTATTCTTTTTAGCTGTTTACCAGTTTTACAGAATTTTAAATTTTTTCCGCTATTATGAGTAAATTGCTTTTAAATTTGCTATTAACACATACACAAAATTATACATATGATATGTGTGTGTTTATTAAATTTGTTAATGTGTTTGTCAGTGAGTTTGCTATCTTCATTCACATTATAATAAATCAAAAAATTGTTGTTTTGTGAATTGGCTAAGTTGACAAATAAAGTTGCCTAGAAATTGCACTCGAATTTCGAGAGCTGGAATCTGTTAGTAACCATAAATATACTTGGGAGTTATTCATTCGAGTTAAAATTGCATTAGCATTCATTGACAAAAGTTTTTCCTAATTAACGACAAAGTTTTTCCTAATTTCGGCCAATTTTAATGAAATTTAATTAATTGCTTAAAAAACAGTTATTGAAAAAATAACTTGTTACAATTAATGCTGATTAAAAAAGAAAAACAATTAACTTTAAATTTAAATGGTATTAGAAATTAACAGTTTTAAAATGGTAACCAACCCAACAATGATTATAATATTGAGTTTATGACAGAAAATAGTTAAAAAAAAAAAAAAAACATTGTTAAAGATTACATTAATCCAAACTCTGCATTCGTACTATATTTAGTTGCACACATTAGAAATGCACACTGATACACACATACGAGAACAAAAATATAGCCATGGATTTTGAAAATTGTATTTCGATATTATATTGTTCTTCCTTATTGTTGATTATTCTATTTGTTGGTGCATACGTTGAGGTTGCCTGTTGTTATATGTTGTTGTATGTACTCGTATTATATATTGTAGTCATCGTCCTATTGTGTTGTTATATGGCATGTTGTGTTTTGCTGTTGTTGTGGTGTTGTAAACAATTTCGTGTCATCCGCAATTAGGCAAGTTCTCGCGTAATATCGATTTAATTGCACGAAAAATAGACGCAGCGCTTTGTACCTATGTAGGTTTCAAAGAAGGATTCCAGGCCTACCCTACAAACGAGTATGTACAATGTACATACATCTGCAAACTAACATATTTTAAAAGGCATAACTCTATGCACGTGTGTGTGTGTGTGTGTGTGTGTGTGTTTGTCTGTTAGTTTTAGTTTAAATACATGCATGTATCTTGTTTAAGCTTAACAGGCACTCACACTTCCTCACAAAGTAAACAAAAATTGTTTTCTTTATTTTAATAGTTCACTGAGTTTTAATGCACCAAATATATTAAATGTTTAAACATATGAGCATGTAAGTTTATACTTATGTTTGTTTGTATTGTGGTGTGAGTGTGTATTAAAGTGTTTTGTTTAGTTGTGTAAATACATATGCTTACAACTGCATCGAATGTGCACATTCATTCATTTAAAGTACTAAGTAATTATATAAATTTTAAATCATCTTCGTTTATTATAATCGATTCAATAAAATTTTATTTGTTTTCTAATGAATGCAGTGAATTAATAAGGATTAACGGCCATAATAGCTTATTAAAGTTTTGTTAAAACAAATTTTATTGTTCTTTTAAAAGGAATTAACCATAACGTGATTTTAAAGTTTTGTTCATTCTTTTGCAAATAAATTAAATATTTCAATAATATATTCTTAAAATACATATTGTATTCAATGATAGTTTGGCCATGACACAATACAATATATGCATGCATGCTATTAGAGTCCTGCCTCTTCAGGGATAAAGGTTAACATGTATCTATGATATTTCTTTGGCAGATACCCCAATTTCGCCTTCATATTTTGTTTGCTAAACATATTTTGTTTGATTCGAGTCCTTGAAAAAAAAAATTTTTTTTTTAAGTAAAACAATATTATTTGAAGTATAAAATTTTTTTTATTAAAAAAAATATTTTAGTTCAATACGTTGAAATATGCTGGTATTTGGAGTAATAGAAATTTTTTTAGCTAAAAAAGATGTTTTGGCATTAGTGCATATTAGATTGTTTAGACTATTTTCCATCTTGTGAGTATTTTATTTTAAACAGAATATTTAACCCAGTTATATATTAAGCAAATTTGAGTGGCATTGTTATTAATTTTTTGCCTGCAGATATGAAAAAATTCATATCGGATACTATATTTATATGGGGACTAGGTCGAAAAATGGACCGATTATAATTGTATTTGGTAAAACACTTATTTTTCGCAAAAACATATACAAATAAAATTTTAAAACAATCTGTGGGATATTTTTTAATAGAATTAAGTGAAGATATGGAGGCTATGACTAAGAATTGTCCTACAGAGTTGATTTTTGGACTACTAAATAATGGGTGTAATTTGCACACACAAACCTAATTTTACCGAGAGCAGTATTATAATTTGGATCTTATGGCTGTTCAATACAATCTCATATGATTCATTTGCATGGAGACTAGTGAACATGCACCAATTTCAACAGCGTTCATTATATGGCCGATGAGAGCTTATATACCAAATTTCTTCAAAATATATTCGTAACGACGTGTAGTTTGACTACAAGGTTTACATGGCACACATTTAAATTTATTGTTAACTAGCAGTATATCCGCTACGTTGTTAATGTAATTATTATATTAATTATTTGAGCCATAATAATATTTAAAAATAATAAGAAATATAGTGTGAGTGGCAATACCACGGAAACTTTTATCAAAATATATTTTTGACGACTTTTTATTTTATTTATTTATTTATTAAGTCTATGGTAAAACCTTACAGACTGTTAAGAATAATACAAAAAAAAAATAATATATACAAATCATTAAATCAGAAATTTGAGATTATGTATTTAAAAATAATATAACATTGCGTTTAATAATGTTAGCATTTAAAGAAAAATCAATTAAATTGTATAGATCATTGAAATCATGGCACATTCTTCTAAATGGATCAGCATCGACAAACTTTTGACGAAAGATTGGGATAATCAGTGGAGTGTAAACACGTGTTGACCGCGCCAGAACGTTGATGGAGATGTTGTCCATAAGAAAATTTGAGCATATGACGCCTCGAATAAGGTTAATTAAAAACATAACATTAAGCATTGTTCCAACTGGTAATCTCCAAATTTGTAACAACCAAATGCACCTAATTTTCTCTTGAAGTGCATGTGTTTGCATTTTCTTAAATTTAATTCCATTAAATTTAAATTTAATTTCATGGCACCATCCAAAAAATTATTTAGATCGTGTTATAGACGAATTTATTCACAATAATTCTTATAGTTTAAGAAAATCTTTACGTTATCAGCATACATATGAACATTTGAGTATTTTATTATACTTGGTAGATCATTTATAAAAATAGTAAATAAAATTGGTACAAGAGGACATCCTTGAGGCACACCAGATTTAACTATAACATTCTTTGAAGAAGTTTTATTAAAATAAACACGTTGATTTCTGTTGATCAAGTAAGATTTTATCCAGCTTATGCTGTTTGCTGTAAAGCCCATCAAATATAATTTTTTGAGTAAAAGATCATGATTTACTTAATCGAAAGCTTTACTGAAATCAGTATAAATACTGTCGGTATGTAGCCCATTGACGAAAACCCTATTTACCAAAGTTGTAAGTTGTAAAACATTAGTTGAAATGGAGCACCCCTTACGAAAACCATGTTGTTAGTGTGAGATTATAGAAGAAACCTGATGAGACAGAGATAATCCGTTAAACATTTTTCAAATAGTTTGGGAATAGCACAAAGCTTAGCTATTCCTCTGTAGTTACCCACATTCGATTTGTTTCCAGATTTAAATAAAGGAACAATATATGAATATTTCCATAATGTAGGAAAATACCCATGTTTAATGGATGAATAAAATAAAATGCATAATGAAACAACCAAAGTTTGGCCGCAGTTGATTAAATTGCAGCTTGGAATACCGTCAGGTCCTCCGTTAGTTGAATTTTTAAATGGTTTTAAGTTATTTTTGATATCCGAACTCTTTATAAAAGGAAATGAAATTGATTGATGTTCCATAACTGGAAATGGATATATGTTTGAAATGCCATATTGAACATCAGAGTAAGTTGTGCTAAAAAAATCAGCAAACATATCGCTAATAACTACATCATCACGGGATTCACGATTAAGATACTTCATTTTAGTTGAATATCCAGTAGATTTCCTTTTAGAGTTTACAAATTTATAAAATGATTTTGGATCTCTCTTCAAATTTATTTTCATAGTTTTCATGTAATTCTTATAAAGTTTTGTATTTAGAATATTATACTCTGCACGTGTAACTGAATATTTGGTATAATCAGATAAAAGACCAGACACTTTATACTTTTGGTGTCGTTTATTAAGACTCGACAATTGTTTTGTGCTCTAAGGAGGGCCAGAGTGATTGAAAACAGTAAACTTCGGGATATATTCATTCATATAAAATAAAACAGTTTCGTAGAATAACTTGATTGTTGTATCCATTGATGTGGGAAAACCAGATGTAGTAGATAATAATTGGATCCAATTAGTATTGCTGAAGTAATAATTGAAATCCTTGTAATTTGCTCTTTTAAAACAAAAAACTTTTAAGTTATTCGATTTACACTTTGAAACATATGGCAAATTCAAATTTAATTCAACTTCAAAAAAATTAACAAAACTGAAAAGTATTTATTTTTATGCTGTTGACAAAATAAAGGAAACCTTTACTATATAATAACATTGTGGAATGAAATGATGGTCATGGTCTTGGGGGGTGGATGATTCCTATACCGAACGATTGTATTAATTTATTTTAGTAAAACTCCCGAAGCGTTTGGCCGTTTTATGGCCATTTATATAAATTTTTTCGTTACACTATTCGCAACAGTATTCTTATTCTAGTTCATGCGTTCTTTAGCAAGATTAATGCTAGCCAGACAAAATCAATAAATCACTAAAATCATCTATTATTCTGGTTTTTAACTTTTCATAAAACTTTATTCTTGCCATTATTTTATAATAAATGAAAGAAAACGTCAGAATCTATAAATATTTAAATAATGGTTAAGATTTTTTACATTTTCTCTCACACCTTCTTCTACCTTTAACGTTTTAATTAACACTAAAAAAGAAGTATGAAAGTTTCGACTGTTTTGGCATCACTAAAAAATATTTATTTGTTCGTTTATCTTTTTTTTTAGCTGTATTTTTGTAACAAATTTGTTATCTTTCAATACAGAACACACCAAATAGCGATTTCGTAAAATAATACATAATTTTGTTACTAAGCGCGAAATTATTAAAAAAACAAAATTGGCAAATTTAGAATTTCGTAAAAATTTCCAATGTATTGCCACCTACTCTATTTAAGTATCACTTTTTATTGTTCATAATAGGTTCGAAAATTATTCAAATTATAAAGATCAAAAATAATATTATTTGTAATATCGATGGCTTAATTTGGAAAGAAAGCAACTCAAGTCAGAGGACAAACGCTATTGAAATTGGTGAAAATGGGTACATGTTCAGACCTAGTCCCCATTCAAATGATCCCTATGATATCGACTTAACTTGCCATAAGATCCAAATTATCAAATAAATCTCAGTCGAATTGGGTTTGTGTGTGTTTATTACATCCATTAATTCGTAAACCAAAAATAAATCCTATGGGACAATTCACTTAAACCTATCAAAAACAAAAAATCGGTTTGTATATAAGTTGTTGCAGGATCGGTCCAATTTTCGACGTAAATTTGGTTTATGCTTTTTTAAGCCCAATTAGTTGGACCTAAAACCAATTCTCTTAACGCATGGTATAGGGTATCGGTCTAGACCGACCATAATTTTCTTACTGGTTTTCTTAAAAAAATGTACTTTCAAATAAAAATTTACCAGTTGAAAAGTATCAGTTTTTCCACTTTTTGGCCGTTACCCCCTTTATGCTCGAATTTAAACAAATTTTGTTCTTCTCCGATGTTTGTGTCTCTAGTGGAATCTACATATCTAATTTCATATTCCTAAATTGCTTTGTAAAGAAGATACAAAAACGTACACTCTTACACTTACGGCCCTCTCACATCCGAATTTGCAAAAGATTTCGTCTCATTGGATGTTTCTATGTACACTTTTTCCCCATTTTTGCCGTTTTTCCTCCCCTAGATGTTAGAGTTATCAATGAAATAATTCTTGGCTGATGTCCGCGTATTCGGTGGAGTCTGTATATCAAAATGCATATATATAGATTAATATGTTAAGAAGAGGTTCCAATTCCCCCTTTTTGGCCGTTTTCACCCACTTCACATCTGAATTGCCAAAAGTTTTCTTCTTATCTGATGTTTCTATCTCTACTGGAATCCACATACGATATTTGATATTCCTAGATTTGTTTGTTTATAAGATACAAAATGTACAATTTTTCGCCTTTTGGCCTTTTTCCTCCCCTAGACGTTAGAATCAGCAAAATATATTCATTCTGGACCAATGCCCATGTATTCGGTGAAGTCTGTATATCAAAATATATATATATATATATATATATATATATATATATATATAATATTAAGAAGCTAGGCGATTTCTTGTGAACGATTTGTTGTTCTACCGTTTTATCCCGATTTTGACCAAACCTATACTATTTGAAAGGTATTTCTTTTTAGCGATTTTGCAGATTTACAGATTTTTAAATTTTTTCCTTTATTTTGAGTAAATTGGATTTAAATTTGCTACTAACACATATATGAAATCTTACATATGCTATATGTGTTTTAATAAATTTATTAATGTGTTTGTTAAAGAGTTTGTTATATTCATTCACAATAATAATAAACCATAAAAGTGAAAAATAAAAGTTGAAAAATAAAGCTGCCTAGAAATTGCACTCGAATTTCGAGCGCTGGAATCTGCTAGTATATATTAATATGTTAAGAAGATGCAGAAAGGTACAATTTTTAACCTTTTTAGCCGTTTTTTCCCTTAAATGGCCGCATTTCGAAAAAAAAATAATCCTGAGCCCATGTGTCTTTATCGGATGGAGTCTACACACAAAATTTCATAGTCCTAGACTCATTTGTTATCATTTTCGCCCTTTTTTGTCCGCTTTTACCCTCTTAATGTATGTGTTTTTAAAAATCACTTTTTAAATATTTTCCTTTATTTTGAGTAAATTACATTTGAAGTTGCTAATAACACATACATAAAATTATACCATGATATGTGTGTGTTTATTAAATTTGTTAATGTGTTTGTAATAAAAATGAGTTTGTTTTTTATGTTGATTTGTGAATTGGCTATAATTGATTAGCATATCTTTAGGGTCTTTATTTAATGAAAAAAAAAATTTCCTAGAATGTGCACTCGAATTTCGAAGGCTGGAATCTGCTAGTAGATTATTATTCTAATATATTATTATTATATCTAATAATATTTTTATAAATTCTTGTTGTTTTTTTTTATACATATACATAAAGACAATGACGGTTTTGGTCATAAAAATAATTAACTGTCCAAAAATTTTAATTTTGCTTTTATTGGAGTAGGGTCATGCGTAAACGGTAAATCGAATAAACCCTACAACAATTAAAAAAGGCAAGAGTTTATTTATTTTTATTAGCAGTGTGTTAAATTTCAATATTTTAATTTGAATACAGTTTTGATTTGTTCCGATGGCGGCAAAAAGCAATCTTTAAGCCGCACGACTTGGATCTCTTGACACGTGGAATATAAACAAATATATATACTAATGAAGCAAATGCTACAAATATGACGCCCACAGCAACAACAGCAATTACAGCTATCATACACAACAACATAGAAAAATCATATTTTTTCAAGAATATTTTTACATTTTCATTTAAATCTTTTATTAAACCGATTTTGCTGATTTCTAATAGCAAACAGCTCAGAATGTTAATGCATCATTTTCAATAAAATTGAGCTACAGCTGAACTATTGAGGGTGTGATCGTGAGTTCCACGGACGGACAGACTGTCATTGCTATATCAACTCCGAATGATATAACGGAATATATGTTTTTTGCACATATTTGCACACTGATGGGAATATGAAAATTATATTTTTTTATTTTTTTGGTTATAGGAAACTTTGTTGTTTTTTTTTTGGGCAATATGGTAAAGTTTTGTTTCTATTTGATACGCCAACTTTTAAGTATTCGAAACATCATATGTCATATTTAAATATGTGGGATTTATGTATTTTTAGAAATAATCAAAGAGCTGATACACTTTGCGACTAGAATAAACCATTGCTGGATTTTCCGGAATTTACATTTTCGCAAAATATAAATTCAAGAAATTCTGAAACACTAGAATTTACTTAAATTCTAAAATTTTCAAATTTCAACAAAAAATTCTTGCGTTTTCAAGTCGACTTGAAAATATTTTCAGTTAATAAATGTAATGAGGTGGGGTTTAACAACCATATTCAAAATGTTTGGGGTTTATTGGTTTGAATAAAATCCCAACATGCCTGTTACACTGTGTTATTTGCCTTATAGTCTCTTTCGCGAATCGCATCAGTCTAATTCCATAGTGACAGACATGATATTCAGTGATCTTTTTAATTCAATATTATACAGTAAAAGTTTTTCATTATTCATAAAAATATACAAAATTATGCAGACGGAACTGACCAACAAACATATATACCATTAGAAAAAGGGAGAAAGTATTATTTTATTAATAATTGGGACAAAAAGCGGTCGTGATAGACATGACAACAAACAAACATCATTTTAGAGGATGTTTGTAAAACACATAGAAGCTCTGAAATTATTTGTATAACAAATAAGAAACAGTTGTTTATAGTTACTATAAGAGCTAGTTTATAAATAAATCATATAAAAAAAATTAATTCTAAAATAAATTATGGTAGGTAAAAAGAGGATTTTGTAATGTGACAGACATTACACTGATTTTATTTTCAAAATTACTTAATTACACTTTCCCTCTCTTACTGGAAAAATAGGGTCTATAAAAATATTTAAAAATACATGTAACAAACTATTGTCATATTGACATGCCCTTTTCTTTGAAATGATTTAAATAAAAATTATTTAATTTTAAATTTAAAAATTGGACCTTAGGTTGACCTTTGCATGGAATTACCCATCATTGTTCTGCTGCCCTCCTACTGAAATATATATATATATATATCTTCTTCTCAAATACTCCCCTTTACTATAAATTATGTTTGCTTTTCCATTTATAAATTGTCATGCCGATCGACTCATGATATTGAATATGTATTATGTGTGCAACCGCAGATCGTTGTGAAACTTTGGTATGATCTAGAACATAAAAAAGGTGCCAAGGGAGGTAAAAAGGAATTTGAAAATTTTTGTTATTTTTTTAGTGTTTTCGTGATCAGTAACTTGAAGACGTTTTCAATCGTATAAATTGCATGCACATGTGTGTTAAAATTAAAGATATATAACGGTATTAATTTCAAGTTCATATGGATACTTTACTCTCTACGGTTTAGTTGTATTACACCAATCGACTCAGAATCGCTTTCTGAGTCCATTTTGCAATAACCGTTCGTCTGTCTGTCTAGGACGATCACAGTTGAAATTGGTAATAGGTGCATGTTTAGACCTAGCCCCCTGTACAACTTCAGCTTTTGGGATCAACTTAAATTGTTCCCAGTTTTGCTTATGTGTTTGCTTATTACAACCAATAAACCCTGGAGGGACATTTTTAGTCATGGTCTTTTTTTATATAAAAGCAAAAACTCTGAAAATAATAGTTTTGCTTATATAAAACTTTTTTATAGTTGTTAGGTAATATTGTATTTTATACTCATCATGCTATATATTTTCAAATAAAAGTTTTTCCAGGATATATAATACTTTAAACATTTACTTTTAGTTTTAGAATATTTATTGGCTGCGGTATAATTTTTTTTAATCCAATTTTTATCCACATAAATCGTCATTGTTTTTTAGAATATTTACTTAAAATATATATATATATTTTTTTAATTTTTAAATATAATTGTTTTTGGATTTAATTCTCGTGGTAATTCCAGAAATATTAGAATCAAAATTTATGGTTTAACACCCCTTAAGAATCTTATAGATAAAAAAAAAACTATAACAACGGGAATATTTCATACATTTTCATTTAAGAGTATATATTTTTTTTTCAGAGCTCACACATTGCCAAAGCTGAATTAATGAAAATATTCTAAATTGAAAACAATACTATTTCATAAAAATGTTTACAATAAAAACCATACTTAACTAAACTTCGTATTAAATCTATATTTCTTCATTAACATTTCAATTTATTGAAAAATTTTATTTAACACACAAAACCTCAAACATTAACTGGTTGAAATTTCCAAATGAATTAAAGTTTAAATTAATGATTTTACTTTTAATGAGAAATTTCAAATACGAAGATTTCTGAAGACATCTTTGACACCTTTAATTAAATTCACTTCAATTTATTTTTATGTCTTTATACTTATCTTAAATTTCGAAAAGAAATAATTTTATTTAAACGTAACAATAACATGTTGACAGTTAGTACATTTGTGGTCTGGTAGAAGGAGAACAATTTTATTTGTTTATTTCCTGTGGTTGTTGTAAGTTATATGGATGTATAAGATGTATGTGTATTGTATTTGGAGGAATCTTAACAATATCCGAAAACTACAGATATACGTATCAGTTTATATGACTTGGACACCATTTCCACTCTGTGGTATAATGAGTTTGCGCTGATCTTTGTATCTGCCAAAACTAAGTGAGCTAGGCTCCCCTTTTGTTAACCCGATTGAATCAAAATAACTTTCTGATTCATTTAACGATGTCCGTCCATCCGCCTGTCTGTGTGCCCATGTAAAGCTTGTAATGAAACTACCGGTCGCAAATATATATATATATATATATATGTATATATATTTTGACGAAATTTGGTATATAAGCATTTGTATGCCATGGGAAAATCGCTACTGAAATTGGTGAAAACTGCACCATGTTCAGAAATGTTTGCCAAATTTTTTTATCACACCCATTATTCAGTAGTCTTAAAATAAAACCTGTAGCGCCATTCTTAGTCGTAGCCCCCATAAACAGCTACTTCCCTATATTTACTTAAATCTATCAACAAAAAAATGATCACTTCATGATCATTATAACAAGAGGAGTTATTGTAGCGATGTCCTTCTGTCCGCCTGTGGAAATCATTATAACATCTTCAAAAGATTAGATGTGTTGACGGTTTTAACTGAAGATGATTCATTAATATCTTGACAAGGTCGCTGTTAAAAATTATCAAAATCGATTCAATAAGTCCCCATATATTAATGAAAAGGTAAAAAAGGCTTGAAAAAAATATGATTTTTCCACGATGATCTTGTTATCGTTACTATTCTAAATGTTTTAAATTGTGTCAGCTGTAATAGCTGTTATTTTTTTTGTCGTTGTGTATGTAGCATTTGCTTCATTAGTGTATGGTTATACTGAACACGTGGCATATTAGCTTAGACCGGTATTGCCACAGTGTGTTTGTTGTAATAATATATAGTTTTTTTACACGCGCAGGGGAGTAAATTTCTATTTCACAGTACAATCACAAAAACAGCGTAATACGTAAGACAAAATCGGTGTGACTTATGATTGGTATTGGTGCAGAAATTATGATATGTAATAACCTGTTTGAAAATGAAAAATGAAAAACGAAAAATGAAAAACAAAAAAATTAAAAATAAAAATGAAAAATGCAAAAAAAAATAAAAAGAAAAATGAAAAACGAAAAATTAAAAATATAAAATGAAAAATGAAAAATGAAAACTGAAAACCTCAAAATGAGGAATGAAAAATAAAAATTAAAAACAAAAAATAAAAAATAAAAAATTTAAAATAAAAAATTAAAAATAAAAAATGAAAAACGAAAAATTTAAAATGAAAAATTAAAAATAAAAAATGAAAAATTAAAAAATAATGATGATTTTTCCGACCTTTGTGTGGTAATATACGATATGTTCAACAGGCTTAAGGTCAGGTTAAATAAAAACTCTTTTTTGTTTTTATATTAAAATTCTTATTATTCCAATATTTCGAACGTCATTGACATTAATCTTCAGGAACTGAAAAATTACAAAACAATAAACCTAACAACAATAACAAAACCATATATAAAACCTACATGAGTAAACATAAAACAAACAAAAACACAATTGCTCTCTTTATTGTTTAGACGAATACTGAGTTTTTTCCTAACCTGACATTAAGCCTGCTGAACATATCGTATATTAAAAAATATAAAATTAAAAATAACAAATGAAAAATTTTAATTAAAAAATTTTAAATAAAAAATGAAAAATTAAAAATAAAAAATAAAAAATGAAAAATGAAAACCGAAAACCGAAAAATGAGGAACGAGAAATGAAAAATAAAAATGAAAAAAAAAAATTAAAAATAAAAACTAAAAAATTAAAAATAAAAAATTAAAAATAAAAAATTAAAAATTAAAAATTAAAAATTAAAAATTAGAAATTAAAAATTAAAAATTAAAAATTAAAAATTAAGAATTAAAAATTATAAATTAAAAATTAAAAATTAAAAATTAAAAATTAAAAATTAAAAATTAAAAATTCAAAATTAAAAATTAAAAATTAAAAATTAAAAATTAAAAATTAAAAATTAAAAATTAAAAATTAAAAATTAAAAATTAAAAATTAAAAATTAAAAATTAAAAATTAAAAATTAAAAATTAAAAATTAAAAATTAAAAATTAAAAATTAAAAATTAAAAATTAAAAATTAAAAATTAAAAATTAAAAATTAAAAATTAAAAATTAAAAACTAAAAATTAAAAATTCAAAATTCAAAATTCAAAATTCAAAATTCAAAATTAAAAATTAAAAATTAAAAATTAAAAATTAAAAATTAAAAATTAAAAATTAAAAATTAAAAATTAAAAATTAAAAATTAAAAATTAAAAATTAAAAATTAAAAATTAAAAATTAAAAATTAAAAATTAAAAATTAAAAATTAAAAATTAAAAATTAAAAATTAAAAATTAAAAATTAAAAATTAAAAATTAAAAATTAAAAATTAAAAATTAAAAATTAAAAATTAAAAATTAAAAATTAAAAATTAAAAATTAAAAATTAAAAATTAAAAATTAAAAATTAAAAATTAAAAATTAAAAATTAAAAATTAAAAATTAAAAATTAAAAATTAAAAATTAAAAATTAAAAATTAAAAATTAAAAATTAAAAATTAAAAATTAAAAATTAAAAATTAAAAATTAAAAATTAAAAATTAAAAATTAAAAATTAAAAATTAAAAATTAAAAATTAAAAATTAAAAATTAAAAATTAAAAATTAAAAATTAAAAATTAAAAATTAAAAATTAAAAATTAAAAATTAAAAATTAAAAATTAAAAATTAAAAATTAAAAATTAAAAATTAAAAATTAAAAATTAAAAATTAAAAATTAAAAATTAAAAATTAAAAATTAAAAATTAAAAATTAAAAATTAAAAATTAAAAATTAAAAATTAAAAATTAAAAATTAAAAATTAAAAATTAAAAATTAAAAATTAAAAATTAAAAATTAAAAATTAAAAATTAAAAATTAAAAATTAAAAATTAAAAATTAAAAATTAAAAATTAAAAATTAAAAATTAAAAATTAAAAATTAAAAATTAAAAATTAAAAATTAAAAATTAAAAATTAAAAATTAAAAATTAAAAATTAAAAATTAAAAATTAAAAATTAAAAATTAAAAATTAAAAATTAAAAATTAAAAATTAAAAATTAAAAATTAAAAATTAAAAATTAAAAATTAAAAATTAAAAATTAAAAATTAAAAATTAAAAATTAAAAATTAAAAATTAAAAATTAAAAATTAAAAATTAAAAATTAAAAATTAAAAATTAAAAATTAAAAATTAAAAATTAAAAATTAAAAATTAAAAATTAAAAATTAAAAATTAAAAATTAAAAATTAAAAATTAAAAATTAAAAATTAAAAATTAAAAATTAAAAATTAAAAATTAAAAATTAAAAATTAAAAATTAAAAATTAAAAATTAAAAATTAAAAATTAAAAATTAAAAATTAAAAATTAAAAATTAAAAATTAAAAATTAAAAATTAAAAATTAAAAATTAAAAATTAAAAATTAAAAATTAAAAATTAAAAATTAAAAATTAAAAATTAAAAATTAAAAATTAAAAATTAAAAATTAAAAATTAAAAATTAAAAATTAAAAATTAAAAATTAAAAATTAAAAATTAAAAATTAAAAATTAAAAATTAAAAATTAAAAATTAAAAATTAAAAATTAAAAATTAAAAATTAAAAATTAAAAATTAAAAATTAAAAATTAAAAATTAAAAATTAAAAATTAAAAATTAAAAATTAAAAATTAAAAATTAAAAATTAAAAATTAAAAATTAAAAATTAAAAATTAAAAATTAAAAATTAAAAATTAAAAATTAAAAATTAAAAATTAAAAATTAAAAATTAAAAATTAAAAATTAAAAATTAAAAATTAAAAATTAAAAATTAAAAATTAAAAATTAAAAATTAAAAATTAAAAATTAAAAATTAAAAATTAAAAATTAAAAATTAAAAATTAAAAATTAAAAATTAAAAATTAAAAATTAAAAATTAAAAATTAAAAATTAAAAATTAAAAATTAAAAATTAAAAATTAAAAATTAAAAATTAAAAATTAAAAATTAAAAATTAAAAATTAAAAATTAAAAATTAAAAATTAAAAATTAAAAATTAAAAATTAAAAATTAAAAATTAAAAATTAAAAATTAAAAATTAAAAATTAAAAATAAAAAATGAAAAATTTATAATGAAAAAAATAAAAATAAAAAATGAAAATTAAAAATAAAACATGAAAAATGAAAAATGAAAAATGAAAAACGAAAATTAGAAATGAAAAATAAAAATTAAGAATTAACCGGTTGAAGTAATAAATAATATTAAATATTTTTATATTAACAAAGTCCCTGCAGTTGTTTGTTACAAGTGATAATTAGATGACGTTTTATTTAAAAAAAAGTCCCATAAAAAATCATTAATTACTAGATGTTTACACACTTCCCCTGTAATCGGACTCACATGATTTTTTTTATACATGTGCACGCTGATACACAAAGAACCCAAAATATAATTGTATGTATTTACAATTATGCTCATTACTTACAATTGCATAATTGCTTACAATTAACAAAGCAAGAAAACACTCAAAATTTTTTTTATTCATCTTATTATTTTTAAACATTATTTTTAAAAAAGTAGTCATTATAATTTGAAATATTAGTGTTGACAACTTTGGTTATAATATTGCGTTTAGAACACAGGTGAAGGGTACCAAAGATTCATCACAGCCGAATTTAACACTCGCACTTGCTTATTGAAATATTCATTATATTCAAGGGAGAATTAGTCGAAAGGCTGAATTTTTTTTCTCTCGCATGAACCTTTTTTATATTTTATATTTTAAGAAATGATTTTAATCGACATTCTATCATCTTTATAAAAAAAATGGACAAATACGAACTTTATATCCGAATCTTTACCCTCTAGTGACAAAGACCGCGCTGGATATTATAAATTTATTTTATATCTTAAGGTCTATTTGGCCTATTTTCCTTGAATTATTATACTGTAATTGTGGGCAAACCAAGAAAATATAGTTTTTTTAGTTTTTCAATAATATTGTTTAGCCTAACGTTCACCAGAGTCCAACGTAACGTCCTTTTTTATTTCAAGTCCACTTGAAAGACACTTGAAATTAAATACGATATCTTAAATTTTTAATGTGCAAATTATGCAATTCCTTATATGAGACATAATTGGAAATGGTGTAGCATCTTGGAATACCCATATGTATGATGTTTGTTTTCCAACAATATATGAACTCAAGTTAAATTGTTGATTTTATTGTCTATCTTGAGTCGTTTTTTCTTCTATGGTTGGTTAGTTAGTTGGTTGTTTGGTTGGTTGCATATTATAGTATTTTTGTTCATTGTATTATTGTTATGATATTTTATTTTCATTATTTAGTATATGTTTTGCTGGATCATAAGTAAACTGTATAAATTCCCTTTCTTAGTAATCCTATGGAAAAAAAATACGAAGCAGATACAAGTATTTATAAAGATTCTAAACTACTGTTGCTGTTTGTTGTAAACCTAATATAACTCTTACTTGATGTTTCCGATGTTTTATATCTCCTTGTGTTGCTGTTGCTGTGTTGTTTGTGGAAATGTAAAAAAATAAATAACAAAACATTGTTATGCCACATGTCTTTTTCCGTAGATGTTAATGCCACGCGCTGAATTTTTCAGAACAAGATTTTTTTTTATTTCCATTTCGTTCGTTGATGCTTATTTCCATTTCCTCTCCTTTTGGGTTATTATACCAATAAACATTTTATACATATGTACATACATATGTACCTATTAAGTATCTGGCACTATTTTTAGTTCCAATTTTAAATACACATGTTAGTTTATTGTTGTTGTTATTGTTGGTTTTAAGTCGCGCGCGCGTATGTGTCTACATTTAACATCAACAAACAAGTAATTGTTCGTTGCTGGGGGTGTCATATGTACATATACGTTTGTTTATTATCCTTTTACACCGGATGTTTATAGCAGCAGTAGCAACAATAAAAATAACAATTCTACTATCAACAATAAGCCCAACATCAAATTACTTACCAGTACAAAAAATTTACCCATTGCAATGAACACCATATAGCAAATAATAAGGCCAGTAATTCTTTCTTTGTATATTAGGGGAGGGGAAAAGTAATTTCTGTAATCACTGTCTCACTAACTGAGTCTGTAACGCTGTTTTAGCGTTTTTAATTATTGAAATCGTATAAACGATTTCGTCACTAAAACGATGCACTATAACATTATAACCGGCGCACAGTGGACCATTTCACGAGAAGTCGGTTAAATATTCAAAACTTTTGATTGGATTGGAATTTTGATATGCGGTTTTTTGTTTGGTAGGTGGGACTTTAGCCTTTAATTGTGGCTACAAAACGTAAATATCAACGAATAATAAAAAAAAATTATGGAGGGTTTAAAATACATTTTCATTTTTAGTTTAATTTTAGTATAAAAGTGAATTGTTAAAAGGTTAAAGAAGGTTTTTTTTATATATAATGTATTATTTTTTCAGTTAATTATACAACTAATACTTTTTAAAAATTTTGTAAGTTAAATTTTGTCACAAAATACCAAACTTTAGTCCTAATGTTCACAAGGGCCAAAGGTTGGATTTTTTCTTTAAAGATCCCGAGTTAAAATATAATTTTTGAAACAACGAACGTAAAAGTTACCTGATATTGGTTCAAGATAGAGTAGTTTCAATAAGAAAGTCGTATGTTTTTACTTTAGTTAAAAATTTTTTTTATTGTCTTTTTAAATATTTCTATTCAATTTTTTTTTAAATTTATAAAAAATATAAATTTTTTTATCAAGAAAAATTGTTAACTATATAAAAACGAGTATAACTTATTGTTAGCGTACTGAAAAACTACTTTAAATCCACAATACTTTGTTGAAGAAGCAATTTAATTTTTCCATATATCAATTGCTGTTGCTCTACTAGTTGACGGCTTTAAGCCGCTATAAATTTTTGTTAAGCGCAATGGAACGAAAGAAGCCATAAATAAATTAGCATCTGATGATTTTCGGCATTAAATTGCTTGTATTGTTTCTGACCAGAGGATCCATCACATCCAAATTTAGAAATTAAAGTAACTGCCATTTCCAATTTTTTTAAGTGATCAGTATCAAGCATATTAGCAATCGTTCCGCAGTATGTTCAAAGAGATCTTGCAAAATTATTTCTGCTGAAGTTGAAGTGACCGGAAGCATAACTGCTCATATCTTAAAAGGATGTGTCGCAATATTTTTTTACCATTTACCTGTTATTTAAATTTTTTCCCCATTTTGTTTTTGAAAAACACCTATGTAAATTTACCTGTCAAAATAAAAAAGATTTTAGCAAAATATAATTTAACAATTAAGCGCATTATGTCTCAACCCTTTTTTCTGTCAGTATAAAAAACTCACGCAAAATAATACACCGGTGCGACCAACTTTTGTATTCATAACATACAGACGGACGGACGGACAGCGTTAAATTGACTCAGAAAGTGATTTTGAATCGATCCGTGTAATAAAAGATGGGTATAGGTCCAATAGTTTGGTAGTTACAAACATCAGGGCAAACTCATTATACCCTAACCACATAGTGGAAAGCTTTTGTATTCATAAATATTGTTCTGGATATAGGAGTATAGGGGAGGGTTCGGACTACAGAAAAGTGCAAGATTTTTTTTGATGGCTTTTGTTGGACAGGAGTTATAATCTATTAAGTAGGTGATTTTTGGAAAATTTGGACTTTATTTAAATTTTTTTTTAATTTCTAAATGAGTCAGTGACTTTATATTTCTAACATTAATAGCTTAGAGATTGCAAAACTATACAAAATTTACTTTACTTTAAAATCTTTTAAAACAAAAAAGTTACAGTCATTTAAAAATTAAAATTTACAAAGAAATTTTTAATTTTAGCAAAATACTGGGAAAAGTTCATTTTCGAAGACCCTGTTCGCTGTGATATAGTTGAAATAGAGTCGCAATTTTTGGCTCCCGAGGTTGATTGGTATTTACTTTTTACTGAATAACATAACTTTAAAATCGGTAACCATAAGAAAAATGATTTTTTGCCGCCTTCTCAAAATATGGTGAAGTGGCGTTTAACTCTAGGAGTCGTAATTTTAATAAACTTATTGTTTATTTTGGGTATTCATAAATACATAAAAAACCCGAAATAAAAGAAATAGTTGGAAAAAAATGTTTAAACCTGTTAGGCACTTTTGTTATATTTTTATTTCACAATTTTAGTTGTAACTTTAGAATGAATATTAAATTGCATCTTACAGCCTACTTAATATGCTTTTAGAAAAAAAAAATATTTTTAAAAAATAAAAAGGAATATATGAAATTTATTTATATTACCAAAATTTAAAATTAAAATCCGTTTTTTTCTTCTCCAAATCCCATAACTCCACAAATTTAACATAAAAAAGTCACATTGAAAATATTATTATTTTTTTATTGATGAATAATCGTAAGCACATATTAAAGAATCATTTAAAAAATTATTGCGAAACAATTTTAATTTTTTTTTTGAAAATCACAATTTCTCTTTTTAATTATCATTAATTTTAAAATTTTTATTTATTTCAAAATCAACATTTACTTCATAATCATCATTCAATTCATAATCATAATCTTCATCATTCTCGTAGCTATTATCATTTTTATTATGGGGAAGAACAAGTAACTCTACACTCAGGCATACTTTATACTAAAAGTGCTCTCTATAACTTTTGAAGTCCTTATTTCTAGGTAATGGAGAAATATATACAGACCAAACTTTAATTATGTATGCATTAAGCTTTAATTAAATAAACATTAACCATTTACGAGATACTTGCGTGCTCGTGAAGGAAATTCAAGCTCATGATGTCATTATAGCCGGAAAATAGGTGAAAAATTCTATTTGTTGTGAATAATCAGGATTTGTTTCGTGAGTTTGGATGAGTTAAAAACTACTCGCGCACCCATCTATAATAAAAACCACTTTTATTAGATGCAATAACAACTACCATACGGAAAATAAAGATAGAATATATTAAAACATCTTGATTTTTTGTTTCTTTTTTTAATTTAATGACTTTATTGAGTACTTAATATAAGTTTACAATATAACTTAATCTTGGAATCATGTTAGACATAAGACTAAATTTTGTACAACATATTACGATGACAATCAATAAAGCTCGTGGTGTGTTAGCTTTTATTAAGCGATGGGCAAAGGAATGCGGTTCATTAATCTGATCTGCTTATTATAATGTTCATAGTAACGGTATCGAGTCTGTTGAAGAAAAATTTCTACCCTTCTGCTTGCGAAGTTTATATTTGAACCATGTGATGACTTATACCATCTTATACAACTCGTCTTGCTCAAATTAAATTGCCCATATTAAAAAGAGCGTAGGACTATGCTGAATGATGTCTTCCTAACAAATCTTATAATTGGTAATGTCTGCTCTGATTTCCAACTCAACAAAATTAAATTTAATGTTCCACAACGATCAACATGCTCTTTCATCCCATTATCTCTTCAAGTATTTCGTGTGAATTATGCAAATTCTGACCCTTTTATGAAAATATATAAAAGTTTAAATGAGTTGTATGTCTTTATTAATTTATCTGTAAATATTAATATTATTAAAGGCAATACTATTTTATTTTTAAACACTTAATTGAAATGTTCGTTTATAAATCTCAGTTATATAATTACTTATACTGTGCGTAAGGATTGATTTCCATAGACAAAATAAAATATGTAATTAGTTTCGTGGAAAGCTCTTGAAACTCAATATATATTAAAAATAACCCTTTTGAGAGTAATTTATCAAAAAAAAATAATTTATTTTATGCTCAAATACCAAAATGTACCAACAAAAACAATTATATCAAATGTAAACGAAATATTTGAAAAAGTAAACAATTTAAGAAAATAAATAATAAAAAAGTAAGAAATTATAGTCGGTCTAGACCGACTATATGATACCCTATACCATGGTTTAGAGACCCTATCTCTTCGGTCCAACTAAGTGGATATATAGAAAATAAGCATAAACCAAATTTGAGTGGCACTGTTATTCATTTTTTTTTGGCTGCAGATATGAAAAAGTTTATATCAGATGCTATATTTATATGGAGACTTGATCGAAAAATGGATCGATCCTGACCATATTTGGCAAAGTCACTTACGTTTTGAAAAAATATATACAAACCAAATTTGAGAAAAATCTGTGCAATATTTTTGTTTTTTTTATAGATTTAAGTGAAGATCGGGAAGCAGCTTCATATGGGGCCCATGACTAAGAATTGTCCTATAGGTATTATTTTTGGACTACTGATTAATGGATATAATAAACACATACAAACTCAATTTGACTGAGATCTATTTGATATTTTGGATCTTATGGCAATTTATGTCGATTTCTTAGGGGTAATTTGTACGGGGACTAGGTCTGAACATGGACTGAATTTCACCAATTTCAATAGCGTTCATCCTATAACCGATAAAAGCTTATTTACCAAATTTCATCGAAATATATTCATATTTGCGACCTGTAGTTTGATTACAAGGTTTACATGGACACACAGACGGACGGACGGAAGGACAGACAGACGGACGCTAAATCGACTCAGAAAGTGATTCTGAGTCAATCGGTATAATAAAAGATGGCTCTAGGTCAAGTGTTTTTGGTAGTCACAAACAGCAGCACAAATCACATAGTGGTATAGGGTATAAAAATTATTACAGCCACCACGCTGAATTTTTAACATTATTTTAGTTTATAGAATGGCTAAATGGTACCCAATTTACTCTATTTTTAATACCAACCAGCTCGAAATAATAACAAACAATATTATTCTAAGTTTGCCCAGGCTAATTTTGTGAATAAGCATGATTTCAACAGACAGATGGACGGACAGACAGAATTCTCTATATCGACTAGAGTTGTTATAAGAATCAACAATTTACGTACTTTATGGAGGTCGCAAATTTATTTTTCTATGCGCTACAAACGAAATGACAAACTGATATTTACCCTCTGCACAGTGGTATGGAGAGTATAAAAAACACCAACAATTTAGAAAGAGGCAATATTTAGACACAAGAAATACACCTACTGGTCTCATTTAACAATTGACAACCAGACTTTTTACATAAAAACGTAAATAACAAAAAAGGGGTACGCATTATCTTCGCTTTTTTTTTTTGTAAATACAAACTGAAATCCTATACTTACTTCCTATACAACTATAACTAACTTAAAAAGTGTAGGCCATTAAATGCTGAAAATATCTAAATTTTGGACCTTTTTTAAAAAAATTATTGAAATTAATATCTACACATAATTATTATAAAGAAATAAGTGTTTACTATATACTAAAATACCTGTAGTTGAAGGCTAAATCATAAAAGCTTTATTTTACAAAGAATTTATAGAAAAAAAAGCACTTGAACCGTAAAGCAATAATTTGCTAACTTTGACAGCTCATTGCATAAAAAGTAAGAAACTTAGTTGATAAATTTTGATAATTAATAATGCAAAATTTGATCTGCGTTACTTTTAACTGATACCAAATTTAATTATAAAAATCTAATTCCTAAATTTCAATTAATTGGCACTTTGGCTTTATATCATCCCAATGTGCGCTGTTAAAGCATTTTTAATTGTTGAAATCGTATAAATGGTTTTTGAACTCACTAAAACAAAATATTATCACATGCTAATGCGTGCATTATGTGTTTTAAAACTAATAGTTATTACATATAATTCTTTTTAAATAAAAATATTTTCTCTTTTTTAAACTTTCTAATTTTTTTTAACTTTATCTTTTCAGGTATGTATCTACTGTGTATTAAGTAAGTCTAAATTAAAAATAAAAATGATTATTTGTTATTAAGGTTCTATATTAATCTATGATGAATTCTATTATATTTAATGTGATCTAGTGATGTTCGTCTGCCATTTAACTTAACGCCCGTAATAGGTGATGTCTTTTAGGAAAAAATTAGAAGATTATTAATAGAATTGAGTCAATTTGGCATCAGTACTCCATACCAAATTAAAACTTTTTGCTGTAATGCTAAACTGATTTTAGCTAGTATAAAATTAGGGTGTAGAACAGTGTTTCTTAAAATTTTTGAGTAAATTACCCTTTAGTTATTTCTGTCATTTTTAAGTACCCCCTGTCAAATATTAAATATTAACATTAAGCTTGACATCTAACAATAAATTTTGATTATACATATGTAATACTTATATTGATGTATAAACATCTATACGGGCAGGTAAATCTCTATTTCATAATACAATCACAAAAACAGTGTAAGACGTAAGACAAAATCGGTGTTACTTATGATTTTATTGGTGAAAAAATTATGATATGTAATAACTTTTTTGAAAATGAAAATGAAAATGAAAAATGAAAAATTAAAATTAAAATATTAAAAATGGAAAAAGAAAAATTAAATATGAAAGATAAAAAATTAAAATTAAAAAAATAATAAAAAATAAAAAATTAAATATAAAAAATTAAAAATAAAAGATGAAAAAAGAAAAATAAAATATGAAAGATAAAAAATTAAAAATAAAAAATGCAAAACGAAAAATGAAAACTGAGAAATGAAAAATAAGAAATGAAAAATAAAAATTGAAAAATAAAAAATTAAAAATGTAAAATGAAAAATAAAAATGAAAAATGAAAAATGCAAAATGCAAAGCCAAAAATAAAAAATAAAAAATAACAAATGAAAAATTAAAAATTAAAAGTAACTAATCAAAAATGAAAAATCAAAAACCAAAAATGAAAAATAAAAAATTAAAAATGAAAAATGAAAAATGCAAAATGCAAAATTAAAAAGGAAAAATAAAAAATTAAAAATAAAAAACGAAAGATGAAAAATGAAAAATGAAATATTAAAAATAAAAAATCAAAAATAAAAAATCAAAAATCAAATATGTAAAATGAAAAATGACAAATGATGATTTTTCGATGAAAATCCGAATCATTTTCAAGCTGTTGCTCAGCCCAATTCACGAACATACGACGCTTCTGGTGGTCAAGCGGCTTCAGTTCTTGCGTCAATTTGATCTTGTTAGGATGTAGGCCAAGATATTTTCGTAAAATTCGCCACAACGGCGTCACAGAGATGCCCAACACTTGAGAACGACATGTGAGAGACACATTTGGGCTTTCTTCAACTGAAGCCTCAGCGGCAGCAATATTCTCGACACTACGGGCACTTCTTTGTCTCACTGACACGGGAGCATTTTGTACTGTGCCTGTGGATTCAAATTTTTCCTAAATTGTTGATCTGCTGGGACGATTATGACGACCATAACTTGGACGTAGCGCTCTTAACGTTGAGGCCACTGACTCCGAATTTCGGTAGTAAATTTTAATAATTTCGACTCGTTGTTGGCTCGTATGTCTTTCCATCATGAAATGGCAAACCTTACTGGAGAGAAATGTCAAAATATGGCGTCGTTTGCTGTCCCTGTCTTTCTACTTTTGTAGCGTCCCTGAAAACCCCTTTATATTCTTAATTTAATGCTACTACACGCTAAAATTACGTCATATTCTCCTTTTTTCTTAATTCAGTTAGCAGGGAAAAACTAACTTCGAGCAAATATGTACTTGGAAATGGCTAAAGTTCGGTGAGAACCGCATTTCTTAATTTAATATATTCAAATGTCGCAAAGATATGCCAATTTGTAACTCCATATTTCGTTTCAAAAATATTGTTTATGTGGGAGTTTATTTCTCTTAGAAAAATAGAAACCTCCGCTTTTAGCGTCAAAAGTCGATTTTATACTTTTCCACATGAAAGCCAACGAATCTCAGTATGAAGCAATAGTGTAAGGAATTCGGGTGCCATTTCAAGACATGGCACTGTAGAAAGGCAGGAGTTCAGCGATCTTGCTTTTATTAAGTTAATTATTTTATTTAGTACTAATTTCTAAGACAGAGTACAAATTTTCATTTAGTTGATTTGAAGCTAACACTTTTCTACGTATAACGCAGTGATTCCTCTTTATTGAAGAACTCGCAGATTGTATTCGAGATTTAAGTCCACTTTTGTTACCTTACATAGATGCTGCTCCATCTGTGCTGACTGGCACATGCCATTTTCATGATAAACATTTTTTTATATGCTCAATAAAAAAATTGAAGACTTTTCCTGCTGTCGCTCCCGTCTTTTGTACTTTACAAAAGTGTATTTGTTCCTTTATACCTTGTACATAATTATCATCAATATACCTAATAAATACCATCATTTGTGCGCCTTTTGATGTATCTGTCGATTCATCAAGCTGTAATGTAAACTGCTTTTTACAAAATTTATTTTTTTGTTAACTTGTTTTATTATATCTTCTGCCATATCAGTAATTCTTCGTTTAATAGTATTGTTTTTATTATTTCCACTTCCTTTTTATCGAACATAATTTCTGTAATTATTACAGTAGCCGGAATAATTAGATTTTCAGCCTTTGTATGTGGTTCGCTTGACATTGCCACTTAGTAAGTAATTTCAAAAGAAATGGAAAATTAAGAATTTTCTGTGAAAAAAATCAAGCGTTTTGTTTTTTAATTCATAATGTTTTGTATGCAAATTTATTTTTAATAACGACGCACAGTGGCTGAAAATCGTTTTTCATTGGCCAAAATTCTGTAACTTTTGAACCGATCAAAATATTTTAGCAGTTTTTCTTTTAATAGATAGATATTAAGTTGAACTTGACTTGGTTTTAATTTCGTTAAAATTGATTGTGTATTTTTTAAGGAATTCTAGGTCAAAGTTTAAGTTTAGATTTTTTTTTAACTTTTAGCGTGAAATATGGGTTTTTTTATTTATTAAAAAATGTCATATTTGGATTATAATATTTATTATAAACATTTTTTGTAATAATGGGTTTTTTTAAATGTTTACACTCAAAAAAATTTGTACATTCAAAAAAAAAATATAATAAAGTCAACTGGAAATTTTGCTACTATTACTGAAAAATAGAAAATATTTTACTGTCAAATTTGCAAATTTACACTCAATGAATATTTACACTTAAAAAAAAGTTAGTAATATTATCTAAAAACTTTGCTATTACTACAGAAAAATTTATTACTTTTTTATAAATTTATACATTTAATAACAACAAAAAGGTCAAAGAAAACACTAATATTTATTTTATTATTTTTTGCTGCCAAATTTTTTAATTTTATCAAAATAAATCTGCTGAACATTAGCGCAATGATACTGATTTTTTTTTAATTTTGATATGAAAATAAGGGATAAAAACTGGAATAGCATTTGTAACAATAGGAGGATCTGTTTATTAATTTTTTTTTACTAATACTATGTTTTTCATAATTAAATAACAATGAAAGGCAATTATAATGAATAATTTATTTGATTAAAATATTGATTAAAAATATTCCATATTATGTTCTGTGTTATTTCTGTTCCTTAGTAGTTTTTTGACTTCATCTAAATACCGATATTCCACTTTACATTGATTTCGAATACTAGAGATGAACGGATCTGACGTTACCAAAAATATATTAAATAGATCTTCATATATGGAATTTCGTGAAATTTTTCTAGGATTGTACTATAAAATCTGTAATTCTTATTAATTTTTTCCTGAGCCCCCTCTGATAGATCTTGTGAATTGTTGCATATATATTTCTACATGGGTACTTGTTTGTATATATTTTTGCAGTTTCCTTAGCACAATCCCCAAATTTTCTACAGTCAGCTTGGTCATTGCACGCAAGTGCTTCGAGGACTATTTTAAATCTAGTCCTGTTATTTCAAATGCTGTTTCTCGATCTGAAAAGAAGATAATGCAAATCTATATGTATCAGTATTGTCTAATGATTTTGTCGGGACTTAGTTTATATGGCTTGATGTTGCTTGGCATATGATGCAGCTCGATGCAGCCTTCGTGTTAGTCAAAGCATGACCTACTTTTCCATCTATCATTGCCAGCATTAATTGTTAACCTACTTCAATTTGCTGCCCATCTAACTGTATGTAATTGTAATGGCTGCAGTGTTGCAATTTGGACCTTGATATCAGTAACTTCTTTGTTAATGGCATCATGAGTTTCTTTTTTGAATTCAAATTTGATTGGCCTCCAGTATTTCGTAGAAGATGGTGTCTAATTTCTCCAAATAGCCTTTGTTTGCGTTGTACTAGTCGAAGGCTCTGAATCTTCCAAAATGTTTTTCAATCGCAATGGCAAAAATGATACCATGAACTTATCTGAGTCCGAGATATTTTCATATAGTACTTGTTTGTATTGCTTTTGTCCGGAAGAACTATCACATCCTCATTTACAAAAAAGAAATAGCTTTGTGTTTTCACTGACATTCTTACTTACAAATATATAAAAAGTGTGGTGTATTTTGTAAGCAGATATCATTACTGGTAATAGAACAAATAATGATAATGATAATAAGCTATAAAATACCCAAAGCACCAATATATCACACCATTGTATACTTATAGGACTGTTTAAGTTACCGTAATATGAAATTTTTTTGAGTACTTTCATTAAAATGAAAAAGTGTTCTACCGGCGGGTCGTGATGGGAGCAAAAGTATATATATGGTTAAAGAGGACACTTTTACCTTTCTCCGGGTAGTATACGTTCCTTGTTCCCTTTTGTTCCCTAGAAGTTCTATTTCAATAAAGTTGAAATTTGACATAAATATAGTAGTTTAATCAATTTTTCATAACACCCCCAATATTAAACGGTAGGGCTGTGACCACTTACAATAACTAAAGACTACAATCTTACCAACCTTGTAAAAAGGACCGCGAGTCATTATCGATGATAACTTACGAGTAGCAACCATTTATTTTTGATAAAAAAAAAACAAACAAAAAATCTCCTTTTTCTAAAAACAGTTTAGTTTGACAGCAAGCCACACCCACAATTAACACTACTTTAACATAATTTTTGGCTGCTTCAATTTAGATATATCAGCTACAAAATGGTGTTAAAATTTTAAAAATCGATGACAAGAAAAATTTGACTTTTGGCCAATGAAATCAAAATTTCAGCCACAGTGCGACCGCTTCATACAGTGCGTTGCGAGTTTTTCATAACAAATCACACAAACAGGCAATGGTGGAACTTTTCCGTTTGTAGTAAATCCGAAATTGAGGAAATTTTAAAATATACACACGAGTTTATTTGATGTGTTAAAAGCTCCGAATTTTCACGTTGTTCTCCCTTCAGCGACGTACTCTCTTCAACACTACTTGTATGTTCTTCTATTTCTTCGGAACCTTATTTTTTAGTTTGATTCTAAATTGGTCCATTACGATTTATAAGGTTACAGATAAACTTAAAATTTTTTGAATTTAAAAAAGAATCGGAACCTTCGGAAGAACATACAAAAGAAAAACATAATTGAATTCACTGCAAAATTTTAAATTCACTTGATTATTTTAAGACGACTACATATAAAATTTAAATTAACTACAATGCACATTGGCCGTAAAACCACAAATACCGGCAAAAGATATTTACCGTCAAGCTAGCTTCACTAAATTTGGTATGCAGACTTCTGCTATCAAAATATTCGATTTGAGAAAAATAAGCAGGGCACTGGAAAAGTGGGCGGGGGATTTGGGGGGAAAAACTAAATACAGAAAATAAATCCACCAATCGAATTATTCAAAAGCTTATTAACTGTATTTTCGATTGTATCAACAGAAAATTAATAGGATCTGGATATTTTTCATTGTGATAAAACATTTACTGTTACGACAACAGAATTTTATTCGTAATTATCTCTAAATTCTGTTACTAGCTTCATCGTAATTTGGTTGGCAGTAAATTCGGTAGCCACAATGAATCTGTTTTCTGTGTGTGCTCACAAAACTATATTTACAAAAATTTTCCCTAGATAATTTCCTAGAAATATTTCTATAAATATACGAAATATTTTGGGAAAAATTTAAGCAGCTGGTTTTAGACTTTTTGTGGGGCTCTCATATAACTTACCGTTAAATCCTTTAAGGGTAACATAAACGTAAAGTTTCGCCTTTTAACTTACTATAGAACTTTTATTAATTAAGAATATATCTTTTAAAAAATTGGCACACCATGCCCTCTTTAAATGCTCATGGATCGATCTTAAAAAATTAAATACATACAAGATGATAAAGGGCTTAAATTACCACGGTCAGTTTCTTCGTTTTCATTCGTTTCTAGTTCCATCGAATAATTATCTAACGACTGTACGTTAACGCGGAATCATCAGTATTATGATGGCTACTAACGGCTTGTTGTGATGTGGAATTTAATTGTAGTTATGGATGGTAATTCAGGCATTTTAAAAAGACCAATGATTTCTAAACTTGAAATATATTAGTCAGAGCTATCCATAGCTCTATGATACATGTCAAGTATATTATATACCTTTGAATCTTTTTGAGCGTGACCACATCGATATTTTTTATACAATTTGTTTCGCACCTTATATGCATTTTCTGAAGCTTCTGTTATTTGTGACGAATGTACTAATATGTTATGTAATGTAGCTGATATTTCGCCGGTTTTAATGCAATGAGCACGAAACTTTCAAATTCGGAGGAAAGAGTTATTAAAATTATGTGTAAATGCTTTAAAAAATTAACATTTCAACCTGCAATCGATGTTAAAAGGTTAGTGCGAGAGAATGCTCTTCTGGCTGTGTTGCCATCATTAGTGGTGCCGTTGCCATTTGTTTCAGGCTTATGGACTGAAGTCTCATTTGAAGCCAAAACTCAGTTTGAAATGTTTTTTTTTTTTTTTTCAACATAGATTCTAAACGAATTTGCCATTTTTTTTTATCAAGTATAAAATTTGTGAAACAAATTCGAAACTATGTAAAGGGCTTATTCTATATTTCAAAGTGTCTGCCTTCGGATCAAAAATACGAGAATCAAAGTTCATTATAGTTCTAAATTGCTTTCATTCACTATGACAAATAGGTCACTGCTGTGCACTTTAGGTTTCGGTCAACGTATTTAGGACTTTTCCATCTATTAATGTCATATATAAATTGTATTTTACTTTAATTATTTTTCCATTACTTAATGCGTATTGAAAAGGTTCCAATCTACTTATTTTTTTTTTAAGGTTTTCCTTTAAAATGTGTTCTTTTGTTTCCTTGAAAAACTCCCGTTTTAAAGGTCTTTAAAACCGTACTGATTGAGGTGTACGATTTATCATTTCTATTGGTTACAAAAAAGGATTGGTCGAAGCTCTCAATCGTGTGGAGGGTGGGAAAAATATTAAGACTTCATGAGATGATACTGACGTGGCTTTTTGGTGGTTTGGTAATCGAGATGAAGAAATGGCTACCTGGGTTAAGATAAATTTAAATTTTTTTCGTGGGAATTTTTTTATAGATAAAGAGGAGGCATGAGCTAATAATTTTGTGTTATCACCTTGCTGTGGTGCTACTTCGGAGGTTAATTTCCGTTTAATTCTTTCGTTGCTGTCATTATAATTAATTTTTGGTTACCCGATAGCGTTAATTTTTTCGGTATAGCAAAAAAAAAAAATTTCCTGAATATATTGCAATCCTGGTATGTATATCCCATTTTGGTTTAATATAAATACACGTGTTTCGAACTTTATCATATTTTAACTTGTTTAATTAACCGTCAACTTCCTATGGAATCTTCCACTTCAAGTAATTCATGATACTACTTTGACAATTGTTCACAATGTCAGCCACACTGCACAAAAGCTGAAAAAACTATTCACAGTTTCACAAAAAAATTACCCATGAGAAAAAAATAAAAAAAAGTACGAAATTGCAACATTTATCAAAATATATTTACAACTAATAAAAATGCACACCTCGAATACCTATAATATTAATAGGCAAGGCGATTTCTTGTGACCGATATAAATATTTTAGGTAATAACTGATGTCGACCAAACATACCTCATTTTTAGCTGTCCACTAGATTTACAGATTTGCAACGTCTGGAACATTTTTTTGGAGTATTGCTCATCTAAAGTTGCTACTAATACGTACTGTGTGTGTGTTTATTACATTAGGGTGGCCCTTCGTTATATGGAGGTTATATGGTTAAAAGTTGTTTTAATTTATATTCGCGAGCAATAAGCAGATAATTGCACCAAAGATATATCACAATGGATTACTTTGATCCCAGGAGCACTGAATGTTTAAATAAATAAAAATTAACCGAATTATTTTGTTTAAATTCTAAATAGTGGTATTAACGAGATTAATAGAAAAACTTGGTTTAGGTCATTTTTATTTTAAAATATCTTAAAATCCAAAGCTGGCCTTGGCAAATAATGGGTTAACGTTCTCGGATTTATCCCAAAGTTTTTGAACGAAACTTCTACATATTTGGTTATTATATTTTAAGTGTCGCATCTAAAAATTGGACTACACTTACAAAATATTTGAATTTTTTTAATAAATTGTCTTTTATTAGTTTGGGGTCATATGTGACCCAAATTCCAAAAGGGTTAATGGAGTCATATTATTTTTTTCCGAAACCCTAGGCTATTAAGATAAAATATAATATTTAAAAGTAGAAAAGTGATGAATTTTTGATACAAAGTATTTAGAAAGAGTACATTTACAGAATATTTCACAAAAATCCAATTTTTCTCGAAATCCGCCAAAATAAAATCCTTGTCAAAAAATTCTGGCAGAGGGATTTACTTAAAAATTCACACAGTTAATTTGCAACATATATTTAATAAAACCTTAAAGTGATAGATTCATTTTTTTAAATTTTGTTTAAGAAAATTTTTTCAAACTTGAAAATTTTATCAAAAAATTTCCAATTTTCGGTCTCAATGCGCAATAGGTTGACAACGTGGTAATAAAGCAATACTTCATATCTGAGTACTTATAAGTATAGACACCAAAAAAAATGATGGCTTTAATAAATTTCTCAAAGTTGAAAAAAATGCCATTAAATTTCATGACCTAGTTTTTTTTTGGCACAAAGGTGGTCTGGGGCATTTGCTCTTCCTTGGCGAGGTTTTATTCGATTTTGAAGTTTTATAGCCTTTTGAAGGGATAAGTTAATACTGATCCTGAATTATATAACAGCTTGACGGAAAAATTAAACTATAGAAAAAAAGTCATATTTTCTCCATATAAACACACTTGAAATTTTCAATCGCTTTGCGCCACGACTAACCGTTTTCTGATTGGCCCAAAACTTTGTATTTCTCAGTTTTTTTGGTATTCGCATATTTCTAGGGGGTGAGATCGACAGTTTGAACACTTTTTTTATTAAGGGCCACCCTATTATTACATATATTAAAAGCCCTGTATTGAATTGTGAATTGCCTAACATTGAGAAGCATACCTTTAGGCTTTTACAAAATAATTTGTTAAATGAAAAGATAAAATTTCTTAGAATCTGAACTTGAATTTCGAGGGCTGGGCTCCGGTAGTTAAAACTCATAATCATGAAGATTTTTAAAAGAAAATATAAAAATATGTAAACACTAGAAGCTGTTAGACACAATCATGGTTGCCAACTACCAAGTTTTTTTTTCTAACCTACATACATATGTATATGGGGAAGTGAAAAGTTGACTTTTTGCCGCCAAAACTAAAAATTCGGCCATAACATAATGACTGATTTCAAATAAAAATAATACTTTTATGTTAAACAATATTTTTGAGGGTAGTCCCCGAAATTTGAAATTTACTATTAGCAAATATCTAAACCATACGCAATAATTTTTGTAATAAGCTTTTTTCCAGCAAAAAATTAATTAACGTTAAATTAATTAAAGTTAAATTAAATATGTTAAAAAAAATCTTTACTCTTAATCTATCCGCTACATATTAAATCATACTAGCCGAGCCCAGCACAAAAAATTCGAGTGCAAATTGTATGAAATTTAATTTTTTAATTATTTTTTTTTTTCTCTCAAAAGTCTTTTAATCTATATATGCATTGGGGTTGGTCAATTATTTTTACTCCATTGGTACATCGCGATTCTGCTACTATGGGCCATAACAAGTACATTTGCCCAAGGAACCATATCTCTAAAGTCATGTTCGTGCCTGCCAAAATTTCGATGAATATATTTTCATGATATTTTCCATAATATTCATTCAAATATAAAAAAAATGATTTAAAATATGTATACCGGGGGTTTTTTTTTTTTTGGGTCGAGAAATCCATTTTTCACATTTATTTTTAATTTTAACAGCCACTAGGGCGCGTTTTCAAGCATTTTTGTGGATTTTTCAGCTTTTTGGGAAAAATTGAAGAAATTATTGCACAAACCGACGAATCTTCCCATATTTAAAATAGCCCAAAATATGTAGCGCTGAAAATTATGTGGGGTACCCATATACGACCTATATCGATTTTATTCAATTTAAGTCAAAAAATTCGTTTTTTTTTACTTGTCCATTCAAAGAGTAAATAAATAAAAACTAATTTTCATTAAATTGTGAAATAAAATTAAACTAAATATTCATTAATTATGAATTTTTAAATTAAATTCATTAATTGTGAATTTTTAAATAAAATGATTAAATTTCATTATAAATATTTGTAGAACACACAGAAGATATATAAATGGGTTTGTTAATAATAATTTGATAAGAGCCCAAAAGTATGCTAAATTTTAGCCAAGTAATAGGCACACACATAGCATTGTATAGTTTTTTATTTGGAGCTTAACTATGTGTTTTATGTGTGTGTTAGTAGCAACTTTAAATGATTTTTACGCCAAAAAAATGTACCAGATGATGCACATCTGTAAAGATGGTGCTGGTATTTTTTTTTTTTTTTTTTGTAAAAATCGCTTGGTAACTGAGGGTGTAGAAGATGTCACAAGAAATCGCCTTCCCTATTAATATTATGGATTCTGGGTAATTTCATTATACCCTATACCACTATGTGGTTTGGGTATAATGACTTTGTGCTGCTGTTTGTAACTACCAAAAATATTTGACCTAGACTCATCTTTTATTATACCGATCAGCTAATCAATCACTTTCTGAGTCGTTTTAGCGATGTCCGTCCGTCCGTCTGTGTGTCCATGTAAACTTTTAATCAAACTACATGTCGCAAATATGAATATATTTTAATGAAATTTAGTATAGAAGCCTTCGTCGGTCATAGGATGAACGTTATTGAAATTGGTGAAAATCGGTCCATGTTCAGACCTAGTCCCCATACAAATGACCCCTATGAAATCAACATAAATTGCCTTAAGATCCAAATTACTGCATAGATCCTAGTCAAATTGAGTTTGTGTGTGTTCATTGTATCCATTAATCAGTAGTCCAAAAATAATTCCTATAGGACAATTCTTAGTCGTAGGCCCCATATATAGCTGCTTCCCGATCTTCACTTAAATCTATCAAAAAACAAAAATATTGCACAGATTTTTCTCAAATTTGGTTTATGTATAGTTTTTCAAAATATAAGTGACTTTACGAAATATAGTCAGGATCGGTCCATTTTTCGACCTAGTCCCCATATAAATATAGCATCCGATATGAACTTTTTCATATCTGCAGCCAAAAAATTAATAACAATGCCACTCAAATTTGGTTTATGCTCATTTTCTATATCCAATTAGTTGGACCGAAGAGATAGGGTCTCTAAACCTTGGTATAGGGTATTGTATGGCTGGTCTAAACCGACTATAATGTTCTTACTTTTATATATTGCGCTTTTTTCGATATATTCCCAACTCTCTCAAGAACAATATTTCCTTAAATATATATATTTTTATGAAGTACGCTTTAAATATTTTCACGTTGAGAAACACTGTTAACAAATTATAAATGACATATATTTCTATTTGATTTAATCAAATTCAACATACATATTGCATTATTCTTTTAATAAATAAAAACCCCTTTACTATTGTTCACAAATTCGCTTAATTCTCCATAATCCATTATTTTCTTTAAAGTACATTTTAGGGGGATGCTTTAACAAACAAATAAAAAATCTAAATAAAATCCTTTTTTTTTTCAAAACATAAACAATGTTCGCGGCTTAAAGACTAGTTTTCAAGGTTTTTATACCCTATACCACTATGTGGTTTGGGTATAATGACTTTGTGCTGCTGTTTGTAACAACCAAAAATATTTGACCTAGACCCATCTTTAATTATACCGATCGAATCAGAATCACTTTCTGAGTTGATTTAACAATGTCCGTCCGTCCGTCCGTCCGTCCGTCCGTCCGTCCGTCCGTCCGTCCGTCCGTCCGTCCGTCTGTGTGTCCATGTAAAGCTTGTAATCAAACTGCAGGTCGCAAATATGAATATATTTTGATGAAATTTGGTACATAAGCTTTTATCGGCCATGGGATGAACGCTATTGAAATTGGTAAGAATCGGTCCATGTTCAGACCTAGCCCCCATACAAATTACCCATATGAAATCGACATAAATTGCCATAAGATCCAAATTGTCATATAAATCTTACTCAAATTGGGTTTGTATGCGTTCATTACATCCACTAATGAGTAGTCCAAAAATGATCCCTTTGACCCCATATGGAGCTGCTTCCCGATCTTCACTTAAATCTATTAAAAAACAAAAATATTGCACTGATTCTTCTCAAATTTTGTTTGTACATATTTTTGCAAAATACAAGAGACTTTACCAAACATGATCAGGATCGGTCCATTTTTGGACCTAGTCCCTTTATAGATATAGCATCCGATATGAACTTTTTCATACCTGCAGCCAAAAAAATTAATAAAAATCCCACTCAAATTTGGATTATGCTTATTTTCTATATCGAAGTAGTTGGACCGAA
Organism: Cordilura impudica; assembly: GCA_963682025.1. Classification (NCBI taxonomy): domain Eukaryota; kingdom Metazoa; phylum Arthropoda; class Insecta; order Diptera; family Scathophagidae; genus Cordilura; species Cordilura impudica. The sequence goes on from OY821520.1 coordinate 31,979,253, forward strand.
AGATAGGGTCTCTAAACCATGGTATAGGGTATCATATAGTCGGTCTAGACCGACTATAATTTTCTTACTTGTTTAAATTGAATTGTTGAAAACGTATATTGTCTTTTGGTTTAATGTATTGGAATTGATTTTATAAGGCCATTAGCCAAAGCTTAGAGTTTTTTACATCAGCGAAAACAACATTAAAGAAATACATTGTTTATACAATAAAAAGTAAACAACAGGCTATACATATATATGTGTGTATTTGTATGTGTGTGTGCTTGCAAGTGGGTTTATAGGAGGATTTGATTCGGTTTGTTAGATTCGAAGCTGTACAGGCTCCATTTAGTAGTAGTAGTAGTAATAGTAGCTAGTACATGAAGTGTGTGGTAATTTTTTTTTTCTATTTTCTGTAGTAAAAAGTATTATTTGTCATCAGTTGACGTTAGGAAAGCCATAAATTAAAACATATGTTCTTGAAATTGACAATAGGAAGTTTCTTTATATCCTCCTGTTTATCCTATTGCTCATTCACTTACATGGTATCAAGAAAATTGTTTACAATAAAACATACATATGTAAAAAATACCATAGAATTGTTTGCACAAAAACAAACACGTTAAACCTTTCCTTATCTAAATTTACACACTTACCACCCTATTATAGTAAAAACAACAACTTCAACCGTGTTTAACAATGTCGGTGGCGAAGAAGACGACATTTTGAAGAAGATTTAGCGCAGCAAGTATGGATTTGCACCAAATTCTATTTAAGCTGTGCAAACAAAGTGTAAACAATTGTAAATGTAGCAAATAACAAACATACACGACAGACTTTAGACATAAATGTACCTAAATATGCTTGATATAGAAATACGAGTAGTAAAAGTCTCTCCAAGCAATAGTATGGTGGTGTAATAAATTATGGGCGTTCACAAAAGAAATAAAATAAAATTCACACATACACTTTTCGCCCAGTATTCCTCTCAAGCACATTTGTAGTAGTCATTTTTTCGCCATTTCTCTATCCCTCAGAAAGTAGTTTATTTTATCAATTGTTGCTTTATTATTTTTTTTTCCTGTTAGTTTTTGGTTAGGTTACTACTAAAACATAAGGTGTTTAAAGGAATTACTTTCATTGAAATTTTTTCACGTAAATCTTAGTTTATTATTAAAAAATATTTCTCTATTATTCTTTAGAGAGAATAAATTCAGTTGAGCTAAAACTATTTAAGTGAAAATATCTTATGAAGAGCTATTTTAATGAAAAAAAAAACAAGTAAGCAAATTACAGTCATTCAAGAACGACTATACAATAGCCTATACCATGAGTTTAGAAACCCTTTCTCTTAGGTCCACCTAATTACATACGAGTATAGAAAATAAGCATAAACCAAACTTGAGTGACATTGTTATTAATTTTTTGCCTTCTGACATGACAAACTTCATAAGGGAAGTAGGTCGAAAAATATACCGATCTTGACCATATTTGGTAAACTCACTTATTTTGTGCAAAAACATATATAAACCAAATTTGAGAAAAGTCTGTGTTTTGTTTTTTTGTTTTTTGATAGATTTAAGTGAAGATCGAGAAGCAGCTTAATATGGGGGCTATGACACAAAACAAATTTTACAGAGATCTACATGATAATTTGGATCTGAATCGATTGGTATAATAAAAGATGAGCTTAGGTCAAATATTTTTGGTAGTAACAAACATTAGGACAAACTGGTTATACCCTGATCACATGGTGGTATATGGTATAAAACCGGTAAGTATTGAAAATGGCTATGTAAATCTATAATACTAATGGGTAAGGCAATTTCTTGTTACCGATGATTTGTTAAACAGTTTTCTCCCGATTTTGACCATAGGTATCTTATTTGCAAGGTATTTATTTTAAGCTGCCCACCAGATTTACAGATTTCCACTGTCTGGAACATTTTTTTGGAGTAAAATTCATTTAAATTCGCTACTAACACACACATAAAATTATACAAAGCTATGTGTCTGTTTATTAAAGTTGTTAATGTGTTTATGAGGTTGTTTTATTCATTCACAATAATAATTGCGTTAAATTGAAAAATAATTTTGGACATAATCCAATAATTGGACATAAACCAGTAACGACAAAAATCGATATTTAAAAATTGTTAATTGCCTAAAATTAATTAATTTTATTAAAATTTCCTAGAATTTGCTCTCGAATTTCGAGGGCTGGAATCTGCTAGTTATTATATGATTATTTGGTTTTCGAAAAATTAAAAATAAGACCAAACAAATTTTTACTCAAAAAGTTCTCGTAAATTTTTTACTGCATTCTTGATCTACCGTTTCGAAAATAATTAATAAAAAATGGATATATTAAAATTAAACTATTGCGAAAAATAAAAGAAAACAAAAAAAAAACAAAAAAAAAATTTTTGTAAATATTGTTATAATTTTCCCTTTGTTAAAAATATCAAATCTATTAATTGTAATATATTGATGTTCTCAATGGAGGGCATCAATTAATGTTAATTTGTATTTTATCAGATTTGCTTATTATCCTTGAATGGATAGATTGTAAATAAAGACTACTAAAAAAAAAATTACTGCAAATATCACTTGAAATACGCGCCTGGAATTAATTTTTCAATTCTATACTACACTAGTCATAGATTAGTAATGTACAGGTCTGTGATTTTCATGCAAATGCGTTGTTGTCAGTAGCCCAAAATCAATTTGTATCAACTACTCCTCCGAATCAATATGGCATCGATTTGTTGTGGAATATTTTTAGCATATTTTGTTATAAATCAATATTTTTTTTTCAAATTTTGTGATTTTTATTTTTATTTATGTTTACAAATAAAAATTAGTTTCAACCAGTATAGCCCAGCAATCGAAATTCGAGTGCAAATTCTAGGAAATAATATTTTTTCATTCAATTTTTGTCTTCAAATGTTTTTTAATCATAATATAGATATAAAAAATTTATGAATATTTAAATGAGCCTAAATGTATGTTAATCAACTTTAGCAATTCACAATTCAACACAGAGCGCCTGATATATAATTTAAATCATTCGCATTAACAGGGTGTAACGAATTATTATAAATTTTATTTATTTTATTTAATATATTTTTAAGACAGATTAAACATAAAATTTATCATTCTCAGCTTCTCCTGCATATGAGCTATAACTATGCCAATTTTCACAATCCTCCTAGCCCGTATATTGCTTAAAAATGGAACTAAAAATTTACTTTCACTTATTAATATATAGATTTTTATTACAATTTATTTTATAAAGTTCTTTCATTTTAACTAATTGATAATGGACTGATTTTTATTACATATTTAATTATTATTTTTCATATTTTCGAAATTTTTAATTAATGGAAATACTACCAATACCAGATTTAAAACCAAAAACGTTGGGCGCATACATGGGGTAATTGATGCGTGAGTAGTTCACCTAAATCACTAAAAGTTTGATTGTACTGTCAATTCTTTGATTTAAACTTGTTTCAACTAAAAAGTAGATAACAATTTTATTGATGCATTTCAGTCTTAAAGTCTTTTAAAGTCTTAAGTTCGACTTTATTGGAGTGCAAATTATATGAACTGTTTTCTGAACACAACTTCTCTTTGCTATTATTTTGCGCCCAACGTTTTTAGTTTTAAATCTTACTAATATTTCCATCAATTCAAAATTCACAATCAAACATTATGAGGACCGTCTTTATTGGTTTCGAAATCTGTTTATCTGTAATGAAAAATTATTGTATTTTATTTAGTCCGTTTTAAAAACGTTGAATATTAAAAAAGTTTTTTACTTAATGTGTGTAAAATTTTTCAACTGATTTTAAACATTTTGATGAAATTATAACAGAGACATATAAACTTCAGGTTAATTTTACCTGATCATATCCGAAATAGAAAATTGTTATATCTACCCCTTTATTTCTCCTGAAATATAAAATAAAGAAGCTAGCAAAATTAAGTTTTTAAAAATTTATATTTCAATTAAATTATATTAATAATATTGTAATCTTATGATCTAAGTTGTCGCATCTCTCCATCTCCTTCAATGTCTCTTCATTGCACGGTTTCTTGCCAGTGAGTTTTGAACAGTCGAGCTCCTTTATTTTAAATCCGTCTGATGATCTTAGACGACTTAATGCGACATAAGCCTATCCTTTAGCAAATAGTGAAGATCCGAGATATACAACGGCATGGTTCGCTGTACATCCTTGCATTTTATGGCATTTTATGTGCAGGCCTTCACTTCACAATTTTTTTTTGCTGTTAAGCTATTTTTGTTTGATACGCGGTTCGAAGAAATTGTCACTACTACACTATTAATAAAATTATAAAATTATTTATAAAAGTATGTTTTTAAGATAATTCACAAATTTCACAATATGATTTTCAAAATAAAAGGTAGATAGTGATCACTATTACTTTCGCCCAACGTTTTAAATTTTAAATCTTACTAGTATTTCCATATCAATTATAAATTCACAATCAAAAGCTTTCGGGACCATCTGTATGGGGTTAGGAACCTGTTTATGGCACGGAAAAATTGGTTTATACTTTTCAGTCCATTTGGAAAACGTTGAATTTTCAAATTTTTTTTGCTTAGTAATTAACTCCTCATTTTAAGTCTTGTAGTGAGTTATAGTGTGGTGGGTTTGAATGTGTTGAGTTTGAGTGTGATGAGTTTGAGTGTGGTGAGTTTGAGGGTGGTGAGTTTGAGCGAGGTGAGTTAGAGTGTGGTGAGTTTGATTGCGGTGAGTTTGGGTGTGGTGGGTTTGAGTGTGGTGGGTTTGAGTGTGGTGAGTGTCATCATACCACATATGACAAGAATGTAGGAAACGACTATTAACACCTTTATACCAAATTGCAATTATATTGCTGTAAAATTAGCCGAGATAAAGCATTCCTAAAGTTGGGGTTGTCCGAAGTCCAACGCCAGCCACAATTAGAAAAAGTGTTGGAAGCGAATGATACAATATTGCATTGTCATCCAGTTCTGAGCCATGTTGAAAATTGCAAGTCTCTAGCTTATCGGGAAGTTACTTTAAAATCAATTCCAAGATTCCTACGGAACATACAAACACACAAACAGACAAGAAAGCGACCTAATAAAAAAGTATTAAAAACATGAAAAATATAGTCGGTCTAGATCGATACCCTAAACCATGAGCTTAGAGACCCTGTCTCTTAAGAGAAACTAATTAGATATAGAAATTAAGCATAAACCAAATTTGAGTGGCATTGTAATTATTTTTTGCCTGCTGATATGAAGTTCATATTGGATGCTATATTTATAGGGACCGATCCTGATCATATTTGGTAAGGTCACTTATTTTTTAGAAAAATTTATAAAAACCATAGTTGAGAATCTGTGCAATATTTTTGTTTTTTGATAGATTTAAGTGAAGATCGAGAAACAGCTTCTGTGGCTATGACTAGAAATAGTCCTATATGATTTATTTTTGAAGTACTGATTAATGAATGTAATAAACCCATACAACCCCAATTTGACCGAAATATATATGATAATTTGGATCTTATGGCGATATAAGTCAGTCTCATAGGGGGCCATTTGTATGGGGACTAGGTCTAAACATAATCCGATTTTCAGCAATTTTAATAGCTTCATGTTATGGCCGCTACAATCTTATATACCAAATTTCAATAAATTGTATTCATATTTGCTACCTCTATTTTGATTATAAGGTTTACATGGACACACAGACGGGCGGACAGACGGACAAACGAACATCGCTAAATCGACTCAAAAAGTGATTCTGAGTCAATCGGTATAACAGAAGGTATGTCTACGTCAAATATTTTTGGTAGTTACAAACATCAGCACAGTCATTATACCCTGACCACATAGTCATGTAGGGTATAGTTAAATGTCTTCTTATAAAAAAAAATTAAATTAAATTAGATAAAATAATTAATAAATTTTTACAATTTAATGCAGAAAAATATACATTTAAATTAAGAAAATCCTTAATAACAACCAAATTCTATTTTCAGGAGTTTGGTTTAGATTATGGAAAAAAGTTTATTTCTTAATAGTGCGTGGTAAAGAAGAAGAAAGCACATGTTTCTAAAAATCATAATTACTCTCTATTCTTAATCAGACCGGTTTCTGGCATTGAGCCATCATCAGTAATTATCCGAAACATTATAATAATTGTTGTGTTATAATTATTATTGTTATTATTGTTATTACAATAGAGACACCTCTAAATAACATTACAGTTTAGGGAATTAATCCTTTCAAGTAAATATTACACAAGGTTAGTATACAAGGTTAGTATACAATATACTTAAATATGCATGGCTGCATGTTCTTCTCACCTACATATGTACATGTTTAAGTAAACCTATGAGTAGGTGTTGAAGGTAAATTGAATACTCATAAAGTTATTATTTTATGTGTGAAGGTATTTTTAGTTGTTAAATATGGCGGGCTTTTGCCAACCCTACCTTTTGTTGTAAAACAAAAAAATAACAATAAATTTATACATAATCATTTTGGCATTTGCTACATAAAGGAGTTTATTTACTTTATGATTTAAATTATTTGACATTGTGCCCGAGTAGTAAGTAATGGCCGCAGTTCATAGTTGTATATGAAAAATTTAAGGTGGTGGATACAGTGTTTCGTAATACAAATACTGAACACACAGAATAGACAAAAGTAAAAAATATAATATGATTAACCGAAAATAACTCCATATTTTTAAACGGTGTAATATTATATTAAACATAAATTACTTACATTGTAAACCCGTTTTTAATATTATTTTCTTCAATTCCGTTACACTATGCTTTTGGCTAAATGCCACACCGCGTTATAAAATGTTAAAATAAAAGGAAACCAATAAATGTACATGTATGTGGTCACTGCTGAATATATGTGAATATATTGTGTGTACGTTTGTACACCCACATTATAGAAGAATTCAGACATATAATTTTTAAAAAAAAAAATAATACCACCAAAACTATGTGGAAATGATGGCAATCCCAATTTTGTTGTTTTTTTTTTTCCATAGTTTCATACATTTGCGCGTCCATAAAACCTTGGTCACCAACGAAAAATAAACAGCATTGGCAGGATGTGTCTCTGTCTGTTTGAGTCTCGGTTTGCTTTGGTCAGAACACAAAGAAAAAGCCAATAAGTAAGCACGGATAGCAAAACAAGTATAGTTTTATAGCCAGCTGACTTATGTTTTCTGTGTTGCTGGTGTTTTATTTTCAGGAAGAGGAGCTGTGACAGTACTCTAGCATTACTTGTCGTAGTAGTAAACACATTCAAGTGTTACCAGAGTAGTTAGTGGTTGACCTCACTAACGCATACTAAAAACCCATAAAAACATACACAAAAAGGGATACACGCCTTGGTATCTAGCAATAAGCTCCATAAACTATAAGAGTTAAACATTTTCACTTACACACATTCTATTCATATGTGTATGTAGTTTAATAAAATTTTGCTTTTAAAATTAAATTTTGTAGAATGGATTAATTTTGTTAATTAAAAAGGACGTTTGCTCTTCATTAATGTAATTATAAAAATTAAGCGTACTTTATTTTTTTTAAATAACTTAAATTTCCCTCACATATTAACAATTCATGATGATGTCTGTTTTTATACCCTAAACACAAATGTGCAGGAGGTACATACATAAATATTATTTTGGTAATCCATTTGTAACTCATCGAAATAAATTCCGGAGATCACATAACCTATATACATGCTTGGTCCTTATAAAAGAAGGAGTCAATCTAGCGATGTCCGTCCATGTGTCTGCCTGTCTGTCTATCTGTCTGTTGAAAACATTCTCCTGTCAGCAATATGTTTGGTGTAGAACTTGGAGACCAAATAGGTGATTAGTAACGTATGAAAATGTAGAGATACTCCGGTCAAATTTCATATAAAAAACTGAACATAGTGAAAAATGTTTGAAAGCAATAGAATATTAGCGTTTCGTACATATTTTGGTTTGCTTGTGGATTTGTATACCCTATACCACTATGTGGTTAGGGTATAATGACTTTGTGATGATGTTTGTAACTACCAAAAATATTTCACCTAGACCCACCTTTTATGATACCGATGGACTCAGAATAGTTTCTGAGTCGATTTAGCGATGTCCGTCCGTCCGTCCGTCTGTGTGTCCATGTAAACTTTGTTATGAAACTACAGATCGCAAATGTGAACATATTTGGATGAAATTTGGTATGTGAGCTTCTCCCGGCCATTGCATGAACGCTATTGAAATTGGTGAAAATCGGTACATGTTCGGACCTAGCCCATACAAATGGCACCTATGAAATAGACTTAAATTGCCATAAGATCCACATTATCATTTAGATCTCGTACAAATTGGGTATGTGTGTGTTTATTACTCCCATTAATCGGTAGTCCAAAAATAAACCCTAGTCATAGCCCCCATATAAAGCTGCTTCACGATCTTCACTTAAATCTATCAAAAAAACAAAAATATTGAACAGATTTTTCTCAACTTTGGTATTTATATATTTTTGCAAAAAGTCAATGACCTTACCAACTATGATCAGGATCGGTCCACTTTTTGAACTAGTCCCCATATAGCATCCGATATGAACTTTTTCCTATACGAAGCCAAAAAAATTAATAACAATGCCACTCAAATTTGCTTTATGCTTCCTTTCTATATCCAATTAGTTGGGCCTTAGAGAAAAGGTCTCTATACGCATGGTATATATAGGTTATCGTGTAGTCTGTCTAAACCGTCTATAATTTTCATACTTTTTTTGTACATGTAAACGTTCAAGCAATAACCCAGATAACGCCGGAATTTTTATTTTATTTTTAACTTAAAGTTTTATTTCGAAACTTAAATCTTCATACGTGTTTAAACATTTTTTGTGATATAACTGTTTTCTCTTAAACCCACAGTTTCCCTGAAATCAGATGTACTTTTGAAAGGACAGTAGCTAGGTTAGGGTATAATAACTTTGTGCTGATGTTTGTAACTACAAAAAATACTCTATTATACCGATCGACTCAGGATCACTTTCTGAGTCAGAATCACTTTCTGTGTCAATTAAGCAATGACTGTCCGTCCGTGTCTCCACGATCGCAAATAGGAACATTAGGGATAGTCACTTTTTTCACTTTTGTCGAATATCGAATTGCTCTCGCAATATGATGTAGGGCATGGAAAATCATGAAGAACTGCATGTTTATTTTTTTGAAATGGTAAAAAACCTTCCCCGTAAAATGCATTTACTTTTGCTAGAAATCACAAAAAATTGAAAATAAAAAATTCGTTCTTGAGCAAAAGTAAATGCATTTTACGGGGAAGGTTTTTCACCATTTCCAAACATGCAGTTATTCATAGTTTTCCATGCCCTACCTCATACTACGAGAGCATTCTTTGCAAAAAAAAGTGACTAACCCTGATGAACACATTGTGATGACATTGGGTATATAAGCTTCTATCGGCCATAGGGCGAACGTTATTGAAATTAGTGAAAATCGGTGCATAGTCAGACCTAGTACAAAGCATCTATATATTAATACGTGAAGGTAAATTTTTAGTTCCCTTCTCAAGTAATATGCGGGCACGAAGGAGTGTGAAAATTGGAATAGTTTTAGTTCATATGGAGAAGATGCTAATATTGATAAAATTTATGTTTAATTTGTCTTAAAAATATTTTAAATTATATAAAATAAAATATTTATAATAATTCGTTACGCCCTGTTAATGCAAATGATTTAAATTATATATCAGACGCTCTGTGTTGAATTGTGAATTGCTAAAATTGATTAACATACCTTTAGGCTCATTTCTTAAATTTTATATATATATATTAGAAAAACATTGGAATATTTCCTAGAATTTGCACTCGAATTTCGAGTGCTGGGCTATACTAGTAAATAATAATAATATTAAAAAATATGCACCGAAATTCACGTGCATTACGGGGCTTTTCTCTAATTTGTGTTCAAGTGTTCTTTCTAAGAACAGTTGCGTTATCTGGGATAATGTGTATCGTAATTCCTTTCAATTAAAAAAGCATGTAAACACCAAAAAAATTTGTAATTGTCTTATTAATGTTTGTAAAAAATCTAGCCATTATTATGTGAAATCTAGCCTTTTTTGTCTCTTGGTTATAATTTTGTGTTTAGAATACGGATGAAGGGTATCAAAGATTCAGCACAGCGAACTTAATACTCTTACTTTTTTTCAAATTTGAAAAAAATGTTTTAAATATTTTCCGTGGTTAAAGACAATTTTATGACGAGTTTTGATTTATTTTTTTTTTTTTTGGTTATAACCAGGGCTGCATGCTTGTTGTTAGTAGCCCAAAGTGATTTTTAACTAACTACTTTTCTGAATCGTTTTGTTGTTGTATATTATTGCATAATATTTTTGATAGATACTTTTGCATTTTTTGTATATTATATATTAAAAAATTTTTAAAATATTAAAGTAAAGAGATAAAGTATTTGTCGACTCCATAATATTTTATTAAATATGCAAACAGTGCCAAAAAACTAGCGCTGAAAAGATTTTTTTATTCAATGTTATATTTATTAAGTATATTTAACATAAAACACCAAAAATAGTTATTCGCATATATAATGTGTAAACAATTGTAAATAGAAAAAAGCGCCGGTAAATTATACTTCTGCAATAAATCGAATCAATATTAGCGAAAATATTGACGAATACCTTTTCTTTATGAAAATCTGACTTTCAGATTTTTTTTGTATTTCTTGCAAAGAAAATAAGTCGCTTTGACCAAATATATAACTGACATTAATAAAACAGATATTTGAGATCATACTAAAAAAAAATTTTTCACAACACAAAAGCCTGCTACGACTAGCTATGAATAAATTTTAAAATAAATATAAATCGAGAATACTTTATTGCTTCATTATTTATTTAAAAATTTATAGTTTTTACACAGAAGAAATTATGTAAGTAAATAAAAAAAAATAAATGAATATAAGGTGCTGTATGTAAACTTTTTAATTCATTTCTTTTAATGTTATTTTTTATATTTTATAAATTATTTGTTGTTTTTCAACTGTTAAAAAATGTATTTATCAAGAAGTTACTAAACACTAAACTAAAACAACATATTTATAAAATCATAATCAAAAATGTAAACACGACTCGAACCGATCCCGCTAAAAACTTATATATTTTGCAGTGATTGTTAAGACATCTAGACCAGAAACCATTTGAAAATGTTATGGACATATTTTTACAATAAAAAACTTTTCTTATTTGAATTAGTGTTTAGTGTTTAAAACATTTTTTATGCCCTCCACACCAGTGTGCACAAATTGTCACTCCGTTTGTAATAATTAGAAAAAAAATATTTACCCCATAAAGTATATAAATACTTTATCGGATTTAATATAGCGATATCCGTCTGTCCGTCTGTGCAAATCACGATCACGCCCTCAATAGGTTAGCTGGCTTGCTTACTTTAAGTGAAAATGGTTTATTGACATCCTGAGCAGACTCTTATTTAAAATCATCAAAATCGGTTTAATAGGTCCCGCGATTTCAATGAAAATGTAAAAAAACTCTTCAAAACTCTAAGTCAGGGTGAAAGTTCTAGGCCACTATACAGCGTATGATGAATATACATTTTTGGTTTATTAATTATCATACGCTCCTTAGTTGTTCTGATAATAAAAAGTTAGGCCTGAAAACGCCAAACCCTTTGAAGGTTTTAATATAATGGCCTAGTACTTTAACGTTATACGTTTTAAGATTGTTTTTTTTTTGCCTTATACGAAGTGCAAAACTTTAGAGTTCACGATATTGCCTCCAAACATTCAAGACTCTTCTGAACATTTCAGGATTTTCGAATCCGCTTCATCCAAAACTTTTCTTGTATTTAATAGTGCCAAATGTGTTGAATTCTCAAATTATATTGCGAACATTTGCCCAATCTATATTTATAACATAATAAAGAGGTAATGTGTGTTTGTTTCTAGGAGGTAACCTCTGTAAGTACTCATCGGATTTTAAAATTTTGGTTCCTTAAGGATGGACATAGGCTATAAATTTTTCGGATATTTTTAGTGTGCGTAGCACCTCCCATATGAAGTGAACTTTTAATATTATATATACATATATTGAGTACTATGACAGAGAGACCTTTGCAAATTTCTGTAATGTCACCTATGACTTATGTTAGTAGCCACGCCGAAAATGGGCGGGATCGGATAAGTGGGCGTGGCACCTCCCATAGGTTAGGTTAGGTTAGGTTGGATGGATCGCCCGACCGAAGGCGGGTACACTCGGAGGCCATATGGCCCATTGTGATACCCTTTAGAAAGTGCCGGAAAGGTATAGAGATTAAAGAGCACAGATATATAGTGTAAGGGGAAAATGAAAATAAAAAATAAATAAAAAAAACAAGTGAAAAGACCCCTTTTGTCCGTTATGCGTCCCTCCTGAACCATCCAGATTCCCTCAAGAAGTCCGCAAGATCGCCAAGTGAAACGTCTACTATGCAACCCAGGTTATCGTAGAATCTTTGCCCTAGATATCTAGAGCGCCGCTCCTTCAGTCGTGGACATTCACACAGCAAATGTTGCACTGACTCCTCCTCGTCCATATCCATACAGCTTTTACAGAAGTCAGCTCTTGGGACACCTATGCGTTCAGCCATCTGCCCTATTACACAGTATCCAGTGAGTACTCCTATAAGTAGGCTGATTGTCCCTTTACCAAAACCAAGGAGTGATTTCGTTCTCCTTGGACTAGACAAGGGCCATAGGATTTGGGATATTCTGCAAGAGGTCAGTTGCGTCCACCTTGTCCTTATTTCCGCTACCTCTTGAATCAGATTAGACAGCTCTGATAGAGGGATTCTAATATCAGTGTCCATCGTCCCGCTCAGAGAAGCTGAGCCTTCCGCGCGCACTCGTCAGCCAGCTCGTTTCCCTTGACCCCACTATACCCTGGAACCCATATCAGCCTCACGGTGTGCTGCCGGATCCGGTCGGGCGACTCAATACATTCCCTCACACACTTCGATCTAACTGTCCTCGATTTCAGAGCTTTGAGAGCAGCAAGACTGTCCACGAAAATATTAATAGTCGTTGGATCCATATCCCGTTCCAGAATTATTTTCGTTGCAATGAGAATTGCGTGAATCTCGGCCTGAAAAACAATACATTTGTCAGGGATTCTCCAAGTTACCTGAATATCAAGTTGCTCGGAGTAGACCCCTGAACCTGTACCCTCTTTCATCTTCAAACCGTCGGTATACACTGAGATCGCAGTCCTGTCTATGACAGAGTTTGCTGCCCACTCTTCCCTAGTCGGTATTTGGATCGTAAAATTACCCCCAAAGTTCATCACCGGTGACATATAATCGGTTTCCCGATCAATTTGTGTCCCGAACATTGTCCGCAGTTTCGTGCCGTGTCCCCAAGGGCTTTGTTTCAGCTTATATGACTCTCTTAAATGGAGAGCCACTTTCGCTGCCGTGCTCTTGATGAAAATATCAATAGGCATGATGTTCAGTATTACTTCCAGTCATGCCTGTGGCGTCGACCTAATGGCTCCAGTGGTGCCTGCCCAGACAAGCCAATCTCTGTACCTTCACGAGTCCAGAAAGTCTGGCCCTTACGTTCACAGCTCCCCACCACACCAGACTAGCATAGGTCAAAATAGGTCTAATTATCGCACAATACATCCAGTGGATGATCTACGGTTTCAGACCCCATCTTCTCCCAAACGTACTCCTGCAGGTGTAGAAAGCACATAACGCCTTCTTAGTCCTTTCCTCTACGTTCCTCGACCAAGTGAGTTTAGAGTCCAGAATAACACCCAAATACTTCGCCTCTTTTGACAGTACCAGTGTCCTCGCGTCCGGTATTGGAAGATTGAACTCAGGTACCTTTGTCCTTCTAGTAAAGAGAACCAACTCGGTTTTAGAAGGGTTGACCCCCAGACCGTTTTCTCTTGCCCATGTCACGAGTTTACCTAATGCCAACTCCATGAGATCACCGATCGTTGATAGAAATCTACCTCTGACCAGAAGCACAACATCATCAGCATAGGCGACCACATATTCCTTATAGTGAAGAGCATCCTCAATCGTTCCCACTACTTCGTGTAGAGCTGTATCCACCGACCTTCCCTTGAGGTATGCATGTTGAGCTTTACAGAAGTAATAATTCAATATTATATATCTCGAGTACTATGACAGAGACAGCTTTGCAAATTTCTCTAAGGTCATCTATTATCAATGTGAGTGGTCGGACAATTAATGGACGGTATCGGACCAATGTGCATGGCACCTTCCTTACAAGCTAAATATAAAATATCATATATCCAGAGTACTGTAATAGTTAGAGCCTTGTGACTTTGCGTGAGCCCATAAGTTATTCATGTAATTAGTCGAACAAAAAATGAGCGTGATCGGAGCAGTGGGCGTAGCAAAGTAAATATATAATATAATATAACTGCTGTACTGTAAAAAGGAAAGCCTCGACACTTTACATGAGTCCATCAGATATGAACGTGAGTAGTCCGATAAAAATTTGGCGAAATGGGACTAGTGGACGTGGCACCTTTTATACAAAAAATATGAAGCACTACGAAAGCGACAATCTTGAAACTTTTGCCAATTATCAATGCGAGTAGTTGTGGAAAGAATGGGCGGAATCGACAAAATCAAAAATCGCAAAAATCAAAAATTGCGAAAAACAAACATTGCCAAAAACAAAAATCTTCAAAATTAAAAATTGGCGAACTCAAAAATCGCTACAATGAAAAATTTCCAAATGATATTCTAAATTCAATGGCAATCGTTAAGTGTTGCCAGATTAAATTTGGAAAATCTATATTCTTCTCAGGGCCAGCTATATATAGCTTCCTCCAGAGTAGGAATGCCGAAAAATTTTATAATTGTCGCACCTAAGAAAAAACAAAAAAATTGTATATCAGCAAGCATTGAAATAAAACAAGCGTGGGTGTTAAATTTGGCTATGCAGAATCTCTGGACCCTCCACATGGGTTTCAAGTTTACCTTAATATCCGGACTTATAGCACTATTTATAAGAAGTGTAAAAAAAAATGTTTTAACAAGTAAAAAATTTGATAAACTTAATACTAGATTATTGCTACAAACACACTAAATTTTTAAAATTTTTTAGAGGTGTCTTCATATTGTTGGATATATTTTGGCGCTATGATTTCCGATTTACCCCATTTTTAATGTCATCATGGTCAAAATAATAGCAAATAATATTATCATAATTTTACCCATGTAAAAGGTTTACATTGTGAATGAGCGTGACTTCAACCGACAGACGAACAGACCGACATCTCTATTTCGACTCGAGTTGTTAAAAATATGTGGTCGCAAATGAATTTTTCCATGCGTTACAAACGGTATGACAAACCGATATATACCCTCTGCACAGTGGTGTGGAGGATATAAAAAACATTAAATAAATAAAATAAAATATTTTAATTGTACAATACAAACTACGTGGGAAAAATTGATTATGAAGTAAAATATGTCAATAAGTCACGGTAAGTTGTAGCGAAGCGCGAGGGGTCATACTAATATGATACAGTTTTATTTTCACAAAAAAAGTCCAAACATATTTTTTGCACTGCAGATTGTTTACATAGTACGTATTTTTGGCACTTGCAAGCACTCATATTACACAGTAAATTAAAATTTTTAATTGATTAACAGATGACAGAGTCACCAACTGATAAAAATAATAAAAAGCAATTCGGTTTATTTATTAATTCGTTAACACTTCAAAACTTCTGATAAAAATGTCAAATATTTTCTTTGAAAATAAAAAGGGCCTTGACCTTGAGAATTCCTGTTGGTATAACATACTTTTTACCAAATAAGAATCTTAAGCAGGGTATAGAGAACGTAAAATTCAAAATCACAAACTTTAACACATTTTTTAACCCATTAAAATATTAATGTACTCTTACATACAGCGAAAAACAGAATATTTTTAATGTTCATTTGCAGTGGTTATTGTTGTTGAAGAGTACTATTGGACTGAAGTTTTCTAAAGAATACAAAAATAAAAATGTTCTATGATTATACTCATAAAAGAAGAGGTGTGTTTTAGTGTTTACACAAAACATACCATTTAATGAGTATTCACATAGGAGTTTTAATGGAACTTCAAGGTCGTTTACCAAGCATATTCTTATTTACGTGTAGATTGTAAACTTTTATTTCATATATTGTACATATATACATACATATTGTATTGTGAATTGTGTTTATTGTATACTGAGGTCAAGTTTGTTTGAAAACATATGAATTCACACATGAATTAATATTGAACTTAAATGTTGGTAAACCTACATGATATAACATACTCGCACATGCATATGTATGTGTTTAACTTTGCATGTATATAGTATTTCTATATGCACATATGTCATTACATTTAAGTCACTTTTTACCATTAGCTTAAAAAGCATGACTATGTAGGTATTCTATGCAATCCTGGGTAGTAAAACGAAATCAAAAAATCATGTAAGTATTTACTTTTTATATTTGAATTGGTGAGTAAATCCAGAGCTTTAATAAGTAAATTGATATTTGAATATGAAGTTATAAACAGTGTGGTAATTACTGCAAGATGGGAGCTACTCGTACTTAGGTAAAACTTTATAAACCTATTTCGCATTTTTATAAAATTTTATTATTTAAATATTCTATCCACAAAATAGTTTATTAAAAATAATGATAATATTATTTGTATAATTTATCTCCGAAATGGCTCATAATTTTTTATATTCTTTTTTTAATGAAAAAAGTCCATTAAAATAATAATCTAAAATTGTTTGGGTATATTCTGGTGAACTGGTGTTCTATAACAATGATTTTAGTTTTTCAGTATAAGGTCACTTTACTAAGTATTATTGCAAAGGCGTTAAAGTTATGATTATTTTTTCATGGAGGAAAAATTTTATTTATTTATCGAATCTTTTATACCTTCCACCTGAGTTTTAATAATTAAAACAAATGTAAAAAAAATATTAGAGAAGTAAACAACTTACAGCAAACACACAAATTCTTTGCATTTTTTAAAAGTGTCTTCATATTTTATGTCATATCTTGGCACAATGATACCCGATTTATCCGATTTTAAATAGCGACCTGCTCGAAATAATGGCAAACAACATTGTTCTAAGATTGCACAGGTAAATGGTTTATTTTGTTAATGAGCGTGATTTCAACAAACAGACACACATCACTATATCGTATGGATTAGTTCTAAGGATCAAGGATATATATATAATATATACTTCATTTTAGGATTCGTTACAAACGGAATAACAAACTGATTTATACCCTCTGCACAGTGGTGTGGAGGGTATAAAATAAAGTCTTTTAAAGCTCAAAATAAAGGTTGCTGAATGCACATGTGGGTTGTGTACATGACTGAATAAATTACAAAAAAAATCAACTTTTTTCGTACATGTGTATGTACATATGTTCGTATATTTTTTTACTCGAAAATCCTATTTAATTTTACGTATTATTTAAAAGGTCGTCTTTTTTTGATTCACTTTATGCACAATATACACAATAGAATAACTTTTTTTTTTTTTGTTGGTATAAGGTTTTTCTAAATATTTGTATGAATCCTAATTAGCAGAGAGAAAAATTATTTATGAAAAATTAAACTGAAAATACAACGTTAATATGTATATATGTACATACCTCAAAAGTACATACAGTCGCATATATTTACAAAACTGCTAAAGTTAAAATAACAAAAGAATAACGTCTGTTATAGTGCTAACAAAATAACGAGTAGTGAGTACGCAGTATAGGCAATTTGTTAGTTAAAATTAATCCTCAAAAGTTAGAATTGTATTTTAGTACAAATTGTACACAGTTGTACAATTTTTTAGTAAAAATGAAAAACGAAAAACTTAGGTAATTTAGCGTTCCTTTATATATTTGCAAAGCTGCAAAAGGAAACAATTGAACCTAAAGTTTTTATTTTTTTATTTAATTAAAATGTTATCAGAGCTTCCAAAAAAATCATGTGAGTCCGATCACAGAGGACATGTGTAAACATCTTGTAATTTAAAGGTTTTTTATGGCACTTTTATAAAATCAAACAGAAAGCGTCATCTATATATCACTTATAGCAATCAACTGCAGGGGCTCTGCTTATATAAAAATATTTATTATTTCAACTGGTTAATTTTTAATCTTTCATTTTTCATTCATCGTTTTTCATTTTTTGTTTTTCATTTTTCATTTCTCATTTTTTATTTTTCATTTTTACATTTTTTATTTTTCATTTTTACGTTTTTCAATTTCAATTTCTTAATTTTTTATATTTCATTTTTCAGTTTCTATTTTTCATTCTTTATTTTTCGTTTTTCATTTTTTAAATTTCATTTTTCATTTTCGTTCAATTTTTCATTTTATATTTTTCATTTTTTATTTTTCATTTTTTATTTTTCAATTTTAATTTCTCTTTTTTCATTTTTTATTTTTCATTTTTCATTTGTCATTTTAATTTTTCATGTTTCATGTTTCATTTTCAAAAAGGTTAATTTTTTCACCAACACAATCATGAGTCACACCGATTTTGTCTTACGTCTTACGCTGTTTTTGTGATTGTATTGTGAAATAGATTTTTAACCCCCTGCGCGTATAGATTTTTACACATCAAAAGATAACTTTTATAGTTCTAATCACTATTTTTTATATTTAATTTTTCATTTTCTATTTTTCGTTTTTCATTTTTTCATTTTATATTTTTCATTTTTTATTTTTCAATTTCAATTTTAATTTCTCTTTTTTCATTTTTTATTTTTCATTTTAATTTTTCATGTTTCATGTTTCATTTTCAAAAAGGTTAAGTTTTTCACCAACACAATCATGAGTCACACCGATTTTGTCTTACGTCTTACGCTGTTTTTGTGATTGTATTGTGAAATAGATTTTTACCCCCCTGCGCGTATAGATGTTTACACATCAAAAAGATAACTTTTATAGTTCTAATCACTATTTATGAACTTATGGACTTTTTCCGTATTTTATAGTGGTTTCTGTCACGTTTTTGGTACAGGGTGCCAATCTCTTTTAAAATCTTCCACATTTTGAAATACCTTTTTGTGCTTCACTTTTCACAAGAGCGGACAATTTGGAGGATTTGCCCCCCTTGGGACAAAAGCCAAGTTATTGTTCTTGTACCACTCAAGAGCTTTCTTGCCGTAGAAACAGAATACCAAATCGGGCAAAAAAAATATGGACACATTGGTTGGCTTAAGAAGGGAAACACTCAATATATAGATTTCGATAGTAATGAAGCCCGTTGTAACTAAAGGCTGGCTTCTTTTGTGGCCTGCCAACCACGATTTTTTTTTTTTAATTTCATCTGCTTTTGCGTCCATACAACATACAACATACAAATAGCATAGCAACATACAAATTTTTTCCCAGAAACTGTAAAAAATATACCACTACATACGTTTTGTCATCCATTATGGAACAGAATTTCTTATATGAAAAATGATTTCAATTTCCTTGCTCACTTTTTGGCCTCTAAATATTTTGCAACGTTTCTGTCTGGAACTTTTTGGAGTTTGTGTGTTTTAAAACCTGCATTGGCTTCAACTTTTCACACCAGGTAGTCCGAGCAGTGTGTTCACCGGGCTACTTTTCTACCGGATGTATTGAGAGCTACTTTCAAATGCTTTCTATTTTCTTGGCCTTACAAACATCTTATGGACTTTTCTTTCTTGCCGAACTAGGTTTCCAATCAATGGCACTTTCTAATAACAGTTGGACGACAGTCCTTTGATTCTTTGCCGTACTCTTTTTTTACGACTAAGTTGGGTTTTATTCGTTATTATGACCAGGCAATTTTTTTAAGTCTTTGTATTTTATTTACCGAGCTTACTGGCCGTTTCCCCCCCCCCCCCCCCCCCAAAACCATTGTTCTACCCGACGTTTCGTCGATTTATTGTCGACATCTTCAATGGGTTTAAGTTTGTAAATTAACTAAATCGTTAAAAATTTTGTAATAAAAAACAAGAAACATACACTATTTAAAATCTATATCACAGCTGTTTACAAAATCACGTACTTTATTTCAGCACTCAGGTTAATCAAATGAACAGGATTGTCATTAAACATAATAACTGACATATTTTTCAAAGATAACTTGATTAGAAAAAAAATTCATATAATGCTTGCTAAAAAAGTTAAGTGGAAAAACGTGTGTTAAGATTTTACAATCTCATTCCCTAGTATGTTATAGTGCTGATAAATTAATAAGTAGTTAGTTAGAGACTCGTTATTTCTTAAAGTCCTTAAAAGTTAATATTATATTTTTAAAAGAAACTTTGTGTCAGTAACAAAACAAAAACTTAGATAATTTATTTTATATTTTTTAGAAAATTATCAAATTGGAATGTGCAAAAACGTTATGATAGCAAAAATTTCGATAAATTTACCTATTACTTAAAATTGAATAAGTTACGACTAGTTTTTAGTGATATAAAAAAATAATGTTCACGTTGTTTTTTATACAAGTTGAACGATAATATTTTTTTGATATTTTCATAGTTTCATATTTAAGTATAAATAACTAATTTTATTTGACAGCAAACTAAGAAAATAAAAAAAAAATAATTTAATTTAGGTTAAAATTTAAAAAAAAAATAACCGAATCTGCCAGTATTCGTCTGTTGGGATTTGTATGGATGTCTTTAGAGGCTGAATGGTAAATGAATGAAAGACTGAAAAGACAGAATGGTTTGGGCAACAAGTTGGGTGAGAGTGGGCATCATTCATTTGCTTATAGCTTTTATTCTACTGTCTCGCTAATGTGTTAATGGCCTTAATGTTAACTTAACATTATTTACATTAATAATATTGTAAATTTCAACACGCACACAGACAATTACTTACATACTCCAAAACACGCGTAATATACATTCAGAAACAATCCTACAAAATTACATATTCTTACATTCCCATACATACAAGTTTTATAAATGAATAAGCAAATACAAATATATGTACATATATATGTACAATTACATGTGTGCATATGTATGTATATAAATTCCTTTAGAATTTAACATTCATAAGTATAATTTGAGGCTTTATCAAAGCTAACAAAATATTTTACTAAAACCAACAATCACCCATAACATAAAAAATTATGCAAAAAGCGTGTGACATTTGGTGAGGTCGAATTGTATGTACCCTTAACCTAATTATAATGTTGATATGTATAATTCGTGTAAATGTAAAGAAAAATATGTTTAAGTAAAGATTTACAATTAACATGGTACTATTTGTTCATAGCGATATTAGATTTACAAATTTTAAGGCCGGTCATTCATATTGATGTCTTCTTAAATCTTCTTAATTTACCAGATTTTCATTAAATTGTCGATCTATTTGACTATTTTCCAAAAAAGCAAAAAAGCTTCACTAATATAATACATGAAGTTCGTTTCAGTGTGGGCGTTTCAACGGAGATAACTTTTGATGTGTAAACATCTATGCGCTAAGGGGGGGGGGTTAAAATCCATTTTCACAATACAATCACAAAACAGCATAAGGGAAAAACGGTGTGTGTTATATGTAAGTGTAGTGGTATATTTAGTAAGCAGAACCGCCGAGTTCGCTCTCTGTTTAGCAAAATAACAAATCTTTTTCGTTCATTTTAAATATTCAAGCTATTGACCGCAAGGTGTGCTGTGAGCTTAACATGTTCACAAACTTGTAAGCAGAACCACTGGGTGTACTGTGAGTTTAAAAAGCTAAATACTAGGAAAACTTTGAAGAAGCCAAAAATAAACCTAGGTTTTAATTTTTAATTACTACAGCTTTTCCAATTGTATTACACAAAACATTAATTGAATTTTAGAAAGTATCAATTGTGTTTCAGAAAACATTAATTGATTTTCAGAAAATATCAATTGTATTTCAGAAAGTATCAATTGTATTTCAGAAAACATCAATTGATTTTCAGAAAGTATCAATTGACTTTTCAATTGAATTTCAGAAAAATGGTCAGAACGCTATATAAAAATATATTTTTTTAAGTATTACACTGGGTTTGAAATATTTCTTGAAAACTACATATCGTCACCTAAAATGCAAAGGGCCGTAACTAATATTTTTATTTTTTTACAGGAGGAGCAAGAAACATCATAAAACAAAAACTACTTTAAACTTAATACCCAAATTTTAGAATCAAGCTGAAAAATAAAGATGGATTTTTATTTATGAAAACAAATTTATGGTAAAATAGTAGTTTTTAAGTTAAAGGCCGTAACTACAATACAAAAAGTCAATTTTGAACTTTCTGTTAGTTACGGCCTTTTGCATTTTAGGTGACGATATAAACGTGTTTTTTTTCAAAATGATGACTTCAAAATCGGTCAAAATTCTATCCTGGTGTTTATATTGTAGCTGATTAACAAATGAAGTCCTCATCTTCTTTCGATTAAAAGGCCGCCCTTGACAGTTTATTTTCCAGTGCATAACAAATAAGTTCAAATATAGCTAAACATTTTCTGCGACTCCAAATCATTAATAGAAATAATAATAACTTTTCGGTATTTAATTCCGAATTTCAATAGATATTTTCTGCAATTCAATTGATATTTTCTGAAATACATTTGATACTTTCTGATACTTTGGAAAAGGTGTAGATGTTTACACATCTCCCCTGTGATCGGACTCACATTGATTTTTTTATCGCAAGCATTTGAATTTTTTTTAATCAAGTTACTCGGTTCTTTAAGAAATTTGTCAGTTATTATCGACAACCCTATTTATTTCGTACAGAACCTTAGCCAGAGATTCAAAGGTCTGCCGTCTGTTTCCAATGTTATTAGAAAGTATCAGGAGAATTTTACAATTGTTAGGAAACCTGGTCCGGAAAGAAAGATAGGTCCATATGATATTTGTAATGCCATAGAAATAGAAAGCATATTGAAATGAGCTCCCAACTCATCTGCTAGAAAAGCCGAAAAGTTAAAGCCAGCGCACAAAGTAAAAAAGTTCCAGAGGCCAAAAACACAGCACGTAAATTGTAATCATGCTTCATAATAAAAATACTCCTGTTGCTTAATGAACGCCGAAACGTATGTAATGGCAGATTATATTGCTGCTAATGCTCGCAGAAATGTTGGAGATATCTTAAGGACCCAAAGGCAGACGAAGTTTCAAAAAAAAAAATAATCGTGGTTGGCAAGTAATATGGCTGTTGAAGCAAAAGAAGCAAGTCATTTGATCCGATTTGGCATTCTATCATTACGATAAGAAAGCTCTTGAGTGGTACAAGAAGAACAACTTGGATTTTGTACCAACGGAGGCAAATCCGCCAAACTATCTGCAGCTTAGGCCTATGGAGAGGTATTAAGCTCTTACAAAAAGCGAGTTGAAGAGCACAAAAGAGGTGTCCAACAATGTGGAAGATTTTAAACGAAAATGGACTACATGTTCAAAAAAAATTACAGAAACCACCATAAAATCCCTAATGAAAAGATTCTGGAAAGGCTCCATAAGTCCATAAGTAGGGAACTATAAAAGTTATATTTCAATTATATTAAAGGGGGCGAGCATTATCATGCAGGAGAATAACTTTGTCATTTCTGTCCCACATCCATCAATTATGTTCGATAGACAGCCCCAGTAATGGTTTCGTTCGCTTTTGAGCAACTCATAATACACGACTTCAAACTGATCCCAACAAACAAACAAGAATTTTTTTCCATGAATATTTAGCTGTATTGGCCATTATAATACCATAATGGATCCATTTTTCAACACCAGTGTCTTCACAATGCAGACAACTGTTTCGTGTATGCCTGGCAAGCAGGATTTTACATTTAGAAAATCGTGGTTCAACATTTCTCGTTTTGCATGATTTTAAGCGATGTGAAAATGCTTCTGTAATCTTCTTCAGCCCAATTCTCAATAACAATTCACTTGGAATTTTTTCCCAATTCCCTGTTCCCCTATTCTTAATAAAATCTCCCCGGGAATTTTTTCTCTTTTCCCTTTACCCTTATTCTAAAAGAACTTCGAAAATGGGAATCTCTTCCATGGGAAAAAAAAAGTAGCTATTCTGAATGTCAATAAAAGGGAGAATAATTTGGGAATAATTCCGCCAAAAAATTGAGAGGGAGTGCTGCGAAAAATGTACTTATTTAATATTTTTATGAGAAATAGTAATATATATCATTTAAAATTTTGTATAATAATATTATTATGGCATTAATATTGCTTTCAGGTCAAAAGCAACAAAAAAAAAAACAAATTCATGTTCTTTTGAACACAATGCAAGCCAACCCTGATGTTGCATGCGGGATGTTCAAAGGAAGCAAGGAGGAGCTAAGCCGGGTATGGCGCAATTTGGAGTGGAAATTAAACTCAGCAGGCAATCCAAGTGGGTTGCTGGCATCACGTAGCTTTCTTCTTGCCATGCTTTGCTCCGTCTTGTCCTGCTGCTGCTCTTCTGCTTCAGCTATCATCAGAAACGCTACACTGAACATTTTTTGTATTTATTTTAATTTATTAAAGATTTTAAAAAAAGTTTTACTATTAATTTCCACAAAAATTTTTAAATTTGTAAACAAAACAAAACAACTGAAGCAAAACGGCTGTCTTCGAATAATCGAAATTCTCTCTCCCATATTATTCTTCTCCCCGCCTGTTTAGAATAGGAGGATTTATTCTCGGGAAAATGAATTCCCCGGGAACACATTTCCCTGGGAATATTTAGAATTGGGCTGCTTGTGTTTGATGGCACGATGATGAAAGACGATCGGTTCAACAACAAGGTTGCCTGGAGCTCAATAAAAGAAGTAATAGCCGGTTTTTGGTAAACAACGCTAACCAAACTAAGAGCCGGCTGTAAAAACCATTTTGCCTGCATTCGAAACAATTGGTGTGCATTCGAACAATTTATGTCGTTAAAAATCCATTACATCACTTAGAATATTTTAGCTGCCAACTTTAAGCGGAATCGGATGAACCAGGTGAACGGTTCGACCGAACAGCATTGCCATTTGAGTTAAGTTAATAAAGACTATAATTACTGATACTTGCTGGCACGCATAAAACATATTTTAAGATTTCGATCAAAAGACAAAGCAAAGAAAATAATTATATTTTTCACATAAAATGGTAATAACATTTGTTCGACGGATTCTTAACTACATTATTGCCAAATATAGTTAAGCGGTATCACCAAGTCTGAATTAGCTATTGGACAAAAACTGATCACAGCCTTTTTGAGGGCCCCACTGCTTTTCAGAATCCTTTGAGGCCTATCAAATAAATTGGTCACTAAATTTTCCAAACTGAATACAGGGTTTTACTACCATTTGGTAGGGTTTAACTATCCTCTACTACCAAGTCCGTTTTTAAAAGCCACACTGTGTCACACTGTGTTATTATTCATACTTAGAAAAATCTATTGTATACTCTTAGGATACTTTATCATGCTAAAACTTTCACTTTCAAAGAGCTCCATAAGCGTCTTACAACTAACTAGTTACCGAATATTATGTCAAACGATCGCCGAATTACGAGAATCTTTCACCTTAATAAATTACTAATGTTCCAATTATTATTCGAGTTACTGTGTGTATACCATGCATGGGATTAATTAGGTGGACTATTTCAATTTTGATTTTATTTCAATTCAATTAATGTCAATGGGCATTATAATTATGTCTAAATTCATTAATTTAGCCAGTAAAAATACGAATATTATATTATATATACAAAATGAATTAACTAAAATTGATTTTTTTTTAAGCCTAGTTCCGCAAAGCCGAGTATCTTGTCTGCAAATTTTAATTTTGGGTCCACGGATAAGCCGGATTTGGCTAGATTTTCGATAGGCCAAAGCATCTGATAGGAATCAAAACAATGACCCGCTCATGATAGGCGAGCACGCTACCAACTCACCTACCGGGGCGCTTTAAATTTTAATAATAATTGTATCTTACATTGGACATAATACTTATCGATAACATGAAGGAAATGTAATATCTATATATATTCGTACTCGTTGAAATTGAGTAACTTTTTAATATTTAAAAATGAAGTAAATTTAGCTTAAAACCACTTTGTACGTTGAATCGATGGCTTTTCAATCCTAAAATAAATTTGTAAATTCACTTGGATTTTTACACTCGAATGGTGAGCACCTCATATAATAAATAAACACTTATGCCGGTTTTCTCAATGTATCATCAAACTGGCTGTTACTTAACCAGGACATAAATTTATTATACCGGTAAACTGCCTGTTAACAATTTTGGTTTTCTCAATGTACCGACAAAAACATTATTTTCAGTTGGCAATGCCTCTCAAAATACGTATGAAAGTTGGAAGAATTATTTTCAGTTGGCAATGCCTCTCAAAATTGATATGAAAGTTGGGAGAATAATTTATCTGTACGATAAATAAATAATTGGCAGATGAGTGCCCGTTAGCTTTGCGACAAAATAGAAGCAAACCAGACATTGAGAAAACCAAATTTCTTTAATCGGCAGTTTCTCGTTGGGATAAAAGATAATCGCCTATTGAGAAAACGGCCATTAGTGAATTAATATTAATTGGAGGTTTGTTTTTATTTCTTAAACCCTAACCCTAAACTCTCTCCCCTTATAATCCCTAACTCTAACCACTTATTTTATAATTTCTCAATCTGCGAGAAATTATAAACTATTTAACCCCTTTTCTTCGCACTGTAGGATCGCAGGCTAATAACATTTTTATTGGAGCAGCAAGAACCCGACCTTAGAATTCGACCACTGTCATCACCCTACTTAGAAATACGTACCTGCCACCTTTAAAAATACACATTACTTATAGAAATGCCAATGGTTTGGAATAAATTACTTAAAATTGAATTTCCATTAAGAATACCTCAATTGAAAATATAACTTCTTAAAAACGTGATTTTCGCATTTGTCTAGAGTTGTTTAGCGTAATATAGTATTGAAGAACGATTTTATGCGCCATATGTCACCATATGCCGTATTGCTTCAAAAAGTGGGTTAATATTTTGTATGTTGTTGTTACTTGTTTGTTTTACAAATTATTTTTTACTCAAATGTAACTAGTTCTTTTAGAATTTCAATTGATTGAAGCAATGACAATTTAAAAAATAATTACCATTTAATGGTAATTAAATTATTTGTCATTGCATTAATTGTTTTAGTGATACTATAATGTAAATGCCATTTAAAAATTGCCAAGTATGATATATGTTCGTATAGATACATTTTTGAAAAGCTTATAAAACCATGTTAAGAAGATAAAGAAAACAATTAAAAAAATACTGTAAAAATTATATCAATATATATATCATGCTTAATAATAAGGATACAATACCAATAAAAAAATAATATTGCAAAAAATCACCTTTTTACAGTTGTTTTTTTTTAACAGAACATCCACTTGATTGGTGGTCCGGCACTTTATTTTTATAGTGCGATAAGTAAGTTGTGTCATGTTACGGGAAAATAATCCACTTAAAAAATCACTTCATTTTTAATTTTATGCCGCCCATAAAGCATAACAAAAAACGAAATAAAAAAATTATGAGCAGTAGTAGTGGCAAGAAGGCTGGTAGTAAGTAGTCAGGCAACACAAGTAAGTCGACACCAAACTGTGCGCACGCGTTTTTAAGTTTCTTTTTAATTAAATGCACATTTTACAAAAGTACCCATAATAAATTTGCTGCTGTCCATCCAAAAGTAGTTTTTTTTGCAAAGTGTGTGTAGGCGTTGTTTCTTCAATTTTCAATCATAAAATGTTGAGTTTATTGTACATGGTTTATGGTTTATAAATAATTTTCGACCTTAATAGTTATGTGTACATTAATAATATTTTGTGAAGCATATTATGATAAAAGTATTTTCTTGTTTCTTTTTAGGCGTTTTCATCCTGACAGCATATTGAGATTATAAGAAACAATCAGAATATGCCATCGCAAATTATATTGAGATTGAGGCCAAGCCAACAACATAAAACACGGTCGTCATCAACATTATCCATTTTATGCAAAAAAAACATTCCTTTACAATATGGTTTCTTAATATGTTTCCTATTAATTGGGCTGCAAGTGTTTCAAGTGTCAGCTAAAGTTAAAACGAAAAAGAATTCCAATATACATTTTAGCAACAATGAAGATAACTTAAAGACAACCTCAGAGGGTCAACATTTTGCCATGGAACCACAAGATCAAACTGCCGTAGTGGGTTCGAGAGTCACTTTGCCGTGTCGTGTAATGAAAAAGATTGGTGCTTTACAATGGACCAAAGATGATTTCGGTTTGGGCCAACATCGAAATTTAAGTGGTTTTGAACGTTACTCCATGGTGGGCAGTGATGAGGAGGGTGATTTCTCTTTGGATGTATTTCCCGTAATGTTGGATGACGATGCTCGCTATCAGTGCCAAGTTGGACCAGGCCCTCTAGGCGAAGCTGGTATAAGATCCAGATTTGCCAAACTAACGGTTTTGGTGCCACCAGAGGCTCCTAAAATTTTACAAGGAGATCATCTGGCAACGACAGAAGATCGAGAAATTGAGCTTGAATGTGATTCGGTGGGAGGCAAACCAGCAGCAGAGGTAAGTTTGCAAAAATTCTATAAATATTCGTAAAAAGTTTATTTCATCATACGAGTAACTACACACATAACTTTTCAGTGGCTTTTTTTACATTAAAGACAGGCCGGAGTTGCCAACTATTTGGCTTATTTTTATCAGTTTTATTTAATAAAAAGTTTTTGCAATATTTTTAATCGGAAAGAAAAGAGGAAAAATATCTAAATTCCAGAGAATGTAAAACATTTTCAAAACTTTAAGAACCTATTTTTTTTTTTCTAAAAAAAAAAACATTCACAAACAAACACGAACGTGAAGGCGGAATTAGTTTTATGATTTTTTTCCAATTCTAGTAAACGCAGTTTTCATTATAAATAATAATCAGAGATAAATTTAACGAAAAATAATGATAAGGAAAAAAGACAGTGTTAAAAAACAATAACATATAATATATTAAAGAACATACCAAATCAATCGGCTCTGGGAATTAAAGAAATGAAATAAAATATTGTGTCACAGATAATTTTATTCGAATAAATTGGTAGAACAGACATTTTTAAATTTCAATTGAAGTGCTGTTATTTAAGAGCTGCCAGAAAAAATTTCAATTTGTATTAAATGTAACCAAGTACACTGCGATAAAAGAAATTCATCGATCAGAAGCGTGCTTGAAGCCACTTCATTTTAAATCATATTTTCCAAATACAATTTATTAATGCATGAAATACATTTTTGGTTTCTCTCAGATCACCTGGATCGATGGTTTGGGTAATGTAATTACCAAAGGCATTGAAGATGTTAAAGAGCCTTTGTCTGATAGTCGACGCATAACGGCCAAGTCGATTTTGAAATTGACTCCTAAAAAAGAACATCATAATACTACTTTTACTTGTCAGGCACAAAATACAGCCGATCGGACTTATAGATCCGCAAAAATCCTATTGGAAGTGAAATATGCTCCTAAAGTCTCCGTTTCAGTAGTAGGTGGAGCTTTAGCTGGTGGTCGCATACCCGAAGGAGCTGAGGTTATACTATCTTGCCAGGCGGATGCTAATCCAGCAGTACAAACTTATAGATGGTTTATCAATGATGATCTGGTTACGGGAGATTATACTACCAAAATGGTTATTCATAATGTGTCACGTCAATATCACGATGCCATAGTTAAGTGTGAGGTAGTTAATGCAGTGGGAAAAAGTGAGGAGAGTGAGACACTGGATATAAGCTGTAAGTTTTTCTTAAATCCCTAGTGCTACCGATAGACTTTTGACATTAATTTTTTTATTTTTTAAATAGATGGTCCAATTTTTCGCCAACGACCCTCTTCTGTAGAAGCTGATCTGGGTGCCAGCGTAACTATGCGTTGCGATGTTGATGGCAATCCTACTCCCGACATTGAATGGATTAATGAAAATTCCGATCGCGTAGTGGGCACAACACCTAATCTTACTCTAAAGGTTACTTCAGATACCGCAGGACGTTATTATTGCAAGGCTGTAGTAGACGGCTTCCCGGAAATTGGAGCTGAAGCTACAATATATGTAAAACGGGCTCCCATTATTACTTCCCATAAGGTGCAGTTTGGTGCCGTAGGCAATCGTGCCAAAATTGATTGTTTGGCTTTTAGCATACCGAAAGCGGAGAAAATTTTATGGTCATATGAGGGAAAAATTATAAATATGTCTACAGCAGACCCGGATTTATATATATTCGAAGAACATCATTTGCCCGAGGGAGTAAGGGCGGCTCTAATAATCAAAGAAAGTCGTTCCAATCATTTTGGCAAATATAATTGTACAGTTGTCAATTCATATGGCAGCGATTCCTTATTAATTACTTTAATACCAGAACGTAAGTTGTTTTAAAATACTCCAATGATTTTAAGTTTATTATGGTTTCAATTTGAACCCTTTTAACCGAATTTTTGATATGTCATATAATTTTAGTTTGAGTAAACTCAAGTTTTTAACTCTAGTCGAAAAATTTTGAGCTTCAACTAAGTCTAGTTAAACTAAATATTTTTAATGATGTAGTTCGAAAGTCAGTGCTTACAAATGCAAAATTAAGAAAACTAACGCCCGTATTCATAATCAAATTCTAGCAGTTGGCTAACTTTTTTCATACAAATTTTGGAATTTTCGTATGAAAAAAAGTTAGCCAACTGCTAGAATTTGATTATAAATACGGGCGTAAGTTTAACTGGCAACCAAAAAACTCGGTCTTAAAGATTTACTATAAACAAAATTGTGATTGAAATTGTATGTATTTATCATTTTTAGCTGGTTCTGTACCCGTCCTTTTAGTGGTCATGGGCTCTATGTCCTCAGTGGCCATTATCCTTATGGTTGTGATGCTCATTATTGTGTATATGAAACGTAGCAAGAAGAAACCCATGCCCGCAGATGTTATACCCGAGGCATCACGTGGTGGCGATAAGCTAAGCGATCTCAAACATGAAATGCGTGCCAAAGCCTATGAAGCAGCTGAATACTCTGAATCCACATCAGATGGCTTAGCCATAAATCTAACGCATTCTCCTATGCCTGATGTACAAATGAAGGGAGCCACTTTGGGTGTACCTTTGGCCGGGCCAGTAAAATTGGATGAGAGGTAATTTAGAAAATGTTTTTAAAATGTTGTTCTCTTATTGATAAAGTTTTTTGTTTTAGATATTCTGGTGACTTTGGTGATCGTTATAATCGATCATGTAATATAAAAAATCTCAAAAACCAAGACTACAAGGAGCCCGTAAATGGTTATGCTCCTTATTTTGAATACGCTTTAGATTATAGTCCCCCCAATGATAGTAAAACTTCAGTATCGAAGAGTAATTCAACATCGATCAGTTCGGCTACTTTGCCACATTATTCGAATCCTGCTTCGGCGACAGGCAACATGAGTTTGCCACGGAATCGTGCGGATATGCAACAACAGTCTATGAATAATGGATTTTTAGGTATGTTTATCCATGCATTCGTGTATATATATATACATACATATATATATATATATATTATTTAATAATTGCATGAAAAGCTCTAGTTCAAAAAAAAAAAAAAATCATCTGGTCACGAGATATGAATGAAACTATGCGTTTGTTGTTCTTAAGATATGTTAATTAAAAATTTAAAATTAAAAATCAAAAAATTTAAAATTTTAAATTTTAAATTAAAAGCTAAAAATTAATATTAAAAATTAAAAATTAAAATTAAAATTAAAAATTCAATATTAAAAATTAAAAATTAATAATTAAAAATTAAAAATTAAAAATTAAAAATTAAAAATTTAAAATTAAAAATAAAATTAAAATTAAAAATTCAAAATTCAATATTAAAAATTAAAAATTAATAATTAATAATTAAAAATTAAAAATTAAAAATTAAAAATTAAAAATTAAAAATTTAAAATTAAAAATTAAAAATCAAAAATTAAAAATTAAAAATTAAAAATTAAAAATTAAAAATTAAAAATTAAAAATTAAAAATTAAAAATTAAAAATTAAAAATTAAAAATTAAAAATTAAAAATTAAAAATTAAAAATTAAAAATTAAAAATTAAAAATTAAAAATTAAAAATTAAAAATTAAAAATTAAAAATTAAAAATTAAAAATTAAAAATTAAAAATTAAAAATTAAAAATTAAAAATTAAAAATTAAAAATTAAAAATTAAAAATTAAAAATTAAAAATTAAAAATTAAAAATTAAAAATTAAAAATTAAAAATTAAAAAATTAAAAATTAAAAATTAAGAATTAAAAATTAAGAAAATAAACTCAAGTCATTCATATCAAATGGCTTAACTGAAACTTTCAATTATTGCAAAGGCAATGGTCGTTTTGTATTTATGTACACGTGTGATGTGTTAAAATCTGGTCTCATGTGACGCCATATTGATTTACTCCCTACATGTACGGAAACTTATATTTTATCATAAAAATCGCTTAGTTGTATGCATAATAAGTTTATTATTTCTTCACGTTTAGGTCAACCATTATTGCAAAATGGAATAGATAGTCGTTTTAGCGCCATCTATGGCAATCCCTATCTGCGCACTAACTCATCCATACTCCCACCTCTGCCGCCACCAAGTACAGCTAATCCAGCGGCAACACCAGCACCACCGCCTTATCATGCACCCCGAAACCATTCAAATCTCATGGGTAATGGAGTCATGGGAAGCCTCAAAAATTTCAGCAACGCCAATAGCATAATAACATGCTCTAACGGTCCGGCTAGTGTAAGTGGTAGTAGTTCAAACCTAACTGCCAGCAGTAATACACTAGCGGCCACACCATTGCAACAACCTACAATAGGGACACCATCTGGCGGCGGAGCTGCATCTAACATTAACTCAGCACAAAGTCCTTCGGGACAATTTATACTACCGTCAAATGGAAGTGCGGCGAAAAAGGGAGCATTGGCAACACATGTTTAGACGAAAGGCGAACTGTGTGCGGGTTTATGAAAGACTCGAAACGAAACGAACGAAAGAAAATAAACGAATTGCCGGTAACGGCAGATTTATTCAATTTTTTTTTATAGAAAAAAAAACATATTGTGATTTTTAGCGTTAATTATTTACCTATGGCAACTCTAAGGCAAAAAAAAAAAGCATATTAGCCAAGTTGCTAAAATTGTTTTTAAAATGAAGCAAATATTTTTTAGCAACTTTGGTTATTCCTGCATTTTTATTAATGACATCATTGTTGGTTAAAAATAAGAACATAATATTACATTTACATTTTAGAAAAGATGTAAATATACATTTATACACTCCCTTCTTTTTTTACTCATGCTCTTCTCAAATATTTTTTTTATTTCTATAAATATTTAAACACATACGTACATACTTTCAGAACTTTAAAGGCTTAAGTTTCCTGTTTTATATTCTACAGAGAATTTATTTGAAATCGAATTCATTAAATTTTACAATATAAAAGTTTAAAATACTTATTGAATAGTTAAGGGATACGAAAATCTAGTTTTTAGTTTTCACTTAAGAAAAAAAATGTAATAAATTCCCATTGTTGAGAAAATTGTTACAATTTTACAATAAAATCGAACTATTCATTAAAGAAATCTAATACAAATCGAAAAATGAAATTCTTTAAAAAAATACGTTTCATTAAAAACTGAGATTCTGCTTTAAAGTTCTGTTAATCATTTTTATTTTTGACTTCTTTTTTGTAACATAGATATTTTATGCATGTTTAAGATTGCATTATAAATGTTAAGTATGCATATACATATATATATATATATATATATATATAATTATATATACTTCAGCCTAAGTCGCCTGTAGTTAGTTCTTCAATGTAAATTGTATACATACTTCTATATTTATAAGAAAAATCATCATAACTAAAAAAAATAACAAACTTTGTAAGCCAAAATTTCCAATTGGATTAAAAAAATACAACTCTAATTTATTACTACTTGTAAGATTTAAACAAATGTAAAACCAACAAACTCTAAAATAGAAAAGATTGAACTTTTACTTATTTATAAACGCTTAAAAACAAAAAAAATATATATATCAGACATACATTGTAAAAAGAGTAGACTTTAAAATACGCTTTTAAATAAAAATATTAGTCTATAAATTAAAAAAAAAAAAAAAAAAAACACTCATAAGAACCTATTTAAAGGAAAAAAAGCTAATTTTTTAAAACAAGTCGACAATGTGCAAATAATTATAATCAAATTCTACTTAACTTAGCTGAAAGTTTTAGTATTGAGTATGAATGTAATGAAAAACATGATAGTAATATGTTAAAAATATTGCTGCCTTATTCCTTGTAAAAACCATTTTAAAAACCCAATATTTTAAAAAAATACTTTAAACTTGTTTATTAAACTATTTATTGTATTTATTTATTTTGAAAAAAAAATTTAACACATTTTTATTGAGTCTATAAATTGTTTTGTTTTTTATTTTATTAAACTTCCGTTATATTTAGAGCTAATAAAAACATTTTGTTTATAGAAAAAAATTATTTTTCCTTTTAAACAGAATTTAAAGTGTTAAATAAAAAATGACGAAAAAAATTAATAAAAATAAAAAATACTTAAAATAAACCAGAAATATAATAAAATGAAATGGTATTTTTATTACTGTACTTATAAAAAGGAAAGTATACAACAAAAGGAAAGTATGCAACAAACAATTGCCTGAACTGACGTCTCATAATTTTCTATTAATTACGTTTGCATTACAATGTCAAACAAAAACAAAATGCCAACATGTTGGTAATTTAATTTTAGATGTTAAATGGTGCCAAGGATTGAAAAATTACAAGGTATTACGACCCGTTATCATACAACTAACAACAATTGACATTGAAAATAACATAGTGGAAACCATGTATTGTAAACCAACAGAAATTTAGGTGCTCAAACAAATGTAAAATGTTTCATTCTAGATGTCAAATGATAAGACATTACAACCAGTTTTCATACAACTGAGAATAATTGAAAACAATTGGCAATGAATATGACATAGTGAAAACCATGTGTTAGATTATTATTTTCTTTTTATGATGTTGGCATTAACGCTTCAGTGCTGTTATAACAAAAAATTATTAAAATCCCTAATTAATTATTAATATACTACACATATACATTAGTTGTTCGATTAAGCATCACTATTCCTAATCTATTACAATTTTCCCGCAGTCTGGCAGGATTATATTTTAAGTTGGCAATTCAGCCGAAATATTTCGAATTGAATGTGGCATCACTTTAGTATACAATTCATTTATAAAATCAGCTGATCCGTTTTGAAAGCATTGTTGAAAAGCCGCAAAATTGTTTTTTTTTACTAAAAAAAATAATAAAAACCTTCCAAAGTGACTTAAGATATGGATAATAAATTGCAACGCTATGAAAAAATAGCATATTTGGGCGAAGGTCAAGTGAGTATCAGCTGTATGAAGCAGTATTTGATGCGTTTAATAACTCTTGAACTTCGTTGTAGTTTGCCACGGTATATAAAGCTCGTGATATTTTAACTGAACAAATAGTAGCTGTAAAAAAAATTAAAATAGGCAGCCGTGAAGAGGCTCAGGATGGCATCAATCGCACAGCCTTAAGGGAAATTAAACTTTTGCACGAAATTCAACATGAAAATATTATTGGCTTGTTTGATGTCTTTGGCCACAAATCAAATGTTTCATTGGTATTTGATTTTATGGATACAGATTTGGAAATTATTATAAAGGATCCCAAAATCATCTTAACGCAGGGAGACATCAAGGCCTACATGATTATGACGTTAAGGGGCTTGGAATATCTACATATGAACTGGATATTACATCGCGATTTAAAACCTAATAATTTGCTAGTCAATTCGGATGGTATATTAAAAATTGGTGATTTTGGTTTAGCTAAATTCTTTGGTTCACCATCTCGCATCTACACACATCAAGTGGTCACCAGATGGTATCGTGCACCTGAATTACTATTTGGCGCACGACAGTATGGCACCGGCATTGATATTTGGGCTGTTGGTTGTATATTGGCGGAACTACTGCTAAGAGTGCCCTTTCTGGCGGGAGATTCAGACTTAAATCAATTAACCAAGATATTCCAAGCACTGGGCACACCCTCAGATGAAACCTGGCCTAATTTAAGTAAACTGCCAGATTATATGCAATTTGTTTATTTTCCTGGTGCACCACTTTCACAATATTTCACTGCTGCTCCCGATGATTTACTGGCAGTAGCTGAAAAATTATTGGCCTTAAATCCTGCCAAGCGTTGTACTTGCACGGAGGCATTAAATATGAAATATTTTTCGAATAAACCAGCTCCTTCGCTGGGTCACAAGCTGCCTTTGCCTTCTTCGAAACAACAGCAGGTCGATGAGAAACCTAATTTAAAGCGTAAGATTTTGGAAGCCATGGAAGGAGTTGGTAATCCAAAAAAGTTAATATTTTAAAATAACTATTATTGTTAGCTTTTGTAAACCTTATTTATATTGTAAAATGTTATAAAAAATTAATATAAAGTTAATGAAAATTAACCAAAACTTGTTTTAATGGCAAACAAATATATATACATACATATATATATATTAATAATTTATTGCTCGCTCACTCTAATGAAAGAAAAAAGAACGGGAGAGAGGCAGTTTTGCCACAAAAGAATTGTCTGTCAAATGTTGCTTATACCAGGCGACCAGAATTAAATAGTAGGACGATTTAATTAAATTTTAAATTATTCAAGCCTTAAGGTATGCTGCAAAATTCTGTTTAATTTATTTTTTTGCCATAACAGGGCAACTCATTTGTTGTAATACCTAAAGGTATGCAATGCTTTTTTTAGTAACGTGTTTTTGAAATATTTTTCCATTACTTACCACCAGTGATTATATTTGTTTTGATACCCAAAGAGTTAATATAATTTATATTCCTTATTTTTTTTTTTTTAATTATTTATTTCATTTGCTAAACGCAACTTAAAACTTAAATCACATATTTTCACGTATAATAATAAATAAACACAAAAAAAAAAACTACATTTTCTTAAAACTACCTTAAACATGTTTAAAATATACAAACACGAAACAAAGTTGTTAAAAAAAATGAACTCAAGAGTAATTGAAAAACTAAAGCGACAAGTTTAAACTACAATTACAAACACAATTAAAAAAGGCCATAACTTATGTCATTTTGAAAAAGAAAAAACATAAAGATTGACTTCGATTTGTTGAATTTTATAATTGATTTTCTGATCTTAATTTGTCAAGAGATTGTGATTTCATTTACTTAAAGAATATATAAATATTTGGTAATGTTTGTCTTACTGTACATACATTTCTACAACCAATTTTTAAATGTATTTCAAAACATTCCAAATGGAATTATTTTTAATAAAAATAAGAAATGGTGCAGAAAAATAAATCATTAATTTCTCGTTTTTTTTTTCTAATCCTAGAACAAAATTTAATTAATTCAATATTTTTCTTTAAAGCTAATTTGTTTTTGATTTTCCGTTTACTACCTAATTTATAAATTTAGATGTATCCAAAAAGTTGATACATTTTAGAATTTTTGTTTTTCTTTTTTAAATTTTAAGTATGAAATTTTAAATCTATGATTAATATTAAAACTTAATAAATTTATAAACTACTTAAAAATAAAAGTTTTGTTTTACATTTTCATGTTTGTTTGCATTCTAAAGATATTGTTAATTTTGTTTAGAGATTAATCGTATCTAAATCTTGGCAAGGAGCACGCGGACTTAGTCCATCAATATTTGTTTCGCTATTGTTATGTAAGGCATCATTGTTTAAAGCATTTTCATCCGTAGGGGAATGATTATTATTATTATTGGTCTTGGTATCTTGTGTAGCCCCGGAACTCTGTACCTTTTTGCTACCCAAACCCAAAGGAAAAGCAAATTCCTGCGGTAATTTACGCATAATTTTACCCGAAGTAATAAGACGGCCAAAACCTTCCTAAAAATTGCAAAAAAAAATTCATTATTATAAAATGTATCAAAAAGAAATAAAGCCGTCAAACTTACTTGATGTGCAAACGCATAACCTGATCTTAAAGACCTCTTTGATCTTCTAGATGATGGTGCTCTTGTAACACTGCTAGTTTGTCGTAATTTCAAACTAGCTTGACGCCTCTTCAAACGTATCTATTTAGATTTAAAATAACACAATCAATTAATTTGAATATATTTTTTCCGCTTTTAAATATAAAATTTTACCTTATCTGTTAGACTAGGGTGACAATCTGTTGTGTAGAACTTATAGGCTAATACTGGTATCATTATCAGCACCACTGTTATAAACATTGTAGCCCAAAATGTGAGATCTTTCATAGCCATTGTCAATGAACCCACATAGGGTCCACCAAATACATAATTGTAAAAGTAGTCCAATACGAAATACCATATTAGACTACCCCAAATTGTTATGTGATTTGCAATTGTCCAATAAGATGTGTATAAGGCAATCTAAAAAATTGACAAATAAATGTTATGAGTTGTAGTTTCTACTGACTTGGATTTAATAAATCAAAATTTTGTGAATTGAAATTTCAAATAGATGGGCCAATAAAAATTAAAAAAAAAAAAGAAATATGAAGCAGATGGAGCATAAAATATTGAAAAAATTACGAAATTATTTAAAACATAGAATATAAAAATAATCAATTTCTGTTTTTTTAATTGAATAAAATTAAAATTGTGTAGGCGTACACAATTAAATTATTAATTTTCATTTGAATTTAAATCCACTTTTTGTATGAAAAATGTAAAACTAAGTGATTATGAAATACGACTTTTATTTGCACATATATTTTGGTGTTTTTAAAATACTTGCACATGCAGTTTTTGGATCTTTACAATTTTTATTTAAAATACAATGCAAAAATAATTCAAAAACAAATAACAAGCTAATATTTTTAGTTGACACACACACTGGCACACATTTAGTTATCCTGAAACAAAACTAAATTAGTATCGTGTTGGTAAACCACATCCATAAGTCAATTTATTTATTTATTTATTTATTTAGTCTACTGATTTACATCTTACAGACTATAAAAATATAATAATATTTTTGCAATGATTATTTTAGTTTAAAAACTTGCAATATGAATTAATTGAAAACCTTAAATAAGTTCAACTTAAAATTATTTTTATCTAAATTAAAATTTAAAAGGCTTGAAAATATATGACTAAGCTTTAAACAACTTGTAATAGGTTCATTAACCCCATAATTCGCAAGATGAAAATCTTCATAAAATAAACGCTCGTGACGTAAATCACGATGAGGAGTATGAACCTCACTAAATTAGACAAAGCATCACAACATACATATATTATTTATTAAAATATTAAATATAAACTTTTTTTATTATTTTTTTTTTATAAAAATAAAAAAATTTTATTTTCGATCTTTATCATTTTTGCTTTTGTTTTTTTTTAAAGTAAAAATATTTGACCTTGAGCCTGAATAATTTCAAACTCAATCATTAAAATGATATGATGGTGTTGTTGTACCCAGTTCAGTCGTTCTGCTTCTGACAATTGATGAAATTTGCTGCAGTAATATATTTTATGGCTACCATTATTGCACTACTGACGAACTGACGAAACAGTCTTTTGCGCTGGTTTTCCAATTTGAACAATTGTTTCCATTGGCTGAAATTGAAGTTCCAAAAATGATAAAAATTCAGCAGTTATTGGTACATCTCTTGGATTTGTTAGTAATTGCATGTTTCGGAAATGAGTTTTTCTATCAAGTTTTTTCATTAAAATTGCATCCCATGATGATGTTTCAATTCCAAGATTGTTCAGTGTCAGTAAACACTATTTTGTGGTATCATGAAGATGTTTTATTGCTGAAGATGTTGATGTTCCTGAAGGTTGATTGAGTAATTTATCAACCAAGTTCGTTACAAGAACCCTTTTGTTGTTGTATCGTTCTTGTAGTGTATTCCATGCAGCACTATAATTTTCCTCTGTTAAAGTAAATTGACTGATTACATGCTCAGCCTCTCGAGATAAATTGGTCTTTAAATACCACATATTTTGTATGTTAGGAATGGGTTGCTTGTCTACCATTTCGGAAAATAAATCGTAAAATTTGCGCCATTGTAGGTAATCACCACTGAATTTTGGTATTGTCATTTTTGGCAATGATAATGAACTTCGTATAGGTTCCTTGATCATTTACCCGCTATCTTGTAGCTTTTCTGTTACAATGGATAAACTGATTAACTGTTGCTGAACTGAGTCGCCCAATGCATAATTCTCGTTTATGTCAAAACCATATTCTGATGGATCTACAAAATTATCACAAATGGCGTCATGTAAGTCTTGAATTTATCCCCAGAGTTTGTTGATGGTTTCAATTTTAATGTTGTAGTACTGACGATGTTGTATTTCCTCTGTAGTCGATAACCCATTTATTAATCGTGCCAGTTCTGTCATTCGAGCTGAGATTTTTCGAATCAGCCCTTGATTATTCTTAATTTCTAGCAGGTATTTCAATACTTCTTCTTTCTGTAATTAGTGGCTTTTCTGCTAATTTTCGCAACTTATCAGCTTTTTTTTTGAAAACCTCTAAATAGTTGTTGGCTATATGACTAATCTTGGAGTAATATTCTCTGTGAAATATTCATGGTCTGTTGCTTTATCTACAAGTGTGCGCAGCTTCATATCTTGGGCTTCAAATAAGTCCCATGCTTCACTGAGACGTCGTAACCGTTCATCAAAATATTCTATCTTTGTCTTCCTTTCTGCAGAATCCTTTTTGTAGTTGCTGTTGAATCTCTTCACCCGTGTTTGATTGGGCTTTTAATAACTGTTCGAATGTAGCCATGTTTATCAATATGGTAGTCACTTGTGAGGACTGACTAATTGATTTTTGTGTCTAGTAGTTGGGCATATGTAGTGTTGCCTCAAATCTTGATTAATTTGATTTGATGACGCTGAATCTGCTTACTGAGCCGGATCTGCTTGGTGTTCTTTCGGGCTTACCAAAATGTTGAATTGGTATTAGATCCCTTGAATGCGTGTTTAAATTGTAGGGTTCACCAAAATGTAATATTGATGTTTGACCCTTGATTGTGTATTCAAATTGTAGGGTTCACCAAATGCTGTGACCCTCAATATTGATTATTTTGATTTATCAAGCTGAATCTGCTAATGTTATAGCTGGATCTGCTTGATGATTGAGAGGACGTCTTGCGTGGATGTCCTGATGAATTGCGTGTTTAATCTACTCGATATTTCAAGTTCCTTACCACGGGCGGGGGAAAACTTGAACTTCAGGAGTGTTTTTTTTTTAGGTGTCATCAAATGTAGTATCGATGATTGATGCCTTGTTTGCGTGTTCAAATTCTTTTTAGATTATTAAAGTTCCTCACCACTGGTGGGGGAAACTTAATTTTTCTAAAAACGTCTAGGGGGTCACCAAATGTATGTTACCAATGTATGATAATATATGTTTTTATTGTTGAAGGAATTAAGTTAATGTTGATCAGCCCGTACACATGAATCCGTACTGACATTAATCTTTATTCCTTTGATGTCCCTTCAAGCTCTTCAACTTGAAAGGTGTTGGCGTAGAAATAAAACACAATGGATATGCAGTATTACTAGACTGATTCTTTATTTTGTTAGGGTTTTTATACCCAAAACAATAATTAAAATGCTTAATACTAAAATAAATTAACCAATGCATTTGTTGTTGCATTTTGTTTTCCAACCAACCAAAATGTTTATTAAAAACAATTATAAATTAAATGTTGTATGTTGTTGTTGTTATCTGACCATAATAATGCTTAATAGTGAGTTAGTCATATATGTTCAAGTAATCGATTGACCTATATTGTTTTATTCTGATTAAGCATTATTATGTTCGGTAAGAATAAATATGCGGAAATAAATTATGTTCGGTAGATACAAATGCAATGTAAGGTAAACAATAAATATAAACAAACATAAACGTGAATAAAAAATATGTAGGTTAATAATAAAGTAAAATAAATTCAATTAATTATATGTGTAAAATGCAGTGTATATAAAATATGAATTAAAGTGCAGATGTTATAAAAAATGTAAATAAATGATTAATATAAAATAATTATTGTGTCAACGTATCGTTGACTGCTTTGAGTTTAGACAATAAGGTTTTTTATTTTTATAAAAAATAATAAAATTAAAAATACGGAGGGCACGCCGTTAACGCTAAATGTAAGTTTAGCAAAAACAAATTGTTTTTCTTGTTTTTTCAAGACAAAAACAAACATGTATATTATAGTATGCAATGTGTACTCATATACAAACATATGTGTTTTAAAGTTGTTGTATATTTTAGTATGTTATTATTAGAAGAGGCTTAAATAGTATAACTTTTGCTTGAATTCTCATTTAGTTATTTTCAGCAAATATATATGAATTTAACTTTTTACTAAACAAACTATCTACTGCTTTTGGTTACTGATGAGGGTTGGCGACTCTTCCCGAAACAGCTGTATTATAACCTGTCATGCAGAATATAGATCAATTTTTTGAAAAAAGTGTGCCAATGTTTTTGCTTTATTTAATTATTTAAAGTAAAAATATTTGATCTTGAGCCTGAATAATTTAAAACTCATTAAATATAAATATTATAGCGAATGATGATCTACGATCTCTTAAAGATTGTAAATAATTTCTGAATTTTTTCAATTCTAGCAGAATGGCATTCATAATAAGAACTCCAGATTAAAGAACAATATTCCAAATTAGTTCTAACGAAAGAAACATATAATGATTTTAATGCGACCGGGTCACTAAAGTCTGCAGTATTTTGTTTAATGAATCCCAACATTGCAAACGCTTTAGATGTTATGTAATTTATATGATTATGAATTTTTAAGTCGGAATCGAAAATCTAAATCTTTTACTTCACCAACTCTCTCAAGAGTGACATCACTTATAGTGTAGTTAAAAAAAAAAACTGGATTATGACAATGAGTATATGAAAGAACGCAACAATTATCAATATTTAAAACAAGCCTGTTTAAACCACACCACTCTTTTAGTTATATCAAATCTTTTTGAAGCATAACTGAATGTGATATACTTGTAATATCAGCAAATAATTTCAAATCATCGGCAAATAATAATGGTTTACAAAATTCCAAACAGTCAGGTAACTCATTTATAAAAATTAAAAATAACAATGGGCCCATATGTGTTCCTTGAGGAATACCAGAATATGCATTAATTACATTGTTAGAAAAGCAGGAACTAATTTTAACTATTAATTTCCTATTCGTAAGAAAACTTTTGAAAAACTGCAACAAATTTCCATTACTAACCAAACTGGTGAAGTTTGCCTAATAAAATATAATGATTAACTGAATCAAAAGCCTTCGAAAAGTCAGTATATATCACATCGACTTCGACATCGACAATAGAAACTATAATCTGATTAGTAAATACTACTAAATTTTTATATGTAGATCGATCGGGTAAAAACCCATGTTGATGAAACATTATGAAATAGTTTATTATACAGAATCTTATCACAGACTTTGGCCAGAACACACTGTTTAACAATGGGCCTATAATTCAAAACATTTGATTTATCACCAGATTTTTCAATGATATGATTTTCTGAAATTCAATTGATATTTTCTAATTTATAATTGGAAATCTGAATTCCAATTTTTGAAGTGATATTTTCTTACATTTGAGTGGAAAATTTAAAAGATGCAATTTTGTATTTATGTCAATAGTAATGCTTTAGTAATTACAAACAATTTTTAAAAATTATATGTAATCGCAATCTGATATTTTTTAGGTAAAGCAGAATAATAACTTTATATAACTATGTAGAATTGTTTTCAAAGCAAAAAAAAAAAAACTCTTGATGAACTCGGTAACTCTATTTTGTAAACACAACAAAATGTTAATATGCTAAACTTATGGTTATATTTGTAAAAGAATAATGGAAAAACGTATGAAATAAAAGACCAGCCCTATGTATACTCTCAACATTGTTGTGTTTGATATCTAATTGAAAATGTTGACATTCAGGTTAACATAGAAATAACGATTGCAAAGCTAATTAGAACAAAAATTGCGGCGCCATCTACTGTGGCATAGCAACACTGAGCAAAATGAAGTAACACTCTGTTAATACAAAAGAAATGTATTTTCCCTA
Source organism: Cordilura impudica (assembly GCA_963682025.1). Taxonomy (NCBI): domain Eukaryota; kingdom Metazoa; phylum Arthropoda; class Insecta; order Diptera; family Scathophagidae; genus Cordilura; species Cordilura impudica. The sequence continues at coordinate 32,023,576 of OY821520.1, forward strand.
AACAAAATACATATTGGAGAATTTTATATAAATAAAATATACCGATTTATTTCTAACATGCGGTTATAGAATATATGTACATTATTTTGTTATTTAATATACTTACATATGTGTGTAGGTACATATAACTATGTACAAAATATTACACACAAAAAATACATCAGAAGTTATTTTCGTGTTTTTCTTTAAATAAATTAATACATAAAATTTTGTTTGGCAAATTTACATTATTTTTTTTTTTCTTATTAACTACCTAGTAGTTTAATATTATTTACTTTAGATGTTGGTGAATTTTTACTCCCTTTATATTAACTCGCAGTGTCTGCTTGTCGAAAAAATGTTGGATTGATTTTTAACCCTTTTCCCTTGACCCAATCCATCTGAAACTTTGCAGGCAGGCTCGTGGCGATGACAAAAATGATCTAACAAATTTTTTTAGTGATGCCAAAACAATGGGAACTTTAAAATTTTTCTACCAGAGTTGATCAAAAATATTTACAAAGGGTTAATTTTTATAATATTATTACCACAAGGACCACAAAAACAACAAGTCCAGCTATGACAATAATACAACATTTAGAATAACAACAAGAACAATATAGAAACATCATATTTTTCATTTTTTTTTTTTACTTTTTCAGAGATTTCCCAGGACGTGTTCCACCGATTTTAATGATTTTTGAAACAGAAAACTTCCCATGATCTTGGTGAATCATTTTCACTAAAAATGATCACCCTAGCTGTCCTATTGAGGAGAACAACATAGAAAATCATATTTTTTCAAGACTTTTTTAGTTTTTCATTCAGATCACGGGCCCTATTCAACCGATTTGGACGATTTTAAATAGCAAACTTCTCAGAAAGTCAATGAATCATTTTTTATGCAAACGAGCACCCTAGCTGCCCGATTGAAGTTGTCATCGTGATTTCCACAGACGGACAGACGGACATTGCTATATCAACTCGGCTTGTTACAAGGATCACAAATATATATATTTTATGGGGTCCAAAATTTTTTTCTAATTATTACAAATGGAATGACAAACTTATATATATACCCACTGGGGTGGAGGGTATAAAAATAACCACTTTAAATTCAAATAATTGTAACAAATAAATTCTTCAATTCGAAAATCAAATCAGTTAAGAATTCTCTAACTTATTGCCATAATTCTTTTGTGTAGTTGCCAATTTACTACCAAACTTTGACAGTTTAACTATTGAATTTTATTAAATTCTAAAAGAAAAATAATGTAATAAAGAAACTTGACATAATTTCGAATAATCGTACAAATATCTAAATTTAATTGACAAATCTATTTTTATGTTTATAATTTGAAAAAAAAGGTCTTGCCTACCTGTGCAGTATTATCAATAATTAAAATAGTGGCTACAACCGCTCCCAGAGTCATGTGATCACTTAAAATAAAACCATTTGGCGAAACGCCTTTGTGATAAGTACCTATTTGAAAAAAATATTTAACAAAAAATTATATATAAACATTATTGTTATTATAATATATGTACACTCACCATAAGGAATTAAAAATAATATTAAAGAACTAAAGGCACCATGTAACACGCTATACACAAATTCTTTGGTATTAAACAATTGACTTCTTAAGCCTGGAGTATACAATTTCGGAAAGAATAAACTATGTTTATCGGAAACATCCTGCTCAAATACACCTAAGGCCAAGACAGGTAATGAGGTATAAAAAAGATTGTAGACCGATATGAACATGGGATCGAAAACAGTCTGAAATGAAGAGACAGTTAATTAAAAATATAATAATAATAATAATAATAATAATAATAATAATAATAATAATAATAACAAAATTACTAACCTGTGCGCTAAAACCACAAAAAAATGAGTACCAACAGTGACACAAGGTAAATGCAAAATTTTTATAGAAAAAATATCGCAGGAATTTGCACATGCGATAATAGGACCAACGACCGTGCACCAACAATAATCTTTCTAAATAACGAAATTGTGCAATCGAATAATCGCTTGCCAATACAGCCTGTAAGCCCTCTTGACCAGAAATACCAACACCAATATGGGCGGCTGCAATAGAAAATCAATTAAGTTTTAAAATTATTTATAAAATAAACTGCCATGCTATTATAAGATAATAATGATCTTAAAATGTTTACAATAAATTAATTTATAATAATAAGCAAGTTAGTTAAAAATAAATAGTTACATAAGTTTTAATCTTTACTGAGGTTAAAACGTTCAGAAATACATACAAAATGTACGAACATAACTTGATATATTTTTAAACTCGTTCTTTTAAAACATACTCTCTGTCTGTCTGTTGTGGGGCAAACCCATTCCCCTTTACCCAATTGATCTTAAACTTGGCCCATAGTCTTGTTGTGACTACAGATTAATTTTGGGGTAGTCACGCACAGTCACGCATAGTCACGTACAGTCACGGAGTGATCTAAATGTAATTTCCAATCATCCGATCGATCTGAAAATTGGTCGATAGACTTGCTGTGAAAAAAGATTAACTTTGACATAGTCACGCACAGTCACTGAGAGATTAAAATCTCATTTCCCCTACCCGATCGATCTGCAACTTTGTCAATAGACTTGTTGTGGCCAAAGATTAATTTTAAAATAGCCACGCAAAGCCACACACAGTCACGCATAGTCACGCACAGTCACGGAGTGATTTAAACCCCATTTCCCCTCATCCGATTGATCTGAAACTTTGTCCATAGACTTCCTGTTACCAAAGATTAATTTTAAAATAGTCACGTAAAGTCACGCATTGTCACGGAGAGATTCAAAACTCATATGCATAAAGGTGCGTTCAGACTACGCAAATATTTGACCAAATAAACGTAACCCCTAATTTTATGAAAGTTTTATTCAATCTTACATGATATATAAAAGACAAAATTAAGTTATGTTTTATTACATTAGTAATATTTAATATATTTAACTATATTCTATATCATATATTGTATAACTTAATGAAAATTATACAAGGAAAATTATACATTATTTAGGGGTTACGTTTATTTGGTCAAATATTTGCGTAGTCTGAACGCACCTTAAGGAAAGAAAGAGTTTTTATAAAAAATTTCTTTTATGGGTTAGATTATTATTAAAAATCATGAAAAATTCAAAACGGGAAAAGTTTTATTATGAAATAAAATAAAGTACAAATAACACCGGTGGCTAATTTGTGTGGATCTATTTATTTATTTGTTTATGGGATAGCAGAGCCAGATCTGAACACTGGAGTATAAAAGACAACCAGAATATAGTTAATCAACCACTTGTGACAAGGGATCGCATATTACTGCCATCTTTCCATATCAAGCTAGGGCTTATGAAACAATTTGTCAAAGCTCTCAACAAGGATGGTGATTGTTTTAGATATATCAGTAGAAAGTTCCAAAAATTTAAGTTGGGAGAAACTGAAAGATGACATTTTTAATGGCCCTCAAATCACAAGGTTAATCAATGATGAAAACATTAGTAGTTCCATGACAGATATTGAAAAAAAAAAGCTTGGAATGAATTTGTTTGGATTTCATGGGAAACAAAAATAAGGAGCAATACTCGGACCAAGTGGATAACATGTTGTCACATTTCCAGCAGCTTGGTCATTTCATTTTCGGTCAAAAAGGTTTTGCTGTTCCAAAAAAATGGTTTTTGGATAAATTCAAATATTTCAAATAACCGGCAGCTTTGAGAACCGTAAAAGAATGCCAACGCCACGAAAAACATATCCACAGTAAAGCCAATAAATTTCTCACCTCAACTAAAATTAACATTTAACTTATGACGTGGTAGTAAATTTTACACTGTTCTTTTTTTTATTTTTTTCTATTATTTTGAAATAAACAGGTAATTTTCAAGATTTAAAAAAAAAAAAAAATAAATTTTTAAATTTTTTTCCCTAAATCTGTAATTTGAAGTCGTTAACATTAAGTAATGTAAGTACGTAACTATTATAACATATAAACGCTAATAATAGTACTTAAAAAAGGTGTAAAATTTACTACCACCTCTTCCTAGATGTTAATAATTTCACAAATCACGCAGAATATTTCATCAAGAACCATAAGACGTCGATTACATGAAGCCGGCTTCCATGGATGCATTGGACGAAAACAGCCGCACGTTTTAAACAAAAATATAAAAAAAAATCATGTGAGTCTGATGTCAGGGGAGATGTGTAAACATCTAGTAATTAAAGATTTTTTTACGGCACTTTTTTAAAATCAAACAGAAAGCGTCATCTATGTATCACTTACGGCAATCAACTGCACGCGCCCTGCTAATATAATTTTTAATTTTTGTTTTTTCTTTTTCATTTTTCGTTTTTAATTTTTTCATTTTTCATTTTTTATTTTTTATTTTTCATTCTCTATTTTTCTTTTTTCGTTTTTCATTTTTCATTTTTAATTTATTCATTTTTCGTTTTTCCATTTTTCGTTTTTCATTTTTAATTTTTTATTTTTCATTTTTCATTTTTCATTTTTCATTTTTCATTTATTATTTTTCATTTATCATTTTTCGGTTTTCGTTTTTCATTTTTCATTTTTCATTTTTAATTTTTCGTTTTTCATTATTTATTTTTAATTATTAATTTTTTATTTTTCATCTTTTTTCTCATTTTTCATTTTTTTTTATTTCTTATTTTTAATTTTTCATTTATAATTTTTTATTTTTCAGTTTTTATTTTTATACCCTATACCACTATGTGGTTTGGGTATAATGACTTTGTGCTGCTGTTTGTAACAACCAAAAATATTTGACCTAGACCCATCTTTAATTATACCGATCGAATCAGAATCACTTTCTGAGTTGATTTAACAATGTCCGTCCGTCCGTCCGTCTGTGTGTCCATGTAAAGCTTGTAATCAAACTGCAGGTCGCAAATATGAATATATTTTGATGAAATTTGGTATATAAGTTTTTATCGGGATGAACGCTATTGAAATTGGTGAGAATCGGTCCATGTTCAGACCTAGCCCCCATACAAATTACCCCTATGAAATCGACATAAATTGTCATAAGATCCAAATTGTCATATAGATCTTACTCAAATTGGGTTTGTATGCGTTCATTACATCCACTAATGAGTAGTCCAAAAATGATCCCTTTGACCCCATATAGAGCTGCTTCCCGATCTTCACTTAAATCTATTAAAAAACAAAAATATTGCACTGATTCTTCTCAAATTTTGTTTGTACATATTTTTGCAAAATACAAGAGACTTTACCAAACATGATCAGGATCGGTCCATTTTTGGACATAGTCCTTTATAGATATAGCATCCGATATGAACTTTTTCATATCTGCAGCCAAAAAAATTAATAAAAATCCCACTCAAATTTGGTTTTTGCTTATTTTCAATGTCCAGTTAGTTGGGCCTAATAGATAGGGTTTCTAAACGCATGGTATAGGGTATCGTATAGTCGGTCTAGACCGACTATAATTTTCTTACTTGTTCATTTTGAATTTTTATTTTCAAACAGGTTACATATCATAATTATTTCACCAATACAATCATAAGTCACATCGATTTTGTCTTACGCATTACATGTTACGCTGTTTTTGTGATTGTATTGTGAAATAGATAATTACCCTCCTGCGCGTATAGATGTTTACACATCAAAAATAAATCAATATATTAATCAATATAAATCAATAAATTGCACATAAGTTGCACACGGATGCAATATAACACCTAAAATTACACACAAAATGTGGAATTACACATATTGTGGCAACATTGCTCATAGTGGAAAAAAAATATATACTTCAGAAAATGTTTTTTTTTTTTTTTTTTAAATCAGTTAATCTAAATTATCCCGGAATTTATAAACAAAAGTTTTATACAAATACCTTTAATCATAGAGACATCATTGGCACCATCCCCTATTGCTAGAGTAACAGCACTCTTGGCACGTTTGATAAGTTCAACCACTAAGGCCTTCTGTAAAGGGGTAACACGACAGCATATAACTGCCTTGCATTGAGAAGCAATATCCAGAAATCTAAGGGATTGAAAAATACACAATATAATATTATCTTTTTAGCAAAAATATCTTCTTACTTGGATTCCAATTCTGGTGACAAACAATGCACTAAAGAGTGACCATTTATAACTATGGCAAAGCCTGTATTTTCTTCTACAATTTCATCATCTCTTAAAGCATTGGCGGCTGCACTGCCTCCTTTTTCCAAAGAATCATACAATTCATTGGTTTCAGCACTTTAGAAAAGTATATAAAAAAAAATTCTAAATTAAAAAATGTATTAAAAATTTCTAAAAACACACAAAAATACAAATTAAAACATTTTAACAAGCGTTTTGAAAATAAAAACTTTTTAAATTAAATTAGTAAATGAAATTTTTTGAATATGAGTTACAAAAGCTTATCAGATGTTAGCAATTATTAGAGTTTTAACAAAAAACGGATTACAATTTACAAATGTTAAATAATTTAACTATAAAACAAGCGCACAATGTTTTGTTATATTTACTAATGATTAATAAATATGAAAAATTAACAACACAAACATATAGTTAATTTATATAAATTACATTACGGGCGAAACAAGGTACCAATAGAGGGGGGAAATCATCCTTTGTATCAACTGAATAGAAATTATAGCTATAAGTGTTTGGAGTTTTTTTTTGTAAAATGTTTTGTTTTAAAAAGGAAAAAAGTTTGAAACTTAACTGGAAAAAAATATAATATATATAAAAAACATAAGATATTAACGAAAAATAATAATTATTACAAAATATATTTATCCTATATCTCAAGTTATGGAGTTATCCAAAAAATTTATCTGGCAAAACATTAATACTATTAATTCCGCTGAAAAAATGGTGTACAAAAATTATGAAAAAAAAATTTTTACTCAAAAATATAGGTAAATTTTGAAATTTTTCAATTTTCACTTCTGACCCCGGACAGAAAACGGAATGAAGTTTTGACCCCATTAACAAGATTCGATTTTGAGAAAAATACGATTAAAGTTTACAAGAAATTTTACAAAATATGTTTATGTATAGCGTTCTGACTATTTTTTTTTAAATTCATTTATATTTTCTGAATTTAAATTTATATTTTCTAAAATAAATTTGATAATTTCTGAAATACTTTTCATAATTTCTAAAAATCAATTGATATTTTCCGAATTACAATTGAAAATGGTATTGATCTTTTAAACGCAGTAAATAACCAAAAAAAATCCTTCTCTCCATAAAATTAATTACGGCCGCTCAAAAATTATATACAGTGAGTGACAATAGAATGGAAACTTTTAAGAAGATTGGATCAAAATATTAAAAACTCTTTTATGAATTTAAAAATTTGTATGTTTTATTAACATAAAGTAGCTTCACTTCAGAAAAAACCTTTAATATAATAATTGAAAACTCTCGCCCTATTTTTTGTTTCAATATTTTGTTGTGTATACATTATTTTTTAGTACTGCTTCACAACGCCGAGGCAAGGAGTCATTTTGTTTTGTTTGTGTGATTTCGTGTCCGTGTTTTTCGATCTACCATTTCTCATATATTTTCTATGCGATTGAGATCTGGTGATTGGGCTGGCCACTACAAAATACTAACTGCATTAGATTGTAGCCATTGGGTCATTGTCATGTTGAAACTTTCAGACCAGGGCATATTCTCCTCCGCGTATGGATAAATTACATCATTTAGAATTTGCCTGTTTCTAATTCCAGTTAGATTATCTTTCACTACATGAAATGCAACTCCATACCATAATATTGCCAGCCACCGCTAAACTTAACAGTTTTATTTGTATATTTTGGGTCTAGTCTTTTTCCTTTTGGTCGTCGTACAAACGTTCTTTCATTATGGCCCCTTAAATTAAACTTGAACGCATTTGAAAAGAGATCAGTATTCCTATTTCGTCTCGACCACTTTATGTGCTCTTTAGCAATATTAACGCGAGCAACGCGATTTTTCTCTGACAATAACAGATCAGTTTCAGTTACTCATCGGGAAAAAATTTGATAACATATTTATACCCTATACCACTATGTGATTTGGGTATAATTACTTTGTGCTGCTGTTTGTAACAACCAAAAATATTTGACCTACACCCATCTTTAATTATACCGATTGAATAAGAATCACTAACTGATTCGATTTAACGATGGCCGTCCGTCCGTCTGTGTGTCCATGTAAACTTTGTAATCAAACTACAGGTCGCAACTATGAATATATTTTGATGAAATTTGGTATATAAGCTTCTATAGGTCATAGGATGCCATTGAAATTAGTGAAATTCGGTCCATGTTCAGACCTAGTCCCCATACAAATGACCCCTATGAAATCGACTTAAATTGCCATAAGATTCAAATTATCGCATAGATCCTAGTCAAATTGGGTTTTTGTGTGTTTTTTATATCTATTAATCAGTAGTCCAAAAATAATCCCTATAGGACAATTCTTATTCATAGGCCCCATATAGAGCTGCTTCCCGATCTTCACTAAAATCTATCAAAAAACAAAAATATTGCACAGATTTTTCTCAAATTTGGTTTGTATATATTTTTTCAAAATATTAGTGACTTTTCCAAATTTGGTCAGGGTCGGTCCATTTTTCGACCTAGTCCCCATATATATATGGTATCAGATATGAACTTTTTCATATCTGCAGCCAAAAAATATTAATAGCAATGCCACTCAAATTTGGTTTATGCTTTTTTTCTATATCTAATTAGTTGGACCTATACGCATGTATATGGTATCGTATAGTCGGTCTAGACCGGCTATAATTTTCTTACTTGTTTTAGTTTCAGATTATTGATGACCTCTTTTGATAACATTCTTGGACACAATTATCTTTTGCTTAAGACCAGCAGAAAAGTCATCTATTATTCCGGTTTTTAGCTGTTCACAAAACTTTATTCTTGCCATTTTATAATAATTAATTTTATATTAAATCACTGAAAAATACAATTGTGTTTAAAAAACAGTTGATTTTCTTTCATACAATCTCCAATTTATATTGTTTTAATCAACTCTGATACAGAAGTTTGAAAGTTTCCATTGTTTTGACATAACTAAATAATAAATATTTTTTTTTTTTCGTTTATCTATTTTATTGTAATTTTTGTTGTTATCTTTCGATAGAAAACACGCCAAAAGGTGTAGTTTCGCAAAAAAAAAAAACATAATTTTATGACTTATTAAATAAAAAAATTGGCAAATTTAGAATTTTGTAATAGTTTCCAATGTATTGTCACCCACTGTATTTATTATTCAACAATTTTGGAAGAACCAAAATGAAATGTCGTTGCAAAGCCGAAAGTGTCAATAAAAAAATTGTTCCCTTTTTCACTCTGTATAAATGCCCTCTAATGGTTCAATCGCCTTAAACAGTTATTTCAAGAGTTGAAGAACAAAAAATATATGACCGGATCGCGGTAAACAAAAACATTTCTCTCATATTTAGCTACTCAATATACTATACATATACCCGCATAGAATTAGCAAATAGTGAGCCTTATAAAATATTCTCATGGACATTTTTTAATTTTTACTTTAAATACTTTTTCGCTTATTTTCAAGATAACTTTAGCATTTGTTTGACTTTCGAAATAATATCATACCCATAACGTAAAGCAGTTCTTCCCACACTTATTTGGTTAGATACCGAAACATAAAACTTAAAAAATTACTAGCAAATAAAGTGAACGGAAAAAATTAATGATATAAAAATTATATCTGTGTTCTGTATTAATGACCCTTTTTAAAACTACTTAAAAAAATTACCAAAGAACAAAAAAAAAAAAAAAATAATATAGAAATATTTTAAAACAAAACGGAAAAAATATTTTATAGAACACATAAAATCTTTTAAAAACTTTTCTTAAAAGATTTTACTAAAAGTGTGTGAAATTGTTTGGTTTTCGATAATAGAAGAGAAAAAAGGTGATGTTATGACTGATCCCTCTACCTGTCCGGTTCGCCCTTTTTACGCATATTATTGACATCATCATCCCACCTAAAGGTTACCACAGATATAGCGGGAGGTTGTTGTGGTGGTGCCACTTGGGTTATCTTTAAAGACGAAGGACTTCTATCACTGAGATGGGAGCCATTTAAATGTATCGATGGTTCAAGAGCTGAAAACCAAGTAGGGGGATTTTTTTAAAATAAAAACTAACAATTGATTGTAGCAAACTTACGTGTTGGTCTAAATCTATTAACTATTCTTATGGATTCTTTAAATTGCCGCAATTGCTTCTCCACCTCTTCCATAGTGCTGCCATCCACTATAAAAATATCTGCTAAATCATCTGTTAATAATTGACATGAATATCCGATGTTTATAGCAGTTTCTGCAAAAAATATAGCGTGTATCTTTTCTTTAGTAAACATTTCTCATTTTATAATAAATGTTCTGAAGATACCTTGCTTATCACCAGTTAATACCCATATTTTAATACCAGCCATTTGTAAATTGGCTATAGCTTGTGGTACACCGTCCTGCAGTTTATCTTCAATGGCTGTTACGCCCACTAATAACATTTCACTTTCAACTTCTTCGTATATCAAACCCAATTTATCCTCACGATGATCCAGAGATACGGAGGCTTCCCAGTGACGTTTACTCCAATCTTCATAGAATTCTGATGTTAAATGTCTTTCAGCTAAAACCAGCGTACGTAAACCTTCGCCAGCGAATTTCTAAAATGACAACAAATATTATGTATTAATCATATCAATAATGTTTATTGAAAGAATTTTATAAAGTTTTCAATATATAAAAATGAATAGTACCAGCCAATTGCTCCTTTAGAAAAATTTTCAGATTCGAAAAGACATATTATAACTGATGTGCAACCTGCAAATTTATTATTAAATATGTTAATGTGTTTGTAATAAAAATGAGTTTGTTTTTTTGTGTTGATTTGTGAATTAGCTGGGCTGGAGTCTGCTAGTTATTATTACTAGAAACTCGAGTGCAAATTCTAGGCAATTTTTTTTCAACTTAGCCAATACACAAACCAACACTTTGTTGGTTTATTATTATCGTGAATGAAGGAAACAAACTTACAAACACATTATCAAATTTAATAAACACACACATAGCATTGTATAATTTTATGTATGTATGTGTTAGTAGCAACTTTAAATGCAATTTACTCAAAATAAAGGCAAAAATTTAAAAATCTGTAAGTCTGGTGAACAGCTAAAAAGAAATACCTTTAAAAAATATAGAATTTATTTATCACAATATTAGATTATTTTAAAATCAGGCAAAAAATTTAAAGAAAAATAGTTTAAAGTGTTTGCGTTGCTGTTAAGTTGTTGATTTTGTGGAATACAAGATATTTATGCCTAGGGAGAATGATCTTCTTACCTCTTTGAAATCTTGCGAAATGAATTTTAGCGTAAAGGTATGGTGGATTTTGAGTATAAATTATTTTGTGAAAAATTCTGTGAAAAATTATTTATAGTACTCAAATCTTAAGCAAGTTTTCAAAAGATACGCTGTAAAGGCTTTTTGAAAAAGATGAAATATGCTCAAACTTCATGATAACAAAGACATATCTAACGACATTATTATACAGCACATTCATCTTACGTTTGCTACTGGCATCACAATTTGCAAAGACCAGGAATAAGAATATCCGTACTCTTAAGGGTGTAAAATACTACGTTGACCAGAGGGACCTAAGTTTAATGTAAGTTTTTCCAACCAGTAAGTTAATGTGATTTGTCCAGGTAAGATGATTGTTGAAGATAATTCTGAGATTTTTTGTTGCTTGACCGGGCTCTATTCTTTCGTTATTAATTTTTACAAAATCATTGAAAGTAGGAACAGTTTTTTCTTATGAATTACCATACATTTAGATTTTTTTGGTTTCAAAAAAAGTGTATTTGCTATTGCCGATAACATAGATTTTTCTAATCAAATTTTTATTAATTGATTACATTGGGCTACGCAGATATAATTGGACATCATCCGCATACAATTGTACTTTACTATGAGAAAGTAATAAAGAAAATGGAATAAATGAATGCACAAACAAATTATTTTTCAAAAATAACATTTTCGGTTATTCAACTCCATTTTATTTTATTTAAAGTATAATAACTCAGTTAATTTTTACCAGATTTTTAATCCCAAATCTGCATTTTATAATAAGTTTATAAATTATACGGTTCCTAAATAAAAACATTTGTAAAAACATCTCAAAAGTTGAAAAATAGAGAATATTTTTAAACAAAATGGGTTTGCTGGAGGAATACGCACAGATGTCTGAACATTACTTAAATAACGTGTTCATATCTTCGAAAGGCTTTAGATTCCTCCTTCTAAATCCGCTGGGAAATTCAAAAACGGTTGATATTCAACATAGTTACTGGCTTATATGTGCCGAAAATCCGATTTTTTTTACCCGTAACTCAAGATTTTGGAGGTGTTTCGCAAATATCAAGGACATGGTATTTTTGTATTCGACAAGAACGAACAGAAAAAAAGTATCGCATCCCAGGTATTTCTGTTTCATTCCTTTTTGTATCACTGTGTTATTTTTCTTTACAGAAGTACTAATATTTTTTTATAATTTTTTCTCTAGAAAAATTTCCGACAGATTCTAGCCACTTTTTCTTGTAATAAAACTTTTTTTTATGAAAATCTTTCAGATTCGGATCACTTTTTATTTAACATAAACTCTCAGATTCAGAATATTTTTTTCTATATAGAAACTGTTAAATTCGGAGCACTATTTCCTATAGAAAAACTCTCTTCTTCTGAGCGCTCTTTCCAAATGAAACTCTGTGTTCTTTTCCGTATAATAAACTATATTTGAAGCAACTTTACGTACAGAAAAACTCTTAGTTTCTGAGCTCTTTATGCTGAAAATAAACTATCTCATTCTGACCTCTTTTTCCTATAGAAAAACTTTAACATTCTGACAAATTTAACAAATATTGAAATATTCATTTCAATAATGTTTATTAAAAGAATTTCATAAAGTTTTCCAAATATAAAAATCTGACTCATTATTTCAATAGTAAAAGTCTTTTACCTTTAGAAAAAATTTCAGATCCGAACAAATTTCTTGAAAAGAAAACTTTTTAAAATCTAAAATAAATTTCCTTTAGAAAAATACTAATATTTTGAGTATTTTTATCTAAAAAATTTTTTCATCTTGAGCTCTTTTTCCTAAAGAAAAACTCTTAGAATTTAAACAATTTTTGCTAAAGAAAATGATTCCGTAGACTTTTTCTTGCAAAAAAAACACATAATCTATATTTTTTTTAAAGAAAAACTTTCAGATTCAGAACACTTTTTATCTAAAATACTCTCAGAGTACTTTTTTCCATATAAACACTTAAAAACTGAGCAGTATCTGCTATAGAAAAACTCCCATATTCTGGCGTTTTTTCGGTAATGAGAAACTTTCAAACTCAGCACTTTCCCGTGTAAAAAACTTGTAGATTTGGAGCACTTTTTTGTAAAGAAAAAGCTAGAAAAGCAGTTATTGCTAAAGAAAATCTATAAAATTTGTTGCAATTTTCCTGTAGAAAAACAAATTCTGAGAAATTTTTTCAATAGAAAAATAATTAGATTCTGGGCACATTTATGTTTTAAGCTTTGTGATTTTGAACACTTTTCTAAAGAAAAATTATTTTTACACAAAAATTTTCAAATTCTTAGCACTTCATATTATAGAAAAACTTTTTTTTTAGAAAAATTCTCTCAGATTCTGAGTATTTTTTTTATAGGAAGACTCAAATTCCGAAAAGAATTTTTCATGTAGAAAAACTCTCAGATTTTGAGAGAACTTTTTCAAATATACACAATTCTCAGATTCTGAGCACTTTTTGTTATAGAAAAAGTTTCTGATTCTGAGCACTTTTTCTTAAGAGAAAAACTTTCAGATTCTGAGCACTTTGTCCTGTAGAAAAACTCTCAGATTCTGGAAAGAATTTTTCATTTAGGCAAACTCTCAGATTCTGAGAGAGCTTTTTCATATATACAAAATTCTCAGATTTTGAGCACTTTTTGTTAAAGGAAAAATCTAAAATTCTGAGCACTTTTTCTTATAGAAAGATTCTTCAATTCTAAACACTTTTTTCCTCCTATAGAAAATTCCTTTACGCGAAAATTCTACACTTTTTCGTATAGAAAATTTATTTCGATTCTGAGTAATTTTCCTATGGAAGAACACGGTGTGAATTTGATTCACATTCCCTTTAATACTCACATTTAAATGATCTTGCGTACGCGCTTTTATATCATGTTGACTAGAACTTAACCTATCGTAAATAACATTGTCAGCTCCTTTGCAATAAAGCAAGATATCCTCACCACGTCGTAAAACTACTGACATTCGTTTTCGTACATTATTAAAATCCAAAATTTGTAATAATTCATATTCCTGAAAAGAAAATAACAAAAACCCATTTTTATAAAAAAAAAAACAACTACACGTGAATATAGAAACTTTCACTTACCTCTGTTCTACCCATAACCTCTATAGTAATACTGTTTGGTGTTCGCGAACGAAAGACAAAACCAAAATTTCTGGCTGCAGATACTAAGGCTTCTTCATCAGGACTTTGGGCCTGATATTCTAAGCGTCCTTCCACATATTCCGGCATTACGGTATGACATAAAGCCAAAAGACGAAAGAAATTATGAGCATGCTTTTCGTCAGAACGAACAGCATCGAGCAGAGTTTTGTCATACCAACGAAAATTTGGCTCATATTCGGGATTTGCAGAGAAGTCTACTTGTTCGACAGTCTTTAGAAAATTGAAATAAAAACATACAAACTTATTAAAGCGTTTATCTTCAAAACGTGCTATGATACAAAATTACATTCTTAGCTTATAATTTACTTAAGTATGAGTTTATATATTGTTTGTAGTTAATTATATGATTAATTGAGAATACAGTTTTGAATTTGAATTTTTAGTTACGATATATTGTTTAAAATAATATTTTAAATACTCATGCTATTGATATTAAAATGTTTATGTAGTTTTTTGTTTAGTTTAAAAATGAAATATGAAAGCAGTAACACATATTAATAATCATACAACCTAAACTGTACCTACTTAAGGCGATTTATGAATTAAAAAAAATAAAAATATATTTTAGCAATAAAATTTTTAAAAATATTAAGCTTAAATGAATCGATTTTTTAAAACAATTAATGAAAAATGAATTAAAAAATTTTTTTTTGATTAGTAGACTAACATATTTATTTAAACTAATAGATTCCAGCCCTCGAAATTCGAGTACAAATTCTAGGAAATTTTATTTTTTCGTTTAATAAATTATGGACCCTAAAGGTATGCTATGTCCAAAATAATTTTTCAATTCCACACAATTATTATTGTAAATGAGAGAAAACAAACTAATTTTTTTTTTGCAAACACATTAACAAATTTAATAAACACACACATAGCATTGTATAATTTTATGTATGTGTTAGTAGCAACTTTAAATGAGCATATCTGCAACAAAATTTAAAAATTTTAAAATCTGTAAGTCTGGTGGACAGCTAAAAAGAAATGCGTTTCAAATAAGATACGTTTGGTCAAAATCGGAGGAAAACTGTTGAACAAATCATCGGTCACAAGAAATCGTCTTACGTATTAATGTTATAGATTTTATATTTTATGTAAGGAGATATATGTAAGTCGCCATGACTTAAAAAAAAACAAGTATTTGAGTTATGAGACATATGAGTGATGTTGTATTATCTGTACTAATCATACGCTGAAGTATCCAGAAATGGTTCTTAAAAAATTCGCTATGGCAATTTTAAATTGCAATAAATATTAAAATATTTTTTCTTTCTGCCATATTTTAGTGATGACTTTTATATGGGAACATGGACAAAATAGTAGTCAAATTTATATGATTTAATGTCATAGACAGATCGGAAGAACTTTATATATGGGGACTGGGACGAAAAACGGTGCTCCATTAGTAATTTTAAAATTGATTATTTGTGAACACAATTCAGACACATGCATCAGATATGACCAAGATATACAGTGGGTGACAATACATTGGAAAATTTTATGAAATTCTAAATTTCAATAATTTCGCGTTACGTCCAAAAATTATATACATTTTTTTTTTTTGTTCAAATCATTCTTTAGTGTGTTCTCTATTGAAAAATAATAAATTTGTTACAAAAAATACAATTAAAACAAGTGTTAAATTCGACTATGCCGAATCTCTGATACTCTCCACCTGGGTTTTACATATACATTAATACCTGGACTTATTGCACTATTTATTACAATTTTATACTAAATTATTACAACGAACACACTTAATTTCAAATTTTTTTTAGAGGTGTTTCCATAAGATAGGTTATACCTTGGCTCAATGACGTCCAATTTACCCCATTTTAAATATCAACCTGCTCGAAATATCGGCAAATCATATTATTTTAAGTTTACCGAGGTAAATGGTTTATTATGTAAATAAACGTAATTTCAACAGACAGACGGACAGACGGATATCGCTTTGCCGATACATTTTTCTATGCGTTACTGGATGACAGACTGAAAAATATACCATCTGCACATTGGTAACTAAGAAAAAAAAAAACATTTTTTTAGTGATTCCAAAACAATGGAAACTTTTAAACTTCTGTACCAAACTTAATTAAAACTATAAAAACAGGAGATGGTATAAAAGAAAATGTATAAAATCTTAACCGTTATTTAAATCTTTATAGTTTCTAACTGTTTTTTTAAATACAATTGTATATCTCAACGTTTTAATCTTATAATTAATTATTATAATTTCACAAATTACCAAGAAAAATTGTGGAAGAGGACCGGTGGCGACTCAACATTTATACACAGGCCCCGTGAAATAAGTTAAAAACAGAATAATTTAATAGCAAGAGAATTTTAAAAATGTCAAAAAATGCTACCTAAAGAGGTGTTCTTTAGTAAAATATCGTTTATTTTACTACATTTGACGAGGTGTTTCCCGACGAGCAATTGAGGCTGATCTTGGTTGTTATCGACCTGTGAAGAAACCACTAATATCAGAGAAAAATCGTCTGACTCGAATAAATTTTGCTAAAGAACACATGAACTGGTCAAGATGGAATTGGAATACTGTTCTCTTTTCAATTGAGTCCAAGTTTAATTTAAGAGGTCATTAATGGAGGAACGTTTGTTCGATGACCAAAGAGAAAAAGCTAGACCCAAAATAGACAAATAAATTTAAGTTTGACGGTGACATTATTAATGATATGGAGTTGCTTTTCGAGCCTAGGAATGGGTCCAATTCATGAAGTTAAAGATACTCTAATTAGAATTGGGTACATGCAAATTCTAAATGACGTTATGTATCCATACGAAGAGGAAAATATACCAATACACACCTACAAAGCTGTAACCAAATGGCCACAAGCTAATGTAGTTAGTGTTTTTGAATGTCGCAAAATACGGAGACGAAATTACAGAAACACGACAGATCTCATAGAGTAAAAGAAAATGTATATCAACAAGAAATTAATTGACTTCATACCTTGGCGCTGGAAGCAGTACTAATAAAAAATAATGGATACACAACAAAATATTGCAACCAAAAATAGAGGGACAATTGTCAAATATAATATATGTAGTAAAGGTTTCCATTGTTTTGTCAACAGCATAAAAATTAATATTTTTAAGTTTTGTTATTTTTTTCTGAAGTTAAGCTTTTTTATTTTAACATTTTTTTTTTTAATAAATAAAACATACAAATTTTTATATTAATAAAAGAGTTTTTAATTTTATGATCCAATTTTTTAGTATTGACCGTTCAAGTTGTCAAAAATATATTTTGTTAAAAGTATTCATTTTATTGTCACTCACTGTATATGATGATAGGAGACTTGAGTCCAATTTAGCAGGAACTAATTAATAAGATGTACCAAAAAAAAAATTTATTTTTGCTAGCTTTGTTTTTCCTGTTTCTTACTTTTTCGAAATTTTTATTTGGTTATCCGTATTTTTTTATTACAGATTTTTTTTAAAAACAAATTTTGCTAATTAACGGTTGTATTAGGTTAGTATAGTAAAACTCCCAAAGGGTTTTACGCTGTGTGGCTAAAGTCGCATTTTATAGCAATTTAACGAGTTAAATGTTGTGAACGACCGTGTTACTGTATCTCTGAAGACTAAATGACCCGTGAATATGGCAACGGTGGATTTTAAAAAATTTAAATTTTTTGGAAAACCACACCGGACATTTTTGAAGGATACGGTTTTGAACCTGCACTTTTTTTTTGCCCATTTGAATTTTTTGTTGCATACATTAAAATTCGTGTTCTCTTGTTGAGCTCATTTCAAAAATTAAATTGGGTTTTTGTAAAATTTTTTAAAACCCACCGTGAGACACAGAGTTTACATATTCCAAATTAGAAATATTTTATGACGTTGCATAAAGTACATCCAAACACAAAATTTAATAGCGCAGAAACATTTTAACTATTTTGCAGTCTTATGAGGATGGCCCCAGAATAACCCGTCCTGGCGTATAGATGGCGGCAGTAGTTTGCAAAAATAATTTTGTGAAAAGTGACAGCTTTATATAAAATATGTTTTAAGTTTCATGTTGTTTAGTATTTCGTTTAGAGCCATCAAAAGTAAACGATCTCAGTGAATTTGCAAACATGGAAAAAATTGTTCACTGTTATGTAATTAAACACTTTCATTTGAAAGGTCTCAGTCCAGCCAATATTAAAGCCAGGCTAGATTCCACTCTGAGGGAATCTGTTCCTCCGTTTACGACTATAAAATACTGAGTGGCAGAGTTCAAACAAGGCCCTACGAGCTGCCAAGGCGAACACCGTAGTGGTCAACCAATTGAGATGACCACACCAGAAACGGCTAAGAAAATCCACAAAGTGGAGTTAAATGATCCTCGGCTGAATTTGCATCAGCTAGCTGAAATGATAGGCATTTCAAAAAGTGCTATATATGGCATATTTACTGAAAATTCAGAAATGAGAAAACTGTCCGCAAGATGGGTGCCGTGATTGTTCACAATAGAACAAAAAACAGCGTCGTGAAGATGTTTCAATAGTGTTTGGCGATATTTCACCGCAATAAAGCCGAGTTTTTTTGTTGATTCGTAACCATGGATGAAATATGGGTCCCCTACTTCGCACCTGAGACAAAGTTAGAATGTAAGAATCGTGTCCAAAGAAGGCGAAGAAGGCAATATTATGGTGTCTGCTATTTTCGTCAGAAACAAAAATAAATCAACGTCGATTATTATGTTAACTTATTACAGCGTTTAATTGATGACATTAAGGAAGGAGGCGAAAAAGAAAGAGTTGTTTCATCAAGGCAATGCACCAGTTCACACATCCACTACTGCGATGACCAAAATCCATGAATTAAAGTTCGAATGGCTCCATCACTCACCTTATTCGCCAGATTTAGCTCCCACGGATTTTTTTCTAATTCCAAACTTTAAAAAATTGTGGTAACAGATTTAAACAACAGTGGATGACTATTTTAAAGAGCTAGATAGTTCTTACTATAAACAGTGTATCGAAGCTGTGGAATATCGCTGGGAAAAGTGTATCGAGCAAAAAAGAGATTATATTGAGAAATACAGAAAATTTTTCCCAAATATGTTGTGTTTACTTTGTCAGATCGAGTTGTTCTGGGATCGCCCTCGTATTTCATATAGAATTAGCGAAAAACATGAAAGCTTTAGAAGGTCCTAAAATTAGATTGAATTCAGTCTCAAACTCAAACCCTTCGGCAGTTTTACTCTACTTAGTTTTGTACAGTGTTATCGTTCATTATTCGAAATATTGAGATGTGAATTACAGAACAAGGGCGTATACAAATTTTACTAAATACACTAAAAGCACATTATTTGATTTTTACAGGTATCATGATTTATGTAAATGCTTCGATTTTGTCTTGGTAATTGATATTAAAATTTTTATATTAAAGGTGATCATCAGAAAGACATTTTTGTTTCAGAAATAAGTCTCTCATATCAAAAAAAAATCTAAGCATGTATCTTAATATTAGTTTGCAGGCTGGGGGGGTTTTTTTTAGTTGTAAGATGTTCTTAAACGTTCCAAAAAATTATCTTTAATTTTAGAAATTTTGGAACACATTGAAATCTAAAAATGTACTACGTAAAACCAAAAGAAAAAAAAACATGAATACACAAATTTACAACAAATTGCATTTAGGACGAGTTTTTGGAATGTCAGTCAACCTTGGTATAGTAAAACTCGCAAAAACTCGGCCTAAAAAATTTTTCAAATATTATTCTAAACATTCATAGCATACACTGAAAAAAGATATAGAAACACATGCATACGTGCTCTTGCTGATGATGAAAATTGTTCCAATTGTGAGTTGTGCTTGTAGCAGTAGTGTTAAAAGTGTGGCTTTGGTGATCGTGGTGGTGTATATCGTGTGACAATAAACAATTTTTATCTCGAGTGGTTAAAGTGCTTGTAACATATGGTGAAGATGTTTTACAATCGTCATATATTGTTACAAAATCTTGTCTGTTATTGAGTTGATCTTCATTACTGAACGAAGACGAACAACTACAAAATGGCGCACAAAATTGTGCACAACATTGTGGTGGATTTGTTGTAAACGTTGTAGTGGTAGTGGTAGTGGTAGTTTCAAATAAAGGTGGTGCTGAATGTGTTTTATTGCTAAATGGTGAAAAACGAAATTTTTTATTTGGATTTTTTTTCGTATTCTTTTGCAAATGAGTGACAACTGTGGTGGAGGCTGTTTTATCCAGAGATAAACATGAGGTGGGTGAAAGCGTGGCTATGGCTATTGCAGCGTTTGTTGGTGCTGTTGAGCTATTCGGTTTTTTACTGTTAAGTGAAGCAGTTTGAGCTGTGGTGTTGGTGGTGAATGTAGCTATGTCGCTGTTGTCTTGGTAATTGTTACTGAAGTGCGATTTGTTATTGGAATGATTGGTGGTGTAAATCATTGTTTCATTTGTGGCTACATCACCCAATATCATTACTTTGTCACTGCCCGTAGATAAAGTGGAAGCTTGCCTTCGTACTCGAGCTTTTTCCGACGAGGGTTCTCGTTTACTGTGACCAGCAGGCGTGGGTTCCGGCCAATTATTATCTTTGGCATAATTTACTCTTTTGACTTTTGGACAAGGTAAACTACATGGTGAATTAGTCGGTTGACTATTATCAATACTATTGACATTTTGACGATAATCCACATCCAGTATAGCCATAGTTGTTAAATTTTGTGCTCTTCTTTCTAATTCATCTTCACTTTTTTTAGGTAATGTTTGAAAATATAAATTATCCATGGACCGCGCTGTTAAAACAGGGCTGTTTAGTGGTTTGCTTTTGGAAGTTGTAGATTTATTTGTGGGAATTGTAGATTTATTAATATGTACATCGACTTTATGCAGTCCTATTATTGATGACGTTGTTCCACTATCTAATTTATTTTTCAATATTGTGCTGTTGCTATTTTGAGTTTGAATTTCATTCTACAATGATTAAACGAGTATTTTTTGTTTGTTTTGAAATTGATAATTGATTTTGCAAAAAAAAAAATATATATGTATATATATAATAATAAAAATAAATGAATAATAAATAAAAATTTCGATAACAATGTATAAACCTTGTCATCAATAAGTAATATAAATAATTTTTTTTAATTTTAAATATACTGTGAGCATCAAAAAAAAGTAAACATCAATTTTATCCTTAAATTATTGACTTACGATAAAAAGTATTATTAAAGAGTTTACCATCAACAGATTGACCTCTTTAAAACATGAAATCAAAACAAGTGGCAACATTGAACAAATCCCTCGAAAGTGAAAATGCATCAGATTTTAAGCATCAACAAAAAGTAAACACTGATAACACTTACTTTGCTTTTTTTATATTTCGGGGAAGAACCGAAACTTTTTGTGACCAATGTGTATTGTTCACGTGTTTTACTTCGCTAAAAATCATTTTAAGTTTATTTATGCTAATTAATTTAATACTATACATATTAATAAAATAAAATATTCTCACTACGGGAAGGCAAACAACGTCTGATACTCGGCTAATTATGTTAGATTTAAAAGAAACAAGAAAATGCTTGCGTGAAATTGGCGAATTGTAGGTAGAAACCACTGTACAATAAAAAAAAAAAAATCATGTGAGTCCGATCACAGGGGAGATGTGTAGATGTCTAGTAATTAAAGATTTTTTGATGGCACTTTTTTAAAATCAAACAGAAAGTATCATCTATTGTATCACTTATAGCAATCAACTGCAGGGGCTCTGCTAATATAAAAATATTTATTATTATATATTATTTCAACTGGTTAATTTTTAATTTTTCGTTTTTCATTATTTATTTTTAATTTTTCACTTTTTGTTTTTTCATTTTTCATTTTTTATTTTTCATTTTTCAATTTTCATTTTTAATTTTTTATTTTTCATTTTTCTTTTTTCATTTTCCATTTTTTATTCTTTATTTTTTATTTTTTATTTTTTATTTTCCATTTTTAATTATTCACTTCTAATTTTTTATTTTTAATTTTTAATTTTTCATTTTTTATTTTTCATTTTAAGTTTTAATTTTTCATTTTCATTTTCATTTTTTATTTTTCATTTTTCATTTCATTTTTTATCTTTTATTTTGAATTCTTCATTTTTTATTTTTCACTTTTCATTTGTCATTTAATTTTTCATTTTTTTATTATGAATTTTTCATTTTTCGAAACGTTTTTATAACGCTTTTCGCTCCCTCATTTTATCTCTAAACAATTCCTAGTGTAATCGTGCCTTCATTTTATCTCCAAACACTTCCTAATCTTTTCTGTCTTACCTTGTTTTTGTGACTGTATTGTGAAATAGATGTGTACCCCCCTGATCATACAAATAGATGTTTACACATCAAAAAAAGAAATAGTGGATAAATACTCCAAACACCATCTGCCGTAGTAATATTTTAAGTTGGAGCTGTAATAATAGAATTAAAGATATATCCAGTCACAAATTCAGCTAAATTATCAGAAAATATAACGCAGACATCAGGTAAACTAGTAAGTGCGAGTACAGTCAGGAGAGCGCTTCACAAAAATGGCCTACATGGAAGGATATCATACAACAATCCATACATATCCAAGGCGAATCAGAGCAAGCTAATGAATTTCGATAAAAAGTACAAAAATGAGGCGCTTTCTTTTTGGGAAAACATATTTTATAGAGAAACAAGTAAGAAAATATAGTCGGCCTAGACTGACTATCTCTTCGATCCACGTTATTAGATATAGAAAGTAAGCATAAACCAAATTTGAGTGGCATTGTTATTAATTTCTTTGTCTTCAGATATGAAAAACTTTATAACGGATGCTATATTTATATGGGGACTAGGTCGCAAAATGGGCCGATCCTCACTATATTTGGTAAGGTCACTTATTTTTTGCAAAAAAATACAAACCAAATTTGTGAAAAATCAGTGCAATATTTTTGTTTTTTGGTAGATTTATGTGAAGATCGGGAATCAGATGCATATGGGGGCTATAACTAAGAATTGTCCTATAGGGTTTATTTTTGGACTACCGATAATTGGATGTAATAAACGTACACGGACCCAATTTGATCGAGATCTATATGATAATTTATATTATGGCAATTTTAATCTATCTCATAGGGGTCATTTGTATAGGGAATAGGTCTGAACATGGCCGATAGAAGCGCATACAATAAATTTTATCAAAATATGTTCATATTTACTACCTGCAGTTTGATTAGAAGGCTTATATGGACTCACAGACGGACGGACGGCCGGACAGACGGACATCGCAAAATCGACTCAGAAAGTGTTTAAGTATAATAAAACATGAAGCTCTGGCTCTTTAGTTCCATACGCAAATATTATTTATTTTATAAAAAAAAAAAAACATTTAAAAATCATTCTGAATCGATTAGCGAGGATTAGGAACCGATTCTATCTCTCAACCACTTGTGCTCGCTTTTCAACGTCGCTGCCGTCAGTCTGTCGGAAGCTGTCGAATGACGCCGGCGTCGGATGTTAATGTCTTCCCAATGTCCAAAATCAGAACTTCTAGGATTGCTACTGCTCTCGGGACAATTTAGAAGGGAAGATATAGCGAATGCCGTGCAAAAATGCCTTGAGGACAATAAGATCGATTTAAATAAAATCGTTTCAATAGCAACTGATGAAGCCAGAAGTATGACAGGAAAAAATAAAGCGCCAACAAAGGTTCTTCAGAGCAAAATAAACCACGAAATTCTTACGTTTCACTGCATAATACACCAAGAAGCGCTTTGTGCCCAAACGTTTCCGGCCGAAATAGGTCATGAATTCGGTAATCAAGATTGTTAACAGCATCTTGTCAAAAGCACCCTACCATGGTCATAAAGTTTCTTAAACGAAATGGAGCCTTAGTATTCCGCCCTTTTTCTTCACAATAAAGTGTGATAGATTTCCAAAAGTAAGGTAGTGAAACATTTTGCTTTGTGTTTGAATGAAATAAATACATTCCTAAATGAAAAAGGCATTAATCACCCTGAATTGTAAATGGTTGCAAATAGTAGCAGAAATGAGTTGAATCCAAAGCTGCAAGGAAAAGGAAACCCCGCCTATGTTTTGATAGAAGAATTTGTTTGTTTTGAATAAAAATTAATTATTTTTGCAGAAGATATTCAGAGCGCGGTAAATTACTTCATTTTTAATTTATAAAGCAATATCGCGATAAAACCAGTGCAACTGTTGACACGAATTACTTCAGCACAGTTATAAAAAGAATTAAAGATGAGTTTCCTGACAGATTTGAGCAATTTAAAACCAGCAAAATCACTCTAGCATTCATAGTAAATTCTCTCAACACAAATAGTAACGATATCCACATTGAGAGCCATTTGGAATTGATACTGAATCTAGAAATGCAATTGATCGATTTAAAAAGTAAAGCTTTGTGAAGTGGAAAATTTACAGAGTTGAAAAGCAAGTTGGAAGAGTTGGGGTCCAGAAATGTATGTACGTAACGCAACAAAAGCGGACAGCTTTAAAAGAAATGATTCGAGTTGAGGCTCTTATATTCGACGCATGGAATAGTCTTCCAGATTGCTACAGTGAGATGAAGAAGTTGCCATTTGGAGTGCTGACTATGTTCGGATCGACATATTCATGCGAGCAAGCGATCTTTGCATGAATATATTTAAAACTAAAGTAAGCAGCCAACTAACAAATGAAAATTTAGAGTCGCGTTTGAATTTTAAAACAACAAGTAATGAGCCAAATTTATCCAAATTTTCTAAAACCATGTAAAGTCAACGCTCCCATTGAATTTGTTTGCTATTTATATATGAATAAATAGATATTTTCTCTTATGAATAAATAGATTAGTTTTTTTTTTTTTCAAAAAACTTTATTTATGCGAGTATTATTTATTGTTGGCAAGAAAAAATTTTGTGGCTCTTTGAAAACTTTTAAATTTTGTATATTGTAAATTTTGACTTTTCCGACTGAAAAGGTTGCCGACCTCTGGTCTAGGTCAAATATTGTTAGTAATTACAAACATCAGCACAAAGTCATTATACCCTGACCACATAGGGTATAAAGAGCAAATCCGCAATTTTCTGCACGATAATGCCCTCAAAAATATGGCATACTATGACCGAAGCCTTCAAAGAAAAGTGTGTTACCAACACTGTTAAACACGGTGGAGACTCAGTTTTGATTTGGGGCTGTATGGTGGCAACATGTGTTGGTAATGTTGTTTTTATTGACTCCACTATGAACAAAATGGATTACTTAGCCATCTTAAAGGACAACGTTGCCTCCAGCGTTGAGATATTAGTCTTGGCTGGAAACTGAATCTTTTCGAGTCGATGCCTAGGCGACGAAATGAGGTGCTTAAGGCCAAAAGAAAATCAACCAAATATTAAAATATTTAAAAAGCTTTCTTTTTGTATTGAAGTTCTGTTGCTTTTGGATTGCTGCTTACTTTTTTTGGACCCGTAAAATTTGGTCTTTTTCCAAATAAAGTGCATTTATTTTTGTTTCATATTTTTTTTGTTTAATGATCGTATTGAGTTTAGCTATTATTAAATAATTCTTGAATTCTTTATATTTATTTTTGATTTTGTGTTAATTACTTCATTTTAATAAAACTTTTTTATATAATTAATTAAGCCGTTTATTTTATTTTGACGCTCACAGTATGTCGTTCAACGATAAACTTTGTTTGTATTCTTTTCCAAAAAAAAGTAAAAATAAAAATATATCTGTGGTCATAAGCATTAACCGCCTAAGTCGAAAATCATGCTTTCGAGAAAAATAACTTTTTATATAAATAAAATGGGGCTTCATTATAAGTTAGTTCAGTATGTTTACATTAAAAACTTTTTAAAAAACAGTGTTAGTGAAATGGGGATTTCAAGTAAATATAAAGCGTTGTTAGTAGAATATGATAGCATACATAACTCAAATCGTTCTTAAGTCGACTTAGGCGGTTATGGCTTGTGATCACAGATACATATATGTATACGATAGCAACACACAAAAACCAATCAATTTATTCTCGATCTAAAAATATAACAAAATTGTATAAACACATAATTGGAACTGTGCTAAATTTTGTGTTGAATTTGTTATACACAAATTTATTATACAAATATAACAACAACAAAAAAATTTTAATTTACTTAAGAAAGTGCTCATAATAAACATAAAATAATTACGATAAAAGAATAAAAAAAAAAAAGAATTCAGGATATGTAAATTGCAGTTTACATACAGAATATATCTCTTAATATCTAAGCATTTTTTTAAATGGGCTCTTTTAATATTTTCATGTAGTGTTTTGAAAAACTTTCAATCGTTAAAATAAACGGTATAATTAATGAATTCGAAGCCGGGTTTCGCAAAGGTTATATGACAATTGATAATTTGTTCAATTTAACCAGCATTGTGAATTTAGGCTTGAATTATAAAAATAAAATTTTAGTTTTTTGTGAATTTTTCTTCGGCATTTGATATCATCCCACGTAATTCGTTATTTTATAAATTTTGTTGTTTAGTTAAAGGACGCATTTTTTTTTTTTGCTTAGATTCCCGGTTGAACAATGCTACCAAATTATCCAAATTTACTTTGAAAATCAGTCATAGATTCGCGCAACTTATAGACGATGTTTTATCGCAAAATTGTGTTCAGCGATGAGGAGTGCGGAGTGCTGCAGATGGAGTGAGACCAATCCACAACAGACCCTATAGACTCCTTTATATCCAGAAAAATGCACCATTTGGTGCGGTTTACACAATGGTGGCATCATCAGATCTTATTTTTTCAAAAATGAAGCCGAAGCTCGCGATATGGTCAATGGAGATCGTTAACGGACCATCATCAATGATTTTTTGATTGAAAATATGGATGATTTGAATCGGGCGAGATTTGGTTTCAACAGGATGATGCTACGTACCATACGGCAACTGCAACCATCAAATTTGGCGATAAGTTGATTTTGAAAAATGGACCTGTCAATTGTCCTCCACGATTGTGCGATTTGACACCTCTCGATTATTTCTTGTAGGGCTACGTGAAGTCACTGGATTCGGCTAGTAAACCAGCAAGAATTCACACCTATGTTCGCAGTGTTCGTAACATACGGTCAGTAATGCTCAAAAAAGTGGCCAAACATTGAACGTCCAGAATGCGTTTCGTCAAAAAAGCCAAGGTGGCCATATGCCCGAAATCAATTTTAAAATGTTAATGCCATGTATTGTTCTTTCGAATTAATAAATTTTTTGATTAAAATCTAGTTTTTGGTGTTATTTTTTACAATTTTAGGTTCTATCGGGCTAAAAAAAAACACCCTTTATTTCTCGTACAATGGTACTTATATTGAAAAAATTATATAAAAATACAAGGCCCTTCAAGGTCTCTCAGGATGTAAGGATGTTTGCTAAGTCCAGTTTTGTTTTCGATTTATCTCAACGATCTTCCTGACCATTAACCCGGTGGCCTTGCTGTTTATGCAGGCGACACATTGTTCTTTTGTCGGTTTCCCCTGAAATTTTACAAATCATGATGGATTCGTCATAAAATTTCTGTGTAAGGCAGAATCTGAGAATTAATCTGGATAAGTCCAAAATAATAATATTAAGAATGGGTGCAAGGGTCAGCCATAGTCTTGCTTGGAAGCATGGGAACTTTTAGATGTAGATGTAGTGTTCGAATACTAGTATCTTGGTATAATCCTAACATACAATCTGTATTTTAAGAAACATCTTGAAGCTAAACTTGCATCGTTTCCAACTGCTATAAATTTCACTTGGTTAAGTTATTTATATTCATCACATAAAAATCAATGTTTCGAACAACTTTAAAATATTTCGCACGGCGCAAAGTCCATAATGTTTTATGGATTTCTTAGATTTGATGAGGTGGAAAAATTTTTAAGACATTTCTTAAAGAAAATGTTATACCTTTCAATGAATACTCCCTATTATATGTTACATGTTGAAACTGATTTGTAAAATTTAAATCTATATTTTTGTTAGATTAAGAAAGTTTTCAATCTTTCAATAAATAGACTGCCCCGTTTGTTGGCCAATTATTTCGTTCTGCCAAAAATTTTGTAGTTTCCGCATTGGGTCTGACTGTATTCCGAAAATGGTATAACTTTGGACATTGAATTAAAATTTTTTGAGTCCAATAACTTTGTAGCTAGTGCCAGAAACCCGCATTATGGTCTCCATGATATGTTCCTTACGTTAAAATATGATATCCCTACGTATTTTCGCGACGGTGCTTCCATTTACCGCGTGAGCTTGATTATGAAAGTTAGGAGTCTATTTTATATGGAAATGCGGTAAACTTATATGCAAGAATCATAGGGCCGTAAACTTTATGTACATTGTGCAGTTATAATGAAGACGAGAACACAATTCATCTACAGATGTCAATTTTTTCTAGGTAGCGTTACACCATCTTTGGAAAAAGATTTCTTACAAGTGATGAAGTTCGTGAAATATTGATTGGCGAATATTACATGCTCCTATACAAATTTATATCAAATTGTTTAAGATATGGAGAACTAGTCTTATCTGAATTTCTATAATTAAAACAAGTAAGAAAATTATAGTCGGTCTAGACCGACTATACGATACCCTATACCATGCGTTTAGAAACCCTATCTCTTAGGCCCAACTAACTGGACATTGAAAATAAGCAAAAACCAAATTTGAGTGGGATTTTTATTAATTTTTTTGGCTGCAGATATGAAAAATTTCATATCTGATGCTATATCTATAAATGGACTAGGTCCAAAAATGGACCGATCCTGATCATGTTTGGTAAAGTCTCTTGTATTTTGCAAAAATATGTACAAACAAAATTTGAGAAGAATCAGTGCAATATTTTTGTTTTTTAATAGATTTAAGTGAAGATCGGGAAGCAGCTCTATATGGGGTCAAAGGGATCATTTTTGAACTACTCATTAGTGGATGTAATGAACGCATACAAACCCAATTTGAGTATGATCTATATGACAATTTGGATCTTATGGCAATTTATGTCGATTTCATATGGGTAATTTGTATGGGGGCTAGGTCTGAACATGGACCGATTCTCACCAATTTCAATAGCGTTCATCCCATGGCCGATAAAAGCCTATATACCAAATTTCATCAAAATATATTCATATTTGCGACCTGCAGTTTGATTACAAGCTTTACATGGACACACAGACGGACGGACGGACGGACGGACATTATTAAATCAACTCAGAAAGTGATTCTGATTCGATCGGTATAATTAAAGATGGGTCTAGGTCAAATATTTTTGGTTGTTACAAACAGCAGCACAAAGTCATTATACCCAAACCACATAGTGGTATAGGGTATAAATATAATACGCTTATTATTTAAACTATAACTTAAGTTTTATTATGACAATCAAACAGACAACATTAAATGTTGTTGTTCATGTTTTAATCATTGAAAAATTTTTTGTTATCGTAAAATTTAAGCATTTTATTTCTCTCAATATAAATCAATTTTCAGGAATTATGTGTTAGTACGCAAGAGTTCATGAAAAAAAATTTTTAAGGATCGTAGAATTCCTATATGAAAAATGCTTCAGAAGCTGAGAATTTCATTTCGAAAAGAGTTACAGCAGATTATTAAATTAGTCTTATAGCGAAAATGTCTACAAATTTTAAAATGTTTATGATCACAAAACAATGTAACGGAGAAAATGAGCCCATTTTATGAAACCAAGCTTAACGAAACTTTTTGATTTTAAATCAAAATGATTGAAATTTTTTTATTAACTTTTGATCCCCTGTTTAACAAAAAACGATTGATAGCCAACAAGAACGGTAATGTCAATAAATTGTATTGACAAAAATTTTAAAAGAAATATTTTCCTATACAATCTTTTGACATTAGCTTTCTCTGTATTTTTCATAGCACTAAAACCAAGAATGCTATTGAAGAACCTGAGATAATTTGTAAAAGACCTTAATTAGAGCTAGTTTTCTCTTTATATGATTTCGAAAATGGTCGATGGGTGGCAATTTTTTATACGAATTTCAATGAGGCAAATCTAACAGGGAGGTTAAAGATTAAATAAAAATAAACAAGTAAGAAAGTTATATTCGGTCTAGACCGACTATACGACACCTTATACCATGCGTTGAGAGAGTCAATCTCTTAGGCCCAACGGATATAGAAAATAAGCATAAACCTTATTTGAGAGGCATTGTTATTATTTTTTTTTTGCCTTTGAATATGAAAAAGTTCATATTGGATGCTATGTTTATATGGGACTAGCTTGAATAATGGACCGATCCTGAACATATTTGGCAAGGTTATTATTTTTTGCAAAAATATATACACAAATACCAAGTTGGAGAAAAGTCTGTGCAATATTTCTGTTTTTTGATAGATTTAAGTGAAGATCGGGAAGCAGCTTTATACCAAATTTCATCAAAATATGTTCACATTTGCGACCTGTAGTTTGATTACATGGACACACAGACGGACAGACGGACGTACGGATATCGCTAAATCGACTCAGAAAGTGATTCTGAGTCGATCGGTATAATAAAAGTTGGATTCTAGGTAAAATATTTTTGGTAGTTACAAACATTAGCACAAAGTCATTATACCCAAACCACATAGTGGTATAGGGTACAATTAGCCCTTGTCAAATGAGTCAGTAAATATTAAATTATGACAGTTCTGAAAGAAGTACTAGCATTATTGTATACTCTTTTATCAAATGACAATAGAACTATCAAATAGAATAGAACACTTAACTAAGTGCCACAAATCGTAAAATTTTTTAATAGAAACAAATAACTTAAAATATTAAAAACTTCAGCATCGCATCTTTTATAGGAAATGCTCGCAAAAAGCGACATTTTTTTCGGGAGAAATAATGTCCCTTAACCTTTATTCTTAATGGAGAAAAAAGTATCTAAAAATGTGATAAAATTTAAAAAGAAACAAATTACCAGATTCTCTGCATTTTATATGAAAAAACTTGTAAATTATAAAATTTTTAAAATCTTTTTTGAATAAATGAGACAAAATAGAAGAAAAATATTTTTTTGAAATAAATTTTTAACAGAAAAAACTGAAGATTAATGATTAGCACATCAAGATTATTTCAAAGTAAAAAAAATCATGTGAGTCCATTCACAGGGGAAATGTGTAAACATCTAGTAATTAAGGATTTTTTTATGTCATTTTTTAAAAATCAAACAGAAAGCGTCATCTATGTATCACTGACAGCAAAAACTGTTTCAGCTAATTCAACAACCCTTTGCTGTAAAACGTTAAAAATATCCCAATATAAACGTATATAAGTGATACATAGATGACGCTTTTAAAAAAGTGGCATAAAAAATACAATTTCATATCATAATTTTTTCACCAATACAATCATAAGTCACACACCGATTTGTGTTACAGCTCTCACCGATTTGTGTTACGCTGTTTTTGTGATTGTATTGTGAAATAGAAATTTACCCCCCTGCGCGTATAGATGTTTACACATCAATAATTTGTTTTAATGCTAAAAAGTACTTTTCAAATTCAAGTTAGATCTTTCTTAAATATCTAATTAGATGAATTTATAATTAAAAAAAAAAAAAAACTGATACAATTACTGAATCTATTCAGCATTAAATATAATGTAAGATGTATAAATTATTAAAATATGTCCTAATGACAGCAACAATAATACAAATTATAATTTCTTAATTAAATTAATATGCAATATATTAAAAAAAAATTTATATTAATTTTAGTGTAAATTATATATTCCATTAATTTTAATATTTTTTAATTAGTGCAATGCTCACGGGTTGGGTTAAGATATTTAAAGGGAGAAAAGTTAAACGTGTTTAGATATTGTAATTATTATTAATTTTATGGGTAAGTTAAAAAATTGAAAACATTTCTATTAAAAACAAAACACAATTCAAACAATTTATACAGATTAAAATTTATTACTTACATCGGTTATTTCTACAACTTCACCGGTTTGCAAATCGATAACATCGCCATAAGTTCGGCCGTTAATACTGCATTTATTAAAGGTCATTATATTCTGCGTTAATGTTCCAGTTTTATCGGAAAATATATATTGAATTTGACCAAGTTCTTCATTTAAAGTGGTGGTACGAGCTTTGGCATGTGTTTTAGATGTTTCATAATACATTTGTTCATCCCAGTTGATGAGAAATGATTGAACAAATCGTATAACCTAAAAGGGAATATTGAAAGTAAGTTTTTAAGCAAATTCTAAAACAGTTTGTTAATCTAAATTATGGCTCAGAAATATACTTCGGAAATACGTATGTATGGCTTTTACTTATATTTGGTTCGATCGAATAAGCATTATTTTTTAAAATAAATTTTTTTGACAACTTGGTAACGTCTTCAAGTTAGAAGAATCGATAAGTATATACTTATATGCGAAAACAAGTTATCGAGAACACAGCCGATTCGAATAGAGTATAAGCTGTTTTCAGCTGTTTTCTATATAATGTTTTCGCATGTAAGACCCCTTTTCATAGACCAGGTCATATTGTACATAATGTTTACCCACTTTGTTAACTCTTTTTAGAAGGCTTAAACAAGTATGAGTCATATTTCTGAGCTTAAATAGTTAATATACATTTGTAGGTACGAGTATTTTCTTTAATCTTACCTCTACTGAAACGTAGAGTGATATTGGCACTACGGTATTTAATACAATGGCATAAGAGAAGAATACTAATAGACCTATAACGGTAGAACCCTGCACTACATTTTTTGGTATTATATTTTCCCAGGGTAAGAAGCTCTAAAAAGATTGAAATTATTAATGTTT
The DNA here is from genome assembly GCA_963682025.1 of Cordilura impudica. Classification (NCBI taxonomy): domain Eukaryota; kingdom Metazoa; phylum Arthropoda; class Insecta; order Diptera; family Scathophagidae; genus Cordilura; species Cordilura impudica. The sequence continues at coordinate 32,056,981 of OY821520.1, forward strand.
ATTTTGTGGAATTTGTTTAAGGTTTAACATATATTTACCTGGAAATGCTGGCCAATAAAACCTTCCCATATAGCGCAGGCCAAGGTAAAGAATGTACAAATAGACAATAGAAACAGAACAATCTGTAAAAAGAATAAAAAAAATGCTAAAAATGTAGACTGCAATGTAATATAATATAAACCATTTACAATTGAATTGAGTAAAGGACAAGTAAAATATTTTACATAATTAAAATTTATTTTAAAACAAATTCATAGAATGAAGAAAATTTTGGGTCAATAAAAATTAAAAAAAGTATAAAAAAAAATTTTATTTTTTCAATAAGATTGAAAATATTTAAAATTAAATTTTATTTTATAACAAATTCGTGGATTAAAAATATTTTTTGGGACAATAAAAATTAAAACAAGTGAAAAAAACAAGATTTTCAAAAAATAAAAATTTTTTTGAGGCAATAAACATTGTAAACAAATTTAAATTAAATTTTATTTTAAAACAAATGTATCAAATAAAAAAAGTGTTGGAACAATAAAAATTCAAAAAAAAAAAAAAAATAAAAAACATAGAGAGTGTCAATAATATTTTTTATCAAAAAATTTTATATTCTTGACTTAGCACTAGCGAAATAGTCTCTTAAAATCGTTTTTCAGTAAAAATATTTGCTATCCCACCAATATGTATTGAAAATGAGCAAAATTGTTTTGAAGAGAACTCATACAAAACTAAAACATTGAGTCATATTTGACTTATCCTTAAATTTGTTTAAATAAAACAATAGCTACGTTCACCAAACTAGCCCAGATTTTCACAAACTTATCCAAAAGCGTTCCCGTACTCAAAAATTAGGTCTCTGAAATTTGCTTATGAGAGACAAACAGGCTCATTCTATAAACGAAAGGTAACGAAACGATAAAAATTTGTGTGATAAATTCAAAAACTTTAAATACTTCTCAAATATTTTCATATCAATTTTAAACGTTTCGATACATTTCCTTTTATAGAATGAGCTTACAAATATGTCAGAATTAACCCAAACTCTCAGCTGTTAGAAACAATCAGCTGTTTTATGTTTATATAATAAATTTATAGTTTCGATCAACAGCTAAGCAAAACCCAACACTGAGTAATCGTGTTTAGCTGTGGCCGTGCATGCTTGTACAGATAACTACAAACTTCCATTGTATGGGCAATGGTCGCGTGGTAGGTTATGTAAAGTTATGATATGATAATTTCAGGCGTCATCGGTCGCCATTTTTTATATCTATTTATATCTATTTTTTATGCTGTTTAACATCAGAACACAAAAAAGAAAAATCTATAATATTAATAGGCTAGGCAATGTCTTGTGACCGATGTTTTGTTTTACCGTTTTATCCCGATTTTGACTAAACGTATATTATTTGAAAGGTATTTCTTTTTAGCTGTTCTGCAGATTTACAGATTTTTTAATTTTTTCCCTTATTTTGAGTATACTGCATTTGAAGTTGCTACTAACACATACATAAAATTATAGATATGATATGTGTGTTTTAAATATGTTAATGTGTTTGTTAATGAGTTTGTTATCTTCATTCACAATAATAATAAACCATAAAAGTGTTAGTTTGTGAATTGGCTAAGTTAAAAATAAAGCTGCCTAGAAATTGCACTCGAATTTCGAGCGCTGAAATTTGCTTGTATATAATAATTTAAATCAAAAAAAATATTTACGATTTTTTTTTTTTAAGATTACAAAGAGGTTTTTAAAGTAATTTTGAAAATAAAACAAGTAAGAGCGTTAAATTCGGTTAAGCTGAATCTTTAATACCCTCCACCTGGGATTTATGTTTACTATAAGATCTGGGGGGCAAATCGTCGCATTCGATATCGAGTAAAATCAATCGAAATTCCATATTTTGGTTTATTATTTAAAGAAGATGGGCAATCGTCAGACTTCACTTCTCTTTTACTATTAACTATGGACCATTATTTTAAATATTTTATTTTGGAAAATAAAAAAATAATTCGATCGAAAAATTTCGATAATGTATGCACGATTCGACCCCTGGATGTATTGCACAATTTATAACAAAAGTAAACAAAATATTTTAAAAAGTAAACAAACACACTGAAATTTTAGCATCTTTAGAGGTGTCTCCATATTTTAGGCCATATCTTGGCACAATGATGCCCGATTTACCACATTTTCTACACCAACCTGCTCGAAATAATGATATTATTCTAAGTTTACCCAGATAAATGGTTTATTTTGTGAATTCCACAGACAGACGGACATCGGTATATCGACTCGAGTTATTATAAGGATAAAGAATATATATACTTTATGGGATCGATGCGTTGCAAGCGAAATGACAAACTGATATACAGTGACTGACAATAAATTGGAAACTTTTAACAAAATATGTTTTTGACGACTTGAACGGTCAATACCAAAAACTTTGATCATAAAATTAAAACCTCTTTCATTAATTTAACATTTTTATGTTTTATTTATTTAAAGAAGAAAAAATATTAACATACACCCCTGTTCTTGAAACCACTATCACAAAAAAAAAACTCGTAAATGAAAAAATTCTTAAATCTACGAGTTTTTTGCTGTTCTCTAATTTCAATAGGAATATTTTTTCTCGTTTTAATTCACATAGAAAAGGCTTTGTGAAATCGAAACAAATGCCTTTTTTTCTACTAAGCAGGTCTTAAGAGATAAAAAAAACTAATTGATATTTAAACTCTAACATGTTTTTTATTGAACCTTGTCATTATATTAAAAAATTAGACATTAATTTTATGAAAAAAAAAAACGATTTTAAAAACGTCTACATTTTGCGCTGATTTAAAAAAAAAACTCATAATAAATGGTCGATGTTAATAAAACACACTTTTTGCGATGATGCTGTTCTATAACTATAATAAAAACTTTTTATTTACACAATCTATTTTCCATTATAATTTTTTCAATTATAACATAGATAAAGAACTAATTATTGCGGAATTAAAAAAAATTTTTTCATCAAATCACATATTTTTATTTTTTTGCATATGTTCGAAACAGTAGTGATGCCAGTCAAACCCAATCTATTTGAATATCGAAATTTTGTTTGGTGATGCCTAACTTTTTAAAGATAGAAAAGTCATTTTTAATTGAATGAAATTGAAGAACAAAAACAATTAAATGAACGAATAAGTTGTTATTCTAAAAGAAAATATTTTTCTTTATACTTTTTCTATAAACTTAAGAAAAACATGCACAAAATACTTAAAAGTTTTTTGTGAAACTGAATAAAGAACCATATGGCACCCCGATTTCTAGATAACATATGTTCTTAACTCAACATATGGTTCTAAACTCAAACATATGTTTCCATTAAATAAATAAAAGTGGTTTCAAGAAACCCAAAATTTCAATTTCATGTGATTTTAAATTCACTCTTATTCAAATAACAACATTTCAAGAACAGGGCTAATAATAAAGCTTAACTTTAGAAAAAATAATAAAACTTAAAAGTATCAAAACATTGGAAACCTTTACTATACAATAATTAAAAACTTTCCCTCTAGTTTTGGTTTTACTATTTTGTTGGTTATCCATTATTTTTAAGCTTCACAATGCCCAGGCATGGAGTCAATTAAAATGTTGATGATATCCATTGAAATTTTTTGCCACTCCATATTAACTGCCTCTATGATGTATGTACATATGTCTTGTTTGTATGTCTTATTTCGATATACAAATTTCTCATAGATTTTCTATGGGACTGAGATCTGGTGATTGGGCTGACCATTCCAAAACACTAACTGCATTAGATTGTAACAATTCGGTTACATCTTTGGAGGATACATTATACAATTTTGAATTTGCCTCACCCGAAAAGAAACCCCATATCATAATATTGATATCGCGAAACTAACCAGTTTTATTTCTTTATTTTGGGTGTACTCTTTTTCATTTCAGTCACCGTACCAACTTTATTTTATCATGGCCTCATAATTTCAACTTGGACTCATCTCAAAAGAGAACAGCATTCTAATTCCATCTTGACCAGTTCAACATATGCGATCTATACGATTTTTCTCTGAGATCAGTGGTTTTTTCACAGGATGATAACTACCAAGATCAGCCTCATTTACTCATCGGGAAAAAGTTCGAGTACATATTTTTAGTGTTAGGTTGTAAATGAGCTCTTTAGGTAGCATTTTTTAACATTTTTAAAATCTCTTGCTATTAAATTATGCTGTCTGTGACTCGTTTAACGGAGCCTGCCGCCTAAATGTTAAGTCGTCACTGTACCTATTTCACGGTATTTCTTGATACTTTTTGAAATTATGGATTTATTAATAAAATTTTTCTCACAAATTTTCTTCTGCTTAAGACCAGCAGTAAACTCATCTACTATTCTATTTTTTAGCGCTTCTTAAAACTTTATTCTTTCCATTATTTTATAATAATTAAATATCTTTTATATATTAATACGTGAAGCTAAATCTTTTGACCACTTTTTAAGCAAAATGCGTGCATGGAAAAGTATGAAATTTGCCATAGTTATAGTTTATATGGAGGAGAAGTCCAGAATGATAAAATTTATGTATAATATGTGCTAAAAATGTATTAAATAAAATAAAATAAAATATTTATAATAAACAATTTTATAAGAGCCTAAAGGCATGCTAATCAATTTTAGCCAGTTCACAATTCATCATCTCTTCATTTGTTATTGATGGTTTCAAAGAAGAGTACATTTTAATCGCCCTGTATTGAATTGTGAATTGCCTAACATTATTTAGCATTCTTTAAGCTGTTATAAAATTATTTATTAACAGACCCATTTATATTTCTTCTGTGTGTTCATCAAATTTAATGGATTTTATTTAAAAATTCACAATTCAATAAATTTTATTTAAAAATTCCTAAATTTATATATTTATATATATATATATATATATATGTCGCGACATGACGAAAGGGACCTTATCTTGCCAGAGTAAAATTTTCAGTACAGGCCAAAACGTGAATTAAAGTCTAAATTTCATGTTTTGGGTTTTTGACGCTTAACGCTACCTACATATCTCAAGATGAACTATAATTGATCGATTATTTTATTTTTTATCCGCAAGATGGCATAAAAGTCCATTTTCCAAACCTCTACCCATGGTACAAGGATAAAGTTTCTAGCTGTCACTTTGTTTTGCTGTGATTGGTCATTTGCTTTGGTTGCGTGTTTTTGAAGTTTTGCGTCGTGTAGCTACATCACATTATCGGTCATTTTCTTTTGTTTAATGAGCTGTGGTTGACACTTTAGAACTTTTAGCCAACAACAAATTATTGCCGTTTAAAGTGAATTGAGTTGTTACAAAGTGTCTTTAGCGTGTTTTTACATAAAAATAAAATGGATGAACATGAAATTGACCAAATTATTGAAAATTATTTTCCGGGTGATGTGCCGGATGAATTGAGAGAGGCGTATAAAGATTATTTTGTAATTGGTGGTATTATTAATAAGAATATTACACTATTTCATTTCATTTATGAAAAAAGGTCACGCAAAATAAACTTTTGGTGGGGGGGGGGGGGTCCGCACTTGGGGGTGGGGTGGTCAGCACTTAGGGGGAGGGGGAGTTCAAAAATGGCAGGGGTAGGTAAAATTCCCAAACGAAATCAAAATAAACACATGGGCACTTCATAGGGCAGCCAAAATCCTAAAAAGCACGTTCAAAAACATAGTAAAACTTTAACCTCAATTATCTCGAAACTACCTTTTTCGAAATAAAAACTTCAAAATGCTGTAACTTCAATTTTTGAGATTTTTGCATGATTTTAGTGTCATTTTTTTTTTTTCAGAATTTTGTCCTTCTTTTGACCCCTGGCAAGATAAGGTCGCTTTCGTCATGTCGCGTCACATATATAGATTAAAAAAAAACATTGAAAGAAAAAAATTTAATGAAAAAATAAAATTTCCTAGAATTTTCAATCGAATTTTGAGCGATGGGCTAAAAGATTAAGACGTTGAAAAATATAATTGTGTTTTAAAAAAAGGTTGAAAGAAAACATAAGAAACTATAAATACTTAAATAACGGTTAAGATTTTATACATTCTCTACTGAAAATGTATCTAACAACAAAAACGTTTCTATTTTTATATAATTTTATTTGTTGCATTTAAGAGTTGATGTTTCTTTTTGTGCTTAGACTAAGGTTTTCCGCGTTCCCTTACTTTTGCGCATTTTTGTCTACTTTAGAAAGAATGATCCCAATTTTTTCCTCAATTTTTTACAATTTTGTGCTGTTTCTCTTCAATGAAATTTTGGAAACATCTCATATTATCCAAAATTTTCCTACAATATTTATCCCCTGTAATGAACAAGTTTTTTGAATTTGAACCACTGTATGTTATTTTTTCGATTTACTCAGATTAATCGAAATATTTAATAGCACCACAGCATCATTTTTTTAAAACTTCAAAATTATCCTCTTTAATGAAATCTAACTTAAAAACCCTAAATTTATGTTTCTTCACATCCTATAAATAATTTAGGCCTGAAAAGGGGTAAAATTATTTTAAAATACTAAACCACAATTTAAGGAAAAGTTTATAAATTCAATTGAAATGGATTAAAACAAATACGTTTTAATAATCTAGCGAATGTCAATTCCATTACTTACACCAATAATTATAAAATTCAACAAACGATCAACACCAGTACTTTTAAATTGAGTTTTACCGGAGTTTTGCATTAACTTTGTATCTTTGCCAGCAAAGATAACAACACCGTAACACCACTGTGTGTTACGCAAAACACAGCCTCTTAATAGAACTTTTTCATTATCTAACGCAAAACGTTGATTACGCCACATCAGAGTACCCTCAAATTTATTTAGTAGATTATTGGGCTTTTCGCATATGATTTCACCATTGAAATTCCACAGCAAATCACCGTGTTGACCTAACTCAATTGTTTCCGTAAGACATTGTTTACATTTGAGATTCGTTTCACCATCTAGTTCGGCCGTTTCAATGAAACATAAACCATTTGGTTCTGAAGTACTTATTAATAAAATATCGGCAGCCACAAATTGATTATTTTCCATACGTATCACATCACCAACCTGGAAAATTAAAAAACAAAAAATAAAATAACACTATAAGAAATTAAACGAAATACATAAATGAGATATAAACACATATGTATATATTTAAGAATAAAAAAAAATAATTTTATTTTCTTTTTTTTTTTTTTGTTTATTTATAAAACATTAGCAGAAAACATTAGTAGTTTGTGTAAAACTTTTTAGTAACACTTAAATTGTTTACATACCTGTACACCAGACCATTTTTCATCAACCAATTTGCCATTTCTTAAAGTTTTAGATTTACGATTATTCACCTGTGAATCGGACAGATGGCGTTGCTATAAATAAATAATAACAAAATTCATTATTCTTTGAGTTGTAAAATAATTGACTTTGAACTTTTAAAATACTACAAAGTAGACTTTAAATACAAAAACCTTGAAAAGACTTATACTTATTTGTAGACACACACTGTGGGAACACTTGAATGAAAATGTTAGTAAAACAATGCTGTTATTATTATAAATAATATCTAAGTTTTCCTTAGGTAATAGATACTCGTAAGCTGGTTGATGGTGGGAAATTTTGTTGACAAAAGAATCATTTTAAACATGTGTTACTTGATTTGTAAAAAAAAGACTTTATATTATCAAAGCTATTGTGAAAATAAGGAGGCCTTTCAAAATATATGCCCAAAAAATATTTTTTTTTTTTATTATTTTATTATTCTGAAATATGAAATATTCCTAATGAAAATAAACCTCATCTTGCAGTTTAAGTTATTTCTGCAATGCATTTTGAGTTTTTGAAGGCTTTAAGCTTCTTTAATAGGAGAGAAGTTGCAGGATTAAAATTCCATAAGAGATTAATTGAAACGTAATGGTACAAAAACCGCGAGAGTTTCAATTCTATCTTATTCAGGTGTTTTTTTTTTGTCATGCCAACAATTTATTTTTTATGAGGGTACATACTCACAAATTATTATAATCATAAAAGTAGTCAATGTTTAAGTGGCATAAAATTTACCACAGATGTCAATGTCATCAACCCATGAAAAAAAACGCATACCACCATGAAACATGAACAAATATAAATAGTTCTATATATGTAAGTATTTCACAAAATTACAAGCACATGTATACACGTACAAAAAAATCCTCATAAGTTAGTTAATTAATTATAATAATTAGTTAATAAGTTATATTAATATAAGGAGTGAGATCAAAAAGTTCTTAACACATGCTTTCTTCTTTAACTTCGCAAGCATTATTTGAATTTTTTTCATCAAGTTATCTTTGAAAAATATATCAGTTATTATGCTTAATGACAACCTTCTTCATATGTTTTTAGTTTGATTAAAACGAGTATTGAAATAGAAGCACGTGCTAAAATAGTTAAATAGGTACTACAAAAAGTTGCCCAAAGAATCAAAGGTGTGCCGCCAAACTGTTATTAGAAAGTATCAGGTGAATATGACCATTGATGGGGAACATAGTTCGGGAAGATAGAAAGGTCCACATGATCATAGTAGGGCCAAGAAAATAGAAAGCATATTGAAAAGAGCTCCCAACAAATCCGATAGAAAAGCAGCGCGGTTAGATCAGAGCTCGGAGAATTTGGTGTGAAAAGTTAAAGTCAAAGGTTTGAAAACATAAAAAGTCCAAAATGTTCCAGATATGTAAAAAAATGAGGGCCCAAAACAGAGCACAGAAATTGAAACAGAAATTGACGACGAAACGTATGTAGTGTCAGATTTTTTGAACCATTCGGGTAAAAATTTTTATGTTGCTAATGCTTGAGGAAATGTTGAAGATAAGTTAAGGACCCAAAAGCAGACGAAATTTCCAAAAAAAAAAAAAGTTCCTGGTATGTCAAGCAATACGGCGTTGCAGCAAAAGATGCGTCTCAACAATTATAGAAGTCCATAATATTAATAGGTAGGCCGATTTCTTGTAACCAATATAAAGATTTTAGTTGCCAACCGATATTCACCAAACATACTCCATTTGAAAGATACTTCTTTTTAGCTGTCTACTATATTTACAGAATTGCACCGTCTGGAATTTTATTTTTTTTTTAAGTTGCTACTAACACATACATAAAACACATATTTCATAACATCCCTGCAGGAATCCAGGGGTCAAGTGTCCCCAAGTCACCACTTTTGTCTACTATTTTGTTGACATTGTCAACTAAGTGTCTACACTATTGACTTTACTTTATCTGTCAAAAAAATTTTCCATAGTAAAGTTGGGAGTTCTGTTTCTTCTTGATTTCTATAGTTTTGTTTGAAAAACACGTGGTTGGACGAAAAACTAAAATTTAAGGTAAATAGAAATATATTTTTTAATAAATCAAATAAAATAACATAATAAGTAAACGAAGTTATAAAAGAAAAGTGAAAGAACAATCAAAATTGTACAAGAATATCTGGTTTCAATGTCTACATATGGTCCCATGAGAACTACATAGCCATTAGTAAATCTCTGGTTCCAATTTCTACATATGGTCCCATGAGAACTACCTAGTCACTACCTAATCAATAGTACCAATGTCACTAGTGATTTGCAATGACATGTACATGTTAAACGTCTATAAAAAAATTACATTGTCTGGGGTATAGTTGGTCAGTAGTACTGGTGACAACGTCAATAGTGAATTAGTACTGTTTTACTATTGACATTTCCTGCAGGGTAGTTTAGGATTATTTGCTTTTGATGTTGGTGAATTTTTATGTTATTACCACAACGACCACAAAAACAACAAGTACAGCTATGACAAAAATACAAAATTTAGAATACCAATAACAAGAAAAATAGTTTTCATCTGTTTTAATTTTTCATAGATTTCTCGGGACTTGTTCCACCGATTTTAATAATTTTAGAAATAGAAATCTTCCCATTATCTTGGTGAATCATTCTACTTCTTCATTCAATCTTCGGGACCTAATCAACCGATTTGGACGATTTTACATAGCGAAGTTCTCAGGATGTTAATGAATCATTTGTTATGCAAATGAGCACCCTAGCTGACCGATTGAAGTCGTGATCGTGATTTCCACAGACGCACAGACGCACATCGCTATATCAATTCCGCTTGCTATAAGGATCAAAATATATATATGTTAAGGGGTCCAGAATTTTTTTTCTAATTATTACAAACGGAATGAAAACTTATATAAAATGACAAACTTATATATAATAAATCAAATAAAAAAACATAATAAATAAATGAAGTTATGAAAGAAAAGTGAAAGAACAATCAAAGTTGTCCAAGAATATCTGGTTCCAATGTCTACATATGGTCCCATTAGAGCTACCTAGTCACTAGTAAATCTACATATGGTCCCATGAGAACTACCTAGTCACTACCTAATAAATAGTACCAATATCACTAGTGATTTGCAATGACACGTACATGTTAAGTGTCTATAGAAAATTTCATTGTCTGGGGTATAGTAGGGCAGTAGTACTGGTGACAAAGTCAATAATGAATTAGTACTGTTTCACTATTGACATTTCCTGCAGGGATATTAAATAAAAAACTATACAATGCTGTGTGTGTCTTCATTAAATTTGTGTTGAATTGTGGATTGACTAAAATTAATTAGCGTACCTTTAGGCTTTTATAAAATTATTTATTAACAAACCCAGTTATATATCAGATATTTATAATTGAGTGAACAAATAAATTTTCCTAGAATTTGCACTCAAATTTCGAGGGCTGGGCTCTGCTAGTTATTATTAAGGAGTGTTTGCAAAAAAGACTTATTCCTTTCATAAGCCAACACAATGCAATCGCGTATTTTTTCCCGATTTGGAAACCTGTAACTACGGTAAGAAATCTCTTGAGTGGTATAAGAACAATAACTAGGTTTCTGTACCAAGGGGGCAAATCCTAAAAACTATCCGAAGCTTAGGCCAGTGGACAGATATAATGCTCTTGTAAAATGGAAGTTGAAGAGCACAAAATAAGTATCCCAAAATGTGGTCGATTTTAAACGGAGATGGACTATCTGTTCAAAAAAGTGACAGAAACCAGTGTAAAAAATCAATGGAAGGATTTCCGTAAACGGTTCATAAGTTCATAAGTAGTAATTAGAACTACAAAAGTTATCTTTAATGCGAGCTTACTGGTTCTTGCTAGTGCTGCAAATAAAACAACTTTTATTTCATCATTTGCCCAACGTTTCATTCCTTTTTGGGAACATTTTCAAGAGCTTTTTTATTGAACTAGGTGAAATTTTTTTTTTCATAATTACAGTTTTATAATCTATAAAAATAAGGTTTACACTTTTCTATGTTGTTATTGCATTTGTAAAAAATATTTGTTGTTATTATTAGAAAATTTATAATTTAAAGAATATATTAAAAATTTTTTAAATTTTGTCAAGAACTAAAAATAAGTAAATAAATAATTGCAACAATAATCAAAAAAGAAAAACTGGACTTCACAAAAAAAAAATATCACAGATGCGCAGCCTACAAGATCACAATATAAACTAAACTAATTTTATCTTTGTCCTCCTTATTATTCATACATGTTTCTATTTATACCCTATACCACTATGTGGTTTGGGTATAATGACTTTGTGCTGCTGTTTGTAACAACCAAAAATATTTGACCTACACCCATCTTTAATTATACCGATCGAATCAGAATCACTTTCTGATTCGATATAACGATGTCCGTCCGTCCGTCCGTCTGTGTGTCCATGTAAAGCTTGTAATCAAACTGCAGGTCGCAAATATGAATATATTTTCATGAAATTTGGTATTTAATCTTTCATCGGCCATGGGATGAACGCTATTGGTGAGAATCGGTCCATGTTAAGACCTAGCCCCCATACAAATGACCCCTATGAAATCGACTTAAATTGCCATAAGATCCAAATTATCATACAAATCTTAGTCAAATTGGGTTTGTATGTATATATTACATCCATTAATAAGTAGTCCAAAAATGATCCCTATTGGACAACTCTTAGTCATAGGCCCCATATAGAGCTGCTTCCCGATCTTCACTAAAATCTATCAAAAAATAAAAATATTCCACTGATTCTTCTCAAATTTTGTCTGTATATATTTTTGCAAAATGCAAGAGACTTTACCAAACATGGTCAGGATCGGTCCATTTTTGAGCCTAGTCCCCATATAGATATAGCATCCGATATGAACTTTTTCATATCTGCAGCCGAAAAAATTAATAAAAATCCCAATCAAATTTGGTTTATGCTTATTTTCTATATCCAGTTAGTTGGGCCTGTGAGATAGGGTCTCTAAACGCATGTTATAGGGTATCGTATAGTCGGTCTAGACCGACTGTAATTTTCTTACTTGTTTTTTTTTTTTTTTTTTTGTATTCTTAAGCTCTCTAAAGTTAATCGTTTATTTTCGTTACATTCATTATCTAAGATCTTAACGTGGTCAAAGTCCGCATAATGTTTTTGCATCATCAAGTGCTGACTTAGCGCTGTTGTTGCTCTTCCCTTTTTCTCTGTCCTTTTTTTTTTTTTGTTCCTATATAGTTGTTGTTGCAGTTTAAGTTCGTACACAACGTTGTTTTGTTCTAACACCGAATTTTTGTTTCTGGTTTTTGTTTATTATTGTTTGAGTTGGGCCCGCGTAAAATATAAATCATCATAATTTGGTCTTTGGTCATCAAAAATTTTTATAAAAATTATCTTTTGTTGTGAGCTTTAATATAATTTCATTTAGTAAAAAAAATCAAAACTCTTTTAAAAATTATAAATTTTTATTATTGACTTTTTTTTATAAAATTCCATAAAATTACACTTTTCAATGAAATGTTCGGTTTTCGAGAGATTTCGCGCAAACTGTGCGCAAATTTTGTGTTGTTCAAAATTTTTTGTATTCTTCAATACATATGGCACCAACATAAAAAATCTGGGCGAAAAATAAAGCTTAATGACAGAGAAGAACGAAAAGTTGTGCGTGCAGCTTCAAATTCGTCTATTTTAAAAAGCTTTGCCGACAATAAAGTCTCTCTTTCGAGAGTTTGGAGGACATAGCAGCGCAGTAAAATCATTCATTTTAGCAATAAAAAGTTGTGCCTGAATTGAAAATCTCAGTCGATAATGTCGGTAAAAATTGGATTGGGATAAGTCAAAAATCTCATCATTAAAATCATCGCCTGGTTCATGTATATAATTTTTTTATTTTTTGCAGATCGTTTTCTCAGACGAAAAGAAGTGGAATTAAGATGTTCCTGATGGTTCTCGAGGATATTTACACGAAAAAACTATTAACATTTCGCAAGAGAAACTTTGCAGGGGTAATGTCGCGATTTGGGCTGCTTTTGTGCTGAAGGATGTATGGAAATCGAATTTCTATCGTCGCGATTGAAAACCTCGGATTATATCCAAGTCATGGAGAATGTATTGTGGCAATTTTTGAATGAACAGGACTGCAATCAATGGATATTTCAGCAGGATAACAAGAATTCACTTCAGCCGTGAAACAAAAGCTTGCTTTTCATCAAAGAGAATAGAAGTTATGAATTGGACAGCATGCTCACCAGACATGAACGCTATCGAAAATCTTTGGGGCATCCTTTCCCAATGGGTTTTAACAAATAATAAACAATTAAACAGGGTTCCTGAGCTTATTCGAGCCATAAGAATGGAGTGGACGAAAATTAAACCACAAATTTTTCAAAATAAATTTATTTGCAAATTAATTTACCATCGTGTTATTAAATAATTGATTGACTGAAAATATCTATGTCAAAAATCAAAAATTTCATGGGAAAAGGGTTAAAAATCGATCCAAAGTTTTGTCGACAAGTAGACAAGCAGACACTATGACTTAATATAAAAGGATATCTGACCTGGTAGAAAAAAGAGGACACTTTATTGGACAATTTTATAAAATTTAAGAATTGGTTTATTCTGTCAATTTATTTTAAAAACATTTTAGAAATACGACTGACCGTATAATTATGACATAAAACTTATTTATACATGTACTTAAATTTAAAGTGTTTATTTACATTAAATAAATTAAAAATTAAAAAAATTTTTTTCAAAATTTTTAAATATAAATATCGAAGAAACATTGGAGAAAGCTGTCACCGGTTTTATTTTTGCCATCGTTGTATAATTTCAGATATTTGCTAGTATTTTAGAATTGTGTCTGAAAAGTCTATTCCTGATGCAATAGAGAAAAACGGACCACAGATTCAGTCTCAGCAACATAAAGTTTCAGAGTTATCCTAAGTAAATTTCTCTCTTCCCCTTATAAAAAGTTTTCATTTGTTAAACAGGGTTACGATATTATTATGAAACAAATATTTTCGGATCTCAAAGTCCAATTTTTAAAAAATAAAGAATACTACCATAATGTTGTTTATAGTTTTTTACTATCTGGGAAATTTTAAAAATAACGCTTGGTGCTGGAGATTTTTTATTTCTTAAAATTACCAAAAAAAAGTGCCATAAGATTGTAAAAAATTCGCATACATACACAACGAAAACACATCAAGTGTTTTCTTGTTGTGAAAAAAATACGAAAACAACAATATAGGACGTCGACTGCAGAAAATTTTTTTGTTTATATTTTGATTATTTTTTTTTTTAATAGTTTTCTAGTTTTAATTGTTAAAGAAATAAAATTTTATTATTTCTTTGTAAACATCTATTGGTTTTAGTTAATACGAAAAACGAAATTTTATTTAAGTTTACTTTTTATTATCGATACACATAATTGTTTTCTTTCAATAATTTCCGTAAACATAAAAATGCAATGTGTTTTGTTTACAAAATAAAAGAGACAATGAAATTTGAAAAATGAGAATACGAATAAATGCTATTTCAAAGAGGTGACGCTCTGCGAACTTTTGTATTAGATTTGTATGAAAAGCATAGACCGGACTGATTATTATTTTACTAATGGACTTTTTTCAAATATTTTAAAATTATAGTAGCAGAGCCCAGCCCTCAAAATTCGAGTGCAAATTCTAGGTAATTTTAATTTTTCATTAATTTTTTTTCCTTCAATGTTTTTCTTTAATCTATTAAATTAAATTATGAATTTACATATTAAATTTATTAAATTTCATTATAAATATTTCATGAACACAAAGAAGATATACATATACATAAGAGCATAAAGATATGCTACTCAATTTAAGCCAATTCACAATTCAACACAGTGCCTTTGATATTTATAATAAACACACACAGTATGTATTTTGTGTACATATTAGTAACAATTTTGAATAATTTTTACTACAAAAAAAAGTACCAGACGGTGCACATTTGTAAATATGGTGGACAGCTGCAAAGAAATTCCTTTCAAATGGGGTATTTTTGGTCAAAATCCATTGGTAACTAAAATTTTTATATAAATGACTTAGAAAACAATTTTTGAACATTTGCGTATATGTATTTCTAAAGGGTGAATGATATTTTTTCGGTATATGTATGTACATTAGGTTGGCCCTTAATAAAAAAAAGTTTTCAGTTTATTTGAATTTTGGCATATTTAAAAAAATTAATTGTTCTAGTAAACTAGATGAAACCCTAACTATGGGTTGGGAAATAATATTGTGCTATATATTACCGATTTTTATGATTTGATGATTATGATGATTTTATAATTTAACGTCATCAACCCATTTTGACACAAATCAATCAAGCTGGTATAGGGTCATATGTGACCCCACGTCCAAAAGGGTTAATGGGGTAATATAATTTTCTTCCTTAACCCTAGGCTATTAAGATAAAATATAACGTTTGAAAGTAGTAAATTTATAAATTTTTGATACAAAGTAATTAGAAACCGTACATTTACTGAATATTTCACAAAAAACTCATTTTTCTCGAAATCCGCAAAAAAAAAAAATTCTTTGTAAAAAAAATTCTGGCAGAGGAATTCACCTAAAAATTCAAACCATTAATCTCTAACATATATTTAATAAAAATTTTAAGTGCCAGATCCATCTTTTGAAATTTTGTTTAAGAAAATTTTTTAAAACTTAAAAAAGGAGTTTTCAAAATTTTATCAAAAAAATTTTCCATCTTTGGCCTCAATTCGCAATAGGTTAACAACGTGGTAATAAAACAATACTTCATATCTGAGTACTAATATGTATAGAGACAAAAACAACAATTATGGCTTTAATCAATTTGTTAAAGTTGAAAAAATGTTCATCACATTTCATGACCTAGAGTTTCTTTTGCACAAACGTGGGGCATATGTCATTTCTTGGCGAGTTTTTATTCGATTTTGAAGTCATATAGCTTTTAGGAAAGATAATTAGTACTGATATCGATTCATATAACAGCTTGATGAAAAAATGAAACTGTAGAACGAAATTTTCGTAAAATCTGAAAAAGTCATGTTTTCCACCACACCACACATTTGAAATTTTCAGTCGCTCTAAATTTGGTTTGATTGACCCAAAACTTTGTATTTCTCAGTTTTTATACCCTATACCACTATGTGGTTTGGGTATAATGACTTTGTGCTGCTGTTTGTAACAACCAAAAATATTTGACCTAGACCCATCTTTAATTATACCGATCGAATCAGAATCACTTTCAGAGTTGATTTAGCAATGTCCGTCCGTCCGTCCGTCCGTCCGTCCGTCCGTCCGTCCGTCTGTGTGTCCATGTAAAGCTTGTAATCAAACTGCAGGTCGCAAATATTAATATATTTTGATGAAATTTGGTATATAAGCTTTTATCGGCCATGGGATGAACGCTATTGAAATTGGTGAGAATCGGTCCATGTTCAGACCTAGCCCCCATACAAATTACCCATATGAAATCGACATAAATTGCCATAAGATCCAAATTGTCATATAGATCTTACTCAAATTGGGTTTGTATGCGTTCATTACATCCACTAATGAGTAGTCCAAAAATGATCCCTTTGACCCCATATGGAGCTGCTTCCCGATCTTCACTTAAATCTATCAAAAAACAAAAATATTGCACTGATTCTTCTCAAATTTTGTTTGTATATATTTTTGCAAAATACAAGAGACTTTACCAAACATGATCAGGATCGGTCCATTTTTGGACGTAGTCCCTTTATAGATATAGCATCCGATATGAACTTTTTCATATCTGCAGCCAAAAAAATTAATAAAAATCCCACTCAAATTTGGTTTTTGCTTATTTTCAATGTCCAGTTAGTTGGGCCTAAGAGATAGGGTTTCTAAACGCATGGTATAGGGTATCGTATAGTCGGTCTAGACCGACTATAATTTTCTTACTTGTTTTTTTTGCTATTCGCATATCTTTAGGCGGGGGTTGGGTTTGTGAGACTTTAAATTCGAACATTTTTTTTTCCCCTCCATATGATGAAGGGCCACCCTAATGTACATGTATTATACTTTCCGATCTCTATATACTTATTCATTTACCAACGATGTTAACTTGACGATTTTTGCGCTGGATTTAGTGCCTTTTGAGGACGCAAAATGCGCTTTTTTAAATTCAACGCCTTTTATAAAAAAAAGCTAATTGACGTTTTTCGTTTTCCTTGTTAAGTACTATTGGCGTTTTTAACGTTTTTTAACGTGACAGACAATCGTCAGACCTCGATTCACTTTTACTATCAACTATGGACCATAACTCGTTAGCTGTGACAGGGTAAAATTACTCTTAGTATTTTATAACGAATGCGACGATTCGACCCCTGATTTATTTTAGATTGAAACACTTAGCTCAAAAAGTTAGTCAAGGTCTTATCAAAAGTCGTCATATATATACTAACTATTCCATACTCAAATACTGAAGTCGAACGAGTATTCTGTGCAATGATTTTTTTTTTAATTTTATAACACATGATTTCGTTAATTCGTTAATATAACTAAAAATGTAAAATTAATGTTGTGATAATTATAAAATTCTATTAAATGTTTATACTAAAATTAAAGGTTATAAATGATATCAAAAAATTTCTTTTATAAAAGGTCAGATGAAACTCTTAAAAAGAAAATCTTTTTTGGCCTTCATAATATAAAACTGATTTGCGGAATTTTATTTTTAACATCAGAAAATAAAACGCATTTCATATAAATTGACATCCAAATTTACGCTATTACAAAGGACAATGACCTTCGTTGATTAAAATGGTGAGATTATTCGGCGAGGTGGATGAAAGCGAGCCTGAGTACACTGTCTATACCTACCTTCTTCGAGAAATCTCTGTGTTCTCAGTATAATTAGTGAAGTGTGCTGCTATTCACTGCAACTGGTTGTTAAAGATTATTTAGATACGACTAGTAAAGGTTTACTGAAGCGCAGTGTGTTCCTGCAACCCATGTAAGCGTGGAAAGACCATTATCTGATCTTAAATTGGTATTGAGCAACCTGCGTCAAATCTTTCCGCAGGAAATTTGGAAAAAATTATGTTCGTTTAATTAAATAAATTACTACAGATAGACTCCATAAAAAAAGAGACTGTAAAAGAGAAGAAAATAAACAAACAAAATCTCCTCTTTTTAACTCCTCTTTTGAGGAACTTTATTTAAGAGTTTTATTCGTTCAAAAAAAAAAAATTCTTAACTGTGGTGTTGAGATCGTTTTTTAATATCACCATATGTGCTAACAAAGCACTTTAATAGGAATCTATTGGTATATGACAGTATAAGTCTCCGTGGACTCTGTCATGGAGAGTATTTGAGTTTACATTTTCTGGATAACTGTTATTTACGGTCCCTGAAATAACTTCACCTAAACATATAAAAAAATCAAAATTTTTTATACCAAAACAAAACTAGGCCCTAACATGAGGAAGAAAATCATATGTTTTATTTAAAAATTAATGAAAAAATGTTAACTT
The DNA here is from genome assembly GCA_963682025.1 of Cordilura impudica. NCBI lineage: Eukaryota > Metazoa > Arthropoda > Insecta > Diptera > Scathophagidae > Cordilura > Cordilura impudica. The sequence continues at coordinate 32,075,863 of OY821520.1, forward strand.
ATTAATATGCACTTAAAAAGTAACATAAAACACCACTGATTTTTAGCGCTTTTGGTTTGATTCTAATTTACCTCCTTTTAGGAAAAAATTGGCATCTCGGGTATTTACCAAATTTTTTAAGTTTTTGTATATTCCATATATATATTGTACTGCTGTTAAATATTATCTTCATACTTACAATATCATCATAGGCATCTTTAACGGCGGTTAGTGTTAATACGCCGATTAATGGAATGGCTGTTGTAACTGGCGTCAGCGAAGAAATGGCCGGAATAAGTTGCAATACCAACAAACATAGGAAATAAAAGTTGGCAAGACGTTGAAATTGTTCCAAAAGATTGAATGGCAAAAATGTCAACATCGAATATTTCGAAGTTTTAATATAGTTATCCTAAGAGATAAAAGAGATAGAGATAAAACAATTGAATAATTATTGAAATAATTTTAAAAAGGCAGAAATTATTATTAAGTATCAATATAAAAACAAAAGTGTTAAATTCGGCTTTGCCGAATCTCTGACACACTCCACCTGGGTTTCACGTTTACATTAATATCTGGACCTACATTAATATCTGGACTATATTTATAACAACTAGTATAGCCCAGCACTCGAAATTCGAGTGCAAATTCTAGGAAATATTTTTTCATTAAATTTTTGTCTTCCAATGTTTTTTTATTCTATATATATAAAAAATTATGAATATTTAAGTGAGTGTAAACGCATGTTAATCAATTTTAGTAATTCACAATTCAACACAGAGCATCTGATATATAATTTAAATCATTCGCATTAACGGGGTTTAACGAATTAATATAAATATTTTATTTTATTAAATTTATTATATTTTTATTACACATAAATTTTATCATTCTCAGCTTCTCCTCCATATGAACTATAACTATGCCCATTTTCACACTCCTCCATGCCCGCATATTGCTTAAAAAGGGAACTAAAAATTTACCTTCACGTATTAATATACAGATTATAAATAAAATATTTGAAAAAGTAAACAATTTGATAAATGTAATACTAAATTATTAGTATTTTTTTCTAAGTGTCTCCCTATTTAATGTCATATTTTGGCGCAATATGCCTGATTTTTTCCTTTTAAATACCAAGTTGCTCGAAATAAGGACAAACAATATTATCTTAAGTTTACCCAGGTAAATGGATTATTTTGAGAATGAGCGAGACTTCAACAGTCAGACTGACGGGCGGAGAGACGGACATCACTATATCGACTTGAGTTGTTAAAAGGATCAAGAAAATCTACACTTTTTGGGGTTATAAATTCAATAATCGATACGTCACAAATGCAAGGACAAAAGTCGAAAATCCCTATGGTAATTCTAAAGAGGGAATATGTCGTTGATCAGTTAATCATCTTATCTTTCATCGCCTTGTCAAAGGCGAAATGTCACCTACACTCAGCGCCGGCACAAGTATTTGTGGCGCCTTAGGCCAAGGATCTAAATCCCGTCTATATTTTTAACCAAAGTTATGAATTATTAAAAAAAATATTTTTACTTTTATTTTCAAATCCCAACTTTTTTCTTAATTTTAATATATAAAACATTAGTGTAGCTTTTTCGGTTGTACCCCACACCTCTAATAAGGAAATGTTTTGATCAATAAATTTGGCTTCTATGATCAAACAACATCTGACATCTGATAAAAAAAAATTAAAAATTTTTAAATGAACTAACATACAAATTAAATAATTTCAAAAAAGGTTTCCAAAAAAGCATTCCACTATTGATTCTATGTCATATAAACTCGAAAAGAATTAACAATATATTTTCAGGGTTCTAAACCTAATGGGAAATTTCCCTTTCCTTTTAATCCCTGAGCAACTATCCTCAGTTGTGTTTATATTTTCTCCATCGTCTCTGACTAATCGGAAATTTACCACTTAATGATTATAAATGTTGACGTAATTGATCCCTCGAAACGCCCTCCAAAACACGTCTCATTATTATTTCGTGTAAAATTTGAGCGTTCCTCCTATCAGGTATTTTTTCGATACCACCAAACACATAAATGCATTCCACTCGATGTCCTCGCTGATGTTTTCTCTTACCGAACTTGGACTCGACCACTATTCCAGGACCCCCAATTTCATATCATTTGGAATTATATTTTCGGTGATTAAATTTCGGAAAAGGGTTGAAAATCTTGTAGCTGCCTCCGATCCATATCCACAATGCGCAGTGATACACACATTTAGTACTCCACTCGGAAACAAATATGATGAAGGAAGAAATTCCTTTATCTGTTCCTTCAAAAAGACTTTGTTCTTTGTTGCAAAGTTTATTACATCGCAAGCGTTGTCGTTTAAAGGGGCACCTGTTACTTACATTTCTTACGCAAAACTTCCAACAGAAGAAAATGTTCATTTTGCAAGGATTTGATCGATAATTCTTCCTTTTGAAATGTTTTAAATGTTTTTTTCTTTTTACAATTTTTTTAATCATTATGTCAGATTGTTTGATCAGAAAAGTCATATTCATTGAACAACCGAATTTCAACTAATTTAATACATACTAGCAGATTCCAGCACTCAATGTTCGAGTGCAATTTCTAGGCAACTTTATTTTTCAACTTAGCCAATTCACAAACCAACACTTTTTCGTTTATTGTTATTGTGAATGAAGATAACAAACTCATTAACAAACACATTAACAAATTTAATAAGCACACACATAGCATATGTATAATTTTATGTATGTGTTTGCAGCAACTTTAAATAAAATTTACTAAAAATAAAAGACAAAATTTAAAAATCTGTAAATCTGGAAAACAGCTAAAAACAAATTCCTTTCATATAATATAAGTTCGGTCAAAATCGGGATAAAACGGTAGAACAAAACATCGGTCACATGAAATCGCCTAACCTATTAATATTATAGATATAAAATTTAATATATAAAATTTCTTAACACCAGAATATGGAATAATGAAATTAACAACTGCCTATAAAGTTTGCGGACTACTTTTATCTACGAAAAATGAGAGAAATTATAAATAGGAATTTCGTTGTTTTGAAAAAGTAGCTTCCACACGTCAGAGTCGTTTGTTTAGTTATCATTCTTTAAATTAAAAAAAAAATCATGTCAGTCCGATCACAGGGGAGATGTGTAAACATCTAGTAATTAAAATTGTTTTATGTCATTTTTCAAAATCAAACAGAAAGCGTCATCTATGTATCATTTATAGCAAAAACTGTTTCAGCTAATTCAACAACCCTTTGCTGTAAAACGTTAAAAATATCCCAATATAAACGTAGTGATACATAGATGACGCTTTTAAAAAAGTAGCATAAAAAACAATTTTATTTCATAATTTTTTCACCAATACAATCATAAGTCACACACCGATTTGTGTTACAGCTCTCGTCGATTTGTGTTACGCTGTTTTTGTGATTGTATTGTGAAATAGAAATTTACCCCTCTGCGCGCATAGATGTTTACACATCAATAAACTCAAATATAGTGAGAAGCAAACCCTACAATATGATAAATATGAACTTCTTTAAAATAATAAACAAAAAAGAAAATAATTTGTTTTACATATCATTATTCAAATTTTTTTTATACTTAATAATTTTTTTAATTTTTTCTATTACATCCCATAATATCTTGTCAAGGATTGATATTTTTTTTTCTTTATATATGGCGCCCTTATCTGCCAGTCGCATAGGGCCAGTCCTGCCTACACTTCCTCCTTTTGGGGTCCTGCCATTTATATACATTTTTTTTAATTTTCAGATTTATGACCTTGATTATAACAGAAATATCTTTCGAAAGTAGAACTGAATGCAAATTTGTTATTTCAGAAAACGTAAAACGAACATTTTTTATAACTTCCTATGTGGAACTAATATTTAAAATTATTTATACTCGAAATAACTATTCAGCACTTCTTGTTATGAATAAAATCTGCTGCTTTTTAGTATAATTTTAAATAAAATTGATCAAAACATCAGTTTTTAAAGTTTTATTGAATAAAGAAAACGAACGGAATCTAACAAACCCGATTGGAATAGTAACTATGGAATTAAATCAATTGTGAAATGCATGTGTGACATGTCTGTATGAAATATATTGAAACTATGTACGTATACTATATTCTTGATTGACACACCTCTTCAAAATAAAAAAAAATTCAATAAATACATAAATAAATAAAAGTAAAACAAGTAAGTAAATTATAGTCGGTTTAAACCGACTATACGATACCCTATACCATTCGCTTAGAGATCTTCTCTCTTATGTCCAACTAATTGGATATAGAAAATAAGCAAAAACCAAATTTGAGTGGCAATGTTATTATTTTTTTTTGCCTTTGAATATGAAAAAGTTCATATCGGATGCTATAAGATGGCGACTATGTCGAAAAATGGACCGATCCTGACCATATTTGGCAGTCACTTATATTTTGCAAAAACATATACAAAATAAATTTGAGAAAAATCTGTAAAATATTTTTGTTTTTTGATAGATTTAAGATCGGAAAGCAGCTATATATATGGGGGCTATGACTAAGAATTGTCCTACAGATTTTATTTTCAAACTACTGATTAACAGATGTAATAAACACAGACAAACCTGAGTTGGCAGAGATCTATATGATAATTTGGACGTTATGGCAATTAAAGTCGATCTCATAGAGGACATTTGTTCACCAATTTCAATAGCGTTCATGCTATGGCCGATAGAAGCTTATATATCAAATGTCATCAAAATATATTCATCTGTAGTTTGTAGTTTACATGGAGACGCAGACAGACGGAAGGACGGACATCGCAAATACTCAGAAAGTGATTCAGAGTCGATCGATATAATAAAAGATGGGTTTAAGGCAAATATTTTTGGTATTTACAAACATCAGCACAAAGTCATTATACCCTGACTACATAGCGGTATAGGGTATAATAAAATAAGTGCATACATACATAGTTGCATATGTGACCCTGCTTAAAAAAACCAACCTAGTGTGTCAAATTTCATGAATTCCTTTTTTTTTTTTGGATTTGTAAGTTGATCAAATTCATGACACTCGCGAGGCATTTTCACAATAATTAAAACAAACTCGGAGTTCTAGCACTAAATGATAAAACAATCAATCAAAACAAACAAATCAAAACAAATATTTAATAATGAATTGAGAACGCGCACACTAAGAAAATGCAACACAGAGGGCGAAACTTTAATTGCATTTTACTCAAAAACTTGTTTTAACACACTACGTAGGTTTACATATGAAGGGTCACATATACATATAATATTGGCTACAAGATATTCAAAAATTCTAAGATTTCATACAAAAAATAGTAGGGCATATTGATATTTAGTTAACGGAACTTTCTAAATGAATAATGATTAATTTTAATTTGTTTATAAATAAAATATATTTCCTTATAAGCTAATTTAAGTAACTACAACATAATGGAAATAAGTAATAGAAATCTTAAACTGCCTCATATGAATGATAAGAGAATATACGCATTCGTGTTAAGACGTTCTTACATTATTGTAAATGTAGCTTATTTATTGTTATTACCGGTAGAAATTCACACGATTTCATTCGATCATAGTCACTGTTTTATATCACATGCCTGGTGCTTAACTTTTGGTAACCTATTGACCCAATTATGTGTTGATATACGAGCAGTACGTGTAATATATATTTATGTGTAATCGTTTCATTCATTTGTATGAAAATAAAGTATTCCATTCAATTGTGGATATTTTGTTGAGTTTTATACGAACATAATAATGATGTAATAAAAACTATAGTGTAAATAGCAAAAAGAAAAAAAATATTCTACAAAAAGCTTCAACTAAGTAGTGACATCAGCCAACAAATTTTGCTGATAAAATATTGCAAAATAAAAAATATATATAATAAAAAGCTAAACAGATATCCTTATTGTAAATTATTAAGTAAGAACTTAATGCCCTTTTATTATTATTAGTATTTTATTATTTATTTTTAATATTAAAAAATACTTATTGTACTTACAGCGTATTTAAACTGAGCATTGAACTCTCTATCATTAGCACGTATTCTGCGTTCATTTTCTGGAAAAAAAAAAGAATGATATAAAAACAAATTTAAATTAGTTTGAGTTATAAAGTGTAAATTTAATGCTTTTATATTTTTGATAGAAAGTTTTAACAAATTTTTAAAAATACTTATAAATATAAGAATTGAACCGACCGAATTAATTAACGAATACTCGGTTTAACGAATTCGCGATTTAACGAACAGCCAATTTTTTTACATTGAGTACCTTATATTACGAATGAAAACATGATTTAATACTCGATATAACGAATAACACAGAAAAATTAGCTTAAAATAAGTAAAAAAAGAGGAATTAAACAAAAGGAGAAGATTTTATTCGCTCAATTATTTAGAAGAGTATTTTTATCCAATAAATATGGAATACTAAAATTCTATATATGTACATTTTTAAAATCGAAACTAAAACTTTTAAAAAATAAGGAAAAAATAATTTCATGGTCTTAAAATGGACGAGTTTCCAAAAATGGAATGGAAAAAGAAAAAGAAAAATATTCCAATAACTGGGCCTATTTTAAAGATAAAAGACTGCACCAGGTAGAAAAATTACAAAAGAAATTATAAATGCTAGCGGATCAAAAAAAAAAAAAATACTAAACCCCTGAGGGAAAACGAAAAAGCGTCGATATTTTCGAAAGTGTTGCCTATAGAGTATACTTATTCCTGCATACTTTTTAAAAATTGGTGTTTCGATCCATTTGCTCCTGATGTAAGTTAAAATTAAAAAGCCTAGTTTATTATTAAAATAAATTTTTTATACATTTTGCAGGTAGAATCATTTTTAAAAAGCAACAATTTACACCAAAATTCTGTTCTGATTTTGGACAACGCGCCTTGCCATCCGCCAGTAGAAGAGTTGGTCAAAGAAAACTAAAACTGCACTATAAAGTAGCCTATTGTCCAAAATTATATCCTCAGGACAGAAGGACATAATATTTTTTTTTTTTTTAAATTGTGATAGCTCTAGCATTTCAGGCTGTTTCAGAAACCTCTTTTGAAAAATGTTGGAATAAAATATTTATTCCAAGCCAACCACATTTTGCTGAAGATGATGATGTTCCGTTGTCAACATTGTTATAAACTGATGAAGATCTAGTTTCAATTGGAAATAGATTACAATTACTCAACGAAATTTTCCCATATGTAAGAAATTTTTATAGCGTTTTATTTAATTTTGAGTACGATCTAAAGGAATGGATCGATCAAGCTAATGCGATCAATTTAGAAAAAACTGAAGGAGAATATGATGAAGGTGATGAAATTGATGAAGACGATGAAAATTACATTCCTTTAGAAGCATAAAGTAAATTTAAGTACACGCCAATAAAACTTTTTGAAGGGTTAATTAAGTGGTGGCAACAAAACAATATAGAGGTTTGAAAAACATTGGTTCTTTCAGAGCAATCTTTAAAAATATCTCATAACTCTCTCACAACTATCCAAAACTATTTTGTGTAATTTTACAATGATTTTAAATTATTTTATTTACACTTTGTAATATGAATTGTTATATAATTTTTTTTTTTATATGGATTTCTGTCCTTTTTTTGTTGTTGGAATAAATAAGATATGTAATTAAATAAACTAGCAGATTCCAACCCTCCAAATTCGACCGCAAATTCAAGGAAATTTTATTTTTTCATTAAATAAAGATCCTAAAAGTATGCTAATCAATTTTATCCAATTCACAAATCAGCACAAAAACAAACTCATTTTTATTACAAACACATTAACAAATTTAATAAACACACACATAGCATTGTGTAATTTTATGTATGTGTTAGTAGCAATTTTAAATGCAATTTACTCAATATAAAGGAAAAAATTTAAAAATCTGTAAATCTGCTAATCGGCTAAAAAGAAATACCTTTCAATTAATATACGTTTGGTCAAAATCGGGATAAAACGGTAGAACAAAACATCAGCCACAAGAAATCGGCTAGCGTATTAATATTATAGATACTATCCTGTTACACAAAAAGAAAGTTGCAAACACATTGTTTTTTACTCATTGTACTCGTTTTAACGAATTTTTCGATTTAAAGAACAGGCCTGATATTATATCGTTCGTTAAACCGGGAAACCACTGTAGTTTTTCTTTGATTAAAAAAAAAGTAAAATGCGTAAAAAATAACCAAAACAACAACGCACAAAGTCGACGACTAAAATTCTCATTTTCTTTGTTTACAATTTGTGTAGATCTTTTTCATATAGTTTTCTTCTTTTAATTGTCTAAAAAAATAAAATTCTCCTTTTTTCATGAATATCTGCAGTACTTCACGGATAAATTGCTCCCGCTTAAGAACGTTTCACGCTTAAGTAATTCTAAGATCAGACATTTTCCTTAATCCATTTACCGTTGCACCTCATAAGCAAGCCGATTTTTCGCATGTTCGAATAGAATATTTACCTCCTAATTCCACCCCGACAGCTCAACTTCTTGACCAAAGAATAATCGGATCTTTTAAAGCATTTTATCGTCAAAATGTAATTCGAAGGTAATTGACAACAGACGAATCAGGAAAAACTGTAGAGGGATTTCAAAAAAACTGTTACATTTGTGACAGCCTTGCATATAATAAAGCGGGCTTGGTGGATGCTAAAACCAATTTGTATTTAAAATTGTTTCAAAGCCGTTAAGTTCTTTGCGGTATTATAATTTACTACATTTGATGTGTAAACATCTATACGTGCAAAATACAATCACAAAAACAGCGTAACTTGTAAGACGTCAGACAAAACCGGTGTGACTTATGATTGTATTGGTGAAAAAATTATGATATGTAATAACCTGTTTAAAAATGAAAAATGAAATATTAAAAATAAAAAATCAAATATATAAAACGAAAAATAAAAAATTAAAAATGAAAAACAAAAATGAAAAATTATAAAAAATGAAAAATAAAAAATGAGAAATAAAAAATTAAAAATAAAAAATTAAAAATAAAAAAATGAAAAATGAAAAACGAAAAATTAAAAATGAAAAATGAAAAAACGAAAAATAAAAAATGAAAAATGAAAAATTAAAAACGAAAAATGAAAAATAAAAAATGAAAAATGAAAAATAAAAAATGAAAAATGAAAAATTAAGAACGAAAAATTAAAAATAAAAAATCAAAAATTAAAAATAAAAAATGAAAAGTAAAAAAGGGAAAAATAAAAAAAAAATAAAAAATGAAAAATTAAAAATGAAAAATAAAAAATGAAAAATAAAAAATTAAAAATAAAAAATTAAATATAAAAAATAAAAAACGAAAAGCAAAAATTAAAAATGAAAGCTGAAAAAACGAAAAATAAAAAATGAAAAATTAAAAACGAAAAATAAAAAAATTAAAAACGAAAAATAAAAAATCAAAAATGAAAAATGAAAAATAAAAAATTAAATGAAAAATGAAACTAAAAAATTAAATGAAAAATGAAAAATAAAAAATTAAAAATAAGAAATGAAAAATACAAACTGAAAAACAAAAAATTAAAAATAAAAAATAAAAAATGAAAAATGAAAAATGAAAAATAAAAAATGAAAAACGAAAAGCAAAAATTAAAAATGAAAGCTGAAAAAACGAAAAAATTAAATGAAAAATAAAAAATGAAAAATTAAAAAGGAATAATGAAAAATAAAAAAATGAATAACGAAAAATAAAAAATGAAAAATTAAAAATGAAAAATAAAAAATTAAAAATTAAATGAAAAATAAAAAATTAAAAATTAAATGAAAAATAAAAAATTAAAAATAAGAAATGAAAAATACGAACTGAAAAACGAAAAATTAAAAATTAAAAATGAAAACTGAAAAAAAGAAAAATGGAAATTAAAAACGAAAAATGAAAAATAAAGAACGAAATATTAAAAATTAACCGGTTGAAATAATAAATAAGAATAAATATTTTTATATTAGCAGAGCCCCTCTAGTTGATTGCTATAAGTGATACATAGATGACGCTTTCTGTTTGATTTTAAAATAGTGCCATAAAAAATCTTTAATTACTACATGTTTACACATCTCCACTGCGATCGGACTCACAATGTTTTTTTTTAGTGCAACGGCTCTGGAAGTCGAAGCGGGTCAGGAATTAAGAGAAATTAACTTAAATAGTACAAGAATGGGAGAGTTATGAATCATTACAAGAATATAAAACTTCACAAGAATATAAAACTTGCGATAAAGAATAGTCGCAGATGTTATTCAGGACGAAGGGCAGTGATGATCCCTAAGAAGCTTACTTACTGGATGTTTTGAAGTCGCTGCATGTTCTTCGCAAGACATTTAACAAATATTTTTTTAAATGAGTCAGTAACGAATTTTACCTAGATTTTTAAGATTTTTAAAAGCGTCAAGCTTTTGGCATTTTCCATGAACGCATTTATTCGTGAATTACTGCAGTGAAGTACTGCAAGCGAAATTAAATGAATAAAAATAATTTTAAATTTACTTTTTATTTTCCAAATTATTTATTTTTACAAAAATTTCAAAACATGTTTTTTGTTTTTAAAATTGGTATTCACCACAGCAATTTTGTACAAAAATATGGCAACATTAGAGCGAGAAAATAGAGTTGCAATTTGAGAATATAAAAACACTGCAGTTTGTTGTGACACCTTTATACGAAAAAAAAATAAGAAAATTATAATCGACTATTGTACAATACCGTGCGCCCAAATTTGCTGAAGCATTAAGCATAAATCAAATTTTAGTGGTATTGTTATTATTTTGTGGCGTGCAGTGCGTGAAAATGTTTATATCTCTTATTGGTATAGAATATAAACTCGCAACGGTCCGGCTGGGTTTATACTCTAAAATAAGATATTTGTGTAAAATTTGTTCACACTATAATTTTTTTCATTTTGTCATTTTATATGGAATTATTTCATTGAAACTAGATGGGATCACTTCCAAAACTAATATTTAATAAGCAAATGTTTTTGTTATTTTTTTTGGATATAATTTTCCGCTTTCCAAATTACACCAGTAAAAATTCGATTCGACGCCGATGTAATTTTAGGATTCACCATAGAAATAAAAAAAATATTATCTATGAAAATGAATTTTAAATAAACATTAAGTAAAGAAGTTCTATTCGGCCCATGAGAAAGTACTCGGGAAATTGTTTGAAGTACAAACACTAGAAGCTATCATTAATTGACAAAGAACATAAGCATAAACCAAATTTGAGTTATATGAACTTATTGCCTTAAAGTATATTTTAGTTCATCAAAGTCATTATTTTATGTTCTAAAAATTGCCTGATCATAACCAAGCAAAATGCAATTTTTTGGCTGCCAAAGTTAAATTTACAAATCCAAATCCACGGAATGGTTGCTAATTTTTTATAGAGAATGCATAAAAAGATGAAAACGTGATTGAAAATCGTCGAAGATTAATAACGAGAAAAGGAACACAAAATTCGTCAAGTTGAACAACGGTATTTTCGATTATATCAACTGAAATTTAATAGCAGCTAACAATATTTCATTATGTTTAAATATTTTCTGTTAAGAGAACAGAATTTTTATCTTAATCAGTTATTAACTTCATAGCAATTCGGTGTGTAGATATCGTCAATGAAAATTTATTTCCGAATGCCCCATGTGTGCTCAGAAAAAAGCACCTTAAACTCAGGAGCAGCTACACCTTCGTTTGGGGTCCATTACAAAAATATTTTAGAAAATGCAATGTTACCCGAAGCTAAAGAAATTGCATCCCTAAGATGGACATTAGGTGGCCCTTCATTATATGGAGAAAAAAAAAGTTTTCAAACTCTCGGTCGCACCCCCTAGAAATATGCGAATAGCAAAAAAACTGAGAAATACAAAGTTTTGGGCCAATCAAAAAACATTTAGAGGTGGCTAAACGCGATTGAAAATTTCAAGTGTGTTTTATAAGGAGAAAATATGACTTTTTTTTTCAGATTTTACGAAATTTTCGTTCTATAGTTTAATTTTTCCGACAAACTATTATATAATTCGGGATCAGTATTAAATTATCCTTCGAAAAAGCTATAAAACTTCAAAATCGAATAAGACCTAGCCAAGAAATAGCAAATGCCCCAGACCACTTTTGTGCCAAAAAAAACTAGGTCATGAATGGCATTTTTTCAACTTTTAAAAATTAATTAAAGCCAACATTTTGTTTTAGTCTCTATACCTGTAGTCACGCAGATACGAAGTATTGTTTTATTGCCACCTTGTTAACCTATTAAGCATTGAGACCGAAAATGGAAATTTTTTTTATTAAATTTTGAAAACTCCTTTTTCAAGTTTTGAAAAATTTTCTTAAACAAAATTTAAAAAAATTGATCTAGCTCTTTAAGGTCTTACTAAATGCATGTTAGAGATTAACTGTGTGAATTTTTAGTTCAAGCCTTATGCCAGAATTGTTTTGACAAGGATTTTATTTTTGCGGATTTCGAGAAAAATGGGATTTTTGTAAAATCCTATATTTTTTAAATAAAATAAGAAGAGCCACAAATGACCCAAAGGTAATAAAAGACAATTTATTCAAAAGAATATGAAATATAAAATTTATTCTATTTATTTTGGTGCGATTCAAATTGTTTTCTGTAATCGCTTACGACTTGCAATAAGCAGATATTGCTTTTCTTTAATTTTATATTTATATTTCATATTCTTTTGAATTAAATGTCTTTTATTAGCATTGGGTCATTTGCGGGTCTTCTTATTTTATTTAGAAAAATATAGTTAGTTTTTATACATAAAATAATTTTATAATAAAATTGCTTAAAAGTTGTTTTAATTTATATTCGTGAGCAATAAACAGATAATTGCACCAAAGATGGATTATTTTGCTCCCAGGAGCACTGAAGGGTTAAATAAATAAAAATTTACTTAATTATTTTTCTTAAATTCTGACTGGTGGTTTCATCGAGTTTTCGGTAATTTTTATTTAAAAATATCTTAAAATCCAAAGCTGGCCTTGGCAAATAATGGGTTAACGTTCTCGGATTTATCTCAAATTTTAGGAACGGAAGTTCTACACATTAAGTTATTATATTTTAAGCGTCGCAACTAAAAATTCAATAGCACTTACAAAGTATTTGAATTTTTTGAATAAATTTTCTTTTATTAGCTTGGCCATATGTGACCCCAAGACCAAAAGGGATAATGGGGTCATATAATTTTTTTCCGAAATCCTAGGCTATTAAGATAAAACTAGCAGATTCCAGCGCTCTAAATTCGAGTGCAAATTCTAGGCTACGTTTTTTTCAACTTAGCCAAACGACACTTTTTTGGTTTATTATTATTGTGAATGAAGAAATCAAAACTGACAAACACATAACAAATTTAATAAACACACACATAGTATTGTATAATTTTATGTATGTGTTAGTAGCAACTTTAAATGCAATTTACTCAAAATAAAGGAAAAAATTTTAAAATTTGTAAATCTGGAAAACAGCTAAAAATAAATACCTTTCAAATCATGTACGTTTGGTTAAAATCGGGATAAAACGGTAGAACAAAACATCGGTCACAAAAAATCGCCTAGCCTATTAATATTATAGATATAATATCTAAAAGTAGAAAACTGACAAAATATTGATACAAAGTATTTTGAAAGGGTACATATACGGAATATTTCACAAAAAAACTAATTTTTATCGAAATCTGCAAAAAAAAAATTCCTCATAAAAAAATTCTGGCAGTACAATTTATTTAAAAATTAACCAGTTCATCTGTAATATATATTTAACAAAACTTTAAAGTGCCAGATCCATTTTTTGAAATTTTGTTTAAGAATATTTTTTTAAAACTTAAAAAAGGAGTTTTCAAAATATTATCAAAAAATTTTTCCATGTTTGGTCTCTTTGCGCAATAGGTTAGAAACGTGGTAATAAAACAATACTTCATGTCTAAGTGCTCATAGGTATAGAGACCAAAAAAAAATATATAGTGCTTAAATTAATTTCCGTCAAATTTCACGACCTAGTTTTTTTTTTTTTTTTTGAACAAAAGTGGTCTGGGGCATTTGCCATTTCTTGTCAAGTTTTAATTCGATTTCGAAGTTATATAGATTTTTAAAGAGATAATTTAGTACTAAAATCGATTTATATAACAACTTGTCAAAAAAATTAAACAATAGAACGAAATTTTCGTCTAATCTGAACAAAAGTCATATTTTCCCCATATAAACACACTTGTAATTTTCAGTCGCGTTGAGACACCTATAAATATTTTTTGAATGACCCAAAACTTTTTATTTTCTTAGTTTTTTTTTTTCTATATTCATATTTCATATTTCTAGGGGGTGAGACCGAGAGTTTGAACACTTTTTTATTAAGGGCCACCCTACTGTACATACTAATAATTAAAATGCCAATATCTAAAACTTTTAAAACTATGATAACCTCTTTTTATATCGACCAACTATTTTAATTGATTTTATTTAATAATTGAATATGTTATCATAAAAATCATTTTAACCCATACATATTTAAAAATTGCTGTATGATCGCTTTTAAGTAATTGACAACTAAAATATCAGTCATAAAAGGATATTTGAAACATATAGAATGCCGTAAATAGTTTACAAAATATACAAATACCTGAAAAATAATAGGAACTTCTTCTTCGTCGTATTTGTGATAAGCGCCTAATGCTCATTTTTTTGACATGAGCAAAATGACTCAGTTTTTCTTCAGAGCCCGCCGAAAACTGTTCAAAATCAGTACTTATATTAACCGATTTTCGTGTACCCAAACTACTACCAGGGTCAGCACTATAAGCACTGGGTGTTTGTTGTTTGTGTTGGCGTCGACAATTACTATTCTTCCATAAGGCGAATTTACTTAAAAATGACATGAGATTGGCTATTAAGCCCGATTTTTTAGATGGCTGAGTAGCATCTGTAACATTTTCAAAGTCCATATGAGATTGAGGTGCCTCAAGGCCTGTGGTGTCACCACAATTTGAAGCTAGTAAAATATTATCTTTTGTATCAACTTTCCGTACGAGAGAGTACGTTGAAGCTTCTGCTTCTAATTGTTTATCATTACAATTCTTTAAAGAATCGTTACGAGAATGTAATTGTATTTCCCCCGTTTGGGCTATTGTTGCTAGACTGTAGAGGCTATCTGATTGTGATTTATTACGAGACATATATCGTTTTTTGGAATTTTTATGTGGCACCACAACAGCCACATCAGGTAGATTCTCTTCATTATTATGGGGTGAGAGTGTTAAAATTGTGTTTGTTGAGTTGTCTATTGTTGAGGGTTCAGGTCTGGCTAAAGTAGCAGTCGTTGTACTCAAGTTGGCAGTAATTGTTGAGGATGTATTACCGTCTCTAGGCCTTTTCTTAAAAATACTACCAAAATTAAATCTTCGATCTTTTGGTGTTGCTATATTTTTGTCAGACCTCTCGGTGCTTGTTTGGGTATGTAATGGTGTTAGGGAGGTTTCTGGACATCTAACACGTAAGCCAACATTTTCGTGAGAATCATAACTATGAGCTGCTGTTCTCACAGCCGATGATGGTGGTGGTGGAGGTGCTCGAAGTATTTCTAATTCCAAAGTATCCGGTCGCCGTTTTTTTTCGTTGGGCATTTCATCAATACTTCCATGTAAGTTATAGATATTTCACCAAACACATAAATATAGTTTTCTTTTTGTAATTACACGTCAATTGTTTAAAATTTATTGATTGAATTTCATTTACATTTCATCATTTTCTTGATTATTTCATTTCTATTTTAAAATTTATATTTCACAAATATTTTATTTAAGCACAAGTTTACATTATAACAATTATTATATAAACATGTATGTATTTGTATATTGTTCTCTTATTGTTTGCTATTTTGACACCATTCTGTACGACCGACCAACCAATTTATAAAATACAATTTCGAAAAAGCACTTTTACATTATATTATTGATAATACACTTTAAATCGAAAATTTTAAGAAATGCTAGATTTTTTTTTAACTTACAATTGTTATTGTAAGTATAATGAATTGATTGATGAGTGGCAAACATTTATGCGTTTATTTATTTATTTATTTTTTGCGATAAATGCTAATTAGAATGTTTTATAGTTATTGGCTTCTATTTTTTTTGTTTGAAACTAATTTTTAACCACTTGGTTTATAATTTTAAAATTTTTTATCAATAATTTCAAATAATGTAACATACAGTGTGAAAAATAAGTTAGAAAATGAAAACTAGCAGAGAAACGGCGCACATACGGGTATTTTGATGTTCTACGCAGCCAAATTGAAATTATTAAAGCAAAGCAGGCCGTTAAAAAAGATTTAACTTAGTTAGAGGAGAGTTTTTAGAACAATACTCTGCCTCTTTCACTCGTTAAATTTTAGTCGTAACTTGATCATTGAAATTGTTGTTTGTATATATCTTCGGTTGTTCGTGTGAAAATTTAAGTTTGCAGTGAAATTTTTATTATTCAAAGCCTATTATCAAAGCCTGTGTGATGGATCCTGATGCAATAGGTGAGAATGCAAACTTAAATTAAATTTTTCTGTTGATTTCATCATAATAAAGTTTAGTTAAGGTACTTTGAATAAAGAGTGAGATTTTTTTTTAAATATTTTTTTAATCTAGTAGTTGTTGTACTATCACGTCAGATCATGTCATAATTTTTATTAGAATCGAAAGTTTGATACCAAAAATTTTAAATCAAAAAATTTGCCGCGGAGCAGCGCGGAACTGTATTTTCGTTGTACTTCAAACTTTTTCCATCTTAATTACAAAAAACAAAATAAAATCGTAAATGGTATTCTAAAATAAATAATCTAACCCATTAAAACTCTTTCTTTCCTTATGCACATGAGTTTTAAATTGATTGTGGGTGACTGTGTGTGACTATCTTAAAATTAATCTTCGGCCACAACAAGTCTATGGACAAAGCTTCAGATCGAGCGGATGAGGGGAAGTGGAGTTTTAATCTCTCCGTGACTGTGCGTGACTATCCGTGACTGTACGTGACTATGTCAAAGTTAATCCTTTTTCACCGCAAGTCTATCGACCAAGTTTCAGATCGATCGGATAAGCGGAAATGGGTTTTAAATCACTCCGTGACTGTGCGTGACTATGTCGAAGCTAATCTTTCTTTACAGCAAGTATATCGACCAAGTTTCAGATTGATTGGATAAGGGTAACTCCGTTTTAAATCTCTCCGTGACTGTGCGTGACTATGCGTGACTGTGCGTGACTAAGTCAAAGTTAATCTTTTTTACAGCAAGTGTATGGACCAAGTTTCAGATGGATGAAGTAACAAAATAATAACCAAAAAAAAGCTCTCTCCATTTTTATGTTAAAATATTGCCATATTTGGAAAACAAAGAGAATAATTTTTTTTTTTTTTTACATATTAAAAGGGAGTTTTCACTATTAGATTTTGTATAAAACAAAATAACACAATACAATATAAAATCTAGCCCACTGATGCCAACTTTGATTTTCAATTAAATTATGTTAATAAAATATATTTTCATTTATTGACTCCAAATACCTGGGAATTATTATCGAACTTAAATTTTTTGGGTTTTACTTTGCCTACCATGAAGTTAAATTCTGAAGTCATCTTGAAAACTGGGTCAAATTAGGGATGCCAAACGCAATAAACCAAATATTCCAAAAATTTTAATTAAAACAAACTTAAAATTTTCATCCAAAAAAAATTTATAAAAATAATATATAAAAAACATTCTCATCAAATTGCGCTTTATTTATGTAACAATTTGTATGTTCGCAATTCTTAAATATCATTTGAGGTTTCCTAAACTACATTGAATTTAAATTAATGTTTTCTTATCTTGAAATGCTATTAATGTCTCCTGAATGGCAATATTTCTTTTAAATGTAAACATTTTGAAATGTAAACATATTTGGTGGTTTTGAATTTCAATTCGTGTTTAAAGAATAAAATTTATATTCTAAAAATTCAATTAATGTCTTTTAAATTTTATGAAATTCAATTGATATTTTCTAATTTATAATTGGAAATCTGAATTCCAATTTTTAGAATTGATATTTTCCTAAATTTGTATGGAAAATTTAAAAGGTGCAATTTTGTATTTATGTGAATAATACTGCTTTAGTAATTATAAACAATTTTTAAAAATTATATGTAATCGCAATCAGATATTTTGTAGGTAAAGCAGAATAATAATTTTATATAACCATGTAGAACTGTTTTGAAAGCAAAAAACTCATTGCTTCTTCTTTACTCAGCTCTGTGTATACTTTTAGCATTGTTGTGTTTGATATCTAATTGAAAATGTTGACATTCATGTTAAAATAGAAATAACTATTGCAAAGCTAATTAGAACAAAAATTGTGGCGCCATCTACTGCGGCATAGTCACATTGAGCAAAATGAAGTGACACTTTGTTAATGCAAAAGAAATGTATTTTCCCCACAACAATATATTGCAGACTTTTATGTAAATAAAATAATATTCCAATTTATTTCTAACATGCGGTTATTATGGATATACATATGTATATAGAATATATGTATATTATTTTATTATTTAATATATGTATGTACATATGTATATGAAAATATTACACACAAAAATACAACATCAAAAGTTATTGTTGTGTTTTCTTTAAATAAATGAATACATAAATTTTTTTTCGGTAAATTTACATTTTTTTTTTTTTTTATTAACAACAGGTAGTTTAGCATTATTTGCTTTAGATGTTGGTGAATTTTTACTCCCTTTATATTAACTTATAGTGTCTGCTTGTCTGCTGGTCGAAACAATTTTGGATCGATTTTAACCCCTTTCCCGTTACCCTATCGATCTGCAGGCGCACTCGTGACGATGACAAAAATGATCTAACAAACTTTTTTTGTGATGCCAAAACAATGGAAACTTTAAAATTTTTCTACCAGAGTTGATAAAAAAATGTGCAAAGGGTTAGTTTTTATTATATTATTACCACAACGACCAGAAAAACAACAAGTCCAGCTTTGACAACAATACAACATTTAGAATAACAACAGGAACAATACAGAAACATATTTTTTTCAATTTTTTGTACTTCTTCAGTGATTTCTCGGGACCTATTAAACCGATTTTCATGATTTTTGAAACAGAAACCTTCTCATGATGTTGGTCAATCATTCTCACTAAAAATGAGTGCCCTAGTTATAAGCGTGATCGTGACAAGAACAACATAGACAAAATCATATTTTTTAAGACTTTTTTTACTTCTTCATTCAATTTTCTATACGTAATCAACCGATTTGGACGATTTTAAATAGCAAACTTCTCAGGATGTCAATGAATCATTTTTTATGCCAACGAGCACCCTAGCTGCCCGATTGAAGCTGCCATCATGATTTCCACAGACGGACAGACGGACATCGCTATATCAACTCCGGTTGTTATAAGGATCACAAATATATATATTTTATGGGGTCCAAAATTTTTTTTTTTTCAAATTATTACAAATGGAATGACAAACTTATATATACCCTCTGCACACTGGGGTGGAGGGTATAAATTTGTGGGTTACACCACTTCTGCATTTATGATATATTTTTCCAATTTAAATTAAACAAGTTACACCACTTAAGGACAAGTTAGTCAGAAATCAATCAAAGTAGATAGTACAAGAGCTATTCATCATCTGTCTCATCATAATACACCTCATCCCTAACACTGTTGGAGCATTTAAGGTTGTTGTAAAAACTGTGATGAACTGGCGGAATTAAGTGAACTAATTCAAGAAAGTAATTTTTATTTTTAAAGAAATGAGGAAATCTTCATTGTTAGAATACTTGAAAAAATTGCAAATTTATGAATTTTATGTAATCTTAGCCACTGAACTTTCAACCACTCCATCCTGGTGCTACTAACCGAAACTTTTCTTTTGGTTATAATTTTTTCCAGCGATTTTGAAGAGAAAAAAAATTACTTTCACTCATTCGTATTATCTTGAATGGTTGCCTATTTCGAGCCGTTTTAATTACTTCGAGCTAGTTTTTTGTAAGGTATATTGGTCACATGGCAAATACGAATGTTCACTGACCAAAAATGTATAATCTATTTCTTCAATAGTAAAGTCCGGGTAAGACACAACATACTGATAGAACAACGTAATCTGTATGTCTCTGTTCTACATGAGTACTTTTTTAGTAGTCACAAAATTTTTAAAAAAAGTAAAGCAAACAAGATGTCAATGTTTAGCCTCTCAATTTTTACACTCTTTGACACTGGCAAGATGGACAGACAAACATAGTGTTGCAATAATGCAAAAGTGGTATATTCAACTTTTGTATTGATAGTTAGTAATGTAGGATATGTATTTAACACCAGAACAGCAACCAGAAAATATTTTGGGTTACACCACATTTGCGCTGATGACTTCAATTAACATACATATTAGGGTGACAGCGGTTTGTATGAAAAAAAATTTTTGGTCGAGTTTTGAGGTGTGCGGGTCGGATTATTATGACATTGAGCCCAATAGGCCAATGCATTCTGGACGCGCATTGAGTTCAAAGTTCAAATATGCATTTATATTTAAAAATTATCAAAAAAAATTATTTTTCACAAAAGTTTTGATATTAAGAATTGCGTTTCAATTAAATTAATTAATAAATCATAATCTAGAGTTATCGTATTGGCTATCTTATTATTATATTTCTAAAAATACAACAAAATCTATTATCGGTTGAAAAACAGCCAAGTTATAACAAGTTCCCAAGGCAATAAATGCGCTGCAGTCCACTTGATTAAGAAAATCGAGCTCACATTTTTAAAGACATTGAAATAATTTACAACAACTACATTTTTGCATTCTTCTGATCCCAAAATGATCTTATGTAAAGTATTTTGCATCTCGTCTATTGTTATACCGTTCTAAATTAATGTCAAAACGGTAAGTATTTTTTTAGCACTATTTCAAAATCTCTAATTTTACTTTTTCAAAAATTTTATTCAAGAAATTTACCGAAATCAACGATTGAACTTTAAGGTCTTATTAACAAAATACATGTGATTAAAAGTGCCAAATATTGTAGGTATCCTGTTATTAATTTGGCGAGGGCAGCGTTTTTATTTCAGCGGATTTGAAGAAAAATTTGATTTTTTATACTTTTTCAACTTTTATTTATTTATATATCTCAAATATCTTTTGTCAAAATATTATACTACTTGAATAGGTTCTCAATCTATAAACTGTCCCTCTTTAAGGTCAAAGGTCAAATTTAAGGAGATTTACATTTTTTAAAACAAAATATCGAAGTAATATATACTAGCAGATTCCAGCCCTCGAAATTCGAGCGCAAATTCTAGGAAATTTTATTTTTTCATTAAATAAAGACCCTAAAAGTATGCTAATCAATTATAGCCAATTCACAAATCAACACGAAAAACAAACTCATATTTATTACAAACACATTAACAAATTCAATAAACATACACATAGCATTGTATAATTTTATGTATGTGTTAGTAGCAACTTTAAATGCAATTTAGTCAAAATAAAGGAAAAAATTTAAAAATCCGTAAATCTGCAAATCGGCTAAAAAGAAATACCTTTCAAATAATATACGTTTGGTCAAAATCTGGATAAAACGGTAGAAGAAAACATCAGTCACAAGAAATCGCCTAGCCTATTAATATTATAGATTTGTGGCAGGATTTCGATAACACTTGTTGATAATATTTTAACAATTCTAAAAAATAATATTCTATACTTATTTTCTGAAATTAACCCATGGGGTACTCTTGATGTCAAATTGACTCTTTATGAATTTCTATAAATATTCGCTTCTTCAGGATTTTTTTAATTAAAATTAATTTAACTAAAATTTTGTGTCAAAAATCCGTCTTGAATTTAGAAAAAAGAATAAATAAATGGCTGTCACCCTAATATATATGTATCTATAAGAAGGTAATACAACTTTCAATTTAACAACAAAAAATCAAAAATTTTTTATTTGATTTTATACTAAAATGTTTTTTGTCTCTCCTGTAGAGTAGTGTTTTTTGAGATATGAGGTTACGTCAGGATACCCACGATATATATAGTTAAAATTTTGTGTATTTGTGTCTCTTATACCCACTAATTAGTAGTCTGAAAATAAAAACCGTACAACTTTTTTTAAGACGTAGTCCTCATATAAAGCCGATTACCGATCTACATGATACAAAAATATTGCAGATTTTTTTCAAATTTGATCTTTGAGAAATTTAAATGACTTTACTACAAGATCGGCCAATTTTTTGACCTAGTCCCCATATGAAAATAAAATCAGATATGAACTTTTTCATATCCGCCTGTCACAAATTAATAACAATAGCCCTGAAACTTGATTTATGGCTATTTGCTATATCTAGTTGTTGCTTCAGCAAAGTTGGATCGTATAGTCGGGGTCAGGCCGACTACAGTTTTCTTACTTGTATGTATATATTTTATTTATGGACACATAAAGATATATTGGTAAGCCACTTAGAGGAGAGTAAATCTAGCTCAAATATTTTTTGCAGTTAGAAACATCACGTGAAAGTAATTTGCTTTTGATCTACACAGCCGATTGATAAGTAATTTATAATATTATTAACATGACATGAATTTGATATTGTTTCATTAACGATTTTTACAATATTACATAATTTCTGCAATAAAAACAAAAGGCTCGTTTTGGTCTACGTTAATTATACCTAATAAATCAAAAACATTTTTATAATTTCGTTGACAACTACGTAACGAAAAGAAAAAAACAACTTACACACCCTTTTTTCTGCTAACCAATATCTTCGATTTCAAATTAATGAACAACAATTGATAAGATAACTAAAATAATTTGTTTGTTTTGTGCAACAAAAACAATAAATTGATATTACTATAAATAATTATATTAAAGACTTTGGCTAAAAATATTTGCAATAATATGTATAACTTGGTTTAAGGAAAGAATAGTATAATTCTTAAAAGGGGAATAACCTTTATTGAATTCCAACTTTGATATCTTATGTTTGTAGTGTTTGCTGAGTTTGGTATTTGTGTTTATTGTTAATGAAAATTGATATTTTGGCTTAAAGCCAAAAGTAAATGCAGTTGAACTATCTTGCTTTAAATAAAACAGAAAACAAGCTGCAAAAAATGCAACATGTAATAAAATAAACGACATACATGCATACTTATGTAAATGTCCAAAATAAATGGGTTAATAACCCTTTCATTTGAAGCGTATGAATAATATTGAAAACATGTTTTAATACTTATACGCTTTGCTGTACTCGATAAGATAGGATATCATAAGAAAGGATAAGACTTATGAATATCGTAAGTAAAAGTTATCTTTTATTACTTTTTTCTATTTATTAGTCTTACTTTTAGTTGTAAGGCGAAAAAAAATATTCAGTGTTTGTCAACACAATGGAAATACATTCTTGACAACTTCAACATTCAAAACGAAAAAAATTGACTCGTAAAATTAGAAACTCTTTTATTAAATTAAAAATTTTTACGTTTTATTTATTTAAAAAAAACTAACCCATAAAAACCAAGTTTTTGCTAAACAATCTTACTCAACAATTGCAAATTCTACGGTCAAAAAATTAGTTTCCAATATTTTTTTTGCAATATTTTTTTTATCGTCGCACAGTATTTAAAAAAAAATTTTTTTTTTAAAAATTATTATTAGTGCATTAAAAACTACGATTTGGGAAAAAAAAAATTTTTTAATTTTTTTAATTTTTTTTTTAACCTGTCAAGCGCTTTTTTGTTTTTCGGAAAAAAACTAACTTGGTTCACAATTTTTGGTATAACTTTGGATTCTAAAAAGATAAATTAATGAATGAATTTGCAAATTATAGTACACTATGCTAAAAAAAAACAAATAAAGGGTCCGCCACCTAACGTTTTTTTTTTCAACTAGTGCTTATTTCGTGAATGGTAATACTTAGCTCTTGTCTGATTTGACAGATAATTAGTTTTATCCTTCCGCTGAACGAATATGGTTGTGTATACGCTTGAACAATGCTGGGAAATATTGCGACATTACTTTGAAAATAATGGTAATGTTCACAATGTGTGCGAAAATTGCGTATGGATTTTGGAAGAAGAGAAGCACCGTCAGCTCCGTATGTTCGTTATCTTGTAAAAAAAGTGAAAGAAATTGGCATCCTTATCGATAAACCAAAGCGTGAAAAGCCAAAAACAGTGCGTACACCCGAGAATATTGCTGCTGTGGCAGAAAGTGTGCGTGATGCGCCATCAACATCAATTCACCGTCGTTCTCAAGAATTGAACATTTCGGAGGCATCATTGAGACGAATTTTGCATAAAGACCTTGGTATGACGCCATACAAAGTCCAATTGGTTCAGGAGTTGAAGCCAACTGACCATCCAATGCGTTTTCGCTTCGCTAAGTGGGCCTGCGATCGACTTACAGAAGATGCCGATTTTGCCAAAAAAAAAAATCATCTTTTCAGATGAAGCTCATTTTGATCTTGGCGGGTATGTAAACAGGCAAAATTGACGCATTTGGGGCACAGAAAACCCGCACGCATACATTGAAAAGCCGATACACCCAAAACGAGTCACTGTTTGGTGCGGATTTTGGTCCAGAGGCATAATTGGGCCATTTTTCTTCGAAAATGAGAAAGGAGTGGCCGTTACAGTCAATGGCGATCGTTATCGGGCCATATTGAACGAATTTTTGTTCACAAAAATTGAAGAGGAGGATATTGGCAACATTTGGTTTCAACAGGACGGCGCTACGTGCCACACAGCCGAAGCTACACTCAATGTTTTGCGCCCTGTTTTTGAAGATCGCATTATCAGCCGCAGAGCTGATGTCGTTTGGCCACCTCGGAGCTGCGATTTGATACCGTTGGACTATTATTTGTGGGCTGCCCTCAAAGATAAGTGTTACGCCAACAAGCCAGGGACAATTGACGCTTTAAAGTACAATATTCCTGAAGCCATTGGTGAAATACAGCTGCACACAATCGATAATGTGCTTAAAAATTGGACCGATCATGTAAGCTACTACATGGCCAGCCGAGACAGCCATTTGAATGAAATTATTTTCCATTATTAACCGGAAGGATTGTACTTTCAAATAAAAAAAGAAATTTGAGATAATATTCAGTAGTTTTTTTTTTATAGCATTTTCAAAAAAAAAAAAGTTATTTGGCGGACCCTTTAGTATAATATATATATATATATATATACAGCAAATTCCAGCACTCGAAATTCGAGTGCAATTTCTAGGCAACTTTATTTCTCTACTCAGCCAATTCACAAACCAAAACTTTTTGGTTTATTATTATTGTGAATGAAGATAACAAACTCATCACGGAAAAGGCTTAAGAATCGATCCAAAGTTTCGTCGACAAGCAGACAAGCAGACAGTACGAGTTAATATAAAGGGAGTAAAAATAACAAAACTTAAAAGTATTCATTTTTATGCTGTGGACAAAACATTGGAAACATTTACTTAACAATAATTAAAAACGTTCCCTTTACTTTTCGTTTCAACTTTTTATTGAGTATCATCTATTTCTTCGTAGTGCTTCACAACGCCGAAACATGGAGTCAATTAATTTGTTAACGATATCGATTGAAATTTTTTGTCACTCTGAATTAACTGCCTCTTGAGATCTGTCTTGTTTGTGTAAATTCATGTCGGTATTTTTCGATCTACAATTTCCCATAGATTTTCTGTGGGATTGAGATCTGGTGCTTGGGCTGGTTTTTCCAAAACACTAACTGAATTTGATTGTAGGCATTCGGTTACGTCTTTGGAGGTGTGTTTTGGGTCAGGTAATGTTGAAACTTTCAGACCAGAAGCATATTTCTCTTGTGTATGGAAACATTACGTCATTTAGAATACTCCTTTATCTAATTCCAGTTATAGTATCTTTTACTACATGATTTGAACCAATTACTTGACCAAAAAAGCAACGATAATATTGCCACCGCCAAAGTTAACAGTTTTATTTGAATATTTTAAGTCTAATATTTTTCCTTTTGGTCATCGTAAAAACATTCTTCCATCATGGCCCCTTATTCCAATTCCATTTTGTTCAGTTCATGTGTTCTTTAGCAAAATTTATGCGAGCCAGACGATTTTTCTCAGATAGATTTTTCAGTAGTTTCTTCACAGGACGATAACAACCAAGATCAGCCTCAATTGCTCGTCGGGAACACTTCGTCAGATTTTTAGTGACCTCTATAGGTAACATTTTTAAAACTCTCTTACTATTAAATTAACCTGTCTTTGACACGTTTTACGGGACCAGAGCCTAAATGTTGAGTCGCCACCGTACCTCTTCACTAATATTTATTGATATTTTTTGAAATTATGGAATTAATCATAGAATATTTCTTTTTCTAAAGACCAGCACTAAAATCATCTATTATTCGGATTTGTAACTCCTCACAAAACTTTTTTCTTGCCATTATTTTATAATAATTAATTAAAAGATTAAAACATTGAAAAATACAACTGTATTTAAAAACAAGTAAAAAAAAATTATAATCGATCTAGACCGACTATATGATACCCTATACCATGCGTTTAGAGACTCTATCTCTTAGGCCCAACTAATTGGATGTAGAAAATAAGCATAAACCAAATTTGAGTGGCATTGTTATTAATTTTTTTGCCTTTGAATATAAAAAAGTTCATATCGGAAGCTATATTTATATGGACCGATCCTAACCATATTTGGTAAGGTGACTTATTTTTTGCAAAAACATATACAAACGAAATTGGAGAAGAATCAGTGCAATATTTTTGATTGTTAATAGATTTAAGTGAAGATCAGGAATCAGCTTTATATGGGGGCTATGACTAAGAATTGTCCTATAGGGTCTATTTTTTGACTACTGATTAATGGGTGTAATAAACACACACAACCCCAATTTGACCAAGATCTATAAATCATAGGGTCATTTGTATGGGGACTAGGTCTGAACATGAACCGATTTTCATCATATTTGCGACCTGTAGTTTGATTGTTTACATGGACACATAGACGGACGGACATCGCTAAATCGACAAAGTGATTCTGAAGTCGACCGACATAATAAAAGATGGGTCTATTTTTGGTAGTTACAAACATCAACACAAAGTCCAAATAGTGATATAGGGAGTAAAAAGTACGAAAATACCTAAAAATTTGTTTAATTATGCTATTAATTTTAAACATTATTGTACAAATTTATAGAAATTATAATTTAAAATTTAGCATTTTTGTCTCTTAGTGTTGACAACCTTTGTTATAATATCTTGTTTAGAACACGAGTGGAAGGAATCAAATATTCGGCACAGCCGAATAATACTCTTACTTGTTTTTTTTTTTAATTTTTTAGCCCCGTACCACTCTAAAACCGATTTTTTCTATAATTATTCAAATAAAAAATAATGACAATAATTACGCACACTGACAAAAGGTAAAAAAGTTTGTGGTTAAACACGAACCGGATCATACACTTTCGATGTCTAATATCAGATGTATAGAAAAAATCGATTTGCAAAAATCTTTAAAAACAGAAGCCATTGGATTGCCACTGTGAAAACTACAACGCTTCTTTAGAAAATAGGAGGGATTATTATATTTCTTCTTCATGAATGAAAAAAATTTTAAATAAATAAAAATAAACAAAAATTTAACAAGAGCAAATACCTTAAAACGACATATTAACTCTTAAATTCTGCTTATTTTTATTTGTAATACATAAATTGAGATAATTTTTTAATACGAATAGATTTCCTGAAACACCTGTTCAAAATTTTCAAAACAAAAATTATATAAATGTCAAATATATCAAAAAGATGTTCAGTTTGACATGGAATTAAATATAAGTGGCCATATATGGCGTTCACCGAGCTAATCGACATGATTTTAAACTCTTTCTTTTAACTCATACTCTCTGTCTGTCTGTCTGTCTGCCTGCCATGGGGCAATCTCATTCCCCCTCATCTGATCTGAAACTTGGCCCATAGTCTTGTTGTGACTATAGATTGGTTTTGGGGTAGTCATGCACAGTCCCCTTATCCAATCAGTCTGAAACTTGGTCCATAGAATTGCTGTGACCAAAGATTAATTTTAAGATAGTCGCACAGTCAAGGAGTGATTTAAACCCCATTTCCTCTCATCCAATCGATCTGAAACTTTGTCCATAGACTTGTGGCCAAAGATTAATTTTAAAATAGTCACGCAAAGTCCCGCACAGTCACGGAGAGATTTAAAACTCATATGCATAAGGAAAGAAAGAGTTTTAATAAAAACTTTGTTTTTATGGGTTAGATTATTTATTTTTTGTAATCAAGCTAAAGTTAATAAGAAAAAAAAACCAACATGTCTCCACTGAAAAACTAATGAATGGTATCTGGTGACAAAATAACAAATTAAGATGTTAGTGTTAATAATGAAACAAAGATATTGTGAAAAAAAACTCATTATTGATTTTTCATTAAAAAAGAAAGAAAACAAACAAAACATTTACTTAGACGCCAAATGGGTGATGAGTTCAGTATTGCTATCTTTTAAAAATAAACCACAGGAAAATGTGAGAAAAGCAAGCAAAAATTTAATATTGATTATTCAAATAACATTTTCCTTTTACGATATTAAATCCTAATCTTAAAAATCTTTGAAAATAATTAAATTTTCCCATATCTTCAATCTCATTACAATCCAAACAACACATACATATTATGTTTGTATGTTTTCAATTCGATATGTTTAAACGATACACATCAAAGGTTAAAAAATGCAAAACTACTTGTACACATATTGGATTTTTATTTAGCAGATCGTTAAAAAATCGTCAAAAATAAAACTCATTGGATTTTCAGTCTAAGAAAATATCAGGAGATATAACAGAATGTCTCTTTATATTTTTAATGGGTGGGCTGTATTTTTCATTGCCATTAGGCGTAAAGTACCTTTTTTTAATACCGTTAATTTTTAAAAAACTAAAAAAGTAGATTTTACTTAAAAAGTACATAAATTTTATTTAAAAAGTACTTTTAAAAAAGTACCTTTTATTAAAAAAGTACCTTTTATTAAAAAAGTACCTTTTATTAAAAAAGTACCTTTTATTAAAAAAGTACCTTCTATTAAAAAAGTACCTACCTTTTATTAAAATAGTACCTTTTATTAAAAAAGTACCTTTTATTAAAAAGTACTCTTTATTAATTGATTAAAAAAATCACCATTTTTAAATTAGTACATTTTATTAAAAAAGTACCTTTTATTAAAAAAGTATCTTTTATTAAAAAAAGTACCTTTTTTAAAAAAGACCTTTTAGTAAAAAAAAACCTTTTATTAAAAAAGTACCTTTTATTAAAAAAGTAGCTTTTATTAAAAAAGGACCTTTTTTTAGATAAGTAACTTTTATTTATAAAGTACCTTTTATTAAAAAAATCACCTTTTGTTAGATAAGTAACTTTTATTTAAAAATTACCTTTTTATAAAAATTTCTCAAATGTTATTTTTAAAAAGATTTTAAGGAGTAATGGTGTAAGAAAGTCATAATTTAAACCACGGAATTCTCGTCTTCATCTCTTTAAAATGCAAATCCGCATTTATTGATCCAGAAATATTTAAACAAATCTATTTGACCCACATAACAAAGTTATATATGATTAACATTTACTAAGCATAGGTTAGGTTTTTTCTTATCAAGATTTTAGTTAAAACTAGAACAGGCCAAAGAGAAAGCGCACACACTTTAAGATCAAAGTATGGATAAGAACATAAGAACATAAGAACAAATTGAGGCTATTCAAATTTAATATTTAAATAAAATTATTTAACTCTGGGAATTTATTAAAGATATCAGATTCAATAAAATTTTGTATAAAAAGAATTGAAAATAATAAGTTAGTTTGCATTCAATAGAATCAAGTTACAATATGCGTACAATATTAATATGGTATTTATTACTCTTAGGAATTCTGTGTGTTACAGCCAGGAGTAGCAGTAAAGGTAAATATTTTAAACAACAGTTTGATAGTTATAATAAATTTCTTATAGTCTTTTCAGCATTTAAACGCTCGCAGCAGAAATCTATATATCGCTCCATACAAAATAACACAACATCAGCCGATGAAGATGAAGATGAGCACAAATTGTCGACCAAAAGTAATCTAATTGTTATCAAAGCTCGAAATAATAACGCAAATGCGGGTCGTTTTTTCAAACCTTTTCTGTTGTTTCGACGATTTATTCAGACACAATATGGTAGTTACATTAATAAAAATTATAATAGCAGTAATAGTTTGCCCTATATATTCCTTAATAATTTTGCAAACCTAACAAACGGCAATAATAATACGTTAGTAAATGCCCTAATAGCAGATACTGCACTAACTGCGGAAACAGGAACAGGTCAGGGAACAGGAACAGGACCGGCAATAGGTTCCGAAGATGGCACAGGTCCGGAAATAGGTCAGGAAACAGGAATAGTTCCAGAAACTGGAATAGGTCCTGAAGAAGAAATAGGTCAGGGAACAGGAACAGGACCGGAAATAGGTGCGGAAACAGAAACGGGACCGGGAACAGGAACAGGACAGGGAATAGGTCAGGAAACAGGAATAGGTCCGGAAACTGGAATAGGTCCTGAAAAAGAAATAAGTCATGGAACAGGAACTGGACCGTATATAGGTGCGCAAACAGGAACAGCACTGGAAATAGGTCCGGAAACAGGTACAGGTCCGGGAACAGGTACAGGACCGAAAAAAGATCTGGAAACAGTAACAGGTCCGGGAATAGAAGCAGGTCCGGGAACAGGAACAGGACAAGAAATAGGACCGGAAGCTGGGATAGGTCCAGAAACTGAAATAGGTCATGAACCAGTA
The DNA here is from genome assembly GCA_963682025.1 of Cordilura impudica. Lineage (NCBI taxonomy): Eukaryota > Metazoa > Arthropoda > Insecta > Diptera > Scathophagidae > Cordilura > Cordilura impudica. Next base: position 32,106,773 of record OY821520.1, read on the forward strand.
ATATTAGTGGGCACAGATTCAGGAACAGGAACAGGGTCGGAAACAGGAATTGTACCGGGAATAGAATCAGAACCAGAATCAGGGACTAGTACTGGTACTACTGATGGTGGTCTTAGTTATACTTTGTTAAGTAATTCTCAAGCATTACCATATGCGTTAGCTATGCCCACTCAATTATATCAGCAACGACAACAAGACGTACCTCAAATTGTTTATGGTCTTCCCAGAAATGCGTTTAACTTGAAAAAGCGAAATAGAAATCGTGGCAATCGCAATAAAAACAATAATGTAAGACCTAGAAATCGATTTTCAAAATTTTTTAATAAACTAAAAAGAATAACATTTATATAAATTATAAAACAAAAACAATATCTGTAACACTATTGACAAAAAAAAAAATGTTTTCATTTCAACATCACACATTATATTTTAAAATATTCTAGAATTGATGCTTTCCTTATACCTAAGTTCGGTTTTGAAATAATTTGGCTACTACACATGTGTTGCCAGTTTGGGAGATTTCCCCTCGATTTAGTGGAATTTTTTGGGGGGTGTAAATTAATTTTATTTTTTCGGGGGTTTTCTAAAGGATTTGTTCAAATAAAATTCTAATTTATTTTAATTTTCTAATTTATTTTACAATCTAATTATTTTACAATCAATACAACATATTAATCAACATTTTACTATAAACGTTATAAGAAGTAGAAAACATTTTTAGCCGAATTATTCCTGAGAGTTAAGATTTTCAAAAATGTACGTTATAGATTAAAATAATTTAAAAATTTGAATTCTACGGAAATTAAACCGCACAAAGTTCATGGTGAAGCTTTTGTGCAAAAGTTTTGACTAGTGTTGTGTGAAAATGTCAAAAAAAAAAAAAGTAAATAAATAAAAAAGTTAAACATGAACCAAATAAAAATGTGTAAATATTTTTAAGAAATTTTCACAATCGCTGTAATCGAGCTGTTTATTTTTTATATATTTAAGAAAAAATAAATTATTTCAATTAAAATTTTTTTAGGGGATTTTTGTTGAAAATTGCGCTAATGTTTGAGTTTTTTTAAATTATTTATGGGGAAGAAGAAAGTTCCTGGCAACACTGTATTCCACACTAAAATGATCAAAATCGATCTAAAAATATGAAATGTGTACAGCTTTGTTAAAATTAAGTTTTACCTTCGTCTAGGAACATATGGTAAACAACGAGAAGTAAAACAAGTAAGAGTGTTAAGTTTACATTAATATCTGGATTTATTGCATTATTTATAGCAAATTTAAACAAAGCATTTGAAAAATTAAACTATTTGATACTATATAATTAGCACATCCCAGCCCTCAAAATTCGAGTGCAAATTATCGGAAATATTATTTTTACATTTAATATAGACCCTAAAGGTATGCTAATCAATTTTAGTCAATTCACAATTCAACACATTTTAAATATCGATTGTGTTATTGGTTTATGTCCAAAATAATTTACCACGATTTCTAATTTGTTTTGTTTTCAGTGCTTATGGAAAATAAGGGAGTTTTTTTACAATATACATATGTTTTGAATTAATTAATTATTTTATTCAGAAGCTTTATTTTTAAGTTGTGGAAAATATAATTACTTAGAATTGAATTGTAATAGTAATAACTTTTTTCTTTTTTTATTTTACTGCCATATGTATTTTCTGGATTAATTAGGCCCAAAGGGCTTGTAATCTATTATGAACAAATAAATAATATATCTTATAAAAAAAAAATTTGTTCAATGTTATTGGTTTATTTTTTAATTCAATACAATTATAATTGTCAATGAAGAAAAAAACTCACAAACACATTAACAAATTTAATAAACACACACATATCATTGTATAATTTTATGTATGTGTTAGTAGCAACTTTATTGTTTTGGAGTAAAATGCATTTAATTTTACTCCAAAAGAAAAATGTAAAAATTTTAAAATCTGTAAATCTGATGGACAGCTAAAAAGAAATACCTTTCAAATAAGATACGTTTGGTCAAAATCGGGAGAAAACTGTGGAACAAATTATCGGTCACATGAAATCGCCTTACCTATTAATACTAAAATAAATTATAAGAACAGCATACTTTAGAGGTATTTCCATATTTTAGGCCACACTTTGGCACATTGATGTCTGACTTATCCCAATTTAAATACCTCGAAATAATGACAAACAATATTATTCTATTTTTAACCGGGTAAATGGTTTCTTTTGAGAATGAGAGTGATGTCAACAGATAGATGGACGTACGGGCAAACGGACATCGATATATCGACTCGAATTGTTATAGGGGTTACAAATGGAACGACAAACTGATATATACCTTCTGCACAGTGGTAAGGGGGGGTATAAAAACAGTTCACAAACTCAATTATAAAATAATGAATTTATTGAAAATCAAAAATTTATTTGTATTTACAAAAAGCTGTTCTGCGTTATTACAATCTGATTTAAAGGAAGACAATGTTTTCATTTTCTATTTCAATATCAATAATTTTAGCGGTTGGTAGTACACGGTGGTCTTGAAACAACTTTTAATGAAGAGCCGAAGCACATCAATTTTTTTTTTTAAATTTGGGTTATTTACATACTAAGTAGTGAGTAAAAAAATTATAGCCCATTTTGAAAAAATTTTCGTTTTTAATTAAAATTTTTTTAAATGCATATTAGATGGCCAATTTCAGAGTTTTAATTTTTTCTGTACTGTAAATTGTATTGTAAATTTCACGTAATTGTAGTGAGCTTGTGCTAATTTGACAGTTTATCAATAAACAGTATGAAATATTAAAGAATTGTGAAAAACGAAATAAAATAAAACAAAATAAACTCTTATAAAAAAAATTAATTTCAAATCTATCAATTAACTCTTTAGGCCCAAATAAATCAAGAAACCTCCAATTTAATATTATTTATTATTTGAAACAGAGTAACATTATCTGCAAAACAATATGTTCAAGCTTTCAAAAGACCACGATGAAAACCGTTTTAACATATGTTTATTTTGTCTTAAGAAGAAAAATAGGATTATGCAAATTTCGCGAGTATTAAGGGAAAATATTGAAAAAGTCATCAAATACGATGAACGTCTTCCCACTGCAGCTTACATACTACTAAATTACCAGATTTCTCAAATTTTAAAGAAATGGATCCTCATACGAGATCTAAAATTGATTTTAAAAAATCTGAGTGTACTTTGTGAGATTTTAATAGGAAACCGGGGCACGAAATTTTTTAGTAAATCCTGTTAATAATAAATAATAAATTAAAAAAGGGTAGTAAATGTCGACCAGACTTGGTAGTTGGTAGGCCCCATTCTATAATAGGAATTCGAATCACCTGGATGATTTAGTAACTCATATTGATGAAGATCTTTCAACACAACATAAAGAACAGCCGAATAGTAAGTTAATAAAAAACCTTGCAAATTCGAAAGGAAATAATCTTAATGAATTGTTCATATCCCAAGAACGTGGACAACCAATGACAGTAACACTGAAGCCATTGAAGATTAAAGAACAAAAGCCCATTTCTGCCGACGACGTTTCTAAAATAGCATTAGGTCTTGGAATATCAAAAAAAAAAATTGGTTTAATTACAACAGCCTTAAAAGTTGTTACTGATAACAGAGAAACATGTTTGAATTAAATTTGAAAAACTCCAGAATGTAAATCATCCTGTAGATTCTTATTTTGAAGTTAGAATGTGTGACATTGTAAAAAATGGTAAAAATAATGTATAAATCAAAACTTCCGAGAGCATAGTTTTTTGTAATGATGTTAAAAAACTTATGGAACATGTCAAGGAGAAGAGGAATTTTATAGAATATCATTTAAAATTTGGCACCGATGGCGGGGGCGGGTTCCTGAAAATTTGCATATCCATACAATCTTCAGATCTACTGTTAGAAAATGATTTGATTGAATCCAAAGATGCTGTGACACCAGTAAAGCGACAAAAAATATTGTGATAATGTAATTAAAAAAAAAATTTAGAGACAGTGGGGAATTATTGCGAGTGATTTGAAGCTAGTATATGTAATGACAGGAATTATGTCAGACGCAACTACATATCCTTACAACATATCATCCGCTAATGGATTAAAAGAATGTGGAGAACTTGGAATCGTTGGCAGCTGCAAAGAATACTACCGTATGTGGAAAGAAAATGGAGGCGATAAAGCTTCTGCAAAATAATTTTAAAGTTGGACGGTTAATCTAATATTTTCCTCAAAAGATGATGATACAGAAGTTTTAGAAATCATTCCGCCACCTGAACTACATCTGCTAATCGGTGTGGTAAATACTATATACAATAAAATGTTGTTAAAGTTTGAAGATTTAAAGTCCTGTTAGATAAAACTTTTTCGTTAAGGCAGTTATGCAGTATCAACTGCTTAAAATATGTAAAGTGTTTTACACTCAACTCCAATTACATAGAATGTATTTCAAGCTTCGAAAGTAGTTATTATAGTTTGGAAATTTTCTTGATGCCAAAAGTTCATGCTGTATTCCTTCATGTTATCAATTTTGTGAAAAAGTTGGTAAAGGCCTAAGATTCTATAGCGAACAAACCGTAGAATCTCTGAACTCAGTTTTTAGAACAACTAAGACCGAATACAAAGTATTCGAAAAGCATACTAGTTATCCAACTCAATCAGAGCAGTTCAAAAATATAACGCTCAACATAAACGAAGAGATTTATACCTAAAATAGTTTTGTGTTCTGTGTTAAATATGTGGGAAATAATGTAAATTTATCCAAACTTAAATTCTTTACAAAATATCGAAAACTATTACAACAAATTATGAAATACTTAATAAAAACTGATATATTATATTGGTAATATTGTTTTTCTTATATTATGATCTCATAAAAATATTATATTCATAAATTTAATGCTTAAATTCATAATTCAATATAAATATATGAAATTTTTAATAAAAAACGACCAATTTTTTTTTTCAAAAACGGCTCTACAAGTTATGGGCCATAATTTTTTTTTACTCACTATTTAGAATGTATATAACCCAAATCAGAAAAAAATTTGATGTGCTAAGCCCTTCATTAATAGTTGGTTCAAGGCCATCGTGAGTAATAAAATCTATATATATAAAATGGAATGTGTGTTTGTTTATTTGTTTGTTTGTTTGTACCTTATAGGAGACTAAACCTCTGGACCGATCTTCCTGAAATTTTCACAGCATTTAACTGGGACTGTGGCATGATTAATAGGGTAAATTTTTTTCGACCACGCCCACTTTTACGCCCGCTTTTTTAAAATTATGTAATTGTTCCCATATAGTTTTTAACAGATTTACTTCAAATTGTATACACATTATACTCCAGGCGAGGTAGAAATAAACATTTCTTACGCCACGCCCCCTTTCACGCCCCTTTTCACGCCAAATTTTGTTTGAAAGTTTTAAAGTTTTTGTTCTCTGTACAAATTTGTTCCTTCCAACGGATTTTTTTTTATTTGGTAGTATATTGCTCTTAATACTCTTAACGTCGCCATATAACTATGAACTACGCCCACTTCACCGCCCCCTTTTTTTTAATTCAGATACTTATACCATTAACAATGTTTGCTATACAAAATACTTTTTTTGTAATATGTATTTACCTAAAGTTTTATACACTTTTTATCTGCAGGTAAGGTAGCCATACATTTTTTTATTACCAAATCCCCCTTTTTCGCCCCATTTTACCTTAAATTATAATTAATCTGCCTTCAATCTATCTATATATATAAAAAATGAATGTGTGTTTGTTTGAGCTTTATAGGAGGCCAAGCCCCTGAACCGATCTTTACAGCGTATTATTGTGGCTCTGGAAGGAATAACAGGCTACATAAATTTTTGATTGGACAAAGGGGTGGTGCCACGCCAATATAACCCAAAATTTGATATCGTCATATCTCGGAAATTTTTTGAGCTACGGCGGTCATTTTTGTACATATGGTATTGGCATGAATAGAAATACATACCAAAAGAGAAGTGGGCGGGACCACGCCCCTTTTTAGAAAAAGAAAAAATCGTAAAATCTTCTAAACTACTGGAAGGATCGTCATGAAATTTTCACAGAAGGATATTTTTGCGAAATAATAAGTCCTTAACTATATAAAGTTGTTAGTGGGCACAGGGGCGTGGTCCCGCCCATATAACCCAAAATTTAAAATCGTCATATCTCGGTCATTTTTTAACCTACGGCGATGATATTTGGATTATATCGTATTGAAATTAATAGAAATAGTACTACAAGAAAATAGTACTATTAGAAAAATTAAAATCCATAATAACTTCTATTAAACCCTTGACTATATAAAGTTGTTAGTGCAATAATTAATTCTAAATTAAATAAATAATATTTTGTTAATGTGTAAATATTTTTTTTTTTTTATTTTTTTTTTTTTTTATTTTATAACGATGAGGGGTAGCGAAGCACACCGGGTTCAGCTAGTATATTATAAAATCTAATATTTTTTCTTATTTTTAGTTAAAATATTGTTATTTACATGTAAAATATTTTTCCTTATTTATTTCTTAGGCCCTTAAATAAATAAATTGCATACTCAGCTATTTTTGAAACTATTCATAAAATTTGATAGCTATTATCGATAAGTCATAGTTTAGTATGTAGCATGTTTATAATGTGTAATCCGAGTATTCACGAATAAAGGTGAAGAATATATTTTTCCAAAAACAACCTTACTATTGACATACAATGGGGTAGTTTTGACACAAAGTTAAGAGAGAGATTAAAGGTTTTTCCGCTTGTTTATGTATTTATATGACATTAAAAGGTGGTGCATGTGTTTTTTTAGATTTCCATTCTTTTTAGTATTTTTTAAAGCTAAAATTCTATTTATGTGTACAATAGATACAAACAAACGGTAGAAATTTCCATATAATTTTAACACGAAATACAAATGTAAACACAAGTAAGAAAATTATAGTCGGTCTAATGCGACTCTATAATACTCTATACCATGCGTTTCGGGAGAGGGCCCAAAATCCAACTTTGCTGAGGCTATAACTTGATATAGAAAATAAGCATAAACCGAATTTTATTGCTATTGTTACTAATTTGAGGCATGCAGATATGAAAAACTCCATGTCTGATGTTATTTTTAAATGAGGAGTAGATTAGAAAATGGACCATATTTAGTAAAGTCACTTACTTTTCTCAAAAGCATATATAAACCAAATTTGAAAAAACTCTATGCAATATTTTTATTTTTTTTATAGATTTAAGTTAAGATCGGGAATCAGCTTGATATGGGATCTATGACTAAATAAGGTGCTACAGGGTGGATTTTTGTACTTCTGATTTAGTGGGTATAATAGACAAACATACACAAAATTCTATCGTTTTATATGTATGACAATCTGGATCTTATGACCATTTCAGTTGGTCGGATAAAGTTTGTTTATATGGAGGCTAGATCTGAACGTGCACCTATTTTCACCAATTTTAATAGCGTCCGTTCTATGCTCGATATAAGCTTATCTACTAAAATTCATCGAAACGTCATAAATATTTGCGTACTCTAGTTTGTGTTCAGGGTTAACATGGACACAAAGACGGACGGACGAACAGAGACTCTGAGACTGATTCTGAGTTGATCAGTATAATAAAAGGTGTTGCTGGGCCAAATATTTTTGCTACTCAAAAACATCAGGACGAAATCGTTATATCCTCACAACATAGTGGTATAGGGTATAAAAATTTACTTAACCGGATATATAAAATTAGGCGTAATAGAAAATTATAAATAATTGATTAACAAATCACACAACAAATTACACACTTACTGTGATTTTTCTGCCTAATATTGTTGACATAAAATAACAAATTGAATAAAATACTTAATACTCGTATAATTAAGGAATGAGATCGAAAAAATCTTAACATACATAAAATGTAATAATAAGGAAACCATTCAAACTAGAGTTTCAATGGTATTAGAGCTTACAAAAATAGTCAACTTTTTATAGTTTTAATTTCTAATTATGAACTTATGTACTTTTTCGGAAAACCTTCCATCAGTACTATTTATACCACTTTTTTGGAACAGATAGTCATTGCCCATTTAAGAACAGTGGCCTAAGCTCCGGACAGTTTGGAGAGTTATTCTTGTTCCACTCAAGACCTTTCTTACTGAAGTGATAGGATGTCAAATCAGACAAAAAATATGTAAACACATTCTGTGGACTTAAGAAAGGAAAAAGTCTTTTTTGCAAACACTCCTTAATATAAACTAGCAGATTCCAGCAATCGAAATTCAAGTGCATATTCTAGGAAATTTTATTTTTTCATTAAAAGACCCTAAAGGTATGCTAATCAATTATAGCTAATTCACAAATCAACACAAAAAACAAACTCATTTTTATTTGTTAGATTTGTAGTCATTTTTCAGACATATAGCAAGTAATACTGTAATTAATACGCAAATTTTAATTTTGTTTCAATGGTGCGTGGCAAAGAAGAAGAAGAAAGCATATATTTCAAAAATTTATAACTACACTGTATTCCTAATCGGACCGGTTTCTGGCATTTCAGCCTTCATCAATTTATTTATTGAACATTGTCATAATTGTTATGTTATAATTGAATAGATTGTTTCTATATGAAATTTTTCTACTTAGGACGGCCGTGAGGTTTGAACCGTGAACCTTCACATACACTCTACTTGCACTTTTTGGTCAGCGCTTTAATACACTCACCTAAAGTCAGGCCTACGAGCATTGTGGTAAGAATCAGTTTTCGTACCATACAGATTTTACTTCGTATTAACTTCAGAAGATACAACTCTGTCCAAACAAACAATCGTTATTTTTGAATTTTTTAATATTTTTGAATTTTATACTTCTAATTTCCACTATTCTCAGTTGCGTAAGAGTTGCCATATGTGATGCACGGTTTGTACATACTATATATTGCACTTTTTACAGTAGAAAAATTTCATATAGAAACTTTATATTCAATTATAATATAACAATTATGACAATGTTCAATAAATCATTGATGAAGGCTGAAATGCCAGAAACCGGTCCGATTAGGAATACAGTGTACTTATGAATTTTTGAAATATATGCTTTCTTCTTCTTCTTTACCACGCACCATTGTAACTCATTTTTATTAAAAACACATTAACAAATTTAATAAACACACACATAGCTATTGTATAATTTTATGTGTTAGTAAAAATTTAAAAATCTGTAAATCTACAAAACGGTTAAAAAGAAGTACCTTTCAAATAATATACGTTTGGTCAAAATCGGGATAAAACGGTAGAACAAAACATCGGTAACAAGAAATCGCCTAGCCTATTAATATTATAGACTTGCTTTTTTCCCGCAACTGCATATTGTTTGTCGTACCAAGACCTTTTTTGAAATTTGGTTTGCTTTTGGTTTCCAAACTTATCTTCGGCATTTCATCGAACATTAACAACATAAAAATTTTGAAACGTTGAGTTTTTTCGTTGCAAAAATCATAACTTTTGAACCAAATAAGGTAATTGAAAAATTTAAAAGAAATAAGATAGATAATTAATCTACCTATAAAATGAGTGTTCGAAAACGGTTCTACGCATTTTAGGTGCCTATTTATGGGTTAGCAAACTTCAAGTTTGTGGACAAATTAATTTTATGGGAAGTAAAATAAAATAAAATAAAATATTTTTTAAAATTTTAAATTTTTTAAGTTTCTTTTTAAAAGCATTTAGATTTAAATTATTCCAGAAAATATAAAAAAAAAAAATTTTTTTAAATTTATTTTTAAATTTTCTGTAAAATCCGTAAAAGAAGGTATATCTAAAAGACTAATAATTTCTGAACTATAATTTTCTAACTCTTTTCATGATATTACATGCCGTAGTGATGAAATAAGCGAATCGGAAGATGCTGCTAATATGTTGAAAAGGTCCTCATTTTGTCTCACCATTGATGATTTGAAAGTGTTCAGCAATCTATATATTTTATAACATTAGTTTAGGGACTCCTGTGCTTCTTCAGAAAGCTCTCCAATTGGCAAAGTCTGATATTCAATTATATCATTGCCATGCGACAATATTTTATGAACTGTTTGGGTCAACTTTTTCTGTGGATATAATTCTGCTAAAAGTGATGCAGTTTTCGAAGTATATTCTCCATATTTTTCAGAATTAACTTTTTCCTTGCAGTTTAAAACATTCAAGATTGTTCCCAATCTCTTAACGATTTGATTGTTTTTTCCAGTGATCCGAATTACAGCCCCTTTATTTACATTTCTGGAACCATGTGTTTTTCAAAATTTTACCTCTAGCAAAAAATGGGGCAAGGGCGGGCAGCTGAAAATATTTTCATTAGATAAAGGAATAATCAAAGAACTTATTTTGAAAATATGGCAAATATAGAAATTTATAGTTCTTTTTGTTTTCGATCAAAGTCGACAAATATTGAAAAAATCGTTAGTTGGTAAATATCGATTTACCGGGACAAACACGAAGCAAACAGTATAATTTTTTATTCTTTTCTTAATAAATAGATCTATCAATAAAATCGAAAAAAATGACGATCCGTTACCTAGTTTTCGAGATACTGCATCTGAAAGCGAAGCAAATTACCTAAAAATGGTCTGGTTTTTTGAACACTGAAAATCAGTCAACTTTGAAGGGTTGTATCTTCTGAACGAAAAATATGATTGTAATAAGAGTAGCACATTTGAAATCGTGTAAAATAGCTTTATTCAATATTTTTTAGGGGCACATGCAATTTTCGAATTTTGCAACCTCAGTTGTACTACAGGCGGCACTGTGATACGTTTCATCGTCCACTATACAGCGGGAGTATTTTTTTGTAAAACATGATTTCAATTTATGTGCGTTTCTGTGTGGAATTTTTTGGAGTTATGTGATTTTAAACCTGCATTCTTTGATTCTTTGGCCTACTTTTTGTAGGGCGAAGTTGGATTTATTGAAAATATTTAATCATTTTAGCACGTACTCACATTGGGATACTTATCTTAATCAAGCTAACAACAAATGAACAGGATAAACATAATAACTGACATTTTTCAAAGATAACTTGATCAAAAAATAATTCAAATAATGATTGCGAAAAAATTTATATAGAAGTACTGCTCATTCTCTCCCAATCGTATATAACTGTTAAATTACGAAAAAAAATATGTCCGCCTTTAACATATTCCACTGTTATATAAAAATAATGAAATCACCGTCTAGTCTAAAATAATTAAATGTATGTAGTAACGCAGACAGTGGCTAAAGTAACACAACCCCCCACCTCTGTTTGCGATACCATTTATTTTTCGATTTCGTGTTCAACATTAAGGGTTTCTATAGCACTTCCGCTTTCTTGTTCTATGTTTTTATACTATTCTTTGTTTTTTTTTTTTTCATTCTTTTCAAATGCTAGGGTTTTATTAACCATTTCCTAGCGCAAAACACTATTTTCTATATATTTTCTTTAGATTTATTTTCACAAAAACAGGGTAATAACATCTAAAAGTGACAACAAATATAATTCATCAATCCATATGCTCAAAAAATACATAATCCAAATATATTATTAACGAAATTAATGGAAAACATTTGATTACAACAGGGTAATAAATAATATGAAACTCAAACTGTTTAAGTGCTGCTAAGAAAAAAGTCAATACAACTTCACTAAAAGGACATTTAACATCAACAACACTTGTAGAAAAAATATGTAAGATATTAAACATATTTCGTTTGTCCCATTACAAGGCTGGTACTGCACCCCTTACATGGCATACATTCATACATATATGATATGTATGTAATTATAATGTATACGCCAGAACTTAGTTGGCAACAAAACACTAAAATTTTTTTATTCAACATACATACAACAACAACAAACTATTAGTAGCAATACTTTACGCTATTATTTCGTAATATTTCTCAAATTTAACATTTGCATGTGTCACAATATCTATATTGTTGCCACTTGTCAATACATTCAAGTTTTGCTTAAAGCCGTCTAACATGGAAGAAGTGCTAAACGCCATACCGGTGTTTAATTAAACTTGGAAAAATTATTATTTAGATTATAATTATAAGTCAAAAAAACTTTAAAAACAATTTAGTATGATAAAAATTTTGAAAAAAAATGTTCATGGCTTTCAGCTGAAATATGTGCTTAGATAACATATCGTCCCCAGAATGGTTAACTAGCGAATCTGCAAAATCAGCGAAATTGAATTGACATCATAATTTTACCAGAGCATCTAAGTTCTTTACTATGACAAAATCGCGAATCTCTATCTATCTCTAAATCAATGTAATATATATAGCCTATTGTAATTCTGCGAAGGAATAGATGGCAGTAATTGTTTGAGAGAAATTACTTTTGTGAAAAGTGGCAACCTTATAAAATATATATGTTTTAAGTTTCAAGGCGCCACGTTCTTTAGTAATTCCTTTTTTTTTTTTGAGCCATTAAAAGTAAACGATCTCAGTGAATTGGACAAAAATGAAAAAAATTGGTAATCGTTATGTAAATCAGTATTTTAATTTCAAAGGTCTCAGTCCAATTAAAATTAAAGCCGAGCTAGATTCTACTCCGGGGGAGTCCGCCCCTTCGTTTATGATTATAAAATAATGGGTGGCAGAGTTTAAACGAGGCCGTACGAGCTGCCAAGACCAATACCGTAGTGGTCGACCAATTAAGGTGGGCACTTCAGAAAATCTTTAGAATATCCGCAAGATGGTTTGGATGATCATCGGCTGAATATGTGCTATACATATACATATTGAAGATGAGAAAGCTGTTCATAAGATGAGTGTCGTGTTTGATCACAATAAAATAAAAACAGCGTCGTGAAGACGTTTCAATAGAGTGCTTGGCGATGTTACACCGCAATAAAGCCGTGTCTTTGCGTCGATTCGTAACCATGAATGAAACATGGATCCCCTACTTCACACCTGGAATAAAGGAAGAATGGAAGAATTGTGTCCAAAGAAGGCGAAGAAGCCAAGATTATGGCGTATGTTTTTTGGGATACTGCGGAATAATTTTTATTGATTATCTTCAGAAACAAAACAACTGCGAGTATTATGTTAACGTATTTCAGCGCTTAAGTGATGTAATTAAAGAAAAAATGTCCCATTTGGCGAAAAAGAAAGTGTTGTTTCAATGCACCAGTCTACACATCCACTATTGCGATGGCCAAAATCCATGAATTAAAGTTCGAATTGTTTCACCACGTACCTTATTAGACATATTTAGCTCCTTTTCTCTATTTTCTATTTCCAAACTTGCAAAATTGGCTCGGTGGTAAAAGATACAGTTCCTACTATAAATGGGGTATCGAAGCTATTGAATATCGCTGGGGAAAAGAGTATCGCGCCAAAGGGATATTATGTTGAGTAATAAAGAAAATTTCCCCAAATTTGTTGTTGTTTCCCCAAAGTGTCAGCTCGGGTTTTCCTGAGACCGCCCTGATGTCACCCCTAAACATGAAAATTTAACAACCTATGGAAATTTCATGTTCAATTTTAATTGAAAGGTATTTCGTGGACTTGTCTAACGGTCGTAATTTCAAGCCCATACATTTTCGATATATTGAGTTTTAAACTTAGGAAATAGATGAAACCCTTACTATGGATTGGGGAAAAAAAATTGTGCTATATTTTACGAAAACTTACCCTTATGTGCTCCTAGGGTTAAATTGATCCAAAATATTTGAATTTTTTGACTTAATCGTCCTATGCTAGCTTGGGGCCATTTGTGGCGCCAAGTCCAAATTGGTTAATGACTTCAAATTATAAAATTATCAAGTTATCAAAATCTGTAAAATATAGCACAATTTTATTTCCCATCCCATAGTAAGGGTTTCATCTAGTTTACTAGAAGAATTTATTTAAATATGCCAAAATTCATAGTTTGGCCTGGGTTAACGTTGTTCGATTTATTCCAAATTTTCAGTATGGAAGACTTGCACAATTGTTTATTATATTTTAAGCGTCACATCTAAAAATTCAACAGCACTTACAAAATATTTGAATTTTTTCTAATATATTTTCTTTTATTAGCTTGGGGTCATATGTGACCCCCAAAAGGGATAATAGGGTCATATAATTTTTTCCGAAACCCTAGGCTATTAATTTGAAATATAACATCTAAAAGTAGAAAGCTGATAATTTTTTGATACAAAGTATTTCGAAAGAGTACATTTACTGAATATTTCACAAAAAACAAATTTTTCTCGATATCCGCAAAAAAAAATTTCTCGTAAAAAAATTCTGGCAGGGGAACTTACTTAAAAATTCACATGGTTAATCTCTTACATATATTTAACTAAACTTTAAAGTGCCAGATCCATTTTTTGAAATTTTGTTTAAGAAAATTTTTTATAACTTATAAGAGTTTTTAAAATTTTATCAAAAAAATTTTCCATCTTTGGTCTCACTGCGCAATAGGTTAGAAACGTGATAATAAGACAATACTTCAAATCTGAGTGCTCATAGGTATACAGACCAAAAAAAAAAAAAAATGATGGCTTTAATTAATTTCTTAAAGTTGAAAAAATTTCTGTTAAATTTCACGACCTAGTTTTTTTTTTTTTGGCACAAAAGTGGTCTGGGGCATTTGTTATTTCTTGTCGAGTTTTTATTAGATTTTGAAGTTATGTAGCTTTTTGAAGAGATAATTCAGTACTGAAATCGATTCATATAACAACTTGTCGAAAAAATTAAACTTTAGAACGAAATTTTCGTAAAATCTGAAAAAAGTCATATTTTCCCCATATAAACACATGTAAATTTTCAGCCGCGTTGAGGCACCTCTAATTTTTTTTTTTGTTTTTTTTTTTTTTTTGATTGTTACAAAACTTTGTATTTCTCAGTTTTTTTGCTATTCGCATATTTCTAGGGGGCGAGACTTCAAATGCGAACACTTTTCTCCCTTCCATATACATATTAAAAAAATTTTTTTTTTGTTATTTAAAAAATCAAATAATAATTAATTCAATTAAATTTTCTAAATAAATAAATCTAATTCTTTTTGTACCCACCACGCCACTATGCAGAGAGTATATAACAGTTTGTCTTTCCGTTTGTAACGTATCGAAAAATTAATTTGCGACCCCATAAAGTATATATATACTTGATCCTTATAACAACTTGAACCAATACAGCGATGTTCGCCTGTCCGTTTGTCTGTTTGTCTGTTGAAATCACGCTCATTCACAAAATATACCTGGGTAAACTTAAAATAATATTGATTATCATTATTTAAAATGGGGTAAATCGGGCATCATTCTGCCAAGATATGGCCTAAAATATAAACACCTCTAAAAATTCTACAAATTTCGGGTGTTTGTTGTAATAATTCAGTATTAAAAGATGTAATATTTTATTCGACCTGTTTTTCAATAAATAAAAAATTATTTCATCAAGCTCAAGGTCATATTTGGAAAAATTGTTTCTTTATTTTTGTTTTTCCAATAATTCGCTATTCATCGCATAGCATCCTCAGGGATTTATATTAAAGATTCACAGAAAATTCTTAAAACTATCGTTGTGGTCCAACATCGTCAGTTATTGCATCATCAAATTATTTACTTTTTTAAATATTTTATTTACATTTGTTATAAACAGTGCAATAAGTCCAGATATTAAAATGGAACTTCTAAAAACAGCTGTTTTAACAAGCGGTGACAAAAAAGACATGAAAGAAAAGCCAACCCTCGTATTTTTGAATATATCGCATTTAGCTGTCGAGAGTGGAACTTCGACTCCATCGAATAGAGGTTAGATAAAAATATTTTGATTTTCATTTTCTGAAAAAACATGTTCTTGCATTGTTTTATAAATAAAAGGGAACGCATTGTGAGGCATCGCTGGATATATAGGTCTGAAATTTTTTGTTTTAGAAAAATCAAAAAATTCACATTTCAACACAATATCACATCGTAGGGTTAGATAGAATTTAGTTGAGAGCTTTAAGACGTTTCCATCGTTGGATAATGTGATTGCAATTTTTTAATATATTTAAAAAAAAATTAATTTTTTGTTGCAAAAAGTGGAAGTGGATTATAAATAGTTTATTTAAATATTCCAATTGGGATATGTTCCTTGTAAACGAGTGTAGTATACACAGTTTGCTACCATGGGGAGGACGTAATAGTGCATAAAGATTACTATGAGACTCAGGCAAATATGTCTATTGAAGAAACAAATAAAAGTATCTATTCCTTTAAAAAAATGTCTCGAAAAAAGTGGAAGTGGATTATAAATAGTTTATTTAAATAATATCTCAATTGGGAGACGTTCCTGGTAAACGGGTGTAGTACATACAGTAGTCATGTGTCCAAATTATTGTTTGCTACCAAATGGGGGGCATAATAGTATATAAAGCTTATTATTACACTCAAACAAATATGTGGGCTAAAAAAACAAATAAAAGTGTCTTTTCTTAAAAAATATCTTTTTTCAAAAAATACCTTTTCTTACAAAAATACTTTAGCATAAAAAGTACCTTTTCTTAAAAAAGTAAGTTTTCTTAAAAAATCACCATTTCTTAAAAGAATAACTTAATAGAGTACCTTTTTTAAAAAGTAAATTCCATTATTTAATAAACAAATAAAATTTTCCTTTTCGTACACAAGGAACATTTTACATAAAAAAGTGGAATTTCTTAAAAAGTAGCTTTTCTTAAATAAGTACTTTAGCATAAAAAGTACCTTCTCATAAAAAGTGCCTTTTCTTAGAAAAGCACCTTATTTAAAAAAAACACATTTTTAAAAAGTGCCTTTTTTGAAAAAGAACCATAAAAGTACCTTTTCTCAAAAAAGTATATTTTATTTTTGAAATTATATTTCCTTAAAAATATACATTTTCTTAAAAATCACCTTTTTTAAAATAAGGGTAATTTTATAAAAAAGTACTTTATCTTAAAAAAGTAACTTTCTTTAAAAAAGTACTTCTTTATAAAGTAAAATTTCTTTGAAAAGTATATTTTCTTAAAAAGTACTTTTTCTAAAAAGAGGGTAATTTTATTTAAAAAAAATTCTTAAAAGAGTACTTAATTTTTAAAAAGTACCAATTCTTAAAAAAAATATTTCTTAAAGAAAGTACTCATTTCATTATATACAACTTTTTAAAAATTACTTCTTTTATAAGGAGCAATTTCTAAAAAAAGTACTTTTTCTTAAAAAAATACCTGTTCTCAAAAAAGTACATTTTCTTTTTAAAATTATATTTTCTTAAAAAGTAAATTTTTGTAAAAGTATATTTTCTAAAAGGATTATTTTCTTAATATATCACCCTTTCTTAAAATAATACCACAATAAAGTACCTTTTTCTAAAAAAGTACCTTTTATTCAAAATTTAAATTTATTTATTTAATAAAAAAAAAAAAATTCTTTTCTTACATTTTACGTAAAAAAGTGGAATTTCTTAAAAAGTACCTTTTCTTAAAAAAGTACTTTAGCATGAAAAGTACCTTCTCATAAAAAGTGCCTTTTTTTAGAAAAGCACCTTATTTAAAAAAAATAAGTTTTATTACAAAAGTGCCTTTCTTTAAAAAGTACCTTTTCTTACAAAAAAAACAAATAAAAGTGTCTTTTCTTAAAAAAAGATTTTTTTTCAAAAAATACCTTTTCTTACAAAAATAAAAAGTACCTTTTCTTAAAAAAGTAAGTTTTCTTAAAAAATCACCATTTCTTAAAAGAATACCTTAATAAAGTACCTTTTTTAAAAAGTAAATTCCTTTATTCAATAAAAAAATAAAAAATTCCTTTTCGTACTCAAGGAACATTTTACGTAAAAAAGTGGAATTTCTTAAAAAGTACCTTTTCTTAAAAAAGTACTTTAGCATAAAAA
Organism: Cordilura impudica; assembly: GCA_963682025.1. Lineage (NCBI taxonomy): Eukaryota > Metazoa > Arthropoda > Insecta > Diptera > Scathophagidae > Cordilura > Cordilura impudica. The sequence goes on from OY821520.1 coordinate 32,124,644, forward strand.
GTACCTTCTCATAAAAAATGCCTTTTCTTAGAAAAGCACTTTCTTTAAAAAAGTACTTCTTTAATAAAGTAAAATTTCTTTGAAAAGTATATTTTCTTAAAAAGTACTTTTTCTAAAAAGAAGGTAATTTTATTTAAAAAAAAAAATTCTTAAAAGAGTACTTAATTTTAAAAAAGTACCATTTCTTAAAAAAAATATTTCTTAAAAAAGTACTCCTTTCATTATATACAGCTTTTTAAAAAAGTACTTCTTTTATAAGGAGCAATTTCTAAAAAAAAAAGTACTTTTTCTTAAAAAGTACTTTTTCTCAAAAAAGCACATTTTCTTTTTAAAATTATATTTTCTTAAAAAGTAAATTTTTTTAAAAGTATCTTTTCTAAAAAGATAATTTTCTTAATATATCACCCTTTCTTAAAAGAATACCACAATAAAGTACCTTTTTCTAAAAAAGTACCTTTTATTTAAAAAGTAAATTTCTTTATTTAATAAAAAAAATAAAAAATTCCTTTTCTTACATTTTACGTAAAAAAGTGGAATTTCTTAAAAAGTACCTCTTCTCAAAAAAGTACTTTAGCATAAAAAGTACCTTCTCATAAAAAGTGCCTTTTATAGAATAGCACTTTAGTTAAAAAAAAAGTTTTATTAAAAAAGTGCCTTTTCTTTAAAAAGTACCTTTTCTTACAAAAAAACTGTTCCTTGAAAACGTAGCGTAATAGTATATAAAGCTTATTATTACACTCAAACAAATATGTGGGCTAAAAAAACAAATAAAAGTGTCTTTTCTTAAAAAAGATCTTTTTTCAAAAAATACATTTTCTTACAAAAATACTTTAGCATAAAATGTACCTTTTCTTAAAAAAGTAAGCTTTCTTAAAAAATCACCATTTAAACAATACCCTAATAAAGTACCTTTTTTAAAAAGTAAATTCCTTTATTTAATAAAAAAATAAAAAATTCCTTTTCGTGCACAAGGAACATTTTACGTAAAAAAGTGGAATTTCTTAAAAGTAGCTTTTCTTAAAAAAGTACTTTAGCATAAAAAGTACCTTCTCATAAAAAATGCCTTTTCTTAGAAAAGCACCTTATTAAAAAAAATATACATTTTCTTAAAAAAGTGAATTTTCTTTAAAAAGAACCTTAAAAGTACCTTTTCTCAAAAAAGTATATTTTATTTTTGAAATTATATTTCCTTAAAAATATACATTTTCTTAAAAATAACCTTTTTTAAAATAAGGGTAATTTTGTTAAAAAGTACTTTATCTTAAAAAAGTAACTTTCTTTAAAAAAGTACTTCTTTAATAAAATAAAATTTCGTTGAAAAGTATATTTTCTTAAAAAGTACTTTTTCTAAAGAGGGTAATTTTCTTTAAAAAAAATTCTTAAAAGAGTACCTAATTTTAAAAAAGTACCATTTCTTAAAAAAAACATTTCTTAAAAAAGTACTCCTTTCATTATATACAACTTTTTAAAAAAGTACTTCTTTTATAGAGAGCAATTTCTGAAAAAAGTACTTTTTCTTAAAAATACCTTTTCTCAAAAAAGTACATTTTCTCTTTAAAATTATATTTTCTTAAAAAGTGCATTTTTTTAAAAGTATCTTTTCTAAAATGATTATTTTCTTAATATATCACCCTTTTTTAAAAGAATACCACAATAAAGTACCTTTTTCTAAAAAAGTACCTTTTATTTAAAAAGTAAATTTCTTTATTTAACAAAAAAAAATTTATTTTCTTACATTTTACGTAAAAAAGTGGAATTTCTTAAAAAGTACCTCTTCTCAAAAAAGTACTTTAGCATTAAAAGTACCTTCTCATAAAAAGTGCATTTTTTTAGAAAAGCACCTTATTTAAAAAAAATAAGTTTTATTAAAAAAGTGCCTTTCTTTTAAAAGTACATTTTCTTACAAAAAAAAAAAAAAAAAAAAAGTGTCTTTTCTTAAAAAAGATCTTTTTTCAAAAAATACCTTTTCTTACAAAAATACTTTAGCATAAAAAGTACCTTTTCTTAAAAAATTAAGTTTTCTTAAAAAATCACCATTTCTTAAATGAATACCTTAATAGAGTACCTTTTTTAAAAAGTAAATTCCTTTATTTAATAAAAAAATAAAAAATTCCTTTTCGTACACAAGGAACATTTTACGTAAAAAGTAGAATTTCTTAAATAGTAGCTTTTCTTAAAAAAGTACTTTAGCATAAAAAGTACCTTTTCTTAAAAAGTGTCTTTTCTTAGAAAAGCACCTTATTTAAAAAAATACATTTTTAAAAAGTGCCTTTTTTTAAAAAGAACCATAAAAGTACCTTTTCTCAAAAAAGTATATTTTATTTTTGAAATTATATTTCCTTAAAAATATACATTTTCTTAAAAATCACCTTTTTTAAAATAAGGGTAATTTTATAAAAAAGTACTTTATCTTAAAAAAGTAACTTTCTTTAAAAAAGTACTTCTTTATAAAGTAAAATTTCTTTGAAAAGTATATTTTCTTAAAAAATACTTTTTCTAAAAAGAGGGTAATTTTATTTAAAAAAAATTCTTAAAAGAGTACTTAATTTTTAAAAAGTACCATTTCTTAAAAAAATTATTTCTTAAAAAAAGTACTCCTTTCATTATACACAACTTTTTAAAAAAGTACTTCTTTTATAAGGAGCAATTTCTAAAAAAGTACTTTTTCTGAAAAGTACTTTTTCTCAAAAAAGTACATTTTCTCTTTAAAATTATATTTTCTTAAAAAGTAAATTTTTGTAAAAGTATATTTCCTAAAAAGATTATTTTCTTAATATATCACCCTTTCTTAAAAGAATACCACAATAAAGTACCTTTTTCTAAAAAAGTACCTTTTTCTAAAAAAGTACCTTTTATTTAAAAAGTAAATTTCTTTATTTAATAAAAAAAAAATTCCTTTTCTTACATTTTACGTAAAAAAGTGGAATTTCTTAAAAAGTGCCTCTTCTCAAAAAAGTACTTTAGCATTAAAAGTACCTTCTCATAAAAAGTGCCGTTTTCTAGAAAAGCACCTTATTTAAAAAAAAATATGTTTTCTTAAAAAAGTGCCTTTTCTTTAAAAAGTACCTTTTCTTACAAAAAAAAAATTGTTCCTTAAAAACGTAGCTTTCTTTAAAAAAGTAATTATTTCTTAAAAAATTAATTCTTTCATAAAGTACAACTTTTTAAAAAAGTTCTTCTTTCAAAATTACAATTTCTTAAAAAAGTACTTTTTCTTAATAAAGTACATTTTCTCAAAAAAGTACTTATTCTTAAAAAAGTACATTTTCTCAAAAAAGTACATTTTATTTTAAAAATTATATTTCCTTACAAATATACATTTTCTTAAAAAGCGCACCTATTCTAAAATAAGGGAAATTTTATTAAAAAATTATTTTTTCTTTAAAAAGTACTTTATCTTAAAAAAGTATATTTTCTTATAAAATACTTTTTCTTAAAAACGTAACTTTCCTTAAAAATGTATTGCTTTAATAAAGTACAATTTCTTAAAAAAGTAAATTTTCTCAAAAAAGCACATTTTCTGAAAAAAGGGTAATATTTTAAAAAGAATCATTTGTTAAAAAAGTACTTACGTTAAAATAGTAAACTTAAATAAGTAACTTTGTTTACAAAAGTACTCCTTTCATTTAGTACAATATTTTAAAAAAGTACTTTTTTTATAAAGTACAATTTCTTAGAAAAGTAATTTTTCTTCAAAAAGTAAATTTTCTTCTTAAATTAGATTTTCTTAAAAAAATACATTTTCTTGAAATTTTTTGCTAAACAAGTGACTTTTTTTAAAAAGGTACTTCTTTAAAGTACATTTTCTTAAAAAAGAGATTTTTCTTAACAAGTACACAATATTACATTTCAAAAAATTTTCGCTTTGTTAAAAACTTGAATTTTCTTCAAAAAGTACCTTTTCTTAAAAAATAACATTTTCTTTTTAAAATTACCTTTTCTTTTCAAAATTAACTTTTTAAGAAAAGTTAAAAAAAAGATTCGTTATCCTAAGATTGTACCTATTCTTAAACAAGTTCACTTTCTTAAAAAGTACCTTTTCTTAAAAAAAAATTATTAAAAAAGTAATTTTTTGATAAGAAAGTACCTTTTTCTAAAAGTCATTTCATCTTTTTTCAACGATTACATTTTAATGTGACCCTCTAAATAATTATGATATATAAAAAATAATTAACTTAGAGTGTAGTTTTTCTTTAAATTATTTTTGGTATTGTTTTCTTAATGCCTTTCAAGCTTGTGGATTTTTTGTTGTCTTCCTTTTGTACTTATTTTTGAATATATGATGACGTTTTGTTTTACAACACAATTTATTTTTAATGTATAATGTCAAGCGAAAGTGTTATTTATAGTTAAGTACAGATGACCGTAAGTGTTTTTAATTTTCTATACCCCACATATCTAATGCGAATGTTTGTAACAAGCAGAGACTTATTCTAGAGCAAATTTGGAAAGACTGATATCTATTTTAGTTCTTTGACTCAATTACTTTATGACTTAAAATAAGGAAATCTTTCGATGCAATAAAATTGAATATATTAATTCCTTAGTCCGTTTTTTTAATTTTTTTTTTTTTTAATTAACATTGTCAATATTGTACATTGTTAAAGTGTTGATTTATAAAGTCGTTGCATTACTGCTTATTTTATTAAAAAATGGATGAGAAAGTAGTTGTGTTTAAGATTACGTGGTGTGATTTCAAGCAGATGTTTTAATGGCCAAGTGTGTATAAACCCCTTGTTACAAATTGCCCATTGGATACAAGTTTGTTGACCTGTTTTACATTAAGGTCATGCAATATTTTCATAATTTCAAAAATTTGATTATTTTTTTTACAAAGAGTTTCTCTGGTACAAGTTTAAGTATAATTTACAAAGGACGTTCACTTAAATCACATACGAACATCAAAAAATTTGAAATTAGTTTTCATACTGCCCCTAATTTGTTTTTCAAAATATTACCGTATCTGAGATAATGATAATGATTAAAGAATTTCTAAGCTTTAAAAGCGATAAATTTGTTGGATACAGCATGATCAACCAGAGATTCTATATATTTTCACATATTTTTTATGATCTCAAATATGAAAGATTCAATTAACCGCTTATATTTAATAAACTGTCATTTCAAAAAATTGCTAAATTTAAAATTACTGATTTTATTCAAGTTTTTATACATTTTCGAAATTTGTGACATGGCAGACCTTCATTTATTAAGTTAGATATAATTCTTTACATGTCCTTTGACAACATATTTTTTATATGAAAAGTCACGTAATTGTACACTTTCATTTATGTTTTATTAAACAATTATCAATATTAAAGCAAGGAAAGTTAAAAAATAAACCAGATTGCTTGATAACAAGATAGAACGTGACTGATTCTCATTAGTTTACATGCTCAGCCGGGCTCTGTTTTATATAATTTAAACTCTCCACTATGATCCAATAAAAAAAAAATGGCCAGCAAAATGTATTCATGTCAGTGACAATAAAAATGTTTATATTCAGCAAAATTAATAAAAAAAAGTATGTAAAAAATCTTAATATTCAAAATGACAGGCTTTAATATTTTTTTCTATATATAATTTCTTTATATCGTACATGCCTTAAATTGAATCGATTAAATATTTTCTAAATAGAAATTATTATTTATTTCAGTTGTTTTTCAAAATGGATTTCATAAAATTGTCCTGTTATAAGTTTCTTATTGCATGTATTTTTGTTGAAAAATAAAGTCCTGAAAAGTTTAGTCTTTTAACGATGTAATTGAAACATTTTAGTCTTTTAATGATAACATTAAATAAATTCGCAAGAAAATTCAGCTTGTGAAAAATTCACACAGCGACATGTTAACCAATTGAAACAAGTAAGAAAATTATAGTCAGTCTATAATGAAAGGGTCTAAATTTTAGAAAAATCGATGCTCTATTTTTTTAACAGATTTAAGTGAATACAGAAAAGGAATTTTATATCAGGACTATGACTACAAATGCTCCTACAGAAATTTTTGGAGATTACAAACATCAGCACGAACTCATTATACTCTGCCCACAGAGTGGTATAATATTATAGATATAGATAATATTATTAGGCTAGGCGATTTCTTGTTACCGATGTTTTGTTCTACCGTTTTATCCCGATTTTGACCAAACGTATATTCTTTGAAAGGTATTTCTTTTTAGCTGTTCACCAGATTTGCAGATTTCTAATTTTTTTACTTTATTTTGAGTAAATTGAATTTAAAGTTGCTACTAATACATACATAAATTTATACATATGCTATGTGTGTGTTTATTAAATTTGCTGATGTGTTTGTTAATGGGTTTGTTATCTTCATTCACAATAATAACAAATCAAAAAAAAGTGGTTTGTGAATTGGCTAAGTTGAGAAATAAATTTGCCTAGAAATTGCACCCGAATTTCGAGCGCTGGAATCTGCTAGTATGGTATAAATATTGCAAATATATTAAAAAATATATGCATAGAATGCTTATTTTTGCTAATTTTATCCGCTTCATATTTTTAGAATGTACAGCCCTGTTTTGCAACGTTGATATTTTTAATAAGAATGATTTTAAAATAACATATAATTGAAATTCTGGGTTTCTTGAAAACACAAATTTTATATTTTCGAAGTATTTTTCGAAATCAGTTTTTTTATTGCCAAATGATATGAAACATATGTTTTAGCTTAAGAACCATCCATATGTTATCTCTTAGTCAGTTTCACAAAAAAAATGTTTTTCCTTAAGTTTATAAAAAAGTTTAAAAAAATATTTTCTTTTAAAATAACATTTTACTTGTTCATTTAATTGTTTTTTTTTTTCCTTCAATTTCATTCTATTATAAATAACTTCTCTATTTGAAAGAATTCCACATTCAAATAAATTGGATGTGACTGGCACTACTTCCAACATAAATAAAGTTGTGGCAGTCATATGCAAAAAAGTGATAAGTGATTTGAGTGCAATATTTTTTAAAATTCCTTCATCTATATGTTAATACGTGAAGGTACATTTTGAGTCCCTTTTAAAGCAATAAGCGGGCAGGGAGGAGCGTGAAAATAGGCATAGTTATGGTTCAGATGGAGCAGAAGCTGAGAATGATAAAATTTATGTTTAATCTGTCTTAAAAATATATTAAATAAAATAAAATAAAATATTTGTAATAATTCGTTACGCCCTGTTAAAGCGAATGATTTAAATTGTATATGACACGCCCTGCGTTCAATTGTGAAAATTGATTAGCATACCTTTAGGCTCATTTAAATATTCATAAATTGTTTTAATATATAGATTAAAAAAACATTGAAAGAAAAAAATTTAATTAAACAATATTTCCTAGAATTTGCACTCGAATTTCGAGTGCTGGGCTATACTAGTTTGTAATAATTAGTGTATAATGAATCTATGTTATAATTAAAATAGTTATAATAAAAAATATGTTGTTTAAATAAAAAGTTTTTATTATTTATAGAACAACATCATCTCTAAAAGTGTGTTTTATTACAATCGACCAGTGATTAGGAGTTCTTTTAAACCAATAAAAAAAAGTGTATACTTTTTTTGAAATCGCTTCTTTTAATAAAACCATTGTCTACTTTTTTAAATAATGACAAGGAACAATAAAAAACATGTTAAAGTTTAAATATCAATTGTTGTTTTTATCTCCTAAGACCCGTTTAGTAGAAAAAAAGGTTATTTGTATTGATTTCACAAAGCCTTTTATATGTGAAAAAATATTCTTATTGAAATTAGAGAACAGCACAAAACTCTTAAAGTTAAGAATTTTTGCATTTTCGAGTTATTTTTTGTCATAGTGGAATATTTTTTCATTGATTGTATGGATGTATTTCATTGATTTTGCGTAATATTCTTTGTGCTCAAAAAGGGTGGATGTACGAATGGTGACTGCACGCGTGCTTGATACGGGATTCACATAATGCTCATAATGACAAATTTATTGAAGAAGAAAAGAAAAACAAGGGATCTGTTAAATTTGATGTACAAATAATACATATGAAATTTCAGGCCGATCAGACTCTCTGAACGTCTGAGAAAAAAAAAGTAAAATTCAAAAAGTCTTCAAAAATTAAAATTTTATAAAATCAATTATTTTTAAACAGATTACATTCTATTTAAGCCTAGTACTAGCAGATCCCAGCCCTAGAAATTCGAGTTCACATTCTAGGATATTTTATTTTTTCATTTAATAAATTATTTTATAAGACCCAAAAGGTAGGCTTATCTATTTTAGCCAATTCATATTTCAACACTTTTTAAATATCGATTGCCTTATTGTCGTTATTGGTTTATGTCCAAAGTTATTGTTCAATTCAAGACAATTACTATTGTGAATGAAGTAAATTAACTTTTTTTGTAAACACATTAACAAATTTAATAAACACACACATAGCATTGTTTAATTTTATGTATGTGTTAGTAGCAAATTTAAATGAGCATAGCTCCAAAAAAAATTTAAAAATGTAAATCTGATGGGCAGCTAAAAAGAAATACCTTTCAAGTGAGGTATGTTTGGTCAAAATAGGACTAAAACTGACAAACTTACATCGGTCACAAGAAATCGCCTTGCCTATTAATATAATAAACTAGCAGATTCCAGCGTTCGAAATTCGAGTACAATTTCTAGGAAACTTTATTTTTCAACATAGCAAATTCACAAACCATTATTGTGAATGAAGATGACAAACAATTAACAAACACATTAACAAATTTAGTGAACAGACACATAGCATATGTATAATTTTATGTGTGTGTTAGTAGCAACTTTAAATGCAATTTACTCAAAATAAAAATTTAAAAATCTGTAAATCTTGAAAACAGCTAAAAAGAAATACCTTTCAAATAATATACGTTTGGTCAAAATCGGGATAAAATGGTAGAACAAAACATCGGTCACAAGAAATCGCCTAGCCTATTATATTATAAATATAAAATATTCATTTATTCAGATATCGCTAATCCCATTTAAACTGATGGCGAAAAAAGATCTTTGTACCTTATTAAAAAAAAATCTTAACATATATAAAATATTATAATTGATCCTGAAGTTTGATTTTTTTATTTAATTCAAATTATATTAAAGCGTAAATATAATCTAACCCATAAAAACAAAGTTTTTATTAAAACCCTTTCTTTCCTTATGCATATGAGTTTTGAATCTCTCCGTGACTGTGCGGACTTTGTGCGTGACTATTTTAAAATTAATTTTTGGTCACAACAATTCTATGGACCAAGTTTCAGACTGATAAGATGAGGAGAAATGGGGTTTAAATAACTCCGTGACTATGCGTGACTATATTTAAGTTAATATTTGGTGACAAGTCTGTGGACCAAGTTTAAGATTAATTGTATGAGGGGAAATGGGGGTTTAAATCACTCCATGACTGTGCGTGACTATGTGTGACTTTGTGCGACTATCTTTAAATTAATCTTTGGCCACAACAAGTCTACGGACAAAGCTTCAGATCGATCGGATGAGGGAAAGTGAAGTTTTGATCTCTCCATGACTGTGCGTAACTATGCGTGACTGTACGTGACTATGTCAAAGTTAATCTTTTTTCACGGCAAGTCTATCGACCAAGTTTCTGATCGATCCGATAAGTGAAAATTGGTTTTAAAGCACTCCGTGACTGTGCGTGACTATGCGTGACTGTGCGTGACCACCCCAAAATTAATCTATAGTCACAACAAGACTATGGGCCAAGTTTCAGATCAATTGGATGAGGGGGAATGGGGTTGCCCCATAGCAGACAGATAGACAGAGAGTATGAGGAGTTTGTGTTCATCAATTCCCCTTTCACAAGAGGCCAATATCTCACCACTGCCCTAAAATATGGTGACACATTGCGTTGGCTTATGAGTGCAAACACTCCTAATAATAATTTTGGTATTTATAGAGGCCGTTGTAGCATATGACTTGGTTCTTTTGCCGCAACTGCATGCGAAGACTTTTTTTAAACTTATCTTCGACATTTCCTCGAATATTAGCGATATAAAATTTTTGACCCGCAAGCTGTGAAAAATCTGCCATATGTGTTTAGTCGTTCATTATGCAGTAGGAAAATTTCTTCAATTTTCGAGCTCTGTTTTTGGCTTCTAAATTTTTTGCCTGGCACGTTTTGACTTTGTATGTTTTCAAACCTGCGTTGGCTTTAACTTTTCATACTAAATAGTTCGAGTTAACTGGGCTGCTTTTCTACCGCATTTAGTGGGGCTCTTTTGAATATGGTTTTTAGTTTCTTCATGCGGACGTTTCTTTTTTCTCGAACCACGATACCTGGAAACAGTTTTGCCGGCGGACCTTTGATTCTTTGGCCAACGTTTTGTAGGATCAATTTGAATTTTGTTGAAATTATTTAATAATTTTAGCACGTACTTTTATTTCGTCACTCATTTTAACAAAACTAGCAACATATGAACAGGGTTGTCATTAAACATCATTACTGAAATATTTTTCAAAGATAACTTGATAAAAAATAATCAAATAATTCTTACGGAGAAAGTTAAGAGGGAAAACGTGTGTTAAGATTTTTTGATCTTATTCGTTAAATGCAAATTTTGTGACAGAAAATTGCAATACGTGATATTTTTTTCCATGAATTGATAAAATATAGTTCAAAATATGTTTTTTAATTAAAATTTATGCAAAAAAATTACAACTTCAATGAATTCATTGTAATCTTTGAACCGCAGTTTAGCATTTTAATTTAAAAATTTTCATATTTAAAAAAAAATGTTCATATTTTCTTTTTCGCCCTGGGATAAAATTGTGTCAGCGATTTTCTAACAAATAAATATTTCATATCTATGCAATTATGATAAAGTAGTATGTAATCAGTTAAAAAAGAATAGATTTAAAAATATTTCAAATTTTTTAAATTTTTTTGTATTATTTTTACATCTATTTGCGTAGATACCGCTTAGAGCGGAAGTGCATTACGAGCAATTTCTATGCTGCCTATTCTAGTAAATATATATCTTGGAAAAGTTTTTTTTATTCTTTTTACTTTTTCTAAAGATTTCCGGGAAATCGATTATTTAAACAAATTCTTTATGCATGGAAATAGTATGGAAAATTAGAAACGCTAGTTATTGCTATAGCAAAAGAGTTTTTTCTAAGTTTGTATTATTTTAAAAATATTTTATGAACCATCTGTTTCATACTAAATTTTTTTTTAATTTTGTTGTTCCATCTGTTATTAATAAATTTTAGATTTATTTAATACAAGTCATTTGCAAATACAACAAATAGTAATTCAAAAAATTAAAAACAAAACAATTGTGTTTATCGAATTGAAAAATTTTAATCAAAAATGCTAAATCGCGAACACTTGATTTTGTTATTCGTTCGAAAAAAACGCTTATTTTTAATTTAAAATTTTAAAACTGCTCAGCTTAAATTGATGTTTGTTGGATTAAATTACAGAATGCAGGCAGGCATTTGTTTGAAAAACCACATAAATTTAAAAATAGAAATAACTCGGATTGTCATTTGCTTACAAGGAAACAGTACGAAATTAAAAAATAGAATGAAACATTGTTGACATACGAGGGTGGTCCCAGAAACAACTGACCTGACGTATAGATGACAGCAATATGAAAAAAATTACTTTGGGAGCAAAAAGCAATCGGGACAGACATGATAAAAAACAGACATCATTTTAGAGGATGTTTCTAAAACACAGAAAAGTTATTTGTATGACAAATAAGAAAAATGAATTATAAAATAAATTATAGTAAAAAGAAGTATTTTGTAATGTGACAGACATGACACCACCTTTATTTTCAAAATTTCTTAATTACACTTTACCTTTCTTACTGGAAAAATAGGGGCTATAAGAATTTTCAAAAATACATCTAACAAACTATTGTCATACTTTCATACCCTTTTCCTTGTATCAATCAAAATTATTAAAATTAAAATTTTAAAATTGAGCCTAAGCTTGACCTTTGCATGGAATTGCCCATTGTTGCTGTTAAATCGAAACAGAATATATTTTTCACCTGCGCGCTTTAAAGTTTTCGCAAGTGATATTTTCCCGTAAATGCATACCGGGCCAATGCCATTTGACGGGTTTTTATTCAACTATACGACATAAAAGTAGACGGGAAAAAAGAAATTTTTTGTCACCTGACACAAACTAAATTTTTCCACATATGGCGGTTTGATTTAACAGCGACGATGTGTTTTAAATTTCAAGGCACCACGTTGTTTAGTGTTATTTTTGGAGTTATCAAAAGACGATCTCGTCACTCGATCTTGTCACTGTTCTGTAATTCAATATTTTCATTTGAAAGGTCTCAGTCCAACTGATATTAAAGCTGAGCTACATTCTACTCTGGCGGAGTCTGCTCCTTCGTTTACGGCAATGTTTAATGGGGTTTAAACGAAGCCAAGACGAGTACCTTAGTGGTCGACCAATTGAGGTGGTCACGCCAGAAATGATAGGCATTTCAAAAAGTGCTATATATCGTATATTGACCGAAAATTTGGAGATTAATATGCCGTCCGCTAAATGGGCGCCGCGTTTGCTCACAAAAGAACAAAAACAGCGTCATGAAGGTGATTCAATTGAAAGATTGGCGATGTTTCATCAAAATAAAGCTTAGATTTTCCGTCTATTCTAAACATGGATGAGGCATGAGTTCCACCACTTAATACCTGAGACAAAGGAACAGTCAAAACAGTGAATTGAAATGGGAAAATCGTGTCCAAAGAAGGCGAAGTAAGTTCCAACTGCAGGCAAGGTTATGGCGTGTATTTTTTTGGAAGCACATGGAATAATTTTTATTATTATCTTCAATAAGGAAAAACAATCGACGGCGAGAATTATGCTAACTTATTGCAGAGTTTGAGTGATGAATTAGAGGAAAAAACTCATGTGTGTCCGATCACAGGGGAGATGTGTAAACATCTAGTAATTAAAGATTTTTTATGGCACTTTTTAAAATCCAACTGAAAGCGTCATCAGTGTATCACTTATACTCGTAGCAAACAACTGCAGCGGCTCTGCTAATATAAAAATATTTATTATTAGTAGCAGATACCAGCACTCGAAATCCGCGTGAAAATTCTAGGAAATTTTATTTTTTCATTTAATAAAGACCCTAAAGGTATGCTTCACAATTCAACTCATTTTAAACGAAAAAAACAAACTCAACTCAAACAAATTTAATAAACACACACATAGCATTGTATAATTTTATGTATGTGTTAGTAGCAACTTCAAACGATCATAACTCCAAAAAAATATTTCAGACGATGAAAAGCTGTAAATCTGAGTATCAGCTTAAAAGAAATACCTTTCAACTTATTTTTGTCAAAATCGGGGTAAAACTTTGAAACTTGCATCGGTAACAAAAACTCGCCTAGCCTATTAATATTATAGATTTATTATTTCAACTGGTTAATTTTTAATTTTTCATATATCTTTTTTAATTTTTTATTTTTCATTTTTCGTTTTTTGTTTTACATTTTTTATTTTTATTTTTTAATTTTTAATTTTTTTTTTTTTTCATTTTATATTTTTCATTTTTTTAATTTTCATTTTTCATTTTTTATTTATTTTTTTTTTCATTTTTCGTTTTTTTTTTTTTTATTTTTCACTTTTGTTTTTTTCATTTTTCGTTTTTTTTTTTTTATTTTTCACTTTTGTTTTTTTCATTTTTCATTTTTATTTTTTCATTTTTCATTTTTCATTAATTATTTATCATTTTTAATTTTTTATTTTTCTAACGTTTTTATAATGCTATTCGCTCCCTCATTTTACGGTTGATAACTATTTTAAGGAGCTAGCCAGTTCTTAATATAAAGGGAGTATCGAAGCTATTGAACATCGCTTTGAAAAGTGTATCGAGCTAAAAGGAGATTATGTTGAGAAATAAGGGAAATGTTTCGCAAATTTGTTGCGCTTTCTTTGTCAGGTCGCATTTTGCGGGGGCCGCCCTCGTATTTGCTATTCACCAAAAACTGGAAGCTCCTATAATATAAGTAGGTATTCTAATAAAATAATATGATTTATGACGAAATATGATTCATGTTAAATATTTTGAAATCAAAATATTTACAAAATTGTTTAAAATCATATATTGACGTTTTTCTTGCTATTCTTGTTTTGCAAAATATATTTTTTCTAATTCAGTAAATCTCATATTCGTAAAAATTCTTTCAACTTCAAGGCTTTCTAAGAAAATAGTTAATGTTTCGAAATTCCATACGAATAGTTTTTTTTTTACACGCTTGTAAACTAATATCTAAAATATGCAATCATTCGAGTTATTACTCGTATAGACAGACATACAACACAACATAAACACCCATATGTATGAGTCACACTTAATAAAAAGTACTCGTATACAAACAATATTTGTCCCACATTAAATATTTTTAAGACAAATCCATATTAATTGCCTACTAAGGGTTTTAATCACATTTTTTTTTAATAGTCTCTTCCAAGAGAATTAGAGTGTTATAAAAATAGCGTTTCAAGTTGTTTTGAAGGAATATTTTAAGTGAATGTTGTTGCTTTATATAAATATGAATCTAAAAGTTATAATTAACCCTTTCAGCAAAGAAGAATTTTGAATGAAACTCTTGTTGGATGAATGCAAAATTATGTTCAGAGACTTCAAAATTCCTAAAGTTTGGGTGTGAAAGGGTTAAATATACAATTTTATAGACTGACGCCAATTTTGATAATTTGTAAGCAAAAAAAAAAAAAATAGAATGACCTAAAATAATATTTCACATTAGGTATGGTTGTAGTTATTTATTGTTTGTTTAATTATGCGAACTATTTATCTTGACACTTTCAAAAAACATTGTCTTTACGTTGCTGTACTTAGATGTTTGTACATGTGTATAAAGTTGAATCCATTTTAATCGTTTATATTGAATGAACGACAACAATCGTTTCACCCAAAGACATATTGACCGTAATTTCTACGAAAAAAATATTAAAATAAAAACGATGATACACAGATAAGTACACGATAAGACTCATTTGTATAATAAGGATTTTTTTGTAAGCATTTTTTGTTTTTTTTTTCTTACAAAAATAATTATTTTTAGCGCTTTTACTTTGAAGAAGAAAAAAAATTAGAAAATGAAAAATTCCTCTTAAGTCCTTTTTGAAATTGTTTAATTGATGAATTGGTTGGTTAGATGGTAGTTTATAACAGATTTTATTTGTTTTATTTTTTTTTTTGTTAATATTTTGTCACTTTGTTTAAACGATTTTAATAATTATTATATTATTCATTTGTGTTTTTTTTATAGATTTTTTCTTTAAATTTTTTTTCTTAGGTTTCTTTTAAGTTTTATTAAAAATCGTACGCGTCTATAAAATCGTGTTAACCCACTAACGACGTATGCTCAACTAAAATGTAAAATCGTAAGACAAATACAACAATTCATTGTGTGGCTACTATTGGCAACGGCAACACGGCAATAACATACTTTTTTACTTACATATATCTTACGATCAAAAGGGCCAAGAACGTGGTCGACATTTGCCATGAGCTAATTTCAGCATTTTAATGCGGCCGGAATGTACATATGAGTAACAAAAAAATGCTAATGCAAAAAACTTTTTTGATGTGTAAACATCTATACGCGTAAATTTCTATTTCACAATACAATCACAAAAACAGCGTATGTTTTTGTGTCGGTGTGACTTATGATTGTATTGGTGAAAAAATTATGAAATTATGTTTGAAAGTTAAAACAAAATATGAAAAATGAAAAATAAAAAACTAAAAATTAAAAATGAAAAACGAAAAATAAAAAATGAAAACTGAAAACCGAAAAATGAAAAATAAAAAATGAAAACTGAAAAATAAAAAATGAAAAATAAAAAATGATAATTTAAAAATGAAAATTAAAAATGAAAAATTAAAAATGATAAACGAAAAATAAAAATGAAAAATGAAAACTGAAAAATAAAAAATGAAATATGAAAAATGAAAAACGAAAATTGAAAAATAAAAAATTAAAAATATAAAATGAAAAATAAAAAATGTTAAATAAAAAAAAAAAAATGAAAAACGAAATATTAAAAATGAAAACTAAAAAATAAAAAATTAAAAATAAAAAATGAAAAATTAAAAATTAAAAACGAAAAATAAAAAATAAAAAATTAAAAATTAAAATTTAAAAATTAAAAATTAAAAATTAAAAATTAAAAACTAAAAATTAAAAATTAAAAATTAAAAATTCAAAATTCAAAATTCAAAATTCAAAATTCAAAATTCAAAATTCAAAATTCAAAATTCAAAATTAAAAATTAAAAATTAAAACTTAAAACTTAAAAATTAAAAATTAAAAATTAAAAATTAAAAATTAAAAATTAAAAATTAAAAATTAAAAAATTAAAAATTAAAAATTAAAAATTAAAAATTAAAAATTAAAAATTAAAAATTAAAAATTAAAAATTAAAAATTAAAAATTTAAAATAAATTAAAAATTAAAATTAAATATTAAAAATTAAAAATTAAAAATTAAAAATTAAAATTAAAAATTAAAATTAAAAATTAAAAATTAAAAATTAAAATTAAAAATTAAAAATTAAAAATTAAAAATTAAAAAATTAAAAATTTAAAATTTAAAAATTAAAAATTTAAAATTAAAAATTAAAAATTAAAAATTAAAAATTAAAAAATTAAAAATAAAATTAAAAATTAAAAATTAAAAATTAAAAAATTAAAAATTAAAAATTAAAATTAAAAATTAAAAATTAAAAATTAAAAATTAAAAATTAAAAATTAAAAATTAAAAATTAAAAATTAAAAATTAAAAATTAAAAATTAAAAATTAAAAATTAAAAATTAAAAATTAAAAATTAAAAATTAAAAATTAAAAATTAAAAAGTAAAAATTAAAAATTAAAAATTAAAAATTAAAAATTAAAAATTAAAAATTAAAAATTAAAAAATTAAAAATTAAAAATTAAAAATTAAAAATTAAAAATTAAAAATTAAAAATTAAAAATTAAAAATTAAAAATTAAAATTAAAAATTAAAAATTAAAAATTAAAAATTAAAAATAAAATTAAAAATTAAAAATTAAAAATTAAAAATTAAAAATTAAAAATTAAAAATTAAAAATTAAAAATTAAAAATTAAAAATTAAAAATTAAAAATTAAAAATTAAAAATTAAAAATTAAAAATTAAAAATTAAAAATTAAAAATTAAAAATTAAAAATTAAGAATTAAAAATTAAAAATTAAAAATTAAAAATTAAAAATTAAAAATTAAAAATTAAAAATTAAAAATTAAAAATTAAAAATTAAAAATTAAAAATTAAAAATTAAAAATTAAAAATTAAAAATTAAAAATTAAAAATTAAAAATTAAAAATTAAAAATTAAAAATTAAAAATTAAAAATTAAAAATTAAAAATTAAAAATTAAAAATTAAAAATTAAAAATTAAAAAATAAAAATAAAAATTAAAAAATAAAACAAAAAATTAAAATTAAAAAATCAAGGATAAAAAATAAAAAATAAAAACTAAAAAATAAAAAATGAAAAATAAAATATTAAAAATGAAAAATAAAAAACGAAAAAATTAAAAATTAAAAATAAAAAATAAAATATGAAAAATAGAAAATAAAATATGAAAAATTAAAAAT
Source organism: Cordilura impudica (assembly GCA_963682025.1). Taxonomy (NCBI): domain Eukaryota; kingdom Metazoa; phylum Arthropoda; class Insecta; order Diptera; family Scathophagidae; genus Cordilura; species Cordilura impudica. The sequence continues at coordinate 32,142,292 of OY821520.1, forward strand.
AAAAAATGAAAAACGAAAAATGAAAAAATTAAAAATCAAGAATAAAAAACGAAAAATTAAAAATTTACCGGGTGAAATAATATTTATAATTATGTTCAATGTAATTTTGGTTTCTATGTAGTATGTAAATTAAACTCATTATTAAATGTGATAAATAATACTCATGTTACTGTAAGTTATTTTTATATGTTGTATATAGTGTAATTTAAAATTGTTTCAACGTGATGTTTTTTATAATTAAATAGAATTTCCTTAAAAAAGTCAACAAAGAATTGACGAAACGTCGGAAAGAAATGTAATTTAAATGCAGTTCTATTTACATTATAATCTTAGGCCGAATTAGCTTATTTTGAAAGAAATAATAATAAATATTTTTATATTAACAGAGCGCCTGCAGTTAATTGCTATAAGTGATACATAGATGTCGCTTTCTGTTTGATTGTAAAAAAGTGTCATAAAAAGATCTTTAATCACTAGATGTTTTTTTCTTAACTCGGAATAATTGAATTTATTACAACATAAAGTCTTGGTTAGAATCTACTGTGAGCATCGAAATAAAGTAAACAGCTCAGTTACTCATGTACGAAGTTTTATTAAGATGAAGTAATTAACACAAAATCAAAAATTAACATAAGGAAATATTTGGTGAACTCACGGAAGAAATATGAATGGGATTGATAATAAATAATTTTCTAAGAGCCCACAGGTATGTTAATCAATTTTAGGCAATTCACAATTCAACACAGGGCGATTTAAATGTACCCTTTTTTAGGAAGCCATCAATAATAAATGCAGATGCGAGACATTGTGAATTGGCTAAAATTTATTAGTATACATTTTGACTCTTATAAAATTATTTATTATAAATATTTTATTTTATTTAATTTAATATATTTTTAACACATATTATACATAAATTTTATCATTCAGCACTTCTCCTCCATATGAACTATAACTATGGCAAATTTCGCACTCCTCCGTGCGCGCAATTTGCTTAAAAAGTATATATTCTTTTATTGCGCAAAATCATTTTAGATCTCTTCATCATTTTTAGATCTTTTTTTAACTTTGTATAACTTATTTAATAAAAACAACAAAACTATATAAAAATATCCAATTTTTGTAAAAACCAGGTATCTTCACTTAATTAAGAATAAATTCAATATTTACCCATAACTTTTCTTGATGTATGGCTCATTGTTTTTGCAGTGTATGTGACTTTATGATTTAGTAATAAAAAATTTCATGTTTTATCATTTTTAATTTTTTATTAATTAAAAAAATAAAAATATTTCAATAAAAATATTTTTTAATTAAAAAAAAAATAATATTTTGACGTGTAAAAATCTACACGTTCATAACATAAAAACATAAAAATTAAAAAATTAAAAACAAAAAACGAAATATTAAAAATTAAGAATAAAAACTTAAAAATAAAAAATAAAAATTAAAAACGAAAAATAAAAAATGAAAAATATAAAAATTAAAAATTGAAAATTAAAAATGAAAAATGAAATGTGAGAATTGATAAATAAGAAATGAAAAACAAAAAATTAAAATTAACCAGTTGAAATAATAAATATTTTTATATTAGCAGAGCGCCTGCAGTTAATTGCTATAAGTGATACATAGATGACTCTTTCCGTTTGATTTTTAAAAACGGGCCATAAAAAATCTTTAATTACTAGATGTTTACATCTAGATAATTTTTTTATAACAAAACTGGTCAAGTTGTTCTCAAGTTATGATAAAATCCTCTTAAAAACTCTAGATTTCAGAAAAAATTAAAAAAAAACTTGTCCATAAAATTTGAAATTTCGACTGTTCGACTTGTTGTTAGAGGACCATAATCAACAAAAAAAAAATATAGTGTTTATTAGGTGTCATAATATATGTATTTTCGTTTCGTTGTACAGTGCTATTAAATTAAAAGTAAGTATTTTCTAAGTTCAAGCCTCAATATATCGATATTATGACCGTTAGATAAGTCCACGAAATACGTTTCAATTGAAAGGGAACATGAAATTTCATATGTTGTTAAAATTTTATGTTCACGAAGGCGGTCCCAAAACGACCGCACCTGACAATGAAAACACTACAAATTTGGGGAAATTTTCTTTATTTCTCAACATAATATCCTTTTGGCTCGATACTCTTTTCCCAGCGATATTTAATAGCTTCGATACCCTGTTTATGTAAGAACTGGCCAGCTCCTTCAAATAGCCATCTCCACATCTTCATTGTTGGCAAATTTTTTTTACCACTGAGCCATTTTTCAAGTTTGGAAACAGAAAATAATCCGAGGGAGCTAAATCTGGCGAATGGTGTACCTGATGAAGCAATTTGAACTTTGATTCATTTATTTTGGCCATCGCAATACTACATGTCTGCACTGGGGGCATTGTCTTGATGAAACAACACTTTCTTTTTCGCCAAATGGGACCTTTTTCCCTTAATTTCATCACTTAAACGCTGCAATAAGTTAACATAATACTCGCAGTTGTTTTGTTTTCGTTTCTGAAGATAATCAATAAAAATAATGCCACAGCATCCCAAAAAACAGACGCCATAATCTTGGCTTTTTCGCCTTCTTTGAACACAATTCTTCTATTTTTCCTTTGTCCATGTGTGAAGTAGGAGACCCGTGTTTTATTCATGGTTACGAGTCGACGTAAAGACTCGGCTTTATTGGGGTGTAACATCGCCAAGCACTCTATTGAAACGTCTTCACGACGCTGCTTTCGTTCGCGATACCCATCTTGAGGACAGCTTTCTCATCACTGATTTTCGGTAACTATGGGAGGTATAGCACTTTTTTTGGAATGCCTATCAATTCAGCTAGCTCACACACCTGATCAGCTGACGAACATCCAATACTATTTTGAAGATTTTCTTAATGTTTCTGGCGAGATCACCTCAATTATTCGACCACTACGGTGTTCGTACAGCCTCGCTTAAACGCCGTCAACTAATATTTTATAGTCGTAAAGGAAAGAGCAAACTTCCCCAAAGTAGAGTCTAGCTCAGCTATAATATTGGTTAGGCTGAAATCGTTCAAATAAAGTATTGAATTACATTACGGTGACCAATGTTTTCCATGTTTACAAATTCAGGTCGTTTATTTTTGATGACTCCAAAAAATTGTAAATAACAAGGCGGCTTGAAACTTAAAACATATGTTTATGAGGTTGCCACTTTTCACCAAAGTAATTTTGTTTTAACTCATGTCGCCATCTATACGTCAGTTCAGGTTATTCTGGAAGTTATCTCGTACAAAATGAGTTTCCTTTAAGAAATGATATAATATTAAAAAAAAATTTTATATTCCCTCATAATATCGTAACTGAACAGTAGTTTACACGACAATAGATTCAAAACAAACATTAAACAAGTTAAATATTTTCGAAATAATGTGAAAAAATATTTAAAATGAAATTTTTTTTTTAAATGCACTCAAAATATGAAACCCGGATTTATATTTTTAATTTTATTTATTAATATTTTTATTATATTTATAAACACAAGAAATCGCCTAGCCTATTAATATTATAGATTATTAATTTAAATAATTTTTTTTTATTTCCTATAAGAAAATCTTGAATACAATTGCTACACAAATTCCGCTTTTATATTTAGAGCTTTTATCGTTTGTTAACCATCTAGCTTGAATTTTAAATGTAGGGTATTTTCACGAAATTGAGAGAAATCAAAAATTTTAAAGCGCATGAGTATATTTGTATGTATAAAAAAAACTTTTACATTCAATAAATAATGCTCTTAATATAAAATTTATGTTAATTCAATAACAAAAGAAAAACAACTAATGATTTTAATTTGCTTCAAAATTAAAAACAAAAACCTAAGAGCAAATTTTTATAAATTTTTTTAAATTTATGAAAACTTGTAATATTTTCGATTGCAACAATCTACAAGTAATTAAATTTCAATTAATAATAAATAAATAATTCACTTCAAAAAAATTTTAATTGTTTTATCATTGCATTGAAAAATTAAAGCAAACATTAAAAATCACTGACACTGAACAACGCCATTATGAATATACAATTGCCGAACCCTTCCACTATTTTCAGATACACACAGCAATGTTTTTGTTTTAATGCTTAATTAAAATGTTTTCTTCCTAGAAAATTGTTGAAAGAAAGAGTTTAAAACAAAACAAAATTAAAATATTAAAATAATAGACAACAGCCATAGAAACAAATAAAACACAAAATTGATTCACTCATACTCAGACCCTTGAAAGGTAAATATATTTCTTTAAAAAGTATAAATAGAAAAAAAAAATAGTTAAATTCTTTAAAAGGTATGAATATAAAAAAAAAAGAAATAAATATTTGTTTCAAGTGTGTGAAGTTAGCCCCCCATTTTTGGAAATACAATTTTTTGAAGATTGTTCTGAATTGTTCTAGGATTGTTCTACAATGTTCCAAAACGATGAGTTTCTAAAATGTAATTTGTACCGGTAAATCAAAAAAAAAAAAAAAAACGATTTTAAGCTTTGCCCCCCCACTTTTGAAAAAAAAAAATTTCGCACACTTATTTATTTCTATACAAAAAAAAAAAAACTCAAGTAAGAATTTAAAAATTAAATTAAAGTCTCTACAAGGGTATTTATCGTATATGCCGAAATTCGGAAATTAAAAAAAATTACATACACTGAGTGACAATACAATGGAAACTTTTACAAAATTCCGAATTTTCCAATTTTGTTTTTTAATAATTTCGCTTTAAATCCTAAAATTAAGTGTTTTTTTGTGGAACCATTCTTCGAAAGATAACACATTAGTTACAAAAAAATGATTAAAAAAAGATAGATAGACCGAAAAAAGTATGTTTTTTATAAACATATATGGTATGAAAGAAAATGTATTAAATCTTAATCGTTATTTAAATATTTATAGCTTCTGACGTTTTCTTTCATTTTTTCTTTAAATCTTAACTTTTAATCCTATAATTTATTATCAAAAAATAATGGCAAAAACAAAGTTTTGTGAAGCGTTAAAAACTAGAAAAATAGATGATTTTACTGCTGGTATTAAGCAAAAGAAAATTTGTGAGAAAAATTCTATGAATAAGTTCATAATTTCAAAAATGATCAAGAAATATCGTGAAAGAGGAACGTCGCACAGTGAGTGTTAAAAAATCGGCAAGAAAATAAAAATTTTTTGGTGTTTTTTTTTTTATTTTATTGAAATTAATGTCAAAAACTTTGAATTTTTCAAATCTGGCCCTGGTTTGCGAAGATATTCGATTTCAAAGTCAGTTAAGTTTATTAAAAATTAAAAAAAAAAAACAATTTTGTTGAAAAAATTTTCATCTTCAATGACACACTCCGACCAATCGGTTTTAAATATTTGATTAAAATGTTTTTTTATTTGAAAGATACATTTATTTTTTTGTAATATATATGTAAGTTAAGTTACTAATTTGAGTTGGTTTAGCTTTTCAAATTTAGCTTATAAAAAAACCTTTTTTTACATAATTTTCAAATTTTACCTAAGCTTTTAACTATTGTGCGGTTCCGTGCGGTCTTAGCCCTTACCATGAAAATTTGCTCTAATATATCATCCATGTTCACTAAAATATTCAGCTGCAAACTCGCGCAAACTTGGATGTTAGAGTGCATCAAACTAAATTTTTCATAATATTTTGAATTTAAAATTGGTTAAAAATATACCGTAAACTAAAAAAAAAATATGTGAGTCCGATCGCAGGCAAGATGTATAAACATCTAGTAATTAAAGATTTTTTTTGCGTCATTTTTTAAAATCAAACAGAAAGCGTCATCCATGTATCACTTATAGCAAAAACTGTTTCAGCTAATTCAACAACCCTTTGCTGTAAAACGTTAAAAATATCCCAATATAAACGTATTTAAGTGATACATAGATGACGCTTTTAAAAAAGTGGCATAAAAAAACAATGTTATATCATAATTTTTTCACCAATACAATCATAAGTCACACAGCGTTATGTGTCAGCTCTCATCTATTACGTGTTACACTGTTTTTGTGATTGTATTGTGAAATAGGAATTTACGCCCCGCGCGTATAGATGTTTACACATCAAAATATTCTTTATTTTTAATCAGAATGCTTTGTTAAAGTTGTAAACGTAAAAAAAGTTTTATGTTTTATAAAGAAATAAAGTATAAATTTAATTTTAGTATATTTAAATTCTAATATTTCTATTACTTTTTTTAGCTTTAAACAAAAGCCTTCATTAATTTTTGTTAATATACATTAAATACTTTCCTACAATGAGTAAATTTAATATATTAGTAAAAGATCTTTGTGAAGAATGTTTCCAAATACACTCTGAGGTTAATGGAAGACTGAAAAAAGCAATCAAAAAACCCGAAGAAATCTGTAGTGAATTCACAACTTCAGAAGCTCTTGCACTATATATTGACCTGGACTTGTCATATTGTCATATCGACAGTACAAAATGTTGCGTTCGGCTTTTTTAAAAAAAAATTACAGAGGATTAACGTCTCTCGAAAATCTTACCGAAGAAAAAAATGCTTGCGTTCCAAAAGATATGGCAGTTGATGATACTTCTGCCAGTTTGCCATTGCAATCTTCCTTGGACCATACCGCCATGCGAATTGTGGAAACCTTGGATTTTGATACTCAAGATAACTATTATTCTTCCAGCATGGTTCTTTGTACCAAATGGGGTTGTGGTGGCTCATCTGGTCAGAGTCAATACATACAAAAAATTGGTAAGTATAACCTAAATCAGTTTCATATCTACATATACTTCGGTTTATAGATGAGCACCACTGTGATTCAAATATGTTTATAATATCAATGGTCCCTCTTCAATTAACTGAAGAAGTTACAAGTACATCAAATGAGCATGGAAATTATGTTGAACTTTGGATAAATCAACGACCTATTGAATTTTCGTATTCGGAGGAAACCAAGGAACTTATTGTGGAAAAGTATAATTTTATATCACAAAAAAACAAGGTTCGGAAATTTAAATTCGGCACAATTTCAAATTTACAGTGGTAGATGGAAAAGTTGCACAAGCTATATCAGGTAAAAAAATGTATTTTTGCTAAATTTACAACTGTTACATTTTCTGTTTCCGGTTTTATGCACAGGAAACAAATCATCCACATCGTGCATTGTCTGTCGTGCTAAACAAAGTGATTTTAGCAAAAATATTGAAACACCAGAACATAATGAAATTGAGACAATATACGAGTCAGGATTATCACCACTGCATGCACGTATTCGATTTATGGAGCATTGCTTAAAGATTGCGTATGACTTAGAATTTCAAAAATATAAGGAAAATACACCAGATTTTGAGAAAAAAAAAAACGTTTAAAGAGAAGCAGAAAATAACAACCCAACTAAGAGCTGACGAAAAAAAAAGAATACAGGAGAAGTTCAGAGAAATTACTGGTTTGAAACACTAATGATGGTAACACTGCCAGAAGATTTCTGGATAACATTGATGATACAGCATCTATAAAAAAAATTGATAAAAGTCTATTGTATAACTTTAAAAAGTTGCTGACTGCTATAAATTCACATAATGTAATTGATTCTGAAAAGTTTGGTAAATTCGCTTTGGAGACACTTAAACTTTATAACAGTTTATATGGAAGCTGGAGAAAATTATCCCCAACTGTGCATAAGGTACTATGCCATGGTGAGAATATTATAATATATCACATCTTTCCTATTGGCGAAATGTCAGAAGAGGCTCAAGAAGCGAAAAACAAAGAATATAAAGAATTTAGACTTAGACATACAAGAAAGTGCAGCAGAAAAGATCAAACCTGGATTTAATGAAAATGTTACAGCTCTCTTCGGATCCTTTAATCACATCACTAAGATATCATGTGAAACACAATGTTGAAAAAGAAATGCTACAAGATCTTGAGGATCTTGTAATTTAAAGAAAAAAGAAATTTAATACATTTTAAGTATATTTTCATGTTGTTTTTTTTATTTCAATGCCTCAGGTAAAACAAGTAAGAAAATTATAGTCCATCTAGCCCGACTATACGATATCCTATACCATGGTTTAGAGACCCTATCTCTTCGGTCCAACTAATTGGATATAGCAAATAAGCATAAACCAAATTTGAGTGGCATTTTTATTAATTTTTTTCGCTGCAGATATGAAAAAGTTCATATCGGATACTATATTTATATGGGGACTAGGTCGAAAAATGGACCGATCCTGACCATATTTGGTAAAGTCACTTATACTTTGAAAAAAGATATACAAACCAAATTTGAGAAAAATCTGTGCAACATTTTTGTTTTTTGATAGATTTAAGTGAAGATGGGGAAGCAGCTCTGTATGGGGCCTATGACTAAGAATTTTCTTATAGGGATTATTTTTGAACTACTGATTAATGGATGTAATAAACACATACAAACCCAATTTGACTGAGATCTATTTGATAATTTGGAACTTATGGCAATTTATGTCGATTTCATAAGGGGCATTTGTATGGGGACTAGGTCTGAACATGGACCGATCCTCACCAATTTCAATAGCGCTCATCCCATGGCCGATGAAAGCTTATATACAAAATTTCATCAAAACATATTCATATTTGCGACCTGTAGTTTGATTACAATGTTTACATGGACACACAGACGGACGGACGGACATTGCTATTTCGACTCAAACAGTGATTCTGAGTCGATCGGTATAATTAAAGAAGGGTCTAGGACGAATATTTTTGGTTGTTACAAACCACATAGTGGTATGGGGTATAAATATACATATATTTAAGGATGTTTTTTTAATGAACTCTAATTAACCCGAATCCCCCCAGAAGTATATTTTGAGTTTTTTTCGTTTCTATTTTAGTCGAAACGGACAAAAATTATTTTTTATGCAAATCGGAGGTGTTACCGTATGGTAGCTATGTAATATATTTAAAAAAAAATTCACAATGGGTCGTTTTGACCCCATGAGCATACAAGGGTTAAATTGTCCCAAAATCGACAGGTAATTTAATAGACAATAACGCAAAAAAACCGCGAGAAAAAATTTTAAACCGTTCAATAATTATCGATTTTTGATCACACACACCCCTAAAAAAGGGTCCTGTGCGTCGGCAGAGACATCATAATTCAATAGCAAGAGTTTAAAAAATTTCAAAAATGCTTAGAGAAAGGTCCAAGTCTAGTTGTATAAAGAAAATAAGCATTAAACAAATTTGATTGGCACAATGCCAATAATTTTTTGCCTGCTGATATGAAGTTGATATCTCATGCTATATTTACCCCTTTCAGACCTGAGTAGTAAAACGATTGTAGTAGTCATTGTTAAACCATCAATATAAAAATTCTTTTTAGCTAAGTGTACTTTAATTTTTTTTATTCTCTTTTGTGTATAGAGCACGCAAAGGAACTCACAATCACTGAATACCGGTAAAAAAAAAAATCAGAAAAAATGTATTTATTTATATTTTAAGCACCTTAAACCAGATCTCACAATCGATACAGCTAGGTCTCAAAGGGTTACATGGGGACTAGGTCGAAAAATTAACCGATTTTGATCATATTTGGTAAAGTCACTTATTTTTCGCAAAAATATATAAAAACCATATTAGAGAAAAATCTGTTCAATATTTTTGTTTTTTTGATAGATTTAAGTGAAGATCGGGAAGCGTCTTTATACGAGGGCTATCACTAAGACATCTCCAGCAGGGTTTATTTGTGAACTACTGATTAATGAGTGTAATAAACATAAACAAACCAAATTTGACCAAGACCTATATGATAATTTGGGTCTTATGGCAATCTAAGTCGATCTCATATGGATCATTTGTATGGGGAGTAGGTCTAAACATGCACCGATTTTTACCAATTTCAATAGTGTACATCCTATGGCTGAAAAAAGTTTTCGCATCAAATTTCTCCAATATATATTTATATTTGCGACATGTAGTTTGATTATAAGGTTTACATGGATATACAGACGGACGGACATCGCAAAATCGACTAAGAAAGTGATTCTGAATGCATCGATATAAACAAAAGGTACTTATAAACATCAGTACATAGTCATTATATCCTGACCCCATAGTGGTATCTATATATTAATACGTGAAGGTGAATTTTTAGTTCCCTTTTTAAGCAACATGCGGGCAAGGAGGAGTGTGAAAATTGGCATAGTTATAGTTCATATGGAGGAGAAGCGGAGAATGATAAAATTTATGTTTAATCTATCTTAAAAATATATTAAATTAAATAAAATAAGATTTATAATAATTCGTTACGCCCTGTTAATGCAAATGATTTAAATTATATATCAGACGCTCTGTGTTTAATTGTGAATTGCTAAAATTGATTAACATACCTTTAGGCTTATTTAAATATTCATAATTTATATACATATATATATAGGTTAAAAAACTTTGGAAGACAAAAATTTAATGAAAAAATAATATTTCCTAGAATTTGCACTCGAATTTCAGTGCTGGGCTATACTAGTAGGGTATAAATATGTTTTCCGACAAGCAATTGAGGCTGATCATAGTTGTTATCGTCCTGTGAAGAAACTGCTGGTATTATAGGATAATCGTCTGATACCAGTTAATCGAAAAATACGGACATGAAATTACAAAAGCAAGATAGATCGCATAGAGGCAGCAGTTAATTTAGAGTGCCGAAAAAATTCAATGGATATCATCAGCAATATAATTGAATACATGCCTCGGTGATATGAAGCAATACTAAAAAATAATTGATACCCCATTATTGAAACCAAGACTAGAAGGAAAGTTTTCAATAACTGTATAGTAAAGGTTTCCAATGTTTTGACAACATTATAAAACTTATTACTTTTATGTTAATATTTTTTCTTTTATAAATTAAGAAAAAATACAAACTTTTAAAAAAGAGTTTCCAATTTTAGGATAAAATTTTATGGTATTGACCGTTGAAGTCGTCAAAAATATATTTTGTTAAAAGTTTCCATTGTATTGTCACTCACTGTGTTTGCTCAAAAAAAAAAAAAAAAAAAATAAAAAAACTTTAAGTTTTACTTGTAAAAATAAAAAGCAAAAAATAAATTTTCATTACTTGTATTGTAAAACTTATAACTCCTACGGTCGCTGCTCTTCTTCTTTGTTAGTTTTATAGTCAATTGAACTCTTATAAGATAAATTTAAAAAAAAAAAATTAAAATATTTTGTGGATCGAATAGATTAAGAACGTTTCGACTTAAGAATGATATTGTCGCAGTAGATTATAATTTGATGCACCATGGCTACCTAAGTACAAATATGGTCCAAATTTAAAATTCTATGGAGAATTTTTTTTTTTAAATTTTTAAATAAAATTAAAATTTTTTTTTTGACGTTTCTCCACATAACTAATGATAACTTCAAAAGGGTGAGTCCGATGATATTAAAATAAATTTAGAAAAATTCAGACTTAATCCGTCTATATATTTAGTTTCAATCGGCTCAGTAGTTTCGGAGTTACAATATATAATTGAAGCAAAAAATATATTTTTTACGTGAAAATATCAAATTTTTTTGTTTTAAAAAAATCATAAAAAATCTAAACTGCAAAAATTGTTCTGATTTATTGAGATATCGATCGTGAAAATCGACTGGTGCTTTTCGAATTTATTCACAATTAAGTGAATTAGCTCATTTTCACAAAATTTTTGTTTTTTGTTTGATATACATAAAAATGAGCTGTTAATGTTCTTCTTTCGGAAGATTGAATTTTAAAAACACTTTATATTTTACTATATTTTACTTTATATTTTATTATTTAAATTTATTATATTATATAAGATTTATTATTAAAAGATTTATAATTATAAACTACAAACTCTGGAATTTTTATTTTATACGATTTTCTATTATTGTTGAATGACGAAGTGTTACTCTGAATACTCCAGCAAAAATCAGCCGTCATGTGTGCATCCCAGTGACCCTGGTATCGTTCCTCCATTGTTCGCATATCTTGGTGAAATCGTTCGCCCGGTTCCTCGCTCAAGTCTCCTAGGTTTTCAGGAAAACGATTTAAGTGACTGTGTAGGTAATGTACTTTGATGCTCATGTTGCATCCAAGTCGATGGAAGTGAGATAACATCTCTTCAACGTGCGCAACGTAATCATCACCCTTGTTATTTCCTAAGAAATATTAAATAACCCATACAAACGAATCCCATGCATTCTTCTCAATTTCTGACATTGAACTGCCAAAATCAGTATCGTTCACCAATTTGCGAATTTGTGGGCCGTCAAATATGCCTGCTTTTAGCTTTTCCATACTCAGATTTGGAAACTTCCTTGAAATATACTGGAAACATTCACCATCTTTGTTAAGTGCTTTAACATATTGTTTCATCAGACCAAGTTTAATGTGAAGAGGGGGTAATATGATGCGATATCGGGGCACTAGAGCCACATTTATAACATTTGGCATACCTGGAACCAGTGTTTCCCTAGAAGGCCATTGTTTTCTCTTCCAATGTTCTGATTTAGCTCTGCTGTCCCATAAACATATAAAACAAGGATATTTGGTAAAGCCGCTTTATTGACCTAAGAGAAAATTTACCATCTTAAGATCAACACAAATTACCCACTTATGTTCATCATACTTAATCTTCTTCATGACCAATGCAATTACAGAGTATTCTTCTTTTACTTTGGTTGAATGTGCGATCGGCAAGGAGTGAAATTTATTTCCGTTATGCAAAAGGACACAATTCAAGCTGCGTTTTGATGAGTCGATAAATAAACGCCATTCGTTTGAATCGTATTTCTGTAAGCCCATGACAGTCATCAAACCAGAAATATCAATACACAAATTCATCCTCTTCAGCAAAATAATTAAGTAAGGCTTTTTCTCGAGTACGGTAATACGAAACTCTAGTTTCTTCAGTTATGAGACCTGTTTCTTTCATCCGGGACGCAAGTAATTCAGAAGATCTTTTCGACAATCCAAGGTCTCTAATTACATCATTAAGTTGGTCTTAATTCCATGGTCTCGGCAAAAAATGTTTGTGTGGGATGAACTCGCCATTTTCAGATGTAGATGGTAGTGATGGATCTGAAATATCTGATTGGTAACAGATACTTGAGGTTGAGTGTCCTGGTGATGATGAATGCACTTGACTACAGCTTGCACCCTGATCTTTAGCATATGCAACTTCTTCTTATTTTTTTTAAGTTCCGAGAATCATAAAAATGTCATAAACGTTTTTTCCAAATAACATGTAAAGGGGGTTTGCCAAAATCCGTATCGTAAAATGCACCTACTTTCTATATTCTGCATTTTTATTATACCATTTTCTATAGAATATCGACGAAGAGTTTTTAAATTCATTCAATAACAAAATATTATTTGGTCATTATTATGTAAACCAAAGAAATAATGACAGTGCTTGTAAAATGCGACACCTTCAATTAATTGTGAATAAAAAATTTTTTGTGAAAATGAGCGAATTCACTTAATTGTGAATAAGTTCGAAAAGAACCAATCGATTTTCAAGATCGATATCTCATTTTGTTCCTATTACATGTGGCTTTGCGAAAAAGCAATAAATCATAACACTTTTTGCAGTATTCGATTTTTTATGATTTTTTTTAAAACAAAAAATTTGATATTTTCACGTAAAAAATATATTTTTTGCTTCAATTATTTATTATAACTCCGAAACTACTGAGCCGATGGAAACTAAATATATAGACAGATTATACGTTATGTAAGTCTGAATTTTTTTAAATTTATTTTAATATTATCGGACAAACCCTTTTGAAGTTATCATTAGTTATGTGGAGAAACGTCTAAAAAAAATTTTAGTTTTACTTAAAAATTTAAAAAAAAAAAACCTCCATAGAATTTAAAATTTGGACCATTTTTGTACTTAGGTAGCCAAGTGATTTTTGTTCGGCATTTTTGCTGTTGACCTGTGTTATGTATCTTTGTAGAGAACTTCCATACAAAATGTGGCTATTGTAAACATAACCTAAAAAATTGCAACGATGTACTTATAAATCTTTATTTGGAAAAAAATTATTATTTAAAATTTATAAATTTTTATATTAAATTAATTTGTTAAATTTTTTGTTTCAAGTGGTCTAAAAATCTGAAATTTAAAATTTAAAAACAAACATTTCTTCTAAAAGGAATTACATTCGTTATTTGAAAAAAAAAAAAAATATTTAAAATTTATAAATTTTTATATTAAATTAATTTGGTAAATTTTTTATTTCAAGTGGTCTAAAAATCCGAAATTTAATATCGAAAAACAAATATTTCTTCAAAAAGGAATTACATTCGTTATTTGAAAAAAAAATTATTATTTAAAATTTATAAATTTTTACATTAAATTAATTTGTTAAATTTTTTATTTCAAGTGGTGTAAAAATCCGAAATTTAAAATTTAAAAACCAATATTTCTTCAAAAAGGAATTACATTTCTTATTTGAAAAAAAAATTTTATTTAAAATTTATAAATCCTTATTTTAAATTAATTTGTTAAATTTTTTATTTCAAGTGGTCTAAAAATCTGAAATTTAAAATCTAAACACAAATATTTCTTCAAAATGGAATTAAATTCCTTATTTGAAAAAAAAAATTTAAATTTATAAATTTTTATATTAAATTAATTTGGTAAATTTTTTATTTCAAGTGGTCTAAAAATCCGAAATTTAAAATTTAAAAACAAATATTTCTTCAAAAAGGAATTACATTCCTTATTTGAAAAAAAATTATTATTTAAAATTTATAAATTTTTATACTAAGATAATTTGTTAAATTTTTTATTTCAAGTGGTCTAAAAATTCGAAATTTAAAATCTAAAAACAAATATTTCTTCAAAAAGGAATTGCATTCTTAAGACTCTGCCTTGAACTATATCTAATTATTTGACACATGTTCATTAATGCATCACTTTACCGTTGCAAACAACAAACCATACACTCACAATATCACACACAGTATGTCACATATACTTGGGACTCCTATGCACACATCCGGAATTAAGTATTTTAAAATTTTGTTTTCAATTTTCCTTCATTATCTATTTTGTTTTGCCTTAACGTCTTTCATATTGACATAATGCCATGATTTTGCGCAGTTTAAATACCAGATTATGATAATAACAAAAACAGCTGACTTTTTGTTTAAACCAAAACAAAAAGCATATGATGCAAACAAAGAGAAACAGAGGCAATAGAGAGCAAAGAGATTTCGAAGGTAAACATATTTGTTTTGAAATATAAGAGAGTAAAACAAAAAAAAAAGCAAAAGAGAGAGAGTATATTATGTGTATTATGTATAAGAGATTTAGTAGATTTATTGCTAAACTTTTGTTAGTGATGTGTGTGTGTTTAAAAATTTAGTAAAGCAATATCTCATCATTGGCAATAAACTTTTTAGTTGTATTTGTTTATTTATATTATAGAAAAACGCTTTGTGTTCAACACGTGGATGGATCTAAGTATATGTTTCCAATAAATTTCTGAATTTAAGTACTATGTAATATTTTCAGGGTTCCAGCTAAATTTCTGTTTTCAAGGAGTGGTAATGCAACAATATAGCTTTGTTTTTTTTTTTTTTTTTTGTTTATAAAGAGTCATTTTAGTTGGACTTAGCCATTAATATAAAAAAGGGCTTAATGATGCTTTAGCTGGAGTAAATGGATTGCAAGCGCTATATAATCAATATGCAAGTAGTATTCTATCATTATTGTGATTAACTGCATATGGCAATAACGACAATAGAAAACCACAACAAATAGAGCGAAAAATTTGTCATACACAAAAATTATTTGTATATATTGATTGTTACTAAACGAACATTAAAATGAATAATAATCGTCGTTAATGCAATTCGAGGAAAAAATATGGCTACTTAATGCAAGCATACTTTAAAACTTCAGCCCATAACAGGAAATAACTATATTTTTACAACGTTGTGCTTTTTTTATTTTTTTGTTTCAATAATTATTATTTGTATAGATTTTTTACATAACTATTTAAACAGTTATTGTCAAAATTGAACCTGCACACCCACACAAAGAAAAGGTGCAGTGAATTATGAAAAATGGGAAGAGTTAGAAACGTAATCAGGGGAGTCTTGCTAATGTAAGCCATAACAAATGGATGCAATAAACAGTATATGAAGAAAAACAAATAAGAGTGTTATATTCGGCTGTGCTGAATTTTTGATACCCTCCACCTGTGTTCTAAACACAGTATAATAGCAAAGGTTGTCAACACTAAGCTATAAAAAAGGCTAGATTTCATATTATGATTTCTAGAATTTTTACATTGATGTTTAAAATAAGTAAGAAATTAACAAAAAAAATTAGTATTTAATACTTAAAGCATTTTTTTAATGCCATGAGCATATGTGGACATGAGGGTGGCCTTTCATTATATGGAGGGGAAAAAGTGTTCGAATTTAAAGTCTCACCCTCTAGATATATGCGAATAGCAAAAAAACTGAGAGATACAAAGTTTTGGGTCAATTAAAAAAAAAAATTAGAGGTGCTTCAACGCATCTGAAAATTTCAAGTGTGTTTATATAGGGAAAATATGACTTCTTTTTAGATTTTACAAAAATTTCGTTCTATAGTTTAATGCTTTCGACAAGTTGTTATATAAATCGTTTTCAGTGCTAAATTATCTCTTCGAAAAGCTAGATAACTTCAAAATCGAATAAAAACTCGCCAAGAAATAACACATGCCCCAGACCACATTTGTGCCAAAAAAAACTAGGTCGTGAAATTTGACGGTAAATTTTTCAACTTCAAGAAATGAATTAAAGCCATAATTTTTTTCGCTATGCCTCTATACCTATGAGTAATCAGACATGAAGTATTGTTTTATTACCGCGTTTTTAACCTTTTGCGCAATAAGACCAAAGATGAAAAAATTTATTGAAAAAATTTTGAAAACTCCTTTTATAAGCTTTAAAAAATTTTCTTAAACAAAATTTCAAAAAATGGATCTGGCAATTTAATGTTTTGTTAAATATATGTTAGAGATTAACTATGTGAATTTTTAAGTAAATTCCTCTGGCAAAATCTTTTTTACAAAGAATTTTTTTTGCGGATTTCGAGAAAAATTAGTTTTTTGTGAAATTTTCAGTAAACGTACTCTTTCTAAATAGTTTGTATCAAAAATTTATTAGTTTTCTATTTTCAAATGTTATATTTTATAATGATAGCCTAGGGTTTGTGAAAAAAAATAATATGACCCCATTAACCCCTTTGGACTTGGGGTCGCAAATGACCCCAAGCTAATGAACGACAATTCAAAACAAGTAAGAAAATTATAGTCGGTCTAGACCGACTATACGATACCCTATACCATGCGTTTAGAAACCCTTTCTCTTAGGCCCAACTAACTGGACATAGAAAATAAGCAAAAACCAAATTTGAGTGGGATTTTTATTAATTTTTTTTGGCTGCACATATGAAAAAGTTCATATCGGATGCTATATCTATATATACAAACCATATCTGAGAAGAATCAGTGCAATATTTTTGTTTTTTAATAGATTTAAGTGAAGATCGGGAAGCAGCCCTATATGGGGCCAAAGGGATCATTTTTGGATTACTCATCAATGGACGTAATGAACGCATACAAAACCCAATTTGAGTAAGATCTATATGACAATTTGGATCTTATGGCAATTTATGTCGATTTCATAGGGGTAATTTGTATGGGGGCTAGGTCTGAAAATGGACCGATTCTCACCAATTTCAATACCGTTCATCCCATGGCCGATAAAAGCTTATATACCAAATTTGATCAAAATATATTCATATTTGCGACCTGCAGTTTGATTACAAGGTTTACATGGACACACAGACGGACGGACGGACGGACGGACGGACAATGTTAAATCAACTCAAAAAGTGATTCTGATTCGATCGGTATAATTAAAGATGGGTCTAGGTCAAATATTTTTGGTTGTTACAAACAGCAGCACAAAGTCATTATACCCAAACCACATAGTGGTATAGGGTATAATTAAGCAGTATTTGCAAAATATCTGAATTTTTTGACTTAATCGTCCTATACTAGCTTGGGGTCATTTGTGGCGCCAAATCCAAATGGGATAATGACGTCACATTATAAAATCATAATCATCAAATCATAAAAATCGGTAAAATATAGCAGAATTTTATTTCCCAACCCATAGTAAGGGTTTCATTTAGTTTACTAGAACTAAATATCCCAAAATTCATAGTTTGGCATCGGCAAGGAATGGGTTAACGTTGTTCGATTTATTCCAAATTTAGCGTTGAAGACTTGCACATTTTGTTATTATATTTTAAGCTTCACATCTATTAATTCAATAGTGCTAACAAAATATTTGAATTTTTTGAATAAATTTTCTTTTATTAGCTTTGGGTCATATGTGACCCCAAGTCCAAAAGGGATAATGGGGTCATATAATTTTTTCCGAAACTTTAGGCGATTAATATAAAATATAACATTTAAAAGTAGAAAAGTGATAAATTTTTGATACAAACTATTTAGAAATAGTACATTTACTAAATATTTCACAAAAAACTCATTTCTCTCGAAATCCGCAAATAAAAATTGCTTGTAAAAAAAATTCTGGTAGAGGAATTTACTTAAAAATTCACACAGTTAATCTCTAACATATATTTAGTAAAATTTTAAAGTGCCAGATCGATTTTTTTTTTTATTTTGTTGAAGAAAATTTTTTAAAACTTAAAAAGGAGTTTTCAAAATTTTATAAAAAAAAAATTTCCAAATTTGGTCTCATTGCGCAAATGGTTATAAACGTGGTAATAAAACAATACTTCATATCTGAGTACTAATAGGTATAGAGACCTAAACAAAAATTATGGCTTTAATCAATTTGTTAAAAAATGTTCATCACATTTCACGACCTAGAGTTTTTTTTGGCACAAAAGTGGTCTGGGGCATTTGTCATTTCTTGGCAAGTTTTTATTCGATTTTAAAGTTATATAGCTTTTTGGAAAGATAATTTAGTACTGATATCGTCTCATATAACAATTTGTAGAAAGTATGAAACTGTAGAACGAAATTTTCTTAAAATCTGAAAAAAAAAAAAACTAAAATTTTTCCCCCATATAAACACACTTGACATTTTCAGTAGCGTTGAGGCACCTCTAATTTTTTTGTATTTCTCAGCTTTGTTGCTATTCGCATATTTCTAGGGGGTGAGTTTGAACACTTTTTTGTTAAGGGCCAACCTAGTGGACATACAGTCTGTCAAGAAAGTGTTTTGACAATGAAAAAAAAATTTCTTTCTTGACTTTATTTACAAAAAATTATTAATTTTATTTTATTTTTTTGTTTTTGTTTTGAACATATTTCTTTATTTATATCAGTAAATTAATTTATTGATTAATGGACTCTTACGAAAAAAAAAGAAGATATTAAAAGTAAAAAGATAAAACAAAAAATACCTCAATATTAAAGTGTCAAGAAAGTGTTTTTTCATAAGATTAAGATTACACACACATAAAAGAAAATTTAAGCATTATATAATTTAATACTTAGTATGGCCACCTTTACCATCTATAATGGCTTGCAGCCTTATTTCATTGACCTTATTAATTTTTGAAAGTCATATTCATTTGGTATTTTATACCATTCCTCCAATATTGAATTTTTTAGCTCTTGGTGATTTTTTTGATGCATTTTACACATAGGCCCACAAATTTTCAATTGGATTTGAGTCCGGGCTCTGAGCTAGAATATCCAAAACATTGCTTCAATTTATAAAAGCTACATTCTCACCATGTGCTTGTTATTTTGATAAAATTTAAATGTTGTTTTGTTATCTCTAGTAAACCGAAATTTATTTCCACCTGTTTATCAAGTCACTCCGCAAAATATTCAAATATTTTTGCGCATCCATGCATCCCCATACCATTACTGAAAGTTTCCCGAATATAACAGTAACAATAATGCTTTTAATGATTTCCGCCACACTCTTTTTGGGCCATCATTTAAATAAAGCATATTTTTGGTTTCATCACAGAATTTGACATCGTCTCAATAATCAATAGGCTTTTCAATGTGCATTGTAGCAAAACAAAATCGCGTTTCATTATTTTGTTTCGTGAGAGACGACAACGCCATACTCTTCCATCAATTCCCTTGCAAGACACCTACTGGAAAAAAAATTTTTTTTTGGTCCACACGCTTTCTCAGATATTTTTCAGGGACGGCCTCTCGCAGTAGTTACCTCTAGTTTTAGCTATTTTTGGTGCGGCTTAATACATTATAAATAGTTTTCTTTGACAAGAAAAATAATTCAAACATCCCTTTAACACTTTTCTCGATGTTGTGTTTATAATAAACCAACTGAGTCACTTCAAATGTGGTTATTTTACCAGACATATTAAAATGACTTGATTATTGAGAAAGGTAAACACGTTTGATCTGATGTGTCATAAACATTAATAACGGTAAATGCATTGTAGAATTCCTGAATTATTTCAAAAGGTAACAACAAAACCAATTGCAAAAACACTTCCATGACAGTCACAACTTTAAGGGGTTTTTTGTTTTTGTTCTTGATTTTATATTTTTAATTTTAATATTTAACTAGCATTATATTATATTAGTTTTTATAATATAATACCAAAATTTGCCAAGAGAAGTTAACGTACAGTAATGTCAAAATATGCCAAGAGAAGTTAACGTACAGTAAAATTAAAGTTGAGTGTCCACGCATAACTTTCCTCAAACCCAACGAATTGGAGCAGTTAGCTCAAAAGAAAGAGCTTGATCCACTGAGTGTTCTTAGACTTATGTCAACAGCCTACGTTAATTTGAACTTTAGTTATAGAGGTTTGAGTGAAGGAAAATATTGAAAAAATTTTGAAAAAAGTACAACTTTAGTAAGGTCGGAGTTGAGTAAATTCGAATGGCTGATGACATATGTATTATCTGTGTCTAAATATCTTTCATTTAAAAAAAAATGAAGGAAATCGGCCGGATAGAACGGCGAGACGGACTGACTTTAGTTTTCATAAATTCTGTTAATATATAAGATTTTTTTCGTTGTTGTCCGTTAGTCAATAAATTAATTTACTAATATAAATTAAAAAAAAAACACATTCAAAGCAAATAAAAAAGAAATGAGTTTTGTAAATGAAGACCAAAAAACATTTTTTTTATTGTCTAAACACTTTCTTGACAGACTGTACATACAATTAAATTTTTGTTTGTTTAAAGAGAGTAAGAGAATATCCTAGCTAAAACCATTCGTTCACATGTACAAAAAAAAAAAAAAGCAAACATAGAAGTATTTGTATGCATCACTGATGCACTTATAAACAGTTTCCCTATTTTTAGATTTTTATATGAAATTTGATCAGATTTGGACCTAGAGACTCTAAATTCAATAATAACTTGCTCGAAATAATGACGAACAATATTATCCTAACTTTACACAGGTAAATGGTTTATTTTATGAATGAGCGTGATTTCAACAGATAGACAGACAGACGGAAATTCATTTATCGACGTTTTATACACGGAATGATAAACTGTTTAGGGTATAAAAAAGTACACTACAGGTAGCGTTGCTCCAAACAACATATGACCGTGAACATATCTTATATGACATAATAATAGAATTTTAGTTTTTATGAAAATCAAAAAAAAAAAAATAATAAAAAAAAATTGCCTATTTTTGTAGTATTTGCGTACATTCTTGTAAGAAATGTATCTGCGTACTATAAAACTAACACACCATTTCTTGATTTAGCTTTGATACCTTGGTATTGGGTACTAGGTATGTAAGTTCTGTGAGCAACAGTTAAGAAGCAATACTCAATGAATTATGTTGGCATGAACATTTGCACTGTTTTCCGCAAAGAACACAGTACAACAGCCATAGGGGGGCTGAAAAATTCCAAATCAGGGTGAAAGCACTAGGCCAGTACAGTAAAACGTCCCAAGTGTTTTGCATTCTCAAGGCAAACTTTTTTTGTGACCTTTTATATAAGTATTTCGTTTTTCAGCTATAAGTCAGGAACCTTTATATAAATAATTTTTATTCATATATCTATTGAAGAAATCAAGTTGGACTAATTTTATCGAATTAAATCTTTAAAAAATTTTCATATATTCCCCTTTTTAGCAATTATCTTCAATAAATCGTCAATAACTCCATATGTTGTGGTCATAAACGACTGAAAAAATAAAGCCAAAGACTATTCAAAATATTTTTGAGCACGTAGCAATGAAATACGTAATTTTTATTTCGAAAAAAATTGTCTTTGAAAAATAACGTCTTTACTCAAGTTCTACTAACTCTAACTATAAAAGAGTTAGAGTTAGGTAGGATTATTGTGGCACTGGATCTAAAACTTTAGTGCGTAAAATTTGAGCCAAATCGAACAATGCTTTCTGGGCGCGCATTCAGTTCAAAGTTCAAATATGCATTTATATGTAAAAATTACCAAAAAAAAATTTTTTTTTCACAAAAATTTTGATATTAATAATTGCGTTTCAATTAAATTAATTAATAAACCATAATATAGAGTAAATTATCTTTCTAATAAAACAACAAAATCTATTATCGATGGAAAAACAGCCAAGTTATATCAAGTTCCCCAGGCAATAAATGCGCCGCAGACCACTTGATTAAGAAAATCGAGCTCACATTTTTAAAGACATTGATCCTCAAATGATCCTATGTAAAGTATTTTGCATCTCGTCTATTTCTCTGCCGTTCCAAATTAATGTCAAAACGGTACGTATTTTTTTTTTAGCACTATTTAAAAATCTCCAATTCTACTTTTTCAAAAATATTGTTCAAGAAATTTACCGAAATCAGCCATTGGACCTCAAGGTCTTATTACCAAAATATATGTGATTAAAAATGCCAAATATTGTAGGTATCCTGTTCTTAATTTGGCGAGGGCAGCGTTTTGATTTCAGCGGATTTGAAGAAAAATGTGATTTTTTATACTTTTCAAATTTCAAATATCTTTTGTCAAAATATTATACTACTTGATATACATTCTTAATCTGTTAAATTAAGGTTAAATTGAGACACTATAAACTGTCCCTCTTTAAGGTCAAAGGTCAAATTTAAGGAGATTTAAATTGTTTTAAAACAAGATATCAAAATAATATATATTTGCGGAAGGATTTTGATAGAACTTGTTGATAATATTTTAATAATTCCAAGAAATAATATTCTGGACTTATTTTCTGAAATTAACCCGTGGGGTACTTTTGAAGTCAAATTAACTCTATGAAAATCTATAAATATTTTCTTCATCAGCATTTCTTTTAAATAAAACAAATTTAAATTCCTAAAATTTTTCGTTATTTTATGAAAATATGTAGATTAAGTATTTTTTATATTTAATACAGTATAAACGAATTTGTATATCGAGGGCTTATATTCAAGAAGAGCTATCTGCATCAATAATTATTTTAAAGAGAGCGTGTAAAACCAATTTATTAATAAGATCTGAAAGTATTTGTCGATCGATTTGCTATAAGAAGTAGTCGTACTAATCATGTATGATATCTTAATTAATATTATATTTGACAGTTGTATCAGAGAACAGTTTGAAATGCGCGTCCAGAATGCATTGTCCGATTTGGCTCAAATTTTTTGCACTAAAGTTTTAGATCCAGTGTCGCAATAATCCGATTCGCCACATTAAAATTCGACCAAAAATTTGTTTTCATACAAACAGCTGTTACCCAATTCATATCTAAATATTAATGGCATAAAATTTTCCATCCAATACAGCCAGTTTAACTGATGTTAACAATATTTTTCTATGATTTATTTCAATTTAAAATTCCATAACTCCAAAAAAAACACCACTTAGCTGAAAAACCAAGCAAACAAAGCAAGATACGAAAAAAATATAAAAGGCCATAAAAGGCCTGAGAATGCCCAACCCTTTGGAGGTTTAAATATACTGGCCTAGTACTTTCACCCTGACCTGGAATTTCTCACTCCCCAAATAATGACCCCGAAACAGTACCACAGTGCAATTTTTCAAGAATAACGATTTTTAATGGAATTGTTTCGATTTTGGCTCAGGTCATAACACCTGACCAAGTTTAAATGTCGCTTTCAATGTTCCCAAAGCAAGCAGAAGAGGTTTTTTATAAATCCCTGCTAAACATCTAATTAAGATTTGTGAAGTTTCGGAAGTATTAACAATTCTTTTGGTAAAAAGTTCTTTTTGTTTTGATATATCAATGAAATTACTGATTCAGCTACTAATTAAAAAAGAATTAGTAGAAATACATATGTATGAATGTATATGAGAGCAATTATTAAAACTTGCGCTATTTCTAAATTGCCTCAACTTTTTCATTCATTTGTGTACTGTCAAGAAAAGCAAATATTTGAAGGCACTCAATTTGGAGAGTTACTGTTTGTATTTACTAAAAAAAAGATTAGCTAACAACATACGTCAATATTACGAAAAACAATCTTTAACCGCATCTTACATATAATTTTTTATTTTTATTATAAAACAAATTTTATTTAATTACTCATTCTAAAATTGTATCCAATGAACTCGCGAATACTTTTATACATTCACATGTGTTCAAAACACGTTTTAATAAGAAATTTGTTTGTTTGCTTTTATCAGCTAAATATGTGTATTTAATAACAAAATACAGTTTTTTATAGGAGTAAAATATTTAACCATGAATTGAATATTAAATATTTTTGTTTTTTTTTTTTTTGATTTGATGTGCTAAAAATTAAAACCTACTCACATTATATAAATTAGTTATGTATGTATGTATGTATGTATGTTTGACTTGAATTTCCTGTGAAGTGCGAGTTGATTTTTTTTTTGCTTATTGTGTGTGTTAATAAAGTTAAAATGTTTTTTGCTTGTATATTTCATTTACAAAATCTGTTTTAGTGAGTGAAACGCCCAGCTCTTAATAAATTTGTAAAAGCTAATAATGTGTCATGTCACAACCTTGACCCATTTTATTTTGTTTATGTTCAGTTGGGAATGTACGTTAAGTTTCCAGTTGTGAATTTCTGTTTGGCTTTTAATAAAATATGCCAGCTTTTATATTTATTTTTAAATTCTTATTAACACCTTTTTGTTTATTTAATTAAATCTGTCATTAACCTTTAACTTGTGTTTTCATTACAGTTAATCGATTAACTGGATTTGAATTTTAAAATTTAAAGAGTCCATTACTTTCACAAATTTATTGATGCCCAAAATCATTCATTACTACTATTTGAGTATTAAAGCACACGAGGGCGGTCACGGAATAACCCGACCTGACGTAGTTTTGAAAAAAATTACTTTGGTGAAAAGTGCCAACCTTATAAAATATATGTTTTAAATTTCAAGGCGGCATGTTGTTTGGCATGAAATATGGAAAAAAAAAATTGATCAATTGATCAGAAACCGTTAAGAAAATGCACAAAATGGTATTTAAAGATCGTCGCCTGAAGGTTCTTGAGCTAGTTGAAATGATAGGCATTTCATAAAGTGGTTTACATCACATCGCGGTATCCATCCGCGAGTTCGATGACAGGTTTGCTCACAATAGAACAAAAACGGCGTTGTGAAGATGTTTTAATAATGTTTGGCGATGTTTCACTGCAATTAATATCAGTTTTTGCATGGATGAGACATGGATCCACCACTTCGCTATCTGCGACAAAGGAACGGTAAAAAAAGTGGACTGAACTGAAAGAACCGTATCCATCAACATGCAATGGCATCTGTTACTTGTGATGCGCGTGGGATAATTTTTATTGATTATTATCAAAACGGCAAGTATTGTTGTAACTTATTGCAGCGTTTAAGTGAAGAAATTTAGGGAAAAAGGGCGCATTTAGCGAAAAGGAAGTGTTGATTCATCAAGACAAAGCACCAGTTCACACTATTGCAATTGCCAAAATCCATGAACTAAAATTCCAATTGCTTCATCACGCATCATATTAGCTCCTTCGGATTATTTTCTATTTCCAAATTTGAAAAAATGGTTCGGTGGTAAAAGAATTGCCCACAATGAAGAAGCGGAGTCAGCGGTTGATGGCTATTTTAAGGAGTTAGACAGTTCTTACTATACACAGGGTATCGGAGCTGGGAAAAGTGCATCGAGCTAAAACGAGATTATGTGCAGAAATCAAATAAAATAAAATTTGTTGAGTTTTATTTATAAGGCCGGATTGTTCTGGGACTGCCCTTGTATATTTCGTAACATTGGATAGCGTTACAAAAGTTAGTAAGCTTTATTTTGTTGTTATATAAATTGTTGGTCTTGATTATATAAAATTAATTTTGGGAATTAAAAAAATTACTTTTTTTTATAAAGGGAATCAACACAATAAGGAGTGAGGTCGAAACAATCTTAACATACACAAAATGTTATAATAAGGAAAACATTTTTTTAATTATATGAAAATAGCAGATTCCAGCCCTCGAAGTTCGAGTGCAAATTCAAGGAAATTTTATTTTTTCATTAAATAAAAACCCTAAAAGTATGCTAATCAATTATAGCCAATTCATTTTTATTACAAACACATTAACAAATTTAATAAACACACACATAGCATTGTATAATTTTATGTATGTGTTAGTAGCAACTTTAAATGGCATTTACTCAAAATAAAGGAAAAAATTTAAAAATCTGTAAATCTGCAAATCGGCTAAAAAGAAATACCTTTCAAATAATATACGTTTGGTCAAAATCGGGATATAACGGTAGAACAAAACATCAGTCACAAGAAATCGCCTAGCCTATTAATATTATAGATTTTATATAATATAAATTTTTTTCACAAATTCACTTTGCTTTACAAAAATTCACTTTTGTCAATCCTCTTTATCTTTTGTTTACATTTATTTTCAGTGCTAAACTTTAAAATAGCACATAAATTCTCCTTATCAGATCGACTAAAACGATCGTAAGATTCAGATTATCATATATACAGTGAGTGGCAATGCAATGGAAACTTTTAACGAAATATATATACCAAAAAGTTGGATCATAAAATTAAATCTCTTTTATTAATTTAATAATTTGTACTAGCAGATTCCAGTGCTCGAAATTCGAGTGCAATTTCTAGCTTTAATTTTCAACTTAGCCAATTCACGAACCAACACTTTTATGGTTTATTATTATTGTGAATGAAGATAACAAACTCATTAAAAAACACATTAACAAATTTAATAAAACACACACAGCATATGTATAATTTTTCGTATGTGTTAGTAGCAACTTTAAATGCAATTTACTCAAAATAAAGGGGAAAAAAATTAAAATCTGTAAGTCTGCAAAACGGCTAAAAAGAAATACCTTTCAAATAATATATGTTTGGTCAAAATCGGGATAAAACGGTAGAACAAAACATCGGTCACAAGAAATCGCCTAGCCTATTATTATTACAGCTGATATTAAAGCTTGCAAAAAATCATAATTTTTATAGTTATAATGAACACTTATGAACTTATGGACATTTTTGGGAAACCATTCCATTAGGGATTTTATTTTAGTTTCTGTCATTTTTTTGGTACAGGTAGCCCATTTCCGTTTAAAACCTTCCGCATTTCGAGACTCATTTTTAGTGTTATTTCACTCCCTTTTCACAAGAGCAAAAATCCTGTGCAAGATGAAAATCAGAGTGTTGTTTCGGAAACTACCAAAGTGGAATATCTATTTATTGAAATTGTTAACAGTAACCAAAGGCTTCTACTAGGTACTGTGTATAAACCTAATAGAAATATTAATATTTTTCCGCCTTTTGACGAGCTAACAACTCTTTCTCTTGGTTACACTGATGTTATCTTAACCGGAGACTTTAATACAAACGTACTAGTAGACAAAAGTCTAATAGAAGAAATGAGTGCCATTGGATTAATTCTAACAGTTTAACACCAACACACTTTACATCTACCTCAAGTACGCTACTGGATCTATGCTTTACGGATAATCCTTCTAAACTACTGCTATATGACCAGCTGTCTGCAAGTATGTTTTCAAAACATTATCTAATTTTTTTATCATACGACTTTAAATATCCGGTCCAAGACCAAACGACAACTTTTAGAGATTTTAAAAATATTGATTTTCTATCAATGAAAACTGAACTTGCTACAATGAATCTGAACCAAATTTTTTATATGCCTTACGTTGATGATCAAACAAATTTTTTGCAAAGTAATATTCAAAGCTTATACAATAAATTTGTCTTGGTGAAAACAAAGAAACTTAAGAGTGAAAAGCCATGGTTCTCACCAGAAATAAAGCCCTTAATTGATAAGAGAAATTTAGCATATGAGCGTTGGAAAAGATTTAAAACGACCGAACTTCATACTATTTTCAAATCCTGTAGATCTCAAGTGAATTTAAAGATACGAACTGCTAAGACACAATACTTCGATGACTAGTTTAAGACAGCTATCTGTTCTAAGAAAAAATGGAAAGAAATGGGTCTCAATAATAATACTATAGCAACTGACAACACAATTAATGTAAATGAGTTAAATTCTCATTTTGCCAATATACCAATGCCAGATATTGATGAAAACTTCTACAACTCTTCAAGTACAACAAATAATAATGTCCCAAACAATCTACAGACGATGTGCTTCGAATTCAAAAATATTACCCATATAGATGTCTTAAAATCTGTTTTAAGTACTAAATCGAGCTCTGCTGGATATGATGAAGTCAACCCTAAATTTATAACATTAATCTTAAGTTACATACTGCCGCACATAACACACCTCCTTAATACAATAATAACCACATCAACTTTTCCGTCAATGTGGAAACATGCGAAAATAATTCCAGTTCCTAAACAAGATAAGAGCTATAGGCCTATAGCAATATTGCCATTCTTATCGAAGGTCTTCGAACGCTTAATTCATGCACAGATAAGCCAACATCTTTATGAAAACAAACTTCTAACTGATAGGCAATCAGGATTTAGGCCAAAGCACAGTTGTATCTCTGCTTTTGTTGATGTCTCAGAGGAAATAAGAACTAAATTAGATAACAACACTTTGCTTTAAGCTTAAAAATATGTGCAAATTTTCACCTACCGCTACAAAGCTTATTGACACATATCTTAATGGTAGAAATCAATGGCATTGAGATATCAAACACTACTAATTAAGCGTGGTGTACCTCAAGGTTCAATACTTGCTCCACTTTTGTATTCCATATACTCCAATGACTTACCTTCACAACTACAAAATTGTAAAATACAAATGTATGCAGATGATTTGCAGCTTTACATCAGTTGTATGCAGTCGGATGCCATAAACTGCATAAGAAAAATTAATGAGACCTCAAAAAAGTATCTAGATGGGCATTAGCCAATTGGCTTTGATTAAACGCTAAAAAGGCAAAAGCAATGATTATTGGAAACTCTAACATTCTACCTACCACTCTGCCACCACTACTTTTAGATAACTCAACTATTGAGGTTACTGAAACTGCCAAGAACCTCGGGATAATTTTTAACAAAACACATAACTGATCTGATCATGTAAATGCTGCCTGTGGTAAAACGCATGGTATGCTGAGAACTCTGTGGATGACTCAATATTTTACACCATTAAATATTCGCATGCTCCTTGCCAAAACCTATATACTGCCGACGCTTCTATATGGATGTGAGCTATTTGCCAGTTGTGATTCAATAAGCAAACAAAAGCTAAAAGTAACTTATAACAATGTTGCCAGATACATATTTGGACGTAGAAGATTTGATGAAATCTCGCAGTTTTCAAAGCGTATAAACAATGTTTCATTCGAAAATCTGCTAAAATACCGAACTCTAATATTTCTGCACAAAATAGTTAACACAACGCAACCAGATTATCTTTACAAAAGGCTACAATTTCCCGATCTAATAGAGGGAATAAAATAAACTCAATTCGGTATCAAAAACAAATATCTGAAAGACATTTTTTTGTGGAAACTATAAAACTTTGGAACCAACTACCTCATAATATACAAACCATTAGCAATGCAAAGCTCTTTAAAACAGCAATTTGATTAACGCCACTTTGATTAAATTAATTTTTTGTGTTGCACTTAAATTTTTTTTCTTTCTCATTTTTAAAAAAACAATTTATTTTTTTTCTCTTCATTTACCTATTTAAAATAAATAATTATGTGTAACTACCTATCAATTTTGAACAAAATTATTTTTTTTTTTTTAAACTTAAATTATTAAAATTATTCTTTAATTATGTCATATATTTTATGTTAAATTAAATAACACCTTCTGTCTTAACTTTATCTCCCCAGTACTGTAATATTCATAAGATCTATTTCTTGATGTACTGCATTCTTCAAATAAATAATTAATTAAATTAAAAAAAAAAATTAAAAAAAAAAATACCTCTCCACTACACCATTTCCAATTGAAATTGAGAACTTTTCAAATAAAATTGAGAAAATTTCCATTGAAATTGAGATTTTCCATTTTAAATTGGGAAAAATTCAAATGAAATTGAGAATTTTTCATTTGAAATTGAGAAAATTTCTTAATTTCAATTGGAAAGGGTGTAGACCAAGCTCCTGACAGTTTAGAGGACTTGCGTCCCTTGCTAAAAAAACGGTTTCACTTAATGGCTGAAAATAATTTTTCATTGGCCAAAATACTGTAACTTTTTAACCCATCAAAATTGAACAATTTTTAACGAATTCTAGGTCAAAGTTGAACTTTTAATTTTTTTAACTTTTAGCGAGAAATATGGTATTAATAATTATTTTTCTTTATTAAAAAATGTTATATTTGAAGTTTAATAATAATTACAAGCATTTTTTTTTGTAATAATGCGATTTTTTTAAAAAATTTTTAAACTAAAAAAATAATAGTAAAATTACTAAACAATTAAAAATTTTTTTCTGTAAAGTTTGCAAATTAAAAAAATGTTAGTAATATTATCTAAAAGTCTTGCTACATACAAAAAATATTTTTTGTATTGATATGAAAAATATGGGTTTTTATTTTTTTAATCTTTCTTATTTATTAAAACATTTCATACATATGTGGGTAAAAATAAAAACTGCAATAGATTTTAATAATTTTTGTAACAATGGGAGGTTCCGTTTATAATTATTTTTTACTAATACTATGGTTTTCGTACTTAAATAACAATGAAAGACAATTATAGTTACTAGCAGATTCCAGCCCTCGAAATTCGAGCGCAAATTCTAGGAAATTTTATTTTTTCATTAAATAAAGACCCTAAAAGTATGCTAATCAATTATAGCCAATTCACAAATCAACACAAAAAACAAACTCAGTTTTATTACAAACACAATAACAAATTTAATAAACACACACATATCATTGTATTATTTTATGTATGGGTTTAAATGCAATTTACTCAAAATAAAAGAAAAAATAAAAAATCTTTAAATCTGCAAATTGGCTAAAAAGAAATACCTTTCAAATAATATACGTTTGGTCAAAATCGGGATTAAACGGTAGAACAGAACATCAGTCACAAGAAATCGCCTAGCCTATTAATTATTATAGTTAGAGTTATTATTCATTGACAAGCCGAATAGCTTAGCGGGATTAGCACGAGTAACTCTGTACAATATTTTTTTATCAATAAAATTATTGACGATAAATTAATAATTCAAATATTGATTGCAAATATTCCATATTTTCTGTCTTATTTCTGTTCTTTAGTAGTTTTTTGACTTCTTCATCTAAATCCCGATATTCCACTTTCCATTGATTTCGAATTCTGGAGATGAACGGATCTGACGTTGTCAATGATATAGTAAATAGATCTACATTTGTGGTATTTCATGAAATTTTTCTAGTATTGTGCTCACCATAAAATCTTATAATCCTTATTCCTTTTTTCCTGAGCCTCTTCTGATAGATCTCCAAGTGGCACCAAATGATATATATGACATATTTTTCCATGGATACTTAGTTGTATATATTTTTGCAGTTTCCTCAGCATAATCTCCAAATTTTATAGAGTCAATTTCTTCATTACACGCAAGTAATTCTAGGATTATTTTAAATCTGAAAATAAGATTTAAATCCAATCCTGTTATTTCGGATGTTGTATCTGGATCTGAAAAGAATCTTCTTGCGGTATTGCCGTCATCTGTATTCTCAGTCCATATTTGCGATATTCATCTTGAACATGTTTCTTTTTGAACCTCTTAACTCCTTGTTGGTTTCATTGTTTCTTATTGATCCTGAGGACCCGAAATCCAAATTATAACTGATTTTAGTGTGATGTGTTCCATAGGTCGTATTCCTGCATGTAGTGGTGTTAATCCAAATTCATATGCATCAGTATTATCCAATGATTTTGTCGGGACTTGGTTTAATAATTGGCGTGATGTTGCTTGGCATATGATGCAGCTGGATGCTGCCTTCGTATAAGTCAAAGCCTGGCCTACTTTTCCATCTATCGTTGTCAACATTAATTGATAGCTTACTTCAATTTGCTGCCCATCTAACTGAAGCTGTAGTGTTGCAATTTGGGCCTTGGTATCAGTAGCTTCTTTGTTAGTGGCACCATGAGTTTCTTTTTTGAATTCAAATTTGATTGGCCTGCAGTATTTCGTAGAAGATGGTATTTAATTTTTCCAAATATCCTTTGTTTACGTTGTATTAGTCGAAGTTTTTCGTATTAGTCGATTGTTTTTGTCCGGAAGAACCATCATCCCCATTTACAACTGATATAAGAAATCTAGAGAATTGAAAGCTTCTTTCGACAATTGAAAAAATGTATTTATTCCAACGGATATCACACTGAATTTTCATGCCAAGAACATCAAGAGCATCTGATTTGTCAACATCTACACCACCCATGGATACTGATGACATTGATGACTGAATGGCCCGTCTATGGATCAATAAACAACATTGGGTCTTACAAGCATTAGAAGCAACTATATTCACTCGACCCCAGTCACAGATTATAAAAGGGCTTTATTGAGTGTGTCATCATATATTGCCTCATTTCCCCAATCTCCTTAAGGCTTGGCCTTTGATCGAATGAATATGAATGGCATATATTCCTGTCGTGTGCAAAAGAGTAGATAGAAAAGGGGAAAGAACATCTCCTCGATCATTAGTAATATAAAAATTTTAAACCGGAAGTTGTGAGCAGTCTGCCAGTACACACGTTAGATCGTTTTTTTATGAAACATGATTTCAATTTCCGTGTTCCGTTTTTGGCCTCTAAATTTTTTATAACGTTCCTTCTGAAACTTTTTGGACTTTATGTGAATACAAACCTGTATTGCCTTTAAATTTTCACACCGAATAGTACGAGCATTGATCTAACCGGGCTGCTTTTCTACCGGATGTGTTGGGAGCCTTTTCAATATACTTCCTATTCTCTTCAATATATACTTCTTATTCTTCCCGAACCAGGTTTCCTATCAATAAAAAAATTCTCCTGATACTATAACCTGATAATATCTATGAATACAGTTTGAGAGCAGACATTTGATTCTTTGCCAAATTTTTTGTAGAACCGAGTTGGGTTTTGTTGAAAACATTTAATAATTTAATTTAGCATGTACCTCTATTTCATAACTAATTTTAATCAAACTAAAAACAAATGGCCGGAGATTTAATTAAACATAATAACTTGATTAGAAAAAATCAAATAACAATAGCGAAAAAAGAAAAAGCGATCTCACTCCCATAACCCATTTAGCCCATTTTTCGAATAATACATAACACGAATAATTTCACTACTTTCAACATGTTTGTTTAATGGTTTTTTATGTCAAGTTTCATGTTGATGAAGTCATGATTCGTTTCCCATATTATGTTAACATTAGTACTTCAAAGTGCGTTTTCGCTTTCCTATAATCTAAATACACACAATTGTAAGAAATATTTATTAGTTACTGTACACACGATATAACGTTTTTAGAACAACAAATATTTTAAATCTAACCACAAGTCAAATTCTGAGGCCCTATGCTCCTTATAAGAACGACGGGACAATATATATATATATATATAAGTTAAATTCACTCGACAAACTAACGATAATTTTAGGATCAATTCAAAAGTCTATGGAAATTTTATAGCCTACAAGGTTAGATCAAGTAACATGGAGGGCCTACATATTAATACAATGCAATCTGAAATCATAAATCGAAAATAAATGTGAAAAAGTTATAAATATTCTGCTTACTACCACATCG
Source organism: Cordilura impudica (assembly GCA_963682025.1). Taxonomy (NCBI): domain Eukaryota; kingdom Metazoa; phylum Arthropoda; class Insecta; order Diptera; family Scathophagidae; genus Cordilura; species Cordilura impudica. Next base: position 32,176,484 of record OY821520.1, read on the forward strand.
TTACTGATTTTCTTTGTTTATCCTAAACTCCATAAATAAATATATGTGGTAACATAATATAACCATAAATCGATTTTTAATGATAACTACAAATAATTTAACTATATCCCTAATTATTATAGTGTAGGAGAATATATAACGTAATGATGTAATAGTAAATATAAGAAAAATCTATGTATATATCTACCACCAGATCTTAGAAAGAAGTAAATCTTTAATTCTTTTTAGAAAATTTAATTTTTTTTATTTTTAATTTACTAAAAATCAAATCAAATAATTTAACTCATACACACACAAAAAAAAATTTGTTTGAATTCGATTACCACTAAAATAGTTATGTTAGGTAATAAGAATATATATTTAATTCTTAACTTTTTTAAAATGCAACAGATTTTCTTCACTAGTAACCTCATCTATAATACAAGTAAGAAAATTATAATCGGTCTAGACCGATCTTGACCATAATTGCTAAGGTCACTTAATTTTTTCAAAAACATATACAAACCAAATTTAAGAAAAATCTGTGCAATATTTTTGTTTTTTGATAGATTTAAGTGAAGATCGGGAAGCAGCTTTAATATGGAACTATGACTAAGAATTGTCCTAAAGGGTTTATTTTTGGACTACTGATTAATAGGTGTAATAAACACGCTCAAACTCAATTTGACCGAGATCTATATGATAATTTGGATCATATGGCAATTTAAGTCGATTTCATAGATGTCATTTGTATGGGGACTATTCCTGGAAAGGCACCGATTTTCACCAATTTCAGCTACGGCTGATAGAAGCTTACATACCAAGTTTCATCAAAACATGTTCACATTTGCGACCTGTAGTTTGATTGCAAGGTTTACGTGGACACACAGACAGACAGACAGACGGACGGACGGACATAGCGAAATCGACTCAGAAAGTGATTCTAAGTCGATCGGTATAATAAAAGGTTGGTCTAGGTCAAATATTTTTGGTAGTTACCAACATCAGCACAAAGCCATTATACCCTGACCACATACCCTGACCACATAGTGGTATAGGGTATAATTAATAGGCAAGGCAATTTTTTGTGACCGATGTAACTTTGTCAGATTTAATCCTATTTTGACCCAACATCCCTCATTTGAAAATAATTCTGGATCGATCGGAAAAATAAAAATCATGTGAGTCCGATCATAGCGGAGATGTGTGAACATATAGTAAAGATTTTTTATGGCACTTTCTTAAAATCGAACAGAAAGCGTCATCTATGTATCACTTATAGCAATCAACTGCAGGGGCTCTTCATATATAAAAATATTTATTATTTATTATATCAACCGATTAATTTTTAATTTTTCGTTTTTTATTTTTAATCTTTCGTTTTTCATTTTTCATTTTTTATTTTTAATTTTAAATTTTTTAATTTTTCGTTTTTCATTTTTCATTTTTGATTTTTCACTTTTCATTTTTCTTTCATTTTTTATTTCTCATTTGCATTTATCATTTTTTCATTTTTATTTTTCATTTTTCATTTTTTATTTTTTATTTTTCATTTTTCATTTTTATTTTTCATTTAATTTTTAATTTTTCGTTTTTAATTTTTTATTTTCCATATTTAATTTTTTATATTTCAGTTTTCAGTTTTCATTTTGAATTTTTATTTTTCATTTTTAATCTATCGTTCTTCGTTTTTAATTTTTAATTTTTTATTTTTAATTTCTCATTTTTAATTTTTTTTTCATTTTATATTTTTTTTTTAATTTTTTTTTATTTTTCATTCTTAATTTTTATTTTAATTTTTTATTTTTCAATTTGCATTGTTTATTTTTTATTTTTCTTTCATTTTTTATTGCTCAATTTTCATTTTTTATTTTTCATTTTTTATTTTTCATTCTTTATTTTTCATTTTTTAATTTTTCATATTTCATTTCTAATTTTCCATTTTTTATTTTTTATTTTTCATTTCTAATTTTTATTTTTAATATTCTATTTTCTATTTCTCATTTTTAATTTTTATTTTTCATTTTTATTTTTGATTTTTTATTTTTCATTTTTATTTTTAATTTTTTTTTTTATTTTCATTTTTCGTTTTTATTTCTAATTTCTCATTTTTTATTTTTCATTTCTAATTTTTATTTTTCATTTATCATTTTTTCATTTTTTATTTTTCATTTTTTATTTTTCATTTTTTAATTTTCATCTTTAATTTTTTTGTTTTCAGTTTTCATTTTGAATTTTTATTTTTCATTTTTAATTTTTCATATTTCATTTTTTATTTCTAATTTTTCATTTTTTATTTCTAATTATCATTTTTAATATTCTATTTTCTATTTCTCATTTTTAATTTTTATTTTTCATTTTTTATTTTTAATTTTTTTTTTTATTTTTCATTTTTCATTTTTTATTTTTTATTTTTCATTTTTATTTTTTTTTTTTTTAATTTTTTTTTATTTTTCATTTTTAATTTTTATTTTTCATTTTTAATTTTTTCATTTTTTATTTTTCATTTTTTATTTTTCATTTTTCATTTTTGATTTTTCATATTTCATTTTTTTTTTCAGTTTTCATTTTGAATTTTTATTTTTCATTTTTAAATTTTCGTTTTTAATTTTTCATATTTAATTTTTTATTTCTAATTTTTCATTTTTTATTTTTTATTTTTCATTTCTAATTTTTATTTTTAATATTCTATTTTCTATTTCTCATTTTTAATTTTTATTTTTAATTTTTTTTTATTTTTCATTTTTATTTTTTATTTTTTATTTTTAATTTTTTTTTATTTTTAATTTTTAATTTTTATTTCTAATTTCTCGTTTTTTATTTTTCATTTTTCATTTTTATTTTTCATTTTTCATTTTTCATTTTTGATTTTTGAATTTTTATTTTTAATTTTTTTTTTCATTTTTTCTTATTTTTAATTTTTCATTTCTTATATTTTATTTTTCGTTTTTCTTTTTACATTTTTCATTTTTTATTTTTAATTTTTATTTTTAATTTTTAATTTTTTATATTTCATTTTTAATTTTTTAGTTTTCATATTTTATTTTTAATTTTTTATTTTTAATTTTTTCATTTTTCATTTTTCGTTTTTCATTTTCATTTTCATTTTCCATTTTTTATTTTTAATTTTTCTTCCATTTTTTTGTTTCTCATTTTTCGTTTTTTATTTTTAATTTTTTCATTTTTTACTTTTCATTTTTTATTTTTCATTTTTAATTTTTTATTTTTCATTTATTTTTTATTTTTCATTTTTAGTTTTCATTTTTAGTTTTCATTTTTCATTTTTCATTTTTATTTTTCATATTTCATTTTTTATTTTTTATTTTTCAGTTTTCATTTTGAATTTTTACTTTTAATTTTTAATTTTTCGTTTTTCATTTTTAATTTTTTTTCATTTTTAATTTTTAATTTTTTATTTTTCTTTCTAATTTTTATTTTTAATTTTTTATTTTTCATTTTTCATTGTTTATTTTTCATTTTTTATTTTTCGTTTTTCATTTTTATTTCTAAACAGGTTTTTACATATCATAATTTTTTCACCAATGCAATCATAAGTCGCACCGATTTTGTCTTACGGCTGACATTGTTACGCCGTTTTTGTGATTGTATTGTGAAATATATTTGAGCTACACCCACATCAAAAGTGGGTATAGCTCAAATACTTTTGGTAGTTATAAATATTAGTTCGAACATATTATATCCTGACCACAAATGGCATACACTAATCTTTTACAAATATAAAATAAAAATATTTAATTAATAATTATTTTTGCAATGGATTCAAATTAATAACATTAGAAAGCAATCAATGTTATTTAATCAATCAATCAATTCTATTGAATGAAATGATTTCAGAATTATGAATTAGTTGTTAGAGTATGGTTTGACAGAATGCTAACATAAAAATATTTAAAGTTGAATTGAGTTTTTCATTAATTAATTCCAAATTGAATAAATTCTTTCGAAGCTCTGTTGACCACCTGGGACATATTCTTCTATTGACACAAAGGCTTTTTTTGTTGATTGGCTCGACATTCTATAGTTTAACATAAACAGGTTAACTTCGATTAACACAATAACTTTTTTATGCGATTTTAACGTATTTAAAAAAAGTGTCCTGAATTCCACGTGCTAATCCTAGAATTATATTTTAAATTCTTAATATAAACTACAACAAATACTTAATGATACTTTTTCATGGGATCTGAAAAAATTATAATAAACAAGATCATAATAGTTCATGCATACAAAAGTAGTTTAAAACTAAAATAATTTGAAATTACTGCAGCCATTTCCTACTGGCATTTTTATATTAATAATTTTTTTTTTACTTTTTTATTAAAACCATTTTATTTAAATAAATGTATAAAACAATAATTTTTATTTTCACAATAACATAAAAGGCAATAAAATATTAAAATATATACATAAATTTAAAAAAATTTAGTTATTTCTTCAAGCAGAATAAAAATTTTGAAACATTTTAAATGATACAATTACGATCTTCATTAGATTTAATACCAATATATAAAAGATCGGCTGTTTTTATGTTCATTAAATTATTCCAATCTAAGCCAGCAATTTTGAAGTTCTGGCAATAACGCTCCAGACCCATGATTTTCTATAACAATTTTATGCTTAATGTATGATTTAGTACAGAAGTATTTCTATTGTTCGATAACTGGGGACTAGAACCACCGCCGAAACGTCAGCAAATAAGGGCAATGATGAAAAAATACTTCCCAACAATGTCCGTACAGTACTTTCTCGATACTTTAGTGATGGTGTGTACGTGAAAATGAGTTTGGGGTGCAAGGATGCTTTTTTTAAATTCCATAAATGATTAACTGTGATGTGCTGTTATAAGACTTGATGCAGATCTAACCATCTAGACAAAAATTCTTTTGCACTGGTGTAAATGAACGCCTGCACGCCGTGATGTTTGGGACATCTCGATATGAGTTTGATGATGACGCATTAATTGGAATTGGACTTATATTAAATATGAACTCGGTAGAGGTGGTAAAAGTTGGTGTGTGACAATCTTCTATTTTAATTATTTATTTTTTTAATTCTTAAAACATTTAACCAAACATACAAACGATATTATCATACGCAAAACACTTTTGAAACTGATATAATACAAAAATTCTTACTTCGAGGGTTGTCTGTACATGTCAACATTAAAGCAACATGTGTACTCTATTCAATAAACTTTCTTAATTATGTTAATAACCAACAATAAACTTGGATATTTGTAATAACACGGTGTTACAAAACATAAAATATATTGTAAGTTGTAGGCCTGGTTGAGTAAATCACTTTTCAATTTTCAGAATTTTCAACGCAACCTAAAAAATCTGAAGTTACCGGAAAGGAAGGTTTTCTCAACACTGCATGGACCAAAATATTTTAAACTAAATCCGTTTTGAAACGATTTAAAATTTTTGAACGGTTTTAAAAAGACTTTCCAAATATATATATATATATATATATATACATATACATATATATATATGTTTATATATATATGTTTATACAGTTAACAAGCCCATGATAAAAAATATTTAATAAATAAATAATAAAAAAAATTTTTTAAATAAAATTCAAATTTTTCCCAGTATGTGCGAATATCTAATCACTTTTTCTTTTAAGAACGTTAAATATCCTCATTTTTATTTTTTTTTATACAATTTACCATGTTGTGATGAATTTCGGATATTTGTTTTGTAGATAAAGTCTCAGATTAGGAAGTTTAAGCAGTTGAAATATTTTCCAATTAAATACGTTTAAAGGTTGTTCTTTAATATTTGTGAGATTCTGATATTATCTTATAAAATCAATATTTCCCGCAGACTTGAGATAAAGAGATGCTAGGTATGGCAACCCTTGCTTTAAAACAATATACACATACATATATTCTCTAATTATTTGACGGCTAACTTGTGGGCCGGGTTTTATTAATGGATTTTTCTTTTTTATCTTTCAAAATGGCTTTATGTAAATTTTCACAAAAAAGTCTAGTAATAAGAATAAAAATGATATAGAAATATTTGGATAGCATTTATAATATTTGATTTTGGAAATAATCGAACACTCACTCCGTCGGTTTCGATTTTATTTGCATCACTATTTTCCACCAATTGTTTTGAATTTTATTTCTGTTACAAATTTGTAGTAAAGTTACGAAAAATTTTATAAAAGTTCATTTAAATGTTTAAAATTGTTTAGGTATCTGCAAATATACAGTGAGTGACAATACAATGGAAACTTTTCACAAAATATATTTTTGACAACTTGAGCTGTCAATACCAAATAATTGGATCATAAAATTAAAATATTTCCCTAGTTTCAACATGACGATGAACCAAAACACACCTCCAAATATGTAATCGAATGGGTATAATCTAATGTAGTTAGTGCTTCGGAATGGCCAGCCCAATCACCAGGGGTCTAGTCATCACATTCGTTATCGAAATTTTTCGGTCGATATTATTTTTTTTTTCTCCAAAATAAATAATTTTACTCCGTCACAGTTAACAAATTATGGCCTCTAGTTAAGAGTGAAAGTGAAACGAGGTTCAAAGTGTATCTGCCTTCTTTAAATAATAAATCAAAATATGGAATTTCGATAAAAATGCCTTTTTCTCGAAAACTAAGCTAGATAGAGCAAAAAGGGCTTTAATTTGGGATCACTTACAAAAAATATCAATTTCATATGAAAAATTGAAAAAATGTTTAAAACGAAATTTTCTCGAAAACTAAGAGCAAAAATCAAAAAATACAGGCACGAAGTTATACAAGCAAAACAGATCTCATAGAGGTTGCTAATTCAGAGTCACAAATAATTTCAGTGGATATCATCAACAATTTAATTGACTCCATGTCTCGGCGTTGTAAAGCACTATCAAAAATATAATGAATATCCAATAAAATATTTTAATCAAAAAAAAAAGAGGGAAGGTTTTCAAATGTTGTAAGTTAAAGGTTTCCATTCCCATTCCCACACACTCAGAAGGTCTCATAAGAAGATATGAAATTAGTCCTAGATTACTTATAAGATTTTTGTATTTAATACTTTAGAATAATTATAGAAATAAAGAATTAGTAACTTAAAACTACTCTATATTAAAATACGTGTTTCATTTAAATAAGTTTCAGTAATTTTATACATTGGTCCTTCGAACCTGATTCGTTTGTAGTTTTATACATTGGTCCTTCGACAAGAAATGTAAATAAAAACGAATCAGTAAAAATTATACAAAAAATATTAAGAAAATATATTTGTTTTTAATAAAAAAAAAATTGAAAAATTGTTTGAACATCTTTGAACATCAACTGGTGCTTGCGGCTGAAATTGAAAGTATTTTGAAGTAGCTTCAGAAAATGAAGTTCGGCAAGTTCAGTTAGAGGCAACAAGAGCAAGATCCAATTCACTGTGGGCTGAATTCCTAAGAAATGATGACAAAATGAGTGCTGGGTGCTGAGTGCTGAGCTACAAGGCTGGAATCGAAGATATGGTAAAACATATTGAAGTATTAATCCAAGAGAAGATGGCTGTGGTGGGAAAAAAAGTGGTTCCATTCAACAGGAAAAAATGAAGGTGAATTAAAAGAAGCTGTTGGCTAAGATGAAGCTATTAAAGATAATCTGCAATGGCTAGAATTTCCCAAACGTGCAACTCAATCAATCGAGTTGTTGGTACAAAAAAGGTGAGAATAAAGCTCTGTTATCATCTCCCAAAACCGAAATGGCCATGCACGAAAGGATACTCGCCCAATTTAAACAAGTGACCATTAGGTTTAAATCAAGCTTAGAAGCGACCCAAGAAGATTTATTTCATTGTACCAAGGTGGTAACAGAAGTGCGACAAGAAGATTTGGAAGATTTTTAAAAGCAAATATGATGAAGTAAGAAAGTTTTATTATGAGGTGAAAACGTTGATATACAAAAAATTAGAATTGCTTCAAGAATATAATCCAGAACAAAAATAATTTAAGAACAAAAATAATTTAATCTATACAAGTTCCAGGCTGCAAGAAGATCCGGGAAAGGGGAGATTCTCAATATGATGAAAATTAATTTAAAGAAAATGAGGAAAATCATCATCCTCATTTACAACCATCACCTGTCCATCTTCAAATGCACAACAACAATCTCAGTCGCAACTTAGGAGGTTGTATTACCTAGAAAATAGGGTGCCTTGGGTTTCGACGTAATCGGTGGTACCTATCAACCGTGGGTCTCCTATGAAGCTGTAAAACCGGTCACTGCTATAGCACACATTGCACCTGATGGCTTTGCTGCTAAATGTGGCAAGCTACGCATGGGAGACCGTATTTTAAAAATTAATGATTCAGATGTCTCACGCGCCACTCTTCAAGATGCAGGTGTGGAAATACTTAAACCAGGCAAGGATATTAAATTGACAATACAACATAATCCATTGCAAACTGGTTTCCAGGAAATCATCATTAGCAAAACTAAAAGCGAACGTGTGGGCATACGCATTAAGAGCGTCGACAATAAAGTCGATCCCACAGATGATGGTGTATTTGAAATGATGGAAGGCTTAAGGTTAGTATGCGTTTGTTAGAACGGAATGGCAAATCCTTAGTGGATGGATCAAAAAGCAGTTAATGCTTTACGCACGGTGGGCAATGATATACACTTGGTCGTCTGTAAGGAATACGATAAATTCAATTTGATTCATCCCTTTGGTACAACTGATGGCATGAGTTCCGGCTATAGTAGACATGATTCTAGTGCCTCTGAAACTGGTTCTGAGCTAAGTCTAAGCCAAAATACATCTTGTTTGGATCGTTGTGATGATGAACATTTTAAACACGATTTGGAAGTTTTTGCAACAAAAACTGAACATAACACAGAACAACCTACATCTGTAATAGCAGCCGTTGCTTCCGTGGCACATTCAGTCACATCAATAACTACATCAATCTCGCCAGTGACAGCACCAACAAAATTTACAGAAGGGTTTCATGCTTCACAGCAACAACAGCAACCTTCAACATAACATCATGATGCTTTGCCACAAAAGTCAACAGTCCTTGACTTTCCCAAAACAAAAGAGTACTCATGAAAAAATTTTTAAAATTGTATATTGTATACTAGCTGTTTTTACCAGAGTTCAGAAAAAAACACACACTGAATAAAAAACTCGTACATATATGTAAACAAACATAACTTAGACCAACACACACATATTTTTATTTTCATATCAATTATGTGTGTTTCTAAATTTTATACGGTGCCGAACACATCATAACTGTGTTTCGTTTTAATATTTCGTTATCTACACGAACATTTTTCTATCACGTATTTTTTGTTTCGATCACACATAAACCACACAGATTCGAGTGTTGCTTTAATTGAAGTTCGTGTTCTGGTACGTGTACTGAAAAAAAAAACAGAACATGTACAATAAACAGGTTCGAGTTCAGTTATATTTTAAGTCGTGTTCTAGCTCGTGTACTAAGAAAAAACAGAACATACAATAAACAGGTTCGAGTTCAGTTATATTTTAAGTCGTGTTCTGGCTCGTGTACTAAGAAAAAATAGAACATGTACAATAAACAGGTTCGAGTTCAGTTATATTTAAAGTCGTGTTCTGGCTCGTGTACTGCGAAAAATTGAAACATCAATTCGCGATCTGATACACCCCGATAAAAACGACGACAATTGTTTCAACCAAATTTATTAAAATTTTATTGACCCTTTTTTATGACTTACGTTGCAAATTGTTTACAATTGTCAAATATTTTAAAATTTTATTGGCCATTTTTTTGTGATTTACGTTGAAATTATTTACAATTGTTTTTATTGACTGGTTTTTATTTTAATAAAATATGGTAATAAAATACTTAAGACACAAAAACTATTTTGCATCATAAAAGTTTCACTTGTTGGTTTTTAGGTTTTTTTTGCATTACCCATCCCTATTTTCGCAACCAATTAGTGTCATAGACGAAAAACCCAATTTTGCGGCATAAAAGATACACTTGTTGGTTGTTAGGATCTTTTGCAAACATTTTTTTTTTTTTTTTTTGGTAACAAATAACTTTAGACACAAACAGATTTTGCATCATAAACAACACAATCACCCACCCTTAATTTGGTAACAAATAACTTTAGACACAAACAGATTTTGCATCATAAACAACACAATCACCCACCCTTAATTTGCGAACCAATTAGTGTCAATGCACAATCCTTTTCGCAATGATTTTTTGGGATTTTTTGCGTAAAAACACAATGAGTGTCAATAAAAAAAACCCAAAAAAATATTTTCATACTTTATTGTCCCTTTTTATGACTTACGTTACAATTGCTTGCAAGTGTTACAATTTCACGCAATTGATTTTGCCAGAACACGAATTTAAAATATAACTGAACTCGAACCTGTTTATTGTACATGTTCTATTTTTTCTTAGTACACGAGCCAGAACATGACTTAAAATATAACTGAACTCGAACCTGTTTATTGTACATGTTCTATTTTTTTTAGTACACGAGCCAGAACACGACTTAAAATATAACTGAACTCGAACCTGTTTATTGTACATGTTCTATTTTTTCTTAGTACACGAGCCAGAACACGACTTAAAATATAACTGAACTCGAACCTGTTTATTGCACATGTTCTGTTTTTTTCTTAGTACACGAGCCAGTACACGACTTAAAATATAACTGAACTCGAACCTAATTATTGTACATGTTCTGTTTTTTCTTAGTACACGAGCCAGAACACGACTTAAAATATAACTGAACTCGAACCTGTTTATTATACATGTTCTGTTTTTTCTCAGTACACATACCAGAACACGAACTTCAAATAAAGCAACACTCGAATCTGTGTGGTTTATGTGTGTTCGAAACAAAAAATACGTGATAGAAAAATGTTCGTGTAAATAACGAAATATTAAAACGAACACAGTCAATATTGTGTTGGGCACCGTAGAAAATTTAGAAACGCACATAATTGATATGAAAAGATATGTGTTGGCTGCTTTTGAACAGAACATTGTATGTTTCATGTGTGTATTTTCTGAACCTTGGTTTTTACCCCGTCTTGCCCGGGATCCATAGGCTTTTTGCTTGGTTCACTATGCTTATCAGGTGCTGAGTACTTAGTATCCAATGAACAAATTCCCCAAAAAAATTAACTTTCTCTCCAAAAATTTGTATATGATGAAAAAATTCCCCAACGTTTACGTTTTTTGGGAGTAAATTTATTTTTTATTTCAATTAAAAATTTTTTGATTTTTTTAATTTAGAAGTTTTTTTTTTATAAGACGCTACAGCAAAAATGCTTCAAAAATAAGATCGAAGCCGATTTAAGTTTTTTTTTTTTTTTTTTTAAGTTTACTTATTTTGTAAACATCAAATATAAAGGAATCTTTTACAAATTAAAGGAATCAGAACTTTTAAAAATTGAAGAGTTGGCAACCCTTGAGTTTAAAACGTCAAAAATAAATCTCTGTGAAGTGATAATTAATTTTATTTAAAAAACAACTATTTTATCGTGTTTTATACACAAGTTTATAAACATTAATAACAGCAAGTGATAAGCATTTGAAATTTATCAAAGTATGGCTCCAAAAAGTCGTCGTAGTGTTGGAAATTTAAAGAAAAAAAATTGTGGCCAATGTAGAATGGAGGTGAAAGAAGACAAGGAAGAGAACATTGAGTGCGATAAATGCGCCAAAATATTTCACTCTTTATGTACAAAACTAGATAAACGTCAGTATGAATATCTACTTGAAAACGAAACTGAACAGTATGTTTGTCATCTGTGTGATGACAATAGCGATGGATCAGTGAAGGGGGAGTTAAAAGAGATCAAAACAAAACTCAGCAAACTGGATCAGCTGACTTCAATAACTGAGGCAATTGAGTTTATGTCGAAACAATATGATGAATTGTTAAAAAGTATTGCCAATAATAATAATAAGCTCGATGCAGTACAAAAAGAAAATCGTGTTTTGAAAAATGAAATAACTTCATTAAAAACATCGGTTAAAATTTTAAACGACCAAAGGGTTAAAAATGATTGCATTATAAGAGGTGTTAAAGTAAAGAAAGACTCAACTGCTGTTGAAACTGTTATGGATATTTCTGATAAAGTCGGGATAAATTTAAAGGAAGAAACTATAGAAGATGCTTATTTTTTTAAACAAAGAAGTGGTAACAACGATGATAATAAGAGAACAATGGTCGTGAAATTCAATAGTAAGCGTGCTAAGGATACTCTAATGATGTCAAAAGCTAAGTTGAAAGAAAATGAGGCAACCAAAAATGTTTATGTGAACGATTTTTTGAGCAAAGAAACTCTAAGCCTTTTTAATCATGCTAAAGATTTAAAATCAATTGGATTTAGTTCAGTTTATACAACTGGTACTAGAGTTTATGTGAAGAGAAATGACACTTCAAAACCGAGACTTATAAAAAGTGAAGATGATGTAGACCAGATTATGAGTGAAGCTGCAACTGTTAAATCTAAACGTAGATCAGTAATTAGAAATCCAAATGCCGTAGATGACTCAGATGATGATAACGGGGCAGCATTTTTGTCTCCAGCTTAAAATTGAGTATTCAACATATTAAATTTTGTATAAATAAATATCTTTTTTTTCTTTTCTTTAAATGAATAATAACCAATATTTTTCTGAGTTTGAAAACTTTGTTAATTATTTAAAAACAGTAAACTTTGCATATTTAAATATTTTATCATTTAACGTTAGAAGCATTTCTTCAATAGATAAGTTCAATCAGTTCAAAACGCTCATTTCTAGATTTCCACAACTACCCAATATAATTGCGATTCAGGAGACGTGGTTTGATTCAGATTTACTTCAAATTTACCAAATCCCTGGTTATAAATGTGTACATTGTTGCAGAGCAGATGGTTACGGAGGCACTTCGGTTTATATACGCGATAACTTACAATACAGTATAGAAGAATGTGAAAGTAAACAGTTTTGTGAGAAAATTGTTTTATCATTGGATAATTTAAAAATTAATGGAAGACCGCTGAAAATAATGTCATTTTACAGATCTCAAAAATGTGATGTCAATAATTTCTTCAGTATAATAGAAAATTTAATAAGCGCATATGGTCGAAATTCGTGTATTATTGTGGGAGATTCGAATATTGACTTTTTAATGAATTCTTCGTGTGCATTTTCAAATTTACTTGAAACTTATGACTTTAAAAGTTCTCATTCGCTAGTGACTCGACCAACGTCTGGGACGTCAATAGACAATGTATTCAGTAATATATTAAATACACTTACTGTTGATGTTATTGAATCCAATCTATCGGATCATAATATGATTTCATGCAAGATAAAAAGTAATGTCCGGAACTGTAACTCTGTTGAAACTATTCACAAATCTTGTGACTATGATAAATTAAAAGAATACCTTCAAAATGATGTTAATATTAATTTGAACACTGGCAATCCATCGAATGATACATCAAATTTAATAAAATACCTCTCAGATGCTAATTCAAATTCTATGGTTGTAAGGACATCAAAAAAGTTATTAAAATATAAAATAGCTCCATGGATGAACGAAGATCTTCAAAATCTGATTTTATTAAAGAGGAATATCTTAAGACAGAGAAGAAGAAGACCGGATAATGCTGATCTAGAAAACAGACTAAAAAGAATAAGTAAAGTAATTAAGAATGCATATCGAGAGTCGATGAATAATTATTATCTAAACAATATTTGTAATATTCAACAAGATCCAAAAAAATGTTGGAGATTTTTGAACCAAAGCTTAGGAAGACACGTGAAAAATCAAATCAGATTAAAAAATTCTGCTGGTGAACTAATAAATGATGATGTAATAAAATGTACACTTCTAAATGAATATTTTCTGCAAATTCCCAAAACTATGAAAGAAAACATTATTTCTCACCCCATAGACTCTTTTAATAGTCTTAGAACCATGATTCGTCATAATAGTAGATTCCAGTTCAGTGTTATAACGATCGAAGATATTCTACAAATTATTTCAAATCTATCCGCAAACAAGAAATCTGGCCATGATAACTTGTCCCCAAGTATTTTTTTAAGGTGTAGTCAAGAAATCGCACCGCATTTATTTAATATTCTTCAGAGCATTATGGAAACTTCAGAATATCCAAATATTTTAAAAATCTCAAAAATTGTCCCTTTGCCTAAGGAAGTAAATGCTAATGTCGTGGAGAAATGTAGACCTATTGCGTTATTATCCATAATTGATAAAATTTTTGAGAAAATAATTCACCAACAAGTACTAACGTATTTTGAAAATAATAAACTACTCTATGAATGTCAATATGGTTTTCGAAAAGGAAGTGGAACTGAGAATGCAGTGGCGAATGTTGTTAACTACATATGTAAGGGGTTGGACCAAGGATTTAAAGCGGTAGCAGGTATTTTCTATGACTTTTCTAAAGCTTTTGACCTCGTTGATCATAATATAATGTTACAAAAGTTGGAATATTATGGAATCATGGGTCAAGAATTGAATCTCTTTAAGAGTTATTTAACAAATAGAAAGCAGTTCGTGGAAATAAATAGCAGTCATAGTTTTCTTGGTGATGTTGAGCATGGTGTGCCGCAAGGCAGTGTTTTGGGTCCACTTTTGTTTATAATTTATGTGAATGACATAATAAATCTTGGACTTTCAGGAAAGATTTACATGTATGTCGATGATATATCATTGTTTTATCCCTATAAACATGAAACGGCATTAAAAGCTTATATGGAAAGAGATGCAGCATTGATTTTTGAATATGCAAGGCTAAATAAATTGGTAATAAATACAAAGAAAACTAAAGTTGTAAGATTTAAGCCCTATAACAACGCTGACAGTTTCAGTATTTTTGTGGATGGGGAAGAAGTGTTCGAAAGTCAATCGATAAGGTATTTGGGAGTGGAATTACAAAGTAATTTGTCATGGAATATGCACATTCAAAATTTGAAATCGAGAATATCTCCAGTTATTGGATTGCTGTACAAATTTAAAAATAAATTTAATGAAAAAACTAAACTATTACTATATCAAGCATTAATTCAAAGCCATCTAAATTATTTAGTATTAGTATATGGTTCTAAAAATAATACTGAACTCAAAGCGTTACAGAGGGTACAAAATAAAGCATTAAAAACGGTTTATAATTTACCGATAACGTATTCGACGGTTTCTTTATACAAAGATGTTGCAAAAAATGTTTTACCTATATATGGGCTTTATAAAAAGCAATTGCTAGTATTTATATTTAAAGCAATGCGGAATATTGGTCACAACACAATATCTTTTGGAATTAATCAATCAGCCATCAACACACGAAATAGCTCAAATTTAAGAGTGACAAGATGCAGGCTCGAAACCACTAAGCAGAGAATTGAATATATTGGGTGTTTGGAATTCAATAATTTACCGCAAAGTCTAAAAACTATTGAACGAATTTCAACTTTTAAATCCTCTTTAAAGGAGCATTTGTTAAACAATTTAGAAATGCTTTTAATTTAATATAATAAAAAATAATAAATAAAAAATTTTTTATAAGTAAATGTAATCTTTTAAATGAAATTGAAATGAAATGAATATTAATAGTAGCATAGAATTTATTATTTTGATTAATTGTAATGCCAACTCGCCTCAACAATGTCATATGACGCTGAGGCAAACTTTTATTTTTTGTAATATAAAATTCTTTGTTAATAAATTAAAATAAATAAAAAAAAAAAAAATTACTTCATTCAATAAGTGATAATCATTGAGCAGAGAGGTAAAATTTATAGAAGTTTCAAAAATGGAAAATGAATGTGACGTTTAAAATTGCGCCGCAAGGTAATTTTAAGCAATTGCTTATTGTATAGTAATTATTGTACATACGTAGATAAAATTTATCATAACCCTTTTCACTGAGCTGTGTTCCGCGAGCGAGTCGCGTTCGCGCATTTGGCAGCTACATCCGAAATTTTAGCAGAAATTTTAGCAGAGCTGTGTTCCGAGAGCGCGTCGCGTCCGTGCGTTTGGCAGCTGCATCCGTGGTGCCGCACAGTTGTGGTCAATTTATTTTAATCGCCAAAATATATTTTTCACATCATTGCGATATTTTAGCTGAGCTGTGCTCGCATCGCGTCGCATCCGCGTACGCGCGCTTCTTCCGCGCACCGAAATGATGCTATTGAAAAGGATACTGATTTTAAATACGCTTATTGCAGGACAGATATTGAGAGCAGTATGGGGAATTTGTTCATTTCTTTTGGGGAAATTTTTTTAAAATTTGGGAGTGTGTTTATCGTAAAGTTATTCCGCAATTTTTTGGGGAATAAGTTCATTTTTTGGGGAATTTGTTCATTGCGGACTAAGTACTCGGCTCATGCTTACCAGTACAACTAACTATGTTTATATAAAAGTTAAGTTAAGTTATAAAAGTTACGAATTTTAGTTCTCTAGAGCTTTCAGATAGACAACATTTCTCGTTTTTCCTTATGGTGCATATACGAAAAGATTGTTCTGGCTCCCAACTCTGGAGCAGGCGACATATAATTAGCTATGAGAAAAACAGGGAGATTCTAAGTTGATACCTGCTACCGTGAGAGATTGTCCTCTTAAGTACGTTATGTTAGGAAAAACCTTTTGTGCTATCTCTTGCAATGAAGGAACCAACTTACAGTCGTTTCAGGAGTTGCACGTTCTCTGCAGTCAGCTTGTCATATCCGTTGGGCCTGAAGACGTTATTGTGTCGTTTCAGGAGTTTCAGATGGATATATTTGCATTGATTAACCTCATCGGATTAACCCTACAGTGGTTGTCAACCTGCATCTGTTCAACCATGAAATAAATCTGCTCTAATTTTGGGGTGTTACAACTCATATAGTAAAAAAAGCAAGACGGGAATATTTGTAATAGGTTGATTTACAATATTTAATTCATAATGGTGTAAACTCAAGAGTAGCAAGTATAGAGATTTATGCACAAAGTTCTAGAGAAGTCCATTGAAAAATTAAAATATGTTAACAAACACTAAAAGCGTATATAGATATTTAAAATAAGTGGGCGTGGCCGATAAAAATAATTCGACCGAAAACCGTAAAAAAATTAAAAAAGGGGCTTAAAAGTAGGCGTGGCCGGTAAGAAGCACATGGCGACCTTCTATCGGGTACAGAGATCGTGTATACCTAATTTCAGAGAAATCCGTTTACAAATAAAAATTTGTATAGCGAACAAATATACCAAAAAACAAAAAATGAATTTGATACAAAAAGTGGACGTAAAAGTAGGCGTGGCTAGCAAGAGGCATATATTGACGTTCCCTGGGCACAAAGATCGTGTGTACTAAATTTTTGTTAAATCCGTTAACAAATAAATTTTTGTATAGCGACCAAATATACCAAAAAACATAAAATGAATTAAACATAAAAATTGGGCGTAAAAGTAGGCATGGCCGGTAAAAGACATATGGTGACCTTTCCTGGGGTACAGAGATCATGTGTACCAAATTTCAGTAAAATCCGTTGAAAAATAAAAATTTGTATAGCGGTCAAACAAACAAACAGAAAATCAATTTTATATATATAGATTTTTTTCTTTTTTAAATAAATAAAACATAAAAATTTTTAAATTAATAAAAGAGTTTTTAATTTTATGATCCAATATTTTGGTATGGGCCATTCAAGTCATCAAAAATATTATAAAAGTTTTTATTGTATTGCCACTCACTGTATCTTGGGTAATCGAGTTCATAAACTATTAATTCTATGCCAGAGCCAACATACCAACAATTAAAAACACGTACACAGAGATACACAGTCAGTAAATCTCAGTGATGAGTGTAACTATATTAATACTAGCTAGCAGAGGCCAATCCCCAATAAATTTTTTTTCTTTTAATGTTTTTAATATATATTTTTTTAAAATTTATGAATATTTAAAAAAAAATCATTAAATTGTGAATTTTTAAATAAAATTCATAAAATTTTATTATAAATATTTATTGAACACACAGAAGATATATAACTCGGTTTGTTAATAGATAATTTTATAAGAGCCTAAATTTAATATACACACACACATTATTGTGTAGTTTTTTATTTGAAGCTTAAATATGTAGTAAATGATTATTACTACAAAAAAATATAACAGATTGTGCATATCTGTAAATATGGTGTACATCTACAAATAACTACCTTTCATATGATATATTTTTTGTCAAAATCGGTTGGTAATTGAAGGTGTAGAATATGTCACAAGAAATCGCCTTGCCTATTAATATTATAGATAATGATGCAATTGTAATAATTTAATTGAACTTACCTTTGTGCATTTGTGGTTGTGTTTTTGTTCCCATTATGGCTTTTGTGATTGTTATGTTGACTGCTGTATTCCGAACTTCGTAGAACGTAGAATTGAAATACGTTGAAATTAATAAATATTTTGCAATAAAATATATATGCAAATATTTGCATTAACAAGAATAATATAAATAAAAATATATTATGTATAACAGCCTAGTCAAGTTGAGTTAAGTAATATGCTAATAATGCATATACAAATCATTTAAGTGCACTTTTTTCGATTTCAATGAAATATTTTGTATAAGACAGTATCTTTAATATAACTAACACTTTTTTTTCTAGTTAACACTTATTGAATTAATTTGTTGACATTTTTTGTTTTTTTTTTTTTTTTTGCTTGAACTTAATATTAAAAAATTTAGCACTTGTTTATTAATTTTTTAAGATTTAATTAACATTTGTTTTGTTTTCATTATAGTATATTAAAATGTTGTTGTTGTTGTTGTTTGATTTTTTTTTTTAATGGAATGTTACTAGTTATGTGGTTGTTCCATTACTAATTATAATATTACGTAGTAATCCAGGTGGTCTCGGTTTAAGCGGTGGTACTCTTCTGCGTTTCAGACTAATCGTAGAAGTCCAACGTTGAATTAATTCTAGATAATACTCCATGTGGTGTGTGTTCGAAAAACAATTGTCTAAAAGAAAACGAAAAACAATTAATGAAAACAATTTTGTCATATATATACATATTTTACATATAATAAGTTGAAACGGTGATGTTAATAATTAATTAACTTAAAAAATAAAAAAGAAACTAGTTTGTATTAACAAATAAATAATTATTTGATAAAGTTTTTAATTATTTATTGTTAAAAAAATTCGTAGCTTTTCTTTTAGAAAGGCCTAACATGTGTCAATTAATAGAAATTATGTAAAAAAAAAATATCCCATGTCATTCCTTTCTATTGAAATGCGGTAAACTGAATAATTAATCACATATGTTAAGTTATAATTCATGGTCATGAAATTATTTGATTTAATAATCCAGCCCACAATAATGAACTGTATATTAATATAGCGAGACACTAATAACTCCCGCTATTGGTTATACATTAGAATGGAATGACTTAGCTTTAGCTCAAACTCCACTTCGGTCCTAAACGGGATCTGCGCAAATACATGTAAAAATACTCCTTGGATGCCTCACTTTTCAAATCGATTAACTTCAGTTTATGATTTATTAAAATTATAATGCCAAAACGCTTGATTGACGGCTAACTTTTTATATTCAACAGAAATTTCTCTAATAGCAGGGATCATCACCATTAACATCACTTTATTATTAGCGAAACTTGTTTTGAATATAAACAGTTAGTCGTCAATCAAGCGCTTTGGCATTATTATTTTCTTAAATCATAAAGTGGAGTGTTAAACAGATATGAAATAATTATTTTTTAGACTATCGCTATTCCCATTTA
Source organism: Cordilura impudica (assembly GCA_963682025.1). Lineage (NCBI taxonomy): Eukaryota > Metazoa > Arthropoda > Insecta > Diptera > Scathophagidae > Cordilura > Cordilura impudica. The sequence goes on from OY821520.1 coordinate 32,196,267, forward strand.
TTATGCGAACTAAGCATCACCAAATTTTTATATTAAACCAAATATTTAATTTTATAAATCTATATATGGGGGATTTCATGTCAAGTGCACCAACTTTTGAAACCGATGTCTTCCGATCGGGATGAAATTTGCACCAAGGTTAGTCCTACTGGATAGTAGTTTAGACACAATTTTTCAAAAAGATCGGTCCAGATCTCTCTGAGCTAGAGGGGATCAAAATTTGATATTTTGGCCAAACAGGTGTTATTTCTCATCCATGTAACTTATTACCTATTGTTCCTAGAAAATTTTCTCCCAAAGAGTTTAGATAGCTATTTCTTCAGTATTTCGGAAAAAAATACTTAAAAAAAAAAATTTTTTGTGGACTTCTTTTTTTGCTCAATTAAAGCATTTTTTGCCTTTTTTTCAAAAAGGGCTTTTTTTTCATAAGAAAGCTTAGAATTTTTCCTTTAAGAGCTTTTTGGTCGCTTAGTGGGATGGGAGTGGGATATCTGTCAAAAAAAAAATGTTTTGTAACTCAAGACAACGGTTTTTCAATTTTTCACAAATGCACTATTTTGAGAAACTAGACAAACTAAACTTTCCGAAGGTATGTAACATACCTTCATAACATAACAGAAGAGAATGGTTATCTGTAACCTGAAAGAGTTATTTGCAACATTTCAATCTGAACACGAGGATGTTAGAATTGGCTTCACGAAATTAACCCAAATGAGGCCAAAACATTGCGTTTTGGCAGAAAGCAGCGGAACTCACACAGTATGCGTTTGCATTTACCATGAAAATGTTAAACTGATGTTGAAGGAAATCAACTTAAAGTATTTAACAGATGATTCGGCAGAAGATTTACACGATTACCGCGATTGCCTTAAATTGACTATGTGTCCTAATGCAACAACTTCTTGCCACTTAGGTGAATGTGCCAATTGCCCGAAAACCACATTCATCAAATAAAATTTAATCAACTCTTTAGATGGAGAATATATAGAGGATGTCAAATTTGATTCTTGGATTCAGACTGACAGATGCACAATGAAAACAATCATTTTAAATGTGGATGATTTTGTGGAAGAAATGTGTACAGGATTGCTTAACTTGAGAAACCATGACTTTTTAGTCAAAGAGCAATGGTCATTCTTCAAGGATTTGAAGATACATTTGAAGTCTGGTGAATTCGCTATTTCATATGATTTCGCAGAAAACTATAAATATGTTCTTCAGGATGCCATACAAGCATTCCACTTCAATAACGACCAAGCAACTATATTCACAGTAGTTATTTACCACATGAAAGATGAAAAACTGGAACATAAAAGTATGGCAATCATATCCGACGATTTAAAACATGATACCGTTGCAGTTTATGAGTACCAGAAGAGAATGCTAAAATTTCTAAAATCTAAATTTACAGTAAGGAAGTATACTACGTTTCGGACGGAGCTCGTCAACATTTTAAAAACAAAAGTAGCTTGGCAAATCTTATGGCCCATGAAAAAGACTTTGGAATGCTAGCTGAGTGGCATTTTCATCCTACTGCTCATGGTAAAGGAGCATGTGATGGTATTGGAGCAACCCTTAAAAGAAATACAGCGAAGTATAGCCTCCAGTGCTCTCATCAAGATCGCATCTTAGATGCGACTGCTTTATTCCATTGGACAAAGAGTTATTGTAAAGAAACTAAAATAGTTTTTAGTAGCAAAGAGGATCATCAGGAAACATTGAAAACACTGAAGAGCAGATTCGATGCAGCGGTAGCAATCGATGGCACCGCTCAATACCATGCTTTTATACCGCTTGTCGATGGAAGACCCAAGTTGAAAAAGTTTTCTGCCTCTATTCAATGCGATTTCTTTCCAAAGACAACATATAAACCAGCAGCGAAATCAACAGCTGAACCTAGTAACGCCAAGAAAGGATTGACAAAAAAACGCAGTAAATAAAGGCGACAAAAAAGCTGGATGAAGGACTGGGTATTTAAAAATTTACAAGACTTAAATACTTCATCAGCTACAATAAATTAAGTAAAAAAATAGTTATGATATAAATGGATCTAATGTAATTAAGATTAAATTTTAATAAATTATTTATATTTTTAATATCATTATTATTATACATTAATTTAATTATTATTAAAAATATATAAAAAATAATAATTTTTCAACATTTCTATAGAAAAAAAGCGATTTTTTCCTGAGGTTAACATATTCTGAGTATTACAGTATCGAGGGTATAAAATTTTAGTTAGGTATGTTATATACCTTCGGAAAGTTTAGTTTGTCTAGTTTCTCAGTATAAGTTTTATTTGTAAGGTTTTAGACATAAATAGGAAAAAATTCAAAATAGTGCATTTGTGAAAAATTGAAAAACCGTTTCTTGAGTTACAAAACATTTTTTTTTTTTTTGATAGATATCCCACTCCCATCCCACTAAGCGACCAAAAAGCTCTTAAAGGAAAAATCCTAAGCTTTCTTATGAAAAAATAAAAAAAAAAAAAAAAAATGCCCTTTTTGAAAATAAAGGCAAAAAATGCTTTAATTTAGCAAAAAAAAAAAAAAAGTCTACAAATTTTTTTTTTTTTTTTTAAGTATTTTTTTCCGAAATACTGAAGAAATAGCTATCTAAACTCTTTGGGATAAAATTTTCTAGGGACAATAGGTAATAAGTTACATGGATGAGAAAAAACACCTGTTTGGCCAGAATGTAAAATTTTGATCCCCTCTAACTCAGAGAGATCTGGACCGATCTTTTTGAAAAATTGTGTCTAAACTACTATCCACTAGGACTAACCTTGATCGGAAGACATCGGTTTCAAAAGTTGGTGCACTTGACATGAAATCCCCCATATATAAAATTCATTTTCTGTTTGTTTGTTTGTTTGAACGCGATACAAATTTTTATTTTTCAACGGATTTTCCTGAAATTTAGTACAGGCGATCTCTAAACCCAAGAAAGGTCGCCATATACTTTTTACCGGCCACGCCTACTTTTACGCCCACTTTTTATGTAAAATTCATTCTCTGTTTATTCCTATTTGTAGACTATACAAATTTTTATTTGTTAACGGATTTCTTTCAGATTTGGTACACACGATCCCCGTTCTCCAGCTAAGGTACCATATGCTTCTTATCAACCATGCCTACTTTTACGCCCACTTTTTGTATACAATTCATTTTCTGCTTCAAATTTTTATTTGCTAACTTTTTTATCTGAAATTTGGTACTCACGATTTCTGTTCCACAGGGAAGGTCACCATATGCTTCTTATGCTTCCTACTTTTGCGACCACTTTTTTAATTTTTTATGGGTTTCGCTCGAATTTACTGCACATTATTCTCAAATCCCAGATAAGGTCGTCATATACTTTTATCGGCCACGCCCACTTATTTTAATTTTCTATATACGCTTTTAGTGTTCGTTAACATATTTTAATTTTTCAATGGACTTTCCAAAAATTTTGTGCATAAATCTCTTTCCTTACTACTCTTGAGTTTACACCATTATGAAATAAAGATTTGAAATCAACCTATTACAAATTTTTCCGTCTTATCTTTTTTACTATATGAGTTGCAACACCCCAAAATTAGTGCAGATTTATTTCATTGGTGAACAGATACAGGTTGTTTACCGCTGCAGGATTACTCCGATTATAAATATTTGCACCTCGCCTTTTTAACTACAATGGAGAACAAAACATTACATTTATTTGTACCTATATAAAAAGGTAGAAAAATAACTATTTGCAATTTTGCCTTGCACATGAAAGCATAGCATATAGGCCGTACTACCTCAAATGCCGAAGGCTTAAAAAAACAGAACTCTAGAGAACCTGATTAGACCCAAATTCATATCGAGTCTCAACGAGTTAGACAATCTGAGTCGAGACATGCTGAAACACCTGAGCAAATCCAAAAACGTCTTGAAGCCCAAAGATCAAGACAAGCTTTGTAAGAGAAGCGGAAATGCCTGAATCTACTTCAGTGCGTCTAGAAATCCAGCAGCTAAGACAAGCTTAGTCGAGGGAATGTGAAACTCCGGAAACGACTCAACAATACCTTCAGGCCCAACAGATAAGACAAGCTAACTTCAGGGAATGCGAAACTCTTGAAACGACTGTAATATCCCTACCAGAAGACTTTTGTAAATTGGTTTTTCATTGCAAGAGATGGTACGAAAACTTGTTCCTAACATAACGTACATAAGAGGACAATCTCTTACGGTAGCAGGTATCAACCTAGAATCTCCCTGTTTTTCTCATAGACAATTAATTGTCGCCTACTCCAGAGTTGGGAGCCAGCTCAAGCGTTTCGTATATGCACCAGAAGGAAAAACCAGAATTGCTGTATTACCCCAAGCTCTAGAATAACTAAAATTCGTAACTTTTAGACATAATACACTCAAAATAATCTATGCTAAGTTGTAGTGGTAAGCAGGCGCTCAGCACTTAGCCCCCAATGAACAAATTCCCTAAAAAATTAACAAATTCCCCAAATTTTTAAAAAAAATATCGGATGATCTGAAAAATATAATTTGGCAATTAAAATAGGTTGACAACAACTGCTCGGCAGCACTGGTGTGGCTGCCAAACGCGCGGAAGCGGCGCGCGGACGCAATACGCTCGCGAACACAGCTCAGCTAAAAAATCGTGATGATCTGAAAAATATATTTTGGCGATTAAAATAAGTTGACGACAACTGCGCGGCAGCACGGAAGCAGCTGCCAAACGAGCGGAAGGGGCACGCGGACGCGGACACAGACGCGACGCGCTCTCGGAACACAGCGCAGCTAAAATATAGGAATGTTGTGGAAAATATATTTTGGGATTCAAATAAGTTGACGACAACTGCGCGGCAGCACGGGTGTAGCTGCCAAACGCGCGGACGGGGACGCAACTCGCTCGCGGAACACAGCTCAGTGAGAAGTCTTATGATAAATTTTATCTACGTATGTATGTGCAATAATTACTATACATATACTATAAGCAGTTGCTTAAAGCAACCTTTTGGTACAATTTTAAACGTCGCACATTCATTTTCCGTTTTTCTTTGACGTCTCTGCTCAATGAGGATCACTTATTGAATAGAGTATTTCAATTTCTAAAAGTTCTGATTTCTTTAATTTGCAAACGATTCCGTTATATTTGATGTTTACAAAATAAATAAAATTCAAAAAAAAAAACTTGAGGTGGTTTCGCAGCTTATTTTTGCTGTAGCGTCTTATAAAAAAAAGTTCTAAATTAAAAAAGCACAAAATTTTAAATTGAAATAAAACATGAATTTGTTCCCCCAAAAAACGTGAACATAGGGAACTTTTTCACCATGAACAAATTCCCCAATCGCATACAAATTTTTTGGGAGTAAGTTAATTTTTTTGGAATGGTTCATCGGAGACTAAGTACTCAGCGCCTGGTAAGAAGAGTGAACCATTTTTCAAGTCAAAGGCCTTTGGATTCCGGGCAAGACCGGGTAAAAACAGCTAGTAATATAATAATTAGCTATTACACGCACACATACATTTTCTAAAAAAAAAATAACTTAAAAAATAGTTTTATAAAAATTACATTCAGGCATATGAAGGAAATCGATTGATTTTAAATCGAAAACAAAATTCTAAGAAAAACGATTTAATAATAGTAGGTGTGATGAAAATCAAGCTGTTTCAATTTTCATTTTTGTTCCAGTTCATCATGTTTCTTTCAATAGAGCGTCACTATGTTATTATTTTATCATTATTTACAAAGCTGTGTTATTGTTTTTTACAAAAAAAAATTTTTAATATTAGCGTATTAATTTTGTATTTTGTTTGAAAAAATTTATTAAAATGGAATTTATTATAACGACAAATGGCGAAAATGTCACAAAAGAAAGCATAACGCATTACTCCTTTTGGAGCAAAATTTTTGGTGAAGCAATTTTTCAACCTACTGATGATGGGTTTAAAGATCCTTTTTTTGCTGTCGTGGATTTACGTGTTTTCGCCTGAAAAATTATATTAAGTAAGGCATTATGATATGTAAATTTATTATACTAGTATTTTTTAAATTATATTTTTATTAAAGCGTTGAAATGTTGAAAAACCGAAAAGCAAAGTCTTCTTGATTTAAAAACGATACAAAAAATAACAAATTCATTTTACATCACATCTTTATTTATCCACATTTCCATACCTTAAAATAAAAACGAAAGCAAATCGAAAAATTGATTTACATCACACCTATTTTCGATATTGTTTCGTTTTGGTATCGATTTTGGTTTTCATCACATGCCTGATTGTCTTTAAAAAGCAGCTTCTCATATAAAAGTAACTATTCTTAAAAAAGTACCAATTCTTCAATTAGTACCTTTTCTTAAAAAAGTCAATTTCCTTAAAAAAATCAATTTTCTTTAAAAACTATCTTTCTTACAAAAGTACCTTGTCCTAAAATAGAAACTTTTCTCAAAGAAGCACCCTTTCTTAAAAAAGTAAATTTTCTTAAATTTCGTCTTTCCTTCAGAAAGTAGATTTCCTTAACAAAAATATTTTCTTTAACAAAGTACCTTTTCTTAAAAAAGTACCTATTCATATAATATACCATTTTTCAAGAAATACCTTTTTTCCTTAACAAGTACCTCCATTTAAAAATTGCCTCTTCAAAAAAATACCTTCTCGTAAAAAAGTACAAGTACCATTTCTTTAAAAAAAAACATTTTCTCTTAAAAGTGACCTTTTTTTAATTAAGAAAATTTTCTTTAAAAAGTACCTGTTCCTAAATAAGTGGATTGTCTTTAAAATGCAAATTTTTAAAAAAAAGTAACTCATCTTAAAAAGGGCATTTTCTTTAAAAAGTCAGTTTCCTAAAAAATTACATTCAGCCCAATTCTCAAGGAATTTCTTTCTCACGGAAAATACTTTTCTTGAGAAAAAATCCTCCAATTATAAATTCCGCGTGAACAAAAAAATTAATAAGTGGCATCATCGAATTTCGAAACCAGTTGTTTTGCTTATTGACAATTAATTTTCTGTTTTTTTTTTGTGTGTGCAAACGAAAATAAATTTATTTTAAAGAAAAATTAAATAAAAATGAATAGCATAGCTATGATGCGAGCAATCTTGGAGGAAATTGGTGTTGTAGAACAACAAGAACGAAATAGCTAAAAGGATTGATAGAAGTCAATTGCGGGCTGAATCTATGGAAAACGCAATCAATGCTTGAATTGGCTCTCATTATAGTTAAAAAAGTTGACGTTTGGCTTTATTTGTGGTCTTCAGCCTACAAGATTAATAAAATATTAATTTTTTTTATTTAACTTTTGTTTTATCAAAATACTTCTTACATTTTTATGTAAACTCCCGTCTGTTTTGCAAGGGAAATTTTTTGAGGGAAAAACCAAATTCAAGTGCATTGAGAATAACTACTTTTTTCCCATTGAATTTTTTCCGAATGAATTTTTATTCATAATAGGGGAAAAGGGAGAAGTGAGAAATTTCATGCGGAATTTTTGTTTAGAATTGGGCTGATTCTCTTAAAAAAGTACGTTTTCTTAAAAAAGTATAATTTTTCAAGAAATACCTTTTTAAAAGTACCACTTATTATGAATACCTTGTCCTTAACAAGTATCTTCACTTAAAAATTTTCTCATCTAAAAAAATACCTTTTCTTAAAAATTTACTTTTCTTAAAAAAGTAAATTTTCATAAAAGGAACATATTCTTGAAATAGTCACTTTTTAAAAAATTACCTTCTTTTAAAATTACGGAAATTTAAGTAAATTTTGCTAAAAAAAAGTCCTTTTGTTAAAAAGTCCCATTTCTATAAAAAAGAAAAACTTGCTTAAAAAATTAATTTTCTTAAAAAGTAAATTTTCTTAAAAAATAATTTTGTTTAAAAAACCTTTTGTTTAAAAAAGTACCTTTTCTTAAAAAAAGTCACTTTCTTAAAAAATTACCTTCTCTTAAAAAAATACACTTTCCTAAAAAAGTAAATTTTCTTAAAACAATCTTTTCTTAAAAAAACACTTTCTTAAAAAAGTACCTTTTCTTAAAAAAGTACCTTTTCTTAAAAAAGCACCTTTTGTTAAAAAATAACTCTTTAAGAAGTAAATTTTCTTAAAAAAGAAAATTTTCTTCAAAAACACCTTTTCTTTAAAAAGAGGCATAAAAAAGTACCTTTACTTGAGAAGTACCTTTACTCATAAAGTTACTTTTCTTTAAAAACTCCTAAAATAGCTCCTTTTCGTAAATAAGTAACTTTTCTTACAAACGTTCCTTTTTTTAAAAAAGTTCATTTTCTTCAGAAAAAACACTTTCTTAAAAAAAAATTTTCTTAAAAAAGAAAATTTTATTTATAAACACCTTTTCTTTAAAAAGTAGCTTTTTAAAAAAATGAAGTACCTTTTCTTAAAAAAATTTCTTTCCTTAAAAAAGTACCTCTACTTGAAAAGCACCTTTACTCTTAAGGTTCCTTTTCTTTAAAAAGTTCCTAAAAAAGCCCCTTTTCTTAAAAAAGTAGCTTTTCTTAAAAAATTACTTTCTCTTAAAAAAATACCTTTTCTTAAAAAATAACCTTTTCTTAAAAAAACACTTTCTAAAAAAAGTACCTTTTCTTAAAAATTTACTTTTCTTAAAAATCAGATTTTCTTTCAAAAGTCCCATTTCTTAAAAAAGTAAATTTACTTAAAAATACCGTTTCTTTATAAATTACCTTTTCTTAATATTGAAAATTTTCTTAAAAAAGCACCTTTTCTTAAAGAGTGTTCAATTTCTTAAAACAAAATTTTCATAAAAAAAAAACTTTTCTTTAAGAAGTACTTTTTCTTAAAAAAGTCACTTTTTAAAAAAATTACCTTATTTTAAAATAAAAAAATTTTCTTAAAAAGTAAATTTTATTAAAAAAAAGAGCCTTTTGTAAAAAAGTCCCATTTCAAAGTGCCTTTTGCTAAAAAGTCCCATTTCCATAAAAAATAAAATCTTACTTGTATAAGAAAATTTTCTTAAAAAAGTAAATTTTCTTAAAAAATAAATTTTCTTAAAAATGTACCTTTTCTTAAAAAATTCACTTTCTATAAAAATTACCTTCTCTTAAAAACCCTTTTTCGAAATAAGGAAATTTTCTTAAAAAATAACCTTTTCTTAAAAAAACACTCTAAAAAAAAAGAAAATTTTTTTAAAAAAGTACCTTTCCAAAAAAAACACTTTCTTAAAAAAGTTAAATTTCCTTTAAAAAAAGTAAATTTTCTTCAAAAACACCTTTTCTTTTCAAAGCAGCTATTTAAAAAAAATAAAATACCTTTTCTTAAAAATTACTTCTTAAAAAGCACCTTTTTTTTAAAAAGTTCCTTTTCTTCAGAAAAAACACTTTCTTAAGAAAAAAATTTTCTTAAAAAAGAAAATTTTATTTATAAACACCTTTTCTTTAAAAAGTAGCTTTTTAACAAAATGAAGTACCTTTTCTTAGAAAAATTTATTTCCTTAAAAAAGTACCTCTACTTGAAAAGCAGCTTTACTCTTAAGGTTCCTTTTCTTTAAAAAGTTCCTAAAAAAGCCCCTTTTCTTAAATAAGTAGCTTTTATTAAAAAATTACTTTCTCTTAAAAAATACCTTTTCTTAAAAAATAACCTTTTCTTAAAAAAACACTTTCTAAAAAAGTACCTTTTCTTAAAAATTTAATTTTCTTAAAAATCAGATTTTATTTCAAAAGTACCATTTCTTAAAAAAGTAAATTTACTTAAAAATACCCTTTCTTTATAAATTACCTTTTCTTAAAATTAAAAATTTTCTTAAAAAAGCACCTTTTCTTAAAGAGTGTTCAATTTCTTAAAACAAAATTTTCGTAAAAAAACTATTCTTTAAGAAGTACTTTTTCTTAAAAAGTCACTTTTTTAAAAAATTACCTTATTTTAAAATAAGTAAATTTTCTTAAAAAGTCAATTTTGTTATAAAAAAGTGCCTTTTGTTAAAAAGTCCCATTTCAAAGTGCCTTTTGTTAAAAAATCCCATTTCAATAAAAAAATAAAAACTTACTTGTATAAGAAAATTTTCTTAAAAAAGTAAATTTTCTTAAAAAATACATTATCTTAAAAATGTATCTTTTCTTAAAAAAGTCACTTTCTATAAAAATTACCTTCTCTTAAAAACCCTTTTTCGAAATAAGGAAATTTTCTTAAAAAATAACCTTTTCTTAAAAAAACACTCTAAAAAAAAGTAAATTTTTTAAAAAAGTACCTTTCCAAAAAAAAAACACTTTCTTAAAAAAGTTAAATTTCCTTTAAAAAAAGTAAATTTTCTTCAAAAACACCTTTTCTTTTCAAAGCAGCTATTTAGAAAAAATAAAATACCTTTTCTTAAAAATTACTTCTTAAAAAGCACCTTTTTTTTAAAAAGTTCCTTTTCTTCAGAAAAAACACTTTCTTAAGAAAAAAATTTTCTTAAAAAAGAAAATTTTATTTATAAACACCTTTTCTTTAAAAAGTAGCTTTTTAACAAAATGAAGTACCTTTTCTTAGAAAAATTTATTCCCTTAAAAAAGTACCTCTACTTGAAAAGCAGCTGTACTCTTAAGGTTCCTTTTCTTTAAAAAGTTCCTAAAAAAGCCCCTTTTCTTAAAAAAGTAGCTTTTCTAAAAAAAGTAGCTTTTCTTAAAAAATTACTTTCTCTTAAAGGATACCTTTTCTTAAAAAATAACCTTTTCTTAAAAAAACACTTTCTAAAAAAAGTACCTTTTCTTAAAAATTTACTTTTCTTAAAAATCAGATTTTCTTTCAAAAGTACCATTTCTTAAAAAAGTAAATTTACTTAAAAATACCGTTTCTTTATAAATTACATTTTCTTAATATTGAAAATTTTCTTAAAAAAGCACCTTTTCTTAAAGAGTGTTCAATTTCTTAAAACAAAATTTTCATAAAAAAAACTTTTCTTTAAGAAGTACCCTTTCTTAAAAAAGTCACTTTTTAATTTTTTTTTTTTTATTTTAAAATAAGTAAATTTTCCTAAAAAGTACATTTTGTTAAAAAAAAGTGCTTCTTGTTAAAAAGTCCCATTTCAAAGTGCCTTTTGTTAAAAAGACCCATTTCAATAAAAAATAAAAACTTACTTGTATAAGGAAATTTTCTTAAAAAAATAAATTTTCTTAAAAATTTAACTTTTCTTAAAAAAGTCACTTTCTATAAAAATTACCTTCTCTTAAAAACCCTTTTTCGAAATAAGTAAATTTTCTTAAAAAATAACCTTTTCTTAAAAGAACACTCTAAAAAAAAGTACATTTTCTTAAAAAAGTACCTTCCCTAAAAAAACACTTTCTTAAAAAAGTAAAATTTCCTTTAGAAAAAGTAAATTTTCTTCAAAAACACTTTTTCTTTTCAAAGCAGCTATTTAAAAAAAATAAAGTACCTTTTCTTAAAAAATACTTCTTAAAAAATACCTTTTCTTAAAAAGTACCATTTCTTAAAAAAGTACATTTTCTTAAAAAAATAAATTTTCCTCAAAAATAATTTAAAAATACATTTACTTAAAAACACACTTTTCTTAAAAAAAGTACCTTTCCTTAAAAAATATCTTTACTTATAAAGTAACTTTTCATTAAAAAGTTCCTTAAAAGGCCCCTTTTCTTAAAAAAGTAGGTTTTTGTTAAAAAATACATTTTCTTTAAAAATACCTAAAATAAGTACTTTACTTTTCTTAAAAATCAGATTTTCTTTCAAAAGTACCATTTCTTAAAAAAGTAAATTTTCTTAAAAACACCGTTTCTTTATAAAGTACCTTTTCTAATAATATAAAATTTTCTTAAAAAAGCACATTTTCTTTAAAAAAAAGTTGAAATTCTTAAAACAAAATTTTCATAAAAAAAAACCTTTCTTTAAGAAACTTTTCTTAAAAAAGTTACTTTTCTAAAAAATTACCTTATTTTAAAATAAATAAATTTTCTTAAGAAGTAAATATTGTTAAAAAAAAAAGTAATTTTGTTAAAAAGTCCCATCTCATAAAAAAAGTAAATTTTCTTAAAAAATACATTTTCTTAAAAAAGTATCTTTTCTTAAAAAAATCACTTTGTAAAAAAATTACCTTCTCCTAGAAAAACCCCTTTCCGAAATAAGTAAATTTTCGTAAAAAATAACCTTTTATTAAAAAAACACTTTCTTAAAAAAGTAAAATTTCCAAAGAAAAAAAAAAAAAAAATTTCTTCAAAATACCTTTTCTTTCAAAGCAGCTATTTTAAAAAAATAAAGTTCCTTTTCTTAAAAAAGCTTCTTTCCTTTAAAAATTACCTTTTCTTAACAGATTCTTCTTTTTAAAAAAAGTACCTTTTCTTAAAAAAGTACCTTTTCTTAAAAAAGTACATTTTCTTAAAAAATAAATTTTCTTCAAAAATAACTTTTCTTAAAAAAGTATATTTTCTTAAAAAGTACCTTTTCTTAAAAGTACCTTTTCTTAAAAGTACCTTTACTTAAAAACACACTTTTCTTAAAAAAGTACCTTTCCTTAAAAAAATATCTTTACTCATAAAGTTCATTCTCTTTAAAAAGTTTCTAAAAAAAAGCCCCTTTTTTTAAAATAACCTTTCTTAAAAAGTACGTTGTCTTAAACAAGTACGTTTTATTAAAAAGTACTCTTAAAAATATTTTATTTAAAAAGTAATTTTCTTAAAAAAATAAATTTTCTTAAAAAAAAAAATTTCATATATTTTCAAAGGCGACATATGCGCCATACAATTGGTTTGAAATAATTGAAAATATCTTTTAATAAATCTGCAAAATATGTTGTTATTTACATGTACTGATAACACTGTGCTACAAATTCAGTGTCATGTTCTTGGGAATGGAAGATACTTGCGCTTGATAATTTTGTTAGGTCAGTATAGTAAAACCTCCATAGGGTTTAGAGCTGTGTGGGTACAGTTTCATTTCATGGCATTTTAAGTTTTTTTTTTTTTTTTTATTTGCAGCACTTTATGGAAAACAGTGTAAATGTTCCTCTTAGCTGATTTCGTGTTTGAAATAGCAGAAGAAACCTGTGCAAACGGCCGCTTCAAAGGTTAAAATGTAACGTGTTCAGATAACAATTTCACTACCAACAGTCACACTGCTTATAAAAAGCAGCGTATTATCATCGTAGTCATATACAAAAAATATTGATATTAGATTATTAGATGGGGGGATAATTACTCGTATCAATACAAATTATACAACATTAATGCATAAGCATTTTTAGTAAAATATTAGAAAAACTGTTGTATATTATTTTCAATTCCCTAGCTAAATAATTATATAAATTTTTATAATAAAAAACAATTCGCGGTGTTTTAATTTTTGAAAAAATATTGGAAATATTGTTGTGTTACATTAAATAAAAAATATATTGAAGGTTCATGGTAACATATTTTGTCAGTGCATTCCTGTGAATAAATGAAAAGGTCGAAACACCTACTGTCATGAAGCCCTCGATATATGTATATATCTGATTTGAGTATGAAATCTAAATAACTTAAACAACTTAAGAGTACAACAATGAAAGGAATAATAATGTCACATGTTAAAAAAACAATATAAAATTATCGTTTCTTAAATTTACATAGAAATGGTAAAAATATGTTAAAAAAATTTTTGAATTTTCCACAAACATGCAAATGGCCGGCATAAAAAAGTAGAATTATAATTTAACCTTGTTACTTCAAAACATAAAGAAATAAAAAAATAAAACGGAAGATTTTTTTTTCATATATACTCGTACGGTAAGAGATGGTCATAATATGAATTGAAACGAGTAATGGTCAGAATATTTAATAAAACGTATTTTAAATGTTTAAAACAAATTGCTAAATTTAAGCAAAAATTAATTGTGAAATGATTTTATCATAATAACATGTTTAATATAGTGTTTTAAATGTATATAATAATTTGTTTAATATGGTTACATATTTAAGGTTTAAAATGCTACAAAAAAACCTTGTCGCAAATATGAAAATATTAATTCAAGGGAATGTTGTTATTTAATAAAAGCGTTTCTATAAAAGTTGTACAATTTTGGTAAACGATGACAGAAACAAAAATAATAATTAAGTTTTTAAGTAATAACACTTAATACCTATAAGAATTGTTAATTAACTCAATATTGTTAAAAAGTTAATACAATGTTCTTGTAGCTCTTTAAACAGAATTGATAACCTTTCATTATGAACAAATTAAGATATTTCAAGTGATTTAAAAGTTTGATGACCTGTAATTTAGAAATCTTAATGAAATGATTCAGAAGATCGATTAAAAAACTATAACAAAAGTTTTTAATTATGTTCATCTCTTTCACAGTTAGAATGATATCATCGATATTTAAAATTCTTGGAATACCCATTTTTCACTAAACCGCTTTCAAATGTTAGTACAATTGTCACAGCATTACTAATTTACTAATACTACATTCTAGACATATTGTTTAGTCATAAATACCTAAATATCGCACTCAAATGTTACTCATACGTCTGGATTTTCAGGGAAAATAATACTCATTTGTTAAGAATCATATGAATATATAATCGTTTTTATTTTACTGTGAAAATTGAGATTTAATATCAGCCACATTTTTAATGGTTTTTTCTTTATTATTAAAACTAATTACAAATCCATTAGTGTATGAACGTGTTCAAATTGATAATTTATTTATCAAACCAGATGAGCTTAGAAGAGGCAAAGATTCTATAAAAATAATTTTATAATTTCACCAGCAATTTTTCATATAAAATTTATTTTATGAACATTTTTTAGGTTTTAAAATATTATTTATCACTAGCAGATTCCAGCGCTCGAAATTCGAGTGCAAATTCTAGGCAGCTTTATTTGTCAACTTAGCCAATTCACAAACCAAACACTTGTAAGGTTTATTATTGTTGTGAATGAAGATAACAAACTCACTATTAACAAATTTAATAAACACACACATAGCATTGTATAATTTTATGTGTGTGTTAGTAGCATTTTTAAATATAATTTACTCAAAATAAAGGAAAAATTTAAAAATCCGTAAATCTGCAAAACGGCTAAAAAGAAATACCTTTCAATTAATATATGTTTGATCAAAATCGGGATAAAACGGTAGAACAAAACATCGGTCACAAGAAATCGCCTAGCCTATTAATATTATAGATGAATAAAAAGGTTAAAAATTTACAAAAACGCAATATTATTTAGTAAAGATTTTCAAAAAAACAAAAATATTCATTATTAACCCTCTAAAGCCACATTTTTTGTTTGACTTCAAAAAATCATATTAAGTTAATTTTAGGGTGAGAAACATGAATCTGGCTTCAGTGTTTTCCTTTGAGTACTCGTTGACCTGTAAGAGGTCAAAATGTAAAGTCCGCCTTGAGGCCGAGTTGGGCATTATCGTAATAATTTAAACAACATGTATAATTTTGATATAAACATTTTATGGGTTGAAATTTATTGTTAGATCTGAATCAAATGATCCTATTTTTTTTAATATTTTAAGGGTTGTTATGAAAATTGAAAAAACATTTTTTTTAATTTTGCATTTATCACAAAAAGCTTGCGTTTCTGATTTACATCCCGGCATTTTGCACATTTTTTTCCCGGAACGGTCCAAAAATACACACCAATGCCCAAGTTGATCAAACCGAACATTATGGGTTGGAATGTTTGCCCGTTTTGGTTTTTGTGCAGGAGGAGCCTCAGATTTTGGTCGACCACGTTTCAACGATGTGGCCGTGCCTACCAGACACATGGTTTCCGCCACTTCGGTTCTAAAGTCAGGGAGTGTTATTTTATTCGTATTCTGGTGAATTCTATGATAACAAAAAAAAAACGAGTTTACCATCGCCACATCCAACAAATGAAAAAATATTCGGTTTGTCCACTTTCGTGATCTCATATGAATTTTGTATCTTCCAATCAAACCATCCATGCGGTCGACTCCACCCATGTGCTTATTATATTCTTTTATAATATTTGGGCAATTTATTTTAACATATTCCTTTGTTTTGTTGTTCCAACGCCTTACGGTAAATGTTTTATTTTCCATATTTTTTGACAGGAAATTCTGCGTACCCACGTATGAAGAAAGCAGCCTTACGGTTTTTGTATCTCGCCACAACACGTTGACGATATCGGTACCATATCCGGTACCTACATACTCTTCCGAATAACCCCTCTCAACTTTCTTCGCGTCTAAATCATTGTCAGACGATAATTTTATGTTTGGAACTCTATTTTTTCGCACTGTTCCTATACCACGACTTTTCAGATAGAAAATCAAACCGAGAGAGGTATAAAAGTTGTCAAAATAAATAATATGGTTGACATCATTTGTAATATGTCTTCCTAAACGTACGACAACTTAGATGCTGCACCAAGATCTGGGCAGTCATCTGAAACAACATTATCTCCAGCACCAGCATAAACTTCAAATGCACTGCAAAATCCAGACGTGTCGCATAAAGCAAATAGTTTCGTCCCCCATTTGTGGGGCTTTGCGGGCATATATTGTCGCGTTGGGTTGCCCTGCATTTTTGTAGGACACATCTGCTCATCAACGCAGAGACGTTGTCGCATTGGTACAGTCAGAAATCTTTCATTGAAATGTTTAATTAGTGGTCTAATTTTATACAATGCGTCAAAACCTGGAGATCCTTTCTGCATCTGGCAAGAATTGTCATTAAAGTGGAGTTTACTTCTAAGCTCTTCAAATCTATGACGGGTCATCGTTTGCCTTATGGGCTCAAATGTATGCCTACACCAATAAGCGCGAACATTCGGAAAACGAAAAGTGGACATGAAAAACAAGACGCCAATGAACTTACGCATTTCTGTTTCATCTGTTTTGAAATGTGTGGAAATTCTTTGTTGACGTGCGTATAAGTTCATCTGATCCACCAAATACTAAACGAAAAGAAATACAATATTCAAATAAGTACGAAAATAGCTGTTTTAAAGTCAGCATGTTCGAAATTACCGTTAAAAAATCATCGGTCAAAAAAATATACAAAACAGTCGTATGGAGTTTTCAACGTATAGATATGCTCCGGCAATGACTTCTCGCCACGGAAAACCACTTCATTTACATGAAGTTGAAAATTTTTTTTTCTCCATAAAATATGTTTAATTTCTTGCGAATCGTTTCGAATTCCAGTTGCAACCCCATTGAATCTACCAGACGATGAGCAGGTTGGGCCATCCTCTTCTTCTTCAAGTTCAACTTCTATGTTTCCCTTTTTAGGGTGAGTGTGCTTACTGGAGACAATAAATGCACACCTTCAGAAGTTACATTTTCTTGATAACTTTGCTCAAGCCAACTAATATTGGAAATATTTATGCTGCTATTTATGGCGTCTGACAACATCTTAGATGAATTGAGTAAGTGGTCTATTTCTTCTTCATCAGCATGGCAAACAAAATCTGGATCATCCATATCATCTCCGTCAAAACCACCATCACTTTCTTCTTCACTTACTTCGTCATCTGATGGAAAGCTTTCCATAAATTCCAAAATCTCCTCCTCTGTCATTTTCGAGAGCTTTTTTTGCTGATTTTATTCCATTTTCACTGTAACATATAAATAAAATAAAATATAAACTTTCTGTGTTAATGCCCCAGTCCGCCTCCAGACGGGTTCAGCAAAAACATCCATATCCAGTAGCAATTATAATTTTTATAATAAAAACTTAATATTTATTTCAACAGAATGTTAAAATACTCACCAGTGATTTTTTCGGCCCGATCTAAAGCTTTGAAATATTATTTTTTCGATGCACAATATTAACTTTTTTCACAAAGAATAAAAAACGACCGTTGGTGCTCAAATTCAAGATGACAACGTACTTTTTGTCAAACGCGTAGGAGTGTTGCCACAGAATGAAAAGTTTTTAATAAAATAATCTTTGATTTACACTTAGAATTATTTATTAATGAAATATTGTCAAAACTAACAATTTTATAACGGTTTTTTGCTACCCCGCCTAGAGGCGGACTTAGGCATTAGAGGGTTAACAGAGAGGACAAATTGCCATTTTCCTTTTTTGCTTTTTTCCAACATATAAAACTAAAAAAATAATAATATGACGAAAGAAATCTCAAATAAAAATTTGTTGTTGTACAGTCATATTCAGACCTTTTTGGATTGGATATTTTCTGTTACTAAAAATGCCAATACATGCGAGGGAGATCTTTGCAAATTTCTTTTAGAAACCAATATTCCAATAAAAAAAGTAAGCGATTCCAGCTTTAAAAACTTTTTAGAGAAATATAAGTTAAAAGCCTAGTAAAACTTCTCTTCGAAGTAAATACATACCTCAAATCTTATGGAACATATGCGTGAAAAAGCAAATGGAAAAATACCTCCAAAATCTTGAGTTACGGGTAAAAAACCGGGTTTTCTGCCCTTTTGCTCATAAAAGCCACTAACATTGTTGAATATCATTTACATACTGTCCTACAGCTAGGCTGCATCAAAAGCAATTATGTCCTACAAAGTTTAGACGTGACCTTGCAGAATTGCATCGAAGTGCTCAACCAACTAGGCAGATGCAACAAACTAACTTTATGCAGGATTCCGGGACACGAAAGATACGAGGGCAACGAAAGGGCAGATTGCCTATCCAATCGAGGGGCCCGTTGCACTATGGACCATTTTTTTTTTAATTAACCAACAGCCAGGGGATGTCTCTACAAATGTAGTGCATTGTGTTGATTGCAGGAAAATAGGTTATGGGAAGGAGGAGAGAGGGAGTAGTGTTTGTGGATATTTGACTTAAATTTTATTAGATTATAACTGTCAGGAAAGACCTCTGCAGCGAGTTTATTCCACATACTGCTAGTTCGACTGATAAACGAATTCTCTCTGTAATGCGATGTGCGGTCAACTGGACAATAGATACAAACGGATGTGATCTACTAGAGAAGCGGGTAGAGCGAGCGGTAGAGTTGGATACCCTAATGTCATTGATCAGCGCCAACGCCCTCCTTTGCACACGGTCCAGTAGCTCCAAATTAGATTTTGAAGCTCCTGCCCATATATGGGAGTTGTATTCCATTTTCGGTCGGATGTAAGTGGTATAGATTTTAAGGAGATCAGGAGTGAAGTAATTTTTACACCGTTTTAGAAAACCAAGACACGTGAATGCTTCTTTCGAGATTTGAAAAACATGCTCGTTCCAACGAACATCACATTGTATTCTCGAGCCTAGAACATCAAGAGTATCCGATTTTTCAATACCAATACCACCCATATATACAGATGACATTGTTGATTCCATATTTTGAGAAGGCGGCAAAAAATCATATTTTTTATGGTTATGTTATTCATTTGAAAGTAAATACCAGTGAACCTCGGGAACTAAAAAATTGCGACTACATTTCGACTATGTCACAGCGAACAGGGTCTTCGAAAATGAACTTTTTCAGTATTTTGCTAAAATTAAAAATTTCATTGTGAATTTTAATTTTTAAATGACTGTAACTTTTTTGTTTTAAAAGCTTTTAATGCAAAAAAATTTTGTTTAATTTTGTAACTTCTAAGCTATTAATGTTAGAAATATAAAGTCAATAATGAGTCGTTTAGAAATTAAAAAAAAAAAGTTTTTTAAAAAGGTCAAAATTTCCCGAGAATCTCCTACTTAATAGAGCATAACTCCGGCCCATCAAAAGCCATAAAAAAAATCTTGCATTCTTCTGTAGTCCGGACCCTCCCCTACAGTCTTATACCCCACTGTATACACGCCAGTTTCTGCCCGTGTGCCCAGAACAATTTTTCTGACCCAAGATTTATGAATACAAAAGCTTTCCACTATGCCAAAAATATTGGACCTATACCCATATTATACGGATCGACTCAAAATCACTTTCTGAGTCGATCTAACGATATCCGTCCGTCCATCTGTGTGTTATGAATACAAAAGTTGGTCGTACCGGAGTATTTTTTTTTTGTGCATGAGTTTATTTGTTTTTTATACTGACAGAAAATGGAAAAAGTAAAGTTAAGATGCTTAATTGTTAAATTATATTAATGGGTAAAATCTTTTTTATTTTGACAGGTACATTTACATAGATATTTTTCAGAAATATTAATAGTCGGAACTCGAGTTATAAGTTTAAGTACCTGACAAAATGGAAAAAAATTTAAATAACAGTCAAATGGTAAAAAAAAAACTATTGCGACACACCCTTTTAAGATATGAGCAGGTAGGTTTCACCTTTTAAAAGGGGTTAGGGTTTGGGTTTTTTATGCTTCAAAAAGTGGTAATAAAAGATTAAAAAATTGTATTTCACATAATTGCAAGGAAGAGTATTTACAAAAATGGTGCCCCAATTATTATTCATTACAGTTTGAACAATGGCTAAGTACTGTTATAGAGATCTCGCTGATATTTATTTTCAACAAAAAGACGTAGACGATATAATTTTGCATATAATGAGCAACCAATTCTTTAAGAATTGTAACCTATAAGAAATTGAAATACACAAAGAAAAAATTACAAATTTTGCTTCAAATTAAAAAAAACGGTGCACTGAATGCTCTCATAGCAAGGCAAAGATGTACAAACTTTACCAACACTGGTTATTAAAGGAACTTATTTTTGAGAGTTCATCTACCAAAACCAATTGATGGATGTAATAAAAGATCTCGAAGGCGCAAGCCGGAGGATATCAATGAAGAAATTTCTCAAAGAATTATTAAGGATTCATTTTTGCAACAAATTCAATCAACAGAAAATAAAAAAAATAAAATTGAATATAAGGAATTGCGGAAGAGAAACAATGAAATTGTTAGATTTTTCAAGAGTATCGAGATTTAGTTTCTGCCAAAAAAGAATGTTTACCTTCACAATATGCTATTAGTGTCACATCTAGTTCAGCCGAAATAAAATTGCAAGATCTCCTAGAACATACTACAGAATGATTGCTAAATACGCTTGATACTGATCATTAAAAAAAAAATTGAAAATGGCAGCATTACTTTAATTTCTAAATGGGGATGTGATGGATCCTCTGGTCAGAAACAATACAAGCAACTTAATGTCAAAAATTCATCAGATGCTAATTTATTTATGGTATGTTTCGTTCCATTCCGCTTAACAAAAATTTATAGCGGCTTAGAGTCGTCAATTAGAAGAGCAACAGAAATTGATATATGGAAAGAAGAACAATAAAATTTGCATTCAAAAAGGAAACCAAAGATGTCATAACTGAAGAAGTTCAAAAAATAAAAGATCAGATTAAAGAACTTCAACCAGTAATATTTAGATTTGCTGACCAAGACATTGAAGTAAATTTTAAATTGTGTCTCACAATGATTGATAGAAAAGTTGCACAAGCTTTAACCGAAACAAAGTCATCGTCAAGCTGCATTGTATGCCAAACGACATCAAGTCAATTAAGCAAACCCCCGCCGCAAGACGATAGTTTTAAGGAAGCCTAAGAATTTGGAATGACCCCTCTTCATGTTAGAATACGTTTATAGAGCATACTCTTAAATTGGGTTGTGATTTAGAACTTGGTCCTTTAGGCGAAACAGTGAGAAAAACAAAGAAAATGAAAAAAAAGAAAGCAAAAAAAAAACAAATTCAAGAACAATATCTACATCTAGGCCTCATAATCGACCAACCAAAACATGGAGAAGGAAACCCAAATGATGGAGTTTTTTTTTTTCGATCCAGAAACTGCAGCATCTATCAGAGGTGTATTACCAAGTTCTAGCATGAGGCAGAAAGATAAATGCAAAAAAATTTGGAGAGTACGCCATTAAAACAGCTATACTTTATAACGAAAAATGCTCTTGGAGATATATGCCATCCAATAGGAGATCTATCTGAAAAAGCGTAAGAAAAAACGAACAAAGACTACAGATTCTTCCGCAAGCACAACACAAGAAGAATGTCTAGATGTTACACTAATGAAGACCTTATCACTATTTTTCCCTTTAGATCCATATATGTCCAACGTTCGACAAAAATGGAAAACTAACTCTACTGAATTAAAGGAAGAAGCTAAACAACTTCTAGATTCTAGAAGATGAAAATCAAAAAGAAATATTTACTAAAATTGTTGGATTTAAAGTAGTTTTTCAGTACACTAACAATAAATTATACTATTTTTTATATAGTTAACAATTTTGCTTGATTTAAAATTTTATGAATTTTATAAATTTACAATAAAAATTGATATAGAAATATTTAAAAAGACAATAAAAAAATTTTTAAATAAAGTAAAAACATTTTCATTTTTCATTTGAAACTTTTCATTGAAACTTCTCTATCTTGAACCAATATCAGGTAACTTTTACGTTCGCTGCTTAATAAATTATATTTTAAATCGGGCTCTTTGAAAAAAAAAAAAAAAGCCAACCTTTGGCCCTTGTTAACATTAGGACTAAAAAATTAACGGGGGCCAAAGCTTGTCATTTTCTGAGAAATTTAACTTTCAAAATTTTTAAAAAGTATTAATTGTAAAATTAACTGAAAAAATAAGACATATAAAAAAAATAAAAGGTTAAAAACATTTAACACTTCACTTTTATACTAAAATTCAACTAAAAATGAAAATGTATTTTAAACCCTCCATAAGTTTTTTTATTATGATCGATATTTACGTTTTGCATCAAAAATTAAAGGCTAAAGTCCCACCTACCAAACAAAAAAACCTCACATCAAAATTCCAATCCAATCAAAAGTTATGGATTTTTGACCGCCTTCTCGTGAAATGGTCCGCAGTGCGTCGGTTGATGTTCAGCAGTTTTTCGAAATATAATCAAAATATTAATAGAAACATTGAAAAAATACTTATTTTACATTTCTTGCTTAGTTTAAAAGTGATTTTGCATATTTTTTTTTTTTGTCTTCCCTGATTATCAATTATAAATATGTTGAAACTCCGACTTCTATTTTTTAAATAACTTATCAGTTGGCCCACTTTTAGTTTATTCCAATAAACCCACGTACATATTAATTGCGTGAGTAATAAAGCGGAACTAGAAAACTGTTATTTTACTACAAAAATGACGTATTACGATTAAGTTGGAAAGAATAATTTACTTCTAAGCTGTGGACATATTATCAGAGTTACTTTTATTTTTCGAAATATTTAATGCATCAGTTCATGAAATATATATTTAAAAAAATAGTCGCCAATTCCTTCGAGTTTGAGTTTTGAACGTAGAGGCCATCAAATACGTGACAATTTAATTTATGGATATTATTTATGTTTATTCCCTATCCTCATTTTTTGCACCAAGTGCTCGTCACAATACTCATTGTATCTTCAGGGTAAAGTAGTTTAAATTTTATTATAAAAGTACAGTAAAATCGCTGTTATCCGGAATGCTTGGGAATGAGAGCAAGGATTCCGGACAAATGAAAATAGATAATTGAATGTGCCATTTAAACTGAAAATTTTAGGATAATAAAGCTTTATTTTATTATTTTTAAGGATTCTCGTTTATTTATTTTCAAATTATGTACTAGAAAACATACTACAGATTCCATTCAAATAGAGTGATGCATAAATCAGAAAAAAAAGTAAAGGAAAGTATATTTTCTGTGAATTTCCGAATAAAAAAAAAACATTTGCGAAAGAGAATAAAGCACGAAAATGTCCTAAATGTCTGAGTGTTCCGGTTATTTGGATGCCGGATAATCGGGCTTTTACTGTACTACGAATCTAAGATGTCATCTAAGGGTTAATTTTGATATTAAGTTAAAGGACACTGAAGATGGAAATGAGTCGAAGTCCCGCTAAATAGTCCAGATCTACATTTTTAATAAACAAAATTCTCGAGTTTTGAAGCGCTTTTTGATAAGAGAATTAGCTCCTAATTTTAAAGGTTTTTGTAGATAAAGTCCTGAACATTTACTAGGGTCGTCAACCGGTTAAAAGTTGTTCGATTATCTATAAATCATAAAAAAATTCGATCGAACAAATTATAAATTGTGACTAACATTATGTCGATTAATCGGATAAATCGAATAATTTTGAATTTTCGGGTTCATTGTCTAGGAAGTGAGAAATTCGAAATCAGGATGAATGTACTTAGCCAGTATAGTAAAACCTACAAAGAATTTGGCGTTCTCAGGACAAACTCGTTTTTATGATCTTTCATATTTTTTCCTTATCTTGATGTGTGTTTGCTTAGATTTTCAGCTTTATCTCAATAACCATTGATGACTGCTCACTTCATTCTTCAGCAAATTGTAGCTAAAGCTTCAATAAATAATTTTTAATTATATAACCATGTAGAAAATCTAGTCCAATTTGATTTTATCGAATGAAATCTTAAAAAAAAATTAATTTTTCCCCTTTTATATATCAATTTTTACCAATAACTTCGTCACTAATTACAAATTTCCGGCCATAAACGACTAAAATATGAAACTCATGAAATACGAGTTCTACGATTGTAACTTAGAAAGTATTGATTTTATAGAAATTATAAAGAAAATTTAAGGAAACACAAAGTTTAAGACGAACAAAGGTTATCTGTTTCTAAACATTGTTCTAAACCTTTTCGATGGGGATTGTTCGGGTCCAGTGGCATCACTATCGCAACTACCGTTGTCATCAATTTCTGAAACACACATAATGTAAATTTTTCATCCAATGCTGGTCCTACTGCACCTTCTGAAAAATCTTCATCATCAAGATCATCCTATCAAAACTTATGTATTTGTTTGTTAATAGAAAGTCCACCGTAACTCGAGACAACAAAATTTTAATTTTCAAAACTATTTTTATGTCTATAATGTTTTATGGAGCTCCAGTATGGAATGATGTTGTCATATAAAAAAGATTCAAATAAGCCCAAATAAACTTTTAAAAATGATTTATAACCCATGAAATTTTTCCACTCAACGACTACACTCTTTGTTTTTTAATTTTTTAAAAAGAATAAGTTTATTGGAAACATTTTTTTATTCGATTTGATCGATTAATCGAAGGATCTGTAAAACTTGATCGCTTGATCGATCAAAAAAAATATATTACTTGTGTTATTCCGGACCTCTTTCTACCTTGCAATGTAGATGTTCTTGCAAAGACTTCTCCACTTCGATCTGTATTGTGCCGCTGTTTTGGCTATTCTAGGCTCGATTCTCTGTTCGGTCAGAATATTGTTGATAGTGTTAAGTTATTCTTCTTCTTCCTCTGCTCCTCGTATCACGCGGTCTTACTTATAATACTCGTTTCGGCAGGTGGTTCTCTGGCATTCTAGCAACATGTCCAAACCGTCTTAGCTTATTGCGTTCGATTTTGTTGTTCAGCGGTTCCGTATTTAGGCTGGGTATTTCATTTCTAATGCCTGAATTATGTTTTGATTTTTTGTTGTAAGCGCCCATTATTCACAGCCATATGTAAGTTTTGTACCCTTTGTTGAAGGCGAAGTATAAATTGGCTGTTGTGGCTCTTCTGCAGTTTAAATCCCTGTCCGCTTTTCCGTCTTCGCTAATTGTGACTCCCAAGTATCGGAAGTGTTTAACTTGCTTCAATGCTTCGGATCCTATGTAAATTTGATGATGATATCTGTTTTCCTTCTATTTATACGGATGTTTCTTCTGGTCATTTTTCACTGGTTGCATGTTCCAATTTCCTACCGTCATTGGGATAAATGATTCCCTGCAAGATTTGACTACGTCGTTCATCAGCATTATTAATAGATATGGACTTAGTATATCGCTTTGTCGCACACCTGTGTTGTCATAAATTCTTCGGATGTGGTGTTACCGGTTCTTAAATCATTTCAGCGTATTTCGTAAAAGATTAATATGTTCTCAATATTCCATTTTTACCGTACCGAAAGCTTTATCCAGGTCTATAAAAAAGCACTGAATTTTCCAATTTAATTCAATGGTTTTTCCCGAAATTTGTCTCATCGTAAATATTAAATCTGGGGTTCCACGATTTTATCTAAAGCCACATTGCTCCTCTTCAAATTGATGTTCTATCTTACTCTTCAGTCTTTCAGTGAGAATTCGCGAGTAAATTTTCCCGTTACAGTTAGAAGTGATATACCGCGGTAATTTTGGCATAGTTGGTTGTCTCCCTTCTTAAAAATAGGATTGATTATGGCTACTTGTAAGTCGCTGGGAATTGTTACCTGTCTCCATGCTGCATTCATCACGTTGAGTAACAGCATCTGTCCATCATCACCCATATATTTTAGAAGTTCTGGAGCTATACCATCATGTCCAGCCGCTTTACCTAACTTCATTTTGCGGAGTGCATAGAGGAGTTCATCCATTGTGATTGGGCAAGGATTTTCTTCATCCTCCGGAAGTATATAGTTTTCTGCTAAAACTGAGTTGCTCTCGCCATTCAATAGAAATATAAAATAATCACACCATCTCTCCATTATCTTATTATCATCTCTCAAGAGTTCTCCTTCGTTGCTTCGAATAAATTTTATTGGACAATATTTGGGTCTTCTAAGGTACTTAAGGGTTCTGCGGAAAACTTTCTGGTTTTCACTATGATTTTCTTCCAAAAACGTCCAAATTCTTCCCATGCTTCTGCCTTTGCCAACCGGACTATTTCTTTAACTTTTATCCATTGTTCTTTGTGGTAGTCGTATTTCTCAGTGGTTTTATCGCTTAAATAGCCCTTCCATCTCAATTTATTTTCATTTACTTCCTTTTTAAGAGCATCGTTCCACCATTTAGTTGCTTTGACATTTTGTCCACCGCATTTTGCTTCACCGCATACTTCTTTCGTAGAATCAAGTATTACGTTTTAAATTCGTTCCATTTGGAGTCTAAGTTTTCGGATGTTATATGTGGTCTGGCCCTACTCTTTTCAGACACTGTCTTATGGTACTGCTCTTGAACTGCACTGGATTTAAGTTTTGTTATACTAATCTTTGTTTTCATGTTTCGTCATCGACTTTTCTTATTCGACAACTTTTCAACTACTTTACGTAGTACCAGTATATAATGATCAATCCCTATCTCTGGTCCGCGTTTTACCCTTGCATCCAAGCATCCCGACAGTTGGTTCCTGCTTATGACAATATAGTCTATTACAGACTTTTCGTTTACGAGGGTTCTTCTCTTGTATATCTGTGTATATTTTTATGTGGGAACATTGTGTTAGCTACAACAAGGTTGGTAGCAATGCACAGTTACAGCAGATGGGTACCGTTGCTATTTAGTTAATTTTCTCCATATCTGCCTGCAACGTTTTCATATCTTTCGGAATTGTTGCCGACTCTTTCATTGAGATCTCCTAGCAGTATAATAATTGTAGTTATATCACAAATTACGTTATGAAGTGTGTCAAATAATCTATCCTTTTCATCCAGGTTTTCCTCTTCCGTTGGCGCATAGGCTACGACCTTGA
Organism: Cordilura impudica; assembly: GCA_963682025.1. NCBI lineage: Eukaryota > Metazoa > Arthropoda > Insecta > Diptera > Scathophagidae > Cordilura > Cordilura impudica. The sequence continues at coordinate 32,223,558 of OY821520.1, forward strand.
TTTTAGGGGACACAATTCGTTCATTTATGAAATTCCATTCACATATGGATTCTTTCATTTCCTTATGGATTAAAAAGCCAACCCGAACCCTAACTCTGTGATTCATTGCTACACCTGAGTACAGTAGTACGAAACCATCTTTAATAATCTCACAACCTTGTCCGTTTTTCTTTGTTTCGGTTATGGCAAGGTATTTAACAATAGTTTTCTTAACTTCGTCGACGACTTCAGCTTCCTTTCCACCACTACTTCTTATATTCCATATTCCGTAATCGATAGTCTTATTTCGCCGCCAGGTCGGTAATCTGTTTTTCGGGCCATTGTTATTTATTTTTCTTTGCGTTTTTTCATATAATTCTTGTTTGATTTCGCAGAAGTCCGGGATTCGCACACTGTCCCCTATCTTGGTTCAGAGGGCTGCTCCCAATTGAGGTTTCCCAGGATGAACCATTTGCAGAAACTTGCACGATGTTGAATGCATGGGTAGTTCTATAGTAATCCACTGCGACGTTTCCTACTTTTTTTCTCATCTGGGCTTGGGACCGGTATAGGCTGTTAATCGACCAAAGTTAAAAACAAAATAATTCACAACGCTAGAATTCACATTTCAGAACTTTTGTGAATTTAAAGGTCCTATTAATGTAAGTAAGTCTTCTTTTTAGAATCTGGAGTATTTTAATGAAGATTGATATTTAGAAGTTTTCCCATAATAAAAGTCTTTAGAATATTTTATGGTTTTTATTAAGAGAACATAACCGTTTTTAGTAGAAAAAAAGTTGCAATACAAAATGATTTAATGAGTTTTCTATAGAAAAAATTTCAGAATATGAATGGTTTTCTAGCTAAAAGTATTTAAAATTATAGAGTTTTACGAAATAAACAATCTCATATTTTAAGATATTTTCTTAGAAATGTTTTCCGAATTAAAAAGTTGTTTCAAAAAATAAAATTTCTTAAAATGCAAAGAATCTTCTAATGTAGGATTTTTTTCTATATAAAATTTTTGCAAATCTGGCTTCTTTAGGAAATTGACCACAAATAACTGTAATTTACGGAATTAAGTATTAAACTCTATTAAGTTTCTTAAAGACTGAATAACTGAACTTAAAGAGATTGAATAATAATATGAACATTAAAAATAGATTAGGACAATGTCACAATTGTTAGGACATTTTCAATGTAATTATTGCAAAATAGTGTTTTCGTTTTCATTTTGTTTATTATTACCCAAATGTAAACATGTTATTAAGTTATGTGAATTGTTATTTGTGTTTGTTGTATTTGACTTTCATTCAAAATTATTATTCAGGTTCATTCTCATTGTTTAGAGACAAAACAAAACTCCTACAAATCAGTGTACGAATATGTACACTCGTATATACTCGTACTCGCAGTTTTATAGTACGAACGGCATAATGAGAGAAAGAGAGAGTACATGTTCCATTAAAATTTAATTAAAATATTTTTTCTTTTTCTATATATCTACAAATCAACAGAAAGTAAAAGCGATTTCCTGCACGCTACTAACTTTTCAGCATATATCGTGCCAATACTGCTGGTGGCAAAAATCAGCCGTATTGGCATGGACGTCAGTAGTTGAAAGGAATTAGTTTTAACGAGACAATTAATTTCGTATTATATTGCCATCATGGTACTTCGTAACTATCAAACGTAATGGGATTCGAAGTAATCAAAATGTGGAAATTAGGTTTTCTTTAAAAAAGTTTACGAAACTCACATCATACAGAATTGATAAATACCACAGAGAAAAGGGCAGATAAATTTTCCTCGCTCATTTCGGACAGATTAATGGGTAAAAAAATAAGACCACTAAAAAAACTGAACATCCGATAGTGGAAAAAGTCAAACCTTTTGGAATAGAAAGCTCCCAAATAGGGTAAAAAAAAAAGTGAATAGCTTTATTGACTGAGCTGTTGTAGAGCATTTATGGAGATTCCATTCTCTTCAGAACTCAAGCCAAAAATTAAAAAGAAGAAACTGAAACATAAACATTTCGTGCTTTTTTGGCCTATTTTTATTTTCCTCTGATATTCGATTTTTTTATGTTTCCTTAAAATAGAACATGAAACATGTAACATGAAAACCCACCTCATTTTTTTCTTAAATGTAAAGCCAATGTTAATTAAACAAGGTAAGCCGTAATATTTTTGGGACGTAAAGGGAAAAATACATAGTTGGAAAAGAGAACATTTGAAATTTTTCATTATGGAAAACGAAAATCATATAAAAAGCAATTGCTAAAGTATTAAATATGAACCTAATGCTATCGGTGGTATTGTTCGAAAATATAAAAACGAGAAATGAGTTGAAATTAAGAAGCAGACTGGCCAGCCAAAAAAATTAATACAGAACGCTTCATTGTAAGAACAAGAAGAGTTAATCCTCGCTTAAGCAGAAATGGAAAAGACAGTATCAACAATACAAAGCGCTATAAAAAACAAGTAAGAAAATTAAAGTCGGTATAGACCAACTATATGATACCCTATACCATGCGTTTAGAGACCATTTAAGCCCAACAAATTGGATATAGAAAATAAGCATAAACCAAATTTGAGTGGCATTTTTATTAATTTTTTTGGCTGGAGATATGAAAAATTTTATATCGGATGCTATGTCTTTATGGGGACTAGGTCCAAAAATGGACCGATCCTGACCATGGTTGGTAAAGTCTCTTGTATTTTGCAAAAGTGCCTATAAACAAAATTTGAGATGAATCAGTGCAATATTTTTGTTTTTTGATAGATTTAAGCGAAGATCGGGAAGCAGCTCTATATGACTTAGAGTTGTCACATAGGTATCGTTTTTGGACTACTCATTAATGGATGTAATAAAACATACAAACCCAATTTGACTAAGATCTATACGACAATTTGGATCTTATGGCAATTTATGTCGATTTCATAGGGATCATTTGCATGGGGGCTAGGTCTGAACATGGACCGATTCTCAACAATTTCAATAGCGTTCATCGTATAGAAGCTTATACACCAAATTTCATCAAAATGTATTCATATTTGCGACATGAAGTTTGATTACAAGGTTTACATGGACACACAGACGAACGGACGGACGGACGGACATAGTTAAATCGATCGGTATAATAAAAGATGGGTCTAGGTCAAATATTTTTGGTAGTTACAAACAGCAGCACAAAGTCATTATACCCAAACCACTTAGTGTTATAGGGTATAATGGGTATATATAGGGTATATATAACACACTCAATAACGCCTTTTTATAATTTCTGACTGGGGTCGAGTGAATATGGTTGCTTCTAACGCTTGTAAGACCCAATGTTATTTTTTGGACCCATAGACGAGCCATGGAGTCATCAATATTGTCAGTATCCATGGGTGGTGTAGATAGTGACGAATCAGACGCTCTTGATGTTCTTGGCATGAAAATTGAGTGTGATGTCCGTTGGAATAAATACATATTTTCAATTGTCGAAAAAAGCTTTCAATTCTCTAGATTTCTTATATCGGTTGTAAATGGAGATGTGATGGTTCTTCCGGACAAAAACAATGTAAACAAACAACAACGTACCATTGCGATTGAAAAGGAATTTGGAAGATTCAGAGCCTTCGACTAATACAACGTAAACAAAGGATATTTGGAAAAATGAAATACCATCTTCTACGAAATACTGCTGGCCAATCAAATTTGAATTCAAAAAACAAACTCATGGTGCCATTAATAAAGAAGCTACTGATATCAAGGCCCAAATTCCAACATTGCAGGTACAGTTAGATGGTCAGCAAATCATCCCATGGCCGATGAAAGCTTATATATCAAATTTCATCAAAATATATTCATATTTGCGACCTGCAGTTTGACGAGCTTTACATGGACACACAGACGGACGGACAGACGGACGGACATTGTTAAATCGACTCAAAAAGTGATTCTGATTCGATCGCTATAATAAAAGATGGGTCTAGGTCAAATATTTTTGGTAGTTACAAACAGCAGCACAAAGTCATTATACCCAAACCACATAGTGGTATAGGGTGTAAAAACAGAGCTACAAGGCCGAGTTGCCCGAAGAAAGTTCTTCTTTAATATAAAAAGTAGAAATTACCTATTAAAATTTGCTAACATATTAAGAAAGACGTTATTTGTCTTGATGAAAGCAAATTCAATCTATTTGGTAGCGATGGGTATGGCGGAAACCAACTAAGGAGCTAAAAGGATAAAATATCACACGCACAGTGAAGCACGGAGTTAAAAGTGTTTTGGGAACTTGATCTTCATCGAAGGGATATTGAATAAGAAGAATTATTTAGACAGTTTCAGGAATAATTTAAAGTAATCCGCTGAAAAGATTGGAATTTCGTCAACTTTTAAATAATATCAAGACAACGATCCCAAACATAAGGCCTATGTTCTCCGTGAGTGGTTGTTATATAATTGTCCAGAAGTTAAATCTCCCGATATGAATCTTATTGAAAATTTAGTGAAAACCCCGTGTCTTCGATAACAGAGTGCAACATTTTTGAAGTCATCGAGTTCAAACTCATTCTCGTGTCTGATTTTTCGAAGTAGTTATCGAAACTAATAAAACGCCTTTTGGGTTTTACTAGCTTAGCTGCTGTTCGGATTTTATGGCCTCATGTGTATATTGGCTTAATCTTAATTTTTCCGAAGAACATGCAATTTTTCTCACGTCCTTATTTCGGTAATAAATTGGAATTTTTTCCTTTTTTCGGCACAATTGTAGCTGGAGACAAGAAAGCAAACAAGTGTAAATATTTGACTGCGTCCTTAGTTGGAATTATACAATTATATATAAGTGATTGGATTTCGAAATTTTTTCAAATTTTTTCTAATGTTGTAACTACATTTATTTACAGGCGGTCCAAGAAGGATTTTTCCATACTTTTGTGCATAAATTATTCAAAACTCTTATGAATTTTTCTATCTTATATTTATGAGTTATATTCATTGATTTTCAGTCATTATTTGTTGAGCTCGCGGGCTTGAACTGGGAAGACTGTTGGTATCAGCCATCCGTTGATGGAAAGTTGGATGTTTTTCTTACAACATTGCAGGTAGTATATAATCGTCATATACCTGAGCGTAGTTTTTATATAAAAAGTTGTTCTTGCCTCTGGTACACATCAATTGTAAAACAATCTATTCAATATCGTAATCATTGTTATAGCGTTTTGAAAAAATAGCCAACTTTGATAAACAGTTGCTTACAACAGAGCAAGAAATCATGCTAATCTTGTAGTTAGATAGGCTGAAAAGTCGTATTTTGCTCAAAAACAACGCGAACTTACAACTTACAACCTACTGCCCAACTTTTGAAAAACATCAAGACTTTAGGTGTCAATTCCAATTACAGTGCCATAATGCCATAATGGGAAACCATAATTTTAGTCGTCAAAGCACTCTATTTGCAATAATAGCTTTACGTTTTCTACGGTATCGGAGACTGAAGTGACCAAGAACGTTCTGAAAATTCATTCTAATTCAGTTGATGAAGACGGGGTGTCTATTAAATTTTTAAAAATAATACTGCCTTATGTTGTTGGGTCACTAACGCATATATTTAATCATTGCATAACAAAGTCGTTCTTTCCTAAATTATGGAAAATAGGAAGAGTGATTTCCATGGCAAAGTAACCACTGCTATTAATACCGGCCGATAAGTATTCTTCCAGTTTATGATGAAGTTTTTGAGTCCCTCATGACAGAGCAAATCAATTTTCTTAGTCTTAACAAACTTCTTTCTCCATTGCAATGTGGTTACCGTGCTGTTCATAGCTGTACTACAGCTGCCTTAAAGGTAGTGGATGATGTCAGACCTAAGTATGACCTGGGAAATTTGACATTCATATGTTTGTTAGATTTATCTAAGGCATTCTTTGTCAGAAATTAAATCACTATTCTTATGAAGAATTACTTGACTGGGCGTGCTCAGAAGGGAATATGTAATCAGGTATACCGCAAGGATCCGTTCTAGATCCTCTGTTATTTAACATTTTTATTAATGATGTGTTTAGTGTCTGCAAGTATGCTCGGATGCATGGTTATGCAGATGATATTCAACTATATCTAATCGTCTTGGTTTGATAGAAGATACTGCAGACTTAATGAGGACTTAGATGCTATAGAAACTTGGGCTGATACTAATAATTTAATACTAAATCCTAAAAAATCGATTGTTTTACTTATAAATAAATACATACTCTACCGTAGTTATTTTCCAGCAATATATCTTGGTTCTTCACCTCTGATGTATGTTGACAAAGCAAAATATCTGAGATTTTAGGTAAACTCCACCTTTTCATGTACAGGCCTCATAAACAATGTTGTGCGTAATATTTTTCTTGTACTACGTAACTTACGAGTGTCGTCTTACTTTACATCAGTCGAAACTAAGAGAAAGCTTGTTGTTCATTTAATGCTCCCACTGATAACATATTCAGCTGAGGAATATAGTAAGTTAGATTTACACTCAATGCACAAATTACAGATGTCCTTTAATAATGCTACGCGATAAATATATGGTCTGGTGCGGTTTGATAGGATATCATCCTGGCGAAAAATACCCTAGTACAAGAACCACATCTTTAATAATACCCAAACACAACTTTCTTAATACAAGTAGATTTTTTTCGTTAACGCAATTAAGTTGCGGAATGCCCTTCACATGAACATTAAACTTATATCGGGAATAAACCGTTTCAAGAAAACCCTACTTGAACATATAACTTCCAATAACTAGTTCTTTTTTTAAACGCACCTATCATTAATTTTATTTTATGTTTTCAATTTCTCTTTCACTCTTTCTCTCTTCTCAAAACTAAATATCCAGCTCATTAATTGACTTTATCATTTTGTTAATTTATTGTTATTGTCTTTTACTTTTCTATTTAAAGAATATATATCAATTTATTCATTTATTTTTAATAATGACTTTACTTATGCACAACTGAACCACAAAAGAATTGTATTCTTAAGTTTCTAGTATTGAAACAAAATAAACAAAAAAAGATACACAAACCAATAAAAGAAAAAAACTTACTAAACATTTTGAAATCTGTCTTTTAATAAAAATATATATTTTTTATTTGAAGTTCTTTCATACAGCAGTACACGCTCGCAGCTTTAGAATAAAAACGACAAAATAAACATCAATGTTTCTTGTGATATAGCTGAAAAACTAAGCACAGACACCCAGATAAGGAAAAAATATAAAAGGCCATAAAAAAAAGTTTGGCCTGAGAAAGTCAAACTATTTGCAGGTTTTACTATACTGACCTAGCACTTTCACCCTGACTTCGAATTTCTCAACCCTCAGACATTGACCCACAATAACCCCAGAAAATGTTTCACAGTGTAATTAGCGAGTTTTAGAGCTTTTACTTTCATTTTAATTTAGGGCCTTCTAGCGCTATTTGTTTAGAAAACGAGTGACAAAAGAAGAGGTCCCAAAATCGAACCCTGCGATACACCTCTCTCAACAGGCAAAGCCCTTGAGTAATAATTGTTTAAAAACACTGATTGAAAACGATTAGACAGGTACGATTTAAGTAGCAAAGTTGACGTGCATGAAAAATTGAATAGTTGACTAAGTATAAGGCCGAGTATAGAGTGGTCAACGGTGTCAAAAGCCTTCGAATGGACAAGCAGGACTAAAATATTAATTTTGCCAATGTCAATGTCTCTCCGAATATCCTCACCCACATTGATAAGAGCAGTAATACAGCTATTTTTGGGCCGAAAACCTGATTGTAAAGTAGTCAATAATTTAAAACGATTCAGGTGTTCACTAATTTGAATGTGCATTAGTTTTTGAAGGACTTTGGATAAGAAAGGTAGGATAGCGATTGGTCGAAACTCCGAGTTCGATTTCGGTACTGGTATGACCTTTGCATGTTTCCACTTGGTTGGAAAAACACTCGTGGTGAGAATTGTGTTGAAAAAATAGGTGATAATCGGCAATAGTTGTGTAGTATTAATCTAATAAATCTTGGGTCCATATTGTCGTAACCTATAGCATTTGATTTTACCTTCAAAAAACAAGTTAACACGTCGATGTTGTTGACAGAGTGAAATTCAAATTGGTCACGAAGTACTGGACTATTGACGTTGAGGTTGGTAAAATTGCCGCTATCAATAGAGGGGGATTTCACGAATATATCGTTAATTTCATCAGCAGTCGAATTACTACTTGTATTTTTCCTACTCTTACCGATTCCAATATCACGTATCGTTTGCCATGTTTTCTTGCTGTCCACAGCCTTTTCAAAACGATAAGCATAATATATAGATTTAGCTCTTCTTATCTCTCGATTTACATCCCTTCTTCGTATGGAAAACTCGTCCTTTATTTCTGGGATCTTAAACTTCCTCCAGTGCGAGTAAGCCTCATCTCTACGATCAATCATTCGCTTTATAGTTGTTGTGAACCACGGCCTAGTGTTCTCCGTAATAAGCCTAGTTCTCAGCTGAACAGCAAGATTGTACAAATGTGAAATGTTATTATCAAGAAAGAATTTTGCTCAACGCTTAATTTTCAGCCAAAGCATGATAACTGATTGATTTAAAGTCACGATAAGTAAAGGTTTGAACCTCACGAAGCAAGTTGAAGTCGTAAGAAATAAAGATGAGGTCATGCCTAGAAAAGCAAGATGCGGTCAGTTGATCATACAAATTGACTTTAGAGATATCGTTTGTAAAAAAAAGATTCAATAAAGTATTGGTAGTGGTGGAGTCGTGAGTAGGATGGAGGCAATTAACGGGTATAAGGCCAACTGAGAGCATGCTATCTACAATAGAAGAGTCTAAAAGAATATCACAGTTGAAATCTCCAGCAAAAAGTACGTCCGAGTAATATGCAGTTAGGTATTCAATATGTTCCATAAATACATCAGTACTGATATATTTATTATCAGTACTGATATATTTATTAGGTCGGTAAACACAACCAATAAGTAGTTTTCTACCATCCGACACAGTTTCTATAAAAATATATTCAATTTTATTGCCGTTGGTCTCTTCAGTGCCTGTGTTGTTGTCATACGCCTCGGTCTTACATTTGAGAATATATTTAATACCATTCCTAACAAAGATCGCTACGCCACCTGCACGAGTCTTCCGATCAGCACGAAACGTATGGTAACCTTGCAAATTAAGAAAGCTGTCCGGTGTAGTGTCCTTAAGCCAGGTCTCAGACACACATATAACATCCATCAGTGAATTTTCAAAAGTAAATCTAAATTCATCAATTTTATTGTTTAAGCTTTATGCGTTGATGTGGCAAATTTTCACTCCTTTCTTCTGTTTGGCTAAAATTCGAATCATATTCATGGTACCATCCTTGGAACGACTATCCGATATCTCCATACGGTTCAATGTAGTAAAACCAGTGAGTATAACAACAGAATTGTTAACAACAGAATTGTTACACTCACTGGGTGGAATTTGAAATAATATTATTGCTTGTAGATCTGAAAAAGTTCATATCTAATGCTATAGTTACATGGGGACTAGGTAAAAAAATGGACCGATCCTGGCCACATTTGGTAAATTCAAAAACATATAAAAAAAACATATAAAAACCAAATTTGAGAAAAATCTCCGATAGATTTAAGTGCAGATAGGGAATCAGCTTCATATGGGGCTATCACTAAGAATTGTCCTATAGGGTTTATTTTTGGACTACCGATAAATGGATGTAATAAACCTATACAAACCCAATTTGATCGATATCTATATGATAATTTGGATCTTATGGCAATTTGAGTCGATCTCATAGGTGTCATTTGTATGGGCACAAAGTCTAAACATGCACCGATTTCAATAGCGTCCGTCCTATGGCGGATAGACGCTTATATACCAAATTTCATCAAAACACATTCATATTTGCGGCCTGTAGTTTGATTAACAAGGTTTACATGGACACACAGACGAACGGACGGACGGACGGACATCGCTAAATCAATTCAGAAAGTGATTCTGAGACGATCGTTATAATAATAAATGGGTTTAGATCAAATATTTTTGGTAATTACAAATATCAGCACAAACTCATTATACCCTGACCAGATAGTGGTATAGGGTATAATGAACTACATTGCATGTACCTATTCATATGGGTGGAAAGGGTTATTTCATGTAATTTGCCATGCAAAATATGTAAACTAATTACATGTTAGTAAGCAAGAATATAAGTTAGGGGAAAAAAATGACGATTATTGACTCTGACCAACAATTTGTACATAGTGACATTGTTATTTATTCTTTTTACCTCTTTCTCGGAATGGCCGCGAACTTCAAACATACTAGAATGACATGATTGACATTCACTAGGTTCGGTAGACTGAATGAATGAAAGTAAACATGTGTTAGCAGTATAAAACTACCTTTGACCAGACAGACGAACAGTTTGTAAAAAGTTATAGGAAAAATGTACATGTTTTTGTAACAAATTGATGGTCATGCAAATGAAAGATTGTTTTGATTATTTTTCTTTCTATATATTGTGTATTGTACTCGTACGTAGTATGATTATTTTTAGACTGATTTTACTTTCAAATTTCTTTGACAGTTGAATATAAATGTTATGTAGAAATACTAAATCTATTTATAAAATGTAATAACAAATATATTAATTCCAAATACTTAATGACTAATATAATGAAGTATATAATATGCCTACCCTACAATGTCACCATCCCACAGAGGGGCGACATACATCAAAAGTGGCGATTAATTAAAAAGATGAATTTTAAGTTTCACAACCGTGTTTGGTATTGGCTGAAAGTAGATAAGTTTCTACGTCAGCAATTGCAAATATAAAAGTTTTAAGTTGTTTACTTTTTTTGCAGTGTGTACTTAAAGTGCAATTATTATTATTAGTTTTATGAATATTTTAACATGTTTAGTAATTATTTTTTATTAAACTTCTAAAAGTTTTTTCATGAAATCGGCTACTTTAGGTATTTGATCATATAATAATAAATTATTTTTTATTTAGATAAATGTTTTTTTTATATATGGAAACCAAAAAAATTCAAATTGTTTCAACAACTTTCCGGGTGAAATCGGGAAAAACCGCTTATTTGTTTTTAAGCAAGATTTACAAAAGTTATTATGAAAAACTCCATTTGATAAAAATCTGTGTGAAAAGGACAAACATATAATCAAGTTGTTTTTGTTGTATTTTGTTAGAGATGAGTGCGTGAATAATTTTTAACTCACGAAAAAAATTATTAATTTTTTTCATAACGAATAGAATTTCTCCCATATGTTCATTAGGTTTTGGATTGTGTTGTATGGAGTTTCTTAGTAACAGGATTTGGATGCACTAAACCCCCTAATTTTGTGAGGTTCGGAAAAATACTGCAGTAGACATAAAATTGGGAGAGGGGGCGGTGGTGGGGGGGTAGGACGAGGGCAAGTGGCTCCTTATCGAGCTCAAAGTGGAGTCAAAAAGGAAAATTTCAAAAAACTCCATGACTGCCACAGTCATTTTTAGAGGGGTAAAATGTAGAACCGACCCCGTTAATTGTTCCCCCGTGACAGTTTTTCCCAGCAGTTTAAAGTTTTATGAAACTGCAGAAAAAAAAATCATGTGAGTCCGATCACAGGGAAGATGTGTAAACATCTAGTAATTAAAGATTTTTTTATGTCATTTTTAAACTCAAATAGAAAGCGTCACCTATGTATCACTTATAGCAAAAACTGTTTCAGCTAATTCAACAACCCTTTGCTGACGCTTTTAAAAAAGTGGCATAAAAAAACAATGTTATATCATAATTTTTTCACCAATACAATCATAAGTCACACAGCGTTATGTGTCAGCTCTCACCTATTACGTGTTACACTGTTTTTGTGATTGTATTGTGAAATAGAAATTTACCCCCCTGCGCGTATAGATGTTTACACATCAAAAAATTGTCCCCCAAAGCTCCTAAGATGCCGGAATCCTATTAGGAGTGACTCTGTGGCAGTTATAGAGTTTTATTTTTGGTAATTTTTTCCCTTTTTCCCCCTACTTTGAACTCGATGAGAAGCCACTTGCCTTCGTCTTAACCGCCCCCTCTCCGCCACCATTTTCTAGGTCATGCTTTTTTCCGAGCCTCATAGAACTAGGTGGTCTAGAGTTTTGAAATCGTAAAGTCGATAGTACACCATACCGATACCGAATGTTCATGCCATAATGACATCACGAGTTTAAATTTCACTCAAGATCAAGAAATTACATCATAAAAAGTTAATGTTTAATTTAAGCTTAATGCATAAATAATTAAAACTTAGTGTATATAATTTAAAAAATAACAATGTTTTAAAATTATGACCTCCCAGAATTAATCGCCATTTTGCATATCATTCACCCCACTGTGCGTTCATCTATTATATATCGCACATGTTTGTACAAATTTTTTGTAGTGTAATGGAAATCTATATATATAAAATTGAATGTGTGTTTGTTTATTTGTTTGTTTGTTTGTTTGTGTGTACCTTATAGGAGACCAAACCTCTGGACCGATCTTCCTGAAATTTTCACAGCATTTAACTGGGACTCTGGCATGATTAATAGGGTACTTTTTTTTTGACCACGCCCACTTTTACGCCCACTTTTTTAAAATTATGTAATTGCTCCCATATAGTTTTTAACAGATTTACTTCAAATTGTATACACATTATACTCCAGGCGAGGTAGAAATAAACATTTCTTACGCCACGCCCCCTTTCACGCCCCTTTTCACGCCAAATTTTGTTTGAAAGTTTTAAACTTTTTTTTCTCTGTACAAATTTGTTCCTTCTAACGGATTTTTTTATTTGGTAGTATATTGCTCTTAATACTGTTAACGTCGCCATATAACTATGAACCACGCCCATTTCACCGCCCCCTTTTTTTTACTTATACCACTAACAATGTTTGCTATACAAAATAATTTTTTTGTAATATGTATTTATCTAAAGTTTTATACACTTTTTATCTACAGGTAAGGTAGCCATACATTTTTTTATTACCAAGTCCCCCTTTTTCGCCCCATTTTACCTTAAATCATAATTAATCTGCTTTCAATCTATCTATATATATAAAAATGAATGTGTGTTTGTTTGTGCTTTATAGGAGGCCAAACCAAAGAACCGATCTTCCTGAAATTTTCAGAGCGTGTTACTGTGACTCTGGAAGGAATAATATGCTATATAAATTTTTGATTGGACAAAGGGGCGGTGCCACGCCCATATAACCCAAAATTTGAAAAAGTCATATCAAGGGAATTTTTTTACCTACAGCAGTCATATTTGGTACATATGGTATTAGCATGAATAGAAATACATACAAGAAGAAAAGTGGGCGGGACTACGCCCCTTTTTAGAAAAATAAAAAATCGTAATATCTTCTAAACTACTGGAAGGATCGTCATGAAATTTTCACAAAAGGATATTTTTGCGAAATAATAAGACCTTAGATAAAGTTGTTAGTGGGCAAAGGGGCGTGGCGTATATATAAAAACGTTGATGCATTTGATTGTAACGAATGATCTCCGGAACCATAAGAGCTGTCGAGGTAGGATTTCCAGCATAGGTTCGGTTCGAGCTCTACTGTGTTTTTTTTTTTTTAGTTTTAACCCTCTAGCTGGCGTTGGGGTCAAGTTAAAAACAAAATTTTTTACTTTCAGCGCGATTTGACTGCAATTCAGAATGAACGTATGTTTCGTCATAAGAAATTTTTGTATGTATAAATGGACCCGATAGGTGGCGCTGGGTAAAGTTATTTCGAATATTCTTATTCATGGTGTGATTTTAATGAAACTAAGAATGTACATATATGTATGTTAGAAACATTTTTTTATTGGACCCGGTACATGGCGCTGTCGTTCGAAAAATAATGAGTTGTCAAATTTATATAAATTTTAATAAATAAACTCACCAACGTTTTTATATATAAATATTCTAACGAAAAAGAAGGAAAAAGCCGCTACATTATTGCATGGTGGCCGCACAGCTCATTCAGCACTCAAATCACCGTTAAACGTACAAAAAAATGAGAATGCCGTCTGTAATATCAGAAAACATTCCGGTATGGCAAAAGTTCTGCAAAAATGCAGTATTTTTATTTGGGATGAATGTACCATGGCTCACAAACATTGTGATTTGATTTGATAAAAGATTTGAAAGGCAATGAAAGATTTTTTGGTGAAGCTCTCATTTTATTATCTGGAGATCTTCGTCACACATTTTATATAGGTATATACAGATTCTAACTAAAATAAAAATTCATTGAGGGCAAAACAACGTTTGCCGGGTCCAGCTAGTTAATTTATATTTAGAATTATTTTGAAATCCATTTTTATATCTCATTAGCGGGTTTCGATTTTTTTAATATAGTAGACCCTCCAACTGCGCGGTTTTTCATTGCGTGGTTTCGCAATTGCGCGGCCAAACCATTAATACCAGAATTTCTATCTGCGCCGTAAAAATTTCGTAGCTGCGCGGTTTTTTTTTCAGTTTTTAACAAAAAAAAATCATGTTAATTAATATTAGTCTGTCATACTTATGTTTGAAACAGAAAATAGTGATTACCCGTATTTCGATGCATATATACTTTTTATTTCCAAAAAAATATTGACAGTTCCATTTTTCTGGTGGTCGCGTTACGATGAGGGTGTAAAATTACGTAATCTATAATATAAATAGGCTAGGCGATTTCTTGTGACCGATGTTTTGTTCCACTGTTTTATCCCGATTTTGACCAAACGTATATTATTTGAAAGGTATTTCTTTTTAGCCGTTTTGCAGATTTACAGATTTTTAAATTTTTTCCTTTATTTTGAGTAAATTCCATTTAAATTAGCTACTAACATATACATAAAATTATACAATGCTATGTATGTATGTGTTTATTAAATTTGTTAATGTGTTTGTAATAAAAATGAGTTTGTTTTTTTTTTTTGTGTTGATTTGTGAATTAGCTTTAATTGATTAGCATACCTTTAGGGTCTTTATTTAATGAAAAAAAATTTTTTTTCCTAGAATTTGCACTCGAATTTCGAGGGCTGGAATCTGATTGTTTTAATTAATAGATATTTATAAAAGTGTTTGTTTAGCTAAATTAAACTCAAGAAAATCGTGTTCGTGTACAATATATATAAGTTTATAAGGAATTCTTGGATCAATTAAATGGTGTTATAAAGTAAGTATGTATAAATAAAATGTTTGATTTTTGATTTAATACTCATTTTGATTTAATAGGTATCTTAACATTTTTTACACCCTATATATAATAATGGAAAAAGCTGGCAAAAGAAAAATATTGAGGTTAGAAGCAAAGCTTGAAATTGTGAAGCAATTAGAAAATGGCGAATAAATATCAGTTTTAGTTAAGAGACACAATATGAACGAATCCAGCATAAGGAGAATAAAATTGAATGCAGAAAAAAATAAAAAGTTCAGTAGTTTGTTCCACATCTCTGGCTGCAAAAACTGTAGAAAAACCTCGAAATTCAATAATTGAGAAAAGAAGTGTTAAGCTTTTGGATTGAGGATCGAAATCAAGAGAGAATGCCACTTAGTGCTGCTGTTATTCGAACTAAAGCGTTGTTAGTCTTTAATCGCTTACAAAAGGAAGAACCTGGATCATCTAATTCAGGCGAAATTAAATTCCAGGCGAGTAAAGGATGGTTTGAAAAGTTTAAACATCGTCAAAATCTACATAATATAAAATTTACAGGCGAAGCAGCCATTGCTGTTACATTAGCTGTATCTTTATATACAAAAACGTTAAAAGAAATCATTGATGGTGGTGGATGTTTGTCAAGCCAAGCTTTTAATGCAGATGAGACTGGCTTATTTTGGAAAAGGATGCCTAGCAGAACATTTATTTCTAAAGAAGAGAAATCTGCTCCAGGGTTCAAGGTTTCCAAAGACAGATTGACAGTTTTGTTTTGTGATAATGTAGCTGGCGATTGTAAGAACAAACCACTAATAATTTATAAATCAGAAAATCGTCGAGCTTTTAAAGGAATATCAGAAACTCACTCGCAGTTCATTGGGTATCAAACAAGAAAGCTTGGATGACAGCAAAGCTTTTTCAGAACTGGTTTTTTAATTGCTTTTGTGTAGAAGTTGAGGCTTATTGTAGTCATCCAACACATTTGGCTGAATTTCACACTAATGTTAAAGTAATATTTCTGCCTCCAAATATGAAATCTTTACTTCAGCCGATGGACCAAGGCATAATTGCCGCATTTAAGCTGTATTATCTTAGAAGGACTTTTCGGCAATTAATTGATGGATGGACTTTCATGTTCATGGTCTTTCAGTTCATGAGTGTTGGCGATAGTATAACATTCTATCTTCCGAAAACAATGTTAAATTAGCATGGGATGAAGTTAAAAACTCAACCATGAATGCTGTATGGAAAAAATTATGGCGAGAAAGCTGCATAAGAGAAGCTGTTGTTGAAATGCCAGAAATTTTGGAAATTGTGACTGTAGGTAGAACAATTGGTGGTGACGGATTTCAAAATTTAGAATCAAAAGACATCACGGAAGTCGTTGTAGCTAATGAAGAAAATATTGCTGTTGACCAAAATTTGGCACAGTTCTGCGATAATAATAATGATGAAAATGAAGAAAGTGAAGAAGATGTAGAGATTATAGGAGATTAAAGGTTTACTAGTGAAAAATTGTAAAATTTTTTAAAACTTGGTAGTCAACTTGAACAGGAAGCTCTTGATATGGACCCTGATATGGAGCGTGCCTTAAAATTTCGGAGAAATCTGACAGCAGCTTTAGCCCCATATGCTGAAATTTATAAAGAAAAAGCTGGTAAGCAATCAGTGTTAACAAGCTTTTTTCCTAAACATATAGAATCACGGTCATTAGAATGAAGCTCATCAGAATGTGGCAGTGATTAAAACCACGTTATGTATTTGTTTAATTTTTATTTATGTTTATATTGTTTTCTATAATTTTAATTTATGTTCAATTTTTATTAATATTTATAGACGTTGAATTGAGACTATACTTTATATATATTTTATGATTATATTAATGTAAACTAGCAGATTCCAGCGCTCGAAATTCGAGTGCAATTTCTAGGCAAATTTATTTCTGAACTTAGCCAAATCACAAACCAACACTTGTTTGGTTTATTATTATTGTGAATGAAGATAACAAACTCATTAACAAAAACATCAACAAATTTTATAAACAGACACATAGCATATGTATAATTTGATGTATGTGTTAGTAGCAACTTTAAATAAAATTTACTAAAAATAAAAGGCAAAATTTAAAAATCTGTAAATCTGGTGAACAGCTAAAAAGAAATACCTTTAAAATAATATACTTTGGTCAAAATCGGGATAAAACGGTAGAACAAAACATCGGTCACAAGAAATCGCCTAGCCTATTAATATTATAGATGTATCAAATAAATGGCAATTTATTCAGCTTTAAAGAAAAGTAAATGTAAAATTAATTTTCGTCCCACCTCTACATGTTTCATTAACATTAAATTGTTCAGTTTTTGCTTCTTCTTTACTCTTCTTTAATTTATTTTTTGCATTTGTCCAATACCTTTGGATTGGTGGAAATTGTGGGCAATTAGAATTAATATATTTACACCTACCGTTTTTAATGGAAATTAGTACTTTTTTCTTCAAAGCTGAACCATAAGATTTTTATACCCTCCACGCCAGTGTGCAGAGGGTATATATAAGTTTGTCATTCCGTTTGTGATAATTAGAAAAAAATTTTGGACTCCATAAAATATATATATTTGTGATCCTTATAACAACCGGAGTTGATATAGCGATGTCCGTCTGTCCGTCTGTGGAAATCACGATCACGGTATCAATCGGGCAGCTCATAAAAACTAACCCTTTGTAAATTTTTTTTATTAAATCTGGTAGAAAAATTTAAAAGTTTCCATTGTTTTTTACATCACTAAAAAATTTGTTAGATCATTTCTGCCTGCAAAATTTCAGATCGAATGGGTCACGGAAAAGGGGTTAAAATCGATCCAAAATTTTTTCAACAAGCAGACACTACGAGTTAATATGAAGGGAGTAAAAATTCACCAACATCTGAAGCAAACAATGCTAAAATACCTAGTTGTTAATAAAAAAAAACAATGTAAATTTATCAAAAAAAAATTTATGTATAAATTTATTTAAAGAGAAAAAAATCAAAAATAACTTTTGATGTTGTATTTTTTGTGTGTAATATTTACATATACATACATAAACATATTAAATAATACAAATACTATATTCTATTTATGTATGTATATCCATAACAACTGCATGTTAGAAATAAATCGGTATATTATTTTATTTACATAATTTTCTGCAATATTTTGTTGTGGGGAAAATACAATTCTTTTGCATTAACAGAGTGTCACTTCATTTTGCTCAGCGTGACTATGTCACAGTAGATGGCGCCACAATTTTTGTTCTAATTAGCTTTGCAATAGTTATTTCTATTTTAACATGAATGTCAATATTTTCAACTAGATATCATACAGAACAATGTTATGAGTATATACGAGCTGGTTTTTTATTTCATACGTTTTTTCATTATTCTTTTACAAATATGAACATAAGTTTGGCATGTTATCTTTTTGTTGTCTTTATAAAATAGAGTTACCGAGTTCATCAATGAGTATTTTGCTTTCAAAACAGTTCTACATGGTTATATAGAACTATTATTCTGCCTTACCTACAAAATATCTGATTGCGATTACATCTAATTTTTAAATATTGTTTATGATTACTAAAGCATTATTATTCACATAAATACAAAATTTCACTTTTTAAATTTTATATTTAAATTTAAGAAAATATCAATTCTAAAAACTGGAATTAAAATTTCCAATTATAAATTAGAAAATATTAATTGAATTTCAGAAAATCATATCAAAACGTCGGAAATAATAATTTTAAATTTAAAAGATCAATTGCATCTTTAATATATAAATTTTATTCGTTAAACACAAATTGAAATTCCAAAAAAAAAAAAAACCCAAATATGTTTACATTTAAAAAATGTTTACATTTAAAAAAAATATTGGCATTCAGGAGAAATTAATAGCTTTTCAGTAACTTCTTTTAACGATTGTCCAATCGTTAAAAAAGAAAAGCAATATTATCAGTAAAATTTTTAAACGATATTATTAAACGACAACCGTTTTTGTGTTGTTTATTCAATCGATAAAAACTTAAATTTTTAGGTTGAAATGTCGTCATACACAAATAAAAATCATAAAATAGTGAAAATATTTTGCTTCTATTAAAAAACTTTTTTTATATAAATAAAAAAATTAAATAGCATATTCAATTCATTATTTCATTTTCAAATAAATAAACAGAAATATTAGTAAAAAAAATAGAGATATTAAACATAAACATAAAATCATCCTGTCAAACACGAAGTAATTTGTTTTTTTCTATTCTTTGTGTTTTTCGCTTATTTTGACAGAGATGCCACTCGTTTACAATTTAAATAAATAGAGAAATAGATTTGTCGACTGTCGTTAAGATGTATGTACTTAGTGAATCACTTAATCCTTAGTTCAAACAACAAATGCTGTCAATATATTTTGCGATTGTCGGATCGTTGAAATTTACAGAATCGGACTACAGAAAATATTAATTTAAATTCAATGAATTTTAGAAAACCTCAAATGATATTTAAGAATTGCTAACATAAAAACGTTTACATAAATAAACGCAATTTGATGAGAATGTTATTTATACATATATAAATTTTCACAATTTTTTTGGATGAATATTTGAAGTTTTTCAGAAAATAAAGATAACAAATTATTTTATTTAAAATGTTTGGGACATTTGGTTTTTTGCGTTTGGTATCCCTAATTTGAATATTTATTATTATAAATTTATTCTCTTTGTTTTCCAAGTATGGCAATATTTTAATAAAAAAGTTGAGTTTTTTTTGGTTATTATTTTGTTACTCCATCCGACCGATATGGCCTCAAAGGAGAAATATTTGGCCAGTTAAAAGAAACTATACAGCCATCTCCAATTAGCACAATTTAATGCATATAGCCACCCTACACAACCATTACCTTTGCAATGGAGGTTAGGGCGAGCTATTTAATTAGCAAAAACTAAATTAAACGAGAAGTTATGTCATATAACCGGAAACGCATGCATATAGGTATATAACCTAAATGCATGCCGATCAGCAACCACGATGACCAAAATGCAAACACCGAAATAATAGAAAAGACGAAAACCAACCCAAAGAATTTTCTGAAATAATTTGGTATTAAGTTTAACGAATTGTTTACCTTTTCCAATATTTAGTTTACATTTATTATCAATACTCAAACCGAGGTGGAGGGTATCAAAGATTCGGCACAGCCGAATTTAACACTATTACTTGTTTTTGCTTGTATCGTTTCAAAGCACTGTTCACTGTAGATTTTGGAACTTTAAGGAGTTTTTCAATTTTAAAACCACTATATGTTGGATTTTCCAAAAAAAAGTGTGCAAAATTTTTTCACGTCTCTTACTAATATTAAGTTGACAAAATTGAAACGTCCATAACATATCTAAAAAGTTAAAAATGTTATATACCAGAGGCGTTGTAATTATGTTTTGAATGTTGCCAGATTTTAAGCGGGCTATTCTTTATATTGTGTTAATCGAATTAGATGTTGTAATCACCAATATTTAAGATCGAGCAATATTATAATATGTCTTATAATAATTGAATTAGATTAATTATTTACTAGCAGATTCCAGCTCTCGAAATTCGAGTGCAAATTCTAGGAAATTCTATTTTTTCATTAAATAAAGACCCCAATGGTATGCTAATCAATTATAGCCAATTCAGAAAACACCACAAAAACTCATTTTTATTACAAACACATTAACAAATTTAATAAACACACACATAGCATTGTATAATTTTATGCATGTGTTAGTAGCAGCTTTAAATGCAATTTACTCAAAATAAAGGAAAAAGTTTAAAAATCTATAAATCTACAAAACGGCTAAAAAGAAATATCTTTCAAATAATATACGTTTGGTCAAAATCGGGATAAAACGGTAGAACAAAACATCGGTCACAAGAAATCGCCTAGCCTATTAATATTATAGATATGTATGTATATTAGTCGTTAAATAAAGACTTTTTATCATATTTTTTGCAATTTTTCAAATACCTGGAACATAATCACATAATTACATATAAAATCGGGTTCACAGTGCGCTGTTTCGGTTTGCGCGCTGTTTTTGTGGAACGTATCTACCGCGCAGTTGGGGGGATTAGTGTATTTAACATTAGTTTGATCTTAAACATGGCAGTTGAATGCTATTTTTTTTATATCGTTTTGAAATTGTTCATTTGATTTTAGTTTCCTCCACTGAAACTAAGAAGCTCTTATAAATATTCTCACGAACTTTCTTTTTTGTTTTCGAATTTGGAGAAATGAAATGAAAATCCTTAGAAGAAAGTTTCTGATAATCCATTAAATTACGTTAAATTTTTCAATAATATTTTAACTAAATATTAACTTTATGTTAGCAGAATGCTAATTCAGTGCTAAAAGATGAAGAACTAATTCATAGAAAATGTTATTTGTATTTGAAATTAATTCTAAAACTATTTTTAAACAATGGAGAAACATTGCTTGCCCTCTTTGTCAGTTTGCATAGTCTAAAACGTCGCATGCGTTAAAATTTTTATATTCAAATTAGAATAGTTCAATTATTAACAGCAAGAATGAGAAAATAAGACATTATGAAGTAGCTCCTTTAAGTAATATATTATTCGGGTTCATTGATACATGAGCTACAACGTGTTGTAAACGAAATAACAAATTTGAAGTTTAATAAACTTTTAAACAATTATTAAGAATATTCCCCAACCATACAAAAAAAAAAAGAAAAGTAACCCTGAATTTTCCACAATACTTTCACACTATTAACAAGAAAGAATACTAACCTTGAATTCATGTTTAAATTATTTAATATGTTAAACATATGTATACTTTTCAGTTTCATTCCTTTAAAAAAAAACTACGCACATTCGCTTTATCAACTATAACCAAAACGTACGTGTCCACATATTCTGAGAAATCTATTAAGAAAACGGTATTATCAACAAATGTTTGTTGAAGGACAATTCCCAACCATATAAACAAGGCATTGTAAAATTTATAGTTGAACATTTTAAAAAGCTAAACGTTTTTTAGAAAGTGAAATATACATACATATAAACATGACGAACACCTGGGAACTTAAGCAATATGTCTAATTAACTATTTTGTAATAAATATTTTATAGATTTTTATATTCTAAACGGAAAATAAACAAGTTTACTTCATATGTTAAATCTTATATCTAGAGTATGCGTTTATCAATGTCATTAGAAAAAAAAAGGATTAAGGCTGTTGTAGAAGTGTGTTGTATATAGTATTTAATACAACTCTTGAGTATCCGCCATATGTGATATTAATTTATAGTGAACAAAAATAAAATTCACATGCACTTAGGACTATCTACTTAATATCTACTTGTATAATTTTGTAAGTACAATTCCTAAGTACAATTTAAGTTAAATTTTTTCAAGATTTGCATTAATTGATAAAAAAAAAAATTATATCACATTTAAATTTCCTAGGTAGAAAATTGGAAAACTTGTAATCAAACATCACAGAAATTATTAAAAAGAAAAATACGTCTCTAATATATACATTAATTAGACTGGTCGCAGCTTGTATGGGATTATTTTTTTTTTTAATTCTTAATATATAAGTTGTCTAAAATATGAGGATTTCTGTCATAAATGTGGTCTTCATTTTTTAACCCCAATTCGACGGTGCTTTCTGGTGCCTAGTGGGGCCCAAAGTACCCGAAGTGTGTTCATATGGGGACAATATGAAATATGGGGCCCAAAGTACTCGTTTTCGGTAATCTATATATTAATACGTGAAGGTAAATTTTTAGTTCCCCTTTTTAAGCAATATGCGGGCACGGAGGAGTATGAAAATTGGCATAGTTATAGTTCATATGGAGGAGAAGCGGAGAATGATAAAATTTATATTTAATATGTCTTAAAAATATATTAAACTAAATAAAATAAAATATTTATAATAATTCGTTACACCCTGTTAATGCGAATGTTTTAAAATATATATCAGACGCTCTGTGTTGAACTGTGAATTGCTAAAATTGATAAAATTTTTTTATATAAATAGTTTTAAAAAAAAACATTAGAAGACCAAAAATTGAATGAAAAAATAATATTTCCTAGAATTTGCATTCGAATTTCGAGTGCTGTGCTATACTAGTCTTTATTGAAAAATGTCATAAAAGCTGGCCATGGCAAATAATGGTTGCCCTCCTCGGATTTATCTGAAATTTTGGGAACGGAAAGTCTACACATTTTGTTATAATATTTTAAGTAAAACTTTTAAAAAATTAACAGCACTTACAAAATATTTGAATTTTTTGAATTAATGGTCTTTTATTAGCTTGAGGTCATATGCGACCCCAAGTCCAATAGGGTTAATGGGGTCATATAATTTTTTTCGGAAACCCTAGGCTATTAGATAAAATATAACTTTTAAAATTAGAAAACCGATAAATTTTTGATACAAAGTATTTAGAAAGAGTAAATTTACTGAATATTTCACAAAAAACTAATTTTTCTCGAAATCCGCAAAAAAAATTCTTTGTAAAAAAAAATTCTGGCAGAGGAATTTACTTAAAAATTCACACAGTTAATCTCCAGCATATATTTAACGAAACGTTAAAGTACCAGATCCATTTTTTTAAATTTTGTTTAAGAAAATTTTTGAAAACTTAAAAAAGAAGTTTTCAAAATGTTATCAAAATAATTTTCCATCTTTGGCCTCATTTCGTAATAGTTTAAAACCGTGGTAATAAAACAATACTTCATGTGTGACAGCTCCTAGGTATAGTGACCAAAAACAAATGATGGCTTTAATTAATTTCTTCAAGTTGAAAAAATGTCCATCAAATTTCACGACCTAGTTTTTTGACACAAAAGTGGTCTGGGGCATTTGCTATTTCTTGGCGAGTTCTTATTCGATTTTGAAGTTATATAGCTTTTTAAAGAGATAATTCAGTACTGAATTCGATTCATATAACAACTTGTCGAAAAAATTAAACTATAGAAGGATATTTTCGTAAAATCTGAAAAAGGTCATATTTTCTCCATATAAACACACTTGAAATTTTCAGTCGCGTTGAGGCACCTCTAATTTTTTTTTTTTTTTTGATTGACCCAAAACTTTATATTTCTCATTTTTTTTTTTTTTTTTGAACACTTTTTTTATTAAGGGCAACCACAGTATACATATATACATACTAGCAGAACCCAGACCCCGAAATTCGAGTGCAAATTCTAGAAACTTTTATTTTTTCATTAATTTTTTTTCTTTCAATGTTATTTATTCTATATATATATATATATAATTTATGAATATTTAAATAAAATTCATTAAATTGTGAATTTTTAAATAAAATTCATTAAATTTTATTACAAATAGAAGAAGAATTTTTAAATAAGATTCATTAGATTTCATTACAAATATTTGCTAAACAAACAGAAGATATCCATAATATTAATAGGCCAGGCGATTTCTTGTAACCGATGTTTTATTCTACCATTTCATCCCGATTTTGACCAAACGTATATTATTTGAAAGGTATTTATTTTCACCAGATTTACAGCCTTTAAAATTTTTTCCATTATTTTGAGTAAATTGCATTTAAAGTTGCTATTAACACATACATAAAATTATACATATGCTATGTGTGTGTTTATTAAATTTGTTAATGTGTTTGTTAATGATTTTGTTTCCTTCAAACCAAAAAAGTGTTGGTTTGTGAATTGGATAAGTTGAGATATAAAGTTGCCTAGAAATTGCACTCGACTTTCGAGCGCTGGAAT
This sequence comes from Cordilura impudica, assembly GCA_963682025.1. Classification (NCBI taxonomy): domain Eukaryota; kingdom Metazoa; phylum Arthropoda; class Insecta; order Diptera; family Scathophagidae; genus Cordilura; species Cordilura impudica. The sequence continues at coordinate 32,248,508 of OY821520.1, forward strand.
CTGCTAGTATAAATAAATGGGTGCCAATTCCCAATTTAAGACAAATTTAATAAACACACACAGCATTGTGCAGTTTTTATTTGAAGCTTAAATATGTGTTTTGTGTCTGTGTTAGTAGCAACTTTAAATGTATTTTACTCCAAAAAAATTTACCAGATGGTGCACATCTGTCAATATGGTGAACATCTGCAAATAAATAGCTTTTAAATGGTATACTTTTTGTCAAAATCGGTTGGTAATTGAAGGTGTAGAATAAGTCACAAGACATTAATATTATAAATGGATATGCCCCACTTGCCAAATCAACTAACTCCACTTTTTCTTTTTTTAACGTCAATGCCAAAGAGCTTGATTGACACTTAACAAATTTCTCTAATAATAACTAACGTCACTAACAACAACTTATCATTAGATAAATTTGTTTCGAACATAAATAGTTAGCCGTCAATCAAGCGATTTGGCATTAAAGTTAAAAAACAAAAAATAGAGTTAATCGATTTGCAAGTGAGGCGTTCATATGTGAAAAGTGCAATCTGTAGAATGTGAAACCCCATATATCACATATAACGACTCTTACAAAACTGAGAATAGTAGAAATCAGGAGTATAAAACCATAAATAATCTAAGAATTGAAAAATAACATAAAACAACGTATAGACCACAGTAGTTTGGTGAAAAGTTGAAACTTTATAAATCATGTTTTAACTCAATGCTTTTAAAACGGTGCAGTCCAACCAATATTAAAGCCGAACTGGATTCCGCTGCTTCGTTTACGACTATATGAAATATATATAAAATATATAAAATATGGAATGACAGAGTTTAGCGACTAAGAAAATCCACAAAATGGTAATGGACGATCGTCGGTTGAGCTACCTAAAATCAAAGGTATTTCAAAAAGTGCTATACATCGCATATTGACCGAAAATATGGAGATAAGATAGCTGTATGCAAAAAGCGTGCCGCGTTTGCTGACAACAAAACAAATACAGCGTCGTTAAGATGTTTCAATACAGTGTTCGCCGATGTTTCAACGTAATAAAGTCGAGCATTTGCGTCGATTCGTAATCATGGATGAGACGGGGTTCTACAACTTCACACCTGAGACAAAGCAACAGTCAAAACAGTGGGCTGAATGTTAACCAAGCTTTCACATTTAATGCTGACCAAAACAAAAAATGCTTAGTTACACGGAAAAAATTACAACACTTATTAAGTAACTAAAAAGATATTGTTGCCACTTGATTAAAATTTTAACAATCTTCTTTAATTAACGTGTTTCAAAATTGTCATATTGACAATTTTTTTTAGCTGTTTTTTTATCTATTTCATATGCTGGATATTAATTAGTTAAAGTTGAAACACGAAGGTCAATCAGTAATGTGTACTTTAAGCTTTAGATACATAGTTAGAATTTAATAGTTTAATGACAAATTTCTTTAAAAAAGTTGCATATTAGCGTTTTTAAATACATTGTATTTATATGAAATTCAAATACAGACAAAAATTTTTTTTTACCAAATAAAAATAAACAAGTAAGAGTGTTAAGTTCGGCTGTGCCGAATCTTTGGTACCCTCCACATCGATTTTACGTTTACAGTAATGTCTGGACTTATTATAAAAAATGTAAACAAAATATTTTTAAAAGCAACAATTTGATAATTTGATAAACTAAATACTAAATTATATAACAAACACACTGAATTTTTATCATTTTTTAGAGGTGTACTTATCTTTTTGAACATATGTCGGCACAATGCAGCCCGATTTACCCCATTTTCAAAAACAATCTACCTGAAATAATGGCAAACAATATTATCATAACTTTACCGAGGTAAATGGTTTATTTTGTGAACGAGCGTGGTTTCAACACACAGACGGACAGACAGACATTGCTATATCGACTCGAGTTTTTATCAGGATCAATAACATACACACATATGTACTTTATGGGGTCGCAAATGCGTTTTTTTGCCTAACGAAAAATAAACTCCAAGTGCTTAAAAATTTGAAAAAACTTAACATAATAGAAAATATTTATATTTTTATATGGTAGTAACTTTTATTTGAGCAGTACTAATCACCCCACCCTAATCTATTTATAAAAAAATAATAATCTGTTATATACATAATCGCTATATGTAGTTTTTAATTAAAAAAAATAAAAACTCGTGTAAATGAAAACTTAAATTTCAATTTATTATATACTTAAAAGTCAAAAAAAGTCAAGAATTCACAAATTGGTAAAAAAATTTAATTATTTATGATTAACTACCAACAATATAATTTATCAATATTAAAATTATTATTAAAATATATTTGTTATATATTGTTAACTAGTTTGTTATTCAATATGATAATCAACTTGTTAAAAAAAAATTGTTGATTGTTAACAATTTTAAATAAGAATAATGTTTATCATATTAACAAAATTGGTTGTTGGTGCCTTTTCAATTAAAAAATTGATTGTATTTACGAAAATGGTATTTGCTATGCTAACTGATCTGTCGTTACATATTTTCTGTATAGCTTTGTTTTTCTTTTGTAAATAATTTTTTTTTTATATTTTAAATAATGAGCATTCTTAAATTTGATATATCATACAATTTGTCTAGCCCTGGCTTTTCCAATTGTATTTCAGAAAACACTAACTGATTTTCAGAAATTATCGAATGTGTTTTAGAAAATATTAATTGATTTTCATAAATTATACAAGGAAACAAGGTTTTTGTAGATTAAGAACTGAATATTGTTTTTAAGGTTATTTGGGACGCTCAATCCAAACCTGCACTTGGTTTTTTTTCTATCAGCTCGACTGTTCGCGATATACCATTATGTCCAAAATTAAGGCACTTCCGCTTCATATACTGGAATAACTTGAAAACTGTTCACCATATTCAGTTTAAAAAAATCCATAACTCGTCAACAATATTATCTTTAAGCCGAGCTTACATTGGTTTTAAAATTGCCCAGTAGTTTCAGAGATATCGTTTAAGTTTTGAAAAAAAAGAGAAATTTTTTTTTGAAAAGTACCTGTAACTTAAAAATGCGAGCTGATGGAGAAAACTGGAGATTAGATTTCAAACCAGCGCTTCAAATTAGAAAAAAATTGCAAAAAAAAGTTGCAGTCAACACCAAAAAAGTTCAAGTTTGTTGCCTTTTGTTATCAATTTTATTTCAGAAAACGTCAATTGAATTTCAGAAAAAAATATATTTTAGGAAGTATTAATTATATTTCAGAAAGTATCAAATGTATCAGAAGACATCAAATGTATTTCAAATATATTTCAGAAATTGTAAAATGTATTTCAGAAATTTTTAAATGTATTTAAAAAAATATCAATTGAATTTCAAAATCAAAAAGCATTTTAATTTCTGAAATTCATTTGGCGTTCTCTGAAATACATTTGATAATTTCTAAAATACATTTGTTAATTTCTGTATTTCACAAATTTTCAAATAATTTCTATAGCAGATTCGAGCGTAGTTTCTAGGTAGCTTTATTTTTCAACTTAGCCAATTCTCAAACCAACACTTTTATGGTTTATTATTACTGTGAATGAAGATAACAAGCTCATTAACAAACATATTAACAAATTTAATAAAACACGCATAGCATATGGGTAATTCCATGTCAAATCAACCAATGGGTGTACACTACCTTCTCCAAATTGTATGATTTTTCGTAGGAAGACAGATTATTACAGAACTAAAATAAGTGCAAAGTTTGAGGGCACTGGCACTTCTGTATCCGGAAATATGTGGTCTTGAAAATCGTAAAAAAAGGTCAAAATTTACAAAGTTGTACTTAATTATCATTTTCTTGAAAAGTATTATAGTTACGCAACTCATCAAGGTTGCATTTGAAAGGTTAATTAATTACCTTTAATTTGATATACAACATGATTTTTTTTTTTTGGAAAGGTCCAAGGTCACATCCTTTGACCTATAATTCGGGAGGCTATAACTGTGAAAACGACAATTTTAAAAAATATATGTTTAAGATTGGTTCCTTCCCTAAAGTTCCAAAAAATTTCAGACTGGGGGTATGCTTGGATCCAGAAATATTTATCATAGAGTAAAGGTAGATATTTAAAAAGTCGATGCTGTTACTGTTACTGTTTATGAATGTGGTTGGTTGTGCTCGTGACCGTCGGCGGGCTATGCACGCACGCCGCTATTTGTTTCTGGTTCTTTAGCTCTGTACTGTACTCAGTACAGACCTGTGTTAGGGTTGGTTTGACAGGTAATTATGTTAGAGCGAGACAACAGTATAAATGTTGTCGGGTGTGGTTCGTAGTGTCAAATAACTTGGATATAGAGAAATTATTGAAAAACGAGAAGTCAAAGGAAGCACCACGAAAAAAAAACCATTCTAAGCACGTTGCTTTAAAAAACCACATGTGTTGCTATAAAATCAATATTTTTAAATAAAACCAAAAGTGTTCAAAGTGATTGTTTTTTGCCTCTGTAAACAATATGTCATTTAATACAATATATTGTTGTAATCCATTTAAAAAAGTTGCTCATGTCCGGAATGCAAGAGGACTTCGAAAAGTTCAGCAATGGATGACTGGAATTAGTAATAACATTTCAATATCAAATAAAATATGTGATATATGCAGAAGAGAACTTTATAAATTAAAAGGAAGTGTAAACAATAATATTCAATCTATGAACGAGCCAGAAAACGAGACTTCAGACTCGGAAAGTGAAGCATCAGTTTCTAATGCTCCACGCAATAAACCTGAAAAAATTTACAGAAAATGTGCAGGATTTTGTGCTGGAATCTTAAAAAGATTGTTTAAAAAGACTTATATGCAATCCCCCATCACCAAATTGCTACCTTGGCAGATGTAGCATGTGTCCAGATATACAAAATTTTAAAGAGAAACTTGGTGAATTATTATTAGAAAATTAAATTAATGAAATCATATATAAACAGTGGATAAGTGTAGATGGAGACTCTTTGGAAACTATTATTAAAGAAACTGATTCTTTTCTGGATTCTTTATGCGAAAAACTGCAAACTCTTCTACCCCATTCATTCGTATCTAAAGAGCAGGGTGCATTTATGGCTCACAAAAAGTCTGCGTTGGAAGAAAATGAGTATTTAGTAATTTGCGACTTCTCCGAAAATGCAACTTTTGTGGTTCAGGATTCTGTGCAAGGCTTTTTATGGAATAATAGCCAGGCCACACTATACCCAATAGCAATTTATTACAAATCAAATGGAAAATTAGAAACTACAAATTTTATAATAATATCAGACTGTCTAATACATAATACCATAGCAGTTCATTTATTTCATCGCCACCTAAATGAGTTTTTAAAAAACAAGTTTTTGAAAATACCAAAGAAAATTTTTTATTTTTCGGTCGGTTCTTCCGCTCAATTTAAAAATAAAAAAAACTTTGCCAATTTATGCCATCATAGCGAAGATTTTAATTGTTCCGCTGAGTGGTATTTCTTTGCTACCAGTCACGGCAAAGGACCTAGTGATGGTCTTGGGGGAACGGTAAAGCGTGAAGCACGAAGAGTCAGCTTGCAACGTCCATTCGAAGATCAGATAACTACTCCTCTCCACTTGTAAATTTGGTGTCAGCAAACTCTTCAGAACTGCAACTTTGCATATTTAACGGAAAAAGATTATGAAGAAGAAGAGAAATTGCTAACTGATAGATTTATAGGATTACGTACAATTCCGGGAACTCAAAAGCAGCACAGCTTCATACCAATTTCAAAAACACAATTACAAGCTAAAATTTATTCCGCTGATAGCAAATTTGTAATTGAAAACATTTATAATAAAACTAAACAACAACAACAGCATTCATCATAATAATGTCAACAACAACAACAACAACAGCATTCATCATAATAATGTCAACAACAACAACAGCATTCATCATAATAATGTCAACAACGCCAACAACGCCAACAACAACAGCATTCATAATAATAATAATTCACTTGTTAAATATCTACCTTTACTCTATGATAAATATTTCTGGATCCAAGCATACCCCCAGTCTGAAATTTTTTGGAACTTTAGGGAAGGAACCAATCTTAAACATATATTTTTTTCAGATTTTTAAAATTGTCGTTTTTACAGCTATAGCCTCCTGAATTATAGGTGAAGAGATGTGACCTTTGACCTTTCCACAAAAAAAATCATGTCGTATATCAAATTAAAGGTAATTAATTAACCTTTCAAATGCGACCTTGATAAGTTGCGTCACTATAATATTAATCAAGAAAATGATAATTAAGTAAGTACAACTTTGTACATTTTTATAGTTTTTTCCGATATTCAAGACCTCATATTTCCGGATCCAGATGCGTCAGTGAACTTAAATTTAGGATTTTTCTTATTTCTCGGATACACTTTAATCCTGCCAAAATTCAGCCAATTTGGAAACAGTGATGTAAAAAACAGCCATATTTTAAGTTGAGTTCAGATGGTTTAACCAATATGTATAATTTTATGTATGTGTTAGTAGCAACTTTAAGGAATTTACTCAAAATAAAGGAAAAAAATTAAAAATCTGTAAATCTGCAAAACGGCTAAAAATAATATACTTTTGGTAAAAATCGGGATAAAACGGTTAACAAAACATCGGTCACAAGAAATCGCCTAGCCTATTAATATCATAGATAATACATTTGGAGTTTTTTGAAATACATTTGATAGTTTCGAAAATACAATTGATACTTTCTGAAATATATTTCTGAAAACCAATTGATCATTACCGCAAATAAATTGATGTTATTTTAAACAGAATTGATTATTTCTGAAAATCAATTGATGATTTCTGAAATACAAGTGATAATTTCGGAATAGGTGTAGTTGTAAGTTTTATATATTTATTTTTATTTAATTTAGTAAAGTAACAATAAATAAATGAATGGAAAAAAATTTTAATTCATGAGAAAAACATTTAAAGATGTTAGAAGTCCACTGTCATATAAATTAGCTTAAAATAAAATCTTCATAACTTCATAAGAAACGGGGATAAAAGCTATCATGTGAATATCCATGCTACTTCTAAATATTTGCTGAACATTAATTGAAAAAGTTGTCATTATTTTTTTTTTTTATATTTATTATAAAAAAATAGCAAACAAGACGGTTTCTAAAGAAACAATCAAATTGTTTGTAAGTACAATTCATTTTATTTACTTTTTGATAAATGAAGTAAAACAAAAAATTGTATAGATCATGTTTTGCAATATCAGCACACTTTATTTTTTATTATCTTACACCATTAAAAAAACAAAATAAATAAATAAAAAAAAAATACAGAATGTGAGAGATGTAGAAAACAAATGACTCTGTTTTGCAAGATGTTAAAAAAGCAAAATAGATAAGATTGTTTCAATTATGAGTAAATGTGAGTAATTAGATCTTTAGGTGACATGTTACTTTTTATACGAGATATACAAAATGACAATGAATATATCTGTATGAAACAAAGTAATTATAACTGAACAAACATACCAATTTTCAGTATTTTAATGTGCAAATTTTGACACCTTTTTCTTTTCACCATCATTGTCAATTTAATACTTAGAAATGAGTGTGAACAAAAAAACGGATGTGCAATATTTTAACATGACTATAACCCTGATTTAAAATATACAATTAAATATGTAACGCTTTAATGTAATTTACATGTAAATAAACACAATAGGGGTATCGCTTTTTTGCGAAGAATACTTTTTTCGAATTTCCTTTTTCGAATTAATAAATCGGAAAAGTTATAAAAGATCATTAAAATCAGTTTTTACAATGTGGCACTTCATTTATCTGGCAATCTTAACAAAATTATTTTTTATTTATTTTAGTAACCAATTTTGGATACGCGGAATCTCTGATGCTCTCAACCTATGTCGTACACTCAAAATTGTAGCCAATGTTGGGTACGGTTAACATTCTAACACAGTTGCCGACTCTTAACCTTTAAATTCTAATACCATTTCCATTTAAAGTTAAATGCTTTTCCTTTTTTGATCAGTATTAATTATAATTTCTAATTTATTGTTTTTGTATAAAAGCAATGATGCTTTTTTTATAGGAACTTTTAATTTCTCTCTGAAAAATGCATTATATTTCTGTTATTAGAGTAGAAGAACTATTAAGATCCCTTCATGAGAACAAAAAGAAATACTTTTTTAATGCAGCCGGCGCACAGTGGCGCCATTAGCAAATGAGGTTGTGGCATATAAAAAAGCTCAGAGGCTTTCATAAGGAAGTCGGACTCAAATCGTATAAAGTACAGAATGTATCGGAACGAAACTCCAAGAATAAGATCGAGGCAACGGAACGTTATAAAAAACTTAAATAACATTTTATCAACATGTAGAAAATAAAAATAAATCAAATTTAAGTGGCATTGTTATTAATTTTTTCCTGCATATATAAAAAATTTATATCAGGGATTAGGTCAAAAATGGAATGTTCCCGACTATATTTGTTAAAAACGCTTATTTTTTGCAAAAAAAAAACATATGCAAACCAAACTTGAGAAAAATCTATTCAACATTTTTGGTTTTCGATGGATTTAAGTGAAAATCGGAAAGCAGCTTTATGTGGGGGCTATGACTAAGAGTTGTCATACAGAGCTAGTTTTTGAATTAATGGATGTAAAAATACACACAAATCAAATCTAGCCAGGATCTGTATGATAATTTTGATCATATGGCAATTTAAGTCGATTTAATTTGTATGGGGACTAGATCTGAACATGCACAGATTTTCACCAAAGTTCGTCCAATTACTGATGAAAGGTTATATACCTACTTTAATCAAAATATATTCATATTTGCGATCTGTAGTTTGATTACAAGGACAGACGGATAGACAGACGGACGGATATCGCTAATATTCAGAAAATGATTCAGAGTCGATCATCAAATATTTTTGGTAGTTACAAATATCAACACAAACTCATAATACCCTGACCACATAGAAATATGGGGTATAAATAATACGAAGTTCCCAAAAAAGTTTTTAGTTTGCCAAACAATTTGTAGTTGTTTGATATCGAGTACGATTAATACCGATAGGTACATTAAAATAACTTCTATTTCGAAAGCAGTTAGAGATATCTACATTCTTTTTTGGTCTGATTTTACATCATGTCATTGCAGTAAATCGTTTGTTAATTGTACAAGAAAAATAATGGAAATTTCATAGCAAAAAAATCCATCCAAGACCCGTAGAAAGATATTGGGCTCTTGCAAAAAGAGTAATGAAGAGCACAAAGGAAGTCGCCCACAAAACCACACCTTTTTTTTTTACCAGAAAAGGTCTCTATAAAGAAAAATTAGTAAATAAAAGTGTCTTTAATTTTTTGATCAAATTCTTGGTATTGACAGTTTAAGTCGCCAAAAAGAATAATGAAGAGCACAAAGTAAGTCGCCAACAAAACCACACTTTTTTTTTGCGAAAATGGTCTCCATCTAGAAAAATGAGTATTCCTGAAAAACATAAAACTTTCATACAAAGCAATTAATTTTTCAAAATAATGTATGATAAAATATTTCAATTTAAATAACATTCCCATTAATAAGTTTTAATTTTCATACCCTCCACCACTATGCAGGGCAACGAAAAATTAATTTGTGACCCCATAAAGTATATACTAGGGGTGAAGGGGGTAGTGAAGAATAGTGACTATAGCCTCTCCTACTCAATTGGCAACCTCTCCTGCACGTGGCGCACCCTGCCGTTAACAAACGAGGCTCTGTCGACCGAAGTTGGGCGGTATAACCCTAAGAATCGCAATGACTAAATACCTTGCATACTGCATGCCTGGATGCGTTACTGGCAGCCCCAGCTCCAGGATCGGATGTTTAGCCCAATCAGTTACTCACCCTAAACTACAATTGATTACAGAAACCGTAACTAGTCAAAATGAAAACCAAACGATTAACCTGATGACGACTTTTAGCTTTAAAAAATGGACCCGATTTGGAATATGGAACGTCCGTACGCTTTTAGATAGCACTTGTCTTGCTCAAGTATGCAACGAACTACTTCTTATTCATAGGTCTCTGTGAAACCAGGTGGCCTGACTCTGGTGAGTTTGCTACAGCCAATGGACTTACTTTGATTTATTCCGGTAAACCACCTGAAGAACAAAGATCGAGCGGCGTTGGGCTACTGCTGTCTAAAGATGCCCGAAATGCATTAATAGATTGGAAACCGCATTCTGACAGAATCATCACAGCAAGATTTAGAACCCGCGCCAGAAACATTACATGTGTACACTGCTATGCACCCACTGAAACCTCAGAATTGCCTGTGAAGGAAGAGTTCTATGAGCACTTAACAAGAGTATCAACCTCTGTTAATCGTGGTGATATTATGTTGATGACGGGGGATTTTAACGCTCAAGTTGGACCCGACAACAGCGGCTTGGAAAGTGTGATGGGCCGTCACGGTATTGGTAGAATGACCGAAAATGGTGAACTTTTTGCCGAGTTATGCCTCAACAACAACCTGGTTATCGGTGGTACGCTTTTTCCCCATAAACGGGTACATAAAATTACTTGGGTCTCTCCAGACAACAAAACAGAAAACCAAATAGACCACATAGCAATCAGCAGAAAATGGAGAGGATCTCTGCTCGATGTCCGCAATAAACGAGGCGCCGACTGCAATAGCGACCATCATCTTCTAATAGGCACAATCCGTCTGAAAGTTGCTGCCGTAAAGAGTATCAAAAAAGTACAACGAAAATTTGATGTAAAAAACTAAAAAATCCAACCATACTGAACACCTATTCTGAAGCATTAAGAACCTCTCTAGAAGCCTCACAAACAAATTCCACAGTTGGCTGGAAGACGGTAGAAGAATGTTTTACATCGGCTGCTAAAGAGCATATAGGATTCAAAACCAACAATAGGAAACATTGGATTTCAGATACTACCTGGGACTTGATTGCTGAAAGAAGGAATACAAAAGCACAAGTAAATACTGCATTGACGCACGATGAAAAACTAAGGTTACGCACAATATACCGGACTATTGATAAGAGTGTGAAAAGAAATGCACGTAATGACAAACGCAGATGGTTTGATGATCTTGCTAGAGAAGCAGAAATCGCATCTGTGAATAACCGTACTAAGGATCTATATAATATAACCAGGAAACTTACTCAGAAGAACTTTACAACGGCAAAACCTCTTAAATCCAACAACGACGAAATAATTACATCAAAAAGTGGCCAAATGGAATTATGGTTGCAACATTATTCTACTATGTTGTCGCGACCACCACGATATAAGGAATGATATACCTACAGAATGCCCTGATATACCCGAAATTATAGAATCCATAATTGCCCTTAAGAACAACAAGTCCCCAGGTATAGATAACATCTCCCCCGAGCTTTTTAAAACAGCACCACAAACAAGCGCCCGTTTTATGTATAAAATTATTGAGAAATTTTGGAGGACTAATCAACTATGCGATGAACTTAAGGAAGGGTTAATCATTAACATCCCAAAAAAAGGAGACTTATCTCAATGTAGAAATTGGCGTGGTATCACACTCATCAACATAGCAAACAAAGTTATAACACAGATTATAAACAAACGACGTTTCAAATCTTCGCAATGAACAAGCTGGCTTTCGACCCCAAAAATCCTGCATAGACCATGTGAACAGCCTCCGGATTATAATAGAACAGTCCGTCGAGTGGAGATCCCCTTTGTAGCTCGTTTTCATAGACTTAGAGAAGGCCTTTGATACCCTCTCACACTCGGCTATTTGGAATGCCCTCGCATGTAAAGGCACACCCACCAAGATTATATCATTGATTCAAGCCCTCTATAATAATGTGTGCTGCAGAGTGATGCATGAAGGTTGCGTGAGTGATAGATTTACCGTAAATACTGGCGTGAGGCAAGGTTGCATTTTATCCCCCCTGCTTTTCAACATAGTCTTAGACAACATCATGAATAAAGCAACCCGTGAAGAAAGAGGAATTTCATGGGGATTTCATAGAAGGCTTGAGGATCTCGACTATGCTGATGACATTTGTCTGCTTTCACATAACTACAACGACATGGCGGCAAATATCACAGCAGTACAGAAAGAAGCAGAAAAAGCCGGTATGAAAATAAACATAGCAAAGACCAAGGTAATGCGCATCAACTATTCAAACAACAGAACGTTTTCTATAAATGATATAGTGTTAGAAGATGTTTCCAAATTCACCTACCTGGGTAGTTTATTAACAACAACGGGTGGTTCCAGTAATGATATACAGAGTCGCATTAATCTTGGTAAGCGATCATTTGGTCTCTTAAATCCCATTTGGCGATCTCCTCACATGTCAAAAAGAACAAAAATTAACATTTTCAATTCTTGCATTAAATCCGTGCTTCTTTATAGATGCGAGTCTTGGAACGCAGCAGTCCGTGATATAAACTCATTGCAAGTGTTTATAAATCGATGTCTATGAAGAGTTCTAAGAATATTTTGGCCTCAAACAATTTCGAACGAAAGGCTATGGAGAGAAACAAATCAAACCGCCATTAGTAATGAAATTCTTAGAAGAAAATGGCGTTGGATTGGTCATACCTTGCGAAGGCCACTGAATGATACCACAAGAAATGCTATTGAATGGAACCCTCAAGGTAGCCGAAGAAGAGGAAGATCATCACACACATGGCGTCGCCAAATTGAATTGGAAGCTGCCAGAATGTACAAGAGCTGAAACGAGATTAACGCACTAGCGTTGGACAGAATTGAATGGAACAGATATGTTATGGCCCTATGCTCCTTATAGGAACGACGCGAATTTATTATTATTTATTATTAAAGTATATACTTATATTCTTGATTCATATAGCAACTCGAGTCGATACAGCGATGTTCGTCTGTCCGTCTGTCTGTTGAAATTATGCTCATTCCCAAAACAATCCATTTACTTAAGTAAACTTATGATAATATTGTTTGTCATTATTGCGAGCAGGTTGGTATTTAAAATGGGGTAAATCAGTTATCATTGTGCCAAGATATAACCTAATATGTGGAGATATCTTTATAAATGCTACAAATTCACTGTGTTTGTTAACCTAGCTAGAGAGTATCAAAGATTTGGCATAATCGAACTTAACACTCTTACTAGTTTTTTAAAATCGATTATTTCTTTAAAAAGTTATTTCGATTCATTTATGTTACAATTTTTATGCACAATCCTTAAGGTTTATAGTAGGCCTAATCCTGATCTAATAAGTACATCATATATGCATTTTTTCCAGCCAAAAAATGCGTGACAACCTAACTCAGATATATGTGTAGTCGGCCTAAAATGACTAAAACTTTCTTATTTATTTTAATAATACAATAAAACATGTTGCGATGATAAATTTATATCGATATTGAATAATTCTGAGAATTTTAAATTAGAAACTGCTGTTATTTTTAGAAACTTTTAAAGAGTGGAATACCCATGAAATACGTATATATAATTTTAGTTTTTTTTTTATTTTATTTTATAATTACTTTTCTGAACTTTTTACGACCACTTGCGAAGCTTTTACCCGTTACAGAAGCGTTCTTTTAAAGAAACCTGTAATATATGTTATTTTATAAAACTCTTCATGCTGAATTGCAAAAAAAAAAAACAAATTAAACACAAATCTTATTTAGACAAATAAAATTAGTCTCATTTGTTTTATTTTGTGTTTGTATTTGGATTATTGTTTTACAATTTTGGAGCATAGGTTAACTAACATTGCTAAATGAATTGTACAGAGAAAATTTAAAAAAAACAACAAATGAAAAAGTCAGAAAGCTAAAATTATAAAGTCAAGCGGGATTTTGCTTTACAACATCACAAACTATAAACGCAAAAAAATGACATCACTTTTGGGGGATCGAAGAAATAACTGAAAGAAATATGTTTACAAAATAAAGAAGCATTTACTAAAGCCGTATTTCTTTTTATTTGATTTTATACGGTTTGGCATACAGTAATCATGATTGTATTTTATGTTTCCTATACATTACTATAATTTTTTTTTTATATTTTTGGAATACTTTCACGAAATTTTCGAAAACACATAAAGCGCCGAAGAGATATTTAGTAATTGTTTATTACATCAGAAATAAAATTTAATTTTTAAATTTTTTACTATATGTAGGTTCTGCTTTTTAGAGGTTCTTTAAAGATATATATGTTTTGTTCATTGAAAAAAATTAATTACGTACAGTGAGTGACAATACACTAGAAACTTTTAACAAATTATATTTTTCGAGACTTGAACGGTTGATAACAAAAAATTGGCTCATAAAATTAAAACTCTTTTATTAATTTAAAAATTTTGATGTTTTAATTATTTAAAAAATAATAACCTAACCCAGTGTTCCGCAAAGCGTGTGCCGTGGTCATCAGTTGGTGTGCCGCGGAAAAAAGTCAATTTGCATTTTAATTTGATTTTTTTTTACTTTAATTTATTATTAATAGTACAATAGCATGAAATGCACAATGAAAAAGTGTGACTTTTTCTACATGTTATCATATTTTTAATTTACTTTGTTTCTAGGGAGCCGAATTCTAATAGGCTTCTTATATGTATACAGCCGAATGAAAACAAAATACTCACCAAAGAGTAAAAGTACACAACAATTTCATTCAGTCTTATGAAAAGTTTTCAGCAAAGCGGATGTAAGTCGCATTTTATTTTGAAATACTTACATTGTTTTTTTAATATATACGCAGAGAATACACGCACAAGTTTTTTGTTTTTTTTTTTTACGCTTATATTATAAATAGAATAGAATACTCGTAGATTTCTTATCGGCCAATAAGTCTATTATCATCTTTAAGCAAGGTACTTGAAAAAGTGATTAAGATTTTATTGATTCAGAAAATATTCTACCTATACAACAATTTGATTTCCGTAAGGATCACTTGTTAGAATTCGTAAAATAGTAAATTCAAATTTTAATACTCTGACATTTAAATAACAAATAAATAGCACATAATACGTGTATATAATGGATAAATTCGTTAAACGTACCGCAAGTTTGTCAAGTGAAACTAATGATTTCCAAGAAGAAGCAGAGTCAACGAAGAAAAAACCTAAGGTTGTTTGGCGAAAATATGATGAGAGCTATGTAAGTTATGGCTTTATATATTGCGGAGACGAATTATGTCCAATTCCAAAATGTTTTGTTTGTGGACAATAATTCGATGGTGCCCAGTAAACTTTTACGACATTTAACTACTTAACACCCATCGATAGCTAAATAAAAAACAAAGCCTTCTTTCAACGTTTGAAAAACCAGTTTTTGCGGTAAAAGTCGACGAGTCTGCTGATATCAGTGGTCACGCGCATCTCATCTCAAATGTGAGATACACTGACGGATGAGGAAAAAAAAGAGGACTTTTTATTTTGTCTGCCACTACCTGGTTATACCACAGGAGAAGAAATATTCAAAGTAACAGACCAGTGCATCAGTGACCATAATTTGGAATGCACAACTGCATAAGCATTTGTACAGACGGAGCAGCAGCTATGACGGGAAAAATTAGGAGCTTTGTAACCAAGGCTTCTGAAAAAACCTTAATATTAAAAATGTACATTGTCTTTTACACAAGGAAGCACTGATGACAAAGTCTCTGCCTGATAAATTGTTGTCTATCCTACAAGAAGTTGTTAAAATTGTCAATTACATCAAGTCGCGACCGCTAAACTTTCGTCTGTTTAATGCAGGGTGCCAGGAAATGAGATTAGATCATCAGTCACTTCTGTTTCATACAGAAGTAGGATGGCTTTCTCGCGGAAAAGTGGATTTACGAGCTAAAAAGTGAGACCCAGAAGTTTTTAGAGGCCCAGGGTTCAGGTTTGGCTTCTGCGTTTAAAAAAGAATGGGTAGTAAAACTTGCATATCTGGCAGACATATTCACTCATTTAAATGAGCTTAATAGAAAAATGCAAGGCAGGAATGCTAATATTCTAACATCTTCGGAAAAAATTTAAAATTTTCGCGCTAAGTTGGTGTTATGGATCAGCCACGCTGCCAATGGCAGTAACGAAATGTTTCCAAATGTCATGGCTGCTGATTCAGAAAAAAAGTGCAGGCTTTGATAGTGAAACACTTGGAGCTATTAGCAGAAAAAGTTGACTGTTATTTTCCTAAGTCTGACCTGCAATCTATCGACTGGGTACAAAATCCATTCTCGGATAACATTTTCCTTGGACACTTAACGAGCAGGAAAAATTCATGGAGTTTAAAACTTTTCGGACATTAAAACTAAAATTTTCCGAAGTAGAGCTGGCACATTTTTGGCTGCATATAAAAAATGAGCTTCCACTGCTTTCAAATCGTGTTGTTGAAAATCTATTACCATTTGCCACAACCTACTTATGCGAATCGGGATTTTCAACTCTCACTACTATTAAATCGAAAAAAAGAGAACACCTGAGCACGATCAATGAAGAGATGAGAGCAGCCTTATTAACGATTACTCCAAAATTTGATCGCCTGTGCTCAGTTAAACAGGGTCACATTTCTCACTAAACATCTTTTCATATTAGGTTGATTTTAGTAATAAATAAATATTAAATAAACATTGCTTCTTCTTTGGCGTACCTCTAAAATTTCTTGATTTGATAGGTGTACCTTGAACACAAAGAGTTTACGGAACACTGACCTAACCCATAAAAACAAAGTTTTTATTAAAACTCTTTCTTTCCTTATGCATATGAGTTTTGAATCTCTCCGTACTGTGTGTGACTTTGCGTGACTATTTTAAAATTAATCTTTGGTCACAAGTCTTTGGACCAAGTTTCAGATTAATTAGATGAGAGGAAATCGAGTTTAAATCACTCCGTGACTGTGCGTGACTATGCGTGACTGTGTGTGACTATCTTAAAATTTATCTTTGGCCACAACAAGTCTATGGACAAAGATTCAGATCGATTGGATAAGGCGAAGTGAGGTTTTAATCTCTCCGTGACTACGCGTGACTGTGCGTGACTATGTCAAAGTTAATCTTTTTTCACAGCAAGTCTATCGACCAAGTTTCAGATTGATTGGATGAGGGGAAATCCGTTTTAGATCTATCCGTGACTGTGCGTGACCATGCGTGACTGTGCGTGACTAAGTCAAAGTTAATCTTTTTTTCACAGCAAGTGTATGGATCAAGTTTCAGACCGATCGGATGAGGGGAAATGACATTTGGATCACTCCGTGACTGAGCGTGACTGAGCGTGACTATGTGTGACTGTGCGTGACTACCCCAAAATTAATCCGTAGTCACAACAAGACTATGGGCCAAGTTTCAGATCAATTGGTTAAGGGGGAATGGGGTTGCCCCAAGACAGACAGACATACAGACAGACAGAGAGTATGAGTTAAAAGAAAGATTTTAAAAAGAGATCAAAACTTAAAATTATTTATTTTTATGCTGTAGACAAAACATTGGAAACCTTTACTATTTTTGGTTTCAACATTTTGTTGGGTATCCATTATTTTTTAGTACAGCTTCACAATACCGAGGTATGAACTGAATTAAATTGATAATAATATTTTTTGATAGTCTGAATTAACTGCCTCTATGAGATCTGTCTTGTATTGTTCGATCGATAGTTTCCCATAGTTCTTCTATGGGATTGAGATTTGTTGATTGGGCTGGCCATTGCAAAACAACAATTGCATTAGATTGTAACCATTCGGTTACAACTTTGGAGGTGCATTTAGGGTCGTTGTCATGTTGGGACATTACATCATTTAAAATTTGTCTATATCCAATTCCAATTAAAGTATATTTTACTTCGTGAATTGGACCCATTTCTTGGGTCAAATTTAAGAGTTTTATTTGAATATTCTGGGTCTTTCTAATTTTGATCATCGTACATACGCTCTTCCATCATGGTCTCTTAGATGAAACGTGGACTGTGGACTCATCTGAAAAGAGAACTGTATTCCAATTCCGTCTTGACGACTGCATGTGGTCTTGGCAAATTCAGAATTTTGTAAAAGTTTTTAATTTATTATTACTAGGTGTAGGAAATATATCGAGATATATTGAAAAAACTGATAATTCGATATAAAAAAAAAAATAATTTACCAGTTTACCGATAATTTGTCGGTTTTTTGTTAAAAATACTAATTACTAAGAGCCCATATACTGGAAACAACAAAAAAGCATAAGAATTTAATATATATATTTGCAAATCTGAATCGGTTAAAAGTTTATAGCTTCATATCTTGACTAGTTAAAATTAAACAAGTAAGAAAAGTACAGTCGGTCTAGACCGACTATACGATACCCTATACCATGTGTTTAGAGACCCTATCTCTAAGGCCCAACTAATTGAATATAGAAAATAAGCAAAAACCAAATTGGAGTGGTATTTTTAATAACTTTGTTGCCTTTGGATATGAAAAAAATCATATCTGATGCAATATTTATATGTGGACTAGGTCAAAAAATGGACTGATCCTGACCATATTTGGTAAGGTCGCTAATTTTTTGCAAAAATATATAAACACCAAATTTAAGAAAAATCTGTGCAATAATTTTGTTATTTTGACAGATTTAAGTGAAGATCGGGAAGCAGCTGTATATGGGGGGCTATGAATACAATTGTCCTATAGGGTTTATTTTTGGTCTACTGATAAATGGATGTAATAAACATACACAAGCCCAATTTGACTGATATCTGCATGATAATTTGGATATTACGGCAATTTAAGTCGATCTCATAGGGGTCATTTGTATGGGGACTATGTCTGAACATAACCAGATTTTCACCAATTTCTGTAGCGTTCATTCTATGGTTCGTAGTAGCTTGTATACTAAATTTCATCAAAATATATTCATATTTACAACCTGTGGTTTGATTACAAGGTTTACACACAGACGGACGGACAGACGGTCGGGTAGAGTATCGTAGTTTTTATTAATTTCTTCTTTTTTTTTTAACAAACGTTCAAAAAATCTATAAAATTTTACCAAATTACCGGTAAATTATTTGAAAATTACCGGCAAATTTAAACGAAATTTTTTATCCAATTACCGGTAAACCGGTTTACCGGTTATCCCATCCCTAATTGTCACCCACTGTATGTCCAAGAACAGCAACTCGGTCACGACTCTAAAAAATCTACAATAAAAGTTGTAATACCACTGTCGATTGAAGATTTAAGTAACGATTCCAACAAATATCTTACATATAAAGTTATAATTCTTTATAGCCTTGCGGTTCACTTCGCGTTTTGGACTCTGTATAACAATTATGTTATACAAATAAAATAAATGTATGATGAAGTTTAAAAAGACCTCGAAAGAAAGCTCTAATTGAAAGCCCTTTTTATGAAAAACAAAAATATTTGATTTAAGTTGTCCAATTAATCCTTTCATCGTTTTTGAAAGACTGTCTCTGTGAGATTTTAAAGTAGACCTTCAATAAGCTTTTTAAAAGACAGGGTTGCTTAATATTCTAAAATCTATTTAAGTCAAAATCTTAAGTTAATTATTGTTAATGATATTGTTGTTATTTCAATTTAGTTATTAGCCAGTCAACAATTTTCTCAATATTCAGAAAGAAATAATTTAGGAATTTGAAAGGAATTAAATAATTAAAACCGTTGTTGTAAAAAAA
The DNA here is from genome assembly GCA_963682025.1 of Cordilura impudica. Classification (NCBI taxonomy): domain Eukaryota; kingdom Metazoa; phylum Arthropoda; class Insecta; order Diptera; family Scathophagidae; genus Cordilura; species Cordilura impudica. Next base: position 32,268,143 of record OY821520.1, read on the forward strand.
TTTTTTTTTTGTTTTTGTCTTATGTTAGTAAAAGAATTTAAATCACAGTGTGTGTTTTTTTTTTTTAAATTCAGGTAAAAGCTCGTGTATGTTTTGCCGCACACTGTATATTCAAAAATAGTTTGGCGTAAGAAAAGAAATCCTGGCAACACTGTTTCTCAGAAATCTGATCATACAAATAGATATTATGCAATAAAAAAACAAAAATATTACGAATGCAATAAAGATAAAAAATACATTTTCAAAATTGTACATGTGTAATAAAAATCATTAAAAATCTTTTTACTACAAAACTAAACCGTTGTCTGTCTATATTTGTTTACTATTTATATATACAAGCAGATTCCAGCCCTCGAGATTCGACCGCAAATTCTAGGATATTTTATTTTTTCATTAAATAAAGACCCTAAAGATATGCTAATCAATTATAGCCAATTTACAAATCAACAAAAAAAAAAACAAACTCATTTTTATTACAAACACTAACAAATTTAATAAACACTAGCATTGTATAATTTTACTAGCTGTCTTTACCCGGTCTTGCCCGGGATAAAAAGGCCTTTGACTTGAAAAATGGTTCACTATGCTTACCAGGCGCTGAGTACTTAGTCCGCAATTAACAAATTCCCCAATAAAATGAACTTTCTCCCCAAAAATTTGTATTGGCAGTAAATTCATTTTTTATTTGAATTAAAAATTTTTTGATTTTTTAATTTAGAAGTTTTTTATAAGATGCTGCAGCAAAAATGCTTCAAAAATAAGCTGCGAGACCGCTTTAAGTTTTTTTTTTCAGTTTATTTATAAACATCAAATGTAACGGAATGGTTCGCAAATTAAAGGAATCAGAACTTTTAAAAATTGAATTACTTCATTCAATAAGTGATCATCATTGAGCAGAGACGTCAAATTCAAGGCCGCATCCGCCGCGTCCGCGTCCGCGCCGCTTCCTGGCAGCTACTACCCGTGCTGTGCTGTTGCGCAGCTGTTGCCAACTTATTTTCATTGTCAAAATATATTTTTCAGATCATTCCGATATTCTAGCTAAGCTGTATTTCCCGTGCGCGTAGCTTCCGCGCAACAAAATGATGCTATTGAAAAGAATACTTATTTTAAATGCATTTATTGTAGGACATATGTATATTGAGAGCAGTATGCAAATGTTTACTAAAATAAATATTTAACAAAATTCATTAAATACAAATATGTAAAAATTTAAGAATGAATTTGGGGTGTAAGTTAATTTTTTATTTCGATTAAAAAAAATGGGGAATTTGTTCATTTCTTTTGGGTACCTTTTTTTTAAGTTTGGGGAATTTGTTCACCGTGTAGTTATTTCCGTGTAAACCAAATTTCAGAGAAATCCGTTGAAAAGTACAAATTTGTATAGGGAAGAAATATACCACACAACAAAATATGAATTTTATATGAAAATTGGGCGTAAAAGCAGGCGTGGCCGGTAAAAATCATATGGTGACCTTCCCTGGAATATGTACTAAATTTCGGAGAAAGCTATTGAAAAATAAAAGTTTGTATAGCAATCAAATAAAGAAACAAATAAAAGAAAAAAAAAGGTTTTATATACATAGAAGTTGGCGCAAAGTAGGCGTGGCCTCTAAGAAGCATATGGTGACCAAATTTTAGACATCCCTTGAAAAATAAAAATTTCTATAGTGAACAAATATACCAAAAAATAGAAAATTAATTTTGTATAAAAAGTGGGCGTAGAAGTAGGCGTGGCCGGCAAGAATCATATGGCAACCTCTCTGGAGTACAGAGATCGTGTGTAGCAAATTTCATAGAAATCCGTTAAAAAAAAAAATGTGTAGCGAACAAATGTACCAAAAAACAGAATATGAATTGTATACAAAAAGTGGGAGTAACAGTAGGCGTGACCGGTACGAAGAATATGTCGACCTTCCCTGGAGCAGAGAGATCGTGTGTACCAAATTTCAGAGAAATCGGTTGAAAAATAAAAATTCGTATAGCGAACAAATATACCAAAAACAGAAAATGAATGGTACACAAAAAGTGGGCGCAGAAGTAGGCGTGGCCGGTAAGAATTATATGGCGACCTTTCCTGGAGTATGGAGATCGTATGTAGCAAAATTCAGAGAAATCCGTTGAAAAATAATAGTTTGTATAGCGAACAAATATACCAAAAAGCAGAAAATGAATTGTATATAAAAAGTGGGCGTAAAAGTAGGCGTGATCGATAAAAAGTATATGGTGCCCTTAGCTGGAGTACAGGGATCGTGTATACTGAATTTCAGAGAAATCTATTAACAAATAAAAGTTTGTTTAGTGAACAAATATGAATAAAACAGAAAATTAATTTTACATAAAAAGTGGGCGTTAAAGTATGCGTGGCCGGAGATATGGAGATCATGTGTGCAAAATTTTAGGAAAATCCGTTGAAAAATAAAAATTTGTATAGCGGTCAAACAAACAAACAAACAAACAGAAAATGAATTTTATATATATAGATGTATGTGTTAGTAGCAGCTTTAAATGCAATTTACTAAAAATAAAGGAAAAAATTTAAAAATTTGTAAATCTGCAAATCGGCTAAAAAGAAATACCTTTCAAATAATATACGTTTGGTCAAAATCGGTATAAAACGGTACCACAAAACATCAGTCACAAGAAATCGCCTAGCCTATTAATATTACAGATATGCGCATAATGTCTTCGTGTCTGGTTTGTAGTTGTCTCTTTTCTGCAAGAACGTCAACAATATGAAACATATTGTGTAATTATTTACTCCCTGTAAAATTTTTATGTCATTATAGAATTTCTTTATTCTATTGATCAGATTTATATTTTATATTATATTCGATTTGCTATTTCGTTTTGCAACGAAATAATTGGAATGGAGTTCCCATAAATATTTTTTTGATAAACATTTAATAAATTTTGATATAAAAAAAATCAACTTATTGCTTTTTTTGACGATCCAAATATGAAACTTTTTCCCATTTGGCGCCTTTCTTAAAAAAGCGCTAATTTGAGATTAATAGTTTTTTTAAATGCTTTTAAATACAAAATTATACATTTTTGAAGAAATGATGATCGTATTTGTTAACAAATAGAAAAATCGAGACAGAAGTGAAGTACTTAAAAAATTCAGTCAATCCATACACATTTTTAAATTATTAAGTTTCGTTGAAGATCAATCATTTAACTTTTCCATATTCAAATGTTTTTGATTTTATATTAATTTTTTTATAAAATTTTTCACGAATATTATATTTTTTTTATAGATAAATCATTAAAAATTACCGTCAAATACTAACTGATCTCAAATGTTTTTTTTTTTTTTCTCAAACATACAACTAGCACTTTTTTGCGCTTTACATTGCATTGTAACTTAGCTCTTTTTAGCGCTTTTTGGGATACTATTTTGTGCTTTGTGCAAAAAGTTGGCACCGCTGACTTAGCTTGTTAGTAAACTACTTCTAAGGACAGTCGTAATGACATTGACCCAGCTTTAAATAATTTTTGCACATTTTATGCCGCCATATTTCGGTAACTACAAAAGCCAGAGGTCGAAATATTTGACTATGGTGCACCATTGTACCAGTTTTTAATGAATTCCCTTTCCTTGGTTATGAATGGAAATTCCGTATAGGAAGAAATAACATCACAAGCTTGTATTTCATATTATTCTCGCTTATTAAAAACACCATCATTTGTTTATTGATTTACTACAAAAGTAACTTATTAGGTACTTGTTTTTATTTTCTTGTTTTGATGATCTTTGATATTATTAGATTTAAACATGTGAGAAAATTAAAGTCATTCAAGGCCGACCATATTATATCCTACAGTACATTTTTGTCTACAGATAAATTCAGGTGAGGGGCCATGGCCTTTTTATATGTTTACTGTTATAACATAACTACCATTGCAAACTTTTAGCCGTATTCATAAAAAAATCTTATTTCAGGTTTCAAATACAAATTAGTTAAAAAAAACGTTTGTTAAAAATTCGTATTCATAATCAGCATTTTAAGTAATAAGCAATTTAACGTTTTATTAATCTCGAGGATGGCAACTCTATATTTTTTATTTATCAGTTGAGTCGTAATGATGCAAAACAATGATTATTATTTAATACGGTATTAGTATCTATAATTTTTTTTGTAGTCTTTGAGAAAAATATGTTAAAAAGTAAAACTGTCAAAGGTCACTGCTACACGTTCAATATATATCGACCCACATCAAGTATCAAGTATATTTATTGAACGTGTAGCATGCAGTATTGATGGATCGCGATCCATATCACTGAATGGCCTAGTATTCTGAATTCAAGATGGAGAATCACGCGATAAATATTGAACGCGTAGCATACTTCGTGATATCAGTTCAGGATACGTCAATAAAAGTGAAGGAAAAAAAATATAAATACTGAAGCGGGATCCAAATATCAATATATATATTGAACGTGTAGCAGTGCCATTAGGCAGAAATGTAATTTAGATGATGATTTTATTAGAGACAAAAATGTATTCAAATAACCAATTTAATTTAATTTATTTTGATTGTTTACACATCACTAGTACATTTGCGCAATTAACATTACTTTGCATTAAACTAAGGAATTAAATAATTATAATTTAATAATTATAAAAATTTAATAAATAAATGCAATTAAATTCAATTTTTCGTGTGTCTATATATTAATACGTAAAGGTAAATTAGTTCCCCTTTTAAGCAATATGCGGCACGCAGGTGTAAAAATTGGCATAGTTATAGTTCATATGGAGGAGAAGCTGAGAATGATAATATTTATGTTTAATCTGTCTTAAAAATATATTAAACTAAATAAAGTAAAATATTTCTAATAATCCGTTACACCCTGTTAATGCGAATGATTTAAATTGTATATCAGACGCTTTGTGTTGAATTGATTAACATACGTTTAGGCTCATTTAAATATTCATAAATTTTATATATATATAAATTGAATGAATAAAATTATTTCCTAAAATTTGTCCTCGAATTTCAAGAACTGGGCTATACTAGTTAATTATTAATACGGGTGATTTTTTAGCAGCTTTCTATTTATCAACACTGTTTTCAGCTGTTTTCCTGCAACATGTTACTGTCAAACATGCTCAGTTTGGTCTATATTTTAACCACGAATCGATTTACAAACGAACCACACTTGCAGATTATTGAATTGATTCATGCTCGGATAAGGAAGTGCATCGTGCACTTCTTCTATTCGGAATCTTGTGACTAAATTTCGCACCAAATCTATATTAATACGATAGGCCATTTCTTGTGACCGATGTTTTGTTCTACCGTTTTATCCCGATTTTGACAAAACGTATATTTTTTGAAAGGTATTTCTTCTTAGCTGTTCACCAGACTTACAGATTTTTAAATATTTGCCTTTATTTTGAGTAAATTGCATTTAAAGTTGCTACTAACACATACATAAAATTATACAATGCTATGTGTGTGTTTATTAAATTTGTTAATGTGTTTGTACGTTACTTTTCTTCATTCACAATAATAATAAACCAAAAAAGTGTTGGTTTGTGAATTGGCTAAGTTAAAAAAAAAAAGTTGCCTAGAATTTGCACTCGAATTCCGAGCGATGGAATCTGCTAGTTTACATTATTGCACATTAAGCCATTAACACGCATACGTAGAGTGTGGACAAAGGAAAATATCACAGCTGTATTTACCAGTGTTGTTGATGGCCGTGAATTATCGATTCAACTACGTGGAAAATTTGGCGGAAGGTTTGGGGTGTAAAATACAGCTGGGGCAAGAATTGAAGCCACACGACCTAACACAATGGCAAGTTTTGGTGAATGAGCGCTGGCAAAGTTTGAAGATTCACTGTTTTATTGGAAAATTGTGTTCAGCGACGAAGCTCATTTCTGGTGGAATGGAAACGTGAACAATCTAAATTGCCATATTTGATGTGAGGAGCAGCCGGAAGCATTGCAAGAACGGCCAATGCATCCCGAAAAAAGGCTGTTTGGTGTTTATTACGAGCCGGTGGCACTATTAGACCATACTTTTTCAAAGATGACGAAGGCAGGAATGTTACTGTGCATAGCGGGAGCTACCATACGATGATTACAAACTTTTTTTTTGTCCAAAATGGAATAGCTGGACTTGGCTGACATGTGGTTACAACAAGACGGTGCCACATACCACAAGCACGCGAAACTATGGCCCAATTGAGTGGCGAGTTCGGTGAACAGTTTATTTCACGTTTGGGGCCGGTCAATTGGCCGGCTAGATCGTGCGATTTAATTTTTTTAGACTATCTTCTATGGGGCTATGTTAAGGCTCATGTCTATAGCGACAAGCACGCAACGGTTGACACGCTGGAAGCCAATATTGAAGAATTTATTCGTGAGATACCGGCCGATATGTTGGAGAGAGTATGCCAAAGTTGGACCCAGCGTATGAACCATTTGAGGTGCAGCTAAAAATGTCATTTTAAAATAGGTTTAAACAAGGGTCGAATCAATTTTAAAATTCTCTTGTTTACACAAGGTTTAAAATACGAATAAGATAAAATTCGTTTATGAATACAATTTTATAGAATTTGGCTTAGCAATGATTTGAAATGCTGTTTAAAATTTTTATGAATACGGTTGTTAATATATACATTAGGGTAGGTCAATTTTATTTACTCCATAGGTTCATCGCGATTCTGGTACTATGGGCCATAACAAGTATATTTGCCCAAAGAACCATACCTCTAAAATCATTTTCCAGCCTGCCAAAATTTCGATGAAGATATTTTCATGATATTTTCCATAATACTCATTCAAATGTAAAAAACTATATTGAAAATATATACACCGGGGGGTTTTTGGGTCGGGAAGTCAATTTTTCACATTTATTTTTATTTTTAACAGCCGCCAGGGGGCGTTTTCGTGCATTTTTGTGGATTTTTCACCTTTTTGGGGAAAATTGGCGAAATTATAGCACAAATCGAAGAATTTTTGACTTTCTCATATTTAAAATAGACCAAACTATTCAGCGCTGAAAATTATGTGGGTTATCCAGATACGACCTATATCGATTTCATTCAATTTAAGTCAAAAAATTCGTTTTTTCGTTTGTTCATTCAAAGAGTAAATAAAAAAACGAATTTTTTGGAGATTTTTTCGGCCCGCTACAATTTTACCCACCCTAATATACATATATATATAATTATGATGTATTTGTGTATTCAAATTACGGCTCTAGTACCCGTCTCATTTTGGAACGGTTTTTTGAAAACTCATAGAATAAAGATCGTTACACAGACTTACAAATATAATATATTTTAGGCTTATAAGCACAAACGTATAATACTCCGTACCATAGAATGATGTAGGGTATGAGAAATAACAATTGCAAATGTTAATTAATTGAATACAAAAAATTGAAATTGAAAAAATCTATAAATTTTTATATTGAATTTGTTCACTCTAAGAATCTACATAGAATCACAGTAGCACAAGTTTTCAAATAAAATAACTCTATCGTTGTGTAACTTAGGAATTGATTGAAAACGAATGTCTAATTTTTTTATTTTTATTAATTAAAGATTCTTCTGAAATAAACAATCCTAATAAATGCATACATAGTTATAAATATTTATAAAGAAGATATGTTTTGTTTAAAATAATTAAATAATACTACATAATAACCAAAAATGATTACCTAAATTATAGTCGTATAATTTTTCTAAAGAATTTTAAAATCCTGATCATGAATCTTATATATATCAATTAATTTCAATTAATTTATTGAATTTTAATAAATATAAGTCCTATAAAAATTTCGACACAAAATAAGGAAAACTTTATAGTATTTATATAGCTTACTTAAAAGCTTAGGCAAATTAACTAATCACTTAAATCTTCATTTGAAGTAAATAATTTTATAAGAATTATTCTTACAAAAAAATTATTATATACTAGAAGATCCCAGCCCCCGAAATTCGAGTGCAATTTTTTTTTTTTTTTCATTTAATAAATTATTTTATAAGACCCTAAAGGTATGCTAATCAAGTTTAGCCAATTCACAATTCAACACTTTTTATTGTCGTGATGGTAATACAAAACGCTAATTAATGTAAAGTTGATTGTGCACGCATAACTTTCCTCAAACTCAACGAATTAAACAGTTAATAGCTCAAGAAGAGCTTGATCCACTGAGTGTTCTGAGAGTGAAACGATCAAGATCCATTCATCAGAAGAGGAGCTATGAGTATTCGAATTGCTTGAGTGAATGTGTCCAATAAGAAATGTACAGGGAAGAATCGCGTTTGAGTATAATTTGAGTAAGGTGGAAGTTGAGTAAATTTCAATGATTGGTGATATATCTGTGTCTAAATACCTTTCATAAAAAAATTAAGGAAATCGGCCGGATAGAACGGCCAGACGGACTCGCTTTAGTTTTCATAAATTTTTTTAATATATATGATGATATATAAAAATTTAATTTTTGTAGATTTGTCACCTCTAAATAAACTAACAAATTTTAATGTCCATTTTCCTTCTTAGTAACGATTAAAGAATAGGGTATTCAACAAAAATCGACAAGTTACATTATCTTTGAATATAAATGAACGAATTTTCTCCAGATTCGTGTTTAGCTTGCAAAAATTAATTAAAAGTGATTTTATGCAACAGAAGTTATTGTTAATTCAAATTTGTTGTTTAATGTAATTATAGTTGTGCAAAAAACAAAAAAAAAAAACGAGGGGAAAAAATTTTAAAAAATGAATAATTAGCAGTTGTTTTAATAAAAACCTGTTACAAAAACTTATAACTAATAAGGAGCGATAGAACAAACATTTTTGTAATAAATCTCAATAATTATTAGAAGCGACTAAACTAAACTAACAGGCATGTGATGGAAATCGATTGATTTTAAATCGAAAACGAAATTCTAAAAAGAACGATTTAATATTAGTAGGTGTGATGAAAATCAAGTAGTTTCAATTTTATTTTTGTTCCACTTCATCATGTTTCTTTCAATAAAATGTCACTATGTTATGATTTTATTATTAAATACAATGCTGTGTCATTGCCTTCCACAAGAATTGTAATATTAGCTTATTAATTTTGTGTTTTTGTTTAAAAAAAATTATTAAAATGGCATTTATGATAACGACAAGTGGCGAAAATGTCGCAAAAGAAAGCATAATTCATAACTCCTTTTGGAACAAAACTCAATTTTTCAACTTTCTGATGATGGCGTTAAGTTTCCTTTTTTTTTTGTCGCGGATTTACGTGTTTCCCCCTGAAAAATTACATTAAGTGAGACATTATAGTACGTAAATTTATTATACTTACATTTTTTAAGTTATGTTTTTATTAAAGCTTTGAAAAGTTGAGGAAAAAACTTATCTGTTTCAACCCGAAAAGCAAATTCTTCTTGATTTAAAAACGATAAAAAAAATAACAATTTCATTTTCCATCACATCTTTATTTATCCGTATTTCCATAGAACAAAGTGGAAAATAAAATTTATTTATTCTTGAAATAAAAACGAAAGCAAATCGAAAAATTGATATACATCACACCTATTTTTTCGATTTTGTTTCGTTTTCGTATTGATTTCGGTTTTCATCACATGCCCGATAGCTAAAGGGTGTCACAAAATCCAGGCAAGATTTGAATTTGCCGCCATACGTTTAGTAAAGTGTTGACAACCAAAAAAAAAAAAAAAGTCAGTTTGATTGCGGACAGTGTAGGGTTAGTGAAAATGGAATATTTAACGATAAAAAACGCGTTTTTATTATTGAACTATATTTCAAAAATTATGAAAGTCTAGAGAAAATTTTGTACAAAATATAGTCGGAATATTATTTTAACTTCGACAACTGTGAAGAGAGTAATTGAAAATTTCTTGCAGACTGGAGCAATTGGTCGGCCAAAAACAAGCCATACAAATTTTAATATCGAAGCAGTGCGTAAGAGTGTTGGTAAAAGTGCAAATTTCAAGAAGATCTCTATAGCGTTTACTCACGGAAGAATTGAGTATCTACGCTTATAAGTTTAATTCACACAAGAACTGAAGCCAAATGTCCATGTACAGCGAACAGTATTCGTTGAATTGATTACACTGGTCTACAAATTCAAAAAAAAAAATTGACTGCAGAAACGAAGCGCTGAATTCGAATCTGGCATAAAAATTGGGCTATCACATCTTAATGTGACTGTAAAACAGTCAATACTGCCACTACAATTTCACAATAATTAATTTGACAGAAGCCCACATTCATTCTAAGTCTTCATAAGAAGCGTTTAAGCATGTCAAGGAGATCGTGTGTTACTAATTGATTCAAGCTATTTTTGGTTTGTGTGTGGTGAATATTTGGTTGAAAAAAAAAAGGACAGTCAATATCAGAATCATTGAAATATGCATATTAACATTATTTTGGTTTTGCTGTCAGAAACTTGGACAAACCGTGGACACCGACAATGTTTTACAATAGTTGCAGAACTGTTTTATACGAGACGTCAAATGGCAGGAACCACCAAAGTAACCACCAAACCGAATGTTAATTCTCTTTAACAAAAGTTGCTGGATTCAATATGAAAAATCGAAAAAATATTACTTATGCGAATGTCCCATCGGTTTCTAAACAAGTTCAACGTCCACCAAATGACCCATTACCAGTCATTCCCAGTGCAACAAGCAGTGAGTCCGAAACATCTTTCACCAGCAGTGGTAGTTTGTATGAGGCTGATGATGAACGCCATTTAGTGACTCAAGCTGAGCTGAATTATCTAAATTCGGGATTTACATTTAACGAAGCAAGACACAGAATTACTACCTTCACGCATGCAGAAGCGGAAACATCTTGCAGTTGGGATGAAAGTAACAATCTGTAGAGATAGAAGCTTGGAATTGGCTGCATATTTTGAAAAGAAACACTCTATTCTATACTGTACTGATTAGAAGGTTTATTTCAAAAAATTAACCAGCAATATGACAAAACTGAATGGAGATTATTTATTGATGGTTCTAAGTACATTCTAAAGGCTCTTCTTTTGCACAATGGGAATGAAAAACCATACATACCAATTGCTCTTGCCGTTAATACAAAGGAAAATTACGAATCAATGACTGAAATTTTGACTTTACTCAAATACAACGATAATAAATGGAAGATATGTGGTGACCTTAAGGTGTGTGATTTAAATTTCTTTGTATATATAATGTAGACGATCGTAAATAACTGTAAATTAATCTGTTTCAGGTCATTGGTTTGTTGAGTGGTATGCAAGGAATTTCACAAAATATTGTTGTTTCCTTTGTCTATGGGATAGTCGCGCTAAATGTCATCATTACGTCAGAACAGAGTGGCCAAAAAGAACTGAGTATTTACCAAGAAAACAAAACATTTCAAATAAATCATTAATTGATTCTTCTTCCGCCGCTGCACATACAATTGGGCCTTTTTAATAACTTTGTCAAGGCTCTGGACAAAGATGGTGCAGCATTTAAATACTTGTTAGCGGTTTTTCCTAAAATTTCATATGCTAAAATCAAAGATGGCAGATAAGGAAGCTATTGAATGATGACAATTTTTCACAATGTTTATTGGAGAAAGAATATGCAGCCTGGAAATTTTTCCAGAGCATCGTTAACAGTTTTCTTGGAAACATTATCGAATTAGGTGCACGAATGTCACTCCAAATGCATTTTCTTCATTCGCATTTAGATTTTTTTCCACAAAACCTAGGAGCGATGAGCGAGGATCAAGATTTAATAAAAATTGAAAGAAAATATCAAGGATTTTGAGACAAAAGCATGCTGGGAGACTATCACGTGAAACCGAACCAACAAAATACAAACGACGCACAGTGGACCATATTTTGAGAAGGCGGCCAAAAATGGTTTTTTTTTTTTTTGTTACCGATTTTAAAGTTATGTTATTCATTTGAAAGTAAATACTAGTAAACCTCGGGGGCCAAAAAATTGCGACTCTATCTCAACTATATCACAGCGAACAGGGTCTTCGAAAATGGGCTTTCTCAGTATTTTGCTAAAATTAAAAATTTCTTTGTAAATTTTTATTTTTGAATGACTGTAACTTTTTTGATTTAAAGGATTTTGAAGTGAGATAAATTTTGTATAATTTTATAGCTTCCATATCATTAATGTTAAAAATGTAAAATCACTGAGTCATTCCGAAATTTAAAAAAAAAAATTTTTAAAAAAGGTCCAAATTTTCCGAAAATCTCCTACTTAATAGAGCATAACTCCTGCCAGTCAAAAGCAGTCAGAAAAAATCTTGCACTATTCTATAGTCCGAACCCTCCCCTATACTCCAATACCCCATTATACACCCGCCAGTTTCCGCCCGTGTGCACCAGAACAATTTTTCTGACCCAAGGTTAGATATTTTCCGCAAAATTTATGAATACAAAAGTTGTCCACTATGTGGTTAGGATATATTAAGTTTGAGGTGATGTTTGTAACTACCAAAAATATTGGACCTTTATCCATCTTTTATTATACGGTTCGACTCAAAAACACTTTCTGAGTCAATTAAACGATGTCCGTCCGTCCGTCTGAGTGTTATGAATACAAAAGTTGGTCGTACCGGTGCACCGCGGTGTATTTTTTCGCGTGTCGGTAGAGTTGTCAGGAGTTGTTATATACTTATTAAAAAAGGGTTGCGACATAATGCGCTTAATTGTACATTTACATATGTATCTTTCAAAAACATTAATAGTCTGAATTAGAGTTATATAGTTTAAATACCTGACAAAATGGAAACAATTTAAATAACAAGTAAATGGTAAAAAAAAACTATTGCGACATAGCCCTTTAAGATATGAGCAGGTATGCTTCACCTTTTAAAAGGGGTTAGGGTGTGGGTTTTTTATGCTTCTAAAAGTGGTAATAAAAGATAAAAATTTTTATTTTACATAATTGCAAGAAAGAGTATTTATAATAATGTTTCCACAATTATTATTCATTACAATTTGTGCAATGGCTAAGTACTGTTACAGAGATCTGGCAGATATTTATTTTCAACGAAATGATGTGGACGATGTAATTTTGCACATAGTGAGCAACGACTTTAAGAATTGTAACCTAGAAGACATTGAAATGCACAAAGGAAAAATTACTGATTTTGCATCGAATATGAAAAGACGGTACATTGAATGCTCTCATAGCAAGGCAAAGATGTACAAACGTTACCAAGACTGGTTAATAAAGGAACTTATTTTTGAGAGTGCATCTACAACTGCCAACGAAAGTGGAAAAAGGGGTGGACCAGCAAAACCAATTGACGGATGTAGTGAAAGATCTCGAAGGCGCAAGCTGGAGAATATCAGTGAAGAAATTTCTCAAAGAATTATTAAGGATTCATTTTTGCACCAAATTCAACCAACCCAAAATAAAAAAAATTAAATTGAAATAATTGAAAAAAGTATAGAAGCGAGCCCAAGGCGCACAAAGAGGATTGCTACACCAATTGAAGATAAGAAACTTACGCCGGGAGAAGCGTTCGCCCTTTTTTTGGATTTGAAATTGACCAAACATTAATATAAGGAATTGCGGAAGCGAACCAATGAAAAGAATTGTGGGATTTTTCCAGAGTATCGAGATTTAGTTTCTGCCAAAAAAAGAATGCTTACCTTCACAATCTGCTATTAATGTCACTTCAATATCAGCAGGAATAAAATTACAAGATCTCCTTGAACATACTGCAGAACGATTGCTTGATACTGATCATTTAATTTCTAAATGGGGATGTGATGGATCCTCTGGTCAGAAACAATACAAGCAATTTAATGCCGAAAATTCATCAGATGCTAATTTATTTATGGTATCTTTCGTTCCATTGCGCTTAACAAAAAGGTATAGCGTCTTAGAGCCGTCAACTAGTAGAGCAACAGAAATTGATATATGGAAAAATGAAATTCCTTCTTCAACAAAGTATTGCAGACCAATAAAATTTGCATTCAAAAAGGAAACCAAAGATGTCATAACTGAAGAAGTTCAAAAAATAAAAGATTAAATTAAGGAATTTCAACCAGTAATATTTAAATTTGATGACCAAGACATTGAAGTACATTTTAAAATGTGTCTCACAATGATTGATGCAAAAGTTGCACAAGCTTTAACTGGAACAAAGTCAACGTCAAGCTGCATTATATGCTAAAAGACATCAAGTCAATTAAGCCAACCCCCACCAGAAGACGATAGTTTTAAGGAAGCCTACGAATTTGGAATGTCCCCTCTTCATGCTAGAATACGTTTCATGGAGCATATTCTTAAATTGGGTTATGATTTGGAATTTGGTCCGTTCGGCGAAACAGTGAGAAAAAACAAAGAAAATTAAGAAAAAAGAAAGCAAAAAAAAAACAAATTCAACAAAAATATCTAGAGCTAGGTCTCGTAATCGACCACCCAAAACAAGGGGAAGGCAACACAAATAATGGAAATACTGCAACGAGATTTTTTTCCGATCCGGAAACTGCAGCATCTATCACAGGTGTAGATCATGAATTAATAAGACGATTCAAAATCATATTACAAGTTCTAGCATGCAGCAGAAAGATAAATGCAAAAAAATTTGGAGAGTACGCCAATAAAACAGATATACTTTATAATGAAAAATACTATTGGAGATATATGCAATCCACAGTTCATAAAATTTTGTACCATGGGGAACAAATAATTCAAAACAATATGCTACCAATAGGAGATCTATCTGAAGAAGCGCAAGAAAAAAGGAACAAAGACTACAGATTCTTTCGCGAGCACAACACAAGGAAAATGTCCAGATGTTGTACTAATGAAGACCTTATCACTATTTTGTTGTGCACTTCATATCCATATATGTTCAACATTCGTCAAAAATGGAAAAATACCTGTATTGAATTAGACGAAGAAGCTAAACAACTTCTAGAAGATGAAAATCAAAGCTATTTAGAAGAAATTTTTACTAAAATTGGTTGATTTAAAGTACTTTTTCATTACACTAACAATAAGTTACACTTTTTTTTATATAGTTAAAGAATTTTCTTGATTTAAAAATTTATATATTTTGTAAATTTACAATAAAAATTGATATAGAAATATTTAAAAAGACAAAAAAAAAATTTAATTAAAGCAAAAACATACGAGTTTTTCATTGAAACTTCTCTATCTTGAACCAATATCAGGTAACTTTTACGTTCGCTGCTTAATAAATTATATTTTAACTCGGGATCTTTCAAAAAAAAAACAACCTTTGGCCCTTGTGCACATTAGGACAAAAAAGTTTACGGGGGCCAAAAATTAAAATTAACTGAAAAAATAAGACATTATATTAAAAAAAAAACTTTTTTAACCTTTTAACACTTCACTTTTGTACTAAAATTCAACTACAAATGAAAATGTATTTTAAACCCTAGGCAACTTTTTTTTTTTTTTTTATATTTCGTTTTTTTTATTACGTTTTATAGCAAAACTTAAAGGCTAAAGTCTTACCTACCAAACAAAAAAAACCGCATATCAAAATTCCAATCCAATCAAAAGTTATAGATATTTGACCGCCTTCTCGTCAAATGGTCCACTGTGCGACGTTCAAATAACGCCAATATTCACTTTTGAAAATTCATTGAGTTTTAAATAATGATGTTTTGCTTCAAAAAACGAATTAAAAATTTTGTTTTTATCTCGAAAACCTGACGAGATTGAGAAAAGCCAATTTCAAATTGGAGTTCAGCCCAAATTACAAAATTACCCTAGGAAAGATATTTGGTTGCTCCAAACTTTGTTGGCTACTGTTATTGAACATCAACAAGTGGCATTATTGAACGATACTGCTTCGAAAATAAGATTGGTCAAGAAGTGACTGTTTCTGGTGCTAGATACCACGAAATTATAAGAGTTATTTCTACTTAAATTGGATGATATTGATGTGGACGACATGTGTTTTCAAAGGTGCCACCTGCTATATAGCCTTTGAAACGATTCAAATACGGCACGAGTCATTTCCTGGTCGTGTACTCTCGTGTGATTTAACTCCATTGGAATTATTTTTATAAGGTTATTTGAAGTCAAAGGTCTTTTGCCAACAAGCCACACGACCATCCGTGCATTGCATATATTGTGAACTTTTACAAAATTCTGAATTTGCCAATTTTCTTTCTTAATAATTTCGCGTTAATCAATCTTTTGTGAAATCACTCTTTGGAGTGTTTTCTATCAGATAGCAAATTTATTACAAACAAGTAAAAAAATTATACGACTATACGATACCCTACACTATGCGTTTAAAGGACCTATCTCTCAGCTCCAACTAATTAGATATAGAAAATAAGCAGAAACCAAATTTGATTGTTTTTGTTATTAATTTTTTGCTTTTGGATATGAAAAAGTTCATACCGGATGCTATATTTATATGGGGACTAGGTCGAAAAATGGACCGATCCGAGCCATATTGGTAAGGTCACTTATTTTTGGTAAAACATATATTAACCAAATTTGAGAAAAATCTGTGCAATATTTTTGTCTTTTAATAGATTTAAGTGAATATCGGGAATCAGCTTCATATGGGGGTTATGACTATGAATTGTTGTCCTACAGGGTTTATTTTTGGACTACTGATATGATATGATAATTAAGATATTTTGGAAATTTAAGTCGATCTCGTAGGGGTCATTTGTATGGGGACTCGGTTTGAAAATGAACCGATTTTTTCATCAATTTCAATAGCGTTCATCCTATGGCCGATAGAAGCTTATATACCAAATTTCATTAAAATATGTTCATATTTGCGACCTGTAGTTTGATTAAAAAGATTAAATGGACACACAGGCGCAGACTGACGGGCGGAAAGAGATTCTATTCGAAAAATTAAATTCATACGTGAAATTGTTATAGGTAAATCACCTTGCAGAGTAGAAACTTATGTTAACATTAATGAGATAAATAAGGCTTTCACAAAACTTCCAAATGTTCCTCCTAATGCCGGTTACTATGACCAAAATCTTCCCTCTAATATTAGCTGAACTTCACCCTAAATTTTTAAAAATGATTATCCACCAATTGTTACCATATATCACTTATATATTCAATAATATAATTACAAAATGCATTTTCCCTACAAACTGGAAGTTTGCTAAAATAATACCAATAGCTTAATCTAGCAAAGAATATCGACCTATTGCCATTTTACCTTATTTATCCAAAGTATTTGAACGTTTACTCCATCAAGAATTAAATAAATTCATTAATGATAATAATTTATTAACGAACAGACAATCCGGATTTAGACCAAAGCACAG
The DNA here is from genome assembly GCA_963682025.1 of Cordilura impudica. Lineage (NCBI taxonomy): Eukaryota > Metazoa > Arthropoda > Insecta > Diptera > Scathophagidae > Cordilura > Cordilura impudica. The sequence goes on from OY821520.1 coordinate 32,285,416, forward strand.
TTGCACAACGGCTTTAGTTGATGTTTCTGAAGAAATACATCGACGTATCGATGCTGGTGACGTAGCACTACTTGTTCTACTGGATCATTCCAAAGTTTTTGATATGGTAGATCATGATGTTCTTTGCTTTAAGCTACATAAAATGTTTAATTTCTCTTCATTTTCTACTCGATTGTTATCATCGTATTTATCAGGTCGCTCTCAATCTATCTTTGTAAATAATAAAACTTCTTATTCTTTGCCAGTTTTAAAGGGTGTGCCGCAGGGTTCTATACTTGGACCTCTACTTTTTACGATATATGTTAATGATCTACCTCGACAACTTCAATACTGTGATATACACATGTACGCTGACGATGTGCAGCTCTATGTCAGTAGTCACATCGATAATATAAACAATTGCATTGAAAATATTAACATGTAGCTTGAGAGAATCAACGGATGGGCAAATGCGAACGGACTGTGTCTAAATCCTCTCAAGTCTAAATGTTTAATATTAGCTAAAAGAACATTGCTCTTGCCCCAGGAGCCAATATTACTTCTGAATAATCAACGAATAAAAATAGTACAAACCGCGAAAAATCTTGGTGTTACTTTTAACGGCTCACTGACATGGTCTGACCACATAAACATTGCTTCAGGGAAAACTTTTTCAATGTTACGGACTTTATGGCATACCCAACACTTTACACCACAAAAAATTCGTATATTAATTGCTAAAACATATCTCATCCCCACATTGTTATATGGATGCGAAATAAATGCGAAAAGTGATTCCAGAAGTAGTAGAAAACTTCTATCAACGTATAACTCCATATTAAGATATGTTTTTAGCTTGGGAAAATATGACCACATTTCTCAGTACTCTAAAAAGCTTTATGGCGTAACCTTTTCTGATCTGTTGAACATTAGAACATTGATTCTGTTACATAAGGTTATATTCACTCGCCATCCAATGTATCTATTTGGAAGATTTGAACTCACGCGCTCTGAAAGGACCAATGACATAAATACGAAAACTCTCTTTCAAAATTTCAATTCTATGTGAATTCAATCCGTCTTTGGAACTCGCTACCATCAAATCTTAAATTTATAAGCAACGCCCAACAGTTTAAGAAACAAATTTTTAAATTCTATGCATAATTTTATTTATTTTTTTTTTCTTCCTCTTTGCTTTGTTAGTCAATTTTTCCTTAACTTTTTTATATATTCGATGTTATGTATGATTTTAGTTATTTTCATATTTTGTAATTTTTATTTTTTTAATTTAATCATCCTTATATTAAAGCAATTATAATAACCAACAATGTAAAACTCCTTAACTATAATTATAAGATTTTTAATCTTGTTGTTTTGGAAAACAAATAAATACAAATACAAATATTTTTGATAGTTATAAACATCAGCACAAAGTCATTATACCCTGACCACATAGTGGTAAAAAAAAGTACATAAAGGAAAAAAGTATTTTTTTAGTGACTACAACAATTTGCGAAGAATATATATTATCCAGCAAATTTAGTACAAATCCATGAGATTGATAAATGCATAACAGTAAATAAAAGTTAAGGCCAATAAAGCACTAGGAATTGATGGGATACCCTATGAATTTTACTATAATGCCACTACTTAGTTTTTAGAAGAATTGACCAAAGCCTTTCACAATATATACAACAGCAACCATATAGAAAAAAATATTTGAAGCTAGCATAATAGAAAGGATATAGGAATTTACCCGAAAATTATAGAGGCATTTCTTTTATGAACTGCGCTGCAAAAATTATGATGAGAATCCTATATGATAGATTGTCAAAAGGGGTTGAAAATAACAACATGCTTACAGAATACCAGGCAGGGTTTCGGAAAAACTATTCAACGACTGATAATATATATAATATCACTTCAATAATACACATTAAATTACACTGTGGAACAAATTCAGGTTAGCAAAAGTTAGGTCGATTCTGAGAGTGAGGGGTGAAAATAGAGGCTAAATTAGAAGACCCGTATCGCGGCGTTTGTTTATGTTATTTCGAATTTTTTTTAATCGACCTTCGAACTTTGCAGTCAAATGACGATTTTCAGAATATTGTTTATATGGTTTTTTTTGACTAATTGCTATTTTTTCAATCTGTAAAAGCCAAATTATTGCTAGAGACCTGTGCAACAATTAAAATTTTTTAAAAAATTGATTTAGAAAATTTTTGTGGTGCTTATGAAGTAAAATGTTGGAAAAATTATTTTTTTTCATGCTTTTTGAAAATATTTTCCACAAAACTAAGTCTTTTTTTGCTTTCTGTTTGATCTATTATATGCTTCTCAGTTTCTTCAATAAATTTCATTTGAAAAGAAAACAATCATAATACAAAACTTGCGAAAGGTACCACAGTAACAGCATATCGAAAACGCCAAAAAGAGTTAGAAAAGTTCTTCAATGTGAATGGTGCAAAAATTTCGCTTATTGCTACGATATTGAAAAGTTAATGGAGACGATAGAGTTAACCTATAAAAAAGATGATTGGCGGTTGTGCTTTTGCACAAGACAAATAGAATGCCTTCTATTCCGATTGCGTATAGCACTGACACTAGTAAAAATTTCGATAATTTGAAACACATTCTGGAGTAGTCAAATATAACGAACACCAGTGGCGCATTTGCTGCGACCTCAAAATAGTTTCATTGACTACAGGCTTAACAGCATCTGGCCGTCCAAAATATCCGTGTTTTTTGTGCGATTGGGATTCACGATACGGAGGAGGTATTAAAGGAAGAAAGGAGTACAAACAGCATAACTGGAATAATCGCATTGGACGGAAATGGACAACAGACTACACGTAAGTCTTGTTCCTGAAGTGAAAATTTTGTTGCCTTTGCTCCACATTAAACTTGGCATTACTAAAAATTTTTTGAAATGTATCGCAAAAAGACCAGCAGTATTCAACCGCTTAAAAGACATTTTTCCAAGACTAAGTAACGCCAAAATTCAGAAAGGGGTTGTTAATGGTCCCGACATACGGAAACTAATGAGTCGTCAAGATTATGACCAAGTTCTGACATATTTTCCATATTTTTATAATTTCTTTTTCAATGTTTCTTCAAAACCAACACTGAACAAAATTGGTACATAAAAAATGAGAAGTAAATTAATATTAAGCTGGAAAACGCAAGTTTTGTATTATGATTGTTTTCTTTTCAAATGAAATTTATTGAAGAAACTGAGAAGCATATTGTAGATCAAACAGAAAGAAAAAAAGACTTAGTTTTGTGGAAAAGATTTCCAAAAAGCATGGAAAAAAATAATGTTTCCAACATTTTGCTTCATAAGCACAACAAAAATTTTCTAAATCAATTTTTTTAAAAATTTTAATTATTGCACAGGTCCCTAGCAATAATTTGGCTTTTACAGATTGAAAAAATTTCAATTAGCCGACGAGTTATAGCCAAAAAACCATATAAACAATATGCTGAAGGTCCAATAAAAAAAAAAATTCGAACTAACATAAACAAACGCCGCGATGCGGGTCTTCTAATTTAGCCTCTATTTTCACCCCTCACTCTCAGAATCGACCTAACTTTTGCTAACCTGAATTTGTTCCACAGTGTTACAGGAGAAGAAAAAAGTGTATGAATTCTTCGTAGATTTCAGAGCAGCATTTGACAAGGTATCAAGAAAACTCTTAATGTATAAACGTCGCCATTTTGGAATTTTCTTTGAAGCTGGTCAATTTTATTAAAAAATTGTATGCAAATAGAACCTCAGTTGTCTGGAACAGGAGATAGCTTTTCAGAAAAATTTTCTACTTACTCACGAGTAAAACAAGGCTGTTTAATATCACCGTTATTGTTTGCTATAAATTTTAATAACCTTCATGGTTGTCTTGGAGGTGGACTATATGTGGATGAGTTGAATATCAGATTACTTTTATGTGCAGATGATATAGTTATGCTAGCCGATAATACAGCCGTATTACAAAAAAATTTTAAATAATTTGGAATTATACTGTGAAACCTGGAGTATGGAAGTAAATCATAGCAAATCTGCCATCATGGAAATTAGACGTGGAGGTAGATTTTCAAGAAACGAGAAATGGACTTATCGTGAAAACGAAATTGTAATGGTAAATGAGTACTGCTACCTTGGAGTCCTGCTAATACCAAAGTTGAGTTTTAAAAAACATTTAGAAACGAGAAACAATTCAGCCAAAACCTGGAATACATACTTATGTAAAATCCATATATCTCTGAAAGCAAACTGGAAGCTATTTCAAGCTGCCTGTAAATCCATCCAGAGCTACCAGCACAAATATGGGATGGTTCACTCTTTGAGCAAATTGACAAATTGCAGATATTTTTTATTAAAAAAATTTTTTAAGTTACCAGACTGCAGACTGTATAATGCTAGAAACAGGTTTGGATAGTAGTCATCTGTATAGGCTTGATGTGCATTTAAGATACCTATATAAGACATTTTTTGAATACCAAAATAACAGACTCCTAAATAAATTGTCTATGAAAACTCTCGAAAGAAATGTATATTGTGCTAAAGATCTAAATGCACTAGGTAGACACTATGGGCTAGAGTGGACGAGAGAAAACTTGAATATAAATCTTTGGTCTGATGGGCTTGCTAATTTGTTAGGCCAGATTAGAAGTCATAAACACCAAAAAATGTGGATAAGGTCTTTGCAAAGCAATACAGGAATCTACAAATCGCTCGACCACAACATTGGCAAAACATATTTTAAAGAAATATATGGAAGAAGCAAGATATCATGGATATTCAAGGCAAGATGTGATCTTATCGTTCTGAATGGCAATTATTTTAACAAAAACAACTCTAATAATACATGTTCGCTAATGTAATCTAATTGAAAATGCAACACACTTTTAGGGAAGATGTTCGATTTTAAAAGAATATAGGAAGAGATTTTAGTGGTTTTAACGGAGAATGATATCATTAATACTTTAAGTGGTGTGGGAGATGAAAACTGGAGTGATTTAGTAACTTTTATTATCAATGCGTTATCATATAAGAAGTTAATATTAAATGAATTCCGCTGATTTGAAAAATTTTAAAAAGTTTAATTTTATTTTTATATTTAAAGAAAAAACTCAAGTCAAACATCCGACAGATGACGTAATGTCATTGTCGTAAGTTCAACATTTCAATTTAATTTATAAATTTTATTGTAAATAATTTTATCAAATGAAATAAAGAGCTATCTATCTATCTAGTGACGACAAAACAATGGAAACTTTTTTTACTTATGTACCACAGTTAATTAAAACTATAAAAAATCTAATCTATAAAAACCAAGTTTTTATTATACTCCATTTCTTTGTAAATTAAGTTTAACATCATGTAATTACATCATTGATTGACTGAAAATAAAAATCCGTTAAAATATCGAAAAATCCAAAACTAAACTATAAATTTTTTTAGAAGAAAATTTTTATCGTCGCCACGAGTCCGCCTGCGAAGTTTCAGCTCGATTGGATTACGGTAAAAGGGTTAAAAATCGATGTTTGGCATAAAAGCAGACAAATAGACACTACGAGTTAAAATAAAAGAAGCAAAATAGAAGATGGTATGAAAAAAAATGTATAAAATATTAACCGTTACTTTAATATTTATAGTTTCTGACGTTGTCTTTCAATCAACTGTTTTTTAAATACACTTGTATTTTTCAATGTTTTCATCTTATAATTAATTATAAAATAATGGTAAGAATAAAGTTTTGTGGAGAGTAATAAATGGTTTTTATCGTTCTGCGAAGAAATTGCTGATCGCATAAATTTAGCTAGAGAGAACACTTGAACAGGTTAAGACGGATAGATACGTCCACGCTTAATTTAAGAGGCCATGTTGGAAGAACGTTTGTACCGCGACCAAAGGGCAAAGGACTAGACCCAAGATATACAAATAAAATGGTTCATTTATGGTAAGAGGTCCAATTTATGTAGTAAAAGATACTCTAACTGGAATTGGATGCAGGCAAATTCTAAATGACATAATGCATCCATGCGCGGAAAATATGCTCCCGGTCTGGAAGTTTCCAACATGACAATGACCCAAAACCCACCTCCAAATTTGTAACGGAATGGCTACAATCTAATAAACTTAGTGCTTTGGAGTGGCCATCCCAAGCACCAGATTTCAATCCCAAACAAAATTTATGGGAAATTGTAGGTCGAAAAATACGGACACGAAAACACAAACAAGAAAGATCTCATAGAAGCAGTAATTTCAGAGTGACAAAAAATTTCAATGGATATCATTGGTGAAATAAATTTCTATTGCTGTCTGGAAAAGTTAACGTACACTCGAAAAAAATTTTTTAGTAAAAATTTTTTCAAAAATTTTTTAAAAAATCTTGGATTTGGGAACATATTACCCGGGAACCCAGTTTGGAACTAGTTATTTGTTAAGTTTTTGGTTAACTTTATTAAAGTCTGGGTACGTTCGTAAATGCAGTAGTTAGGCATCACTGCAGCATAATAAAAGTAAAACGTTCAAAAAAGCAACACTTGGCAGCACTGATTTACGTCAAAAGTATTTTTATGCAAACAATTGACAGTGCCGCCGCCAATTTTTTCAACTATGGCATCATTTTAATTACTGATGCAAAAGAGCGCGAACCTTAAAATAGATTAAACATTGGTGCAGAATGGAAGAGTAAGTGGTGCATTGTATAAAAATTGTTGATACAAATTTAAATAATATCGTTTTATTATTTCAAAGTAATTTTTTATTTTAGGAATCCGCCTTCCTTTTCGTTTTAATCAATTTTTAATAACAAAAGTCGTTTCATCTTTCTTTTAATTCTGTTTTTATTATAAGTTAACAAAAAGTTGTCATTTTTAGAATCAAGATTTTCAATAATATTTGTTCATGTTATTGTGGTCATATGTTTTTTATCTTTTGCAAAACGTTCTAAAAAGCAAACACTGTGCAATTGTCGAGCAGTAACAAAGCATCTGCAACAATTGATCACGCATCAGCAGCAAAACTTGGCATAACTGCCGCAGTGATGCACAAATTTACTGCATTTACGAACGTACCCTTTTTTTTTTTTGAGTGTATAAAATAATTTTAAAAATACCTCCCTTCCAAAAATCAAATCTAAAAAAGCATTCAAATCGGCCAGCCGTTTGGCTGTAATTAATTTTGGCCAAAAAAGGAGTAAAATTTCCTATAGTTCAATGGTCAACTTCTTCTGATATTTTCCAATAACATTGGAAACAATTCGACGGCACCCTTTGGTATTTTGGCCAACTTTTTGTCGGATCAAGATAGATTTCGTTGAAAATGTTTAATAATTTTAACACGTACAGTAAACCAATAAAAAAACTTGTACAGTACTCTTACTTATGATTATGTTGCATTATCTTTAAAACTATGTACACTAAACTTTTAAAATAAAATGTTAAAATATTCTGTTTTATTCACTTTTCAAATAGGTTGAAGAAAACTTGTGAAAATGTCATGTTCTTAACAAAAATTAACAAAACGCCAAATGTACCTTATATTTCATGAAACCAAAAAAAAAAACCTGTACACTCTTCATGTTAAGCAGTATGGAAAGGTACCGTTATCAAACGCAATTTTGTTTTTAGTTGTCTATACCACTCGCAGATTTCTCTTTATATTTCTAATGTGCACAACACGTCAGTTTACGGGGAAAAAATAGAGATATGGATTCAAAGCAAACTTCATTAGAAATAAAAAATTTATTAAAAATCTTTGGGAAGAGACAAAGATTTTGAGCAAAATTTATGAAATCGTAAAAAAGCCGCACCCCACCTTCAAATGCATTATTGATATGAAAGCAAATAGTGTTAGAAATTTTCAGTTTGTTGAAGGCACGATGAATAAATTTTATTATTTAAACATTTTAAAGAAAATTTGCGACAAAGAGCTGCAAAATTGGATATTGCCGACAAATTTAACTACATTCACGACAACGATCTAAAGCATTCCTCCTTTGTGATTAAAGAATAACTGCTGTAAAACTGTAAAAAAAGTGCTACCCCATCCACCCGAATGTCCCGATGTACATCCAATAGAGCATTTGTGGGTCCTTATAAAAAAAAATTCATGTGAGTCCGATCACAGGGGAGATGTGTAAACATCTAGTAATTAAAGATTTTTTATGTCATTTTTTAAAATCAAACAGAAAGCGTCATCTATGTATCACTTATAGCAAAAACTGTTTCAGCTAATTCAACAACCCTTTGCTGTAAAACGTTAAAAATATCCCAATATAAACGTATATAAGTGATACATAGATGACGCTTTTAAAAAAATGGCATAAAAAAACAATTTTATATCATAATTTTTTCACCAATACAATCATAAGTCACACACCGATTTGTATTACAGCTCTCACCGATTTCTGTTACGTTGTTTTTGTGATTGTATTGTGAAATAGAAATTTACCCCCTTGCGCGTATAGATGTTTACACATCAAAAAAAAAGATAACATACCGCTAAAATACAAAATAGATTAAAACTGCACTCCAAAACATATGGGCGTCAATTACACCCGATATCACACAAAATTTGTCTTTATCAATGCCAAAAAGGTTACACGCCGTTATAATTGCTAAGGATCATCATAAAACATACTAGTTTTTTGAAAAAAATGACGAAAAATACTTTACTTTTTTAAGAATTTCTGATATGTACAAGTTTTTTTTTTTTATGTGTAACCATCTATACGCGCAGGGGGGTAAAAATCTATTTCTTACATCTTACGTAAGAAGTAAGACAAAAACGGTGTGAGATATGATTGTATTGGTGAAAAGATTAGGAGTTAAAATGAAAGCACAATTTCATAAGGAAGTGTTTGGATATAAAATGAGGGAGAGAATAGCGTTATAAACACGTTTTGAAAAATGAAAATTGATAAATGAAAATTGAAAATTGATAAATTAATAATGAAAAATCAAAAATTAAAAATGAAAACTGAAGACTGAAAAATGAAAACTGAAAAAATTAAAAACGAAAAATGAAAATAAAAATGAAAACGAAAAATTAAACATGATAACAATAAAAATTAACCAGTTGAAATATTAAATAATAGTAAATATTTTATATATTAGCATAGCCCCTGTAATTGTTTGCTATAAGTGATGTATAGATGACGCTTTCTGTTTAATTTAAAAAAAAGGGCCATACAAAATCATTAATTACTAGATGTTTACACATCTCCCCTGTGATCGGACTACATGATTTTTTTTTTGGCTCCATGAAATGCTTTTTTGGATTTTGTTATTTTTGTTAAGAACATGTTATTTTCAGAAATTTTGTTAAAACTATTTGAAAAGTGAATAAAATACAGAATATTTTAACATTGTATTTTATGTATCTAATGTACATAAGCTCTGTTCGTTTACTTTCCCAGTAAAAACCAGTAAAAACCGAAATTTCAGAGCGTAAGAAAAATTAGGTCTCAAAAACATAAATATCCAAAATAGTAAACGAACAGCAATTTGTAAGAATTTGCAAGTTCATAAAAACAGCTGATTCTAAACACTCTTGCAAGTCAAGAAGAAGTGAAACTCTTAACTAAAAAAATAAATATAAGCTATATTAGAAGAATTTATTTTATTTAACATGTAAAAATATTCATTGAAACTAATATCATAACCCATTGCTTTTAAAAATCTATAATATTAATAGACTGGGCGATTTCTTGTGACTGATGTTTTGTTCTACCGTTTTATCCCGATTTTGACCAAGCATATATTATTTGAAAGGTATTTCTTTTTAGCCATTTTACAGATTTCCAGATTTTTAAATTTTATCCTTTGTTTTGAGTAAATTGCATTTAAAATTATACAATGCTATGTGTGTGTTTATTAAATTTGTTAATGTGTTTGTAATAAAAATGAGTTTGTTTTTTGTGTTGATTTGTGAATTGGCTATAATTGATTACAATACTTTTAGGGTCTTTATTTAATGAAAAAATAAAGTTTCCTAGAATTTGCGCCCGAATTTCGAGGGCTTAAATCTGCTAGTATTATATTAAACCACTCGAAAACTTTTTGAATTTTGATTTCATCAAAAATTAAGTTGAGCGGTAGTGAAAGCCAAAATTATAAATTTGGAATAATAAAGGGATACCAAAGATGACTTAAGATGACTTAATATATTTGTCGTAAGAGCTTGGCAAGTTGTTTGATTAATGTTTTAGCAATAGCACTCTGTTACAAAATAATCTATAATATTAATACGCTAGGCGATTACTTGTGACTGATGTTTTGTTCTACCGTTTTATCCCGATTTTGACCAAACGTATATTATTTGAAAAGTTTTTTAGCCGTTTTGCAGATTTACAGATTTTTAAATTTTTTCTTTTATTTTGAATTAATTGCATTTAAAGTTGCTACTAACACATACGAAAAATTACACATATGATATGTGTGTTTTATGAAATTTGTAATGTAATAAACCATAAAACTGTTGGTTTGTGAATTGGCTAAGTTGAAAAAAGCTTCCTAGAAATTGCACTCAAATTTCGAGTGCTGGAATCTGCTAGTAAACATTTATTATGAAAGAAATTGGCAGATACACATATTTTTTTTTTTTTTTGGCAGAAACCGGTTTTAAGAGATTAAAATTAATGAAACCTGGTTATGTAAATATTTACTTACTTCTTCTATCGTTAATTTCCTCTGAATTATTATTTAAAATTTTTGCATAAAAGTAGAATTCTAGTATTTTTGCTTTATTTACTACAAAACTCAAGCATGTTTTTTAAACATATGTTTTTTCTTGCTTGCTAATTCTTACTGACAAAAATATATCCAGTAAAAACTAGGAAGTTTTCAAAAAATGAGCTGTCACTTTACGATCTTATTTGTTCTCTTTTACTGGGTTTTTGTAGTAAACGAACAGGATCCAGTAAATTTTGTGATAATTTGTACAAATTATTAAAATTATCACGTAAACGAACAGAGCTATAGTTTCACAGATAATGTGACATAAACATATGTAAGTATACTGTTCAACTTTTTTATTGGTTCACTGTACTTTTATTTCATAACGCACTTTAATCAAACTAACAGCAAATGAACAGGGTTGTCAGTAAACATAATAACTGACATATTTTTGAAAGATAACTTGATCATAAAAATATTAAAATAATGTTTACGAAAAAAGCTAAGAGCAAAAAAATATGTTAAGAATTTTTCGATCTGCTTGTATACATTTTTAACAAGGCCGGTTTATTATTTTTTTTTTTTACAATTAATTATCTTCTAACATTTTAGTAAACTAAAATTAATGCCTACTATTACATCATTCTACTTGAGGTTCCATTGACGTGTAGTAAGATTAAAATGTTGCTCTTGATATCACGAATAACAAAGTTTTTTTTTTATCGAATGATTAGCTAATTTGCTTTGTAATATTTAATAAAATTTTATCCACCACTGCTTTATATATTTTAATGATCATTTTTTTAATAGTATTTTAGTTGGTAGTATTAACTATTAACTACGAACAGCTACTTACTTCTTACCTTGTAATAGATTTGTTGAATGAAAACATGAATGAGGCATAAATTGGCCGACGTAGACGACGTCAACGCTAAAGCAACAATAACAAGAAAACAACAATAATATTGCAAGTAGTAATAAAAAAAAAAAACAAACCAAAAATACCACAATGAATGTAAATTTCGATTGTTGTTGTTTTTACATGTTGAAGTATTAATAATGTTGTTGTTGCGGCTGCTACCACTTTTTTGTAATAGGTGTTGTTGTTGTTGTTGTTTTTTTTTTTTTTTTTTGGCAAATAGTTTTTATACCAATTGGCAACAATTAGAAATAAATTGAAATATATAACGAAACAATTGGTGTCAATTAACTTTTAAGATGTCAAAGGTATTAATTGCATTTTATTAATTATAATAACAATTGTATTAATTAATTGTTACATGCACAAACAAACACTCACATATTGTGGGAATATTATTTAAAAAGAATTTAAAATTTGTTAACAAATATTTTTTGTAGTTTTTTTAATTTTATAATTCTTTCATTGAATTAAAAACAGATAATAAGAAAATACAAACATGTATTAACGCACTATATTTTAATTAAACTATTCATTTATTTTTGCACAAGATATTTTTGTTAACCGCTTTCCACAATTTTTTTTATGACTATTACTATTAGTTACATTCTATTCGGTTTCTACTTTTTTGCGTTTAACTAAATCAAATAAAGTAAACAATAAACAATTAACAATAGCAAAAACACTGGCGGTGACCCGTTTCATCACAACCAAACACTTTGAAACTCCGACGGCAACTAAACTTGAAAACAAAGCATAACACACATTCATTAGTTTCTACGACAAATGACAACTCTCCCATGTGTACTGGTAACAATGTAAGTGAATATATAGTAGAATAATATTTAATAATAGTAATAACGTCCGTCATACGATTTAAGCAAACATTACAACAGTTGTTGATATATAATTTTCTCACAAAATCAGGGACAAAAATTGCAACAAACAACGACACTAACTAAAAAAATGTTAATACAATTACAAATTTATATTCATATAAAAACTTGTATTGGTTTCCTTCTCCCTAACTTGTTGTTGTTGCAATAATTTGCGGACTTTTGTTAGTATACTTGTTGTTTAAATATACCGACAAAAAAGCTTTAATTTGTGTGGCATAAAGAAGTTCATACTGAAAGCTCGGTTTAAGTATAAGAGTTTTTTAATTAATACTACTCGTACATGAGTATAACGGTTTTTCTTTAATTCAAAATACGAAATGAATCGTGTTGGATACTTTGCTTTTTCTGTGAACATAATGGATTGAAAATTGAAAATAAAACGTGTTTTAATATATGTATGTATATGTTCCAGAACTATGTCATAGATAACAATTAAAAAAAAAACAAGAGTGTTATATTCGGCTATGCCAAATCTTTGATACCAACGATGTCAAGACTAAGAGGCAAAAAAGTTTAGATTTAAAAACTTTTCTTAACAAATTTTCCTTAATACTGTGATATTAATAGTTTATTTATTTATTTATTTATTTATTTATTTATTTATTAGGTCAATGGAATAAATCCTTACAGACCTGTATAAATGATATAATTACATATGTACATATATTGAAACAATTAAATGATTTAAAAATAAAAACAAATAGTTAGGAGTTTAAGAAAATAATGATATTATGCTTAATTAAACAAATTCTTCTAAAAGGATCAGCTAGAGCATAGTTGGTTTGAAAAGATTTAACAAAGAGTGGTTGGAATTGGCGTGATACTCGTTGAGGAACATTAAAAGTTATATTGTTGACAAGAAAGTCAGAACAGATTTCACCATTAATTAGGTTGATCATTAATGTTACTTTTAGCATAGTCCTACGGCTTTCCAAAGTAGGTAATTTTATAAATTTAATATCGATCAACGTATGAAGGTAGATTAATTGCAGAATTCCAAGGTAAGCCACGTAAGCAAAAGAGTAGAAATTGTTTCTGTACAGACACGATTCGTTGAATATGAATGTTATAGAAGGGATCCCATATTATTGACCCATATTCTAAAATAGGTCTTACAAGAGATGTAAAAAGTTGTTTGGTTATGTAAGGATCAATAAATTATTTTGCCCATTTTTTAATAAAGGCGAGTGTACCTCTAGCTTTATTAACTGTCATGGTGACGTGAGATACAAAGTTTAATTTAGGATCAAGTAGAATCCCTAAATCCAGAAAAGTAACAAGTTCAAGCTGATATCCGCCCAAAAAGTAGTTAGCAGGAAAAACATTATTTCTAGAAAAACGCATACATTTACATTTTTTCAAATTTAGTTCCATTAGGTTACGGTTACACCACGAAAAGAAATTGTTGAGATCTGATTGAAAATGAATATGATCATTATGTTGACAGTAACTTGAAAAAATTTTAACATCATCAGCGTACATTAAAACGTTGCAAAAATTTATCACTTTTGGAAGATCATTGATGAAAAGGGAGAAAAGAATTGGTCCAAGATGGCTGCCTTGAGGAACACCAGAAGTCACAGTAATATCTTTAGATGACATATTATTATACATTACACGTTGTGTTCTCTCAGAAAGATATGATTTTATCCATTTAAGGCTTAATGGTGTTAAACCTAATAAATCCAACTTGATCAGTAGAAGGTTATGGTTTACTTTATCGAAAGCCGTACTAAAATCGGTGTATACTGCATCTGTTTGTTTTTTTCTTGACAAAACCATCGTTAATTATTGTCGTAAAATGAAGCACATTTGTAACGGTAGAGCATCCTTTCCGAAATCCGTGTTGAAATGGTGACAAAATTGACGATGAGTGATAGCACAAAAAATCTGTAATAAATTTCTCGAAAAGCTTAGGGATTGCACTAAGTTTAGCAATACCACGGTAATTAGAAACATCCGATCTATTTCCAGATTTAAATAATGGAATGATTTAAGAAGCTCTCCAAAATTTTGGAAAATAACCGTTTTTCATTGACGCATTAAACAACAGAGTCAGTGGTGTTGCCAAGGAAGTAGCACAATAATTGAGTATATAACTAGGTACTCCATCAGATCCATGAGTAAATGAAACTTTAAGTTTCTTCAGGCTATTAACAAGTTGTGCCTTATCAATTAGGGGAAAAGATATAGCTTGATTTGTGTTTATTGGATATGAATAGCTGTTGGAACAATATTGAGCAACAGAATATGTACTAGCAAAAAAGTCTCTAAACATGTTACTTTTTATAGTATCATCACTAGATTCGATATCGTTAAATTTTATTACAGATGGATAACCAGTAGTTTTTTTTTTTTTGAATTAACAAAGTTGTAAAATGCTTTAGGATCACGATTGAAGTCTTCCTTCATTTTGTTTAGATAGTTTTTGTATAAATAGTTATTAAGAATATTATATTCGGCACGATGAATCGAATATTTTTCAAAAAATACAAGAGAACCGAAAATTTTATACTTTGTATAATACTTGTTCTTAAAATTTTTTAATCTTGATAGTTGTTTTGAGTACCAAGGCGGGCCAGTTCTTTTGTGGACAGAACGCTTTGGGATGCATTCATCCATAAAAGAATACATAGTTCTATAAAAGACCTCCACCATTAAATCAATAGAGGTATGGCACAACAAATCATTCCAGTTAGTGTTAGAAATTAGATCAATCAATTTGCTAAAGTTGGTTTGTTTAAAACAAAAAACTTTATCTATATTAATACGAATATTGGATCCACCAAAAGTAGGCAAAACACAGCTAATTTCAATAGTTGGATGAAAGCGATCTTCCGGCAAGGTGATAGGATCAGAGCGAGTTATTATACAATCTTCTGGATTATTTGTAAATACCAGATCTAGCAGTTTACCGTATTCATTAAATACGCCATTCATCTGGTAAAGACTAAGATCAACTATCTCATTCAATATTAAATCATCACAGTTATTAGATTTAATTGGAATAAAATCCAGAGCATCAGGCGATGATGTTTAAAATTAATGAGTTAATTAACAAAAATTTAAGGTATTTTCATGCTTTGTTAATTAAAAACAATTATGAAATGCAATGAACATAAATGTAAATACATCGAGGGCCTATATTCAATATGCTCTATCGTAAAAAATACAATTTTTCAGGAGAAGGAAAAAACTGTTTTATTCCTAAATTCCTTAAGTATGAAGTAATCTATCTTCCACAATATTTGTTAAATACGACTACTGAAATTTACATTTAGAAAAAAATACAACATTTTAAATTATTCGCGGCACTATAGCATTTTGTCCGATAGAGCATATTGCAACTGAAATTTTCGAATATTTTAAGCCGATAGAGCGTATTGCACAGTAATAAAAGTTTGATTTTTTATGATCAAATTTGCAATTTTATTAAAGTTCGAACGTTTTCTTTTACGTTTTTTTTAATATATGAGTCATTCCATGTCAAACCGTTTTTTTTTTAACATATAAGAATTTATTAACAAAACAATTAAAAATAAGAAAATTTACAGAAAAAATTATTAGAATTGGACTTCTTTATTTCTTGCTGTTACTTTGACTTCATCTGAACTAAATTATCATAAAAGTAATGATATTCTACTGGTATAACATGCTTTAAATCTTGTAGATGTTTCCATTTACTAGGCTGAATTGGGAGTTGACCTTTATGCAAGGGTTTTGGTTCAGTATATCCTGTGTATTCTTTAATTCGGGTGGATAAGCTGTTGTATTCATCATTAAAGTTATTTTTAAACATTACATCACAACTTGGTAAACACTTTAGCGATCTTAATTGTGCAACTGTGGGATCATTTTTGGCTCGACCAGGTCTAATAAGTTTGGCATCATTGTGGTTTTTAGTAAAATCGTAATTTAAATACATTGCTTCGAATGGTTTTTTTGCCACAGTATTATTAATTTTTACTATTTTTCGTGATTCTAGTGTTATTCTGATATGGTCTATTGACAAGTATATAGATTTATTTTTATACCCTATACCACTATGTGGTTTGGGTATAATGACTTTGTGCTGCTGTTTGTAACAACCAAAAATTATTGACCTAGACCCATCTTTAATTATACCGATCGAATCAGAATCACTTTCTGAGTTGATTTAACAATGTCCGTCCGTCCGTCCGTCCGTCCGTCCGTCCGTCCGTCCGTCCGTCCGTCCGTCCGTCTGTGTGTCCATGTAAAGCTTGTAATCAAACTGCAGGTCGCAAATATGAATATATTTTGATGAAATTTGGTATATAAGCTTTTATCGGCCATGGGATGAACGCTATTGAAATTGGTGAGAATCGGTCCATGTTCAGACCTAGCCCCCATACAAATTACCCATATGAAATCGACATAAATTGCCATAAGATCCAAATTGTCATATAGATCTTACTCAAATTGGGTTTGTATGCGTTCATTACATCCACTAATGAGTAGTCCAAAAATGATCCCTTTGACCCCATATAGAGCTGCTTCCCGATCTTCACTTAAATCTATTAAAAAACAAAAATATTGCACTGATTCTTCTCAAATTTTGTTTGTACATATTTTTGCAAAATACAAGAGACTTTACCAAACATGATCAGGATCGGTCCATTTTTGGACCTAGTCCCTTTATAGATATAGCATCCGATATGAACTTTTTCATATCTGCAGCCAAAAAAATTAATAAAAATCCCACTCAAATTTGGTTTATGCTTATTTTCTATATCGAAGTAGTTGGACCGAAAGATAGGGTCTCTAAACCATGGTATAGGGTATCATATAGTCGGTCTAGACCGACTATAATTTTCTTACTTGTTTAGTTTGAGTTCTATTTTAGCATGTGCACTGTCGCACTCCATTTGTGTGTGACCTTTCTCCAAATACTTCTGTTCCACTATCTTGTTATTTTCAATAGCAAAAAATTGATAAAGCACTTGACAGAAAGTGGTTACGGTTTTGATAACCGCAACCGTCCGAATAAATTATGATTGGTAAATTATCTGATGAGCAATGTGTTTTCAAATGATGTATTATGATGGAAATAAATGTGGAAGCAGACAGATCACCGTTTCCACCAATAATTTGTGCATTGATGCGTAACAAGATTATAAACAGTAAAATTATGAACTTGTAGGCGCTGTTTGTAATAAATAGCTGAAGCATTTATATTTAGGCAAAGCTTTACTGCTTGCGCATCCATAGCAAAAATGTGACATCTTCCTTCTTGCGCCACGAGTTTATCAAAATGCTTCTCATCTTGGGCACGCTGTTTGCTTAATACCCCTGACGAAATAATTGTAGGTTCAACCAAATTTTTTACAAAAAAATTTTACTTTACACGCCATTCTTTTTGTGAAAACAAGGTTTTCTGCGCTTTGCAGAATTTGTTGAACTCGTCTGGTGGACACCGGAAGGTCAAGCTGATCCTTAATTTGAGATGCAAAAAGATTTCCATTAGATGCAGTTCGAATTATAAGAGATTTTTGTCGTTGAGACAGCTTCGGAGTTCGGCCAGGACTTTTTTTAACACCATAATTTGATCTTAATTTAAGAAAATGGTTAACAACATTCAAAGATCTACCAATTTTTTTGGCAATTGCGCGGTTTGAAAGCTTTTGATCATTGAAAGCTAAAATTTTTCCTTTTTCTTCTGCTGTTAAAAATTTTCCTCTGGCCATTTCAAAAAAAATCGCGTTAACTTTCAAATTAACAAAAATTGCACTACAAATATTTATTGAAAACACTTGGTACACATTAATAAACAAATTAAAAACGATTTTGTTAAATATTTTTAGTCGATTGACACATTTAAATCACTCAAACTTACACTGAACCTGTATTTATTTCGCTCTTCTTTTTGTGCAAAAACAAAAACATAAGTATTTTAAATATTTTAAACCTAAAAAACAATAACAAATGTAACGGGATCAATTGGAATTCGGAGCTACATAACACTGATAGAAAATAAATTATGTACACCAATTGTGTAATAAATAAATTAATAATTTTTATGTGAACCTATAATTATTTCGTCAACTGTATATGAGCATTATATTGTTTAACCGTAATTTATTTGGTCTTAAAAGAGACACATATATCGCATTGATCCTTGCGGGGCATGAACTGGCCGCAGTTATGTTCTTCAAAACATTTCGAAAAGGTAAAACTTGAAACAGACGGAACTTGTTTTTCGGAATAGTATGTTAGATAGTTTCGGTAAATATCTGCCTTTGTGTTAAATGAAGCGGCAATGTAAATTTTATTAGAGTCTTTACGTTGATTGTTGATTTTGTCCAGGCAACTCATTGTTAAATGCGGATCGGTGATTTTGTAAAAGCGATCTATTATCGACTGGTTTAACGTCAGCTTTTATCCAACGTTTAACCATGCCACTTTTTATACCCTATACCACTATGTGGTTTGGGTATAATGACTTTGTGCTGCTGTTTGTAACAACCAAAAATATTTGACCTAGACCCATCTTTTATAATACCAATCGAATCAGAATCACTTTTTGAATCGATTTAACTATGTCCGTCCGTCCGTCCATCCGTCTGTGTGTCCATGTAAACTTTGTAATCAAACTGCAGGTCGCAAATATAAATATATTTTGATGAAAGTTGGTATATAAACTTTTATCGGCCATGGGATGAACGCTATTGAAACTGGTGAGAATCGGTCCATGTTCAGACTTAGCCCCCATACAAATGACCCCTATAAAATCGACATAAATTGCCATAAGATCCAAATTGTCGTATAGATCTTAGTCAAATTGGGTTTGTATGTGTTTATTACATACATTAATGAATAGTCCAAAAACGGTCCCTATGGGACAACTCTTGGTCATACGCCCCATATAGAGCTGCTTCCCGATCTTCACTTAAATCTATCAAAAAAACAAAAATATTGCACTGATTCATCTCAAATTTTGTTTGTATATATTTTCGCAAAATACAAGAGATTTTACCAACCATGGTCAGGATCGGTCCATTTTTGGACCTAGTCCCCATATAGACATAGCATCCGATATGAACTTTTTCATATCTGCAGCCAAAAAAATTAATAAAAATGCCACTCATATTTGGTTTATGCTTATTTTCTATATCCAATTATTTGGGCCTAAGAGATAGGGTCTCTAAACGCATGGTATAGGGTATCGTATAGTTGGTCTAGACCGACTATAATTTTGTTACTTGTTATAGATAGAGTTGACAAGAACATGTTCCGACACACTTGTAATGATTCATGCTTGTATGGCATTTAAAGATAAAACTTGCTGTTTTCTGTTAGAGCTGTTCTTTTTTTTTTTTTGCTATCTCCGATACGAGGTTCTTTACAAAAACTCGTTTAGCTTCCCAATTCAGCTCCCAAAACGTTTTAAAAATGTTCGATCTAGTTTCATCATCAAATTCTTGGCAGTGTCTTGATTTAGTTTTCATCAAGGTTCAGAAAATACACACCTGAAACACACAATGTTCTGTTCAAAAGCAGCCAACACATATCTTTATTTTCATATCAATTATGTGCGTTTCTAAATTTTCTACGGTGCCCAACACAATCATGACTGTGTTCGTTTTAATATTTCGTTATTTACACGAACATTTTTCTATCACGTACATTTTGTTTCGATGACATATAAACCACACATATTCGAGTGTTGCTTTATTTGAAGTTCATGTTCTGGTACGTGTACTGGAAAAAAAAACAGAACATGTACAATAAACAGGTTCGATTTCAGTTATATTTTAAGTCGTGTTCTGGCTCGTGTACTAAAAAAAAATAGAACATGTACAATAAACAGGTTCGAGTTCAGTTATATTTTAAGTCGTGTTCTGGCTCGTGTACTAAGAAAAAATAGAACATGTACAATAAACAGGTTCGAGTTCAGTTATATTTTAAATTCGTGTTCTGGCTCGTGTACTGCGAAAAATTGAAACATCAATTCGCGATCTGATAAACCCCGATAGAAACGACGACAATTGTTTCAACCAAATTTATTAAAATTTTATTGACCCTTTTTTATGACTTACGTTGCAAATTGTTTACAATTGTCAAATATTTTAAAATTTTATTGGCCATTTTTTTGTGATTTACGTTTAAATTATTTACAATTGTTTTTATTGACTGGTTTTTATTTTAATAAAATATGGTAATAAAATACCTAAGACACAAAAACTATTTAGCATCATAAAAGTTACACTTGTTGGTTGTTAGGTTTTTTGCATTACCCACCCCTATTTTCGCAACCAATTAGTGTCATAGACGAAAAACCTAATTTTGCGGCATAAAAGACACACTTGTTGGTTGTTAGGATCTTTTGCAAACATTTTTTTTTTTTTTTTTTTTTGTAACAAATAACTTTAGACACAAACAAATTTTGCATTATAAAAAACACAATCACCCACCCTTAATTTGCGAACCAATTAGTGTCAATGCACAATCCTTTTCTCAATGATTTTTTAGGATTTTTTGCGTAAAAACACAATGAGTGTCAATAAAAAAAAACCCAAAAAAAATATTTTCATATTTTATTGTCCCTTTTTTATGACTTACGTTACGGGGGTCGTGGGTTCGATTCCCACCAGAGGCTTTGATCTGTCGCCCAAATTACGTTACAATTGCTTGCAAGTGCTACAATTTCACGCAATTGATTTTGCAGTAAATAGCGAGTGCGTGCGTCATTTATTCGTTAAAAGTGGTTCAGTTTTCATTAGATCGTGATCTATAAGTGTACTGTGTTATTGTGTAAATTGCAAATATTTTGTGAAAATTAAAAAAACTGGAAAGCAATAATAGAAATAAGTTTTGCTATAAAAAATACGCAACTTTTAATAGCGAAACGAAAAAATTTACATGTCTGATTGAAACCTGCTAGAAAGATTTAAGTGCAGTGTGCAGTTTTTGTGTCTTAAGTATTTTATTACCATCTTTTATTAAAATAAAAACCAGTCAATAAAAACAATTGTAAATAATTTCAACGTAAATCACAAAAAAAAGGCCAATAAAATTTTAAAATATTTGACAATTGTAAACAATTTGCAACGTAAGTCATAAAAAAGGGTCAATAAAATTTTAATAAATTTGGTTGAAACAATTGTCGTCGTTTCTATCGGGGTGTATCAGATCACGAATTGATGTATCAATTTTTCGCAGTACACGAGCCAGAACATGACTTAAAATATAACTGAACTCGAACCTGTTTATTGTACATGGTTTTTTTTTTTTCAGTACACGTACCAGAACACGAACTTCAAATAAAGCAACACTCGAATCTGTGTGGTTTATGTGTGATCGAAACAAAAAGTACGTGATAGAAAAATGTTCGTGAATTTTGTAATGGGAGTTCTTGGGAGTGTTTTTAAAAAATAAACAACTAAAATAACTACATTAAAATAAACTAGACTCAACTGTGGATATTTAACAACTGACTTTATTTTATTTTTTTAATATTTCTTGAACTTATTGTTAACACGAGTTTTTGTTAGTTCGGCTTAAAATACATTTTACAATTTTTGCTTGCTTATGCTAAAATATTGACATTATTTCTTAATTATTTTATATTGATATTTTACGGTTGCAATTCTTGGAATTGCGACCGAAAAATAATTTTGTTTTCTGTACTTAAACGGAAATGAGTTTGCTGTTACATATCTCTTTTATTTTAATTTTATTTTGTGCTTATTATGTTTTCAATAATTTCATCAATAGTGTAATTTTTTTTTATAAATGTGTGTATTTGAATTTGTATATGTAACTCGTGTAAATAACGAAATATTAAAACGAACACAAGTCATGATTGTGTTTGGCACCGAAGAAAATTTAAAAACAAACATAATTGATATGAAAATAAAAATATGTGTGTGTTGGTCTAAGTTATGTTTGTTTACATATATGTACGAGTTTTTTATTCAGTGTTTTTTTCTGAACTCTGGTTTTCATACATAAGCATGTAGGACCAATTCCTTTTCTTGCTTTTGGTGAATTTTGTATGAAAATTCCCGTAGACATCGAAAAATCCATATATTCTTGCCCCTTCATTCGCTTTGTAGCATTTTCCACCCTTTTAAAGCATTTACAGTTATGTGTCCTTTTAAATCTACGCCGAACGAACTCATTTTGGCTATACGGCTCGTCGTCGGAATCTGGGCAAACAGTTTTCCAATTGCATTAAATACTAATGAAACATTTGTTAATAAAATAACAAACCTGTTATTGGATATTCTCCAGCATCTTCTTCGTTTGACGATGGATGATCAATTGCAATACGTTGCAAAGAATTATGGGACATTTTAGCCTATTTTTAGAACACTTTTTATTACAAAAATTTATAACTACTTAAATAGTTAAATTCAAATTAGTTCTAAACTTCAAAATTTTTATTACGCATGACAGATTTTAAAATGCGTAGGTTGTTGTCAAAAAACATTCATTGTAGGATACAATTTTGTGCAATATATGTACGTAGTAATATTATATTTTTATTTAGTCGATTACCAAAATTTTCCGATAGACCATATTGCATTCAAAAAATTATGCCTCGTGTTCGATAGAGGAATAACAAATAATGAAAAAAGTATACTAAAACACATTTTTTCTTTCTGAAATTTTTTTCGGAGATGCAGCTATCATTTGTGAAGAGTTTGCCATCAAAAAGTCATTTTCGAAAAATCTTACGATAGAGCGTATTGAATATAGGCCCTCTACATACAATTACATTTGTGCTTGTTTGTTTATCAACGTTCACATGTACAAAAAAGCAACAACCAAAAAACAATTATGTTTATCCACTAAATATTTACAACAAACACGCTGTGGCCATACCGGTTGCAAGCTAATATGCCACGTGTGCAGTAGGGTGGCCCTTAATAAAAAAAAGTGTTCAAACTCTCGGTCGCACCCCGTAGTAATATGCGAATAGCAAAAAAAACTGAGAAATACAAAGTTTTGGGCCAATCAAAAAACATTTAGAGGTGGCTAAACGCGATTGAAAATTTCAAGTGTGTTTATATGGGGCAAATATGACATTTTTCAGATTTTATAAAAATTTTGTCCTATAGTTTAAGTTTTCCGACAAATTGTTATATAATTCGGGGTCAGTATTAAAATATCTTTCCAAAAAGCTATAAAACTTCAAAATCGAATAAAAACTCTCCAAAAAATAGCAAATGCCCCAGACCACTATTGTTCCAAAAAAAAACTAGATCATGAAATTTGATCGCATTTTTTTTCAACTTTAAGAAATTAATTAAAGCCAACATTTTGTTTTAGTCTCTATACCTGTAAGTACTCAGATATGAAGTATTGTTTTATTACCACCTTGTTAACCTATTAACCCTGGACGGTTACTGTTCGTCGAATCGACGAAGCTCATTTACTCTTTATCATATAAACCAAAAAAAGGAGCCAAATTCGTATCGAATTTTAAGACTGAAAAATAATTTCTATTTTTTTATTTTATTTTTTTAATAAAATTTTTAACTAAAAAAAATTTTTGTTTATTTTTTACTTTAAAAATCATTCAGGTAGAAATTTTTTAAAAAAATTGTTCGTCGATTCGACGAAGAGTAACTTTAGTACTAAAATGAAGAGTAAGCCTCCAGGGCTAAGCATTGAGACCCAAAATGGAAAATTTTTTTGATAAAATTTTGAAAACTCCTTTTTCAAGTTTTGAAAAATTTTCTTAAACCAAATTTTAAAAAATTGATCTAGCTCCTTAAGGTCTTGTTAAATGCATGTTAAAGATTAACTGTGTGAATTTTTAGGTAAATCCCTATACCAGAATTTTTTTTGGCAAGGATTTTATTTTCGCGGATTTCGAGAAAAATGGAATTTTTGTAAAATATTCTGTATATGTACTATTTCTAAGTACTTTGTATCAAAAATTCATCACTTGTCTACTTTTAAATGTTATATTTTATCTTAATAGCCTAGGGTTTCGAAAAAAAAAATAATATGACCCCATTAACCCTTTTGGAATTGGGATCACATATGACCCCAAGCTAATAAAAGACAATTTATTCAAAAAATTTAAATATTTTGGAAGTGCTGTTGAACTTTTATTAACCAAATGTGTAGAACTTCCGTTCCTAAAATTTGGGATAAATCCGAGAACGTTAACCCATTATTTGCCAAGGCCAGCTTTGGATTTTAAGACATTTTTAAATAAAAATTACGGAAAACGAGTTTTTCTATTAAACTCGATGAAACCACTATACCGAATTTTAAAAAAATAATTCGGTTTTTTTATTTATTTAAGGCTGCAGTGCTCCTGGGATCAAAATAATCCATTGTGATATATCTTTGGTGCAATTATCTGCTTATTGCTCGCGAGTAAAAATTAAAACAACTTTTAACCAAATTTGTTATAAAATTATTTTATGTATAAATTTTTTGTATGTATTTTTTTTAAATAAAATAAGAAGATCCACAAATGACCCAAAGCAATAAAAGACAATTTATTCAAAAGAATATGATATATAAAATTAATTCTATTTAAAAATATCTTAAAATCCAAAGCTGGCCTTGGCAAATAATGGAAAATAAACAACTAAGAAAATTATAGTCGGTCTAGACAGATCCTGACAATATTTGGTAAAGTCACATATTTTTTGCAAAAACATATACAAACCAAATTTGAAAAAATTTGTGCACCATTTTTGTTTTTTGAAAGATTTAAATGTTTTTTTTAATAGATTTAAATGAAGATCGGGAATCAGCATCAAATGGGGACTATGACTAAAAATGGTCATACGGGGTTTATTTTTGGACTACTGATTAGTGTAATAATAGACACAAATCCACCTAATTTTATCGATATACATAGGGTGACAATACATTGGAAACTTTTACAAAATTTAAAATTTGCCAATTTTGTTTCTTAATAATTTCGCGTTAAGTCCTAAAATTATTTACTCTTTGGTGTATTCTCTACCGAAATAAAATAAAAATAGATTTAAAAAAAAATTTTTTTTGTGGTGACAAAACAATGGATACTTTTAATCTTACAATAATTATTTACTATAAAATACTGCCAAGCATAATGTTTTGTGAAGAGTTAAAAACTGGTACAATTGATGATTTTACTGCTGGTCTTAAATAAAAGAAAAATATTCTATGTATAAATCCATAATATAC
The DNA here is from genome assembly GCA_963682025.1 of Cordilura impudica. NCBI lineage: Eukaryota > Metazoa > Arthropoda > Insecta > Diptera > Scathophagidae > Cordilura > Cordilura impudica. The sequence continues at coordinate 32,311,060 of OY821520.1, forward strand.
AAAATTATCAAGAATAATCTAACCCATAATAAAAAAATTTTTATTAAAACTCCTTATTCTTATGCATATGAGTTTTGAATATATCCGTGACTGTGCGTGACTGTGTGTGGCTATCTTAAAATTATTCTTTGGCCACAACAAGTCTATGGACAAAGTTTCAGATCCATCGGATGAGGGGAAGTGGGGTTTTAATCTCTCCGTGACTGTGCGTGACTGTGCGTGACTAAGTCAAAGTTAATATTTTTTTCACAGCAAGTGTATGGACCAAGTTTCAGATCGATCGGATGAAGGGAAATGATATTTAGATCACTCCGTGACTGTGCGTGACCACGCGTGACTGTGAGTAACTAAGTCAAAGTTAATATTTTTCACAGCAAGTGTATGGACCAAGTTTGAGATCGATCGGATGAGAGGAAATGATATTAAGATCACTCCGTGACTGTGCGTAACCACGCGTGACTGTGAGTGACTAAGTCAAAGTTAATCTTTTATCACAGCAAGTCTATCGACCAAGTTTTAGATCGATCGGATAAGGGAAAATGGGTTTTAAATCACTCCGTCACCGTGCGTGACCATGCGTGACTGTGAGTGACTAAGTCAAAGTTAATCTTTTTTCACAGCAAGTGTATGGACGAAGTTTGAGATCGATCGGATGAGAGGAAATGACATTAAGATCACCCCGTGACTGTGCGTAACCACGCGTGACTAAGTCAAAGTTAATCTTTTTTCACAGCAAGTGTATGGACCAAGTTTGAGATCGATCGGATGAGGAGAAATGACATTTAGATCACTCCGTGACTGTGCGTGACCACGCGTGACTGTTCGTGAACACCCCAGGATTAATCTGTAGTCACGATAAGACTATGGGCCAAGTTTCAGATCAATTGGATAAGGGGGAATGGGGTCCATCCATGGCAGACAAACAGACAGACAGAGAGTATGAGTTAAAAGAGTTTAAAAATAGTGAAAGAGCTACGGTGAAGACTCAACATTTAGGCGGTAGGTCTCGTAAAATGAGTCTACGACAGGATAATTTAACAGCAAGAGAGTTTAAAAAATGTCCAAAAATGCTACCTAAAATAGGTCATTCACAATCTGAAACTAAAAATATGTGTTCGAATTGTTTCCCCACGAGAAACTGAGGCTGATCTTGGTTGTTGTCCTGTGAAGAATTTATTGATATCAGAGAAAAATCGTCCGGCTCGTATAGTAACAGCATAAAAATTAATACTTTTTAAGTTTTTTTTATTTTTTCTGAAGTTAACCTTTTTTATGTTTATATATTTTTGTTTTTAATAAATAAAACATCTATAATATTAATAGACTAGGCGATTTCTTGTGACCGATGTTTTGTTCTACCGTTTTATCCCGATTTTGACCAAACGGATATTATTTGAAAGGTATTTCTTTTTAGCCGTTTTGCGGATTTACAGATTTTTAAATTTTTTTTCTTTATTTTGAGTAAATTGCATTTAAAGTTGCTACTAACACATACATAAAATTATACATATGATATGTGTGTTTTATTAAATTTGTTAATGTGTTTGAGTTTGTTATCTTCATTCACAATAATAATCCATGGTTCGTGATTTGGCTAAGTTGAAAATTAAAGCTAGAAATTGCACCCGAATTTCGAGCGCTGGAATCTGCTAGTACAAATTATTAAATTAATAAAAGAGCTTTTAATTTTATGATCCAACTTTTTGGTATTGACCGTTCAAGTTCTCAAAAATATATTTCGTTAAAAGTTTCCATTGCATTGCCACTCACTGTATATATGATAATCTGGATCTTACGATCGTTTTAGTCGATCTGATAAGGAGAATTTATATGCGGGCTTGGTCTGAACATGCACCGATTTTCACAAATTTCAATAGCGTTCGCCTATATTCGATAAAAGATTATATACCAAATTTCATCAATATGCGTTCATATTTGCGACCTGCAGTTTGATTACAATGTTTACATGGACACAGAGACGGACGAACAGACAGACGGACATCCCTAAATCGACTCAGAAAGATGAGTCTTAGTCAAATATTTTTGGTAGTTAGAAATATCAGCACAAACTCATTACACCCTCATCACATAGTGGTATAGGGTAGTGGTCTAGGCCGACTATTGAAGTACTATACCCTGAGTTTCGTAAAATGGTTTCAGACTGTGATCATAAATATAAACATAACTCAAAATTAAAGCAGATTCTGATATATTTTTTGACAGAATATATGTGTAAAGTGCATATGCGTTGTGAAATTTATATGGGGACTAGGTCCGAAAATGGTTCGATCGAGACTATATTTAGTTAGGTCAATAATGTGTAATAAATTGAAAGACTTCATTGAGTAAGAAAAACATTAAATTAATAAATTCTAAACAAGGGAACTTCTATACCCATACCATCATAATACCGTTCGACTCGGAATTACTTTCTTAGTTTATTTAACAGACGTCCGTCTGTGTGTCCATTAGGATGCTCTAAAAAAAAACCATTGTGAGTTATTGACTGGTCCGCCCCCCAAAAATATTTATTTGGGTGTAAAATAACATCTACCAATAAATTAGGACAGTCGGATAAGAGGAACACGTGCCTCAAGGGCGTTGAAATTTAAAAAACGTATAGATGGGGAAAATACGACTTTTTTAAAATTTTTTAAAATTTTTAATATTTTAAATTGATCTTGCATTAAAACGATTACGAAATCGTAATAAACAGTAAATTATCTTTCTAATAAGGCAATAAAAACCAAAAAATCGGGTTTAAAAAAAAACAAGTTATTACAATTGCCCCGGGCAACTAATGTGTCACAGAACGCTTAATCAAGAAGTTCGAGCCCAAATTAAAAATTTGTAGAAAGAATGTAATGCAAAAACACTTTTCATAAACTTTTTAAAGAAATTTAAAAAAATCAACGATTGGACTTTACGGTTTAATTAAACAGCTATTAAGGACTAAAACCTCCAAAAATTTAAGGTATTCCTCTTTTCATTTGGCCAGTGCAGCGATTTCACTTCAGCGGATTTCGGGAAAACAGCGATTTTTGTCACTTATTAAGATTTTATGAATTTTGGCATGAATATCGTTTGTAAATTAAATATTGTTAATGATTCCGCAGAAAGAGCAGTAAAGCTTATGGAAGATTACAATCGAGTCTTATCATAAAACGAAGAAGAAAAACAATTTATTTTGCAAATTGTTTCGGAATATAGAAAACGGTATTCTAATACTAAAAAAGCACTTTAATAAATTAATTGGAATAATAATATTATTTAAGAAAAATACACTCACTGTAGGTATATATTTTTTTGTTTTATAAAAAATGTTTAATAAAAGTTGAAATCTTATATTAATTTTATTAAAATATATTAAATAAAGAATTCGTATTAATAATTTTGTTTAATTATATGGGATGTAAACATGTCTGAAAAAGAAAAATAAATATATTTTTGTTTCACGGAAAAATCATTAATCTACTTTCATTATAAGGTCATTTAGAACAACAATATTTCTAATATTATTTCTAGGGCATTGAAGTTTTTAAACTTGCGATGAATTTGAAAAAAAAAAATACAAAAATTCATAAAATCTTAATTAGTGACACAAATCGCTGTTTTTCCGGAATCCGCTGAAGTTAAATCGCTGATTTTCTTCAATTTCTTAAAAAAAAATTTTGAAACTTTAAAATTAAAGATTTGAAAACTGTGTTTAAAAATTCACACTTTTTGGCTTTAGTTTAAAACGAGTTTGCAAAGCACATGATAAAAAATACTTTTTAATTGAGTACCTTGGAGCTAATAAAATACAAAAGTGTTTTTGCATTACATTATTTCTACAAATTTAAAAATTTCGGCTCGAACTTTTTGATTAAGCGTTCTGTGACACATTAGTTGCCCGGGGCAATTGTAATTACTTGGTTTTTTTTTAAACCGATTTTGGTTTTTATTGCCTTATTAGAAAGATAATTTACTGTTTATTACAATTTTTTAATCCTTTTAATTCAAGATCAATTTAAAATATTAAAAATTTTAAGAAATTTAAAAAAGTCATATTTTACCATTAACACCGTTTTTCAAACTTCAGGGCCGTTGAGGCACGTGTTCCTCTTATCCGATTGTCCTAATTTTTTGGGAGACGTTATTTTACACCCAGTAAGTAACTGAAAAAATTTTTTTTTGCTTCATACAAAGCAAATTTGTGAAAAAGTTAAAATATATTTTGATTAAATTTGAAAATTCGCTACTGAAATTGTTGACTTAAATTGCCCTAAGCTCCAGTTTATAATATACACTACCGTCCAAAAGTATCTGCCCCCCCTCTTTCTTAAATTTCAAATGTGCATACATCCCTTATTTTTCAACGAAAACTCTTCAAATTTAAAAAAAAACAAGTAAGAGTGGTAAATTCGGCTGTGCCGAATTTTTTGATACCCTCCACCTAAGTCTTAAACTCTATATTACACCCAATGTTGAGTACGGCTACCACTTTTAAACTTTTGCCGATATTGAAACATTAATTCCGAATACAAAAATTCAAATGATTCTTGGCTAAAAATTAGTATTATTAAAAATAAGCTAATTTTAATATATTTTTATCTGAATTATTTCTTATTTTTATCTGCATTACATTTAATACAAAAAAAATATATATATAATAATAACAGGTAAGAAACTAAATGTAGAAAATTAAACTTTTAATATTTAATTTTTAATTCTTAATTTTTAATTTTTAAGTTTTAATTTTCAAGTTTTAATTATTAATTTTAAATATTTCATTTTCCATTATTCATTTTTCATCTTTCATTACTCATTTTTCAATCTTAATTTTTCATTTTCCATTTTTCAGTTTTCATTTTTAATTTTTCGTTTTTCATTTTTCAATGTTCATTTTCCATTTTTCAATTTTCATTTTTCATTTCTCACTTTTCATTTTCCAGTTTCCATTTTCCGTTTTTCATTTTTCATTTTTCATTTTTCATTTTCCATTTTTCATTTTTCATTTTTCACTTTTCATTTTTCAATTTTCCATTTTCCATTTTTCAATTCTCATTTTCCATTTTCCATATACCTTTTTTCAATTTTCATTTTCCATTTTCCATTTTTCAATTTTCATTTTCCATTTTTCATTTTCCATTTTCAATTTTTGATTTTTCAGTTTTCATTTTCCATTTTGCATTTTCCATTTTGCAATTTTCATTTTCCAATTTCCATTTTTCATTTTCCATTTTCCATTTTTAATTCTTCAATTTTCATTTTCCATTTTTATTTTTCATTTTCCATTTTCCATTTTCAATTTTCAATTTTCATTTTCCATTTACCATTTCCCATTTTCCATTTTTCATTTTCCATTTTGCGTTTTCCATTTTCCATTTTTCATTTTCCATTTTCTATTCTCCATTTTTCATTTTCTATTTTACATTTTCCATTTTCCATTTTGCATTTTCCATTTTCCATTTTTCATTTCTCAATTTTCTTTTTTTTCATTTTCCATTTTCCATTTTCCATTTTTCATTTTCTATTCTTCATTTTTCATTTTCTATTTTCCATTTTACATTTTTCGTTTTCCATTTTCCGTTTTTCATTTTCCATTTTCCATTTTTTATTTTCCATTCTCCATTTTTCGTTTTTCATTTTCATTTTCCATTTTTCGTTTTCATTTTTTCTTTCATATTGGCGATTTTTTTTATTATAACGTGATAACGATAAAAAATATGTGGCAATACTACTAACATGAGCTATGTTATTGTGTTCTTGGTATTGATAATATATATGCAAAATTTCTTTGTGGCATTTTTTATGTTGTTGTACAATTACTATGTTCAACCAATAAACTGTTACAACAAACACACTGGGTTTTATGTTTTTTTTAGAGGTATCTACATATTTTTGCTCGTATCTAATCACAATGATGCCCGATTTAGTCCATTTTCAATACCAACCTGCTGGGGATTATGGCAAATGATATTATTGTAACCTTATCCAGTTATATGGCTTTGTTTGCGAATGAGCGTGATTTCAACAGACAGACGGACAGACGGACATCGCTATATCGACTCGAGCTGTGATAAGGATCAATAATATATATACTTTATGGGGTCGGAAATTAGTGTTTCGATTTGTTACAAACGGAATGACAAACCTATATATATCCTCTTCCTCTGACGTGTGTAGGGTATAAAAATATATTTTTTATTATTTGCTTTTAGTAAAAGTCTTTTACTATTTACATAAATATTTTTGTTAAGCTACACCCTATTCTTAAATTTTAGATTAATCAATGTAACCGTTTCATATAATTTCACTACACGGTCTTGGCATTCTTTGAATAAATTTTTTCTGGAGTGCTCTTCTTTAGAAGTAGGACAGATAGTTCGAATCTTCGGTGGCCATTCCAGAACTTTAGAGGTTGCAGCTATTTCCTGAGTCTGTAAGTACTGCTTACAAATTTTTGCTGTAAGTATAGGATCATTATCTTACTAAAATATAAATTTCCGACCCACGATTTTTAATCCAGTGACAATGGCACGATCTTTCAGGATAGTTGTGTATTGGGTTTTATCGAGTATTCTTTCAATTCTGTATAACTCGCCAACATTTTCGCCAGCAAAACAACCCCAAACCATTACGAAACAAACGCCGTATATGACTGTTGGCACTAGGCATGCGTCGGGCATGTACTCCAGCTGAGTGCCTCACAAAAAATCGCCTTTTGGTGCCGAACATTTCAAACTTCAAACTTCGATTCATCGGAGATGAGGATTTTTCATGGAGATTCTACCGTTTTCTGCTATCCACTTTCAACGGTTGATCCGATGAATCGAAGTTAAGTATTTAAGAATAGAGTGTAGTTTCAAAAAAATATTTATGTAAATAGTAATAATAAATAATAAGGAATATATGTACATATATTCTATATTTGAGAGTTTAAATGGAAAGTAAAGGAGACATGGACTTTTTAAATTTGAAGAGCAGATTTATCACCATTCCAAAATTAAAGAGCGCGGGACCAATATATAACATACGAGAAGTGTCCACTCAAAGTAGCCACCCGATAGTCACTTAGATCTATCTAATAATCTGCTTTATGATCGGATATCAAAAAATACATAAAAATCTCTAAGTTCTTAACTGGTGAGTTCACTGGACAATAGGATCAATAGGACTTAAGACCCTTTTCTGAAACTCACGGTATATGGTATCGTATAGTTCGCCTAGACCAACTATAACTTTCTTAAATTTTTTTAAATTAATTTTGTTATTATAAAAAATGGTGTTTTGATTTTTATGTTTTCAGTTTTTTAAGGAATATAAACTGCATGTTTTATATTTCAAAAAAAATTAATTGACTTGCTTATTGAAGAGTCAGATTTTTATAAGACTGCCGTTTAATAATTAAAGCGAAAAAAAAATAAATATTACGGAGGCAATGAGAAATTGCAGGTGCTTACATTGCATTTTTCATGTGAAATTTTAATAAATTTTACTATTAACAACTAATTAAAATGTTGTACTCTTAAGAATATTAATAATATTCATATAACATTAGGGTGGAGCGATTTTTTAATTGAACTTTAGCTCTATAAATTTTATCTTAATTGATTGCATTTTTCTTGATCTACATACAGTGAGTGACAATAATAAAATAAGATTAAAAAATCTTTTATTAATTTAAGAATTTATATGTTTCTTTTTATTTAAAAAAGAAAAATATGAACATAAAATAGCTTAACTTCAGAAAAAAATTATGTGAGTCCGTTCACAGGGGAGATGTGTTATTAAAGATTTTTTTATGGCACTTTTTATAAATCAAACAAAAAGCGTCAACTACATACATATGTATCACTTATAGCAATCAACTGCAGTGGCTCTGCTAATATAAAAATATTTATTGTTATTTATTATTTCAACCGGTTAATTTTTAATTTTTCGTTTTTCGTTTTTCCTTTTTCATATTCCATATTTCATTTTTTATTTTTCATTTCTCATTTTTATTTTTTTTTTCCATTTTTCAATTTTCGTTTTTCGTTTTTCGTTTTTCATTTTTCATTTCTTATTTTGCATTTATCATTTTTCATTTCTTATTTCTCATTTTTTATTTTTTTACTTTTTGTTTTTTGTTTTTTATTTTTCATTTCTCATTTTTCAGTTTTCATTTTTCATTTTCAATTTTCCATTTTCCATTTTTTATTTTTAATTTTTATTTTTAAATTTTCATTTATTTTTCATATTTCATTTTTTATTTTTCAATTTTCGTTTTTCATTTTAATTTTTCCTTTTTCGTTTTTCATTTTTAATTTTTGTTTTTCATTTTTAATTTTTAGTTTTTTATTTTTCATTTTTTATTTTTAATTTTTCATGTTTCATTTTTTATTTTTAATTTTTTATTTTGCATTTCTCATTTTTAATTTTTCATTTTTTATTTTTAATTTTATATTTTTCATTTTTAAATTTTCATTTTTCATTTTTTTTTATTTCATTTTTTTTTTTTTTTGTTTTTCATATTTTATTTTCATTTTCCATTTTTAATTTTTCGTTTTTCATTTTTCGATTTCATTTGTATTTTTCATTTTTCATTTTTCATTTTTCATTTTCATTTTTCTTTTTAATTTTTCATTTATCGTTTTTCCTTTTTCAATTTCCGTTTTTAATTTTTAATTTTTTATTTTCCATTTTTCATTTTTTATTTTTCATTCTTAATTTTTATTTTTCATTTTTAATTTTTTATTTTTTATTTTCATTTTTCATTTTTCTTTTTCGTTTTTCATTTTTAATTTAAAACTTTTTTTTTTATTTTTAATTTTTTATTTTTAATATTTTATTTTTTATTTTTCATTTTTATTTTTCATTTTTTATTTTTAAATTTTTATTTTTATTTCATATTTTTAATTTTTTATTTTTCATTCTTAATTTTTATTTTTAATTTTTAATTTTTTATTTTTCATTTTCATTTTTCTTTTTCGTTTTTCATTTTTAATTTAAATTTTTTTTTTATTTTTAATTTTTTATTTTTAATATTTTATTTTTTATTTTTCATTTTTATTTTTCATTTTTTATTTTTAAATTTTTATTTTTATTTCATATTTTTAATTTTTAATTTTTCATTTTTTATTTTTCATTCTTAATTTTTATTTTTCATTTTTAATTTTTTATTTTTCATTTTCATTTTTCATTTTTTATTTTTCATTTTTCATTTTTAATTTATAATTTTTTATTTTCCATTTTTCATTTTTTATTTTTCATTTTTTATTTTTTATTTTTCATTTTTAATTTTCCTTTTTTATTTATCATTTTCAAACAGGTTACATATCAGAATTTTTTCACCAATACAATAATCATAAGTTTTTGTGATTGTATTGCGTAATAGAAATTTTAGTACTGCTTTACAACGCCAAAGCATGGAGCCAATTAAATTGTTGATGATATCCATAGAAATTGTTTGTCGCTCTGAATAAACTGCCTGTATGAGATCTGTCTTGTTTGTGTAATTTCGTGTCTATATTATTTTATCTACAATTTCCCATAGATTTTGTATGGGATTAGATCTGGTGATTGGGCTGGCCATTTCCAAACATTAACTGCATTGGATTGCTGCCATTCGGTTACATATTTGGAGGTGTGTTTTGGGTCATTGGAACTGCGAGACCATGGGTATATTTAGCTCGCGTCTAGTCTTTTCCTTTTTAGTTGTCGTACAAACGTTCCTGGCCTCTTAAATTAAACTTGAACTCACCTGGAAACAGTAGCCAATTCCGTCTTGATCAGTCCATATGTTCTTTAGATTTTTCTCTTATATCAGTGGTTTCTTCACAGGACGATAACAACTAAGATCAGCCTCAATTGCTCGTCGGGAAACAGTTCGAGCACATATTTCTAGCTTCAGATTGTAAATTTCCTCTGTAGGTAGCATTTGTTTTAAACTCTCATGCTATTCGATTATCTTCTCTTTGACTCGTTTTACGGAGCCTGCACCTAAATGTTGAGTCGTCACCGTACCTATTTCACGATATTTCTTGATAATTTTTGAAATTATGGAATTATTAGGGAATATTTTTAACAAATTTTCTGTTGCTTAAGGCCAGCTGTAAAAACATTTATTTTTATTCTTGACATAACTTTATAATAATCTATATACATAAAACAAAGTCGCTTTAGTCACCATTTATAAGTTTAGAACGGCTGGATTGATTGTAATGATTTTTTGACTTGTTGGATTCGTCTCCGCCCCGAAATAGCAGAATAACTATTAAAATATCTGAAAAATCTACGAGCCATGGCAACTCTCATAGAAAGTAAATATTCAATATCACATCTCTCGACTACTATGACGAGGAGAGCTTTTACGTGTGGGTCATATGTTACTAAAAAGAGTGACCATGCCAAAAATGGGCGGAATCATAGGAGTGGGCATGTCACCTCCCATACAAAATGAATATTCAATATCCTATATCTAAGCTAGTTGGTTCTTGTTCTTTATTCAAATTCAAATTTGTAATAACATTTTATCAGGAATATCTATAATATTAATAGGCTAGGCGATTTTTTGTGACCGATGTTTTGTTCTACCGTTTTATTCCGATTTTGACCAAACGTATATTATTTGAAAGGTATTCCTTTTTAGCCGATTTGCAGATTTACAAATTTTTAAATTTTTAAATTTTTTCCTTTATTTTGAGTAAATTGCATTTAAAGTTGCTACTAACACATACATAAAATTATACAATGCTATGTGTGTGTTTATTAAATTTGTCAATGTGTTTGTAATAAAAATGAGTTTGTTTTTGTGTTGTTTTGTGAATTGGCTATAATTGATTAGCACACCTTTAGGGTCTTTATTTAATGTAAAAATAAAATTTCCTAGAATTAACATTCGAATTTCGAGGGCTGGAATCTGCTAGTTAATATTATTTAAAATAATGAACATACGAATATGAAATTGTGTCGTCAGTCGGATATCATATATCTTAAGTAATATAAAACTACGAGAAATGATACTTTGTGTGATTTAACAGGTTATCAGTGTGAGTAGCGGTTCAAAATAAAGTTACAATATCCCATATATATTGAGCAATATAAAAGGGAGAGTAACGATACTTTGTAATTTCACAGGTAATTAGTGTGGTAGTAGCCTTGCTGAAAATTTTATCAGTGGTCGAGGCACCTCCTATAGGAAGTAAATATTCAATATTGCAAATATTTTCACAAATGGAAAATCAAAATTAATCCAAACAAGACACAAGCAATAATTTTTCCATTCAACAAATCTCCCAAAAGACTGCCAAGACGTCATCTTCTTATTGGAAATAATACCATAAATGTACTTAACGAGGTCAAATATCTCAGAGTTGTCTAGGACAAAAAGCTTACATTTAAACAACATATTATAGCTACGTGTCAAAAAGCTATAAAATCATTTAAAACATTATGGCCACTTCTAAATATAAAGTCATTTCTAAACCCCAAAAACAAAAATCTCCTATTCAAAAGTGTTATAAGGCCAATATTAACATACGCGTGTCCTATTTGGAGTGACGCTGCCAACTGCCACCTAAAACGCTTACAAATTATACAAAACAAATGTCTTAAAATGATAAATAAAAAGCCCTGGAGGTATCCTACAAATCTTCTTCATGAAGAAACAGGTTATGAAAAAATTATAGATTTCATAACAAGGATTAACAACAATTATTTTGCCAAAATTGAAAATTCCTCTTATCCACTGATAAGAGAATGTAGAGAAGTAACGTAAAATTAAAAAGAAATCAACAAATTGAAAATTATATGCTTATAGAGGTCTATAATAAACCTTCAATAAGCATATAATATTTTCAGATAGTATTTGAATTTATTAAATCATATAAAGGTTTTTTTCCCTCCCATTTTCCTTTAAAAATCATTAAAAATAATATAAAAACTATTTAATATCTTTAGATCCTATGTATTATTTGTTGCAATATCTATATGTAAAGATAAGATCTCATATGTAAATATCAAAATTTGTTAAAATATGTAAATAAAGGAAGAATATTTAATTGAAATAATTATTGAAATCGGTCATATAACTAAAAACTATTGAACTAAAGAGTTAAAATCTTTAATTTAGGGAAACTAACTTTAACTATCTGCCCAAAAGTAAATTACATATGTCGAAAATTTAATATGACAACTATATGCATCTAACTTAAAATTTTAATTATATTATATTAAAAATAAATAGTCCTTCTGATATTTTGGAGCATCCTTTTCAGTCTGTTCTGTTGCTTTGCTTATATATTTATTTTTTTATGTTTACAAAAAGTACTTTGATTGACCTATAAACATGTGCATAGAATGTTTTATGGGTTTGGCCGCTAATTTTAAATAATATTCTCCACTAAGTGAGGTCTCTTGTCATAACATCAAAATGTCACTTTTCATTGATTTCGATTTATAACTTTTATTAAAGACGTTGTTAAAGTTTACATAGTTTTAGTTTCACCATGGCATATCAATGCAAATGTGGCACATGTTCAGATTGAAATTTTATGGTTACGAAAAAGGACAATGTAAAAGCAGCTATAAACATTTTGAATTACTAAATAACTAAATAACTTATTACGATTGTAGTTATGTAAATGCATTAGGAATTTGTGGCTTTACAGCTTTGAGAAAAACAAAAAACCAAACTAGATCAAAATCGACATCAAACTCTTTCAAAAATTTATACAGGATTATTTAAATTATATTCGAATGTTTAGATGTACATATTTTGGAGTGAAAAAGTCCAGTATATAAAATAATAGGATAACATTAGGGACGAAGCGACCTTATTAAAAGTATGTAGAATTGCACTTAATCTACATTTTAGTAGGTATATTCATACGTAGCTCATTTTATTGTAGATCAGATTATAGACTTTTTTATCCATAATTATGGTTATTATGAACATGTGAACTCGTCTAAGTTTAATAAAACTATTTGGCTAAAAAAGTATTTCGTTTATGGTTCATTTTCGTCGGCTTCTTTTAACTAAAGTATGTATGTATGTATGGACTTTTCATCCATACAAAGTTGTTACAGCATTTCAATTAACTCAGTTGTTGAACGATGGATTCGATATAAAAGGGGTTTTTCCCTACTTAGACATATCAAATACCATCGTGGTCGCTACATAAAAAACACCACGATTTTAAAGTTATTATAAATTTTTTTATTGGTGCCTGAGATCAGTAATATGCAATGCCGAGAGAGTATAGTTTCTAGATTAACAGTTTTAAAAAGAAATGTATTTGTGGAATCAGTAATTTGAAATTTACTCACCAAAATCCAGATGTCCAAGTTCAGTATAGGCTGGCAAAACATTTTTTTCACTTTAAAACGATTTAGCACTATTATAAATTTATAAATTTTAAAATTCTATAATAACCACAATTCAATTGTCAATTTCACTTTTAATATCTCTGCACATTTATTGTTTCAATTTTTGAACTTTTTTTTATATTTTTCGGCAACTTAAATTGAATGATTATTACTTGATTTATCCATTATAAATAAAAATATAGCGCCATTCAGAACTTGATAATATATGGAAAGTTTATTAAAACAATTCTATATAGTTTTAAGTACTTTAAAATTAATGTTTTCTTTATTACATTGCATTTGTAATGTATAATTTATATTTTGTTTAAATTGGAATAGAGTTTACTGTTTGTACATAGACACTGTGAATTGTTTTATTTGACTATTCACAATTAACTCCCAATTTGACAGCTGTCACGTAATCTTCATTCACAATAATCATTCAATATAAACGTCAACGGTACAATAAATGTTGGCAGAAAAAACCATTGAATTACTAGGAAAAAATATTCGCGCATTAAAATTTATAAGAACAATGCAAAACACAAATTTCACAACATCCTAACTATATGGATTTCAAAACATCATACTAAAAACATAATAAAGTATAAATTATAACATTCTTTTTATCCAAAGAAAAGAATATAGTGTACAAAATTCCAGACAAAGGTAAGGAAAAGTTAAAAAAAACTAGAACAAAAAAGAAAAAAGCGTGCGTTGACGAAAATACAACTAATAGTGCAACAACAACAATAAGAATGTTGGAATAACGTACAACGAAGTTCACTCGATATAATCTTTTTCTATAGAAGTTTTTTTAACATTTCTATTTTAAAAAACTATACGTGTTGAAATTGTTGTCTTCTTAATTTTAGAAAATAAATACCAATTAAACGTTTTAAATATGTCTGTGGATGCGTATGGACCCAGTTCTCAGACTTTGACATTTTTGGATACCGAGGAAAATGATTTGATAGGCGCTGATACACAGGCCTCTGATTTTGATTATCGTGACTTAACCTTGGCCTCGCAAACTCAAGCTTCACAACTTGAAGGTGGCCTAGGTGCAAGTGGTGGCATTTCAAGTCAAGTAAGTAATATACTTTTTATCGTTAGCAACATTTCAATTCCAAAATCAAAAGATTAATCTGAATAGATGTCAGTTGATTTATCTATTTTCCAATATTTTTAAATTGTATTATAGATGCATAATTTTATTGAGATCAATAATTTATCTTTGGTGGATATCAGCTGTTTATGACATACTATTGGCAGCAGAGCTTAAAAAATTATATTTATTTAAAGAATGCACAAAATTTTAAAAATAAACCACTGCATTGAATAATTCATTAGATTTAGAAGACCCATGACCTGATATTTGGGATCTACCTCTAATTTGAAGTGTATAATTTATTCACTGTTGCATTATACGTTTTTTATCATTAGCGTTCTTATATGTAAATTGTTTTTCTCTTTTAGACATTCGGCCGTAAATTAGACTTACAGTCAAAATTGGTTACTGTTAACGGTTCAGCTGACCTACAATTCGAAGAAGACGATGAAGATAATGCTTTATGCCAAGTCGATGTTTTACCTGGACATGCTTGTAAATATTGTGGCATACACGATCCCGGCACTGTGGTAAGGTGTAACAATTGTAAAAAATGGTTTTGTAATGGACGCGGCAGTACCTCTGGTTCGCACATTGTCAATCATTTGGTTAGAGCAAAACATCGAGAGGTTACTCTACATTCGGAAGGTCCTTTGGGAGAAACTGTTTTGGAGTGCTATTCGTGTGGTGTACGCAACGTGTTCGTATTGGGTTTTATACCAGCCAAAGCAGATTCGGTCGTCGTACTCCTCTGTCGCCAACCCTGTGCGGCACAAAATTCTTTAAAAGACATGAATTGGGATCAAGACCAATGGAAACCTTTAATATCCAATCGTTCATTTTTAACATGGCTGGTTAAAGTGCCAACCGAACAAGAACAATTACGAGCCAGACAAATATCGGCAGCTCAAATGAATAAGTTGGAAGAATTGTGGAAGGAAAATATTGAAGCAACTTTCCAGGATTTAGAAAAGCCGGGCATTGATACAGAACCTCATCAAGTATTGTTGCGATATGAGGATGGTTATCAATATGAGAAGATATTTGCTCCTCTGGTTATGTTAGAAGCTGAGTATGATAAGAAATTAAAGGAATCCCAAACCCAAGAAGGCATAGAGGTTAGATGGGATATCGGCTTGAATAAGAAAACCATAGCCTATTTTACATTGGCCAAAACAGATTCAGATATGAAACTAATGCATGGTGACGAATTGCGTTTACGTTATGTTGGCGAACTGCACAAAGCCTGGGATGCTATTGGTCATGTTATTAAGGTACCCGATAATTTTGGTGAAGATGTGGGTTTGGAATTAAAATCCTCGGCCAAAGCTCCTGTTCAATGTACATCCAACTTTGCGGTGGACTTTATATGGAAATGTACTTCATTCGATCGTATGCGTAGGGCCTTGAAAGTGTTTTCTCATGGTGGCATTATGGTGTCTAACTATATATATGCCCGTCTATTGGGCCATGGTCGTCCGGATGGTTTAGATGAACTTGTTTTTCGTGGGCCACCACCTAAACTATACAGCGCTCCCAATTTACCTGATTTGAATAGATCACAAGTGTATGCCGTCAAACATGCTCTTCAAAGACCTTTGAGTCTTATTCAAGGTCCTCCCGGAACGGGTAAAACAGTTACATCGGCTACCATTGTCTATCAGCTTGTGAAGCAACATGGCGGTACGGTGTTGGTGTGTGCTCCTAGTAACACTGCCGTAGATCAGTTAACAGAGAAGATTCATCGTACCAATTTAAAGGTGGTTCGTGTCTGTGCTAAGTCACGAGAAGCGATCGATAGTCCTGTTAGCTTTTTGGCTTTACACAATCAGATACGTAATATGGAAACAAATATTGAATTGAAAAAGCTGCAACAACTTAAAGATGAGACTGGAGAATTATCTTCTGCAGATGAAAAACGTTATAGAACTTTAAAGAGATCCGCTGAAAATCAACTACTAGAGGCAGCCGATGTTATCTGTTGCACCTGTGTGGGTTCTGGTGATGCTCGCTTGCAACGTATAAAATTTACATCTATATTAATAGATGAGTCTATGCAATCTACCGAACCGGAATGTATGGTGCCAGTCGTACTGGGGGCTAAGCAATTAATTTTGGTAGGTGATCACTGTCAATTGGGTCCAGTAGTCATGTGTAAGAAAGCCGCCCGAGCTGGACTTTCGCAAAGTCTTTTTGAACGTTTAGTAGTGTTGGGCATACGTCCCTTCCGCTTAGAAGTTCAATATCGTATGCATCCCGAACTTTCGCAATTTCCCTCAAATTTCTTTTATGAGGGTTCTTTACAGAACGGTGTCTGTGCCGAGGATCGTAAATTGAAAATAGACTTTCCTTGGCCCCAACCAGATCGTCCTATGTTTTTCTTGGTAACCCAGGGTCAAGAGGAAATTGCCGGCTCCGGAACTTCTTATCTCAATCGTACTGAGGCTGCTAATGTGGAAAAAATTACTACGCGCTTTTTAAAAGCTGGCGTTAAACCAGAACAGATAGGTGTAATTACGCCCTATGAGGGTCAACGGGCTTACTTGGTCCAGTATATGCAATATCAAGGTAGTCTACATTCAAAACTATACCAAGAAATAGAAATAGCCAGTGTTGATGCTTTCCAGGGTAGAGAAAAGGATATCATCATCATGTCCTGTGTAAGATCCAATGAAAGGCAGGGTATTGGTTTCCTAAGTGATCCAAGACGCTTAAATGTGGCCTTGACTCGTTCAAAATATGGCACTATAATCGTGGGTAATCCCAAAATTCTATCCAAACAGCCGTTATGGAATCATCTACTTAATTTCTACAAAGATCGAAAAGTATTGGTCGAGGGATCGCTCAATAATTTAAGAGAATCCTTAATACAATTCCAAAAACCTAAAAAATTGGTTAACACCTTAAATATGGGAGCTCACTTTATGTCCACCATGATGGCGGATGCTAGAGAAGCCATAGTTCCCGGTTCACTCTACGATCGATCGGGCCAATTTGGATATTCTGGTACGACTTCCTCCAATAATTACAACTATAATTTTGGTAACAATTTGATAGGCGGTAATAATTCTTCATTCGGATTTACACACAATACCCAACACAATATGCAAGGTGGCCCACATGCCTCAACAAACATGAACAATTATATGAATTCGAATTATAATACATCAGTTGGTGGTGGAGGTAATGGTGCGTATGACGCTACTGGCACTCAACGTCAAAATTTAAATCAGTTGAATTATGCCCCCAACAACGCAGTCTCAAACCAAATGCACAATTGGCATAACTTCCAACATGATTCAATCTCGTACATATCTGGAGAAAGAGCTCAAGCGTCTATAAATAATATGCCCGTTCCCGTTGGGATGTTTATGAATATGAGCAATATTCCACCACGTTTCTATAATCAACATCAACAAGCTATTCAGGCAGCTGCCAAACAGGGTAGACGTACTGGTGGTTTCTCCGGAAACCCCTCTACCATTGGCAATGCCAAAAATCCACCCCTCAATAAAGCACCTGGTAAGGGTCGTAGTACTGGCACCTCATCGTCATCGGCTTTAGCCGGAAATGCTGCATCGACATCTCCGTCGGCCGTGGATGTTTTGTCAACATCCAATTTAACGGGTTCTTCACAGAATGCTGCCCCCATATTTACGCAGAAAAATATGTCTCAACAAATGAGTCAAACTGTTTTTACGGGCCTATCCCAACAGCCAGAATTATCACAAGATTTTGGTCAAATATCTCAAATGGATGGTATATTATCGCAAGACGTTGGGTTTGGTGCGGTAAGTAATCAAGTAATTTCTTAATTTTGGAGACATCCTCAAAATACTCTTGTATATATTTTTTCAGGATACACTTAACAATGATCGTTTAAATTTAGGACTTAATTCTCAGAGCCAATTTTCACAGCCTTATTGATAGATGACCCAAAATCAGGTTGGTGATCTACTACACAGCCACAAAGCAGCAGCAGTAGAAGCAACAACAGCAGAAACAACAAAATAAGCAACTGAAGAAAATCTACAAAAAGTACAACAACAACCAAATAAACTTTTTACAAAAAAAAAAAAAAAACAAATCTCAAGCAAACAACTTTGAAATAAAAGGATGACAACGTTAATAAGAATAAAAGATGTTAATATCACTTTTACAGCAACGACAAAATCTACAACTAAAAATACAAACCAAGGCACACTGGCAGCATACTCACCACAACAGGTTGTTATATGTTGCAGGAACAACCAACAGAACGACAAAGAAGCGGAAACCGCATGGATTTAAAATGAGAAAATCTAAACAAGAAGCGTTTTTCTAAAGAAATTGATGAAATCATTTTTTCTTTTCAAATCCTTAGGAAAACGCAAAGATCCTTTCATAAAAAAAAGGAAAAATGGCGTAACATTCATGGAATGGATGTGTGTGCAAGCAAGCGTACGTAACACAGAAAGTTGGTCTCGTCCCGCTTTTATCAAGGAAGACGTTTAGCAAAGATTAAAAAGTGTGCTTTTTTGTGTGTTAGGAAAACATAAACAAATTATGGGTCAAACTTACGACAAAACCCGCTCTTATTCTAAACAAATATGACTAGTTTGCAATGTCACTTAATTTTTGTCATATCGCATAGTTCCGGTATATTTTTTGTTTTATTTTGATACCAATAAAACTTCTCGTACACCATGTTATTTACATGAAAGTTCTTTCCCTTGTTAATCAAAATCTTGACCATAGTCATAATACGTTGAATTTAACATGATTTTTGTCATTGTCAACAAGTTATATATTTGAAGCGGGGTACATCTATACAAATAGAAGAAAGAAGGATACAAACTATTACTTGGCCTCCTTATGGCAGATATATATATACATATAAATGCTTTAAAGAAAATGTATGAAAGGCATTACACTTAAGCTTAACATAAGCTCATTTTGAAAGAGCATTTAAATAATGTAGCTTAACAACAACACTTTCTCGGCAGCTATAGAAACTTCACTTCACATAGAGTTGATTCTATAAAAAGGAAGAATGTTTTAACTTGTCTTTATGATACGAGGCTTTGTATTTATTATTCATAATAATTTCTACGTTTTTAAAAATTTATTTCAAAATGTTTTCTATAAAATAACATTTCTAATTTTGTTTTATCAAAAAAAAAAATAAAAAAAAAAAATCCCTATATTTTGAACAAAAAAGAAACTCTAATCTTATTTGTTTGTTTTTAATTCGTTACAAAAACATCAAGCTATTGAGAAATACATTCTCTCGACAATAATTATTGAAGTTTTTGTAATGTTTGCATGTTTTTTTTTTTCAAAGAGTATATTGGCAAAATTAATGTTTAATATCTCTGGTTTTATCTCAATGATTTATTAATATTTTTTTCGTATATTTTTTGTTTCTTATGTTACACACAAGTATGTGAATACAAGAATTGTTTAAATTCAAAATAAATTTCATAAAATAAATGATAAAAAAAAAATATGTTTTGTTTGGATGTAATCAAACTATTTAATGTATTCAAAAAATAATAAAAAAATAAAAAAATAAACATTGCTATCAATAACTTAAATGTTTTGTTTCTCTCAACAATTTAAGGGTACGGTGAACAACTGTCAGTCCAAGTGGTTTAAATCAGAGCTCGAGTAGTTAACTAAGTTTTTTCATGTCTGAAAGATAAATATAAGTATTAAGTATAACAAATATATATATTTTTGGAGTCGTTCAAGTACCAGGAATATCATCCTTAAATTTCACTTGAATTAGACTGTCCTACTGGCGCTATTCCATACAAATTATGGAAATATACACGTCATAGATGTTTGACAACATTTTACAAAAATTTTTCCAAAACACATGATTTTATATACATATTTCAATTTTTTTCAATTATATATTCTTCCTTTATTTACATATTTTAACAAATTTAATATTTATATATGAGATCTTTACATATAGATATTGTAACAAATAATATATAGGATCTAAAGATATTAAATAGTTTTTATTTTATTTTTTTTAATGATTTTTAAAGGAAAATGGGAGGAAAAACCTTTATAAGATTTAATAAATTCAAATACAATCTGAAATAGTTTATAGAAATAATAGACCTCTATAAGCATATAATTTTCAATTTGGTGATTTCTTTTTATACCCTACACCACTACTATGTGGTTTGGGTATATTGACTTTGTGCTGCTGTTTGTAACTACCAAAAATATTTGACATAGACCCATCTTTTATTATACCGATCGACTCAGAAAGTGATTCGATCGACTCAGAATCACTTTCTGAGTCGATTTTGTGATGTCCGTCCGTCCGTCTGTGTGTTCATGTAAACCTTGTAATCAAACTACAGGTCGCAAATATGAATATATTTTAATCGGCCATAGGATGAACGCTATTGAAAATGGTGAAAATCGGTCCATGTTCAGACTTACTCCCCATACAAATGACCCCTATGAATCGACATAAATTGCCATAAGATCCAAACTATCACATAGATCTTAGTCAAATTGGGTTTGTATGTGTGTATTGTATCCATTAATCAGTAGTTCAAAAAAAATTCCTATAGGGCAATTCTTAGGCATAGGCCCTATATAGAGCTGCTTCCCGATCTTCCGATAAATGAAAAACGAAAAATGAAACATGAAAATGAAAAATAAAAAAAAAATGAAAAATTAAAAATGAAAAGTAAAAATTAGTAAAAAATGAAAAACGAAAAATGCAAAATGAAAAATAAAAATTAACCAGTTGAAATAGTAAATAATAATAAATATTTTTATATTAGCAGAGCCCCTGCAGTTGACTGCTATGAGTGATACATAGATGACGCTTTTATTGGTGAAAAAATTATATGTAATAACCTTTTTGAAAATGAAAAATAAAAAATTAAAAACGAAAAATGGAAAATAAAAAATGAAAAAATTAAAAATGAAAAGAGAAATATGAAAAAGAAAAAATGAAAAACGAATAATAAAAAATTAAAAATAAAAATTGAAAAATGGAAAATGAAAACTAAAAAATGAAAAATGAAACACGAAGAATGAAAAATGCAAAATATAAAAGGAAAAATAAAAAACTAAAAATGAAAAATGAAAAACGAAAAATGAAACATGAAAAATTAAAAATAAAAAATGAAAAAAAAAATAAAAATGAAAAATTAAAAATAAAAAATTAAAAATAAATAATTAAAAACGAAAAATGCAAAAGGATAAAAATTAAGCAGTTGAAATAATAAATAATAAGAAATATTTTTGTATTAGCAGAGCCCCTGCAATTGATTGCTATGAGTGATACATAGATGACGCTTTCTGTTTGATTTTAAAAAAGTGCCATATAAAAATCTTTAATTACTAGATGTTTACACATCTCCCCTCTGATCAGACTCACACGATTTTTTATAATACAAAACAAAGAAAATTGCTGACTACATTGTGCCTGTTTGGCTGCTGCTGATAACATATATATTCTCAGTTTAATGGCACTACAAGCTAAAATGACGTCATATTCTCCTTTTTTTCTTAATTCAGTTAGCAGGGAAAAACTAACTTCGAGCAAATATGTACTTGGAAATGGCTAAAGTTCGGTGAGAATCGCATTTCTTAATTTAATATATTCAAATGTCGCAAAGATATGCCAATTTGTAACTCCATATTTCGTTTTAAAAATATTGTTTATGTTGGAGTTTATTTCTCTTATAAAAATTGAAACCTCCGCTTTTAGCGTCAAAAGTCGATTTTATACTTATCCACATGAAAGGCAACGAAGCAATAGTGTAAGGAATTCGGGTGCCATTTCTAGACATGGCACTGTAGAAAGGCACGAGTTCAGCGATCTTGCTTTTATTAAGTTAACTATTTTATTTAGTACTAATTTCTAAGACAGAGTACAAATTTTCATTTAGTTGATTTGAAGCTAACACTTTTCTATGTATAACGCAGTGATTCCTCTTTATTGAAGAACTCGCAGTTTGTATTCAAGAATTAAGTCCACTTTTGTTACCTAACATAGATGCTGCTCCATCTGTGCTGACTTGCACATGCCATTTCCACGATAAACATTTTTATACCCTATACAACTATGTGGTTTGGGTATAATAACTTTGTGCTGCTGTTGATAACTACCAAAAATATTTGACCTAGACCCATCTTTTATTATACCGATCGACTCAGAATCACATTCTGAGTCGATTTAGCGATGTCCGTCCGTCCGTCTGTGTGTCCATGTAAACCTTTTAATCAAACTACAGGGGTAGAATCGTCTCATTCGTTATCGAAATTTTTCGATCGAAATTATTTTTTTATTTTTCAAAATAAAATACTAAGATTAATTTTAATCTGTCACAGCTAACGAGTCAAGGTCCATAGTTAATAGTAAAAGTGAAACGAGGTCTGACGATTGTCCGTCTTTATTAAATAATAAACTAAAATATGGAATTTCGATTGATTTTACTCGATATCGAATGCGACGATTTGCCCCCAGGTCGCAAATATGAATATATTATGATGAAATTTGGTATATAAGCTTTTATCGGCCATAGGATGAACGCTATTGAAATCGGTGAAATTCGG
Organism: Cordilura impudica; assembly: GCA_963682025.1. Lineage (NCBI taxonomy): Eukaryota > Metazoa > Arthropoda > Insecta > Diptera > Scathophagidae > Cordilura > Cordilura impudica. Next base: position 32,334,080 of record OY821520.1, read on the forward strand.
CCCATGTTCAGACCTAATCCCCATACAAATGACCCCTAGGAAATCGACATAAATTGCCATAAAATCCAAATTATATAAATCTCAGTGAAATTGGGTGTGTATGTGTTTATTATATCCATTAATTAGTAGTCCAAAAATAATTCCTAGTCATAGGCCCCATATAGATCCGCTACCCGATCTTCACTTAAATCTATCAAAAAAACAAATATATTGCACAAATTTTTCTCAAATTTGGTTTGTATATATTTTTTTTCAAAATATAAGTGACTTTAACAAATATGGTCAGAATCGGTCCATTTTTTGACCTAGTCCCCATATAAATATAGCATCCGATATGAACTTTTTCACATCTGCAGCCAAAAAAATTTATAAAGGTGCGTTCAGACTATGCAAATATTTGACCAAATAAACGTAACCCCTAAATAATGTATAATTTTCCTTGTATAATTTTCATTAAGTTATACAATATATGATATAGAATATAGTTAAATATATTAAATATTACTAATGTAATAAAACATAACTTAATTTTGTCTTTTATATATCATGTAAGATTGAATAAAACTTTCATAAAATTAGGGGTTACGTTTATTTGGTCAAATATTTGCGTAGTCTGAACGCACCTTTAGTGTTTATTAAGATCATTGTTTTGTTTTTGTTTAGTTTACATATATTTTTTGTAGCAATACAAATATTATTTTGTTTCGTATTTTAACTAAGCCTAAAACAATAATCATGTTTAACCATGCACAATCATATTCACTTTCTTACATACGCAATATGTATGTAAGAGAAGTGAAATCATTCTGAGTGAGAATATTAATTGTGATCAACCATGCACAATCACGTCTACTTTCTTACATACACAATGTGTATCTAAGTTAAGTGGAATGATTTGGTTACCGGGTAAAATCAGTGGTCTTTTATTTTCTATTTGTTGCCAAGGGTAAATCATGATTCTGCATGCCCAGTTTTATATTGTTGTTTTCTTGTAAGAGTAAATATATAGAAAGGCATGCACAATCATGATCAGTAGCTTAATCTTTCTACATTACGTTTTTATTATTTGAGATTATTATAAGAAGACTTGTAAATTAGATAACGCAAGAGTCTGATTTCGGAAGCCAAGGCGAACGTTTTAAAAGTTTGTGACTTATCACTTATCCTTAAATCAAGGACATGACATTATAACAAAATATTAAATTTATAAAACGTGTATGAAAAAAAAATATTAAATAAATAAAATAAGTTTTAAAATAAATAATCATTAAATAAAAGTTTTAAAAAACAAATTGTCGTGTAATTTATTTAAAAGTAAAAACCTACGACAAAATTCTAGACTGACTATAATTTCTAACTTGTTGTTTTGCCAAAAGTCAAAATTAAAATTTTTGCAGTTAATTTTTTTTTTTGCTTTAATATATAAAAATAAATAAAGTAAAAAGCCGATAGCCTAAGTTGCTAGTGCTTTAACTTTAAGATTTATTATAATTTAAATTGTAATAAATATCAAATAAATAAAATAAAATAAAGTAAACATCTCTTATCAGTTTTGCTTGCAATTTCTAAATTAGTTATCAAATAACGATTGAGTGCAGTGAATTTTGTGATACCTAGTCTCTAACAAAAGTTTTCATAATATGGAAAATAATGTCGAAAGTGATTACTTTAATGATATATAGTGAAATGTTGGTGAACTCATCTATTAGGTCGAAAAATTTAAGTGATTTTAACCCTAGAGTACTAGTCATACGAGTATTTTACATACATTGCAACTTGCAACTAATGTTCGTCGATTCGATGTATATTTCAAGACATCTTTTTCAGACAAACTAAGCCATATATTGATTTCCAATCAACGTCATTGCATTCTTAAATCTCTTAACTCGCCAATGATGACCCACTGGTCTGTGAGAACGGGTGTGTTACAACATTCAAATAACTTTGTTCTCCGTTATTGTTTTTTGTTACAATTTCGAGTAGCTGCCGCATTGTACGTCCCCCACCATCAGTTCACGTCGAAACTGCTTAGTGAGCACATAAATTTAAAATAATCTAACCTATAAAAACAAACGGCCGTATTTATAATAAAAACTTATGCAGTATCTAGCATGCGTTTGCTAAAATCAGATCAACAACCTTTCAAACACTGGCTAAGTGTGTTAAAACAGCTGATGAGTGTCAAATTAAGCAAAACAAAATATATAAATTATTTTTAAGTGCAAACAAATATTTTTTACTTTGCGGATCTTTAAAATTTTTTTTTTTACATAATTTTCAAATTAAAATAATTTTGTCTTAAACTTTACAATTGTAAATATAAATTTTAAAAAATGAAGGAGTGAAATCACACAAATTGAAATGTAAACAGAGCTGATTTTCAATATATCAGGTTGCATTAATGCAAAAAATATGGTGGCATTACAAATTTCAGAGTTGTTTTTAAAGCTATTAGAATCTATTAGAATCCAACGAAAAATATCAAAACTTTTTTATATTTCTGGCTAATTGAGGCAACCGTTGCTACGTGTGTATCATTGTTGCTTCAACCGGTTGCCTCGTGTGTAGCTAGCATAAGAAACCGAGCACCAGTGTGTTTGGCACGGCCTTCACTGATATATATTAACAATACCAAGAACACAATAACATAGCTCATGTTAGTAGTATTGCCACATATAGAATAGAAAATGGAAAACGAAAAACGTAAAATGGAAAATGAAAAAGAAAAATGGAAAATGAAAATAGAAAATGGAGAATGGAAAATGGAAAATGAAAAACGTAAAATGGAAAATGAAAAATAGAAATTGAAAAATGGAGAATGGAAAATGAAAAATGGAAAATTAAAAATGTAAAATATAAAATGAAAAATGGAGAATGGAAAATGAAAAATGCAAAATGGAAAATGAAAATTGAAAAATGGAAATTGGAAAACGAAAACTGAAATATGAAAAATGGAAAATGAAAAATGGATAATGGAAAATGAAAATTGAAAAATGGAAAAAGAAAATTGAAAAATGGAAAATGCAAAATGGAAAATGAAATTGAAAAATGGAAAATGAAAAATGAAAAATAAAAATTGAAAAATGGAAAATGAAAATTGATAAATTAAAAATGATAAATGGAAAATGAAAATTGAAAAATGAAAAATGCAAAATTGAAAATGGAAAACGAAAATTAAAAATTGATAAATGGAAATTGAAAAATGGAAAATGAAAAATGGAAAATGAAAACTGGAAAATGAAAACTGGAAAATGGAAAATGAAAATTAAAAATGGAAAATGAAAATTGAAAAATTAAAAATGGAAAACGAAAAATGAAAAATGAAAATCGAAAAATGGAAAATGAAAAATTAAAAAATGCAAAATGGAAAATGCAAAATGGAAAATGCAAAATGGAATATGGAAAATGAGAATTGAAAAATGGAAAATTGAAAAATGAAGAATGGAAAATAAAAATTGTAAATTGAAAAATGAAAATTGAAAAATGGAAAAAGGGAAATAAAATTGAAAAATGAAAAACGGAAAATGAATAATGGAAAATGAAAAATGAAAACTGAAAAATGGAAAATGAAAAATGGAAATTGAAATATAAAAAATTAAAATGGAAATTGAAAACTGAAAAATGGAAAATGAAAAATTAATATTTAAAAATGAGTAATGAAAGATGAAAAATGAATAATGAAAAATTAGAAATTAATAATTAAAAATAAAAATTTAAAATTAAAATTTAAAAATTAAGTATTAAAAATTTATTTTGTATTAAAGGTAATGCAGATAAAAATAAAAAATAATTCAGATAAACATATTTTAAAATTAGCTTATTTTTAATAATAATAATTTTTAACCAAAAATCATTTGAATTTTGGTATTCGGAATTAATGTTTCAGTATCGGCAAATGTTTAGTGGTAGCCGTACTCAGCATTGGGCGTAATATAGAGTTTAAAACTCAGGTGGAGGGTAACAAAAAATTCGGCACAGCCGAATTTAACTCTCTTACTTGTTTTTTTTTTTTTTTTTTTTTTAAAGAAATCATATCACTCTTATTGGAAACCCCTGTATAAATTATTTCGATATTTTGTTTGAAAAAAATATAAATCTCCTTAAATTTGACCTTTGACCTTAAAGAGGGACAGTTTATAGAGTTTTAATTTAATCTTAATTTACAAGATTGAGAACTTATATCAAGTAGTATAATATTTTGACAAAAGATATTTGAAATAATGAAAACACCAAAAAGATGTAGCCTAAAAGTTGAAAAACTATGAAATATCACATTTTTCTTCAAATCCGCTGAAATAAAAACGCTGCCCTCGCCAAACTAAGAACAGGATACCTACAATGTTTGGCATTTTTAATCACATATATTTTGTTAATAAGACCTTAAAGTCCAATCGTTGATTTCGGTAAATTTCTTGAACAAAATTTTTGAAAAGGTAAAATTAGAGATATTGAAATAGTGCAAAAGAAAATACTTACCGTTTTGACATTTATTTACAACGGCACAACTATAGACGAGATACAAAATACTTTACATAAGATCATTTTGGGATCAGGAGAAAATGTTGTTGTTGTAAATTATTTCAATGTCTTTAAATATGTGAACTCGATTTTCTTAATCATTATTGCCTGGGGAACTTGATATATAACTAGGCTGTTTTTCCACTGATAATAGATTTTCGATGTCTCATTTATTGCCTGGGGAACTTAATATAACTAGGCTGTTTTTCCACCGATAATAGATTTTCGATGTCTCATTTATTGCCTGGGGAACTTAATATAACTAGGCTGTTTTTCCACCGATAATAGATTTTCGATGGCTTAATATAGAAAGGTCGTATCTTGTTTTTTTTTTTTCAAAATTGAGTTTATTACATATTCTGGTAGACAAAACTCAAATACATCTCCCTTAAAAAAAATTCAGTTTCGTATGTTGACGAATAACGGATTTACAGTAATTAAAAAAAAAGCCCTAACTCATTTCAAAAATTGTTTGAAAGAAAAAGCCCTAACTCATTTAAAGTTGGATGCGTATTTTTTTGGTTTACATTAAAACAAACAACTACAGTAGTTTTCCGATTTAACGAACCATCGGTTTAACGAATTCGGGATTTAACGAACTGCTGAAAATTTAGCATTGAGTACCTTGTATTACGAACACTGTAATAAATGTTGTACTCGATATAACGAACAAATGAAAATCTTAACTAAAGAATGGGGTAAACAAAACAAATATTGCCACAGCAAAGGTGTAAAAGCAATAGATATGTGTATAGAGCATAGGTTTCCAAATAAAAGTGTGGTAGTTTAGTAAGTGAGAGAGCGAGCGAGACGATATTGATTTCAACTCAACGACTGAATGAGAGAAAAACAATAAGTGTGAATTGATCGAGGACAATTGTGCCACTGTTGGAAGCCTATGATTTAGAGAAAGGGGATTCCCCAACCATGTTGTGCTTTTGTTTTCTGTGTTTACTTTTTGAATTTTTACCATTATTGTACGATCGTTTGTGGTGTTAACATTGTAAAACATGGGAAACAGAAAAAGGCTGTTGTTAAAAGAAAAACTAAATATCGTAGATGACTATAAAAAAGGCGAATGTGTTAGTGGATTATGTGTTAAATATGGATTGCCCAAATCAACAATATCCACAATTTTAAAATCAAAGGAAAATCTGTTAAAAAATGCGGAGATGACAGGTTTTGGATCAAAGAACAGAAAATCAATTAAAGACGGAGAATTTCCAAAAATGGAAACAAAGCTCTTTTTGTGGTTCCAACAGCAACGGAAAAGCCATATCCAAGTCTCTGGCGCTATTCTGCAATACAAGGCCAAAGAGTTCCACAAACGATATTACAGTGGCAGTTTTAATGCCAGCCATGGCTGGCTGACGCGTTTTAAAAAAAGGTATGGAATTAGACTGCTTAAGCTTAGTGGAGAAAAACTCTCGTCTAGAGCCGACTATGTGGAACCTTTCAAAAACCAACTTCGCCAAACCATAAGTGAACAAAATTTGAGCTATCACGCAATATTCAATGCAGATGAGACAGGTCTGTTTTGGAAGATGTTGCCTGAAAAAACTTACGTTCACTCTGGCGAGAAAACTGCGCCGGGAAGAAAGCTATCAAAAGAGAGAATAACTCTCCTACTATGTTGCAATGCGAGTGGCATGCAAAAAAATCAAACCTTTTCTAATTGGAAAAGCCGAAAAACCTCGCTCTTTCCGTAATAAGCCGTTAACATTGGATTATAAGCATTCCAAAAACGCATGGATGACGTCGTCATTATTCAAAAGCTGGTTTTTCGACAACTTTGCGACTCAGGTTTGTAATTCGCATTTAATTATTCTGATTCATTAATTGTATCGTAACTAACGTTTAAGGTGGAATCATATCTTAAAAGCATCAATTTGCCTATAAATGCTGTCTTGCTATTAGATAACGCACCTTGCCACCCCCCAGCAGAAGAGCTAGTGAAAGAAACACGTGATGGCAAAATTTGGGTACTTTATATGCCACCTAATGTTACGCCACTTATTCAGCCCATGGACCAGAATGCAATTCGTTTATTAAAGTTGTACTACAAAAATAGTCTACTATCTAGACTATTTTCAAAGAATGAAAATGATGTAATATCCTTTTTGAAGAACTTTACTTTATATGAAGCTATGTCATTGATAGCTCTAGCATGGAAATCTATATCCGAAAGTGCACTCGCAAAATGTTGGAATAATCTTTTAAACAGAACCGAAAGTTTTGACGAAGATGACGATCTACCTTTGTCTATTTTATTACGCCAGGATGAACAGCTGATTGGTGTTTCTCATGGAGTACAGTTGCTCAATTCAGCGTTTCCAAATGTAAGTAAAATCAGTTTATATCTTTAAGGTCGTATTATGGTCTTATATAGCACAGTAGGTTCAGTGCAATAATGGTTCGTACTTTTCGTGTTTTTTAGAATGACCTTTCATACAATGATATGAATAGATGGGTTGATGAAACTGATTGTGTAAGTCTGGAGAATGCTGCAAATGGAGATGACGATGCGGAGAGTGATACTAATGGTGAAGATAACATTCCTTCGGAAGAAGAACCCAGAATTAAGCACGACGATGTTGTAAAACATTTCGAAATTTGTATAAAATGGGGGCAACAAAATAACATAGATGCCACCAAATCACTTATATTGAGAGAACTCCAAGAAGAGGCGATACAAAAAAGACTACAAGTTCCTAAAATACAAACAAAAATTAAAAATTTTTTCAATTGATGTCATTAAAAATAGATTTGTTTTAGAAGATCTCGAAAAAAGCTTGAAAAAGTTCCTATTTTATTGTTAGATTCGAAATGAATTTTTTGTTTTGTTATTCTTTGTACGCACAATTCTCAAGCAAGATCTCAATACAAATTCATATCAATTGCATTCATTTTATTGATAACTTTGTTTTAAATTAAAATTATAATAAAGGCATTGTCCAAAACATGTTAGAGTTGTTATTTCAATAGTTTTTGAGTAAACGAACTTTGTTATAAATAGTACTCGGTTTAACGAATTTTTCAATTTAACGAACAGGGCTGACAATATATAGTTCGTTAAATCGAAAAACTACTGTATTCTAAAAGTATTTTTTATAAAGTTGCATAGGTCAATGCTTTTCAAATTTTTGAGTTTTTCGTAAGTGAAAAAAATACAATGAAAGCCAAATACGAAAAATCTTTAATATTAATAGGCTAGCCGATTCCTTGTGGCCGATGTTTTGTTCTACCATTTATCCCAAACGTGCATTGTTTGAAAGGTATTTCTTCTTAGCCGTTTTGCAGATTTACAGATTTTTAAGTTTTTTCTTTTATTTTGAGTAAATTGCATTTAAAGCTGCTACTAAATAAACACATAAAATTATACAATGCTATGTGTGTGTTTATTAAATTTGTTAATGTGTTTGTAATATAAATGAGTTTGGTTTTTAATGATTTTGAATTGGCTATTATTGATTAGCATTATAATTGATTGCACTCGAATTTCGAGGGCTGGGATCTGCTAGTTATTATTATTATGTATGTAGTATGTTGTTGTATGGTGATATATGGAAAATTTTTCGTTGTTAGTTTTGGCTTTCGCTTCTGATGTATTTGTTTTTAAATAAAAAGGGACTTTCCCGAATTTGTGTACATGAAAGTAGTTTTTGTCTATCAGTCCGAATTTGTGTACATGAAAGTAGTTTTTGTCTATCAGTCAGAATTTGTGCACATGAAAGAAGTTTTTGTGTATCACTCCATAATTAAGATTGGAAAAAGGCTTCTTTACATAAAAAAATTAAATAAAATGAATTGTTTAAGTGAGATTTCGAATTCTGGTACGGAAAATTTAAATAATGTTTGTAAGAGGAAAAATGTGGCGAAAAAATCTGAATGGAAGCAAAATGTTAATAAAATAATAAAAAAGAATGAAAGGTAAACAGTATTTGGGTATATCAAAAAAGGTACTTTGTTAAAAGCCTTCTAGGCAACTTCGAGAGTCTTGTTTATCACAATATTGTCAAAAAAGTACATTAAGAAATTGTTCAAAATTCATAAGAGGCTATTAGAAATGAAATTTTTAACTTGTTCTGGAATATGTCTTGGGAGCAAAAGCGGATGTATGTTACTGGTCTTTAAAAAATTTCTGAGAAAACAAGGAATTGCACTGAAAATTCAAGACGTAACCACACAATAACATATTTTTTGAGACATAACTCAAGCCGATTGCAGGTGTGCCGCAAAATGTTTCATTCAACTCTAGGACTTAATGAAAAAATGGTTCGAAATTGGATTAATAATTGTGGTAAACATGGCTCACAAGACAGTCCCGATACATCTTCAAGATTGCATTATTTTATATTTAACATCTGTATTTTTACTTAGATTTCTTTTTCGTTAATTTAAACATGAATTGTTTTAGTTCAAAAAGCCCTAACTTAATATTTTTTTTCAAAAAAATCAATAATTATAAGCCCTATCTTACACAACTTAATTAAATATAGGAAAAAAAAAATAAAAATAAAACAGAATTGAGTTTTTTGTCTGTAAACTGCTTCAGAAAAAAAATTTATTATTTTTTCAGATTTTATTGTTTTTTCCTTCTCCTGTAAAGTAACCAAAAGTTGAGATACGACCTTTCTATATTAAGCCATCGTTTTGTTGTTTTATTAGAAATATAATTTACTCTAGATTATGGTTAATTAATTAATTTAATTAAAACGCAATTATTAATATCAAAATTTTTGTTAAAAATGATTCTTTTTTTTTTTTGATAATTTTTACATATAAATGCATGTTTGAACTTTGAACTCAATGCGCTCAAATTTTGCGCACTAAAGTTTTAGATCCAGTGTCACAATAATCCGACCCGCACGTCTTGAAATTCCAAAAAATAATGACTGTCACCCTAACGCACATGTTTTGTTACGTATAAACACTTTTCACTATTTTTAGTTTTTTATGTGAATTTTTATCTTCATACCTCATTACTTACCTATTTCGTCTATAGACTCCACATTCAATACCCAACTGCTGCAGATTATAATGAAAACTTTAGGCCTAAGTAGTGCGACCCACTGGACCTATTGCGGACAAAAGAATGATTTCAACAAATAGACAGACGGACATCGCCAAATTGACTTTTCCTTTGATAAGGATAAAAAATAGATATAGTTTATGCTGTCTCCGGAATTTATTTCGATGTACCCTCTATACAGTTGTGTGGAGGTTATAAAAAAAATTAAAATACGCCAGCAAGGACTCTCTTAATTTTAATTTCAGATTATACTTATCTTCTTATCTCGTTAATTTAAAGAGATTCACTGTTAAAAATTAAAAAACCGTGTTTTTCCATTGGAATGCTTTATTTTTTTTTTATTTTTTTTCACATTTTTTTTTTTTTTTTTTTCAATGGTTACTCTAATGACAATAATATTGTGTTTTCTGTTTGAGCATTTTCCATTTGTAGTACAAAAAGAAAGATAGATGGAAAAAGTAAAGTAGAAATAGCGATAGATTTAGAAGAAATTACAAAAAACAATAAGATTTAGATAAGCTTAGATAAAAAGTTTAGAAATTAAAAATTAAATAGAATTTTGGATAGTACAGAAGGCAAAAGGAAATAGAAAAAGGTTGAGATTAAAGTAAATTTTTTTCGTAGGAGGGCATAAATATGATAACAATAATTATAAAAAGCCAAAAAAAAAAAAAAATATATAAACATAATTTGAATTTAGTTTGTTTTTTGGTTTGAGAGAGAAAAAAATAATAAAGTAAAAGATGTGCAGCAAAATAAATTTGTTTTTTTTTTATTTAAGATAATATATATTTTTTTTTTTTATAAAAAAAAAAGTTATATGAAATAAATTGATTGCAAAAAAATATTACTCAATTTTGGAAAAAAAAAATTACGAAACTTTTGTAAAATTATTATATCTGCACATCTTTTTTACAAAGTTTATTTATATAATAACTCTAGTTTATAATTAACCTTCACAGAAGGTGTACAATTTTCATTTTATTTTTATACATTTTTTTTTTGCGAGTACTGCTTTTATAAAAAAAAAAAATAATAAATTTTCTAAGCATTATTTACATTACAAACCCAAAAAGTGGCATAGAATAGTTGGACTTATTACAAAAATATATACTTTAAATGTTTTTTGTTTCAAGAAAATGATTTATAAACTTAATATAAGATGTCTCTTATTAATGTTCAATACTCTTTTTTTATAAACATTTTTTTTTTTTGTTTTTGTTTTAGTTTTTTTTTTTTTTTTTTTTACTAAATTCCATTTTTAAATTGAAGATAAAATTACATTGGCTTTAATTTTTCATTTATAAAAATTATAACTATATGTATATATATATTTTTTTTTCACAATTATTAATGTGTTTGTTTCTTCTTTATAAATATTTAATAGTTTTAAAGATATCTGATTTAAAAATATTTTTTTTTTTTTGATTTTGATGATTTTTTTTTTACTTTTGATTTATTTATTTAAAGAAAACTAAAAAAAAAAAATTATGTACTGTCGTTTGTATTGTATTTTATATATTTTTTTCATGGTGTTCTTTCGCTTAGTTTTTAGTTACATTTTTGATTCTGTAAAAAATATTTATATTATATAAAAAAAAATTGTTATTTATTGAAGTAAATTATTAGATAAAATTATTTCTTCAGATGTAAGTATATGTGCAAAAAAAGGTTAAAAAAATATATATTCTGGAATCGAAAAATTTAGTTTTCAATACTAATAAAAAAAATGTTTTTTCAGCTTAATGTTCTTGGTGAACATTTTTTTTTTTTTTTAATAATTGAACAAATATTGGTAATAGTTAAATTTTATAATTGTATTTTTATTTTTTTTTTTTTTTTTTTTTTTGGGTGAGGAAAATCCTCGAGTGATTCACGAGAAGCAAATGCATCCTCAACGTGTCACTGTGTGGTGTGGTTTTTGGGCTGGAGGAATCATTGGACCTTTTTTTATGAAAATGAGGCAGGTCAAGCGCAAACAATGAATGGTGTTCGGTATCGTGAAATGATAACCAGTTTTGTCTTGCCTCGAATTGAAGAAATGAATGTGGAGGGCATGTGGTTTCAACAAGACGGCGCCACATGTCATACAGCCAGAGAAACAATTCAATTGCTGCATCAGTCATTTCCCGGTCGTGTTATTTCGCGTTTTGGAGATCAGAATTGGCCGCCTAGACCGTGCGATTTAACACCATTAGATTTTTTTCTTTGGGGTTTTTTGAAGTCGATTATTTACGCGAATAAGCCGACGACGACTCAAGCCTTAAAAGAGGAAATTGGACGCTGCATTAATGAAATACCGCAGCATTAATGCAAAACGGTCATTGAAAATTTCATTAAAAGATTGCGTGCATGCCAGCAAAGCCGCGGCGGCCATCTGCATGATATATTGTTCTATACATAACCTCATTCTGTCTACTTTACGATATAATAAAGTTTCACGATTTTTTTTTTAATATCTGTGTTTTATTTAAAATTTAAAAATTGCGTTCTTGTTGGGACACCCTTTAGAAACTTCGTAGCTACCGTCCAACAAAAATGTATTAAAAAATACACAGCGGATAGATAACATTAGAGGAATTAAGAACAATACGTAAAAACATAAATAAAAAAGGCGGAATACAATAAAATATCAAGTAACATGATTTTGAACATTTGGAATATGGTGGGAAGAATAATGCTCGATCTAATTAATAAATCATTGGAGTCGGTCGTATTCCCTGAAAATTGGAAAACGTCAATGATAAAACCAATTTTAAAGCATGTGAAGAATTTTGACCGATTAACATTTTAGAACAACTGAAGCGCGAAAGTAGATTGAAAAAATGGACTTCAACTAAAAGCGATGCAATGAAAACGTTCTTAGGTTATGTTAGCGAATATTAACTTTGCCAACAATAAAACCATTCCAAAAGAGAATAGGATTGGAAAAGTTCAACCACTTAAAGATATCTTGGAAAAGAAATACAAAGAAATTCTATACTCAGGTGAGGATTTTTTAATTGATAACACTTTGGGTTAGTTCCAAAACGTCAAAACACATTGCAGTGATGCGTGTTTACTACTGTTTCGAAACAAAGCAAACAAGTGTGTTGTTTACTCTGTAATAAAAACACAGCATCAACAAAATTAGTGATACAATGTTTGCTTTTTGTTACGCATCGATAACTTTTACTATACATTTAGGGATGTATGACATTGTCAACGTTTACACGGTTGCGTTTAGGAATACATGACTTTGTGTAGTTGCATTGCAAATGACGTTTTGGAACTCACCCTTTGTGTCTGGGAGGGTCTTCTAATATTTAGACAGTATATCTATCCCCTACCAAGCCCATAAATACTAGCTAAAATTATTCCAGCTTTGTTCTACAGAACGATATGCATGGGCAGGTAAGATTTACTCGGGAAAATCAGAGGTTTACGCAAAAAGTCTAGGCCTGGGACGATCAATTCGCGAGGTAGGACACCGTTCGTTGACGATTTCTACACGAGCAATGAATTGGCACTTTCCTTTTTACGACAACATACGCACGTTGTGGGTACAGTAAGAGCAAACAAAAAGCATATGCCCGAAGGAGTTTTTAATGCCGAATTGGAAAAAGGGCAGGTAATTTATAGGGAAGACCAAAATGGAATTGTTGTACCGATGTGGTGCGATACTCGCGATGTACGGATTCTGTCAACGAAACACAGTCCGCAAATGGTTGAAGAAAACCAAAATAATGTCGAACAAGCACTAATTGCTGTTCTCGACCAACCGTCAACCAGTACTGAGCGTCGCTTAGCGAAGAAGAATAAGAAAATGACATTTGTCATACTTGCTTACAACAAGGGAAAGGCTGGAATTGATGTATCAGACCAAAACTGTTCTTATGCTGCTACTTTGAGGAAGGCTGTAAAGTGGTACCATAAACAGGGTATGTAATATCTGCTACGACTATCAGTAGTAAATGCTTTTGTAGAAAGCTACGAAAAAAAATAATGTAAAGATGCGATTGTTCAGAGAACAAATTACATCATCTCTTCAGTTCTACAAAAAAATTAAAATTAAGCGCAAGTTATACAAAAGTACGTCGAACATGTACTTTAAATTATTCCAGAATGAAACATATGGAAGGGAGAGAGACTGCCAGAAAGAAGGCAAAAAGAATACACACGTACTGCTCGGTTTGTCCGCAAGAGAAATTTATGTGTTTGGAATGTTTCGGAAATCACCACAAACAAGTTTAACGTGTTAATTTGTATTTTTTCATTATAAAGATAATATGTACAGTAGGGTGCTCCAACCGTGTATGTAGCAAAAAAAATGTCAGTTATTGACTAGGATGCCCCCTAAAAATATGTATTTGGGTGTAAAATAACGTCTCCCAAAAAATTAGGACAATCGGACAAGAGGAACACGTGCCTCAACGGCCCTGAAGTTGGAAAAACGGTATACATGGGAAAAATATGATTTTTTTTAAATTTCTTAAAATTCTTAATATTTTAAATTGATCTTGAATTAAAAAGATTAGAAAATCGTAATAAACAGTAAATTATCTTTCTAATAAGGTAATAAAACCAAAATCGGTTTAAAAAAACGAAATTATTGCAATTGCCCCGGGCAACTAATGTGTCACAGAACGCTTACTCAAGAAATTCGAGCCCAAATTTTTAAATTTGTAGATATAATGTAATGCAAAAACACTTTTGTATTTTATTAGCTCCAAGGTACTAATTAAAAAGTATTTTTTTATCATGTGCTTTGCAAACTCATTTTAAATTGAGGGGCTTAGAGCACAAGGGGTGTAAGTGCCTTTTTTTATAAAATTGAGTTAACATATGGAATTAGTAGGTGAAGTTCAGAGAAGTCAAGAGCACAAGAGCTGAATGTGAGATTCGCATACGGTAGCAAAATATGGTGACCAATTATAGCACTACTAATTAAAATATATGTTTTGCTTGGAGCACAAGGGGTGTATGAGTACTTACACCCCTTGTGCTCTAAGGAAATATTTAAATTTATTTTTCACATAGACTGATTGGGTGAATTCAGAGAAGTTTTATCTTAAGTCTGACGACTTATTTTAACACTTGTTGTCAAAACACCTGTTTTTAAAGAGTTTAGTACACTGTGTTTTATTTGAAAAAAAAATGAAATAAAAAATATGACATTTTTACTACGTTATTCGCGGCTGTGCTTCAAATGGTGATTGTCTGTTGTTTTTCGTAACTAAAACCATTAAAAATGAGTGCATCTGAAAATAGTATTGACGAATTCTCTGAATATTTTTATAATGCGGGTAAGTTTAAAATATTTTATTTTTATTAATTTTTGAAACTGATTTCATCAATTGCAAATTTTGTTGTAGATGACAGTGATGCAGATCCCACTTGGGAATTTCCTGGGACAGCTCAAGTGGATTGTCAACGAGAACAAGCTGAAGAAGCTGTAGCAGATAATGAAAGTAGTTTGGACTCGATGCAATACTCTAGCCAATCAGCAAGAAAAGAAAACTCCTGGATAAAAAATACACGTCAAGTGAATCGTAACTCTGGTAAGGAATATTTAGACAGAAAAGGGGAACTTCACAATAAGAAATGCGTAAAGTCATACAACCATATATGCAGATTCAAGTGCAATGATAACATTCCTGAGGAAAAACGGAATGACATTTTTATAGACTATTGGGGCCTTGAAGATCATAATTTGCAATCTTCTTTTTTAAGCTCAGCAATCACTCTTTGTGCTCCATTTAAAGTGAAAAGGCAAAGTTCAAAGAATAGAACTGTCAGTGCTGCCTATGAACTGATTGGATTTAGAGTCTGTAAAGAATTTTTTATGAAAACATTAGATGTGTCAACAAAGAGGGTGGACAATATTGTTAAAAAGAAACAAATATCTACAACAGCCATAGTCGAAAAAGACAAAAGAGGCAAGAAAGTCCCTGGCAATAAAATTGCTGATGTATCAGTACAATTAGTAAAAGACCACATTAAATCATTTCCCAAGTATTCAAGTCATTATTCAAGAAACTATGCCCCCAATAGAAAGTATTTATGTAGCAGCCTAACTGTAACAAAGATGTACGCACTTTACTTGGAATTTTGCACAGAAAAGGAAGCAGCACCAGTGAAAAAGAGCTTCTACACCCATATTTTTAACACATGTTTTAACATAAGTTTCCACAAACCCCAAACTGACACATGTGTTACTTGCGACAAATTGCAAATTTCAATTGAGCATGGTGAAACAGACGCTGTTAAAAATGCGGCCAAAGAAGAAAAACAAATGCATTTGAAAAAAGCTGAAGCAGCAAAATTGGATAAAGATAGAGTTAAAGAGCTTGTTAAAAATGATAGTACTAACACCCATGTAGCAATTTGTTTCGACTTGCAAAAAATGTTGCCAACTCCTGTACTGACATGCACTCAAGTATACTATGCCCGCCAACTTTGGACATACAACATGTGTGTCCACAATTTATCAACGGGAGACGCCAATATGTATATGTGGAATGAGAGCCAAGCTTCACGTGGCTGCCAAGAAATTAGTTCTTGTCTTTTAAAATTTATTAACTCTTTGCCTCAGAGTGTGACTCGCATTACAGCTTATAGCGACAACTGTGGTGGACAGAATAAGAGTCACTACATTGTTCAGTTTTGGCTGTACATTATTAAAAATACTCATATTGAAGAAGTAAATCACAAATTTTTACTCTCTGGACACTCATTTATGGACTGTGACCAAAATTTTGAAATTATAGAAATTAACAAAAAAAAGAATTTCTGTCAGATTTATGTACCTCAAGAGTGGGAGAAGCTTGTGTCAAATTCAAGTAAAAAATTTACCGTAACACCTATGCAAAATAAGGACTTTATAAGTCTAGAGCCCATCCAAAGGTTTTTTAAAAATAGGGTACCGGGCATCCGAAAAATGCAATGGTTACATTTTGAGAAGGGTGACCCTTGGAATCTCTCATACAAAGATAACCTAATAAATGAGCAAGAAAACTTCAATAAACTAAACATGAAAGGTAGATATGTTGGTCGAACCATGAAACTACTCCCACAACTTCCTTCTAAAAACAGCGTCAAACCAATAAAGTTCGAAAAATACAAAAGCCTCCAGGATCTTCTTTGCTACATCCCACCAATATACCATGAATGGTTCCAAACACTTCCTCATGATAAAATGAAAGAAATCCCGGGAATAATCGAAAGCCAAAGTGAGGGTGAAGATGAGCCAGATGATGTCATGGAATCTGATTATGACGTCTAAAAAATTTAACATGGACCCATAAAAGCACTACTTAATAAAAATTGTTAAAAAATGTAGTCTATCTGGTTTTCTTATTAGGTTTTACTGACATTATTTTAAGGTAAAACTTTATTTATTTACAAATTTTAACAAAAAATTTGAGCACAAGGGGTGTAATTGCGACTTTCCTTACTTCAAAGATGTTTTTTGGGTATTTGTATAGGTAAAGGATGGTATTTTTTTTATCATATTAGGTTAAAATACATCTTAGGATCTCTATTAATTATAAAGTAATATTTAAAATAGCCTCTACAATTTTTTATTCCAATTTAACTTTAACCTCATTTTTCTCAGTATGAAAAATAAGTCACTTACACCCCTTGTGCTCTAAGCCCCTCAATTAAAGTAAAAAAGTCAAAATTTTTAAACACAGTTTTCAAATCTCCAATTTTAAAGTTTCAAAATTTTTTTTAAAGAAATTTAAAAAAATCAACGATTGGATTTTAAGGATTAATTAAGCATATATTAAGGACTAAAACCTCCAAAAATTGAAGTTATTCTTCTTTTCATTTGGCCAGTGCAGCGATTTGACTTCAGCGAATTTCGGGAAAACAGCGATTTTTGTCACTTATTAAGGTTTTATGAATTTTTGTATTCTTTTTTTCAAATTCATCGCAAGTTTAAAAACTTCAATGCTTTAGAAATAATATTACAAAAATTGCTGTTCTAAACGACCTTATAATGAAAATAGATTAATGTTTTTAATACTTTTGATTTGAAACTCTGAATTTTTAATTTAACGTTTATTTTATTTTACTAAAAAATACATCTCTTTATTTAAGATGTATATTTTTGTAAACCACCAACAAGCGTAGATCACAAGTGCAAGAAAATAAAAGAAAAAATAATATTTTATACTGTTTAAGGAATATTGAAATTAAAAGTATAAGAAATAAAAGAAAAAATGCATTTAGGAGCAAAAGATAAGTTATTTCTACTGGACTATGATGAAATGCAAATAATTGGGGCTAAGCTCCCATCTATTGGGCAAGTGTTGCGTGTACTTCTCTACAACGTGGACAAGGTGAAATCAGTTCAAGTGATGATGAAGTTGTTTTGCCGGAGATTGATTCTGAATCAGAGACTGCAAAGAACTATAGAGATAGGTCCAAGCAATCCCAAGATTAAAAAATCTGCACATAAGTTTATAACACCAAAAATTGTTACGGTTTTAGACAAATGTAAGGTTAGCGACCGTGATGCAGTGCGAATTATTATAACGACTGCTCAAGCATTGGGACATGACGTATCAAATTTGGTCATAAGTATTTCTACTATTCGGCGTTGCCGTACCCAAGTCTGTTGTGATTCTGGGAAAGAACTTCGAAAAATATTTAAAGACGAAAAAATTGATGCAGTGTCAGTCACTGGGATGGAAAAATTTTGCCATCGTTGACAGGTAACGATAAAGTCGATCGTCTTCTAGTAGTTTTATCGTATGATGGCAAAGAGCAATTGCTTGGAATTTCGGCAATTTCCTCAGGCACTGGTAAGGAACAGGCCGAAGCTGTGTATGCTTTATTAAAAGAATGGGGTATCGATTAGAAAGTACAAGCACTCTGCTGTGATACCACAGCTTCTAATTTAGGAAGGCTTCAAGGTACTTGCGTTCTTTTAGAACAAATGCCAGCATCACATCTTAGAAATAATTCTGCGAAGTGTGTTTGATCAAAAGCTCCAAAAGTCTTCTGGCCCTAACGTTCAATTGTTTAATAAGTTTAGAGAATCCTGGAGTAAGATTAACAAAGTTAATTTTAAATCTGGAGTTGAGGAGAAGCAAGTGAAGGATCTACTTGGAGATTCAGATGCAATCATACAATTTGCAACTCAAAGTCTTAATTAAAAACACCCAAGGGATGATTACAAAGAATTTCTGCAACTGGCTATAATTTTCCTTGGTGACACAGTTCCAAACTTTTCCTTTCGAATGCCGGGAGCTATTCATCACGCCCGATGGATGGCTAAGGCGATTTATTGCCTAAAAATATTTTTATTTCGTGAGAGGAATGGTGTGAGAGATATTTGTATTTTTGTAGTAAAAATTTATTTAAAAGTATGGTTTAAAGCATTAGTGGCTGTAGAAGCCCCAATGCAAACTTTAACGTTTCTTAAAAATCTTAATGAATACAGCAAGATTGACATAAATATAAGTAATGAAGCAATACGTAAATTATGCAACCATTTATCTTATCTTTCGCCAGAAAATGTAGCTCTATCATTTTTTGATCCAAATATATCTTACGTTATTAAAAAACGTATGGTCGCGGCTTTAGATGAATCCAATGATAATGACACAAAAATATTATAGTCATTCCTAAGAACATATGCCATTACGTAGATAAGAACATCGAACATTTTATATTTCAGAAAACACTATCTTTTTTAAAAGATTTTCTATACCAACGGACTTCTTAAAAAAAGCCACAATTTTTTTTTGGAGCACCCTAATGTACAGTGGTGGCCAAAAGATATGCAATTATGATTCTATAAGGCTAAAATGATCTGTAATTCACTAATTTGTTCCCAAAAACATGTCAATGATAACTCCAAATTAGTGAATTAAATTCCAAGAAATGAAATCGATAAAAAATGAGTTTTTTTTCTAATGTTGCCATATTTTTGTAATTTTTATCAATAAACGAAGTATTCGTGTGGACAAAACAAATGCAACTCAACTATCTTTTTCTTAAATAACGGTATTTACCATATCCGTTTTAACCTGCATAAAACGGAATAAAAGTTAAATATTTTCAGTAGAACTTAAAATAAATTCGTTTTTATAATGGCAGGCTATAAGTTTGGTTTTGAGTTGAGCAAGCGAATTGTGAGTGATTATTCTGTTGAAATATCACAAAAAAAAAAAAAAAAAAAAAAAAAAACACAAAAAGCATAATATACATAAAAGTTCAGTTTCACGCATTATTGCAAAATTTAAGAGAAGTACAGAAATTTAAGTAACCCATCGCGGAAGATGACCACGGTCGAAAAGCCAATTTTATAATTCAACAGGCGAGGAAAGATCCATTTATAACTTCGTCAAATATCCCATTACCAATTACTGCTCGAACTATCCGTAGGCGACTCATCGAAGCATCACACGAGCAGGCAGCCCAGCAAAAAAAAAATATATGCTTATATCTAAACGTAATAAAAAAAAAAAAAACAGGAGTAGCCATATTTAGCGACGAATTCAAATTTAATATCATCGGCAAATGATGGCAAATGTTACGTAAGACGATCAGTTAACAAGCGGCTTCAAGCACGATATTGTAAAAAGAGGTGAAACATGGAGGAGGCAACGTAATGTTGTGGGAATGCTTTTCTGGTGCTGGATTTGGACTATTGCACAGAATCAATGGAATGATGGATAGATTATTGTATAGAGATATCTTGGAAAGAGTAATGCTTTCACACGCAGGGGATAATATGCCACTGCGATTGGTTATTCAGCACGATAATGACCCTAAGCACTATTCAAAAGTTGTTCAGTTGTGGCTAGCAGAGAAAAGAGTTTCGGTAATGGAATGGCCACCACAATCACCGGATGTCAACCCCATTGAGAACCTTTGGGAAATATTGAATCAAAGAATTGATCGCGAATATTACACTAGTTCCGATATTTTGTTTCAAAGATTGGTAAATGTTTGGAATGATATTCCTGCAAATTTTACTAGCAATTTGATAGCTTCAATGCCTCGCCGGTATCTGGCCTTCATTGAAAATAAAGGATTTGCCACGAAATATTAAGTTTCATAGGCACAAATGTTTTCGGAGCAACTTGTTGCATATGTTTTGGCAATGATGTAAAAGCCTAACGTAGTTTTTTGTATTTTTTTTTTATGTAAATAGTGGACTAAATTTTATATTCCCATTTGTAAGGCAATAATAAAAAACTCATATAAGCACATGAATCACTTGTTTTACTTTTACTTAGTAAATTTTCTTAAAAATTTACCTTTTCCTTAATAAATTTTGTTAAAAATATACCTCTCCTTAGTAAATTTTCTTAAAATTTACCTTTCCTGAGTAAATTTTCTTAAAACTTTTGTAAAATTATGTTGCTAGTTGCATTTTTATGGCCACCACTGTAAATACTTTTTCTCTTACTTTTTTTTTCTTACTATATAAAATGAATCAAAAAAAAATTTTTTTTTTCAAAAACAAATTTTTTTCTAATAATTTTTGAGCTGCGACGAAACCATTATTACAGGAATTTCATGGGGGACCATGAATGGGCAAAGGCCGCGATGGATTGCAATCTAATGCCTTGTATAAGTTAACACCAGAAATGATCAAAAATAACAAAAGTCTCATATTACACACATAAGTTTTTCAACGCTAAAATTATGAATGTTGCTAACAAGTGTATCTGTAATACCGGATGGCAAATTGTGGCCCAGCAAAATCCAAATAAACGGGAGAATATTATAAGTATTTATAAGTTTATATGTTGTAATAATAATAATCAGTTCTTTTCGAGTTCTAAATAAAGAAAGATGTTAAAACCTTAGTTTAGTTTAAATTTATTGAGCCTTTTTTCTACAATATGACACAGCAACAATAATTGCGACTGGAGGTTTCGCCCGATCTATGGGTGGAAGACGCACTCTCTAACCACCAATACGCCGACTGGATTTTTCACCCAATCTATGGGTGGAAAAAGCTCTCCCTTAAAACCTAATCGAAACAGGACTCGGTGTTTTTAGATCCGATCCTTGGACGCGCAAAACGCCCTCCCAAGCACTCTTCCCTAAACATCCAACACGAGAAATTTTTCTTTGCCATTGACTTAGAAAGATTTTGCGGGCCTACCCCACCCACAACAGGCGTACCCGAAATGTTAATATTAGATAACGAAAGACATTGAATTCTCACTCCATATCTTTCATGGTGGAAGATCTATTAAATATCAAAATTTATAAAACTCCACAACATAGCACGTCCAATGGACAGGTGAAGAGATTCCATTCTACCCTAACAGAAATTATGAGATGTCTTAAGTCTGAAAACGTACATAACACTTTCTTCGAATTGGTGGATAGGGCTGTATAGGAGTACAATTATTAAACTCAATCTACAACGGGCCGAAGACCATTATTAGAAGTATTCTTTGGAAGAAGGGACATTTGTAATATACCTGAGTACCAATTATTCACTTATTTATCACTCATGGACATGAGAAAGAAATTATTTTGTGTTGTGTTTTGTTCAATTCGTATTTGAGCAGACAGAAAATAGTTTGCTTTATTCGTTCTTGTATGATAGCATTTTTATTGTTTTTATTTTTATACAAAAATGAGAAAATAAAAGAGGTTTATTTTGATCCATTTGTAGTTTTTTGAGATGTAACATTTTTGTTAAACTTACACAAATGAATAGGAGAATAAAAGTGTATTTTGCACTAGCATTCGAAAACAAAAAATTGCTATCATTCTAAGTGAACATAAAAGTTAACACATATGGTGAATACCCCAATTATGTTCCTTAGTTAACACATACTTTACGCTTAACAACAAACACAATAAATTCTTTAAACCCAATTGAGGCACAAAGAAAAGAATAAAATTACAACCTAGTTTAAGTTATCAAATAAGCATATTTTTTTTATTAATATTAAATATTCAGTAAATGTTCTCACACAATTTTATTAATTTTAAAGAGTAAGCAAATTGTATTGAGTCTAATTGAAAAATATTGTATAAAATTAAATGATTTGTCAATAAAAATTCAGTTCTGTTCTGCAAATAAACTCGTTTTCTGGCGCCCGAGAGAAGTAAAAGCTATACCTGGATAAATTAAAAGTGGCTTAGTGCTAACAAAATAATATTGTGTCACTAACTGTTCCTAAAAAGTAAAAGCCAAAATAAATACAAGTGGCCGAAAAATACATCGGTATTAACATTTAATAATTTTTGTGCTAAAAACAAGCTAGTGGAAAAAACTCTTTTAAAAAACCGTTTAAATGAAAAAAAAAAAACAAATAACATTCAAAGGAAATACAAACGGATCAATTAAAGGTTTGAGGTACAGACACTTTTTAACAAGAAGTGCCGTTTTAAGCTCAAAAAATAAGCGGGAAAGAAAAATTCTAAAGCAAAAAACAAACTAAACTACCGTAAAAAAAAAATAAAAAAATAAGCGGGAACAAAAGTTAAATCCAAAAACAAATAACAAGCTAAACTACCGTTTTAAAACTCAAATATAAGCGGAAAAAAAGCAAAAACCTTAAACAAACAACAAGCTGAACTACCGTTTCAAAGCCAAGGAAAATAAGCGGAAGGAGCAACCAAAGAGGCAAATCAGACAGACTCAACAAATCAGTTACTAGTGACGTCAGCCGTACCCTAGTAGATCAACTTCAAACAGGATAAATACAGACCGTACAAGCAGCATGCTGATCTTCTTATTGCTTCTAATCGACTGGACACACGCAACGGTTAACATTTACGAATACAACAGTCCCCTTGTCACGATTAAGCAGAGTACTGGAAAAATAAGCAATGGAAATTACAGGATAATCCACACAATCGATCTAAAGGAGTACAAGCAGGCTGTTGCAGAAATCATTCACCATGACTCAGGAGTGAATTACATTCACCCACCCACAACTACACCCACTTAACATCAAACCGCACAAACAGTTAGACACCCTTCCTATCAACCATCCAACCATACCCACGGCCACACACATCTGTCATCAAACCTCGCACACAGTTGCACACCCTACTCACCAATCATCAACCATAACAACCAGTGTGACCGTTGTGCCACTAAAGTGGCAATTTTGCCACTTTTTTGCGACTGTGATACCTTGATGATACTTTATTATTTTTACACTTTATTTGCCACCTTTTTCGGGTCGACATTTTCTCATTGTTATAGCTACAACACCCATCCATGTTTGTAATGTTAATAAACCTTTTGTATGCGTTGTAAGCGCGACTGTGTCACAGCACTGAGTTTTCACATATAATTTCTACCATATGGTTTATCTGTGCTTATAATTTTAGTTGCTACCGTTTAAAGATCAGATCTGAGTTGTTCTTTAGAAATAAAACCATATGCTCAATTTGTGTTCATTGTTTTTGTTATGGATAAGTAAGTATTATTAAATATACATTTGTATATATAGATAGACATTAAATTTACTTTTAATTATTAAATGTAGGTATATTGTAAGAATTAAAAATAATGGTGGAACAGTGTTGCAGAATTCTTGCGCTGAAGCACAAAAAATATAGACTCAATTGACCAACCAAGTTCATCTGAATCATCAGACAACGAAGTGGCTTGTACTTCCAATGCAATAAATGTATGCAAAAGGCAAAAGTTTTCTCGAAGCTATTGCAACGAATGGGAAGCACAGTTCAAGTGGGTTATTAAGTTGGATGAAGAAACCAAACGCCCTATTTGTATTGTATGCAAACAACTCCTAATAAATCAAAAAACCCACCTCGCTCGCCATGCAGAATCAAAAAAACATATTAACCATTTAAATAAAGCTAAAGATACGGAGCATATGCAAATAGACAAGTTTGTTTTGAAGCAAAACTTAGAATTGAAACACAATGTTGCAATTGCAGAAATTAAGTTGGTGATGATCCGTATGATTTTAAAAAATCAGTCCTTTAGATCGATGGACAACATAACCAAATTGCATACCTCAATTTACCCAGATTTATCTATAGCCAAATCGGTACGTATATAAGATAATTTTGTTATATACATATAATTACTTATGTGTATGTATTGCAGGTAACTTGTGGCCGGACCAAATCTAAAAATGTTGTGCAGTTCCTAGGAAATGGTCGAAAAAATGCAGCAATGTATGTTTAGTTTAATCATCGACGAGACCACAGACATTTCGACTGAAAAATGTTTAGTTATGGTTGTACGACAGTTCGATGTGGATCAAGGAAAAACAAAAGACTCCTTTTTTCGGCTCGTAGAACCACCAAAATGGGACAGGTGAAGGACTATGCAATATTCTGTTGTGTACATTGGAAGAAAACAATATTCCTCTTAAAAATCTCATCGGGTTTTCTACTGATAATGCCTCTAGCATGGTGGGAAGAAAAAGTGGTGTTGCTACTTTATTAAAAAGAAAAGTTCCACACATTTTTCACATTGGATGTGTTTGCCATTCAATTAACCTTATTAATAGCATATCGTTAAAACATATTCCCTCTGAAGTTGAACAACTGCTAAGAAATATTTTTAACTATTTTAAAAGTTCTAAAAGACAATTCGATTTTAAAGAACTGCAGGCAATTTTTGACATCCCCGAGCACAAGATTTTAAGATTAAGTGATACCAGATGGCTCTCTTTCGAATCTGTGGCTAATCGCATTCTGGAGCAGTGGACTGCATTGCAACATTATTTTATAAGAGAACAGTTTGAGGAAATATGTGCCAAAAAATTGGAAACAAATTGGAAAAATTCAGCAGGAATTGAATGTTATTAATAAGGTATATTTAAGCTTTTTATCTTATCGCTACCTAAAGTCGTAAAGGTTGTAAGTCCACTTTTTGGCTAAATGTATTTTTTGATGTAGAACGCAAGATAAGTTGAAAACGCATCTGGCTTGAAGAAAAAAACCACCAAAAATATATGCCCTGTCACCTTTTATAACTGAAAAGAAAATGTTCTAAGTCCCTATAACATATACAAACAAAGCGAAAAAGTTGTAAGTCCAGCCTTTTTGTTTTAATCATTCTCTGTTGAGTGCACTAGCCACTCATATTTGCTTTGATGAAGTAGTCATAGCATTTCAATGGAACTGCATGGTTTTTACTTTTTTTTTTAAGTTGAAAATATTTGCCATTCCATTCTTGGATTTATAATAATGTGAAAAAACAACGAGCAATTAAACCGAGATGCAACTGCAAAAATGTTGGCACTATGAAATGTTCCCAGGTAACTGATGTACAAAGAAAAGACATATTTGAAAAATTTTGGCAAATGGATTGGTCGGCCAAAAAAATGTTAGTAAAAACATTAATTCAAACATCAGTCCCAGTCCGAATCAGAAATCGAAAAGATGATACTAAATCGAGAAGAAGCCAGTCAATAAAATATCAACTTAAGGTACAAAATAGATTTGTGCGTGTGTGCAAAAAATTTTTTTTGAATACGTTTAGCATTGGGTACCATACTGTGTTAAATTGGATAAAGAAACGTTTACTGCAATCAAAGGAAAACATACAGAGGAACTATGGAGTAGAAAGACAGAATCTTGAGTCATTTTTTTATTCCCTTCCTCTAATGGAATCACACTATTGTC
The DNA here is from genome assembly GCA_963682025.1 of Cordilura impudica. NCBI lineage: Eukaryota > Metazoa > Arthropoda > Insecta > Diptera > Scathophagidae > Cordilura > Cordilura impudica. The sequence goes on from OY821520.1 coordinate 32,360,217, forward strand.
GCGCAAGAACTCAAAAAAAATATCTTTTGCCTGAGTGGAGTTCCAAAAAAATGGTTTACGATTTTTATGTAAATGATTGGTGCACAAAACACTGTGTAAAAAACCTTTCTATAACAAAGTTCAATGAGATTTTTAATATCCGAAATTTGGGATTATTTATCCCAAAAAAAGATCAGTGCGAAAAATGCGTCCGTTACTCTGTTGGAAATCTGTCACTTGGGGAGTATCTTTTGCACCAAGAAAAAAAGGAGGACGCCAGGACTGAGAAAAACAGAGACAAAGAAAAGGAATCACATGTGTACACTGTTGATCTTCAAGCAGTGTTAATGGCTCCCAAATCGCAAGCTAGCAGCCATTATTATCGTACAAAACTGCAAGTACATAATTTAGTCTTTTATAATCTTAAAAATAAAAAGACAGATTGCTTTATATGGAATGAGTCCGAGGGCGGAGTCTCAGCGGAGGCATTTGCAAGCATTTGGGGATATTTCATTGAAAAACAAATACTACGTGTAAAAGACCATCCAGAGAAGATTATTATTTATAGTGATGGATGTACATACCAGAACCGAAATTATATAATGAGTAATGCCTTATTAAATACAGCAACTAAACATAAAGTCATCATAGAACAAAAAATTCTTGAGCCCGGACATACTCAAATGGAGGTTGATGGTGTACATTCCGCAATAGAGCGTTCTTTGAAAAATAAAAACATTGATGTACCTGCTGATTATATTGGAATATGCAAATCAGCAAGAAAAATTCCGGAAGCATATAATGTTTCTTACTTGTCCCATGATTTTTTTAAAACATTCAGCAATGTACAGTTTTGTAAAAATATTCGCCCTGGGCGTGGCAAAGGAGATGCAAAAGTAACCGATATTCGTGGCCTTAAATACATTCCACATGGTGACATATGTTATAAACTTCGGTTTAATGATAATTGGAGACTTCTTCCTCAGAGAATTGACAGACAAGTAATCGCATTGGAGTGGTCAAATTTGAAACAACTACATCAAGAAAGAATAAAGATTACAGCTAAAAAATTCGAAGACCTACAATATTTGAAATCTACGTTGCCCAAAGACCACCATCACTTTTATGATAATATTCCTCATGAATAATATTTTTATTACATATTTTATTAAAGAACTCAACAGCAAAGAAGTAAGACTGTTTTTTTTTTTTGTGTTAATATTAATATAACATTATTAAAGTAATAAAATTTTACTTACAAAATATATACTTTCTAATTAAAAATGTAATGAACTATATAATATAATTAAAAATAAAATAAATTATAAAAAAAAAAATGATTTCCTATAGGAAAAGGCGCCAAGTCCAAATCACATCGATAATTTAAAAAGGGAAAAAGTTCAAAGTCCAAAAAAAATGCTCAAAAACGACTACCAAGCATATTTTTCAAATTTTTTTTTAATATTCCCAACAACATGAATAACCTACACATAATTGCATTAAAACTTTTGAAAAAATAAATCGTCGAAGAATAAAATTAAGTTATTTGTCTCTCTTGTAAAATTTTAAATTTTGGACTTACAACCTTTACGACTTTAGGTAGCGTTATATCCTTAAAATAATGAATACACTTTGTTTAACGTAATTATGCTAGAGTCCTGCTTTTTTACATAATTGAATTTGAATTTATATTAAAATTTCACTAATGTTAATAATGCGTTAGAGTTATCCCTTAAATTAATGAATTTGTATTTTTATTGAGATTTCGCTATTGTAAAAATTGTAATATGTAGTAATTTATATACAACCCTGCGTTGCAATTAACTTTACAGTATCTTTACATAAATAGTTTTTTTTTTATCTGACTTTGGTGTAAAGCCGGCCAATGGTATTAAACCTGCCTTTTCCGTTTGATACGGCATTATTCCTTTGGAATTTGAAGGTTATAGACGTCATCAGCACAGCTTGACACATCCTCCGACATCGTTTCATCAACTTCCAGCGTTATACAACACCATTTTCCGGCTTATCTACGCCATCGTCAACACGATTATTGTGAACTTTATTATCCAATAAAGTTATTTTCATCATCTATATACCGGTCTACATTTATTCCCCAATAAACATGTAAGTACCCTCATAATGCCCAATTGTGTCACACATGGAATAGAATATTAATCATATTCCCCAGTAATCAAATAAATATTTAATAATTGCCTAAAATTATAACGTATATTTATCACACTTAATAAAACTTTTCAAAGCGAGTCATCTCAAATTATATATTTTACCTCACTCGTAAAAGAAATACTAACCCAAATTTTTTGTAATTTTTTAAAAAAGGATTATATAAATTGTACTAATATTTGTGATATTGATTACAAGAACAATATTCACATTAAAGATCTCATTAATATGTATGTATATAGGCCATGAAGCTGAAATGTTAATTTGTTCTGTAAATTTAACAGAAATAGAAATTAAAGCAATCAAATGCATTATACTAACCTTTTATCAATCTATTTGTGATGAAATACTTTAAAGATTTGATTTAAATAATAAAAAACTAAATTATGTGAAGGTTTTAGACCCTCTTTATATAAAGTCAAGTGATCATATTAACTATGGTGATATTGTGACTGAATTTAAGGAAATTATAAACAATCCAGAAGATTTTATATACGAACTTAAGTTATTAGAAAGGAAAAAGCAAAAAGGAGCTATGCGGAAAATCAAAAGCAAATATAAAAAGCCATTATAAACTCGTTCACAAGCAAGACATTGAAAGTGATCATTAAAGTGATAGTGAAGATGTGCATAAAAAAAGAAAGAAAGATAAAACAATAAAATTAAGCACCACTATGGATCGGGATAATTTTCTGAAATGTTGTGTAGGTTTGATAGGAATGCCAGACATACTGTTTTTCGCAGTACACGTACTGTTTTTTTTTCAAATGTACTGTTTTCTGCATAGCACCTAAAACAGTGCCAAAAAGTACTGTTTTTTTTCAGTGTTTGATCACAAAAATTTGTTCAGTGTATAAAAAAAAATTATGATTTGACAGGGCGTCCAAAAAACGTCAAATGTTTACAACATTGTTATGTTATTATCAGGGACAGGAAGTTGATGCAAATGCATGTTTTCTGCCTTTAGTCTGAGACCAGGGTGAACTAAATATCTTTACGAATCAAAGAATTTGCGGAAAAATGGCATCGATTTGTTAGTGCATATTTTTGCATATTTTGCCATAAATGCATATTTTTGCATATTTTGGTATAAATGCATATTTTTAGTGCATATTTCACAGTTTTTCTCAAAAAAATAACTTTAGCAACAAAATCACTACATTTGACAAATAAATGCACATTAGCGATTTTAATAAAGCCATTTCTGTTTTCAGCCCAAAAGTATGTGATCTTTTTTTTTATTAAGTTGATCTGAATAGTTGTAGTAAAAGGTAAATGTGTACTAAATTTACTCAGCATGGTTACGAAAATACACTTAATTTACAACTATTATAAAAAGAATAAAGTTTTAAGTTTTGTTTACATATCTTTAGGCGTACTTATTTAAAATAGTACAATTTTTTGCAACAGTGTAAAAAGTAAATAAAGAATTAGGAAAAATTAATATTTTTGACATTTTGCTTTACTTTTTATAAACGTCATTGTGTTAAAAATAACGTCTACAATTTTCTTAAGAAATGTTGAATCTGCCAAACAATTGAATAGTTTTCATAATATTTAAAACTTTATTGTAAGTATAAATCTTAATCTGAAATAAATAAATAAATATATGTATATGAAATGAATATTTTTGTAGGAAAAAATGCCTAAAGCCAAGCAATCGAACAGAAATATATTATACAAGTACGTTTCTGACCACAGTGAAGTTTTTAAGACAGATGGAAAAGTACTATTTTGCAAAATATGTAACAAATCGGTATCGTTTGAAAAAAAATTCTTAGTTGACCAACATCTTCATAGCCAAAAACACAAGGATAAATGTCAACAAATTTCCGAAAGTTTGTCGCAGCCTTTAATAACTAGTCGTTCAACTGGGGATAAGACATGTGTGTTTAACATGGATTTATGTGAGGCATTTTTGTCTGCCGACATCCCATTATTTAAATTAAATAACGTTCACCTTACAAATTTTTTAAAAAAATATACAAAGGAGACTATACCCTCTGAAACTACGCTAAGAAAAACGTATGTAGATAAGTTGTACAATAGTAAACTAAACAAAGTAGTAGATGTTTTAAAAAATAGTTATTTGTGGGTATCAATTGACGAAACTATAGACATTGAAGGCAGACTGGTTGCAAATGTGATTGTTGGTGTGTTGGATGCAGATGAAGAAAAAGGAAAACAGAAGTTCTTGCTAAACGTAGTAGAATTAGATAAAGCAAATCATGCTACTATCGCACGCGCCTTTAACGACTCTATTTCGCTGTTGGGAGAAAACTTCAACAAAAATCAAGTACTTTTGTACTTAACTGATGCTGCTCCATACATGGTGAAATCTGCCAGCTATTTAAATGTTTTTTATCCAAAAATGACTCACGTTACTTGCTTCGCGCATGCCATGCATAGAGTTGCAGAGGAAATACGAAATAAATTTGATGACATCGACCTTTTAATTTCTTATGGAAAAAAAATATTTATTAAAGCCCCAAAGCGGGTTGAAATATTAAAGGAAATGTATCCAACCTTAAATCTTCCACCTCGACCTGTCATAACAAGATGGGGAACGTGGCTAGAAGCCGTTGAGTACTACGCACAAAATTTTGATGAATTTAAAAATGTTGTTTATGCATTAAACGAAGAAGATGCTGTGGCAATAAAAAAAATTAAAGCTGTTTTAAATTTACCTTGTATCAAAAAAGATATAGTTTTTATTTTTTCGAACTATGCTTTTCTCATCAATACTATTGTTAAACTACAGGAATTTAATACATTGTCAACCCAAGTAAATCTTGTAGAAGAAGTTATAAAAAAAATTAACGAAGTGGAAGGCGAAGTTGGTCAAGAAATTAGTCAAAAACTTAACACTGTCATACAAAAAAACAATGGTTTTAGTACTATCAAAAACATATCTCGTATGTTTACCTTAACGAATATTGATACAAACTTAGAAAAGCAATATACAATAAAAGAATTAACATCTTTTAAACATGCACCGATCACAAGTGTGGACGTTGAGCGGTCATTTTCTACGTTTAAAACTTTTTTAAGATCAAATAGATTAAATTTTACGTTTGAAAATATAAAGAAAAACCTATTTATTTATGTTAATAAAGGTTTTATTTAAGTTTATTTAATACATCTCCATATACTTTTTATTTTAAGAAAAAAATGAGACTGAATTGATACTTTGTTTTTTTTTTGTTGTGTTTTATGTTGTTTTTTTTTTAATAAAATATAAAAAAAAATTTTAAGTGCATATTTTTTAATTTTTAGTGCATATTTTAAGTTTTTTAGTGCATATTATAGGCGCCTAAAACGCGATTTTAAATGCATTAACTTCCTGTCCCTGGTTATTATCATAGTCAAAACAAAAGAAACAGCACAATCAACTGAATAATAAATGTGTAAATTGCGAGAAGCTTTAATTTAACGGACATTATACACCACGGTAAAGATATATTTCGAATTTTTGTTTATCTTTCAGATGATACATTATTAGATAGCTCGAGCACAGATGTTGAATAAGTAACTTGTCCATCATCTTTTAAACAAAAAAAAAAAAAAAGAGAGCACGGCGTAAACACAAATTCCAAGTTAGCTGGAAAAGCAACTTTAATTGGATTACTAGAGCTAATGACGAGTTTAGGGCAAAATGCACATCATGCGGCGTTTGTTTTTTTTATTGCTAACTGGGGTATTGCCGATGTCAAACGCCATTTGCAGAAAGCAAGATATATACGAAACATGGGAGCAGCTACCAAAAATCTGTAAGTTGTTTTTTAAACCGGTAATTCCAGTAAATGTACAGAAGGAGCAAAACAGGCTATCTCAGCAGCAGAGGCTGCATTCACGTATCATACCGTATCACATAGTCACAGCTACAAATCCGCAGGTTGCAGCAGCAAGCTTTTTAAGATGTTTTCCGATTCAAATGTGACGTCCCATTTTAAATGTGCTAGGAGACAAAGAAGTCGAAGATTACAACAAACGTCCTGGCTAAGCATGCCATTAAAACAGTGTTAGATGACCTAGCCTTTGATCGCCCATTTTCTATATCGACCGACGCGTCAAATAAAGGAAATATAAAAACGTTTCCTTTAGTTTTACGGTATTTTTGTAAACATTCGGGTGTAAATACAAAACTGTTGAATTTTTATGATTTAAACTCCGAAGTGTCCATTGATATTGCAGAGTCTATAAGTCAAAATTAGAAAATAACAATTTAAACTTAGCCAACGTCGCACAGTGTTGTGAGGGTAGCCATAAATAGGTAAATCCAATTTTGGAAATTAAAAAAACTAATTATAATATTTAATAATAGATACCTTAACTAACAAGAAACAACAAAAATTTAAAAAAATAACAATTATTTTTCAAGATATGGCTCTTCAAACTTGTAGTTTGTAATAACTACAATTATTTTTAGAAAAATGTTAAAAATGAACATGTGCTTCATAGGGTTAAATAATTGAATTTGGTTGATAAATAAACAAAAGTTGTACTAGATTAGTTATTGTACAAGACAAGAAGGAAGCTCAGGCTCCATCGTCCGCACTGAGAGCTAACAAACCAAAATTTCCGTTCAAACGGATGCCCGGAGACATAAGCGTATTTAGACATACAATATATCACCACGTCACAGCACAAGAACACGTTCCAACAGATGTCGCAATCCAATATCTTTACATGGTCCTGAAACAAATCCAAAACCCTCTCACCGAGGATTGGAAGTCTTACGGCCACACAATCGGAATCAAGGGACAAAATGTGAACCCCTGGTCCCTTGTGGAGATGGATCCAATAGAGAGTCCTCCAGATCCAGGATTGAGGGAGTCTGCGAGCTCCATGTCTAGTAATGATGACATTTGGCTGTGCCTTTGGCTATTGGGAGGTTATCGTCTGGATCGAGCAACCGAATCTCAATACAAGGCCAATTTAACCAATATGCTCGATAAACAGATTTTGGCACATGGAGGAGTTAGTCAGAGTATGTCTACCGGGGCGACAAAAACTAGATCTCTCTTAAGTAACAAAACATTCCGAGCTATGATTGCGGCAATCGATATGTATTTCTTTAAGTTTGAAGACTCAGATTGGGCAATCCTTCGGTATGCGACAACCGGCTCCCCTAGCTAAGTATAGCAATGCTATTTTTAATTACATATATTAACAACACGATAACTGTCATTATAAGAATGAGAGGAACAAAACAAAACAAGAATTGTTGTGATAAGCAGAAATTTAATATTGAAGGAAAAAAATTTTCAACTATTACCGGTGTAATTTTTTTTTTTTTAATTTTATACCGAAAAGTATGTAGATTTATAAAAAATAAAAATCTAGCTGTGCCTACTTGCGCCATTTTTAATTATTGTTATTTTTTACAGAGTTCAGAAAAAAACACACACTGAATAAAAAACTCGTACATATATGTAAACAAACATAACTTAGACCAACACACACATATTTTTATTTTCATATCAATTATGTGCGTTTCTAAATTTTCTACGGTGCCCAACACAACCATGACTATGTTCGTTTTAATATTTCGTTATTTACACGAACATTTTTGTATCACATACTTTTTGTTTCAATCACACATAAAGCACACATTTTTGAGTGTTGCTTTATTTGAAGTTCTTGTTCTGCTACGTGTAGTGAAAAAAAAACACAGAACATGTACAATAAACAGGTTCGAGTTCAGTTATATTTTAAACACGACTTAAAATATAACTGAACTCGAACCTGTTTATTGTACATGTTGTGTTTTTTCTTACTACACGAGCCACAACACGACTTAAAATATAACTGAACTCGAACCTGTTTATTGTACATGTTCTGTGTTTTTTTTCACTACACGTAGCAGAACAAGAACTTCAAATAAAGCAACACTCAAAAATGTGTGCTTTATGTGTGTTTGAAACAAAAAGTATGTGATACAAAAATGTTCGTGTATATAACGAAATATTAAAACGAACACAGTCATGGTTGTGTTGGGCACCGTAGAAAATTTAGAAACGCACATAATTGATATGAAAATAAAGATATGTGTTGGCTGCTTTTGAACAGAACATTGTGTGTTTCATGTGTGTATTTTCTGAACCTTGATTTTTTAGTGTCAGCCCACATCAAAATTCGAGATTTTTTTAATTCTTGGCTTGAGTTAAAAGAATCCACAGATGTTGTTAAAAAATTATCAGCAATTGTGGGAGCTCGAATAGGGAAATCTTTGGAAGCCAAAGACATCCAGAAAATATATAATTTTAATTCAAAATTAAAACGGATAGCAACCGAAAAAGGCACCGTTTTGAATATAAGTTTTGCGACTGGCTAAATACCGATTTGCCAATATGTGGAAAAAATTTGTTTGATGTTTGTATTTTTTTTAATAGCTAATTACAGTGTTGTGTTTGTTTTTAATTATTTTTATAACTTTCTCCGTCTATGCCAGCACAACCAAAGAACAAAATTTTGATTCTGAGATGCGCCTGTAGCGTAATACAACTTTTGTAGTGTGCTGTATAATATCCACAATGCTTACAGTACAATATTTGCAAATGCGGAAGTAACAAATATCAATATTGTTGACCGCTGCATTTACGAAACATTGTATGAATGTGTAAGTTAACACATTTAAAATTCATTCCATTCTTCTAATGGAATGAACCAGTTAAAACATTTAAAATTCATTCCATTCTTCTAATGGAATGAACCATATAAAAATAAATAAAACGTGTCGTAAGTTGATACCCGTTTCTGCTGACGTTATGTCTAACATTTATGGCAACAACTGAAGACAAACTTTACACAACATCAGCATTTGCATTCGCACACGTATCCGCTGCAATGCATTTATTGATGTTTCACAATTCAATTTGAGAACAACAGAAAGAAAAAACAAAAAAAAAATTCAACAACATCAGCAATTGCATGGCATAGGTATCCGCTGCAATGCAATCGCTGATGGCCCATACATATGTTGGCAACATTTTCCAAGTCAGTCGTCGGTTTAGTTTTCAACAAGCATTACCAAAAAATTATAAATGATTATAATAAAAGAAGAATAATGATTTAATAGAAATACTAATAGCAAATTGAATAATCAAAAGTAAAAGTGTTAACTTTAAGAATAGAATAAAAATTGTAAAATTCTATTTGATTAAATAAAAAATAAAGATAAACCAAAAATACTAGTTAAAACCTATCAGGCGCCCGAGCTAAAAATACACCTAATTGACCCAAAAAAAAGTGCCACAAATCTTACGGAAAACAAAGTGCTACAGATAAAAAAAAGTGCCACTAAAAATCCTAAGACAAAACAGTGCCACAAACTCTACAAAAATCTGAAGTGCCACTATAAGTGCCAATAGAATCCTGCGGAATATCACAACAAGGAAAGATGCCCCTTAGTAAGCAGCAACCAGCTAAAAAGGAGTTCGAGTTTTTGCGAGCAGCCACTTGTAGATGGCATCGACGACTCCAGGCATTATGAAATTGCCTGTAGCAGGTATCCTAACGTAAGTTACAAATAAGATTAATAAAGTAAGCCTTGTAATAAAAAAGAAATAGTAAAAAAATAAAAATACTAATTTTTTATTTTGAATAATTAAGATTAAATAATTAAGAAAAAAAAATAATTTTTTGTCTTGAATAATTAAAATTGAAAAAATAAAAATACTAATTTTTGATTTAAATATCTTGAATAACTAAGAGATTTGTGAAAATAGAAAAAGAGAGGACTCGAAGTTTGAATGTGATTGATTGTTGAAACTAACTGATCTGACCTAGATCGTGCGATTTAACACCATTAGATTTTTTTCTTTGGGGTTTTTTGAAGTCGATGGTTTACGCGAATAAGCCGACGACGACTCAAGCCTTAAAAAAGGAAATTGAACGCTGCATTAATGAAATACCGCAGCATTTATGCAAAACGGTCATTGAAAATTTCATTAAAAGATTGCGTGCATGCCAGCAAAGCCGCGGCGGCCATCTTCACGATATATTGTTCCATACATAACCTCATTCTGTCTACTTTACGATATAATAAAGTTTCACGATTTTTTTTTAAATATCTGTGTTTTATTTAAAATTTAAAAATTGCGTTCTTGTTGGGACACCATTTCTTTTGTATAATTGGGATATATAAGGTAAAATCTTGTAATAATTCAAAATAATTACTCGAATACAATCAAAAATTGAAAGTGAAACTGTATATTTTGACAAAAGTGAACAAATAACAAAATTGAAATAGGGTTCGCGATCGTAAATAATACTTCAAGGATCTGATAGAAAAAGAGTCGCAAATTAAATTCCCGAAAAAAAAGTATACAGAAAAAGGAAACATAATATCAAATCCTTGTAACTTAATTAGGCCCCCAGTATTGGGAAATATTAACGTGTTAATGCCAAAATATTTATTAACTATGTCATTATTCCCATCTATGCGATTTCTATTGGTTTTAGTTGTTTAGAGACAAATACTGCATAATTTATCGCAGAAGATAGTTATCGCAATTACTTTCTATCTTTGTCTAACATAAATGCCTAAAATACATGTCAAACTAATAGAAATGTCATACATACATATTTCCGCTTCAACATAAAAAACCATCTCCTTCTTGTCAACCTAACTTTCATACTGGTAAGATCGATTTTCCGCATTTGTTCAATAAACAAAATATTCCATCTCCTAATTCTGCCTTTTTTTTGTTTTATTTCATGGTGAATTTGGGATATTTTAATTATTGCTGAGAGACAAGTCATACACTGACTTGTTCCCATCTCAGCTAATTGTTTTGCCACTCCAGGTCTGATACTGCAGCTCCAGCCACACAAACGTACATACATCCAATTGTATTCAATATTCACATTGGTCCTTCGAACCGGATTGGAATAAAACCTGAGGGCAAATTCATATTGAAGATCTTACCATATTCGACCCGCCCTAGTGTGCATATTTTGAATTCCTAGATTTTTCTAATATCTTTGTCAGAATGCATAATTTAAACGTGTTAACGATTGAAAACTATTTTCGTTTCAGGTATAGAGGAAAGAAATCTCCAGATGCAATACTCACTGAAATTCTCACTGAACAAAATTGATACACAAAAAATGAGAAGTAAATTAATATTAAGCTGGAAAACGCAAGTTTTGTTATGATTGTTTTCGTTTCAGGTATAGAGGAAAGAAATCTCCAGATGCAGTACTCACTGAAATTCTCACTCAACAAAAATGATACATAAAAAATGAGAAGTAAATTAATATTAAGCTGGAAAACGCAAGTTTTGTATTATGATTGTTTTCGTTTCAGGTATAGAGGAAAGAAATCTCCAGATGCAATATTCACTGAATTTCTCACAGAACAAAATTGGTACATAAAAAATGAGAAGTAAATAAATATTAAGCTGGAAAACGCAAGTTTTGTAGTATGATTGTTTTCATTTCAGGTATAGTGGAAAGAAATCTCCAGATGCAATACTCGCTGAAATTCTCAAAGAACAAAATTGTTACAAAAAAAAAAGAGAAGTAAATAAATATTAAGCTGGAAAACGCAAGTTTTGTAGTATGATTGTTTTCGTTTCAGGTATAGAGGAAAGAAATCTCCAGATGCAATACTCGCTGAAATTCTCACAGAACAATATTGGTACATAAAAAATGAGAAGTAAATTAATATTAAGCTGGAAAACGCAAGTTTTGTAGTATGATTGTTTTCGTTTCAGGTATAGAGGAAAGAAATCTCCAGATGCAATACTCGATGAAATTCTACAGAACAAAATTGGTACATAAAAAATGAGAAGTAAATAAATATTAAGCTAGAAAACGCAAGTTTTGTAGTATGATTGTTTTCGTTTCAGGTATAGAGGAAAGAAATCTCCAGATGCAATACTCGCTGAAATTCTCACAGAACAATATTGGTACATAAAAAATGAGAAGTAAATAAATATTAAGCTAGAAAACGCAAGTTTTGTAGTATGATTGTTTTCGTTTCAGGTATAGAGGAAAGAAATCTCCAGATGCAATACTCGCTGAAATTCTCACAGAACAATATTGGTACATAAAAAATGAGAAGTAAATAAATATTAAGCTAGAAAACGCAAGTTTTGTAGTATGATTGTTTTCGTTTCAGGTATAGAGGAAAGAAATCTCCAGATGCAATACTCGCTGAAATTCTCAAAGAACAAAATTGGCACATAAAAAAAGAGAAGTAAATAAATATTAAGCTGGAAAACGCAAGTTTTGTAGTATGATTGTTTTCGTTTCAGGTATAGAGGAAAGAAATCTCCAGATGCAATACTCGCTGAAATTCTCACAGAACAATATTGGTACATAAAAAATGAGAAGTAAATAAATATTAAGCTAGAAAACGCAAGTTTTGTAGTATGATTGTTTTCGTTTCAGGTATAGAGGAAAGAAATCTCCAGATGCAATACTCGCTGAAATTCTCACAGAACAATATTGGTACATAAAAAATGAGAAGTAAATAAATATTAAGCTAGAAAACGCAAGTTTTGTAGTATGATTGTTTTCGTTTCAGGTATAGAGGAAAGAAATCTCCAGATGCAATACTCGCTGAAATTCTCAAAGAACAAAATTGGCACATAAAAAAAGAGAAGTAAATAAATATTAAGCTGGAAAACGCAAGTTTTGTAGTATGATTGTTTTCGTTTCAGGTATAGAGGAAAGAAATCTCCAGATGCAATACTCGCTGAAATTCTCAAAGAACAAAATTGGCACATAAAAAAAGAGAAGTAAATAAATATTAAGCTGGAAAACGCAAGTTTTGTATTATGATTGTTTTCGTTTCAGGTATAGAAGAAAGAAATCTCCAGATGCAATACTCGCTGAAATTCTCACAGAACAAAATTGGTACATAAAAAATGAGAAGTAAATAAATATTAAGCTGGAAAACGCAAGTTTTGTAGTATGATTGTTTTCGTTTCAGGTATAGAGGAAAGAAATCTCCAGATGCAATACTCGCTGAAATTCTCACAGACCAAAATTGGTACATAAAAAATGAGAAGTAAATAAATATTAAGCTGGAAAACGCAAGTTTTGTAGTATGATTGTTTTCGTTTCAGGTATAGAGGAAAGAAATCTCCAGATGCAATACTCGCTGAAATTCTCACAGACCAAAATTGGTACATAAAAAATGAGAAGTAAATAAATATTAAGCTGGAAAACGCAAGTTTTGTAGTATGATTGTTTTCGTTTCAGGTATAGAGGAAAGAAATCTCCAGATGCAATACTCGCTGAAATTCTCACAGACCAAAATTGGTACATAAAAAATGAGAAGTAAATAAATATTAAGCTGGAAAACGCAAGTTTTGTAGTATGATTGTTTTCGTTTCAGGTATAGAGGAAAGAAATCTCCAGATGCAATACTCGCTGAAATTCTCACAGAACAAAATTGGTACATAAAAAATGAGAAGTAAATAAATATTAAGCTGGAAAACGCAAGTTTTGTAGTATGATTGTTTTCGTTTCAGGTATAGAGGAAAGAAATCTCCAGATGCAATACTCGCTGAAATTCTCTCAGAACAAAATTGGTAGATAAAAAATGAGAAGTAAATAAATATTAAGCTAGAAAACGCAAGTTTTGTAGTATGATTGTTTTCGTTTCAGGTATAGAGGAAAGAAATCTCCAGATGCAATACTCGCTGAAATTCTCAAGGAACAAAATTGTTACATAAAAAAGAGAAGTAAATAAATATTAAGCTGGAAAACGCAAGTTTTGTAGTATGATTGTTTTCGTTTCAGGTATAGAGGAAAGAAATCTCCAGATGCAATACTCGCTGAAATTCTCACAGAACAAAATTGGTACATAAAAAATGAGAAGTAAATAAATATTAAGCTGGAAAACGCAAGTTTTGTAGTATGATTGTTTTCGTTTCAGGTATAGAGGAAAGAAATCTCCAGATGCAATACTCGCTGAAATTCTCACAGACCAAAATTGGTACATAAAAAATGAGAAGTAAATAAATATTAAGCTGGAAAACGCAAGTTTTGTAGTATGATTGTTTTCGTTTCAGGTATAGAGGAAAGAAATCTCCAGATGCAATACTCGCTGAAATTCTCACAGACCAAAATTGGTACATAAAAAATGAGAAGTAAATAAATATTAAGCTGGAAAACGCAAGTTTTGTAGTATGATTGTTTTCGTTTCAGGTATAGAGGAAAGAAATCTCCAGATGCAATACTCGCTGAAATTCTCTCAGAACAAAATTGGTAGATAAAAAATGAGAAGTAAATAAATATTAAGCTAGAAAACGCAAGTTTTGTAGTATGATTGTTTTCGTTTCAGGTATAGAGGAAAGAAATCTCCAGATGCAATACTCGCTGAAATTCTCAAGGAACAAAATTGTTACATAAAAAAGAGAAGTAAATAAATATTAAGCTGGAAAACGCAAGTTTTGTAGTATGATTGTTTTCGTTTCAGGTATAGAGGAAAGAAATCTCCAGATGCAATACTCGCTGAAATTCTCACAGACCAAAATTGGTACATAAAAAATGAGAAGTAAATAAATATTAAGCTGGAAAACGCAAGTTTTGTAGTATGATTGTTTTCGTTTCAGGTATAGAGGAAAGAAATCTCCAGATGCAATACTCGCTGAAATTCTCAGAGAACAAAATTGGTACATAAAAAATGAGGAGTAAATAAATATTAAGGTGGAAAATGCAAGTTTTGTAGTATGATTGTTTTCGTTTCAGGTATAGAGGAAAGAAATCTCCAGATGCAATACTCGCTGAAATTCTCACAGACCAAAATTGGTACATAAAAAATGAGAACTAAAAAAATATTAAGCTGGAAAACGCAAGTTTTGTAGTATGATTGTTTTCGTTTCAGGTATAGAGGAAAGAAATCTCCAGATGCAATACTCGCTGAAATTCTCACAGAACAAAATTGGTACATAAAAATTAGAAGTAAATAAATATTAAGCTGGAAAACGCAAGTTTTGTAGTATGATTGTTTTCGTTTCAGGTATAGAGGAAAGAAATCTCCAGATGCAATACTCGCTGAAATTCTCACAGAACAAAATTGGTACATAAAAAATGAGAAGTAAATTAATATTAAGCTGGAAAACGCAAGTTTTGTTATGATTGTTTTCGTTTCAGGTATAGAGGAAAGAAATCTCCAGATGCAATACTCGCTGAAATTCTTACAGAACAAAATTGGTACATAAAAATTAGAAGTAAATAAATATTAAGCTGGAAAACACAAGTTTTGTAGTATGATTGTTTTCGTTTCAGGTATAGAGGAAAGAAATCTCCAGATGCAATACCCGCTGAAATTCTCACAGAACAAAATTGGTACATAAAAAATGAGAAGTAAATTAATATTAAGCTGGAAAACGCAAGTTTTGTTATGATTGTTTTCGTTTCAGGTATTGAGGAAAGAAATCTCCAGATGCAATACTAGCTGAAATTCTCACAGAACAAAATTGGTACATAAAAAATGAGCAGTAAATAAATATTAAGCTGGAAAACGCAAGTTTTGTAGTATGATTGTTTTCGTTTCAGGCATAGAGGAAAGAAATCTCCAGATGCAATACTCGCTGAAATTCTCACAAAACAAAATTGGTACATAAAAAATGAGAAGTAAATAAATATTAAGCTGGAAAACGCAAGTTTTGTAGTATGATTGCTTTCGTTTCAGGTATAGAGGAAAGAAATCTCCAGATGCAATACTCACTGAAATTCTCACAGAACAAAATTGGTACATAAAGAATGAGAAGTAAATTAATATTAAGCTGGAAAACGCAAGTTTTGTATTATGATTGTTTTCTTTTCAAATGAAATTTATTGAAGAAACTGAGAAGCATATTACAGATCAAACAGAAAGCAAAAAAGCATCAAAAAAAAAAAAATTAATTTTTCCAACATTTTACTTCATAAGCACCACAAAAATTTTCTAAATCAATTTTTTTTTAAAAATTTTTATTGTTGCACAGGTCTCTAACAATAATTTGGCTTTTACAGATTAAAAAAATATCAATTAGTCGACGAATTATAGCCAAAAAAAACTATATAAACAATATGCTGAAAATCGGCATTTGACTGCAAAGTTCGAAGGTCGATTAAAAAAAATTCGAACTAACATAAACAAACGCCGCGATACGGGTCTTCTAATTTAGCGTCTATTTTCACCCCTCACTCTCAGAATCAACCTTACTTTTGCTAACCTGAATTTGTTCCACAGTGTAATCGTTTGTGCAGAAGAAATTTGCGAGATGCCAGTAATGTTCTCGAGATAACAGAAGAGCGATAAGTTCATTCACTAAAAAATTTTCTTGCACTTCAATAAATGTTGTCCCTTAAATTTATAGGAAATTTTAGAGTCAACAAGGGGGTGCTTCTTGTGTTGCTAGAGGAAATTGGGCCAAACCTGAGAATTGCCTACCGAAATACCATTTTTATTGTAAATATTGTTAAAAATATCAACTTTCATGGTTTTTTTAATTGCATTTGTCGCAGAAGTTGATTTTTTCCGATTGTCTGTTTTTGACGTTTCAAATTGTTTGTGACGTTTTCTATTGCAATACAGAAACAAAAAAAATTTTTTTTGACACAAATTTTACACAAATATTTTTACATTTATTTTACAGAACTGCAAAATGACTATTGTTAAGACTTTTGATAAATTCAAAACAAGAATTGTCTTCTGAGAACAGGCTATAAATGTTAATTTAATATAAGAAAATAAAATACAAAAATAAACGCAATTATTTCTTGACGTTAAGCCAAGCGATGTGACGGTGCTAAAATTTTGTGCTACAGTGTATAGGCAAAAATAGTAAAAACAACTCCTTATTTGGTAATGTTGTTCGCCAATTTTTTTTTTGTTTGTAAAAATTCTATTTTTAGTAAATTGAGTGTTGGCGCGAATTTTTTTGCACAGTCTCTTCGGTTTTGTTGCATTACATCATGATTATTCATGTATGTGTTAATTCCCTGATTGCAATCTTTCTCGTTCTCCCACTTTGTTTTCAGCTATTGTTATTAAATTACCCCTTCATTCATTCAGTAATCACACTTACTCTCTCTTATTTTAATATGAGTTGGTATTTTTTTTTAACATAGAGAGTGAGATTATGAATGAGTGTATGTATATCTATGTGTATTATGGAGGCGAGATGAGATGTTACATAATGACATGCAAAGGCTTTTCAATGAGTGGTTGAGCGTATTTTTTAAGAAAACAGGTTTATTTTTTTTGCTACACAAAAACTAGAGTTGGTAAAGTTGATGCAATTTTTTTTTTTTTGAAAGAGTATTGTAGTTTTGGCGATTGAAGTGGATACTCGATGGTCGGTTAAAGTTAAGTTCGATTAGTGATTTAAAGTAAAGGGGCATAACATCCAGTCCCGTTAAGGCTCAGGGAAACGGAAGCGGAACATTCCACCAGCACCGTACCATTACAGCGACTGGTCTTTTATTTTCCGGAGTTGTATTAATATATTTAATAAAATATATTTATATTGATAATAGAAATACGACAGAGAATCCTACATATAGGACCACATCAAGAAAGGATGCAGGATTGCAGAATTTTCCGAAGTCTCTTTCAATTTCTGATTGAATTTTTGATGCAGTTATCTTATTCAGGATCAGGGGATAAATAAAATTATTTTTTTTTTTTTAGAATAAAACCACCCAATCTATTGCAGTGTACCTATCGTAGTGGAATGCACCATACCCTAATAACATGTAACATTAACTAAAATGATAAAACAAATGACACAATTGATAAAACTAAAATTATTGTAATTTAAATCTGATATTAATTATGGCGCTAGTATATTTTAACATATGAATTTCAGAATAAGAAATATGATTACAAAGAATGTAGCAATAAGCAATTAGCAATAAAAATTTGTATTAGTCATACAAAAAATAATGTATAGATTTTTAGGAACAAGTGTCGTTTACCACCGACCTCTTCGATTTTAATAAAAATCGGTATATAGGTAATATTAGGGGTCCTGAACACGAATCTGAAGTCAAAAAGTTGCGGAAAGACCCTATTTCTGAGATATCGCCCTTCAAAAATGTTTTTTTTTCTGTGTATAAGTAATATCGGGGGTCTTGGAAACGAATCTGACGTCAAAAAGTGGCAGAAAGCCCCAGGCTCTGAGATATCGCCCTTCAAAAATGAAAAAAGAGTCAAATTTTGGTAAGCTTTGTGTGTATCGTGACATTTCCCGCGCTTTCTTGTGTTTTAAAGTTTAATTTCTCGCGTTTTTCTTCTTTACAATGGCTGAATTCAACATAATAACACTTTTTGAGCTTTTTGAATGTCAGAGTGATGGAGGCATTCCACAAAACGGTATAGAAATGCTACAGAATTTAATGTTGATTCCAAAAGAAGTGAATTATTTGTGCAGCCGCGGACAACCACTGAAATTGTTCAAAAAAAAAAAAAAAAAAAAAAAAAAAAAAAAAACGTCTGCGACGGCTACATTTGGAGGTTAGGCTTTGGGCAATATAATTTCAGCAAAAAAGTGTTTATTCAGCCTATATATTTCCATATGCCATGCTGAATGTAGCGAACGCAAGCAAAATAAAAAAAGTGCAAGTACGAAACTTCAATTCGCAGAGCAACTTATTTTGCAAAATCGCATGCTTCAATTTTTAAAATTTTGGCGATGCACCATTTATACTTAAATGGTGCATCACAAGATTTGATAAGAATTGAACTTGGATTGGGCAACAAAGGCATTGTCGATTGGGTGTATTCGCGAGAGAAGTAGTCTACCAAGTAATGATCGTTGGAAAAAACAAAATAGGTGGCCCAAATACGATCGTCGAAATCGACAAAAGCAAGTTTGGACGCCGGAATTACCGTGGGCATCGTGTGAAGGCCAATGGGTATTTGGTGGCGTGGAACGGGGAACCAACAAGTGTTTCTTGGTTCCCGTAGAATCCAGAAATAAAGAAACTCTTTTGGCAATAATTAAGGATTGGATATTGCCAGGAACTACAATAGTTTCAGATTTTTGGAAGGTAACAAACAAATTATTATTATCTTTTGTTTAAAATATTTAAGTTTTATAAATAAAAGCGCCGCAAGAAAAAATTTGGAACAAAAAATCGCGCGCCGGATATTTTTCTTGGCCGCCAATGAAGTTGAAATTTTCCCGCCGGCGTATATATATGTATGTGTTAACTTGGATTTTGGTAACACATTTTTTTCGACACTTGAATTTGTGATTTTTGTTTTCACAGCAAGCATCACCGATCAAGCGGCAACATCCAGAAAAAATAAAAAGCTTGAATTCAATAAAGATTTAATGTAAATTAAAAAAGAGTAGTTTGTTTTTTTGTTTTTTTTTTTTAATTTAATAAGGACTACCCTATCTAAGTCCACCACCTGTGTATGCTGATCAATTCACAAAGTGGCCCAGGTACGTCTCTCCACCAACCACAACCATTTTGTGCACAACAGCCTGTGGAGCAAACACTTGTTATTCAGTCGCAATATCATATTGCATTGTTCTACATTTGTTATTCTGTCGTAATCTCTCTCATTTACATTTCTTTTATTTTTTTGTTTCTGTCCCAATCCCCTTTGCATTTATTGCTATTTTTTATTTATTGTTTTCGGTGCATTTTAATCGATTGCCCAATTCGACACATAAACAATTCTCAAGTCAATGCACTTGACTGTTATTTATGTCAACAATATGTTTGTTTGTCTTGGCATTTTTCGGTGGTGTTTTCAGTTTTTACTTGCCCTGGCATTTTTTGTGTTTCCCTGTTGCTGACGATATGTTTTAAGTCTTATTAAATGAAGGCAAAAGGAAAAGATTGTCAGTTCAATTTCGGGACTCCAACTCGCATAGCGAGGAATAAAATATAAACACAAAACTGAATTTTGTGTAATCACTATAAAATATAAAATAGAATTTGTCTAACTAAATATAAACATAAAGCAGAACTTTGTAACTTTGTGCAATTAAATATAAGTTATAAAACAGAACTAAATACAAAACTGTATCAATAAATAAATAAAAACATCAAAGAAATTGGTATAATTTGTGTCGGATTTGGTTCAAAAAATAATTTTTACAATTTACACACAAACCAAACCAAACATTAAGATCAATTTTTTAATACAAAAAAGATAAAATAGAGAAACATCAACAACACAATGGAGTCCCTTGCAATGGAAACACTGAAGAAGAAAGTAACAAGGTTTACATATGAATAGTGTCGCCAGATAAGGGGATTTCGCCCCAAATTGGGGATTTCAGCTTTGGTTTGGGGACAGATTTACGAGGGGAGGGATTTGGGGATTTCACCCCAATTTTTACCTATTTTTGGGATTTCACTTTTTCCTTTTTTTTGCCTTCTTTTTAATTTAAATTGAAAATACATATATTTTTTGTTTTTATTTTAACAGTTCTTGAATCCGAGAAAATTTAAATTCAAAAAGAACTGGCAACTACATTATAAGCATACTTTTTTATTAAACAAAAAATGGTATACTTAACATCAGTGGTGCCAACTTAGCGTCTTTCACGCTAGATTTAGCGCTTTTTGACTACCAAAAACTCGCATTATGGTGCTTTCTAGCGCTTTTTACTGTTTCTAACTGCGTTTTTACTTCTAAAAAGTTGGCACCACAGACTTAAAGAAAAAAGTTCTTTATTAAACAGACCTGTAAAAAAAAAATTAGGCAAAAATAAGATAAGTGATCAAGAAAAGTGAATAAAATATTAAAAAACTAAGAAAATAATAAGAAATGTGAATGAAACCATATCAAACCAAAAATGAAAATTCAACGTTGATTGGTTAAATGAAGAATGGGCGAAAGTTTATGAAACCAGAATTTGTTATAAGCGATGTAGAGGAAATGAAAACTAGACTAAATGACATGAATTGTTATTTAGACATTGCAGACATTGATCTAGGCACGCTTTGCACCGAAGAGTTAAAATTACACCCACTTGATGATGTGGATGGTATAAATTTTAAATTAAATTGTTTCCAATATTTACTAACATTGTCTAAAGAGATGGCCAAAAGATTTCCAGACAATTTAAAAAACCTAGAAGAATTCACAAATTTGCAATACAAAAACATACAAAAAAAGACTAAAATTGAAAACTATTTATGGCATTTTAAAAAATTCTTTAGATAAAGAATACGAAAACCAATGGAACAAATTGCCATTTATTGATTGGTGTTCAAATATGAACATGAATATGTTAAATATATTTAAGTTGAATCTTAGACTATTTGTATTTCCCTTATCATCAATAGAAATGCATTCGAGGAAAAAGGGACAGTTATGATAATTTAATGACCTTGTATGTTTAGGTTTTAGCATGTGGTACGCACATGTGTGAAGTACGGATGTACTGATAAGTCATGCTACATGTAGATATAGCAATAAATAAAAAAGGTTGTATGGTTGCATCGCTTATCATAAACTCGTTGAATAAGAATTCATCCCTTATAGGGATAGTAAAGATAGTGAAATAGTCTAGACTAGTTTTAAGAATTTCATGTTTAGTATTTAAGGTTTAATCTTGTAAATAAAGACCAGTATCTTACAAATATTCAAACGGTTCACGTGTGTTTTTTAATTACGCGTAAACAATTGGCAAAATTTTACTAAAAAGGAAATTTCCAAAGATATTTTTGCCTTTTGGGTAATTGTTTATGAATATGAAGACAATGTTGGACATTGTTTCTTCAGGGAATTATCAATGGCTGTTTTCCAACTTATGGTGCTTCCCATCAGTAATGCCTTCGTAGAAAGGATATTTTCCTGTATGAATATAACCAAAACCAAGTTAAGAAACAAACTCCAATATGAAATGTTAGAATCACTAATTAGGGTAAAATCACATTTAAATGTTTATCAAATATGCTGTCATAACTATAATGTTCCTGATACAATGCTAAAAACGTTCAATTCAGAACATATGTACAAGCAGGCTGATGTTGACGATGCCGATGATTGGTTTTTTTCTGGTAACACCGCATAGGAACAACAAAAAGAGCAATATCAAAGAGAATAGCAGAGCACGAAAACTACATAAGGAAAGGCAAATCATCAACAGCTCTCTCACAACACTGCACTGACAAGCAACACAAACCGGTTTTTGAAACCATTAAATTATTAGACAGAGATGAGAATGAGCACAAGATATGTATTTGAGAGCTTAAGAATACAACAAAGCTTACATAGGACTATAAACACAAAACATTAGCTTGTAAGGACGAAAGTCAAAAGAAATATCGTTTTCGCCCACACGACCTCCCATACCGATCTCACCCAAGGTTTTTTTTTATATTTTGTTTTATTTAATCAAATATATTAAAAACATTACTTCAAATAAAAAAAATATATGTATATACATACATACATACATATATTAAAAACTGCATATATTGGAAAATTCACAACTTGCAATTTCTCATTTAAATTATCTATAAAGAAAATATAAATACAGGTACAATAAATCTGATGCAGGTTTATACGAAGTTTCTAAAATAAAGTTTCCATATTTTTGTCAACTATAAAAAATATCTCAAAATCTAAATATTTTCAACAGAAATTTTATAAAAAATTAGTGTAAACTTGTTTGTTAATTAAAATATTAACGTCTGATAATTTTTCTTTGCAATCCGGCAACATTAATAATGTTAGTATTCAATGTTAAACTTTCGTGTTGAGTAATGGGTACAAAACCAATGCGGTTATTTAACGGTAAATTACAAACTTAAAAAAAGCTAGCTGATTGAATATTCAAGAATATTCTATCATTCTTGATGTAGAATATTCGCAGATTTGTTTGACAAAAAAAAGAATATTTTCGTTTTTTCATTCTGAAATGTAAGTTAATCACCAAAATTTAAAAAATAAAACTATCCCTTTTCAGAACCATGTATTCCTTAATCCAGTGCCACAATGATGCATTTTCTGTGGTACTTTCAAATAAGGTTGACAATAGAAATAGGAACATAGGACTATAAACACAAAAGAAGACGTAGATAACATTCGCTTGTAAGGACGAAAGTCAAAAGAAATATCGTTTTCGCTTCGTTTCGTTTCTCACCCGTTTTTTTCATTTTGTTTTATTTAATCAAAGAAATTAAAAACATTTCTTAAATTTGTTTAAGTTTTTTTTTTACAAAGTCAATAACAGTATAATTGAATTAGAAAACCCGTCATAAGACAATAAATATCGTTTTTTTTATAATTTATTTGATAATTTATATTACTGAATTTAAATAATTTTTATTACACAATAAGTATTTAAGTATCGTAGTTTTGTTGAATTGAGTTTTTCTTTGCAATACAAATACTCAAGAATACCATGTATTATTTTTTATACCACTTTTACTGTACAAAAAGGAATTTATTATTTACCGTTTGTTGCTAACCTCTAACATACTTGCTTATTTACTATATTCCCATTGCTATATATCTCTCACACATCATACCCACCACGCCTCACACCTACATACCTACCACACTCTCTAATTTTACATACTAAACACAACTGACAATTTTTATATATTAAGGGGGACAGTAGACAAAAGACGTCAGTTAGCAAGTAGCCGTCCACACGATCGCGGCAAGGTATGTTCTGGTGTACGGGTATAATAGTGGAATGCTGTTCAAGGTCTCCCTATTAAGTGATAATAATAAAATAACAATAATAAATTATTTATGCAAGTGTTTTGGAAGTGCTGTACTTGGTCTTCCATTGCGTGATTATAACGGAGTGCTGTTCAAGGTCTTCCTATGAAATCGCAACATAGGTTTTTATGTTATTTTTATTTTCCCTTTTTTTTATTTCCAAATTGAATTTGTTAAAAAAATATAATAAAAATATAATTTTTTTAAAAATTAAAAATTTTGTTTTCTTTATTTATATTTAAAATTTTTATTCCATTTGATATTTTTATTGTAGTATGTTTGAAAAATTTCATTTAACATATGAAATTTGTCAAATAAACTTGACTTGTTGAAAATTTTAACATTTTGATTTCTTGCAAGTTTTTTATTCTACCAATGTGTGTTTATGTATGTATGTGTGTTTTGTTCTTCATTCGTAAAAATGTGTGTGTGTATATATTTTTTTTCTTGCTGAGCACCATTGCGGGAGAAAACAACAGCACCATCAAATTTTGTATACGCTTGTTGTCCTCTCTTGCTAGCAGTTCCATTTTCAGTTTGCACATCCTCATTATATTTGGTCCTTGGTACATGGTAGTGCTGTCCCAGGTTCCCCTATTGATTCGTTATCACGAGAACTGATGGAAGTGCTGCTCGAGGTCCACCTGTTTTAATATTATAATTACTTTCCCCAAGATATAGTTTTACAATTAAGCAAATTATAATTAGAATCTTCTCTCTTTTCTTAAATAAAATTGTAATACAACGATAAATATATGTGTGCTCTGTCACCATAAG
Organism: Cordilura impudica; assembly: GCA_963682025.1. Taxonomy (NCBI): domain Eukaryota; kingdom Metazoa; phylum Arthropoda; class Insecta; order Diptera; family Scathophagidae; genus Cordilura; species Cordilura impudica. The sequence continues at coordinate 32,384,818 of OY821520.1, forward strand.
TATTAGATTGGCCCTTATTTTTGAAGTTGCTCCGAATCCCGCTCCCCGGGGCTCATTTTTTGAGGTTAATGGAAAAACTAATCCAGAAAAAATTTCAGCTCATTTGATGAATTTTTGAGCTATCCCTGGCCCTTCAAAGTTTTGAATTTTTGGTATTTTTGCCAAAATTTTCCGTTGTAAACACCCTAGTGTATAAACTATAAACCCAAATACAAAATGGGTTTTTTTCCTACAAAGACGCTTTTATTACCTTTCCAAAATGCCCAAAATCTCTAAATTCTGATTAAAAATGACAAAGGTATTGCTGTTATAGTCAACGTGAACGTACCTTATTTCATTGTGAATTGTCTATTTATATATGTTCATTAGAGTCGTTCACGTTTGTATGGCCATTTTTCAAAATGAGTTCTAAAGCCCACAAATGGGCTTATTTTTTTCCTTTGAATATAAAAATAATAGTATGAAATTTGATGCAGATTTGATAACAGAGTAGTCGGCGCGGAAAACGGAAATTTTTAACAGTTTTTTAGAAAAAATTGTTATTTAAGATTATCTTTTTTTGATTAAGTATCAATTTATAACGAAATTACTTGGTTTATCTTCATATATAAGTTAAATTTGACTTGACTATAAAATATTGTTAGTTATAAATATCTAAAGACAAAAAATTCAAAATTAATCCTTTTATGCACTTGGGGTCAAAATGACCCAAATATTTCTTAAAAAAGTCATTTTTTTCACATGTATTTTCAAATCCAATTTTCAATCGATTTCCGCGCCGACTTTTCTTTATTCAATCGGCACCAGATTTCACAAGAGGTATTTTCATATCCAAAGGAAAAAATAAGGCCATTCGTGGCTTCAGAAATCATTTTCATTTATTTGCACCACTCTAATGTTCATTCACAATAGCAGTGTACAGCTGTTACGTTATTTTGAACAGCACAGTTTTATTCAAAATGTTTTCAACTCGTTCTAAAACTCGTGTTTATTTAATCGGTGAACCTTGTACACAAATATTAGGCGCTAAGTTACCATCCAAAGGGCAAGTTTATCGCTTTTATTCAGTATCTATAACGACCAAAGACTTTCGTTGCGTGCTAGTGCAGCTATAGTTGTAAATGAGGCGTGCGGTTTTTGGGATAAAGCTTTCATTCCAACACAACGCAAAGATAAGTGCATTGACAAATTGTTATTGTTGCATGGTAAGTGGCATAAATTATTTAAACATAGAAGCCGCGAAAGTGCAGCACACAAGAAGAGTGAAAAGGCATTTCTAAAGAAGTTGGAAGAATTGTTCGATATCGCAGCAGCAAATGCCATGGACGTTATGACTAACAAAGCCGACAAGCAATTTTTAATAAATCAAAGAAAGGGTCGGCATGGCGTCATATTAGGCATTGATACAGTCGCCATGCGAAAGGAGAAGGCAAGATTGGATCGCATACAAGCTGAAGCAGAGCGGAGAAGAAGGGAGGAGGAACAGTTGGCATCTATTTTAGATACAAGTAATCTTGATGATATCGATTCAAATGATACTACTATTGAAATGAACGAACTTGTTGAAACCGACTCCGAAATGGATGTGGACTTTGCTGTGAATACAGTGCCATCTTCTAAAAGAGGCACATTTAATTTTATCAATGAAAGAATTGTGTCTGCTCTCGATAAATGCAAGGTCTCAGATAGATATGCTGTTCATCTACTGGTCGCAGTTGCTGAGTCGCTAGGCCACGACGTTCAAAAATTGATAATCAATCGGACCACTCTACAGCGAGTACGACAATTACAACGCGAATCAATTGCTACCAAAATAAAAGATAATTACAAATTGAATCCGGATATGCCATGCACTGTTCATTTTGATGGCAAATTATTACCCAGTATACATGGAAAATCAAAGATTGACCGTCTTCCCGTTATCGTCTCCAATAAGAATGGCGATCAACTGCTTGGCATCCCATCTATACGAAATGGAACTGGCCATCAGATATCGGCCGCGGTAATTAATGTTATTACTGAATGGGGTTTGGAACAAAATATTCAAGCGATTTGTTGCGACACAACAGCATCGAATACAGGACGGTTAAATGGCGCGTGCACGCTACTTCAGCAGGGGCTCGGGCGAAGCTTGATGATTTTGGCCTGTCGTCATCATATTTATGAAATTGTTGTTAAAGCGGTCTTTGATATAAAAATGGGGGCAACATCTGCGCCGGATGTGCTTTTATTCAAGAGATTTCAAGCTAAATGGGGTATGTTCTTGTTGTATAACATATACGAAGCATGTATTTCAATGTAACTTGAAACTAATTACTTTTCAATGCTTTTACTTTTATTGTAGAAGAACTAGATGTTGCTGAATATAAAACGGCTTTGGATGATGATAATGTCGACTTGTCGAACATATCAGACGAAATCGGGAGCTTTTGCATTGACCAATTGAACGAAAAACACAGCAGAGCCGACTATGCTGAGTTTCTTAAGCTTGTTCTGATTTTCTTGGGAAAAACACCGCCATCTGGAGTCTCATTCCGCTCGCCTGGAGCATTTCACCACGCCAGGTGGATGGCGAAAGTAATATATTGCTTGAAAATTTATTTGTTTCGCGGACAATTTGAACTAAAAGCGCGCGAGCTCAAAGGAATACGCGATATATGTTTATTTGTCGTAACATTATATGTTAAAGCCTGGTTTTACGCACCGTTTGCCGCCGCAGCTCCCAATGTTGATTTGGCTTTTTTAATTGATTTGCACAATTATGGTATAGTGGACAAGGATATTTCGAATGCAGCATTAAAAAAAAATGTGTGGCCATTTGTGGTATCTTTCTGATGAAGCAGTTGGCTTAGCATTTTTTGACAACAGCATAAATGTTGATGTAAAAGCAAAAATGGTACAGTCTCTCCGAGGTGATCCATCTGAACATGACAACATATTTCAAAATCGAAATATTATACAACCGAAAGATGTACCTTCATTTAAAAACAAAACTTTAGCGTTTTTCGTTACAAAGAGAACCGCGGAATTTTTTAAAAGATTCAATATCTCTACTGAATTCATGGCTTATGAACCTTCTACTTGGCCACAACATCATTCGTACATTGAAGGCTTGCAAGTTGTTCAAAAAATGCAGGTAGTCAATGACGTCTCTGAACGCAAGGTAAAACTAATGGAAGAATTCAACCAGCTCCTCACTCGCGATGAAGAGCAGAAGCAGTTCTTGTTATTAACAGTTGATAAGTATCGTCAACAATACTCAAGTCATTTGAAAAGTACACTGTTGCAAAACGAATGACGAACTAATTTTTATTGTAACGTGTTGCTTTTAATTTATTCATTACTTACAATAAATCTGTATATAAACCCCTATATTGTCGTTGTTTTTAATCAGAATTTAGAGATTTTGGGCATTTTGGAAAGGTAATAAAAGCGTCTTTGTAGGAAAAAAACCCATTTTGTATTTGGGTTTATAGTTTATACACTAGGGTGTTTACAACGGAAAATTTTGGCAAAAATACCAAAAATTCAAAACTTTGAAGGGCCAGGGATAGCTCAAAAATTCTTCAAATGAGCTGAAATTTTTTCTGGATTTTTTCCATTGACCTCAAAAAATGAGCCCCGGGGAGCGGGATTCGGAGCAAGTTTAAAATCGCCCATACAACGAAGGGCCAGTCTAATAAGTATACATTTCTGTGACGAACCCTACCCCACGAGTTATACCCCAGCAACCAGAGGAAACTCGTCGTTACAAGCTCAAGTTACATTATTGCGCTCTAATATTTTAAGTTCTGTGATATTAGCTTAAGGAATAACATCGTGTCTGTGTATTAAATTTATTTCTTTAAAATCATACAATTAGTCCGCGTTTTTTTAATTTTTAAGTCAGTGTTAAATGTATTTAGTTATATATATATTAATAAATTGACAAGTAAGCCTTTTCAACATGAAAAATTTGTTATATTTTAATTTAATAAGTGTAAAATATTTTAGATCCAAATAAATAATTTCCCTGCCAAATAAGCAACGAAACGTTGGGAAGATGGAATAAATTTGTTTTATTGCCAAAGAACAAATAAGACCATTAAAGCCCATGGAACACAATTTTCAAAAATATTAATAATAATTGGTTCAAAATTTAATGTATATAAAATATTAAATTTCAGAAACCATATGCCGGCCTATAGATGTTGAGGCCTTTAAGAAATTATGGCGGATTATTACCAATCCATCAGTTCTGTCCTATCCGGACTTTAATAGCAAGTTTGAGCTTACTACGGTCGCTAGTAATTTAGCATTGGGGGCTGTTTGTTATGCGAGCAGAATCTTGAATGAATACGAGAGAAATTATAGCACAATTGAGATGGAAGGAACTTTTGGCTATTGTGTGGGCAATTAAGTATTTTTCGCCCTTATCTTTTTGGTACGAAGTTTTTGGTTCAACCTCTGAAATGGTGGTTGCGGTAGATTATAAGTATTTATATAGAATATTTTTCGGAAAAAGGAAAGAAATCACGTTTGTGTAACCAGTACATTAAAATAAAGAGTTACAAATTAGTAAACACAAACCTACATACATACCAAAACGTTGGCTCAAAGCAGAGGTGTCATTATACATTCTTATTTGTGTGTACATCTTGTATTACTTGTGTAAGTTAACGACACAAATATTAATCATAATTTCTTGCAATGCCCACATTGCAATTCCTACAGGTAACAATACCCAAATTCTTTACACGCTTATTTATTGCTTTGTATTTTGGTTTCTACTTATTTCCGAGAACTCAGGAAATTGGTATTGCACGAATTAAAAACATTTTCTCACCATGTCAAACATGCTGACGATATGTCTGCATGTTTATCAGTCTATAATGCTATTGTGAAACATTTGTGTAACCGGTCAATTTTCTTAATTTAAAGACAAAAACAATAATTTCGTTTCATTGGTAATTGTATTAAATTAAGTATCTGTGTGTTTAAAGTTATTTGCACCAAAATTGCTGACACTATGTTGGCCGTTTTGTTTTGTAGTATTTATATGTAAATAAAATTATATTAACAAAATTGCAATGAATAACCTTTTTGTTATAAAAGTAAAATGAATTGAATAAAGAGGACAGTTGAAGTCAAGTACTCAAATAAATAACATAGTTTTATTTATCTTGTACACAGAGCAACCAAACACGACATCAATACCTGTCTTTAGGGCTTGTGTAATTTTCATATATCAACGAACCCTAAACTATTAGTTATTTTTTTTTTTTGCTGTTTTGCAACTATTATAGTCACGAACAATTTTTTTTGAAAAATATTTACGACCCTTTAAAATTCTTTTTAATCGCTAGCGGGCAAATTTTAACCCAATTTTATTCAGGATCAGGATGATCCAAAAATATGCAAAACACCGCTATTAATATGCAAAACACCGCTATGCAGAGAAAAACGATCCAACAAATTTAATTTTTTATTTATTTAATTCAAAATTAAAATAAAAAATATGTCAAAAACCTCAGTAGTGGAATAAAAGTTATCAAATAGTAGTTTTACTACATTGCAGTGAAAAGCTGTTAAAAAATAAAATTAACTACTGTAAACCATTTGCTACGAAATTTTCAGATATAATTTTTGGATCCATTCCAACACTGCTTGTGGTGGCTTTTGAAAGTGTAGGTTCGCTTGTAAGACTATATTATCAAAGTGATTGCGATAAAGCCTGAATATATTCATGCGTAAGGGTAGTTGGCCGTATGTGTATATTAGTATTTTTTTTTTTTATTTAAATGTACAATATAAGGCGTATAGTTATTTATATTGTGAAAGAGGCGATCAACCTAAGCTGACCACAGTAATATCAACGTGTTGTTGGCTGTTGGTATCTGTTTTTTTTTTTTTTTTTTTTTTTTTTGGTTTCGTATCATTAAAAAAAATATTGCTGCCCTAACGAAGTTTGGTGCATGAGAGGGTTAAACACAAAATGAACATGATGGGGTAAACTGCGGTGTTGCTCTGCCGCCTTAGATCAGGTTTACCCACACTGAAATAAATTTTTAAGAACCAGGACATGGGACAGGAGTAAGTTCGCTCCAAGCAAATTTTAGGAGCCCTCTTTAGGGCCAAGAATTTAAAACAACCAAAAAAAAATAAATAAAACTAACCATACATAATGAGGGCTACTTAACAGATCTCTCCAGTAAATTGGGTAAAAGTAAAAAAGAAATAAAAAGAAAAAAATCTGTCATCAAACTTCAGTAGTGGAATAAAAGTTATCAAATAGTAAAACTCCTCTTTGCAGTGTTAAAGAAGTTATTTTTTTTTTCAACGAAAAAAAAACTGCTGTGAACAACTTGCATAATGAGGGCTAGTTCAACAGATCTCTCCAATAAATTGGGTAAAAGTAAAAAGAAATAAAAAGAAAAAATCTGTCATCAAACCTCAGTAGTGGAATAAAAGTTACACAAAATGAACATGATGGGGTAAACTGCGGTGTTGCTCTGCCGCCTTAGATCAGGTTTACCCACACTGAAATAAATTTTTAAGAACCAGGACATGGGACAGGAATAAGTTCGCTCCAAGCAAATTTTAGGAGCCCTCTTTAGGGCCTAGAATTTAAAACAACAAAAAAAACCATACATAATGAGGGCTACTTAAACAGATCTCTCCAGTAAATTGGGTAAAAGTGAAAATAAGTAAAAAGAAAACATCTGTCATCAAACTTCAGTAGTGGAATAAAAGTTATCAAATAGTAAAACTCCTCTTTGCAGTGAAAAACTGTTTAAAAAAGTTATTTTTTCATCAACGAAAAAACAAAAACTGCTGTAAGCCACTCGCATAATGGGGCTACTTAAAATGATCTCTCCAATAAATTGGGTAAAAGTAAAAAGAAATAAAAAGAAAAAATCTGTCATCAAACTTCAGTAGTGGAATAAAAATTAGGTTTGTTTCGTTTACTTAACACTTCGAAAATGATAAGGCAGGCAGTATAGGTTAAAAGTTCTGACATTTGTTAGGCTTTACAGGTATTGCTAAGGTTAGGTGTGTATATGCATTACCGCTGAATAAACGGAATTTTCCTAATTTATTCCAACTTGTTGTGAGTGCTCTTTTGGAGATATAAAAAGCCTTGCAAAATGAATATCGCACAGTTTTTCTGTTTTTCCTTCGACGAGTTTTTTTGTTACGTTTGCAATATAAGTTCTGCGGAGGGAAAAATCAGAAGATTTTACTAAGATAAATTGGATTGGCCATCAGCGAAAGGGGTTTACCTTATACTTGAGTTAAAAAAAAAATCAAAATAGATACCACCCGTAACCAAAAGTTTTGTTAGCTAGTGGCAGAGATTTGGTGTTATGAGCCTGGTGGCAGTTAGCTCATAGAGCCACAAAATTGTTCTTGGGGAACAGCGAAACCCAAAATAACCTGTGGAAAAGGACAAAAACACCTGTAAGCTTAACAACATCACCATCGTAATTATCTCCAAAATGAGAGATTAACCATCACCACAAATCAAATAATAGATTGAGGGAAAAGAGTGTGAAAATAGGTGACAAGTGTTAAGTTAGGTTAAAGAAAATAAGTCGAAAAGTCCAAAAATTTAACAATTAAAAATCCGAAAGTCTAAAAACTTAAAAATCCAAATTTTGGACATCCTGTTTACGCACCGTATAATGGTCGCCTTGGTATTTGATACGACAAAAGAAGAAATGATTTGCAAACTGATCAGAACCAACTAGTTGAAGGTTTTTTTTTGCAGCCAATGAAATTGGAGTTTTCTTACTGCCTACGAAATTGGATTTTTTATCACCGGCATTATACATATTAAAGTTTTTTCTTGACACTCATTTTTTTCGATCATTCTAAGCATCACTAAGTCAACGTCAATACAAATTAAATAAAAAAACTCATATTTGAAATTTATAAACTTGTAATTAACAAAAAGCAAAGTTCACAGTGGTCTTCTTTTTTTAAGTAAATAAAAGAAATATTATGTACACATCCCTAAGCGAAGGTTTTGTTTTATTTCGAGAACGTTAGAATACGCTGCATAACTTTAGGTGGCCCAACCAATCAAATCTCGTTTTTTGGACATCAGCCACAACCAGCTCAAATTCATTTCGGACAACCTATTCATTTCGGGCAACCAGCCTTTTGTGGAAGAAACATTGGTCCTTCGAGCCGGTTCGCTCCAACACAATTTAATCCGTATTGTAATGAAGTACCATCACCATTATTAATATACCATCACTGTTAAAAATATAATAAATCGAAACAGCTGTTAAGCTTTAATTTTAAGTTTATTTTTCCTTTTTGACTAATGTGTTTGCTTGGTACATTGTGCTATATATAGGTGAAGTTTTATTTCAATAAATAAATTTTCTTTATCTTCTTACTCATGGTTTTCTTGTAAATTTATTTTTTTTTTTTTTGAACAGTTTTGAAAAATAAAATAAAAAATAAATATGTGATTATTTCGAATTCAGTACAAAGTTCGAACAGTACGTTTAATACATTATAGAAACCTAAACAGATGATCTATAAAATATCAATTACACACTGGGGTCTAATCGCCGCATACGTGATCGAGTGAAATTGATCGACATCTTTCATTTTGAAATCATGGCATTCGATAACGACTAATCGATCGAGTGAATTCTTTCGAAATGTCATTCGATACATATCAAGCTGTCGAAAACATATTTTATTAGTTTTTTATATGAAAATAACGCAAGTAAAATTAATTTCTTTTATTATATTTAATAGGAAGACATGAAATGTTTTATATATATTAACGAGCAATTTGAAGAAAAACCAAATAATATGAGAATACTTCTTTGATATGCCGAAAAGCAAATTCTCTCCAAACTGTTGGAATTGAGAATAGGTCTCTTGAAGCCCCATCTTCAAAAATTTCCTTAAAGTTGGACAAATTTTTGGAATTCAAAGAACTTTCGTTAAAACTAAAGGAAAAAGAACACATTGTTAACATGGAGATTAAAAGGTAGATTTAAAAATTAAATCGCTTCAGTTGGAGATGCTCACAAAATTAAAAATTATTGATAATATAAATAAAAAAAAATTGTTAATAACTATTAATTTTGTTTTAAAGTGCTCGATATTCTATTTTGCTTGTTGACATTTGTTAAAACATATGCTTATGTTATATTAAAAAGCTAAATATCTTGTAACACTTGTTATAAATTTCGATTTCGTGACTATCGTATGCCGCGATTAGCATAGTCGATACATCACGAAATTTTATTCGACACGTGAGCACACTCGATCACGTATGCGACGATTAGACCCCTGGTTTTTTCTTAGTAAACAGTAATCGCACGGAGATGCCAGATGTCAACAGTTTTATTATTATATTAATTTATATTTTTAATTTAATAATTTTTTTTTTAATTTTTACACAATCAGCAAATGAATTTTATCTAGAAATGTATTGAAGAGTTTGAAAAACTCAAATTAAATTTAAAAGAGGTAATAATTTATCAGGAAAAACATAAAGAAAATAAATTAGAAAGACTCGTTAATTTAAAACAAAGCGTAAAAGATTGAAAATAAAGAGAATGACACTCTTAAAATAGAATTCTAAGTTTTACATATAAAGCTCATAGGAATTATAGAAAATAAATATAAAAAGATAGGATATTAATCAAGACTGGCAGGCAGGTAATTTACCAAAAATGGCCAATTTCGACATATCTATGGTAGGTAAAAACCTATAGATATTTAAGGGTACTTGAAAATATTTAGAAGACTTTCGTAACGTAAGCACGGTATAGCGTGTAAGTTAATGTAAATAATAACGCCATGCGTACAACAATGCTCTGTGATACGGTTGAGTCTCTGTTTGTTTTCTTTAGTAACATGAGTAATACTCATATAGTTTTTGGGGTCAACCGGCAATTCCTTAAGTGTGTCAAATTTGATAAAAAAAAAAAAAAACAAATTTTTTCATTTATATGAAATTTTAAAATATATTAAAATATGTTCCAAGTTACATAATGTAATTTCTTACAAGTATTTTTGGTAATAAAATAATTATAAAATTTGTTTACTCAATTTTATTTTAACCCATTATAGGCCAGCGTCCTATTTATAGGACACTACAAAAATCATGTTTTTTGTCACTTATATAGTTTGTATTCTTAAAATATTTTTTTTATTCATTAGGTATAATCTCAACAAGTCTTTATATATATACTTGCTTTTTTATTTTATTATAACTTTCCAGAAAAAAATTATTAGACTTAGCGCATTTTTATGAATCTTGGGCGACATTATACATATGTTTATAAATCTTATAACACAAACCTTAACGAAATTATATGCTATTTTTTATATTAAAAAGTGTTCACCCAAACTGTTTACATAGTTACTGTAATAAAAAAAAATTGCATACTTCCAAAAACGGATGGTGCAATGTGACTGTCCTATTTATATGACACTGGTACTTGGCGTTATCAAAATATTTACAGTTTTTTCATATTCAGTATTTTGTTTGTTTCAGTTCAGTTGCCACGCGCTAAGTATTTACTTTTTTCTGCTTTATATTGTGTTTGTTGGCGATGTCCAAACCGTTATATTTTTTTCGTTATTAGTATCATCATTCAGTATTCATCATTTTCTGCATTGGATAGTGCGTGTATTTGAGTTTTTATTTCGCGGTATTACATTGATATTATTTACTTCAGTTCAAAAATTCCTGGAATTATTTCTTCTAAAGATGTATAGAAGAGCCTTGTCTTTACTCGAAGTAGAGGATATTGTAAATGATCCTACATTTATTTCATCTGAAGATATCGATATAATTGTTCTTCCACCAGAACCAGATGAATTGACTGATGAAGACGACATCGATGATAACAACTTAGGAGATGTGAAAGTCACTGATGTACCAGGAGAACTTATATTGCAATATAAATTACCTGCTATTTCTGAGCCACCAGAAACATGTGATCCAGATGATGCAGTTTCACCAGGCTGTTCATCCAGCGCAAAGAGATCTAAAAAGAGACGTTGCCTTACCCAACAAACATATGACTGGAAAAAGGTAAGCCCCAGTTATACAAAATTGCCAGAGGTTTTACAAACGGCCAGTATAAATAGAGATAATCTAAAAGATCATCTAGCGGGAAAATCTTGTGTGGAAATTTTTGAAGAATATTTTACTGACGCCGTTTATGATTATATTGTTGAAGAGACGCTAAGATATGCAAGAAGCAAAAATGATCCAGATTTCACCGTGACAATAGACAAAATAAAATCGTTTATAGGCATTTTATTGTTCAGCGGGTATCATCAGTTGCCATCTGAAAGAAATTATTGGAGCGAGGAAGCAGATCTTGGAATAAATATTGTCCAGGCATGTATGCCCAGAAATGAATATTTAAAAATTAAAAAATATAAACATTTTGCCGATAACTCAATAATAGATAAGGATGATAGAGGATTCAAAGTAAGACCCTTATTAAAAATGATGAATGAAAACTTTAAAAAGTTTCAAGTGTTTGAAAAAGAATTAGCAATTGACGAAATGATTATCACATATTATGGACATCATGGCCTAAAGCAATTTATTCGCGGGAAGCCTATTAGATTTGGGTATAAATTGTGGGCTCTTTGTGGCGTTAGTGGATATTGCTATAATTTTGACTTATACATGGGAAAATCCATTGCAAAAAATGATCGTGAAGATTTGGCATTAGGATTGAGAGTCGTACTTGACATGTTAGATGGCATATCAGAACCCGCAAGTCATCAAATATATTTTGACAATTTATTTACTAGTAGAGACCTACTGATTCATTTCAGCAGTTAGGATATCGTGCGACTGGGACTTTGAGGGAGAACAGACTATCTTCATGTCCTCTTAAAGACTCTAAATCTCTTGGAAAGGAAGAACGTGGTTCGTTTGATTACCGATTCGACACTAATGCTGAAATACTTATCGTAAAATGGAATGACTACAAGGGCAGAAGATTTTTCTTAAATTATGCTACAAATTTTACTAAAATTAAGCTAAAATTTTTCTAAATTTAAAATAATCCTTAAATCTAATACTATACCATGATTAAGATTTTGTTAGCATAAACGTAAAATACCAATTTTCTACATTTTCTAAACCTAAAATTAATCAAAAAATGCCCAAATTATAAAATCTTCCTAAATTAAAATATTGTTAGATATAAAATGATGGGTGACTAAACAAACTTGTAAAACCAATGTAGAAAACCAAACCAAACCAAATCTTATTCTTGCTGTGGGTTACCTCCAAGTAAGATGGAGTCGAGGTAACATGGTAGGGAGGGCTAAAGGGGCAGAACACCTCGTCCCCAATCCCCAAGCAAGTATGAACATCCATCCATTTAGCATCCGTGTAAATTGACAGTTTTTTTTTTTAAATCGCACGTGAAAATCTGTAGTGCGGTTTCCCTGGGCCTGAGCAAGACCCCACCCATCCGGCGAGCTAGGCCCCTACGCCAGCACGTGCGACCAGCAAAGGCTCAGGGAAACGGAAGCGGATCTTCCATCAACGCCGCACCATTACACATAAAATAAATAATCCAGATAACAGAAAACTGAGTGATTAAAATCTTGACCCAATAACATAAATTATATAAGTTAACACTTGCACACGCCCAATACCTTTTTTAATAACATACTGGCCAATGTGCGAGTCAGCAATACCACGGACAGCGCGTGTTGCAGTTGACACCCCGCGCACCACCCCTTTGCTTACCAACATACAATGTGCTATGCGATACCTGCATTCTTTTGTACACGCCAAGCTATTGGGAAATAGGTAAGTTAGTGTTCTAGATTAAATTAAGCTAACGTATGCAAATATTTGCACACGCAGATTATTGGGAAACCATAGCATGTTATGGATCCCATGAGAATAGGCTAGTATAAGCAAAATAATGTTTGTGGATTTTTTTAATATTAATGTGCAGAAGACAGGGAGCAGTTAGTTCAATTCTAGACTGCAGCAGATTAACTTCAAATAAATAAACGATTGTAACGTGTTAAAGATTAAGACTATTGTGTTTTCATTGAAAAAGGTGGTAATTTTTTGAAACATGGCTGACGCAATGTTTAACTTATATAAATCTGTCCTGGCATATAACATCCTAAGTTCCGTCAGCTGCGTGGAGAAGAAAAAGAAGAATAGATGAGAGTGGGTCCCATGCCCTTGACCATAGAGCAGTACAAGAACAGAAACTCTAAGAAATAAGAAGATGATCCTGTAATACCAAAAATCGACAAAAAGAAAAATGGAGGCTACATTCAACGCATGAAGAGAGAAAAGGCCATTCTCAACACCACCACCGAACTGGACAAATGCATGCAGCTTATGGAAACGTATAGAGGAAATAGAGTCCTGATGGCACAGTTTTTGGAAAGTCGCCAGAAACAATAAAAAAAATAAAGGCCGAGGAACTCATACTGAAAACATTTAATAATTATCACAATAAATTAAAGTTCCCACTAGAAAGAGAAGAAAATTATTCTACTCCATTTCTTGATATGAAATTATACAGGGAAAGCAATCGCATAATTACCGATTGGTACACAAAATCAATATCATCTGGACGGTTGATAAACTTTCACTCAACACAGCCAACATCACAGAAAACAAATACGGCAATAAACTTAATAAACAAAGTTTTATCATTAAGCAACGATAAATTTAAACCCAAAAATATGAATAAAATTAAAGAAATATTATCAAACAATAGTTACCCAAACCATATAATAAATAACCTAATTACAAAGGCAATAAATGGGAATACAACAAGCAATAATAAAAACGATACACCTGGCAACAACAAATTTTGCAGCCTCTCATATATACCCAAGTTGACCGAAAATAAACAAATAAAACAGATAATAGACGACGATAAAATTACACTGGCATACAAAGCCAACAAAACAATTAAACCATTATTTACACAAACAAAAACAAAAATAGAAAAAGGACAACAAAGCAATGTAGTTTATGAAATTAAATGTATTGGCAACACAGATGAAAGCTGTGGTAAAATTTATATAGGAACAACCAAGAGAAGTTTAAATACAAGAGTTACAGAACACGAGACAGACATTAAAAAAGGTGAACACACAACTGCACTAGCACAACATTGTAATGAAAACGAACATACGGCTGATCTAGCAAATGTTAGAATATAAGACAAGGAACGAAGGGAAAATAAACGATACACATTGGAAAGCCTTCGGATACAACAACAAATAAACTGTGCAATAAACAAAAAAGAAGACAAAGATAAAACAAACGCAAATTATACAATAGCTTTATTTTAGTTTCTAACTTTCAGCTGTGATGCTAGTTTAACCCTGCTGTTAGGTTAAAAAAAACTTACGAATTCGAGGTTAACGGACCATTTTGGTCTATACCAATTTTTTTTGAAAACAAGGGGCGTAAGTCTATTTTTTATACTTATTTATTTCAATTAAGTATTTGGCAACAAATATTTTCACTAAAAGTTATATTTGTATGCTTAACAAATCGTTTGGGCTATTCATTTTGTTTTGAATGTTTGTTATTATATTTCATACAAATTAAATTTGAAAGACAATAGTGGGATTCCCCTAATTTTGTTTTGTTATGCCATCAAATCAGCTATTCAAGTTACTGTTGACATTCAATAAGTTGTGTTTTTTGTGTGAGTCCCCTTTTTGCATTTTATCATGCAGACATGTGTGTGTGTGTGTTTTTTTTTTGTGTTTTTGTGATTCCCCTGATTTTATTTTGTGATGCAGTCGTGTAAATTGTTTGCATTAGTTGCAGTTTAGTTTGTGTCTTGTTTGTGTTGTGTTGTGTTTATTTCTTGTTAGAATGGAAAATCGACGTTTTTTGGACACCGATGCTATTGCTGAAATCCTAAATGACAGTGCCTCGGATATTTCAAATTCAAGTATTTTAGAAGAAAATACTGAATTTGAAAATACCGAATCAAGTGATTTTGAAACAGATAGTGAAGAAGATGTGGCTGCTGCTAGCACTGTAGATCCATTGTTTATTGCAAAAAATAAAATGCAATGGAGTGCTGTTCCCTTACCCTGTTCTATTGGAACTCGTTCTGAAAATATTATTTCAATACAGCCAGGACCAACTCGATTTGCTGTATCCAGGTGCCAAGATATTCTTTCATCTTTTTTACTGTTTTTTCCACCACCATTAGAAAAAATAATTATTGAAAATACCAATATGTATGGCAGAGTAAAATTCGAGGGTAAATGGAAAGACATTGATGAAGCCACTTTGCGTGCTTATATTGCAGTACTTATTCTTGCTGGTGTGTGTCGGTATGTATATTTATGCAGATTTTTTATTTTGGTTCAGTAAAAGAGTAGGCAAATTTATTTGTTATATGGTAGCGGCAAAAACGAAGACATACATGGTTTGTTTGATAGACGTTTTGGTCGTCCTATTTTCCGTTCAATTATGTCTGAGGATACTTTTCAAATGATTACAAGAGCGCTTCGGTTCGATGATGTTATGAGCCGAAGACAAATGCAAAGCACCGATAAGTTTGCTTCTATATGTGATTTGTGGAACCGTTGGGAAGGCATTCTTTCAATGAGTTTCAACTGCCATGAAAATGTTACTATTGATGAACAACTGGTGTCTTTCAGAGGACGATGCTCTTTCAGACAATATATGCCTTCAAAACCTGCCAAATATGGCTTAAAATTTTGGTTGTCTGTTGACCCTAAAACAAGTTATGTGTGGAAGATACAGCCATATTTAGGAAAACAAAGAAATGATCAGCCTGAGAAAAACCAAGGACAGCGCATCGTATTGGACTTGACTGAAGGTTTGAAAGGTCAAAATATCACGGCTGATAATTTCTTTTCGTCGTTTGATTTGGCGCAAAAGCTTTTGGAAAGGAAACTGACATACGTGGGTACAGTTCGAAAAAATAAAACATTTATTCCACCGAAGTTGCTCATATTCAAAAAGTTCCTTTATATACTTCAACATTTGCTTTCAATGAAGTCGCAACATTAGTTTCATACAACAGCCATAAAAACAAAGGTACTGTTTTGATGAGTACGATGCACAAAACGGCAGAAGTTGATGCCAATGGACCAAAAAAGAAGCCTGAGATTGTGTCTTATTATAATTCAACAAAAGGTGTGTAACTTTTTGCCAGTGTTCATAGATTTTTAGTAAACAAAATTTAATTTTGTTTTCTTTTAGGAGGCGTAGATACTGTCGACCAAAAGATTGGCTACTACAGTACTAAACGCAAAACAAATCGATGGCCGAATGTTGTTTTTGCAAATATGATAGATATATCAGCATTGAATGCGCTTATATTGTTTTCTGAAATCGATGATTCGTGGGCACCCAGTGATCAAAATCGTAAGCGACCAGAATTTTTACGACTATTAGCACTTTCTTTGGCCAAAGAACATATGATGAAAGGAACCAACATATACCCAAACAAAATTTCTCAGCAGAGTTATTGGCTGAGGTAAGAGCATCTACCACAGACCCCGTAGCTTCTACAAGTGATACAAGAAACCCACCTGCTAGAAAACGTGGAATTTGTGGTTGCTGCAAATCAAAATGCGATAGTAAATGTGTTATCTGCAGCAAATTTATTTGCAAACTAAGCCGAAAAATTGTTTGTACATCCTGCATAGAAGCGAATAAATAAAAAATTACAATGGACCAAAATGGTCCTTAACATAAAATTTGTAACTGTTTATTTTTCTCCCTTCCAATTTATGTTAGACACTTAATTATTTAAATAAAAACATTGATTTAGAAAAAAAAACACGTGAGCTGACGTTTCAAGTCGATATGTTTTACCGTTGAAAAGATAGAAAGGAAAGAAAAAAAAATTTGACCAAAATGGTCCAAACCTAACAGCAGGGTTAAGACATTTTTACTGTGATATTTACTTTTATTTATTTTCTACATTTGCTTTAAATTAATTTTGTGTTTTATGTTGTGTATGTAAAACAGAATATATTGTTTATTAAATGTATTAAATTTGACAAAAACGACTATATGTGAGTAAAATGTTTCTATAAAAATGTATTATGTATTTTTGAAGTTTGTTATTAACTTATGGTTATTTTATTGTAATTTCTTATAACGTTGCCAGATTAATAAAATTATCCCTCAGGATGTTGGGAATCTCCAACGAAACGTCGGATGAATAATAAATAAATAGCCTTTTATTTATTTTGAAAACAAATGACCTTAGAAGCCCACTTTAGAGAATTCTAAAAATCTTAACAAATATTTACCAAAAAAGGTCGATAAAACTTATGATCAAATAAATTTTTTTTTTTTTCACAAAAATTTTCTTTGTAAACGAGGTGTGTCTAATCCGCACTCGTAGGGCCAGTAAGCGATAACTCGCTCGTGGCAAAAATAGAAAAAAAGACGCAAGAAATTGATCTTCAAAAATTTAAATAAAAACTGAACACAGAAAAATTTTTTTATAAAAAGTGCATTTTATTATAAATAAAAGGTAAGAAAATTAAATTGAATTAGAAAAACTAAAAATATAAACACAACGTTGCTTATAAGCAACAAATGTCCATAGCAGTGTAGTCTGTTTGACTAGTATTAGTTACTATGCCTTCTGCATGTAACTAAATACTCACATTCTGTTGAGTTACTTGTCCACACACACTATAGCTGGCTAGCCTGTAAACCGCTGAGTCAGCTAAGTCCCACGGTTAGATATAAGTAGATGTATGTGTGAATGTGTGAGTGAATGTAATATTTTTAGGTAGATTTAAGTTGAAGAATTAATAAAGAGTCACTCTTGATAATTAAGCTCTTGCGAGCAATACTAAAGTAGTCCGGTCTTTTATTGTCACTATATGGCGACCGTAACAGGACGGTGCAATAAGTACTAGAAAAGAACTTCGTTATAAACTAATGATTATATAACAAAAAAAAAAATTAACATTGAAAGAAATGAAAAAATTCGAACAAATCGCAAAATTAATAATTTCGCCATATAATGTATCTACCGTAAACAAAAACAAGAATAGATACATTCTATTTTAGTTATATAAGTTAACAAACAAAACATTTTGTTTAGTTAATTCTGCATACTCCCTCCCATTTCTTTTTTATTTTCTTCTGTTTGCTGTGTTCGCTTTGCTAATCGATTTGTTTCGGTTCAATAAATTGATTTGTGGCTTAAATTTCATTGTGTGTCGCAACAGTAAAATACTTTTACAGAAACCAATCAATAATATGATTTGTCAGCGAAAGAATAATGTAAACTATAATTGTTGCGTCTCATATTACACTATGTGTCGCAACAGTACTTTGTTCCTTCGCTTGGTAAATTAGGTTGTCCATATAAACAACAAATTATTGATTTTACAATTTTTTTAAAAAGAAAGACCCAAGAATGTCAAGTGGTGTGACGGTGACCTGTTTTGCTCTGCACTGTAGCAAAAGAATTTCTGTTACAAGCAGAATAAGGAAGAAGAAAAACAAAAATAATAACCTTGATCTTGAAATTATTTTCAAGTTCAAGTATGTACATATAAACAACACCTTGTATGGTAATATGTTGATGGCATTTTTTTTTTGGCAAACTGATTTACGGCGTTTTTTTTTTCTCTTCATTGTGTTGTATGAAATCATGAACACATTCATATGCAATCATGCTGGTCAAACCACGTATTTTCTTGTATTGATCTCACTTGCTCTCATAGTCATATATGAGTGGGAGTGTTATAAATACTAGAGAATATTATGAATGCATATGAATGTTCTCAATGAATTGGTGGTGATTTTGTTTTTTTAATAAACAGGTTCTTATCTGGACATGAATGAATGAAGATGAGAAGGTTTAATGTAGTAAATTTAAATCGAGGAGTTGAAGTTTTGTTTTGGAAGAACAAGGTTGAGGAAAAACCTGAAATTAAAATTAATAATTTAAAATGTAGTGCGGTTTCCCTGGGCCTGAGCAAGACCCCACCCATCCGGCGAGCTAGGCCCCTACGCCAGCACGTGCGACCAGCAAAGGCTCAGGGAAACGGAAGCGGATCTTCCACAAACGCCGCACCATTACAGAAATGGCGCCCAACGTGGGGCCAATAAGTGATAATTTCGATAACCACGTTGTCGCACCATTACAGAAATGGCGCCCAACGTGGGGCTCGATAAGTGTATCATGTTCGATAACCACGTTGTCGCACCATTACAGTGGGCAATAAATTATTTATTTTGTTGTTTTAACACAGAAACAGAAAAGACCCAAAAATTGTCAAGTGGGCAATAAACTATTTAATTTTAAGTATTAAAACAATGAAAGACCCAAATTTGTCAAATGGGCAACCATTATTGTAAACACTACCTTTTAGTTTAAAATAAGAAAGAAATATTAATAAAGATTCAGTTGATATTAAACACTCAATAACACAACGTTGTTTTTCATTTTAAAATATAAAAGGAAATAACTGGCGCCCAACAAAAAACCCACATATCCTTAGAAACCCTAAAGTAGTGCAAAGGATTATAGTGGTAAAAGTTAAAATAGTGCAATTAGTTAGCAAAATTAAAACTAAAAAGTGCATTTAATATAAAAAAAAGAAGTAGTGCAAAACTAAAAAGAAGCCCTAAAGTAGTGCAAAACTAAAAAGTGCATTTAATAGTAAAGTGCAAAATTAATTAAGACTCCAAAATAAAACTCTCATAAATATTAAAAAAAAAAAAAAAAAATTTAAATTAAAAATTCTTTAATTCTTTATTAAATTCTTTAATTCTCTAAGAAAAAAATAATAACACTTAACCCAAGAATTTTTAAATAAAAATATACAAAATACAAAACATTAATGAATCAATCCAAAAGAGGAACTCTAATAAATTTTTTACTGCAACTTAACAACAATAAATATTTTTAAAAATCTTAAATCTAATGTCAAAACAAAAAACAAAAAAAAAAAACCTAATAAAACATTAACAATAGCGGTTCTCACTCTTCGTAGAAAACAAAAAAAGAATCGGAGAAATGAAGAAAACGAAAAAAATTTTGACAGATACAACAACAAAATACATGGTAGCTCGTTTTTCTCGTTTTCTTGGTTTCTTCTTTTCTACATAGAAATTTTCTTCGACTTTATGCTTGAGTAAGTTGATGTTGAGAAAAAGAAAAACATTTCTTCAACTCAAACAGCTGATTTTTACCACCTGCCGTAACTTCACACAAATAAACATTTGCTAATTAAATTAAACTTTTAATATTTGAAAGAAAATAAACAAAATAATGAATATTAATGGAACAAAACAAAATAAAAAACAAAAAACTAGAGAAAAATCCAATAAAAGATGGACAGACGGAGAAACAAAGCAAATTTTAGAGTTTTTGCAGGATCATCGTGATTTTGAGGTAAGTTGTATAAGTTAATTATTTATTGTTTTTAACAATTGTTTTTTTATATTTTTAGAAACATACAGCACAAATTTTTTACAACAAATTTATAGAAACTGCAGAGGTGGACGCAACCTGGATTATGGTAAAGTGGAAGGTAAAACATTTGAGAAGTAACTACGTAAAGGCCGAAAACTGGAGAAACTCAACAGGAGCAGGATTGCTAGAGTCCGACGAAGGCGTTAATAGCATAGAAGGTAAATAAGAGATACATTTACAAAATATGAATGCCTTACATAAAAAAGATGAACGTAAACTAGGGGTTGAATAGTGCACAAAAGGATGGCTTGTTTTTGGCTTGTTTTTGTCTCTGATCAAATTATAATACCCGCCAAAAGTGTCGGTCTCCCAAGGGTAACTTACATGCAAAATATCAGTCCGATCGGAGTTTATCTTCTGTCCCCACTTTGAGCCTCAAAATTGGAATTTTTGAAAAAAAAAACTTTTTAAAAAAAAAATAAGTAAAAGTTTTTTTTATTAAAATTATAAGAAAATTATTTTTGTGTGATATTTGATCGTAAATACTTAAATAAGAAATTAAAAAAATTTACGGTATCATTAACCCGTTCAAACTTGATACCAAAATAATTGCATGATTTTTGGGGGGGTTCTCAAAACACCTTTTTTCAAAATTTTAAAATTTTATTTTAAAAAAATTTAAAATATAAATTAAATATAAATTTTTTTTATTCTGCATTCATTAAGAACACCTTGGAGAAGAAAAATGAAAATAAGGTCGGTCCACTTTTCGGGAATCGGTGGGTAAAGTTCAAGGAAATGTTGGTTGGCTTAATTAATTCGTATAAATTAAATTTTTGGTAAAATAGACGGTTGTTTGGTGTCGTGGCATTCTATTAGATATCTGTAAGTCTGTAATGAAATCTAACCGATCTAGGACGTCTTAAAACCACATTGGCTGGGGTCAGTCTCTGAAAATGTTTTGTTTTTTATATTTTTCCATATTTTACCCATTAACTATTCAAATTACCTTCAAATTCTGAATTTGTCACAAAATCAATTTTATTAATAGCATTTTCTGCTAAAAATTGGATAATTTTACGTTTTTCTGCAGTTTTAGGCATTTTTTCTTTGTTTAATTAATATAAAAACTCGCGGGAAGTTTATAAAATTTTTTGATATGTAAACAAAATCAGCTGATTGTGAAAATTTCCAAACTGTTTAAAAAGACGTTCCCTCTTTGGTGCAAAAAATTGGTAGAAAGTTTTCTTGTAGGAAATTTCCTCAAAAGTTTTCTATTAAGGGTGAGAACCACTAATAATTATAAACTCAACTTAAAAGGAAAAAAAAAAACAACATAGTCACCAGGCAACGATTTTGCCTGGGCAGCAAAGAAGCACCAACATCAAATTTAAACACCGACATCAAATTAAATATATCAACATCAAATTCAACATCAAACCGGCACCAAACTCAACTTAAGATGAAATATACACCAATTATTTTAATTGCAATCTTGTTGCCCTTTGTCCAGACCGAGGTAAAGATTTTGGGCCACACCAGTTCACGAATTGTGGCGATTGACACAGGTATAGCGAAACTCCAAATGGGGTCCGTAAAATTGATACATGAGATAGAATTGGACAATTACTAGAGGTTTATCGACGACACAAAAGCGACAGTAACTGCGAAGATAAGTACATCCCATCCTTTACATCCTTTACTCGATCATGAGTTATCCCAATTGCAAAACAAACTAGATCAGCTGAAACCTAGATCAAAAAGATCTCTCAACTTCATAGGTTCGGCATGGAAATGGATAGCAGGAAGCCCTGACCATGACGATTTCGAAATACTAACACAGAAGACAAACAAGGTACTAAAAAACAACAATAAACAGGTAATAATCAATAAACTATCATTAGACAAAATCAACGAGTTAACCCTCCGATGAGTGAGAAGGTCCCTAGGGACCTTTTTGACTTTTCAAACTGAAATTACTCCTACTTCGGCCACTACAACCCCCCCCCCCCCCCTTCAAAGTAATTCTGTATTCCAAGAGTATTTTGTTGCGCATCTTTTGGAAAATCAAGCCGATCGGATCATTACTTTAGGAGTTATTGAGGTTTTAGTGAGAATAGTACGCGGACGTGTGAATAGGTCCGTATGGACCTTGTACTGAATTTCACTAATAAATGCATGTTTTTGGGCATCATTATAATTTTTTTATTGTTTCAACACATAATTTAATTGTTGTGAACACAAAGACCTAAACTCAAAGACATGATGATGATGATAAAAACAAACCAGGACCAACATGAAATATACACGACCCCTATACAATAATGCGTTCAATCATGACAGAGGAAATAATACACTTAGTGCTACGTGAAACAAATCGTAAAGGCAGGGAGGTTACAGCTGCATGGAATTTGGCGAATCCCACTAAGAAAAAGGAGTGGAAGCCAGTGACAGTGAAAGAGTTTGACGCCTTTGTAGCTATTCTTTTGTATGCTGGACTCACAAAATAAAACCATGAATCAGCTATGGAATTATGGGGCGCGATGCGTTGCCCAATATACAAAGCTGCGTTGTCGTACGATCGCTTCATGTGTATAAAGCAATTTATCCGATTCGACAATGGAAATACTCGACAACAGCGACTCATCAACAGCAAAACTGCGGCTATTGACGATATTTGGCAAATGTTGCAACATAACTTGGCAGCAGCTTACACTCCTCATGAAGAACTAACAGTTGATGAGCAGTTGTTCCCTTACAGAGGCCGGACCCGCTTCACACAATACATTCCGTCAAAGCCAGCTAAGTATGGTGTGAAAGTATGGTGGTTATGCGACTCACAGAGTTATTATCCTGTGAAGGGAATGATATATTCTGGAAAACTGCCAAACCAACAACGGGAGATAAACCAAGGGCAGAACGTAGTGCTGGATCTTGTGGAAAAATATTTAGATGCTGGCAGTACTATATACGCGGATAATTTCTTTACCACTCTTGACTTGGCGCGTATTTTGTTGAAGAGGAAGACCGCATATGTTGGTACAGTGCGCTACAACAAAACATTCATTCCACAGGAGTTCAAGAAGAACCCGAAGCGCACCATCAATAGTACATTATTTGGGTTCAACGAAGGGGATATAGCGTTATGCTCATACGTGCCGAAAAAAAATAAAGTGGTGAACGTGCTCTCCACAATGCACTACACCTGCCTCGTTGACGAGCAAACCGAGAAGCGAAAGCCCTATGCCTTATTAGATGACAACGCCAACAAATGCGGCGTTGATACCATGGATCAAATGCTAGGCACTTACAGCTGCAAAGAGCAACACAACAATGGCCGTTGGCCATGTTTTATAATATGCTGGACGTCGCTGCATTGGCTGCTTTTACGATTTACAACGAAATGAAGCCTATAAAAAGGAGTGACAAGCGGCGGTCGTTCTTGTTACTGCTAACGAAACAATTGGCCACAGCAAATATCGAAGAACGTGCCCTGAACAACCATATAACCTCATATCCAAGGATACGCAATGCGATGGAAGCATTCGATGTCAGGGTAAGAAAAACATCTTCAAATTCAAGAATAGAATATATATTTATTTGTTTTTTATTTTTCTTTTCATTTCACGTATTACCAAGACCGATGGAAGGCAATGCACCGTCGTTTGCGGCTAGGTCAAGTAGACCGTCATGTCGTCTTTGCCGTTCTGAGTACGGGCGGCAGCGGAAAACGCGGGCATACTGCTTCGGCTGCGGCAACGCTGTTTGCGGAGAACATAGCACACTTTTACATCGCTGCAACACTTGCGCTCAACAACAATAATTTTTAAACTTTTTTATAAAGTTTCCAAAACAATGGAAACTTTTAAATTTTTCTACCAGAGTTGATAAAAAAAAATGTACAAAGGGTTAGTTTTAATTATATTATTACCACAACGACCACAAAAACAACAAGTCCAGCTATGACAACAATACAACATTTAGATTAACAACAAGAAACATCATGTTTTTCATTTTTTTTTTTTTACTTTTTCAGAGATTTCCCTGAACCTGTTCCACCGATTTTAATGATTTCTGAAATAGAAATCTTCCCATGAATTTAGTGAATCATTCTCACTAAAAATGATCACCCTAGCTGTCCTATTGAGGGCGTGATCGTGACAAGAACAACAAAGAAAAGAGGCCATTCTCAACACCACCACCGAACTGGACAAATGCATGCAGCTTATGGAAACGTATAGAGGAAGTAGAGTTCCCTGATGGCACAGTTTTTGGAAAGTCGCACTGTGGCTCAAATTTTGATTTCATTGGCCAAAAGTCAAATTTTTTTTTGTCATCGATTTTTAAAATTTTTACTCCTTTTTGTAGCTTATATATCCAGATTAAGGTAGCCAAAAAATTAGGTTAAACTATTGATAATTGTGGGCGTGGCATGCTGTCAAACTCAACTGTTTTTTTTAATTCAGCAAAAGGTGTTTTTTTTTTGTTTTTTATCAAAAATAAATGGTTACTACTCGCAAGCTATCATCGATATTGGCCTGCGGTCTTTTTTATAATGTTAGTAGGATTATAGTCTTTAGTTTTTGTAAGTAGTCACAGTTCTAACGTTTGATATTAGGGGCGTTATGAAATATTTATGAAACCACTATATTTTTCTCAAATTTAAACTTTAGTGGAATAGAACTTCTAAAGGAAGTAAGGGAACAAGAAACGTATACCACCCGGAGAAAGGCGAATGTATCCTGTTTAACCCTATATATACTTTTGCACCCCCCACGAGCCCCCGGTAGAACACTTTTTTCATTTTAATGAAATTACTCTAAAAAAATTACTCTAAAAAAAATTTTGTTTTTTTACTTTAGACTACGTAAAAGTAAAATAATTAAATAAAATACTTGCGAAAGGGTTTATTGGCTTTGTTTTGATCAGCAAAAAAATAAGTCATAAAATGATCACAATAGGTTCTACAGTAAACAAATGATCTCTTTCTTAATTTACCTGTTGTCAAATTTAAGGGTCAACCAAAGTCATAAACAATTTTATAAGTTTGTCAATAATCGCGGCACTAAACCACTAAAGATAAAAAACCACCCCATATTGGCGAGAAACTAATTAGTTTTACCTGATATTGAAGTCTGGATAACAAGTGCAGTTTTGTTCAATTTAAGTACTACCTGCTATGAAATTAAAGATCAATGTGTGAATAACATGTACCTAAAAATGTATAAAATGACGGATTCTATAAGGGATTACTCAATAATAAGTTAATACTTCAAGTGTACGGACGTATATTCGCAAGTGATAAAAAGTGATAAAAAAGTGATAACAGACGCAAATAAAAATATTGAGAAAAATATGGAGAACTTTAGTTATAAAGAACTGGCCGAAGAGTATTTTCGAAACAAAAACCAGGAAGATGTTCTTAGTTACGTTAAAATAAAATTAAACTTAAATTCGTCTAGTACCGAAATACAAGAGCAATTATCTAATTTCGTCAAAGTACTAAAAAAACGATTGAAAGAAGTTAACTACTGTAAACAAAAGTTTTATAATAAAAGTGCAAACTGGTTAGAAGGCCAACTTAATGTTGGTGGAGAAACAGCAAAGCTAGATAAGGCTGGAAGACCACGCAAATCATTGGACAACTGCAGCGATAGATCTAAGAGGCGGAAACTTAAAAATTTTAACGAGGAAATTGGTTCTACAAATATAAAAGAATCTTTTCTACATCAATTACGAGCACAAAACCAATTAACAAAAGTGGATATCATTGAAAAAACTTGTAATGCTAGTCCAGTGAGAACAAAGCGAATTCTTAAAAGTATACCAACTCCGAGCGATGCAAAACAGTTCACAAATGAGGAGGCATTAGCATTATTTCTGGATTTGAAATTAACAAAACACCAATATATTCAGCTCAGATTGCGTGCGATTGAAAAAGGCTCAAATATGTATCCAGCATATCATCACATAACAGCTGCTAAAATAGACTGTTTGCCATCAAAGGACACTATTACAATCACACCAATTTCGGCAGAAGTACAACTACAATCTTTACTTGATCACACAGCCAAACGCTTGCTACAATCAATAACAGGAACTGAGTTAAAGAAATATGGAAACACAAAGTTAATTCTATTTTGTAAATGGGGATGTGATGGTTCTTCGGGACAAAAACAATACAAACAAGTTGTATGTGAAAATATTTCGGACTCAGATATGTTCATGGTATCATTTGTACCATTGCGATTGAAAAAGATTTTGGAAGATTCGGAGCCTTCGAGTAGTACAACGCAAACAATGGATATTTGGAAAAATGAGACACCATCTTCTACGAAATACTGCAGGCCAATCAAATTTGAATTCAAAAAAGAAAGTCATGATGCCATTAACAAAGAAGTTAGTGATATCAAGGCCCAAATAGCAACACTACAGCCATTACAATTACAGTTAGATGGGCAGCAAATTGAAGTAAGCTACCAATTAGTGCTGACAATGATAGATGGAAAAGTAGGTCAGGCTTTGACTAACACGAAGGCTGCATCCAGCTGCATTATATGCCAAGCAACATCAAGCCAATTAAACCAAGTCCCGACAAAATCATTCGATAATACCGATGCCTTCGAATTTGGATTATCACCACTACATGCAAGAATACGACTTATGGAACACATACTAAAAATCAGTTATGATTTGGATTTCGGGCCTTCAGGATCAATAAGAAACAACGAAACCAACAAAGAGTTAAGAAGTTCAAAAAAGAAACATGTTCAAGATGAATATCGCAAATTTGGATTGATTATAGATCAGCCAAAACAAGGGTCAGGCAATACAAATGATGGCAATACCGCAAGAAGATTCTTTTCAGATCCAGAAACAGCATCTGAAATAACAGGAGTGGATTTAAACCTTATTTTCAGATTTAAAATAATCCTAGAAGTACTTGCGTGCAATGAAGAAATTGACTCTAGAAAATTTGGAGATTATGCTAAGGAAACTGCAAAAATATATACAACCAACTACCCATGGAGAAATATGTCTGCAACAGTCCACAAAATCCTTTATCATGGAGAAGATGTCATTAAATATCATTTGGTGCCACTTGGAGATCTATCAGAGGAGGCTCAGGAAAAAAGGAACAAGGATTACAGATTTTATAGACAGCACAATACTAGAAAAATGTCACGAAATTCCACAAATGAAGATCTATTTAATATATTATTGGCAACGTCAGATCCGTTCATCTCCAGTATTCGAAATCAATGGAAAGTGGAACATCGGGATTTAGATGAAGAAGCCAAAAAACTACTAAAGAACAGAAATAGCACAGAACAAAATATGGAATATTTGCAATCAATATTTGAGTCTAATGAATAATAATTATAATTGCCTTTCATTGTTATTTAAGTACGAAAAACATAGTATTAGTAAAAAATAATAATAAACAGAACCTACCATTGTTACAAATGCTATTTAAATCTATTGCAGTTTTTATTCTTAAAAGGTTTCCCACATATGAATGCAATGTTTTAATAGATAAGAAAGATTCAAAAAATAAGAACCCATATTTTCATATCAAAATTAAAAAAAAAATTAGAATCATTGCGCTAATGTTTAGCAGATTTATTTAGCTAGTGTAACAAATTAGGCAGCAAACACTAATAAATTTTTCTGTAGTAATAATAATATTCCTTGAGTGTAAGCAAATTGCAAATTTGATAGCAAACATTTTTAATTTTTTAGTAATACTAGTTAAATTTCTAGTGAATTTTACTATTTTGTTGCGTGTAAAAATTTTTTTGAGTGTAAAAATTTTTTTGAGTGTAAGCATTAAAAAAATTTCATTATTACAAAAAATGTTTATAATAATTATTTAACTCCAAATATGACACTTTCTAATAAATAAAAATAAATAAAAAAAAACATATATCACGCTAAAAGTTAAAAAAAATCAAAAGTTAAACTTTGACCTAGAATTCCTTAAAAAGTACTCAATCAATTTAAATGAAATTCACACTGAGTCAAGATCAACTATCTATCTATCTATTAAAAAAAACAGTACTAAAATATTTTGATCGGTTCAAAAGTTACAGAATTTTGGCCAATGAAAAATGATTTTCAGCCACTGTGAGTCGCCAGAAACAATAAAATAATAATTTTTTTTTTCACAAAAATTTTCTTTGTAAACGAGGTGTGTCTAATCCGCACTCGTAAGGCCAGTAAGCGATAACTCGCTCGTGGCAAAAATAGAAAAAAAAAAAAAAGAAATTGATCCTCAAAAATTTAAATAAAAACTGAACACAGAAAATTTTTTTTATAAAAAGTGCATTTTATTATAAATAAAAGGTAAGAAAATTAAATTGAATTAGAAAAACTAAAAACATAAACACAATGTTGCTTATAAGCAACAAATGTCCATAGTAGTGTAGTGTGTTTGACTAGTCTTAGTTACCATGCCTTCTGCATGTAACTAAATACTCACATTCTGTTGAGTTATTGGTCCACACACACTAAAGCTGGCTAGCCTGTAAACCGCTGAGTTAGCTAAGTCCCACGGTTAGATATAAGTACAGGGTTGCCCATATTCGACGGACCCATCTGGCAACGCCATAACTTTTGACAGAGATGTCAGATCGCTTAAAGACATACCGCGTTTGAAGCGTCAGTCCAAGCAGATTTTTACCATGCAACAATACACGCCACGCGAGCGCTCTGAAATAGTTGTAATTTACATTCAACAGAACAAGTCAATTGTGAAAACTCAACGTGCTTTTAAAATACTAAAAAATGTGAGAAGTGCGCCTTCTAAGAACACCATTAAGCGTTTATACGAAAAATTTTCGACTGGTGAGGCTCTTTCTAATCCGAAGAGGCCAAATAAAAGTCGACCAAGGCGATCGGCCGAGAATATCGCTGCCGTAGGAGCCAGTGTTGAGAGGTCCCCAAGAACATCCCAAAAACGCCGTTCTCAGCAGTTGGGCATGGCTCGGTCCACTTTACAACGGATTATTCGCGTTGATTTGCATTTGTTCCCGTACAAAATTCAATTGACGCAAACATTGTTGCCTGTGGACAAGCCTCGTCGATTGGAATGGGCCCAAAGAGTCATCGAAATGGCCGAAGATGACGAGCAATTTTGGAACAAAATTATCATGTCCGATGAAGCCCATTTCACATTGAATGGGACCGTAAATAAGCAAAATTGCCGTATTTACGCCACTGAAAATCCTCAGGAGATTCAAGAAGTGCCTCTTCATGACGAAAAAGCCACAGTTTGGTGCGGCGTTAGTGCGAAAACGGTCATTGGGCCGTTTTTCTTCCAAAATGAAAATGGCCTTGCTGTTACCATCAACCAAGAGCGTTATCGCGACATGATGACCAATTTTGTGATGCCAATTATTCGTCGAAAGCGTATGAGGCAGTTCTGGTTTCAACAAGACGGCGCTCCACCGCACACAAGTCGCATAAAAATCGATTTTCTGAAGAATTTGTTTCCGGGCCGTTTGATGTCGAAAAGGGGTGATTTGGACTGGCCACCGCGTTCGCCCGATTTGACGCCGCCTGACTTCTTCTTGTGGGGATATTTGAAGTCAAAGGTTTACGTTAACAAGCCAAGGACCGTAGAAGAGCTCAAGGACAACATTCGTGAAGAAATATCCGCTATTCCGGCCGAAATGTTGGCGAAAACGATGGAAAATGCTGTAAAAAGGGCACAATACGCCATCAATGCCAGAGGCGGCCATTTGAGAGATATCATATTCAAAAATTGATGTAAACAAATCTACTTGGAACAAATTAAATGATTAAGATTGCCAACCGCCAAATTTTTATTTTTTTCTTTGATTTTTTTAAAAAAAACATGGGTCCGTCGAATATGGGCAACCCTGTAGATGTATGTGTGAATGTGTGAGTGAATGTAATATTTTTAGGTAGATTTAAATTGAAGAATTAATAAAGAGTCAGTCTTGCTAATTACGCTCTTGCGAGCAATAGTAAAGTAGTCCGGTCTTTTACTGTCACTATAGTAGTAATATTTTTTGTTTTTTAAGCAAAAAAGGTCTCAGAGAAGCAGAAATAAAGCGTATACTTCAATTCGATTGGAGTGATTCTGCAGATGAAGCTGAGGAAGAAGAAGCTAATTTTGAGAGAGTCATTGAAGAATCAATTGATCATGAAATTCAGTATTAATAAAGAAAGGGGAGAAAACATGAAAATAAATTTAATTGAAAGAATAATTGGAAGTAGTATGATGAAAATGAAGCGGAAAATATTGTGACGAACACGGGTCTACCCGATGGCGACACTGCTTGGAAAGACGAACTAATTTGTCAAACAGTTCAAGATCCAATAAATTACTTCAATGACTACTTTGATGATGAAATGATAAACAAGATTTGCAGTGAAACAAATCTTTATTCCATGCAAACGAAATGCATGTTTGACTAAAATTATGTTCAAAACTTGGTGCAACATGATGAAGGATATAATATTTTAAAAGGAATTTGTTCCTCTCCTGTCCATTGGGAAGGAGAGAAGAAAAAAGTAATGGCGATGATTCGTCAATTTGGCCTGCCAACCTTTTTTATACTACAGCCGCAGGCGAATCTCAATGGCCGGAGTTATTAGCGATTTTAGCAAAAGTCTTACAAGATAAAGATATTTCGGAAGAAGAGGCGATGAGCTATACGATGCCGGAAAAATATAATTTAATTCGAATAGACCCAGTAACATGTTCATGCTACTTTGACCAACGAATTAGGCATCTTTTTAAGCACTTTAAAGCTAATGGAGGTGTCTTCGATGAAAACAAAGTTATTGAATTTTATTGGAGAATTGAATTTCAACAAAGAGGTTCCCCTCATGTACACGGTATATATTGGCTTGAAAACGCTCCAATAATCAATTTGTCAGACCCAACTACCTTTCCTGAAGTTAACGACAAGTTGTTTATTGAGGAATTAAGCCGCCTTGAAACGTATGTTCAGTTTTTAAAGGATGAGCGCATAAACTTATCGTAAAGGAATATATTCTGGCGTTGTGATCACGTAAGAAGCCTCAAATATTTTTGAAAAGAACTTTCAAAGATAAGGCCACGAATGCCTTCAATACAAAAACATTGACAATGCAAAGGGCGAATATGGACATCCAATTTGTTCTAGATGCATATGCATTAGACCGGTCGTTAAAAATAAATTTTGAAGTGCCGGGCAGATTCTGTTTCCTTTTGGTCTAAAACCATTAAATTTAAAATTTGGGGCTGATCGGATAATATTTAGTGGCCGCGCCCATCAACCAAAAATTTAAATACACGAAATATATGGAAAAAATTTATATTTACCCAATATTCTTCAAATTAAGTGCACAAAAGAGAATATTTTCTACAAAATCTAATTGATTACGACTAGCAATGAAATTATCTTTCTAATAAGTCATCAATTTCCAAAATTGGTTAATTATTTATTTTAAACACTTATGAAAAGGCTATATATGGGCATTTCTACGGAAGGACGGACTTTTTTGTCGCGTTCGACATACTCTTTAATTGCATATATTTTAGAACCATGCAGTTAGATGTAAATATTTGTCATATTTCTGTATAGAACGTAAGTGGATCTGTATTTAGTAAAAGAAGAAAGAACAAACTAACTACATGATCAACAAATATAAGCAATTTAAAGAGTATGTCGAACGCGACAAAAAGTTTACATTTCTGGAGAAATACCCATATATCGTTTTGAAATATTTCTCTTGCTGTTGCAAAGCAAAACAAAAAAGTACCGTTTCGAGTGGCTCAGTACACAAAATATATGTATTTTGAGTATGTATTATTTATTTTCACTCAGTCTTGATGTGTGTCAGATATTGTTTAAGGAAAAAGTGCAAATAATTATAAAAAAGAAACGGTAAAAGAATTAAAAGAATTTAATATTGTGTAAATTTGTGTATCGTGTGAATTTCAAAGAAGTAAGTTAGTTTACATGTTTTTCGTGTGGAAATATAAAAAAAATATTAATACATAATTTGTTAGCATGACACTAATTGGAAATTTCATAATGGCGGATTTGCCAACAACATCTTCTTCAATTACTACTCGAAGTTCAGTGGATTCCAATATTATTCTTATTGGCCGAATATTACACCAAATATTGGGAGCTAAATTACCCTCAAATCGTCAAGTTTTGCAAGTATTCTTTTATAATATGCGAATCGCAAAATTTTCATCCAAAGAGAGTGCAAATTTATCTGTAAATATGGCATCAGTGTTTTGGCAACAAGCTAGAATACCAATACGTGAAGAACACAAATGTTGTGAAAAACTAATTAAAATTTATGATGAATGGAACCGTGTTAGGAAAACTTCTTCGAAAGGGAAACCACACAGTAAACAAGGAGAATTTGTTGGAAAATTGGATGATCTCTTCGACATTGCCCATGCAAATGCTTTGCAAATGATTACTGTCGAAGAAGACAGACAGTTTTTATTAAAACAAAGAGAGAAGGGACGTCCGGGTTGCATGGCTGGTGTCGATCTTAAAATGTACTATCAAGAAAAACGTTCAATTGAGCGAAAAGATAAAGAGGAAGCGCGAAAGAGGAGACACTCAGAAATGTTAAAGCAAAGTATTGGTAGATACATACATGATTTTGTGTTTTTTATAATTTAATAATACTTTTTTGATTCGGCATAAGTGATAGCAGGGGAAGATAATGATGATATGGATGATGATGATGATGAGGTATTAGATCCTACAATGGACTTTGCTACCGATGACCAAGAGAATAGTGGTAAAGAAGAACGTAAAAAAAGAGGCCGAACCCAATGGATCACGCCACGTCTTTCCGCTGCATTAGATGATGCTAAAGTATCGAGTGGAAAAGCCGTACATATTTTGATAGCTACAGCAGAAGCTTTGAAAGTGGATGTTAGTGAACTAGTTATCAATAGAACATCTATTAATGAAATGCGAAAGAAACATCGACAAATGGAAGAAGAGAACATTCGAACTGGTTTTCAAGAAAATGTAACTTTTTATTTTAATTTAATTATCTCGATAATTTATTCATTTTCTTCATTGTTTTTCATCCATTTGGTTTTTTTCTATAGATAAGCAATGCTCGATCGTTGGTGGTTCACTGGGATGGCAAACTAATGGAATCAACACTTGGTAAAAAAAAAGTAGATAGAATCGCAATTCTCGTCAGTTATGATGGTACGTCAAAATTTCTCAGTGCTACCGCTGTAGAACCGTCTACGGGAGAAAACATTGCAACTGCTGTTCGTGACGCATTGGTCAGTTGGAACATTATTGATCGAGTTGGCGCCATGAGCTTTGATACAACTTCCTCCAACACCGGATCAAAAAGCGGTGCAACTGTTTTCATACAAAATTTTTTAGAACGGAAATTGATTCAGCTCCCATGCCGCCACCACATGTATGAAATTGTTTTGAAAAGTGTATTTGAAGTAAAATATTCCGCAACAAGTGCACCCGAAGTACCCATTTTCAACAGATTCGCTGCGGTTTGGGATAACCTTGATCACGAGTTGTACAAATTGTCCGCTCTAAAATAAGTAACGAAGAATCTGAAGCTATAAAAATATTCTGCAATAATCAGCTGCAGCAAATGCAAATCCGTGCAGATTATAAAGAATTTCTTCAACTTACCTTGACATTTATTGGAGAAGATGGTATGAATTTTTTCACATGCAGTTCAACATCACATGCAAGGTTCATAGGAAAAGGATTGTATTGCTTGAAAATATTTCTTTTTAGAGAGCAGTTTCGCTTAACAGTACCAGAATTCAAAGCTTTGCGAGAAATTTGTATTTTTCTTGTGAAGATTTACATAAGAAACTGGTACGGATGCCCAAACGCCATCCAAGCTCCAAGCCAGGATCTTCAATTTATAAAAAATGCCATCGCCTACGCAGAAATTGATAAAGAAGTATCTGACACAATTTTGTCGAAATTTAAAGCACATTTGTGGTACTTAACACCGGAAACTACAGCCTTAGCATTCTTTGACCCTAATATTTCACTAGAAGAAAAGCGTGAAATGGTGAATTGTCTACAATCAATAGAACCCAATGTAAAGCTATTGGAAGGGCGAAGAATTGCGGACCCAAAAGTGCTCCACCTCACCTCATTGAGAGATTTTGTCTCTTATAAAACTAAATATTTCTTTTCGGCATTCAACTTATCTGCGGCCTTTTTGCAATGCGATCCATCAACATGGGTAGAAAACGAAGACTTTCAAGCAGCATTGGATTTTAGTCGGCAGTTATTTGTTGTCAATGATAATGCAGAACGCGGTGTGAAATTTATGAAAGATTATAACCGCATTCTAACGAAGAATGAAGAACAAAAACAATTGGTCTTTCAGTTTGTTGAAGCATATAGGACAAAATTTCCAACTCATAACAAGTCTACACTCAACTCAGAAATAAGTTTAATCTCTTAATTATTGCTGTTTTCTTCCATTGCCTTTTATATATTATGTTAATTAAGTAAATATAAATTTTTTCCATATATTTCATGTATTTAAATTTTTGGTTGATGGGCGCGGCCACTAAATATTATCCGATCAGCCCCAAATTTTAAATTTAATGGTTTTAGACCAAAAGGAAACAGAATCTGCCCGGCACTTCAAAATCAGACACTTTTTTGGAAAATAACGACCGGTCTAATGTTCATGCTACTTTGACCAACGAATTAGGCATCTTTTTAAGCACTTTAAAGCTAATGGAGGTGTCTTCGATGAAAACAAAGTTATTGAATTTTATTGGAGAATTGAATTTCAACAAAGAGGTTCCCCTCATGTACACGGTATATATTGGCTTGAAAACGCTCCAATAATCAATTTGTCAGACCCAACTACCTTTCCTGAAGTTAACGCCAAGTTGTTTATTGAGGAATTAAGCCGCCTTGAAACGTATGTTCAGTTTTTAAAGGATGAGCGCATAAACTTATCGTAAAGGAATATATTCTGGCGTTGTCATCACGTAAGAAGCCTCAAATATTTTTGAAAAGAACTTTCAAAGATAAGACCACGAATGCCTTCAATACAAAAACATTGACAATGCAAAGGGCGAATATGGACATCCAATTTGTTCTAGATGCATATGCGTATGTTGCATATTTAGCTAATTATATAAATAAATCCCATAGAGGTGTTTCCAGGTTGCTACAGGAAGCAATGGATGAGATAAGGAATGGAAATTATTTAGTGAAGCAAAGACTTCAGCATATTGGAAACAGATATATTTCTGCATCGGAAGTTTCTGCACAAGAAGCTTCATATAATATTCTTGGGATGTATCTGTTCCAAAGCAGCAACGCAGAAGTTTATGTAAACACTCTCGTTCCAGAGAAACGGGTTCGGGTTATTAAACCCAGACAGGACCTAGAAAATCTTCCAAATGATTCAACAATTGTGTTTCAACCGAATCTTCTTGACCATTACAGTCAACGTCTAGATTCAATAGACATTATTTGCTTAGCATATTTTGCAGGATACTACAAATATTCGATATCGCTACGTCTAAACTCTAGACGTCAACAAGAAGACGATGATCGTGTTGGAAAACCTCTTCATTTAAAAGACAACTCTGGCTATGTTTATAAGAAGAAAAGCCCTTCTATAATTCGATTTCCTTCGTTAAACGTAGATACCATCAAAGGGGATTATTCTCGAGCATCGGTAATGCTAAACCTACATTGGAGAAATGAACGCGAAGAGCTTCTAGAAATGACATTGAAGCAACAAGTTTTGCTCATAAGGACACCTTTGAACTCAACAGACTACAGTTTGCGATATTTAAGGAAGGTGAACTTGAAGAAATTCTCCAACAAATTAAG
Organism: Cordilura impudica; assembly: GCA_963682025.1. Lineage (NCBI taxonomy): Eukaryota > Metazoa > Arthropoda > Insecta > Diptera > Scathophagidae > Cordilura > Cordilura impudica. Next base: position 32,421,104 of record OY821520.1, read on the forward strand.
GAGGAGTATATCGAAGGAAACCAAAATCAACATTACAATATAGCAGCAACACAAGTGCTTGATAATGAGTTCAGAGCATTAGCTGTACCTGAAATTAATGAAAATATTAATATTATAAATATAAATGATGATGGATCCGTCAGATCTCTAAACGTTAAACAACATGCATATATTGCATAATGTTGTTGAAAATGTTAATTTCCATGAGTATGTTGGTGGTGGTGCTGGTGAGAGCAAAAGCACATTAATAAAGACTATATATAATCAATTACTATGCGGTTCCACTCTATCCCCGTTTCGAATCCAGATTTACCAAAAGTTTTATTAAGTGCTCCTACTGGTAAAGCCGCATTTGGAATTGGATGAGCAACATTACCTACGTTGTTTTCATTACCTGTGAACCAGAGCTCACATCAAATTCGCCCCGAAGTACATAATAAGCTCAATCTCTGGAACACTTATCCTATACTTAAAACTAAGGTTTTTACTTTTTATTTTCTATACAACTAAATTAAGTGAGTACTGCTCTGCATTAATGTTACTTGCAGATTCATCAATGATTACGGTTAAGTGTATTAAAAAATTTATAAGTGCTACATATCCTTGTATGGCTCATGCACTCCCTGGAATATGGGAAGAAACAAAGATTTTTAAGGGAGAGTACAGAATTACGGAACTCTACTTTAGCATCATACAAATATCCAAATTTATCTAAGGCTGCAGTAATATATGTTAAACATTTTATAGATACTTCAACATTTGCAAGAATTCAAGAACCTAAGTTTGAAACAGTTGCAAATTTAGAACATTTTGCAAAGTGTTTGTGTTGCGCACGCGTAATTTAACGCATCACCATAACTACGCGTGCGTTCTGTTAAGTTACGTGTGCGTTGAGTGGTTGAGCATAGGCTAGACGTCTTGTACCCAGACGTCCCTTTGCCCATAGTCTGTCCGCATGTTAACGCGTACACATAGCAGCACTATCGGTAAATGTCGTGTATGACAAGACATCTTGTTATCAAATTTCTGTGTAAACCCACCTTTTTCTGTATTGTATAAATACCTGTAATAAGTTTTTTTTTTTTTTAAGATTTGTCTAGAAACTTCAACGAGCTCATTTCTCAATTTTGGATATTCAGTATTTATAAAATAGTTATATATGTGTGTGGAAATTATAATAAAAGAAATTTGTATACCCAGAAAAGTGTGTTTCAAGTAGAAATTGGAATTGGAAAAGGTATCTTCACCAAAATAACCGAGACAAGACACCAGTGGCCCAATCAACCAAGCATCATCCACGGACGACAACAGTAGGTCAAACACAAAGAAAAAATTAGACCCAAAATACTTAAAAGAAGAATACCGAGAAGAAGTAGATCAGTATAATAAATTTCAAGCTATAATAGAAAGCTTTGGCACTGATACTGAAAAATGGCAGCCTCCTAATAAAATGAGGTTGCAATTTGGTGTAGATGCAGAAGATGAATTTGAATTAATAAGTCGACTAATTAAAAACCATTTAGAGAAAAACAAATAAATAACTTTTGTTCCAAACATTATGTTTACTATAGATTTTCCTTTACCAAATTTAAATTACTTTAATTCTTAAGCAAGAGCGTTGACAGACGACAGCGTTAATTTGCATTAGCGGTGTTCATTCAAATTAACTTGTGAATTATCCCCATTCAAATGCGTATTAGCTTTGATGTAAATGCACGAAATCAGAGTGCATTTATACTGAACTTAGCTAGTTTAATCTGGCAACACAGTCGACAATCAATCAGCTGTTGTTAAATTGTTTACTTTTTCCAAATAAAAATGGATGCAAAGTCAGCAAAGGTGAGTCATTTTAATTGTTTTTTCCAAGGGGAAAAAAGAAGTGTGTGGAGCGATACCGATGCGCATGCTCTGCTAAAGCTTTGGGCGGAACGTACCACCGATTTGCGGCGTGCAAAAAGGAATGGGCACATATATAAAGAAATTTCATTACGAATATGCAACAAATTTAGCCCGGAAGAGGTGCATGTGAAAATACGAAATTTCTCATCTCATCTGTCATCAAACTTCAGTAGTGGATTAAAAGTTATCAAATAGTAAAACTCCTCTTTGCAGTTATTTTTTCATCAACGAAAAAACAAAAACTGCTGTAAGCCACTCGCATAATGGGGCTACTTAAAATGATCTCTCCAATAAATTGGGTAAAAGTAAAAAGAAATAAAAAGAAAAAAATCTCTCATCAAACTTCAGTAGTGGAATAAAAGTTATCACCTCTTTGCATTGAAAAACTGTTTAAAAAGTTATTTTTTGATCAACGAAAGAAAAAAAAAAAGCTGTGAACAACTCGCATAATGTGGGCTAGTTGAACAGATGTGTCCAATAAATTGGGTAAAAGTAAAAAGAAATAAAAAGAAAAAATCTGTCATCAAACTTCAGTAGTGGAATAAAAGTTAGGTTTGTTTCGTTTACTTAACACGTTAACAGTCCAAGGCAGCGACTGAGGATTGCCTCACACGTCAGTTTTTTTTTTTTTTGCAATATCGCTGTATTTGGGGTAAACCCCAATAAATATAAATATCTATATTAGGGTGGGTCAATTTGTTCGGGTGAGAAAAAACGTGACAAGCGTATAGCAAAATCGAAATCTACACAAAATTCTAAGAAAATTACCCAAAGAAAGTATGGGTCTAAAATGAAAACCTAGCTCCCGCCGAGAGACATGAAAATTTATTTGATTACAAATAAATTATTATGTTCCCACTAAGTATGGTTCAAGAAATATGGCATATTGGTCTTGCATCGATATTATGTTTAATTTTTTATACAAATTACGTAGCTTTAAAAAGAGAATGATTTTGTTAAGCTCCGCTCTTCCCTTTTAAAAAGTATAATTTAGTAATGTGCTTTTGAAGTTATCAACAAAGAGTAATTAGAATCCAATATTATTAATAGTTCTAGTCATTGTAGAAATTTACCGTTAATGCATTTTATAAAAACGTGGTGTTAAACATTTGTTTTGATTGATTTATGCACTTGATAGTTAACTTTCAAAAAGTAAGCGTGTGTTAATTTCTCTTTTAAAAAAAAATTTTCACCTTAAATTATGGAATCATCAGCAATGTCAATTGACTCTTCCGGATCAAGTTTTCTGACTAATCAGAACGCTAGTATCATTGGCATGCTAAGTGAATTTAGTGAATTAAATTTGCCAAGTTATCGTGATGTTCTAAAGTATTATTTTTTATTAAGTGAGCGCGAAAAAGAAAAATCAAAAAAACAACAATCGTATGCCAGATTTTCTTCGATAATTGCAAACAAAATAATTGAAATTTGGGAAAAAATTAATATTGCACTAATAAATAGAAAAAGCATTTTAAAAAAACTAAATACATTTCTCAACAAATACCATAAAGAGGTAAAAAACATATCAAGAGGTAATACATTTTCAGTATTTGAGACATCGTTGAATGATGTATTTTATATCGGTAAATGCAGTTGCAAAAAAACAATGCCATGCTCCTGTGGATTAATTCCTGATCCTCTCAAAGCATTCATGATTGACCAACACACCACCAGAAATAATACAATTCCTGAATGCGTGTTAAATATAGTAGACGAACTGTCCAGCGAACTCCCAGCTAGCTTAGATCCTTCGTATAGGTTCGACTCTTCACAAATGGACGTCGCTTCTGAAATCGAATTTGCAATACCAGCTGCAAGGGAGCCGATAATGCGCGGAAGGGGACCTTACACTAAAAGATACGACACAATTAATTTTGCTATGATGTGTGATAGATTCGGCATTTCGGACAGAGTTGCCTCGTGTTTAGCTACAGCTTTATTTAAAGACATTGGCTTTACAGATGAAAATGGGGAACCAATTATTATGGATAAATCCAAAGTAGGTCGTGAAAAAATGAAAAGCAGGGAGTCTGTTCGTCGCATGCAAAACAATGATTCAGCCTTATTAGCTTTTTCTTTTGATGGCAGAAAAAATGATGCACTGACACGGGAAGAAATTAGTGGAAAATACCATCCGAGAGTGGAAAAGGAGTCTCATATAGTGATTGTTAAAGAGCCGGGAAGCAAGTTGTTAGGTCACATAAAAGTTGACGCTGAGGACTCCAATACAAAACAGCTGCAATTATGTGATTTCTTCAAGGAAAAAAAAATATCGCTTACCAGCTTGATAGCAGTTTGCTGCGATGGGGAACCCACCAATACTGGAACTGAAAATGGAATTCTACGAAAGTTTGAAGTTTTGTTGAATAAACCATTACATTGGTTTGTTTGTTTGTTGCATTTCAACGAGCTCCCGCTTCGCCATTTGTTCAATGCTTTAGAAAAATCTACTACAAGTGGACCACGTACTGCAAGTGGGGCTTTGACGAAATTAATTCAGACCTGCGAACAACTTCCGGTAAGCATGCATTTATTTTATCAACGCTTAATGTAAGTCCCTTAAAAGTAAAACAAACATTTCGTTATAGGCTTTACCTGATTTTGAACCGATTTTATTGGGAAATATGCCTCCACCTTTGGACGCTAAAGATGAAAAAAATCTTTCTACTGACGTTCTATATCTCTTTCGAATAGCCAAAGCTGTATCGGAAGGTTCGTGTCCAGAAGATATAGCCAACATGAAACCGGGACAAATTGTTCATTCTCGCTGGTTAACAAAAGCCAGCAGACTCTTGCGCCTATATGTTGCAACTAGTTTGCCTTCAACAAATTTAAAAATATTGGCTAACTTTATTATGAAAGTTTATGTACCGATGTATTTTAATGTAAAATTTTATAATTCAGTAGTACATGGCAGCGCGCTTTTATATAAATTTATTAAGTCAACGCAATTTTTACCGCAAAATCTTCGAGAAATTGTAAACAAAACGATACAAAACAATGCATTTTTCGCCCATCCGGAAAATATATTGTTAACGATGCTTTTCGACGAAAGGAAACCTGTTCGTGCAAGAGCCATTAACAAAATTTTGTATTGCCGTGAACAATTGTATGACTCAACTAAACTCAGGGCTTATAAAAAGCATTCCATTAATTTTAATTGCACAGACTATATGGATTTAGTCGACTTAGATGATGACAACATATTATCTGAGCCTCCATTTACTGCAAGCATCCCACACGAGCACCTGTTAGAGTATATTAAATCTGATGATGTACCACTGCCAGATCCAGGAATTCCGTCGCACATCCAGGGAACCGAGCGATGTGTGCAGTTGCTAACGCATGTCTCACGCCGAGTAATTGCAAAAAATCGTGACGATGTTATGGCAGTGACTTTAGAAAGTCGAACCCAAATACTCCGAATGGACTGTAAAAAAGACTTAAAAAACTGAAATTTGTCAATGCTTTCACAAATAAGACCAGCTATACATATTAAGAAAATTTTAAAAAAGTTGTGTTTTTTAGAATTGATAATAATAAAAAAAAAATTGTTTTATTATAATAATGAAATTTTATTATGAGATCTAAAAAAAAAAAAAAATTTAATTCTCAAGTGAATTTTCTTCATGTCTCTCGGCGGGAGCTAGGTTTTGATTTTAGACCCCTAGTTTCTTAGGGTAATTTTCTTAGAATTTTACGTAGATTACATTTTTGCTATACGCCTTTTGAAGAAAAAATTTGACCCACCCTAATCTATATCTTTTAAAATGTATATAAATAGCTAAAAGGGTGTTTTTTTTAATAGCCCACATATGGGCTTGTGGACTCCATGAAACAAAATTTCCTATAAATCGCCTTCAGAGTCCACAGACCACATGTGGGCTGCGAATATTTTTATTGATGGAGCTCAAGATGTTGAGGAGAAGCTGATGTAGCCTGAATACCAAGAGGCAATGGTATTTTAAAATATATTGCAGACTATATTTGTCCGCAAATAAAAAATAAATTTATCTAATAAATTTATCTCGTATTTGTTCGAGCTTAAAGGTGTCAAAGGAACAGTGGATGAACTGTTCCGAAGAATTTTAAACGATGACCTGGTAAGACAATTTAATTTTGATGGAAGAAAGGAGAAGCGAGCGTTGGTGCAGCTGACGCTCATAAATAAATTATTATGTGGTATGATTTTGGGTCGCTCAATACGTAGTCTTTTTATTAATAATTTCTTATATTTCCATATGTTTTTGCGGCCGAAATTCCTTCGAAAAAGAAATTCGGAAAAGCGTGGAGCTTAGCCACAAAAGGCACAAACAACGAATATTTAGTCAAAATAAACAAATAGCTTTACCTGATGCGATGATCTCATTTTAAATGAATTTTTCAACTCTTTTTCAATTATTTATTTTGTGTTTTGTTTTTTTTTTTTATTATTATTTTTCTTTTTTTTTGTTATATTATTTTTACTTCGTCATCTTATTTTAAATGAATTTTTTAAACTTTTTTTTTTAATTACACTGTCCAACAGCATTTTTGGAACAGAATAGCGAGCCTATAATTCTGAAAGGGTATGTTGAGTAGATCATTTTTGTAGAACAAACTTATGGTCCAGCACGTCTGAGTATTTTTTTACAGTGGGTCAAAGTTTTCATTTTTTGGTCGAAGGGAGCATTATACTTTATGAAAAAAATGCTGTAAGTTAATGTCTGAGAGAATTCTTATGGTCAGGGTTGTATTGTGGAATTGTATGAGGATTATTTTTGTGGAAGATCTTAACCCTCTAACTGGTCTCTTTATGGGTCAATTTTACCCTTTTTTCAAGAAAATAAAAAAATATCCATTAAAAAGGACATTTAAGGATTAAAATATTCTACGAAAATGTTTGCCGAAAAATTTCAGTGGGGGTCACCAAAGACACCATTGTTGTAAATAAAGCTCTTTATGCTTAATTAGTAAAATTATACACCAACATATACAAAACAGGTAAAAACGGCGTCAAGTTCGGCCGGGCCAAACACTGAGTTCTCGCGTCTAGTCAGCTGTGACTTACAAATCTGGTGTGACATTTATTAAAATTAATAATAAAAAATAAAAGAAAAAATTCAAGCATAATTGAGCTACTAAGCAGTACATATCGGGTGTGATTTTTACTAAAATTAATATAAAAAAAGAAAAATTAAAGCTTAAGTAAGCATGGCGGATTCTGTTTGCAAATTAAGAGATTGGTTTTGTTTTATTTGTGGACATTTTACGCACCATCAAAGCAGAAGAAAGATATTGCCTACAATTGAAGAACCATATTTTCTTTTCTTTGGAATACGATTTTTATCTGAAGCTTGGATACCAAAAACCGTATGTACTACTTGCGAAAGTGGTCTTTTGACCTGGTACAAAGGCGGCACTAAGGCGCTGCCATTTTCTGCGCCTATTACATGGATTGAACCTGAAGATCACAAATCAGATACATGCTATTTCTACGTAAATTACAAATTTGGTAGAAGCCAAAGGCACTACGCGACAATGACATACGAAACAACAAATAATGTCATTTTACCAGAAGTGCGCTGTGAAGGTGTTCCGGTGCCTCAACTGCCTACACATACATTTTCGGTCAATATGACAGTCGCCAATACAGAAATAACAGCGGCGGTTGAAAACATATCAGATAAAGTTACTTGCCTCTTGATGGTTTAAACATATGTCCTAATTTGGTAGACCAAGCTTATTTTGAAGATCTTGTAACAGATTTAGGACTAACAAAAGAGAAATTATGTTCCAGATTGAAAAACAGGAATTTGATAAAAGCCGATGTAAAAGTTACATTTCCAAGAAAAAGACACGCCGATCTGGAAAGTTATTTAAAAAAATCAGAAGAACTTGTATACTGTTGCAGTATTAAAGAGGTTCTAAAATATCTAAAGCTTCCACTGGACTCTTCCGCTTGGCGACTATTTATAGATAGTTCAAAACACAGCTTAAAAGCAATTTTACTGCACAATGGAAAACAGCATCCATCAATACCGGTTGCGTATTCCACAAAAAAGGAGGAAACAATAACCCCTTCCAGACTGATTTGACAACCAAGGGTATAGAAGCAAGCCCTGGACCACAGTACTCCACACCTGGGAGACCAATCGCTGACTCGCTTGACCCGAGGTATGGACGGTATTCGACAGACTACAGATTGGCGCTGCTTGAGTCAGAATTGGCAATGTCATTGCAGCCCCTGCTTACTATTACTGAACTTGCAGGTGAGGACCGATACTGGGTAATGCCAACATTTCGATCTGATTATCGAAGCTCGGACTACAGGTGGTCTGATGATACCGTTATCGCTGTTTATTGGGACAAAGTTGGTAAACCCGATGTAATAGGTATTCCCTTAAGTCCTGGTCATTATAAAGCCGTCTAATGCTGTCTCATCGGGCGACTGTGAGGTTGACACAACCCTGAAAGCCACCAGTAATAGACATTATTGCTAGCTTCCCATATGTCACCGACTGCAGATATGTACATATTTTTCGCATTACCAACTTTTTATTATAATTATATGTTAAACAACAACACAAATCACATGTTTTTTCATTCATTTTTCTTCTTTAACACATGTAAGTATGAATTTACTAATTATATTTCCTTCCTTATTTATTTTCAGGTTTTTGGGTACATAAATTAGACAGGACTAAGGGTACCATCATTTGAAAGTATCGTTCCATGAATTTAATGTGTGTTTATTTTAATATTTAAACGTTTTCTACCTCAGCCTTTTTTTAGGTCAACAGTCTTGGGAAAAACTGCTGTTTGGCTCCTGCCAAAGGGCAGGAGTTGGTTCGCTCCATGACAATTTTAGAAGCCCTCTTTCCTTGATACCGTTGCGAATAAAAGAAAATTACAAAAAAAAAAAAAAAAAAAAAAAAAAAAAAGAAGTTAACAATAACAAAAACCACTACTAAAAACTTAACAAACGAAATACAAATGATTAATGGGACTCGTCGCTTGATCCGATACTTGGATCACCTAACTCCCCTTGGAACGGGACTCGTGGTTTCTAGGTCCGATCCTTGGATCACCTAACTCCCCTGGGAACGGGACTCGTGGTTTCTAGGTCCGATCCTTGGATCACCTAACTCCCCTTGGAACGGGACTCGTGGTTTCTAGGTCCGATCCTTGGATGCACAAAACCCCCTCCCAAGACCTTAGTCTTAGAACTCAGTTAAGCAAAATTTTTCTTTGCCATTGACTTAGAAACATTTCGCGAGCCTACCCCACTCGCAACAAATGTAATATGATATTTTACTAGAAAATATGTTTTGGCACGTAAATAATTATTAAGTTAAATTAACGCGAAATGAAATGTAACTATTATTGATAAAGAGAACTTTTAAAGTATAAAATTAATTTAGTTCTAAAACAAAAATTACCCTGATGGAAAAAGTATTTAAATAAAAAGTTCAATTAGCTTGAAATTTAAATATTAATACAGAACTCATGTGTCGTGATTAAGTTATGAAATTAGAAATTGTACATTAGATTTAAGTATAAATAGAGTAGCTGAAAAATTTATTTTTCATAGTATTACCGACAGCCAAGCAGTAAGGTATATAAAGTAACTTTTAAAAGTTGTGAATATGTGAAAAGTGAATACAGTATCCTTAAGGTAAAGTGTCAAGAACTCATAAATAAAGTAAATTTAAAAATAATCTAAAAGTGTATTATTCAGGATCGGGGTGATCAATAAAATTAGCTTTTACAATAATAACCTATCAATCTAATAGTTTGCAATACATCGCTTTTTTATCAACGAAAATAAGAAACTGATGTAAACCACTCGCATAAAGAAGGCTATTTGAACAGTTCTCTCCAATAAATTGGGTAAAAGTAAAAAAGAAACAAAGGTCCTAACAAAATCTCAGGGCCGAATGATAAAAGCAGCGTATGATCAGGTCAATCGCTTAGTACAGCGATATGACATCAAGAACAAATTGGACCCTAATTCTAGTTCTGTATTGATGTTGATGGTTTATTTCAAAAAATTAACCACCCATATGACAAAACTGAATGGAGATTATTTGTTGATGGATCTAAGTACAGTTTAAAGGCTCTCCTTTTATATAACGGGAATGAAAAACCATCCATACCAATTGCTCATGCCATTAATACAAAGGAAAATTACGAATCAATGACTGAAATTTTAACATTACTCAAATACAACAATAATAAATGGAAGTCCTGTGGTGACCTTAAGGTGTGTGATTTACAAGATAACTCAACCAAGCCGTGTTTTTTTTTACTTTCTCAAAACGCTCGTATCGTATCAACGAAAAAAACTGATGTAAACAACTCGCATAATAAGGGCTATTTAAACAGTTCTCTCCAATAAATTGGGAAAAGTAAAAAGAAATAGAGAAAAAATCTGTCATCAAATTTCAGTAGTGGAATAAAAGTTATCAAATAGTAAAACTCCTCTTATGAAATTTCAAAACTACTCTTTGCAGTGAAAAATTGTCAAAAACACGTAATATTTTTTTTATCAACGAAAAAAAATTGTTGTAAACCACTCGCATAATGAGGGCTATTTAAACAGTTCTCTCCAATAGAGTAAAAGTAAAAAGAAATAAAAAGAAAAAATCTATCATCAAACTTCAGTGGCGGAATAAAAGTTATCAAAGTGAAAACTCCCAGAGATAAAAACAGCTTCAAACTACTCTCATTTTGAGGGTTATTTAAACAGTTCTCTCCAATAAATTGGGTAAAAGTAAAAAGAAATAAAAAGAAAAAATCTGTCAAAAACTTCAATAATGTAATAAAAGTAATGAAATTGTAAAACTATTCCTCTTTGCAGTGAAAAACTGTCAAATAGTATAATTTTTTTATCAAGGAAAAAAAAACTGCGTGCGTGATTGATTTATTAAACGTGAAACAACATTCAAGAAATACAGTCAACAAGATGCCACATAAGCACAATTCTAACGAAACAAAGAGCTGGACATTGGAATTCATAAGAACGTATCAAAAGAAGGAATGCTTATGGAACTCATCCCACGAGCACTTCACAGACAAAAATAAAAGGGAAGAGGCCTATCAGGAGTTATTGGAAAAACTCCTGGAAATAATAGTAGAAGTGGCTGACGCGAAGGCAAGAACGTTGAGCTATAAAAAATCGTACAAGCGAGAAAGGAAATTATGCGAAGCAGATGCAAAACGTTTCAACACATTATTTGATTGGGACGCCTCACCTTTGACGGCGGAAAAGGTCATTTAAAGGAAGAAAAAAGTAAGTTTAAATTATTGTTGTTTACGTGCCGTCTAATCGACGCTTTGGTGTCTGATAAGACGAACTTGCCATCTGACCAGAACAACGTGTTGGCAATTCGTTTTGGCCGTCCACGACGTGGTTTCTTCTGCCGCCGGCATCTAATTAAGACGGCATGGTTCTGTTCTACTTTTTGGCTGGGTTCTAAGCTTATTTCTAAGAAAAGCATCACCTGAAGAGGCAACAGTTTTCAAATAAAGACAAAACTTTATATATAAAAAACTTTTAAAACCTGTTTTCTGCGACGGTGATCAGTTTTGCTCTTCACTGTAGCAAAAGAATTTCTGGTACAAGCAGAAATAAGAAAGCATAAAAAAAAATAATAATAACCTTGATCTTGAAATTATTTTCAAGTTCAAGTATGTACATGTAAACAACACCTTATATGGTAATATGTTAATGGAAAATTTTTTTTTGGTTCTATTTTTGCAAACTGATTTATGGAGCGATTTTTTTTTTAGTCTCTTCGTTGTTTTATATGAATTCATGATTATTCATGTATGTATGGGTCAACTACAGCTTGCAATCCTTCTCGTTCTCCCACTTGGTTTTCAGCTATTGGTATTAGCTTACCCCTTCATTCACTCAATAATCCCACTTACTCTCTCTCCGTTTAATATGAGTTGGTATTGTTTTTTTCGAAAAGAGTGAGATTATGAACGAATGTCTATATATCTATGTGTATTATGGATAACGAGATGAAATGTTACATAATGACATACATAGGCTATTCAATGAGTGGTTGAGCGTAGGTAATAATACAAAAACAGGTTTTATTTTTTTTGGTTGCGCTGAGTGAGGAAAGAAAAAAAAATTGTTATGAGGTCGTTATTAAGATGACGCCAGAATTTAAATTCATTCAAGTTCTGGTTAGTGAAGTGGACAGTTGGTGATAGTAAAAAGAAAAAAAAAAAAGTGATCGTGAAAAGTTTTTTTAAGAGTTTGGTGGACAGTGGACAAAAATAGAAAACAATAAGCTATTTTGTTAATTATAAACTTCCGAAAATTTAAAAGACAAAGAGGAGAGATATATTAGAAAAGAAGATATATTATAAAGACTTGAACAAAAAAAAAAAAAAAAAAAAAAAACATTGTAAAAGAAAATATTGAAAAAATATCAAAAGTTTGACATCTACTAAATCTTAACCAAAATGACCAAGAAACGTAAAAGAAAGAAAATGTGTTAAACCAAAAATTTGAAAATTTGAACTAGATGATAAACTAAAACTAGAAATACACCAAAAAAAAAAAAAAAAAAAAAAAAAAAAAAAAAAACAGTTCAACTATTAAAATTGTAAAATTTAAAAATTTTGTATTAAATCTTAATAAACAGTAATTATTTTATACTATTTTAAAATATAAAAGTAATTGGTTAATTAAGGGTAATTTCGGCAACTGTACTGCAGTACCATCGCTTCGACCTGAAAACAACCAGCAACAAGAGAAAAATTCATCTTTAAAAGCGACAACGAAGCCACAGAGACACAACCCCGGCGACAGGCGATAGCGCTACACTCGGCAACAACCACAATAAGTCGGTAATTCTTATTTCTGTAGACAAATAATTTTATAAATTGAACTTACAAATAAAATTTTTATAAAATATAAATCATTTGCTAAGCCTAAGAATTGTACTAAATTTGCTTAATATAAAATTAAACAAAAAAAAAAACCTTAAATTAAGAAAATTTTCTAATTATAAAATTATACTAAAAAACTTCCTACGTTAACAAATATTTCTAATTATAAATTTCTAGATAAATGTTTACGCGTACAGTGCGTGAACACGCCGATTGTTGGCTTAACGAAACAACTCTCTTTAGCTCAAAAGGTTTATCGTTGCCTTTTGCGATGCCTTTGAGAGGGTGTTTTGTTATTACTTGTGTATCACCCGTAGCAAAAGGTACGTTTTTAAACCCTAATTATAAATATCGATATATTTATAATAAATAAAATACCTTTTTTATAACGTTTAAGAAAAAACCTAATCCTCTTTTATTATTTTTACAAATAATTTTCCGAGGGAACTATTTTACGAAGAAACAATAAATTTTTAGATTTTTCTAAAATTAAAATTTTCCTATCATTAAAAATCTTTCTAAAAATTAAGATTTTCTTAAAGTTAAAAATTTTTTTCTTAAAAATAAAAAAAAAAAAAAAAAAAATTTCCTAAAAGTCAAATATTGCTAAAATTAAAATTGTCTAGAAACTATAAAAGTTGCGAAAAAAAATAAAATTTTGTTACAATAAAATGTTGCTAACATAATATAAAATTTAAAATCAACACCTTAAAACGAAGGTTGAATAAAGAATTTTTGTTAAACCAAATGTAGAAAACCAAACCAAACCAAATCTTTTCTTTGAAGTGGGTTACCTCCAATTAAGATGGAGTCGAGGTAACATGGTAGGGAGGGCTTAAGGGGCATAACATCCAGTCCCCAATCCCAAGGTAAGTATGGCCATCCATCTATTTAGCGTCCGTTTTTATTGACCGTTTTTTATAAATCGCACGTGAAAATCTGTAGTGCGGTTTCCCTGGGCCTGAGCAAGACCCCACCCATCCGGCGAGCTAGGCCCCACGCCAGCATGTGCGACCAGCAAAGGCTCAGGGAAACAGGAAGCGGAACTTCCACCACCGCCGCACCATTACATTTCCTTTCGCTAAAATAAGAAAAAAAGACTATAAAGTAAATTCCAATTTTCCTAAAAGACGCAGCTAATACAGAAGTGGCCCAACAACATCAACACCCCTTTCCCGGAAAATAACAAACCAGCTTTGCGGAGAAACTATTGGGCAAGATTTCGTCAGTGCTGCGAGCAAATATTTGGACAACCAACCAATTTTACGGAAGCAACAATTGTTATTAATTATTTTTTATTATTTTCAGAAGGCAGCCTGGTGTAGTGTGTTTGATTAGTGACTATTGCAATGTGGTAGATATGCAATAGTACACTCCAATGCATGTGTCCACACTACAGCTATCTAATCGTGTGATTTTGCTGTGTAAGCAAAATCTAAGGTTAGCTCGTTATGAATGTATGTGCGTGTGTGTAATATTTTTAGAGTAGGTTTAAGTTGAATTAATTAATAAAGAACAGTTATACAATAACGCTCTTCGGAGCGGCCACAAAATAGTCGTCTTTCATTTTAATAATAAAGATAAGAACCAGAAATAGATAAAGACATCTTTTGCATATAATTCTGGTACATGACACGCCGTCCACCTTGGCAATCATGAAGGAAGACAGAAGTAAGTTGTAATTGAGTGCTCCCATATTGAGGGCTATTTAATGTGTTAATGTACTTATTTACATATGTTTTGTGTTTAGTTTTGTTTATACTAGTTCCTGATGGTGATCGCAAAAGAGGGTCTAAATATCGAAAACGCTATTTTATTGACCAATAGCCAGGACATCAAAAAAAAGTTTAAAGTAATATTTTTCTTATCAACAAAGAAAAAAAAACTGCTGTCAACCACTCCCATATTGCGAGTTATTTAAGCAGTTCTCTCCAATAAATTGGGAAAAAGTAAAAAGAAATAAAAAGAAAAAATCTGTCTTCAATGTAAGGAAACGTCATCACCCACTATTTATATAGCTGTTACATTGACATTTATTGTTCTCGTTATAATTATATACATATTTAACTGTTATAACAACGAGTAGCTTAGTTAGTGTATATAATGCTAAATAAAATAAAGAGACAGTCAGTCTACTAAAGAGTCACAACCTAACAAGTGTTTTTCATTTACTACCCCGATCCACTATATGACGACCGTGACAGGACCTAAAAAATATAAACGGTATAAACGGTAAGAACTTCAATTCGGGTTAAAAAAAACCAACAAAAAATGTACAGTGCGCGACAAAATATATGTAAAAATTAAAACTTGGAACAAATAGTAGTTTAGAACCAATTTTTCAACAAGATCGGTCAAGATCTCTCTGAGTTAGAGGGGATCAAAATTTGACATTTTGGCCAAACAGGTGTTGCTCTCATTACCTATTGTTCTTAGAAAATTTTCTCCCAAATAGTTTAGATAACTATTTCTTCAATATTTCGGAAATATTGCGAAAAATTGCAAATTTTTAGCCTTTTACGAAAAATTTTAAAAAACTTCTGAAAATTGCCAAAATACTGAAAAATTTTTCTTTCTACAATTTTCCTTAAAAACTGAATTTTTTGTTTTTTTTTTTTTTTTTTTGGAGAAAATTAAATACATTTTACAAAATGTCTGCTTTATTTCAATTCCCTACTAAAAAACATTTAAGAAATTTCTAAATAAAAACATTAACTTGCTACCGTTGGCGTTACCCAGGAATTACCACGTGGAGGTGGTAGCATAAATTCCCATCGGGTGGCTTTTTTTACGTGAGTTCCCTTGCCTCTCACGGTATCTAGATAAATCGGGTGGCTTTTTTACGTGAGTTCCCTTGCCTCTCACGGTATGTGGACGAGCATATTCATCCTACGAAGATTCGGAGGATGAACTGCTGTTTACGTCCTCTACCTCTGCAATTGGACGCAACGGATTGTATAAATTGCCAGCTATTCGGCAAAATTCCATGAAAGGATCCAGAGATTGCTCCCTGCATCTTCTCAGGAACATGTATTTCGCCAAATACGCCGGCATAAAATTCTTGCGTCTGCCGCCAGGAGGTATCGATCTTTTTGCGTGCGCCCAAGACCCTTCAATTCCATTTGTGTGTGCTCCCGTTTCGGGGTCCTTAAAGTTAACGGAATGGTTCACTTTAAGGTGTTGGTACCCATGGTCATTCAGGCAGTCGTAAGCCTTCCAGAAATCACTAATAATAGTGGTTCCAGGAAGGATCCACTGCTGAAGTATCGGGATGAGATTTGCACTATCTCTCTTTTCAACCGTAACCATGAAACAGTGCCCTGTACCCCGCTCGTACCCGCCGAACACACACTGACCCTCAACGCGCTTACCACGGTTATACTTCCTCTTCCCGAACTTGCTTTCGTCTATTTCGACGATCTTGTCCGGGCCACCGATAGGTTTCGCGTTCGTTATCATGTCGTCGAACGTAACTTCTCTGCAGAAGCTAGCCCAATCGACAAGGGTGTGGTTGGAAGCAATACGCGTATATTTGCCTATTGCATTAAGGTGGTAATTCCTGGTTAACGCCAACGGTAGCAAGTTAATGTTTTTATTTAGAAATTTCTTAAATGTTTTTTAGTAGGGAATTGAAAAAAAGCAGACATTTTGTAAAATTTATTTAATTTTCTCCAAAAAAAAAAAAAAAAAACTTCAGTTTTTAGGGAAAATTGTAGAAAGAAAAATTTTTCAGTATTTTGGCAATTTTCAGAAGTTTTTTAAAATTTTTCGTAAAAGGCTAAAAATTTGCAATTTTTCGCAAAAATTGTTGCAAAAAAAAATTCCCTGTATTTTTTTTCCTTACTGTTTTTCGCATTCGATATAAAAAGATGTTAAAAAAATTTTAAAATTTGCAAAAAAAATTAAAATTGTTTTCTTAAAATGTCCGAAAATATGGCATTTCCTGTAAAATTTTTGGAAACATTATTTAATGTTCCTAATCCTCTCAAATTTCTCTTTCATTTGAATACCCACACTTATATAATGGGTCAGGCCCCCAATTTTAAGGGGGGCCTGGGGACACCTGGGACCACGGCCATAAATTTTTTGTTGTTGTTTTTGATCCCTATAAAATTTCCGGAAGTTTGAGTACCCATATGATTTTTTCGCAATTTGGGGTCGCTTTTTGCGGGGCATTTTCCCCCTCTTGTATCGATTTTCGTAATCAGCGAGTGATTTTGATTAGGATAAGGGTGCAAAGTGCATTTCAGTCAAAAATACTTTAAAAAAATTTTTTTTGGAGACTTTTTTTTTATTTTGCTAAATCAAAGCATTTTTTGCCTATTTTTTCAAAAAGGGCAATTTTTTTTTTGCTCATAAGAAAGCTTAGGATTTTTCCTTTAAGAGCTTTTTGGTCGCTTAGTGGGATGCGAGTGGGATATCTATCAAAATAAATGTTTTGAAACTCAAGACAACGGTTTGCAGTTTAATCTAAATTTACAGTAAAGAAGGTATACTACGTTTCCGACGGAGCTCGTCAACATTTTAAAAACAAAAGTGGCTTCGCAAATCTTATGGCTAATGAAAAAGATTTTGGAATGCCAGCTTTTTATTTTTAATATTATTATTAGTATACATTAATTTAATTATTATTAAAAATAAATAAAAAATTAAAAATTAAAAAAGTGATTTTTTTTCCTGAGGTTAACATATTCTGGGTATTACACCATCGTGGGTATGAAATTTTAGTTAGGTATGTTACATACCTTCTGAAAGGTTAATTTGTCTAGTTTCTCATTATAAGTTTTATTTGTAAGGTTTTACACACAAATAGGAAAAAATTCAAAATAATGCATATGTGAAAAATTGAAAAACCGTTGTCTTGAGTTTCAAAGCATTTATTTTGATAGATATCCCACTCGCATCCCACTAAGCGACCAAAAAGCTCTTAAAGAAAAATCCTAAGCTTTCTTATAGCAAAAAAAGAAAATGCCCTTTTTGAAAAAAAAGGCAAAAAAAATGCTTTGATTTAGCAAAAAAAAAAAGTCTACAAATTTTTTTTTTTTTTAAGTATTTTTTTCCGATATATTGAAGAAATAGCTATCTAAACTATTTGGGAGAAAATTTTCTAACAATAGGTAATAAGTTACACGGATGAGAAAAAACACCTGTTTGGCCAAAATGTCAAATTTTGATCCCCTCTAACTCAGAGAGATCTGGACCGATCTTGTTGAAAAATTGTATCTAAACTACTATCCAATAGGACAGTAGAGTCACTTACCGCTAGGGATGCCAGACGTACTGTTTTTAGCAGTACGCGTACTGTTTATTGTTTAATGTACTGTTTTATGCACAAGACCAAAAACAGTACGCAAATGTACTGTTTTTTACACGTTGTACTGTTTTTCGTACTTTTTTTTTTTTTGTTTAATGCTGTTTTTATATAATAGTTGAAAAAAAATAAAATTTTAAAATTTGATACAAAAAATTTTGTTCAGTGTACAAAAAAATCAAAGATAATTTGAAACACCCTGTCACAGTAGAACACATCACTTGTCTGCAACGTTGTTATTGTTTTGCTGCATTCATATTTTCAAAACAAACTGAAATTTAATGCTTGTGAAAAATTTATAAAAAGTTACAAGTTATACCTACATATATACATATAAAAAATTTAGAAATTATTTCCAGTTACACTTAAACACCTGTGTAAGATAATTTGGATATACATACTCATATGTAGTGTGTATTTAAGCAAGTTTCTTTTCAGAAATGAACTGTGAGGAAATAATTTCAGACGAATCTTCATCAGATAGCTCGACTACAGATGTAGAAGAAGTATCTTGCACACCAAATTCCAAACAAAGTAAACAAGTTGCCAATAGACGTAAAAATAAATTTAAAGATAGTTGGAAAAATAACTTTAATGGGATTGGAAGAGCTAATGACGACACCCAGGCTAAATGCTTCGTTTGTGGTGGTTGTTTTTCAATTGGTGAACGCTTTAAGAAAAAAAGTGTGAAACAAAATTAATTAGGGTTAATTGTTAATCAAAAAGGAAAAACGCTTTAAACAAAATTAGTTAAAGTTGGTTAACAGTCGAAACTGAACGCTTTAAAGAAAATTGATTTGCAAGTGAAGGCTTTAAAGAAAAGCGTGAAACAAAGATTGACTAGCACAAAAAAAAGTAGAGGGGATGGCTGGCTAAAACAAATAATTAAAATTTGGAGAAGTGTGAAGCCTTATTATTTTCTCTTTCATGAACACTAAAAAGTCAACAAATTTGGAAAAGCTGACCAAAGAAGGTGAAGTGCGTAGTAAATCTCCTGAAAAAGGAAAATACAAGGATACATCATTTCATCAGGCTAGCAGCAGGAAGTCTCAGTTTAAAAACCCGAATCAACAACACTAACGAATTCTGCAGGAAACTTGTGTAGGTAAGCTTGAATTTTTTTTTTTGGAATTGTTTAATTTTATTTTAAGAAGTTTTGTGAATTTTTGTGAACTTGTGAGGACCAAAGTCAATACTTCGTTTTGGTCCACACCAATATCTAAGCAATTATTCACCTTATATATATACTCATCTCTTTCCTACATACATTTCATATTATTGGTATAATCATTATTATTCGTTTTATTATTACACACATTGTAATATTTCTTGTATTTTGTTTATTTTCATATAATGTAATATCTCTTTAGTATCATTGGATTCTAACGTTTCCTTCATCTTAATGAAAATAGTGGGTATTATTACCTTATACTAATATTCCCTAACTAGTATTATTGAGATTACCCCACTCTGAATATTAGAAATTGTAAATACAATAATTTACATACAGTCAATAACAACCACTATACCCACTGTTATCATGTAAGTAAATGGTTTTGAAGTTTGGAATTAATTTTTACAAATTAAAATACATATAAAGATTGTAAGTACATAAAATAAAATTTTTATATAATTGATATATAAATAATTGATATACATACAAACATTATATATGAAGAATTGTTAACGAAAAAGCTCTTCGTATATTTTTCTTTCCGAGTGTTTGCATCGTTCTTTTGTCATCTCCCTCAATTTGCATGCCATTAACACCGCAAAAACATCTATCTCGTCCATCGGTTCTCCATTCCCGGGAATACCTCGGGTTAAAACACAATTTTTTTTTTCTTTATGTAATTTAGGTTGTACCTGCCTCTGTTCTTCAACAAATTCTCTTTTCACTTCGCTATCCAAAAATTTTTGTTGTTTTGATTTGTATGGTGAGTCAAATTTTTTTCCCATTCTTGCCGATTCATCAACCAATTTTATTTTTTGTAATTGGTAGGGTTGTTCAACACCAGCGATCACCGAATAAGGTGTTAATATTTCCTCCCCCAATGTAGAAGTAGTTATGTAATTGGTTGACGAATTTTGTTTTTCTTCATTTTGTCTTGAAACACCACACAATTCAAAGCAATCAAATTTTTGGTTGCCTTCTCCATCAACCATGAATGTTGCTTCAACTTCCACATTTTTTAAAATGGTTGGTTGTGAAGAATATTCATTATTTGTTTTCTTCAATTAAAACTTCTGAAAAGAAACAATTTTTAAATTATTGTTTTTTATCCCAATATATAGATTATATTTTATAATTACCGAGTTGTTCCTCAAGAACCTCTAATTTTAGCTTCTTTGCTTCCTGCAATTTTTTAAAAAACTGACCTTTTTGTTTCCTACCGGTCAAAAAACGTAAATAATTATAGTAGAATAATAAAGGAATCCTTTTTGGATCCTTTTCACACAGCTCTACTTCACGGTAAAAGGATTTTCTTAAGCTATGAATTTTGCTTTTAGTGTGTTCAATTGTAGATTTTTTATCAACTTGTTGCATTTTTGTAGTTAGAATTTCGTATGCATTACTCCGTTCCCTTCCATTTATGTAATCTGTATTTTGGGAATTCCAAAGACATTCATTTGCTTCATAAAGTTTTATGAATTCGATAACCCAAGAAGGATATTTTTTTTTCTCAATTTCCGCCATTTTATATGTTATAATTTTAAATAAATTCTTTTTTAATTTCAGAAAAAGGTTAGAAACTTTACAAATACCTTGCCAGATTGGTATAAAAATAGAGCGAATTTGTTGGAAATATGGTTGAAGTGGCAGCAGAGACATTGGAAGGCGGGAATTCCCGCAAAAGGTGGGAATTTTAACTTTCGCCATTCACAATCGAAGCAATAAAAAAAAAACCAAACTAAAGTGAAGTAAAAGTGTTTGAAGTGTTTGCTGAAATTTGATAATTTAAAAATCAACAAATTAAAAATAAAATATTCACTGGATTGATTGGATTGGGATTGGTGTTTGCTGTCCTGCTGCCGAAAAAAATAAATAGCAGATATCAACTATAGGATTGAATTGGTGTTTGCTGTCCAAAAAGTCACGTAAATATATAAAAACTGGTATCGTTTATTATATATAAAATTTCTTTTATAAATATAAAATTTCTTATTTCGGGAAAAATAAATCAAAATATCATAATATATATATATATATATAAATAGCATATATTAAATATATATAATTTCATATTACATATATATTTTATAATAAAAATAATACAGTGCCGGGCAAAATAAATCAAAATATAATATATATATATATAAATAGCATATATTAAATATACATAATTTCATATTATATATATATTTAATATTAAAAATAATACAGTGCCGGGCAAAATAAATCAAAATATCATAATATATATATAAATACCATATATTAAATATATATAATTTCATATTATATATATATTTAATAATATTAAAAATAATTGCCCATTCTCCACATAACACATTAAATATATTTAAACGAAACGCATCTTGCTTACATCAGGATGGGGCAAATACACTGGAAAACATGAAGAAACGCCTTATTGTTGAGCAGCGGAAGGTAATGTCTCTGAAGCGACAATTGAGCAAGCTAAAAGAAAAGCATCGCAATGCTGTTATTCCCAGCATAAATGCAAGTAACGATGCAATTACATTCGCCAAAATGATTGTGCAAAATAAGCAATCGTTTAGTGAGGCTCAAAAAGAGATAGCATTCAATATAGAATATACGTCACCCAAAACGTACACGTTTATGAAAGAAACGCTAAAATTCAAAATGCCTTCAAAATTGGCATTAAGACATTGGAGACCAATAACATGTCTACAACCAGGGATAAATAGCGAAGTAATAAACAATTTAAAGAAAATTTCACAAAATTTATCTCAGCGTGAGAAAGAATGTATTTTGTATCTCGATGAAGTGACTCTAGTTGGTGATTTGGAATACATTAAAACAAGTGATCGTATTTATGAGATGGTAGATTTGCCAAATGGCGGAATATCGAAGGAGATAGGTGGAAAAGCATTAACGTTTACAGTAAAAAGTATTTTTAGTAGTTGGATCTTTGTGTTCTCCTACTACGGAACGTCCGTATCAATTACAGCCAATGACTTGCAAGATTATTTAATTGAAACAATTCAAAACGTGACACATACCGGACTCCATATTTCATGTATCGTTTTGGACCAGGCAGGAATAAACGTAAAACTTATTAACATGTTAGGAGTGACTTCGGAAAATCCCTTCTTTGAATTTGTGCCGGACCACAGTAAATATAGACGTTTTAAATGCAGTTTACGAAGCAGACAAGAAAAGTCTGTATATGAGAATGCTACCCGACATAGATGATTCTCATATTTAACCGGATATAAACGAAAAAAGAAATCTTCCTTTATCATTTAAATTGTTAAGTAAGACCATGCTATTAGAACCAAAATGGAAGCCGGCTTCTTCGAAGAAGATTTATTACCGAAAATCCTGGCAACGATACATTTTCTAGAGCAATTTGATAAATTGTTAGATGTCCTAAATTCAAGGTATTGCGTGAACAGAAGCACCACCAAAAGACCTTATTACTCCAACAACGACGTGGAAACTGATTTTATTATAGGCATCTTGGAATATTTACATTCATTTTCATTTCAACAAAAACCTAGAATTAGATGTATCAGTGGTTTCATTACAACTTTGAATTCTTTACTCCAGGTCAGCCAGGTTATGTTCCAAACATATCCAGAAGTAAAGTCTAATCTGTTTGAAAAATTTAATACGTGGTGGTGCCAGAAATACCATTACACTAAATCAATTTAGAAAAAAATTAGCGAGAAGGATGTCAATAGATTTAATAAATTTCAAATATAATGCAGCAGAAATAGACTATGAAGCTGTCGAAAAAGAAATGGACACTGGATCCGAAGAATCATTGGGTTCTTCGGATGAAGTAACAATATCTATGAACAACCTTGATATTGTAAAACCAAGGAAACAAGCGGATAGGGACAATGGTAATCAGAAAGTTGAGATGATTACGAATGAAATGGAAACGCTGCCGTATTACACGGGATACATTATTTTCAGGATCTTCGTAGTGAAAATACAATGTATTAAATGTCTTGAAATGGCTACAGGACCACCAGAAACAGCGCCATCATTCATACGTAATAAGGCCAACAATATCAAAAACATTGTTGTCCCATCTAAATTTTACAATCAACTTTCGGAAAAGATCTTTTCTTTGTACACCAAACATTTTCATGAAAATTACCATGTTCCTAACTTGAGGCAAAACATTCTTGCTATAATTAAACAGGAAATGTGTACAACAGAACTAAAAGAATGGTTTGATGACAACGATCCATGTTATTTGCATAGAAAATAGTTCTTAGATTTCTATATAACTATTTTATATAAGAACTCAAAAACGCTTGGAAATAGCTCTAGATTTAACAGCAGCACTTGCTTTATTTTTATTAACTTCTTTTGCACTAAAAGAAGTTAATAAAAATGACGAGGCTCCAAAAATTCGGAAATAATCCATCAATTTTTACAGAATAACATTTTTACAGAATAACAACACTACTGCATTTATTATTTAAATTATTAATAGATTCTTTTTTATTAAATTCTTACAGGGAAATCAAATTCCGGCGTTTGCTCATTGGATGTAGGCACAGCTCAAATTATTATTATTATTTTTCTTTTTATTCTTACAGGCAAATCAAATTCCGGCGTTTGCGCATTGGATGTAAGCACAGCTGAAAGTATTATTATTATTTTTCTTTTTATTCTTACAGGAAAATCAAAATTCTGACGTTATAGATTGGATGTGGGAACGGTCAAGAACAAAAGGCCCTTTTCAGGGCCACCAAACTTATAACAAAAAGAGATATTGTTATTTCAACACAGGGACAACCTTTAATTTTTTATAAAGTATTTGTAATGTTATGTATTGTACTAGTTTAGTTATATTACAAAATAATTAATTAAAATATGTAAAAATAAAGCACGTAAATGTTTGAAACGTATGTTATTTCTTTAAAAAAGATAAAGTCAAATGTTTTCATGACATTACTTAAACAATTATGACATTAAACTTTAAACTTAGTTTTTTTCTTAGTATACTTACGTTAACTATCTGTACCAATTTTCATTTACCTACTATAACGCCTTCTACTTTTGGCCAACGCTTATATGAAGTCACGACACTGTGCAGCGCCAATGTAGCTGCTTCTGACATTTTTGGCTAGTTTGACAAGATAGAAAACTACTTGGGTGAAAACAACTGTTTTGCTATACTATCCGACGCTACCAGAATTTTTAATGGAGATGAAACCATGCTATGTCCTAATACTAAAAGTGTACTAGCAGCAAAGGGAGTAAGTAATTTTGCACCTGGCGCACATATTTTCATAGGTAAATTGAAACTGAGTTGAGATTATTTCTCAGAATGCTTTAATTACTAAAAATTAAAATTATGGTCGATTTTAAAACATTATTAAAAAAAAACGGTTAGAGGGTTAAATGTTTATTTGTGTTTTTTCGTATAAAAAAAAAAAAAAAAATTTATCTGTAAGTCAATAGTTTTTTTTGTAGTGCATACTTATTTGTGATATATTTTAAGAGTCTTTTAGTGTTTTTGTATATAGAAATTGCTGATGATGGTCTACGTAGTAGACCGAAATATTCAATAAATTATTATAAAAAAAAACAAGCGACCTTAGGCTCGACCATTTTTTAAATAAAAATACACTGTTCGAAGGTCGAAAAAAGTTCATTAAAAACCTAACAATTCAAATATAAGTATAACAAACAACACAGAATTCTATTTTTTTTTTTTTTGAAAGTTTAAAAAGAAATATTTAATATTGCTACACAGTGTACAATTCGGCAGCGACCGCAGCTTCTGTTTGCGACCGCACACAAGCGCATAATATCTTTGTGTGCGTGCGTTCGGGGCTTGATTATCACTGCACTAAAGTATCATTAAACTCAGTTTAAACTCACTCAATGCCCACGTCGAATAAGCATATATACAGAAAATGAGCAAATTCAATTCATTATAGACGATAAGCTAGTATAACATTAATAATACTAATTAGTATATAAAACTCAGTAATTTTGCAACAGTTAATATTTTTATTCTTTTTCTACTTCTTTTTTTTTAACACACAATTTTTCTCAGTGTAATTGAAATCCCTTTTTTCTATATTTATAATTTCCCTTGAGTTAAGATAATTGAGAGCTTTTTTTTTTTGTAATGAGTAACTTCTTATTCACAGTCTTCATGGTATATTTAGTTTTAAGTTTTAGTTAGTACCTTTTATAACGTAAAAGTATAACGTAAAAGGACAATTCTGAGTTAAACATTTGGTTCTTCGAAGAAATTCTAGACAGGCTAGAAACCAGAGACAAACGTTTACTAATGAAAAAATTAATGTGTGTAGAGTGAGTGATTGGGAAAAATAGTGACAAATTTATTAAAGATTAAAAATAATAAATATAGTAAAGTGAGCAAAATAAATTTGAAAACAAGAAGAAAACAAATAAAGAAAATTGGGATATATGATAAGTTAAAAAAAAAAAAAAAAAAAAAAAATTGAAGTTGCCGGCATTGTTGTAATAGCAAAATGCCTGGAAATAGAAAATCATCCTACAATTTCAATGTAAAATACACGGTGAGTTACAAAATTTAATTCCTTTAAATAAAAGTGGTGAAATGTAGGTATGACATTCAGCAACTTGCTGCTTTCTGCTCCAATTGCGATACAATTCCTACAGAATCGTTTACGCTCTCATTATTAGAGGTAAAGCAGACAGAGTTAGAGAGATGGTGGTCAAAAATGATCGAAACCTACGAAGACTACATTATAGGCGACGAAAAAGTAAAGGATGAATAAAAATTTCAAGATGAGGTTTCTCCAAAATATAAAGAACTTAGTGAGCAATTTCAAAATGTAAAGACAATACGAAACTGATAAATCATAGAAAAATTTACTTTATTAATCCTGAAATCCCTATTGCACACTCTGTTAACCTTTCAAATCACATTCCCTTCTTATCTCTACCATACCTCCACGAATTAAATATCGAAAACGGAGATACCATCTCCCAGCTTCATTCCAACGTCAAGAGTGCATATTACTTTGCTATTTCTATTACATCAAACATAACTTTCGCACTCATGATCTCCCTTATCATATTCTTTATAACAAAAAGGCGAGAATCGACCTCATCAATGTGGTCCGTAGTCTCAATCAGACGGGGACTTCTGAAACTTAAAAGGGGCAGTAGTTAAGACATGTCGCACAGTCATTGTGGCCATGCCACACTATACGACAAACAAATTAGTTCATTTCTTCCTGGGAAATGAATATTTTGCCACCCAACATGACAAACAACTTAGTTTAGTCATTTATTTGTATAAATGATTTGCCCTCATTAAATTAATCACAACGGGCACGAGTATGTCACAATCTCGAATTGCATTGTTCTACATTTATGATTTTGTCGCAATCTCACATTGCACCTGTTCACAATTTTATTCTGTCGCAATCTCGTATTGCACCCATTAACATTTTTTTGTTTTCTGTCCCAAACCCCTTTGCATTCATTGACATTTTTTTTAATCATTGTTTTCGGTACATTTCGATCGATTGCCCAATTCTACAACGTAAAAATTTCTCAAGTCACTGCACTTGAAGCTTTTACAATTTATGATTGTGAAATAAAGGCGATGCACTTGAGTCTTGTTTATGTCAGACACATGTTTGCAATTGAATGGGCATTTCATGCTGGTGTTGTAATGTTGCTGATTATAAAATTTTCGGCTTAATTTAGGCAGGTTTTAAGCAAAGGAAAGTTAGTTTGTAAAGTGAACTCAGACCTACATAGTAGGTAAAAGTAGTTGCGTTGTGAAAGATATTATTGAAATAATTTAATTGAATTGTTTCTTAAAATGAATATTAAAACTGTATTGATCTGTAACTAAAAGAAGTTGTGTTGTAAACGAAATTATTCAAGTTTAAAAATAAAAATCAAGGGAAAAGGACGCCGCACTGTGGCTCAAATTTTGATTTCATTGGCCAAAAGTCAAATTTTTTTTTGTCATCGATTTTTAAAATTTTTACTCCTTTTTGTAGCTTATATATCCAGATTAAGGTAGCCAAAAAATTAGGTTAAACTATTGATAATTGTGGGCGTGGCATGCTGTCAAACTCAACTGTTTTTTTTAATTCAGCAAAAGGTGTTTTTTTTTTTGTTTTTTATCAAAAATAAATGGTTACTACTCGCAAGCTATCATCGATATTGGCCTGCGGTCTTTTTTATAATGTTAGTAGGATTATAGTCTTTAGTTTTTGTAAGTAGTCACAGTTCTAACGTTTGATA
The DNA here is from genome assembly GCA_963682025.1 of Cordilura impudica. Classification (NCBI taxonomy): domain Eukaryota; kingdom Metazoa; phylum Arthropoda; class Insecta; order Diptera; family Scathophagidae; genus Cordilura; species Cordilura impudica. Next base: position 32,448,640 of record OY821520.1, read on the forward strand.
TTAGGGGCGTTATGAAATATTTATGAAACCACTATATTTTTCTCAAATTTAAACTTTAGTGGAATAGAACTTCTAAAGGAAGTAAGGGAACAAGAAACGTATACCACCCGGAGAAAGGCGAATGTATCCTGTTTAACCCTATATATACTTTTGCACCCCCCACGAGCCCCCGGTAGAACACTTTTTTCATTTTAATGAAATTACTCTAAAAAAATTACTCTAAAAAAAATTTTGTTTTTTTACTTTAGACTACGTAAAAGTAAAATAATTAAATAAAATACCTGCGAAAGGGTTTATTGGCTTTGTTTTGATCAGCAAAAAAATAAGTCATAAAATGATCACAATAGGTTCTACAGTAAACAAATGATCTCTTTCTTAATTTACCTGTTGTCAAATTTAAGGGTCAACCAAAGTCATAAACAATTTTATAAGTTTGTCAATAATCGCGGCACTAAACCACTAAAGATAAAAAACCACCCCATATTGGCGAGAAACTAATTAGTTTTACCTGATATTGAAGTCTGGATAACAAGTGCAGTTTTGTTCAATTTAAGTACTACCTGCTATGAAATTAAAGATCAATGTGTGAATAACATGTACCTAAAAATGAATAAAATGACGGATTCTATAAGGGATTACTCAATAATAAGTTAATACTTCAAGTGTACGGACGTATATTCGCAAGTGATAAAAAGTGATAAAAAAGTGATAACAGACGCAAATAAAAATATTGAGAAAAATATGGAGAACTTTAGTTATAAAGAACTGGCCGAAGAGTATTTTCGAAACAAAAACCAGGAAGATGTTCTTAGTTACGTTAAAATAAAATTAAACTTAAATTCGTCTAGTACCGAAATACAAGAGCAATTATCTAATTTCGTCAAAGTACTAAAAAAACGATTGAAAGAAGTTAACTACTGTAAACAAAAGTTTTATAATAAAAGTGCAAACTGGTTAGAAGGCCAACTTAATGTTGGTGGAGAAACAGCAAAGCTAGATAAGGCTGGAAGACCACGCAAATCATTGGACAACTGCAGCGATAGATCTAAGAGGCGGAAACTTAAAAATTTTAACGAGGAAATTGGTTCTACAAATATAAAAGAATCTTTTCTACATCAATTACGAGCACAAAACCAATTAACAAAAGTGGATATCATTGAAAAAACTTGTAATGCTAGTCCAGTGAGAACAAAGCGAATTCTTAAAAGTATACCAACTCCGAGCGATGCAAAACAGTTCACAAATGAGGAGGCATTAGCATTATTTCTGGATTTGAAATTAACAAAACACCAATATATTCAGCTCAGATTGCGTGCGATTGAAAAAGGCTCAAATATGTATCCAGCATATCATCACATAACAGCTGCTAAAATAGACTGTTTGCCATCAAAGGACACTATTACAATCACACCAATTTCGGCAGAAGTACAACTACAATCTTTACTTGATCACACAGCCAAACGCTTGCTACAATCAATAACAGGAACTGAGTTAAAGAAATATGGAAACACAAAGTTAATTCTATTTTGTAAATGGGGATGTGATGGTTCTTCGGGACAAAAACAATACAAACAAGTTGTATGTGAAAATATTTCGGACTCAGATATGTTCATGGTATCATTTGTACCATTGCGATTGAAAAAGATTTTGGAAGATTCGGAGCCTTCGAGTAGTACAACGCAAACAATGGATATTTGGAAAAATGAGACACCATCTTCTACGAAATACTGCAGGCCAATCAAATTTGAATTCAAAAAAGAAAGTCATGATGCCATTAACAAAGAAGTTAGTGATATCAAGGCCCAAATAGCAACACTACAGCCATTACAATTACAGTTAGATGGGCAGCAAATTGAAGTAAGCTACCAATTAGTGCTGACAATGATAGATGGAAAAGTAGGTCAGGCTTTGACTAACACGAAGGCTGCATCCAGCTGCATTATATGCCAAGCAACATCAAGCCAATTAAACCAAGTCCCGACAAAATCATTCGATAATACCGATGCCTTCGAATTTGGATTATCACCACTACATGCAAGAATACGACTTATGGAACACATACTAAAAATCAGTTATGATTTGGATTTCGGGCCTTCAGGATCAATAAGAAACAACGAAACCAACAAAGAGTTAAGAAGTTCAAAAAAGAAACATGTTCAAGATGAATATCGCAAATTTGGATTGATTATAGATCAGCCAAAACAAGGGTCAGGCAATACAAATGATGGCAATACCGCAAGAAGATTCTTTTCAGATCCAGAAACAGCATCTGAAATAACAGGAGTGGATTTAAACCTTATTTTCAGATTTAAAATAATCCTAGAAGTACTTGCGTGCAATGAAGAAATTGACTCTAGAAAATTTGGAGATTATGCTAAGGAAACTGCAAAAATATATACAACCAACTACCCATGGAGAAATATGTCTGCAACAGTCCACAAAATCCTTTATCATGGAGAAGATGTCATTAAATATCATTTGGTGCCACTTGGAGATCTATCAGAGGAGGCTCAGGAAAAAAGGAACAAGGATTACAGATTTTATAGACAGCACAATACTAGAAAAATGTCACGAAATTCCACAAATGAAGATCTATTTAATATATTATTGGCAATGTCAGATCCGTTCATCTCCAGTATTCGAAATCAATGGAAAGTGGAACATCGGGATTTAGATGAAGAAGCCAAAAAACTACTAAAGAACAGAAATAGCACAGAACAAAATATGGAATATTTGCAATCAATATTTGAGTCTAATGAATAATAATTATAATTGCCTTTCATTGTTATTTAAGTACGAAAAACATAGTATTAGTAAAAAATAATAATAAACAGAACCTACCATTGTTACAAATGCTATTTAAATCTATTGCAGTTTTTATTCTTACAAGGTTTCCCACATATGAATGCAATGTTTTAATAGATAAGAAAGATTCAAAAAATAAGAACCCATATTTTCATATCAAAATTAAAAAAAAAAATTAGAATCATTGCGCTAATGTTTAGCAGATTTATTTAGCTAGTGTAACAAATTAGGCAGCAAACACTAATAAATTTTTCTGTAGTAATAATAATATTCCTTGAGTGTCAGCAAATTGCAAATTTGATAGCAAACATTTTTAATTTTTTAGTAATACTAGTTAAATTTCTAGTGAATTTTACTATTTTGTTGCGTGTAAAAATTTTTTTGAGTGTAAAAATTTTTTTGAGTGTAAGCATTAAAAAAATTTCATTATTACAAAAAATGTTTATAATAATTATTTAACTCCAAATATGACACTTTCTAATAAATAAAAATAAATAAAAAAAAACATATATTACGCTAAAAGTTAAAAAAAATCAAAAGTTAAACTTTGACCTAGAATTCCTTAAAAAGTACTCAATCAATTTAAATGAAATTCACACTGAGTCAAGATCAACTATCTATCTATCTATTAAAAAAAACAGTACTAAAATATATTGATCGGTTCAAAAGTTACAGAATTTTGGCCAATGAAAAATGATTTTCAGCCACTGTGCGCCGCCGCACTGTGGTCAATATTTTGAGATAGCGGCCAAAACTCCTTTTGGTTTTTGTTCTCCGATTTTAAAGTTATTAGACTCATATGAAAGTAGACAGTAGTAAACCTCGGGAGCCAAAAAATTAGAACTCTATTTCAACTATTTCACTGAGAACAGGGTGGTCCAAAATTAGCTTTTTCAGAATTTAGTAAATTTATGATATTTTTAGTTAATTTTTAAAGTTTAAATGATCATAACTTTTTTGATCATAAATTTTGTGTTGTAACTTAACTTATTTCCTATTACTGGTAAAAAAATTGAAGCTCTACTGTTTTCAGAACAATTAAAATTTTTTTTTTAAAAAAGGTCAAATTTCTCGGAAATTTCCTACTTCATAGAGCACAACTCCTGTGAGTCAAGCTGAGTCAAAACACAAATTTACTATTTTGTAGTCCTAACTCTCCCCTACATTCCTATATATACATGTCCATGCATCGGGACTGCACTTTTTGAGCTACAGCAATTTTTCTGACCCAAGGTAAGATATTCGGTACAAATGCACGTCATATTTTTTGAGAAGTTATTTGTATGTGAAAGTGGCTATTATGCATATATTTTGATGAAATTTTGTACAAGAGTTCTTATTGACCCAAAAAATAATTCTGTTGAAATTAGGAGAAGTTGGCCCATATTTGGACCTAGTCCACATAGAAGGGTATATCAAAATTTTGACAAAAATGACAATAGAACTCTCAAATTATGTGGTATCTGGCAATTCATTTGGAAAAGGTAAAAAAGATTTTATTGCCATCTAATATTACACAACTTAAATACGTGAAAATTGCAAATAAATTTAAAACCAATGGAAATAACTGGTAAAACCAACTACCTGTTATATTATGTTTCAAAGAGGTAAAAAAGATCATGTTGAAACTTCGAGCAATAGTATATTAATCCATGCATTCATTTTTTTTCTTCATTATTGTTTAAACAATGGCTAAATTCAGTTATAGTGTTCTATCTGATATATATTTTGAACGGAAAGATGAAAACGACATTATTTTACATATAATGAATAATCAATTCTTCAAAATATGCGACAAACAAGAAATTAAAATTCATAACTTAAAAATAAAAAACTTTTTAAATACTTTAAGAAAACGGTACAATCAATGTTCCAGAAACAAGAAATTGTTTTACTCACGCAACCAAGAATGGCTAAGCTTCCACGGAAGCTGGAAAAGGTGGTCGACCAGCAAAGCCAATTGATAATTGTAGTGAAAGATCACGAAGACAAGACGCAAGCTTAAACATATCAATGAAGAAGTTTCTTGTAGCATCATAAAGGATTCATTTCTGCTATCATTGAAAAAATAGTGGAAGCAAGCCCCAGACGCACAAAAAGGATTTTAGAAAGTATGCCGACACCAACTGAAGAAAATAAATTTACTCCAGAAGAAGCATTTGCACTATTTTTGCGGAAGCGAACCAATGAAAAAAATTGTGGAATTTTTCCATCATATCGAGATATAGTTTCTGCCAAAAAAGATTGCTTACCTTCACCAACTGCTATTAGTGTAACTTCAAGTTCAGCAGAAATAAAATTGCAGGATCTTCTTGAACACACTGCAGAACGATTATTAAAGACATTTGATGCTGACTATTTAAAGAAGTTTAAAAATTGCAGCATGACTTTAATTTCTAAATGGGGATGTGATGGGTCCTCTGGCCAGAAACAATACAAACAATGTAATGCGGAAAATTCATCAGATGCCAATTTATTCATGATTTCTTTCGTTCCATTACGTTTAACAAAAACTTATATTGGTTCAGAGCCGTCAACTAGTAGAGCTGCAGAGATAGATGTATGGAAGAATGAAATTCCCTCGTCAACAAAATTTTATAGACCAATAAAGTTTGCTTACAAAAAGGACACTCAAGATGTCATAGATGAAGAAGTTCGAAAAATAAATGATCAAATTAAAGAACTTCAACCAGTAACATTTAAATTTGATGACCAAGACATTGAAGTAAATTTTAAAATGTGTCTCACAATGATTGATGGAAAAGTTGCACAAGCTTTAACCAAAACAAAGTCATCGTCAAGCTGCACCATATGCCAAAAAACATCAAGTCAATTGAGCCAACCACCAACACAAGACGATAGTTTTAATGAAGCATATGAATTTGGAATGTCACCTCTTCATGCTAGAATTCGTTTTATGGAGCATATTCTTAAATTGGGATACGATTTGGAATTTGGCCCGTTAGGCGAAACAGTGAGAAACAACAAAGAAAATTTGGAAAAAAGAAAGCAAAAAAAAAAAAAGATATTCAAGAAAAATACCGTGAGATAGGCCTTATAATTGACCAGCCAAAGCAAGGAGAAGGAAATTCTAATGATGGAAACACAGCAAGGAGATTTTTTTCCCATCCAGAAACTGCAGCTTCTATAACTGGAGTAGATTATGATTTAATACGACGATTCCAAATCATATTACAAGTTATAGCATGTAGCAAAAAGATAGATGCAAAAAAATTTGGTCAGTATGCTAATGAGCAGGGACAACAAAAGTATGCAATGCATATTTGCATATGCAAATGCATATTACAGTCTTCCGGGCATGTTTTGTGGCTTCAAGCATATAAAAGCATATTTTTGTTTCAACTATTTTTACTTTGCATATACATTTTGTGCAGTGTAGATAACATCTGTTTATTTCCTTATGATGGCAATATAATCTTCATAAATTTTCGCATCTGGCAACGCCGATTTTTTGCTCATTTATAGTGTAAATAAAATGTTAAACGCGTCGTCATGCCAAAAGAAAAAGAATGCCTTAAAGAATTTTTGTCTCGTGTGTCAAAAATATTTCCGGGAGTATTTCGTACAGATAACTCAGTTTTGTTCTGCAAAATATGCAATTGAGCGATATCAGCATCGAAAATATTTTCCGTGAAGCAGCACCTGGAAACGGCAAAACATAAGGCATTTGTGCAAAAAAAATCATTATTTTCGCAAACCCTCTTGACCGAACACCAGCAAGAAAACAACGCATTTCCAATTGGCTTATGCAAAATGTTCATTGCGGCCAATATACCTCTCCACAAAATAAACCACCCATGCGTCAAAGGTTTTTTTGATAAATATGTAAATGAGAGTGTTCCATCCGTGTCAAATCTTCGCCTTCGATATGTACCACAGATATACCAAAATGCAGTTAACGATATGAGAGCTAAAGCGAACAATAGAGGTATTTGGATTTCCATAGATGAAACGACCGACGTGGAGCAGAGGCGTGTAGTCAATTTTGTTTTCGGTGTATTAAAAAATACAGAAGATGCCAGCGAACGTGAAAGATGCTACCTTTTTAACGTAGCGCAAGTAGATTCTGCAAATGCCAATACCATGGCTACATTCGTCATAGATTCTTTATCTTCCCTATGGCCGGATGGTAACTTAACAAATAAAAATCAAATTCATGTTTAACTCTACTTTTACTTCTTGCAGGAGTCCCATATGAGAACGTGTTGCTAATTGTAACAGACGCGGCTGCTTACATGCTTGCTGCGGTTTCTGCCTTGAAGACACTTTTCCCTAAAATGATACACTTAACGTGTTTTGCGCATGGTATTCACCGCCTTTCCGAATTTATAAGATCTCAATTTCCAGCCGTTAACAAATTAATATCTTCTACAAAGGCCGTTTTTTTAAAGGTATGTGTTTATTTTACTAACTGCAGAACGAATTATTAATTTTATGTTTATATTAAGGCTCCATCGCGTCGTCAAGAATTTCAAAGAGCTCTACCTGGCATTGCGTTGCCACCAGTTCCATGCATTACTCGTTGGGGTAGTTGGCTGAAAGCATCACAATACTATTGTGAGCATTTTGAGGACGTTAAGAAAGTTGTAGAATCGTTTGACAGCGAAGAGGCTGATGCAATACGTATTTCCAAAGAGCAATTTAAATTAACAGAAACGGTCAACGAGCTCGGGTATTTAAAGTGTAACTTTTTAAATATAACAAGCAGCATTTTAAAACTACAAGAAAGAGGCCTATCGCTAAAGACCAGCATTGAGATATCTGAGAAAATACGCAAGAAATTGAATTTAATGGAAAACAAAATATTTTCTAAAAAATTTGAAGCTATTTTAAAACGTAACACAGATTACAAGACTGTGTTCGACATTTATAATGTTTTGTTTAATCGTGTCATTGCAAAGGAGGAGTACACTAAATTACTTTCGCCAGCAGAACTTGACTCTTTTTCGTTCTGCCCAACAACATCTACTGACGTAGAACGCAGTTTTTCAATGTATGGTAACTTGTTAGCAGATAATCGCAGAAAATTCACATTTGAGAATTTAAAGAATCTTATTAATGTTATATAATTTATATAATATAAAAAATAATTTAATTTAATTTACGACACTCTGTGATGAGTTTTTATTAAAAATAAAATCTAGTCGGTGAATAAAATTTACTACAAACTAAACTTATTGTGCATTTTTTTTTTTATCAGTTTTTAAGGCATTTTTTAATGTTTTTCGTGCTTATCTAATGCGCATATTTTAAGGTTTTTCGTGCATATTTCTGTTGTCCCTGGTAATTACACATATCATGTGTAATTTTTTTTTTCATGTGTAGCCCATGTGTAATTGGCTGCATGTGTAATTCAGTGTAATTTAAATCTTACGTTTTTGAGCACTACTTTTTTTATTTTTTAACTGTTTCCAACACTTGCGTGAAAAAAGTGTGTACGTCTTTTTCTATCATATAAGAATGTTCATTGTGACTAAAAATTTGGCAAACTTGCATCACAAAGAAGAATAACGGACTTATAATAGTAATATTCTTGGAAAAACTTAAAAATTTAGGTAAAAGTGAGTTGGATTTTCAATAATTGGTAAGTTATATAAAAAAATCTTTACATTCATTGTACACATATTTTTTTTTTTGTTTTGTAGATATGACTGAAAAGAACGTATTCAGATTCCAAAGTGAATGGCTACATTTGACTAATTTCAAAGGATGGCTCATCAAAATAAATGACAATGGGAAAAATGATGCATTCTGTAAGCTATGTAATAAAAAACTGAAGTGCCATAAGCCAGTTCTTTCAAGACACATGCAAACAAATTCCCACCAAGCTGCGGCTTCTGCTATTAAATCCACAATCAACATTACCAAAGCTTTACAAAATTCTACATCAAAGAATGGAAGCATTAAGAGAGCTGAACTAAAAATGGTTGGAACATTAACTACTAACCATTTGGCATTTAGATTAGTAGACGATCTTATTCCGGTATTAAAGTCATGTTTGCCAGACTCCGATATACTTAAAGATGTAAACCTTCATAGAACAAAGGCCACAGCTTTGGTGAAAAATGTTTTAGGCCCAAGTTTTTCTGAGGAGCTTTATAATAAATTGCAGAAAACTGTATTTTCCATAATAATAGATGAAACAACAGATGTTAGCATAACGAAGCAGATAGCTTTTACCACAATTTATTATGACGACAAAACATCCCGGGTACATTACTCCTTTTTTGATTTCAAAGAGAGTGGATCATCAACTGCAAAAGAAATTTTTGAGCTTTTCAAAAGCACAATTATAGAAAAAGGGATTCCTTTTGAAAATCTAGTTGGATTTGCATCAGATACACCTACATAATGTAATATTTGGACAGTACAATTCAGTAAGTAAGTTGTTAAAAGATGAAAAGCCAGATATTGTGTTGATAAAATGTTCATGCCACCTTATACGTTTGGTAGCGTCAAATGCTTGTCTAAAACTTCCAACATATTTAGAAGATTTACTTCGCAATCTTGGATCTTACTTTAACAGAAGTTATGTTCGACAGAAATAACTTAAGGAGTTTCAAGAATATTTTCAAATTGGTGTTCATAAAATATTATTATTATTAGAAGATATTTCCTTGCAAATGTATAAAACTGCATCCACTGAAGAATTTTGGGGTAAACATGTTACAGAAAAATATGAAAATTGCAAAAAAACTAGCTATCAACTTGGCTACTATGTTTGGCTCTACATTTGTATGTGAATCATCTTTCTCAAAAATGAATTTTTTGAAAAACAAATATCGTTCGAGATTGACAGACGCCCACCTTGAAGACACTCTTCGCATAAGCTGTTCTCCGCGTGAACCAAACTTTAAAAAACTGGCTCAAGACCACAGATGTAATTTTTCGCATTAGTTTTAAAGAATACCTACATACATATTGTATTGCATATATAATAGCATGGGCCGAAAAAATTTGTTTTGGAATTTTAAGTTGAAGTAGCGTTAATATGGTGCCTTATAGACAAATGAAATAACTGTAAAAAAATTGTATCGTTATTTCAATTTTTAACCGGGCCCCTTTGCTTTCAAAAGTCTCAAAAACGGTTTTTTCTCCAAAATTTTCAAAAATAAATCTCATATCAAAAAATAATATTGGCTAAAGTTGTAGTTCATAAGATTTCCTAAAAAAATGTCTCTTGGACTTTTTTCCTAGGTTTGATCACTTCGGAGATAATTTACTTTTAATAAAAATACCACTGTTATTTCAATTCTATGGGAATTATCATTTTTTTTTATTTCAGAGTTATGAATTAGTTTTATAGTACTTATATACTAAACAAAAAATAACAATAATTTTGATTACTTCACAATATTTAATTTAATTTTTATATTGAAATTATATATAAAGATTCAAAGGCACGTCTGAAAAAGCTAGCGTATATAAATGAATAATAAAACAAAACTGTTTCGTTAAGAATTCGAAAAAAGAAGTTACTGCGATTTATTTTTCATATTTTCGACTTACTTATAATTTGTTGTACGAATTGAGTGTCATTGTTGCTTTTTCTCGAATATGTTCCTTATAAGTTTGCTACATATGAATAACGGTATTCTGTTTACTAAATTATTTGTGAAGCGACAAAAAAGCAGACGTCTTACAATTTCTGTAGTTATTTTAGTCGAGTGTTTGTTATCAGTGCGTCAACAATTAAAATATTGTTTTGTTAAATAAAATTCTTATAGCGTATTATCAGGTAATTAAAAACCACATTTTAAAACATAGATAGGCAGAAGAAGAAGAATAATTTTTCTTCTCATTCGGCCAATCTATGTTTTAAATCAAATATTATTGTAACTGCACTACAAATTTTTAATCAACTCTTACCGTAATATTTAATACAAAAGAAAATATGGCTACAGTAACAACACGTACTAAAGACGTGTGTCCACTTTTCGGAAACGTTGAAGATATTTGCCCAAACGAAGCCAGACAACTCCCAAGATACCAAGAGGTTATAAAATGTTACCATTTCGTTCGAAAGCAGATTATGGGTCAAAGAGTCAAACAACCCACATCTGGGGAAGTTGCCAATTTAGTTGCATGGAAGATAGAGGATATTTGGAAGCGCGCATCTCTTCCAATACTGTCTCATAATCGCATTAAGGATATGATTTTGGCTTATAATAAAAATTATCAAAATATTATTAAGCCGCTCAAAAGCCGTAATACACCATTTCTTCAAGAAAAATTGTCCAAATTTAAAACAGCGTCATTAAAAATATTTGATATATGCCATTGCAAATGTGCAGATTTTGAATCATGTAAGTGTCAAAATTGTCATAAAGTACCGAAAATTGAGAGAGAATTTTTGAAAGATCAACGCACCGAGCGAAAGATGGTGATGGGAGGAATTGATCAAGTGAAAACTAGAGAGCTGCGAAAGAAAGAAGAAAGGAAACAAAAAACACAACAACGCGAAGCTATGGAAAATGTGAGTTATGAACTTCTACCAGGTGCTAGTTGTAGTCAGTCATTGAATGAATCCAACATATCCCTATCATCAAATGAATCGTCCACTATTGCTTCAAGTGATGATGATTTTATCAGTCCAAAACGGCAGAAAAAAGATAAGTCTCCGATTCAAATGAGATTGGCTTTAACGTCTACTGCAAGGATGGCAGATTTAACTGGTTCATCGAATAGGACCGTCGCTAAAATTGCTACAGCGGTGTTGGAAGACATGAAAATTGTTTCAATAAATAATAAAACAAATATAATAGACAAAAATAAAGTACGCAGAGAAATAAATAAAAATAGAAAGTCCCTTCAACATTCCGCTGACAATAAATTTATACATGGATTATACTTCGACGGTCGTAAGGACACAACAATAATTCATAAAGAAGGACGTCGTTTGACGGAGAAAGAGGAACACATTTCAATAATAGAAGAGCCTGGAAGTAAATATTTTGGACATATTTCACTAAAAGCTTCAGGCAGTGCGGAAGAAATATTTCAAGCCATGATTTCACACTTTATTAAATGTAATACAAGCCTTGAAAAATTGATTGTTCTTGGTGGTGATGGAACTAACGTAAATACAGGTTGGAAAAGTGGTGTATTCCGAAAGCTTGAAGTTCATATTGGCAGACCATTACAATGGAGTGTTTGTATGCTTCATATGAACGAGTTGCCATTAAGGCACCTGCTGCAAGAATTGGATGGTGGTACAAAAGGCCCCAACTCCTTTTCAGGAAATTTGGGGAAACTTCTTGATGGCTGCGAAAACTTGCCTGTAGTTTCTTTTCAACCTATTATAACAACTCTGCCAGTAGTTTCCGAACGGGATTTAAGCACGGATCAACAATATTTATATAAAATCTGTTGTGCAATCAGTTCTGGAAAATGTTCTGCCAATATAGCCAAACGAAATCCTGGCCGACTAAATCACGCTCGATGGTTAACTACAGCTAACCGACTGTTGCGGTTGTATGTCGCTACAAATAATCCTCCAGAAAATCTTGAAATCATAACCAGATTCATTTTGAAAGTTTATGCGCCGACATGGTTTCATATTAAAACAAACCCATTTCTACAATTTGGTGCTATCCACCTTTGGACTGCCATTAAAGCAGCAAGAGAGTTTTCAGGTGAAGTGAAAAACATTTTTGAAAAAGTCATATCAAAAAATGGCTATTTCGCTCATCCCGAAAACTTACTTTTGGCTATGCTTTTTGACTGCCGTGACAATATAAGAGAATTAGCTATAAATAGAATTCTTATAGCACGGCAACATTTGCAGAATAACGTAAGATATTTTAAACCACCTGTAATATTATTTAATGCAGAAGATTACACTGATTTAATTGACTGGCAGGCGTGCAATTTAACCGAACCTCCTTTGACGATGGAACTTTCAGAAGAATACCTCAAAAACTGTATTCATAAGAAAAAAATGATTGAAATAAGTGTAAATTTTCCATGTCATACGCAGGCCGTTGAAAGGTGCGTTAAAGTGGTTACAGAAGCATCTTCGAAAGTATGTGGAGAGACGTCAAGAGATGGCTACATAAGAGCCAAATTTCAAGGCAGAAATCTTTTACCTAAATTTGAGAATAAGATGCAGTATTATGAAGTAAAAGAAGCAAATAGAATGCATTAGTACCACAAAAAATACAAATTTAAAAAGGTTAATTTTTGTTTAGTATATAAGTACTATAAAACTAATTCATAACTCTGAAATAAAAAAAAATGATAATTCCCATAGAATTGAAATAACAGTGGTATTTTTATTAAAAGTAAATTATCTCCGAAGTGATCAAACCTAGGAAAAAAGTCCAAGAGACATTTTTTTAGGAAATCTTATGAACTACAACTTTAGCCAATATTATTTTTTGATATGAGATTTATTTTTGAAAATTTTGGAGAAAAAACCGTTTTTGAGACTTTTGAAAGCAAAGGGGCCCGGTTAAAAATTGAAATAACGATACAATTTTTTTACAGTTATTTCATTTGTCTATAAGGCACCATATTAACGCTACTTCAACTTAAAAATCCAAAAATATTTTTTTTTCCTTGATTACGGCCCATGCTAATATATAAGTCAAAATAAAAATTTTAAACTAAATAGTATGTATTATGAGTTTTTTTTTTCTGGACCTCGACAAAAAATTTCAACATAATCCGGACTCTACTTAAAATTACTTGCCGACCCCTGATCTACGGTCATATACAAGTACGAACTAAAGCAACTGTGTGACGCTAGAAATTGACACGTCAGCGTATGCTGATTGGTCAATGAGGTTCGTAACATACACGTATACATGTGCGTGTGTTTCACAATACATTTCTGCGGGTATAAAAGGCCGAACAACAGACAAACAGAGATCAGTCATCGTGTAGCTGTTGAGGTAAGACTGTTAGAGGACAGCTTACTACATTAAGATATTTCGGTGGAAATTATTATCCCTGGTTAAAAGCATAATCCGATAGCGGTCGTTTATGTGGGAGACTGGGAATAACCAAAACAAACTTGATAGTGGTCATTTGCTTTTCCATGCGTGTAACTAAATGTAAACCTCAGTACCGTGTTTAACACTTTATTTGTCGTGGTATTAAATTCGTATAATATCTGTAGTTCATTATTGTATATGTTTTAAAATAAATAAAGTTTATAACGTTTTCATACAAATATCGAGTGTCCATCTTTCCTCACATTTCGAAACCGGCAGTTCAACACATCGGACGTGTCCGTCCGTTCCAGCTCTTCATCAACAGAAATTCAACATATTAAACGTGTCCGTCATTCCGCACAAATCTGCTAGTGCGTCCGCCCTTCTTCAATAATTCGATACCGGCAGATCAACACATTGGACGTGTCCGTCCATTCCAGCTATTCATCGACTGTAATATAACACATCAAACGTGTCCCTTCCGCAGAAATGTACTAGTGTGACCATCTTTCTTCAACAATTCGATACCGACAGTTCAACACATTGGACATGTCCGTCCATTCCAGCTATTCATCGACTGTAATATAACACATCAAACGTGTCCCTTCCGCAGAAATCTACTAGTGTGTCCGTCCTTCTTCAACAATTCGGTGCAGACAGTTCAACACAGTGGACGTGTCCGTCCATTCCAGCTATTCATCGACGGCAATTTAACACATTAAACGTGTCCGTCCTTCCGCATGAATCTACAAGTGTGTCCGTCCTTCTTCAACAATTCGGTGCCGACAGTTCAACACAGTGGACGTGTCCGTCCTTCTGCGCTAATTATACACCGTCTGTCCTTCCATACTAAACAGCGAGTGATTTTTAAATTTTCTGTTAACGACCCTGGACAAGGCTGAGCATACCCAGGCTAAGGCAAAATTGCGTCGTTACAATATGTACACAATATGTGAGCAGCAGGCCAGTATCCCATTCAAGGACGCGAGTTTTTAAAAAATATATATTTGGGCTTTGTTGAGCCTTGGATGAAACAGCGCTTAAATGTTATCACTAGGGCCCGGATGTTCATGCAAATACATGTTTGTAGTCGTTAGCTTGAGAACAACGTTAACTAAATATCTTTGCGAATCAACAAATTCGTGATCAAATGGCATCGATTTGTTAATGCATATTTTTGCATATTTTGCTATAAATGCATATTTTTACATATTTTAGCTATAAATGCATATTTTTAATACATATTTTCCCATTTATTTTACATTTTTTTAGCTATAAATGCATATTTTTACATATTTTGCTATAAATGCATATTTTTAATACATATTTTAAAACTAACCCCTTTATTTAACATCAAATCAATGTTAAATCATGAAAAATACACGCAAAGCAATAACAACAAAAACAAATTGTTGTTGCTTTGCATGTATTTTTTTGTTTAATTTTGATAAATGCCTAAAACTATGCCGTGGTTTTTAGTTAATTTGTTGTACTTTTAACAAACATTTTGTTTTTGGGTTGAATGCTGCAACAATAAAATTTAATTCAAGTGTTTTAGGGCATTTAAAATAAAATTAGAAAAAAAGTAAAACTTACAACAAAAATACCATTTGGCTACAACTGTGCAAGAATAACATGAGAAAAAGAAATAAAAATTAAATGCTTTTTGACATTTTGGTTTTCACTTATTTTAAACAGGATAAAAAGCAAACAATAACGGACAAAAAACTAATCCCATTTATTATCTGATTAATACCGTATTGTGAGTATATAGTACAAATTAAAAGCTATTGATTGAGTATATAACATAAATTCTATTTTGTAGGGAAAAATGCCAAAAGTTAAATCAACCAAAAGTAATCTTTTGCAAAAATACGTATCCGGCCACAATGGCGTTTTCAAATCTGATGGAAAGGTGCTGTATTGTAATGTTTGCAACAAAGCAGTCAATTTTGAAACAAAATTTCTGGTGGAGCAACACCTTAATAGCCAAAAGCACCAGGCTTTTAGTGATCGTGCTACCGAAAAGGCTTCTCAATCTCTTCTCACTAATAATTCTGAAGATAAAACAAGCAAATTCACCATGGAACTATGCGATGCTTTTATTTCGGCTGACATACCCCTTTGGAAGTTAACCAACCCACAACTCAAAAGATTTTTGGAAAAGTATACCAATCAAATAATTCCCGTTGAGTCAACTGTAAGAAAAAATTATGTGGATAATCTTTATACTGTTCGTCTAAGTGAGATTGTGGAAACTTTAAAATCAAATTTTTTGTGGGTGTCAATTGATGAAACGACTGATGCCGAAGGACGTTTTGTGGCTAACGTTATTATAGGAGTTTTGGATGCAGACGAAATAAAAAGTAAACAAAAATTTTTACTAAATATTCTTGAACTGGATAAAGTAAATCATGCTTCAATTGCTCGTGCCTTTGTCGATTCCATTACTCTATTAGGCCCGAATTTTGATAAAAACAAAATACTACTGTATTTGACGGATGCAGCTCCATATATGGTGAAATCTGCCAATGTTTTAAACGTGTTCTACCCAAAAATGCTTCATGTTACTTGTTTAGCACATGCAATGCACCGGGTTGCTGAAGAAATAAGGAACCAATTCGAAAATATTGATTTAATAATTTCATACGGAAAAAAAATCTTTCTCAAAGCTCCTTCGCGTGTTTCTCTATATAAAGAAAAATACCCCGAGTTAAAACTTCCGCCACAACCCATAGTCACCAGATGGGGAACGTGGTTAGAAGCTGTCGGATATTACGCTGAACATTTTGATGAATTTAAAGATGTTATGGACGATTTAAATGAAGCAGATGCGGTGCCAATACAAAAAGTTAAAGACATTTAAATTTACCAAATATTAAAAACCAAATAGTATATGTTTACACAAATTATGGTTTTCTCGTTGATACTATAGCCCAACTGGAGGGTTTTCATTCTTTAAATACGCAAGTTGAACTAATTGATGATGCGTTGAAAAAAATAAAAGCTGTAAAAGGAAATTTAAGTGAAAAAATTAAAGTTAAAATGGAAAAAGTTTTAGAAAAAAACCATGGATTTAAACAAATAAAGGAAATATCTACTACTTTTTGTCTCAGTTCCAGCGAAGAAATTGAAGTAGAAACTGAATATTCCACAAAGGAATTGGCATCTTTTAAGTATGCGCCAATAACTTCCGTAGAAGTGGAACGGTCATTTTCTATGTATAAAAGCTTTTTAAGACCAAATCGTCAAAACTTTGCGTTTGAACATTTAAAGAAAAACTTATTTATTCACATAAATAAAACTTTAAACTAAGTTTTATACAATATTTTTATATACATTTTTAAGTTAATGAGGCTGAATTTTTTGTTTGTTACGTTTTTTTTTGTTTTTTGCTGTTAATAAATAATTAAATAAATTAATAATAAATGCATATTTTTTAATTTTTAAATGCATATTTTACGATTTTTAATACATGTTTTATGTGCCTAAAACACAATTATAAATGCATTAACATCCGGGCCCTAGTTATCACTCTTCAATCAACAATAAAACAAAATATACTGAATATAACTAAAAATATTAAAATGGCGAATGCTGAAAATGTAAAAGAAGAAAAAAAAAACGCACTTGCGCCCCACTGCGCAAAGAGCAATCATACACTTTTCAAATATGGACATGATTAGATTAGTAAATTAATAATCACAAATTTTCTTTATATTTCTATGGGTGTTTTTGTGGAAAAAATCCAATAAATAAGTATAGGTAATATAATCTCAAATCACTCAATTTTTTTGTTGAAGATAATTCCAAAATCAAAGATAAGTATTTAAGTAAAGACATCTGGCAAACACATGCTAGACACACTGGTAATGTAGCAGTATGTTATAACAATATGTATCCAACATTGACATCATTAATTGTTGGAGCTGCTTTGGTTACTAGTACTCTGCCAGTAATAGATTGTTGTGATAACACACTATTCATATCATCACAGGGTAAGGTATGTGATAACAGTCAATGTGTTGATACTAGGATGTATGATATACCGTTGTTAACAGGGTCTGTAGTATGTTTTATAGACACTGATGGTGAGATACTCAAATTGAAAACAGATGACTCTTATTATCGATCTAGATGTGTATTACAATACTATACCAGTGATTATGAAATTATGGTTCAGAAAACCTCTCGTTGCAAGTCACAGGGAGGGTGCTGGAATGGTGGATGTCAATCAGACACATGAAGATCTTCTACAAACTATCAATGGTTCAATTAATGGATATACATGTTTCAGTGATTCTTTAGGTTGTGATGATTGGCTTCATGCACTTGGATAAAATGGACCATCAACCCTAGGGGTCTCCTAATTCCTGTATACACGAAACAATCTGAGTTATGGGAAGCTATAATTAGCATTAACTATAAAGGTTACAATGTAAAACATAAAGTGGATGTAAACAATCCTAAGGTAAATCTTGAAGGTATCATGTCTTCAATTCCATTATATATAACAGAATTCACTTCAGAGTTGGTGATAAATAAAAATGGATTGATTATTTTACATAACAAGGGTTACCAAATGTCTGCCTGAGACAGATAAAATAGGTGACTACCAAATAAGTATAAATAAAAGAACGTTTGGTTATAATGAACCAAATGTTATTTGTAGTGTGAGCAGCTGTTACGCATTATGCAGGATACCAGAACCTAAGAAAAATAGAATCAAGAACAAAAAAAAAAAAATAAAATATATATATAGATCAAATTATGCGAAAAATATTATCCGCTTAGACGAATGTGTATTGAATTTAATAAGCTTTATAGATTTATTGATTTTTCTTTAAATACAAATGTCATAAAAAGTAAAATAATAATTTATCTGAAGACTTTAAATTAAATTTTTAAAATTTTCATTAATTGTTAAATGTTTTTGTAAATAGTCTGTAAGGATTTATTCCATAGATTAATAATAAATAAAAAATAAAAAATCCGTCAAGGGGATGAAAATGTGTTTGCAGGTAGTCTAGATTAGTTTTAAGATTTCATTTTATATGTAGTAGTTAAGATTTAAATTTATTAAATAAAGTTAATATCATACAAATACTCGAAAGAAACAGTAGTTTCTAAATTATATTGAGTGTCTTACAAGCATTCAACTGAAGTGTTTTAAATTATTAATAAAATTTTTTAAAATGTTTATTCACTTTATAAAGACAGAGTTCAATCATATGTCAAAGTTTATTTTTAGTAAAGTTTTTAAAGAAGCGTTGTGATTCACTGGACATCAAACTAAAAGTTTGTGCTCATCCTGTGGATACACAGGTATCGGAAAATGAGAAAAATTTACATTTGCTTAAAGCAAATGCAGCCAGAGAGGGCATCACAAAGTATTTGGATTGAAAACCATACCAACTACAGTTATAAGTACGGGAATATGTTATTATAAACGTCAGCTATGGACATATTGTCTGGGTATTCATGACATGAAAACGAATGAGGTTTATATGTTTACGTGGGATGAAAGTATAGCTTCTCGTGGTCCCCAGGAAATAGGTTCCTGCATAATGTATTTCCTTAAAAACATTGGAAAATGTAAGCACCTGATTATATACTATGACCAGTGTGGTGGCCAAAATCGAAACACTAAGATGCCTCTTATCTGCCAACACATTGTTGAGTTCCCTACTGAGAAAATTGATCATAAGTTTCTATTAAGTGGACATTTATATGTACATGATTTGCGATCAAGATTTTGGCCTAGTGGAAAAACAAAAACGATTTCTTAAAAATATTTTTGTATTGTAGTGTGAGGACCAAAGTCGACTCTCATTTTGGCCGCCCACACTAACCTACAACAGCTTAATGTATTATTAACTATTTTTTTTTTTATATATATATATACATATATATATTTTTCGAAAGAAAAGAACATAAATAATTATAACATGATATTTATAACATGAATATTATAATAGTATTATTGCATAACTTCTATTTAGATTATTTATAATTATTAAATTTTTATTAGTATAGTTACTTATTACTAATAATGGAATAATAATAATCCATTCGATTATGAGTATTATCCTATTAATAGTATTGTCCCAACAATTTTCATTACATTTTTCTTTATATTATCATCTAACTTTATTTTTATATGAATTAATTTTAATTGGATATCTTTAATCACCCTGTGCCTTTATTTGCTGCCACAACGACACCTACCGATTTAGAATACTAAATACGTAGAGCTGTATATATGCTAATGAACAACAGCCAACCATGTGTGTATTATGCTAACAGACAACAGCCATGAATCACACGTCAGCAGCATTCTGATTGGTTGATGGTTAAGCGTCACTTGGTTGGCGGTTTTGTTTCGTTGTGGAAGCATATAAAAGGATGATCTGATGTAAAAGCGATCAGTCGCGGTGTAGCAGTGAAGTAATTAGGTTTGCATGACTGATTATTTCAACAGAACGGGGAGGCAAAAGATATTGATGCATAAGGGTGGCTTGCCGTATACGTCAATATTATTTTCTTAAAGAAGCACAATTTATAGTTAGAGTAAATTATGAGAGTTGGACGGCAAAACACGGGGTGTAGACTGAGTGTGTCGTGTGCCACTTACGTTACGACCCCACTGTCATGCCAATAGTTTTTTTTATTTCTCGGCCGAACCGTGATCCTTTGTATGGACGCCTCACGTCCACAACATTGTTAGTTATTTTTAATTCGAGAGTTAAATCGCTGTATATCAATAAATAATAATAAAATGAGTGTTACGCTTTATAACGTCAAACAAAAGTAAAACGTGTTGGTTATTCACATTTTTTTCTGTCAACGACTCCTGAGATCCCGCTGAACTTGCCCCGGCTAAGGGAGAAAACTCGTCGTTACAGTAGTGTGTTTGACTAGTCATATATACCATGCCTTCTGCATGTTATTATTGCCTACAATCACCATAACCGCTTAACTTATAACTACTTGACATACATGTTTTGATCGTGGTGTTCTACATAAACATTGCAATTGATAATGCACGTGTCGACCTTTGTCACACGCACTATAGCTGATTCACCTGTAAACCGCTGAGCCAGCTATGTAGTATTTGTAGGTAGCTTTAAGTCAGAGATACCCAGTAGTGGCTGGTATCAGCTAATTAAACACACACGTATACTTACGCTGTTTTGTTTGATCATCAATCAACCAATAGGAAATCAGCATGTTGAGTTGGAGACAAACTACACTTGCAGAACTTCTGTGTCTTATAAATTTTTAATCGTCATCGAGACTGCTGTCAGAGAACACATAAATTGAAATTATTGGGATATATTAATGATGTCAGCCGAAAAGTATTTTATGTTACAAAATGCTTTTGATGACATGCAATGTCTTACTTATCATAAGACATTTAAAAAACTAAGAAACATAATTTAAAAAGACATTTTGAAGATGTTCGCAAAGACATGAATTATTTGCAGGGGGAAGAAAAAGAAAAACAATTTAAAATTTATAAGAAAATTTTTATTGAAAAGTTGAAGGAATGGGTAAATCAATCTACAGAAAATGATGAAGATATGGTGGAGGAGAATTTAAAAATGGGTTTATCTAACTTAATAAGTTTAGATATTGTAAAGGGAAGGTCATTTTCAGATGGGCCATTTGACAAAAATATATTGAGTAAAGTTTTTGGAAAACTTCATTATAAAATTAGTATAACCCGGCGCAGTAGTATAACCCGGCGTTCTCTACGACGGTACCATACGGAACCACTTTTAGTCTTTTGCGCCTCAACAGAAAAAAACACACACATATAACATTGTTATAAATAAAATTTTTTCTAACGGTAAATGCATGCCGCTAAACATGTGTGTCTTTTGTTTTTGTCATACGACTGTCATTTGCCGTTCTTAAAGCACGCACAAAGTGAACAAAAATTAATTCTACACAAAAGTGACAAAAATGAGTTCTCGCCAGACGTAAGTGCAAATTAAATATATTCCTCAATTTATTTTCGGTGAAACTTTAATATATAATGAAAGTAGAAGAAATAAGCTACAAAGTGGAACATTTTTTTATGTTATAAAATGTGTTGTTGTTGTTCAAAACGTATATTGAAAAAAAGCGGTACCATATGGTACCGCCGCAGTGATTCATTAAAAAATTACGAAAACTGTAATGTATACATACTTGCGATACAAAGGGTACAAAGAGAAAATGCCGAAATATATTTGTCATATTAAATGTATTACAATGTATTTGTGATATTAAATATATTCTACATGTAAAAGAGTATCTTGTTGCAACACGTGGTGACATTGAAAATCAAACACTTTGTTTATGTTTGGGTGATTCATGCTAGAATGCAATTAGTTCAAGAGCAGCCACACAAGCTAAAACGCAACATGAGTACTTTGATAAACTATTTCAAGATCACTGGCCACACACAGACTGTATACAGAGAACATGTGCTGACCAGAAGTGTCGTGTGTGTGGTATGACTTTGATATACATTGTATGGGACATGATAGAAGTAATTAGGCATTTTTCCTTTGTCATTAGTGTAAATATTTTAGTATTTAAGCAGCATAAATTGTAAACTCTACATCAGTAATGAATCAGAATTAATCAATAACCAACAAGAAAGCAGTCATACATAAGTATGGTTGCCGAATAAATAAAAACGAACAAATAAAAATATTTAAATCATTAATACAAGAAAACAACTTGCATTTTTATTCATCTGGACCTCCTTTTTATAAACGTACCACAAAACAATATTTTTCGCTTTTTTACGCCTCTTATGTATGTGAAACGCGTTGCTTACACAGTATTTTTTCATTTGTGTACGTTTTCAAAGTTTTTAGCATTTTTTATTTATCGTGTTTTATATTTAGTATGAAACTGCATGAAATACAAGACTATTTACAGTCTTTGCTTGACGATGATTCAGGAGAAGAAGAAATTGCTGCTGTTTATAAGCAGCCACCGGATTCAGCTTATGATTCAGCTAAAGATGATGCAGATGATGCAGGACCATTCTTGATTTACACCACCATCAGTTGTGCCAGGTGGCGGAAATTGAATTTGTTGGCGGATCGAATGACGATGGTGTTTTATTTGAAGAGGGAATATAAATATCAAGCGATGCAGAAGTTCCCGAAGTCGAGAATCCGAACATCTCACGAGTTCCATCGATGATTTCGGTTCCATGGCGCTACGTTGGTCCAGAAATAGAAATTCCGTCGTCTGTGCCGCATTTGAAAGACAAATTTAAGTGGTCTAAGTCTGCATTTCATGCTAAAAGGTCGATTTTTCCAGCACCAAATTATTTGGATTGCGCCAAGGAAGCTCATGTTTTGTTCGATCAATTCTTTGACGATGATATTTTGCAAATGATTTGCGATCAAAGTAACGAATATGGAGTGCTTATTTCGCAAAAAAATCCAAATATTTCAAAAGAGGAACTGAAAATTTTCATTGGCGTATTGATTGTTACAGGCTACAATAATGTTCCATGCAAACAATCCTACTGGAGTCGTGATAGCGATCTTTTTAACGAAATGATCTCGATGGCTATGTCTCGCGATCGATTTCTTCAAATTCGCTTCGACAACAGGATTTGATTCGAACGATAAAATGTGGAAATTACGACCACTTACAGACAAACTTAAACAAAATTATATGAAAAATTTTCACCCAGAAGAGAATTTGTCGTACGATGAAGCCATGATCAAATATTTTGGTCGACACAGTTGCAAACAATTTATCAAAGGAAAACCATTGCGCTTCGCCTATAAGGTGTGGTGTTTAAATTCACCTGATGGGTATTTGGTCAATTTCGAAATCTACCAAGGTAGAAATCCCCGTATCAATCCAGGACTCGAGAAAAACTATGGAAAATGTGTCGCGCCATTACTTCAAATGATTCAGGAGTTTCCCAGCCACATTTGTTTTACTTCGATAACCTTTTCACTGGTATTCCTGTGCTTGATTATTTGAAGAAAATCGGTCATTCTGCCACAGGCACTATTAGAGAAATGCGTATTCCCCACAATTGCCCGTTATCGAGCAATCAACATCTAAACAAAGGTGAACGAGGCAAAATTGAAAGCATAATTCTGAAGGATCACAACATCTCTATTACAAAGTGGCGCGATAATAAATGTGTTTGTGTTGCCTCGACATTGTATGGTAAAAATCCTGTGTGTAAGGCTACGCGATTCAACCGAGAGGTGAGACAAGGGGTGCAGTTAGATCGAACATATTCAGTTGAAATGTATAACAAAAATATGGGTTGTACAGATCGAATGGACCAAAACGTTGCAAGTTACAGATGTGGTAAGTTGTTATTTCTCAGCAATCACAAGTTTAATAAAAAAATAATAAAAACTTCATTTATTTTTCCAGGCATACGGAAAAATAAATGGTGGTGGTCTATATTCACATAGCTGTTGGATGTATCAGTGCAAAATGCTTGGTTGCTACAAAGAAAAGCTGGTTATCATGTAACACACCTGCAGTTTCGAAGAAACATTGCCATGCATTACTACAATTCTATATCGATTCGGGTGTCAAATACAATTGTCCCCCGCCAAAACATTCCATTATGTGATCGCTTCGATGGAGAAGAGCACTATCCATGCGAAAGCACCAAAAGGCGATGCCAAGGATAAAATTTCACTAGTCGATCCCGTGTAAAGTGTGAATAATGCGTTGTGGCTTTATGCATTTATCCATGTTTCCAAACATCACATTTTCAATCAAAAAAAGTGATTGAGAATCGTACAATTCCTAATTTTTTTTGTCATATTTCCATTTTTTCCATTGTTTTTATTCATTTATTATATTCTTGAACTCACAGAACTAAGAAAACATGGTTTAACTTACATAATGTCCTGAAATAAATAAATTATCCATACCGAATAAAGGTAAATTTGATTACATTTATTTTATAAGGTGTCACTGCGACGGTACCATATGGTACCATCTAATAACAGGTAAACGGTTCATCGTACAACATTTTTATTGTCATTTTTGGATTCAGGTGGTCAAATTTAGTCTATGTGAGAGTTTTCAAGAAAAAATTCGAAAACAAATGCCTCCGCAGCGATTGGGAAAAATTAAAAAATTGCGAATTTTTTTTCATTCTGTATTGATGAGAGCACCGATATTAATGACCTTTGTCAACTTGTAATCTGCATTCGATGCGTTGATTCAGATTACAATGTTTTCGAGTCAATATATTCTGTTGAAACATTTTATGGCAATGTAACCGGCAAATTATTGTTGTCGTCAACTTCTTTCCGTTGTTGATTCTAACAAATTAGCCGGAGTTTGTACGGATGGTGCGAACACTATAACAGGCAAACGTGATGGATTTGTAGGCCAGATGAAAAAAAATTAAATTGAGGTTTATACCTTGCATGGTATAACACACCAGGCTGCTCTTGCTTCTAAATTTATATCCGAGCATCCGGTCATGAAGGCTACTGAGCGGATAATTAATAGGATAAGGGGCGGCCATAACTCACTGACTCATAGAAAATTTGTGACATTTCTAAAAAATTCAAATGCTTCTCACCACGATCTATTAATGTTTACTGAGGTACGTTGGTTAAGCCGAGGTAACAGTATTAATAGATTGTTTGAGCTTAGAAATGAAGTATTTGAATTTTTAGAAGCTGAAAATATCGAAATAACCGAAAAAGAATATTTAAAAGGTTACCAATTTATCTTAGACATGGCGTTTTTAACACACATTTGTAACATTTTGAATGAGTTGAATTTGAGGCTGCAGGGAAAAGATAATAATATTTCTGATATGTTTAACCCTCCGATGAGTGAGAAGGTCCCTAGGTCCTTTTTGCCTTTTCAAACTGAAATTACTCCTACTTCGGCCACTAGTACATTATTTGGGAATAGTACATTATTTGGGTTCAACGAAGGGGATATAGTGTTATGCGCATACGTGCCGAAAAAAAATAAAGTGGTGAACGTGCTCTCCACAATGCACTACACCTGCCTCGTTGACGAGCAAACCGAGAAGCGAAAGCCCTATGCCATATTAGATTACAACGCCAACAAATGCGGCGTTGATACCATGGATCAAATGCTAGGCACTTACAGCTGCAAAAGAGCAACACAACGATGGCCGTTGGCCATGTTATATAATATGCTGGACGTCGCTGCATTGGCTGCTTTTACGATTTACAACGAAATGAAGCCTATAAAAAGGAGTGACAGACGGCGGTCGTTCTTGTTACTGCTAACGAAACAATTGGCCACACCAAATATCGAAGAACATGCCCTGAAAAACCATATAACCTCATATCCAAGGATACGCAATGCGATGTAAGCATTCGATGTCAGGGTAAGAAAAACATCTTCAAATTCAAGAATAGAATATATATTTATTTGTTTTTTATTTTTATTTTCATTTCAGGTATTACCAAGACCGATGGAAGGCAATGCACCGTCGTTTGCGGCTAGCTCAAGTAGACCGTCATGTCGCCTTTGCCGTTCTGAGTACGGGCAGCAGCGGAAAACGCGGGCATACTGCTTCGGCTGCGGTAACGCTGTTTGCGGAGAACATAGCACACTTTTACATCGCTGCAACACTTGCGCACAGGGCGGGGGACAAGAAGTACACGCTCAACAACAATAATTTTTAAACTTTTTTATAATAGTCTTAAGAAAATTCAAGCAAAAAAAAAAAAAAATTAAAAAAATTTAAAAAATTATTTATGTATGTAGAATTTAGTTATAAACAATAAAAACAAAAAAAAAATCAAAAAAAATTTTTTATATGAAAAAAACATGATTTACAAAAAAAGGTCCGTAGGGACCTTTTCACACGGCCGTGAAGTTCAGAACTGTCACTCATCGGAGGGTTAAAATTCTTTCTGGTTTTAAAACTCAGCTATTTTTACTTGCAGCTCAAATTGATTCTGAAGACTTTTCGGACTTTCCGAAAACTTCTGTTATTTACGACAAGGAGAAAATCTTGAAAAAGTTTGAACTTTTGGAAATATCAGAAACGCTTTTTAATAACTTTAATTACAGGTTTAAGGATTTTGAAAATATTCAGCATTTACTGGATATTTTTCAAAACCCTTTCAAATGCGATATATTAAAGTACGAATTTCCAATCAAAACAGAACTTATTATACATCGAAGTGAATTAGATTTCCCGGATAATTTTATGAATATAGAATTCTGGAAAAATCTGGATGGTGCAATATATCCTGAAATAAAGAAGATTTCATTGAAGTGTTTATCTTTATTTCCCTCAACGTATCTTTGCGACCACATATTTTCAGATTTGAATTATATTTGCTCAAAAAAACGCAATAAGCTGAATTCTTCTAGTTTGAGAAATATACTTTTATTGCGTAACTGCAATAAGAGCATCAACATAGAAGATTTCATTACTTTTTAATTGCAAATTGAACAATGATTAATTGAGGGAAAATTTATAAACACTTCGAAGAATCTTTTTATTTCGAAATATATCATACTATCCAGATGTCCGCATATATAAATTATATATGTATGTATTATAGATATATATATCTATCAATACATTCATCAAGAGTATTACTAAAATAAATGGCTGCATGAAATAACCCCCAAATGAAATAACCCCCAAATCAAAAATGAAATAACCCCAAATTTTTTCCATACACTTTTGGGTGTTATTGCATTATGAAATAACCCTCAAATTTTGGGGTTTATTTCTTTTTTTTTTTTGGGATTATTTCGTTTTTCAATTTGGGTGTTATTTCATAATGAAATAACCTCCAATTATTTCATTTTGTAAAAAAAATTGGGTCTTATTTCATCACATTTGGGGTTTATTTAATTTTTAAAATTTGGGATTTATTTCATTTGAAATAAATTTGCTTTTGGGGGTTATTTCATTTTTTTAAAGTAAGGTTTTTGTCGTTTGTTGACACTTTTTAGAAAATAATGTAACTGTTCTTCATTAAAACATTGCTTTTAGATATCTTTCTCAAACCCATTTAATGTAATTTGTTATCAGTCTCAATTGGAATTTTGACCGAAACGCAACAGTGATTTAAGAATGGAGTTTGAGTTACTAAGTGGGAAAAGAATAAATAGTGTTCTGTTGTATTCATTCACTGATTGCCAGTTATACGCAAAAAAGTCTACCTACGGTGAAAAACAATATTATGAGTGTTATAAAAATAATTGTAAAAGCCGGGTTGTTTTGGAGAGGGGCACATTTGCGAAATGTCGCAAGTTCGTGGACCACAACCACGGAGATCAAAAATGCTTTAAGCGGCATAAGAAAATTAAGCGAGGTTTGCAGTATATTGCCAGCAAAGTTTACTTCACATCCCCAAAAACTGCAGAAGATCTTATCAAAGTTTTTAAAGTTACCGAAAAAAAAATCTGTCATCAAACTTTAGTAGTGGAATAAAAGTTATCAAATAGTAAAACTCCTCTTTGCGGTGAAAAACTGTTTAAAAAAGTTATTTTTTCATCAACGAAAAAACGAAAACTGCTGTAAGCCACTCGCATAATGGGGCTACTTAACCCAGATATGCCTAATGTCCTATATGTAGTACACCAAGATCATGTTCGATACTGCACGCCCGTATATAAATTTGTTTACATTAATGACTTTTATGATATTTAGTACGCACGTGTCTGTCGCTGAAGAAAGACATGCATTAACTTTTGAAGTTTGTGACGGTGATCTGTTTTGCGCTTTACTGTAACAAAAGAATTTCTGTTACAAGCAAAATAAGAAAGCAGAAAAAAAATATAACCTTGATCTTGAAATTATTTTCAAGTTCACCTTATATGGTAACATAGTAATGGAAAATTTTTTTGTTCTATTTTTGCAAACTGATTAATGGAGCGATTTGTTTGTCTCTTCGTTGTTTATATGAATTCATGATTGTTCATGTATGTATGGGTCAACTACAGCTTGCAATCCTTCTCGTTCTCCCACCTGGTTTTCAGCTATTGGTATTAGCTTGCCCCTTCATTCACTAAATAATCTCACTTACTCTCTCTCCTTTTAATATGAGTTGATATTTTTTTACGAAAAGAGTGAGATTATGAACGAGTGTATGTATATCTATGTGTATTAGGGATAAAGAGATAAAAAGTTACATAATGACATACATAGGCTATTCTATGAGTGGGTGAGCGTAGGTAATAAAAAAAAAAAAAAACAGGTTTATTTTTTGGGTTGTGCTGGTGAGAAAAAAGAAATAATATAATTGGTGTTATGAAGATGACGCCAGAATTAAAAATTCATTGTAGTTTTGGGTGTCGAAAGGAGCGGCCATAAAAAGTTTAAAAGGCAACAGGCTCATTTATTGAAATCGGTCGAACTAGGAAATATTGATTGGCTGTACTTAGAATGGAAAAAAAATTTTTTTTCTAAAATAATTTAAATTAAATTTTTTATGACATTGAAATTAAAATATTTCAAAATTTAAATTTAACTAAAAATATTATTATTCTGAAACTAAAATTTTTTCTAAAACCACATATAAATAAAACCTTACATACACTTAACCCTTTCGCTGACAAGGACGGCATATGCCGTCAAGCACATGAATTCTAATGTGACACGACGGCATATGCCGTCATTTATATCGTAGTCTTTCATGATAAGACGGCTATTGTCGTCGCCACATGCGAATATTTATTGGGATATGTAATTATTGTGTCAATATAAAAACCAAGTCTTACGTCTCTATGTCCCACACAAGTAAGTTTTTTTTAAATTTTTTTTACGGTTACGTATGAAAAAAAAAATTACTTCTTGGAATAACAGGACGGTTAATGCCGTCTAGTTTTCATACATATTTTTTCAGTAGCTAATAAAGTGTCGAGTTGTAAGCACAAAAATTTTAAGTGTAAAAAATAAAATTAAATTAAAAATATTGTAAGTAAAAGTAATATAAAAAAAGAAATATATTAAAGTTTTTGAGAGTTACAGTGTAAATGCGAAGGTAAGATTTCTTAGAGTAATAAGTGCAAAATTATTTTCTGACTATTATATATCCATAGCTGTAAAAATGGTGGATCGATTTGAGGCAAATAGAGAAAGAATTTTAAAAATGTTCAATGAGTGCTCCGATGACGAAAATGAAATTTTGGAATCTGATGGAGAGAACAATCCATTTAGTGATGATGGGGAATTTGGAAGCGATCCTAACTATGAGCCATCAGATGATGATATCTTGGAAGATGTAACTGATACAGGCGTAGAATATCAAGGAAAGGAAGAAGTTGTTGCAAATTCTGTTAGTCGTGAAGAAGATTCTAATTCAGAAGAGGAGGAAGAAGAAAGCGATAGTGAAGTTGACTCCGTTTCCGAATGGGTTAGTAGTACTAAAGAAATTCCAGATTTTAACTTTGATTCGAATAACTGTGGTGTTCAAATTGATATTGAGAGAAATGCAACCCCTATGCAAGTTTTTGAAAAAATATTTAATTCTGAAATTTTGAAGCATATTGTAAATTCTACAAATATTTATGGTAAAAATCTTTGCACAACTAACAGGCCAAAAACAAGGTTTTGTCGTAATGCTACGTTCAGACCAACTGAAGAAAAGGAAATGATAAAGTTTCTAGGACTCTGCTTGCTACAGGGACAGATAAAAGTACCATCAATCCAAAAATGTTTTTCTAACAGTGTGCTGTATTACAATCCAATATTTGCAGCTACAATGTCTGGCCGCCGCTTTCAGCAATTGCTACGCTGTTTCAGCTGTGCTTCTGAAATTGATGATACTGGTAAACTTAAGAAAATTCGTCCTTTACTGAACCTGTTCCTTTCAAGTTTTCAAGCTGCGTATATACCAGAAAAAGAACTTTCACTAGATGAATCCCTGCTTCTATATAAAGGTCGTCTTAGTTTTAAGCAATATATCAAAGGCAAAAAAGCTAAGTTTGGTATAAAACTTTATGAGTTAACATCAAGTGATGGCTACGTTCTGAATGTTGAAATCTACCAGGGAAAATGTGAAACTTCAATATGCTCTAAACTAGAATCGCTCGTAGTTCGGCTAATGCAGCCATATTTAAACAAAGGCCACCATATCTTTATGGACAATTTTTATAATAGCTTACAACTTTGCAACACACTTTTGGCTCACAAAACTCTTTCCACTGGTACGCTTCGCTCCAATCGCAAAGGAAACCCAAAGGATATCATAAAGAAAAAATTAGCGAAGGGAGAGCATATATGGGGGCGACAAGGAAAAGTATATGTATCTAAATGGAAGGATAAACGTGAAGTAACCTGTATAACAACAGCGTACCATCCAAAAATGATTGATGTTATAAACAAGTTTGGTAAGCACGTAAAGAAACCAAAGGAAATTGACAGATATACAAATTTTATGAGTGGAATCGATCGATCAGATCAAATGGTATCTTACTATTCATCTCCCAAGAAAACAGTTCGTTGGTACAAGAAACTTATGTTTCATTTTCTTGATATAGCAGTGTGGAACTGTTACTATTTATACAAAAAGATAACTACATCTAAGCTATCTTTTATTGAGTTTAGAGAAGATCTTATAAAAAGAATGCTAGATATACCAATAACAATCAAAAGTGGAAAAGATTTCGTATTCAAAGGCCCTACTTACGGTAGTGTTTCCAATCAAAATCAACAAAATGATTCAACTTTAGATGCAAATCATTACATCGAAAAAATTCCTGTACCTGAAGGAAAGAAACGAAAGAGTGCTTCTCTAAGATGTAGGCAATGCACTAAAGCTAAAATCCGCAAAGAAACATCGTATAGATGTAAAACTTGCCCAAATGCACCACCTCTTTGTGTTGGTGAATGTTTTGAATTATACCATAAAAATTAAATAAAAAATATCTTATTTTTCATGCTAACTTATTTTGAATTTATTTTGTATGTTTAGTTTTGCTTTTGTTGAATTATGTATATTTTGTATATATTTTTTGTTTGTTTTAATAAATTTTGTTTAAATAAATAAATTGCGGCAAATGCCGTCATGGCACTTAAAACGTTTTTTTCTTCTTTCTATTAGACCGTGCCGGCTTTTGCCGTCATGTCGGCTACAGCCGTCATGTCAATTTTCAATGTAATATATACTGCTATGGGACAGGACGGCTAAGACAGTCAAAAAAAAAATACTATTATAGTACATGGATGTTATTAAAAACAACTCTAAATTATTTTGGTCTAATTCCCATTAAATTATCTTTAAAATTGAGCGAGATATGTGTGAGTGTCAATTTGCGAAATATCACTTTCAACTACTGTCAGCGAAAGGGTTAAAAGAAAAATCTTTTGTCAAATCAAAATTATTAAAATAAAAAGGAAAAAATATATATTTATTTAAAATTACAATGAAATGAAAAATTTATAAAAATATACATTGAATTGAAAATTGCATTCAAAATTAAAATTTTTTTATAAAATTATATTAAAAAAAAAAAATAAGAAATTACAGATAAATCGAAAAGTGATCACAATTACTTTCAAACTAAAAGATTTCTAAAATTTAATTTAAAAACAAATTTTCGGAAATTAAATTTTTATAAATTAACATTTCTTTTCCTAAACTTTTAAATGCCACACCTAATTTGTGTTGCTAAGGGCTTAAGTTAATGGTAATAAATTTACCACCATATTTTTTAAACAAATAATTATGAAGATTAAATAAATTTTATAAAACCCAATGTAGACACATAACCAAACCAAATCTTATTATTGAAGTGGGTTACCTCCAAGTAAGATGGAGTCGAGGTAACATGGTTGGGAGGGCAAAAGGGGCAGAACACCTAGTCCCCAATCCCAAGGTAAGTATGGCCGTCCATCCTTTTAGCGTCCGTTTTAGTGACCGTGTTTTTTTAAATCGCACGTGAAAATCTGTAGTGCAGTTTCCCTGGGCCTGAGCAAGACCCCACCCATCCGGCGAGCTAGGCCCCTACGCCAGCACGTGCGACCAGCAAAGGCTCAGGGAAACGGAAGCGGATCTTCCACCCCAACCGTACCATTACAAGTTTAGTGAGTGTTTTTTTTTTTTATTCGAAAGTTTATAATTTTTTTGAAATGGCAGAACATCTTATCCCATTTACAAGGTGAGTCAGGGGACTTTCTCTTTATGAAGCTATATCAATACTGGAAGGAAATGATATGAGAAATGTTCGATCTAATAATATAACAGGCTTTCCACCTATAAATGCAACATGTAATCAGACTGATGAGGATTCTGGAGATGAAGAAGCAGTGAACATAGAAATCGAGTTATATGAAAATATATATGATTCTTCTTCATATGAGTCGGAGGATAACCAACCGCTACATCTACTGGCAGCTAATTCAAAAGAAAAAACTAAAAACAAGAAGTCCATAAAAAAAATCAACTACAGTTGGGTCAAAGAGGATTTGGTGCCATATGTTTCAGAGTTTGAAATTTTGGAGACAAATGAAATTTTGAATACGCCTTACGAGCTTTTCAGCAAATTTTTTGATAAAGAAGTAATAGATCTCATTGTGACCCAAAGCAATAGATATGCCAAACTTAAAAATTTTAAAGGAAATATAGAAGAAAGTGAAGTGAAAGCTTTCATAGGAGTTTTGATTCTAAGTGGTTATGTACAACTTCCAAGACGTAGAATGTACTGGGAGCGCGAAAAAGACAGCCACAACGAGTTAGTTTCAGAGGCAATTACAAGGGATAGATCATTACTGGGATAGATAATTCCCAGTTAGATCAAGCTGACAATACGCTTCTAAATAAGAAGTTTATGGAAAATGCTCCTGTTGAAGAAATGCATTCTATTGACGAGGCAATGGTACCATATTATGGACGACATAGTTGCAAGCAGTTCATTCATGGTAAACCGATAAGATATGGCTATAAATTATGGGTTGGTACTACTAGGCTGGGCTATTTGAATTGGTTTGAACCATATCAAGGAGCGATGACGAATATAAGCGAAACTTATGCTGATTTTGGAGTTGGTGCTGGGGTGGTGTTGGAATATGCGCAAGCACTGCGTGTCAAGTGGCCGGACCTAGTCTTTCATCTTTTCTTTGATAATTTTTTCACATCAATTCCGTTGATCGAGGAGCTGACAAAATTGAATTTCTATGCAACGGGTACAGCAAGAGAAAACAGATTGAAAGGAGCTGATCTTATAAATTCCAAGGAAATTAGAAAAAATGATCGAGGCAGTTACGATTTCAAAAAAAATAGCAATCAGAATATAATAGCTGTCAAGTGGCATGACAACAGTGTAGTATGTGTATCTTCAAATGCTGCAGGTGTTGAACCACTTCGCGCAGTGAAGCGATTTTCTCAAAAAGAGAAAAAAGCAGTTCAAGTTCTGCAGCCACATTTAATAAATCTATACAATGCAAATATGGGAGGTGTTGACCGTTCAGATCAAAACATAAGTTTATATCGAGTAGGCATCAGAGGAAAAAATGGTATATGCCCTTGTTGACTCACTGTATTAATATGGCGATACAAAATGCCTGGCAATTACACCGTAAAAGTGGAGGAAAACTGACCCAACTAAATTTCAGAAGGTCTATTGCCACAACAATGCTTGTGCAAACTAAAAAATCATCAACTTATCAAAAAGGACATCAAAGTTCTGAAGGAACAGGCTTGCGATATGACCGACTAGATCATCTAGTTAGCCCTCTGACAAAACAAACAAGATGTGGTCATTGTCATGCAAAAACGACAACCAGATGTTCAAAGTGCGATATTGGTGTACATGCTAAGTGTTTTACTTCATTTCATACCAAAAAATAATTTTAACATGCAAATCTCATGTAGTATCCTATATGCCTAATGTCCTATATATAGGTCGGCCTTAAACTCGTGTTTTAAAAAAAAATGATTTTCTGAAATAAATAAAAATGAATTTCTTTGTGTTTAAACATTATAATTTCAATAAAAATTTTTCAAAAATTTAGCTGGGAAACTTTTAGGCATATCTGGGTTAAAATGATCTCTCCAATAAATTGGGTAAAAGTAAAAAGAAATAAAAAATCTGTCATCAAACTTCAGTAGTGGAATAAAAGTTATCAAATAGTAAAACTCCTCTTTGCAGTGAAAAACTGTTAGAGAAGTAATTTTTTATCAACGAAAAAAAAAAAAAACTGCTGTGAACCCCTTGCACAATGAGGGCTAGTTGAACAGATCTCTCCAATAAATTGGGTAAAAGTAAAAAGAAATAAAAACAAAAAATCTCTCGTCAAACTTTAGTAGGGGAATAAAATTTATGTAATACTATAACTCCTCTTTGCAGTGAAAAACTGTTTAAAAAAAAGTTATTTCTTGATTAATGAAAAAAAAAACTGCTGTGCAAAACTCGCATAATGAGGACTAGTTGAACAGATGTCTCCTGTATTTGCCCAAATCCTGTTGTTATCTCTTTTAAGTTAACAGCTTTTATTTGCTATTTTTTTCCTTTGTTAAAACTAAAACAAAATATTAAATATAAATATTATCTTGAAATGTTTGAAGAGACTAAAAAAGAGCAATAAAAAAATTTTAATAATTAAGATGTAGGCTAACGACTAATTGAAACTAATCAAATATGTGTAAATGTTTGAAAAAGTTGATTAAGAAATTTATGAAAATTATTACAAAATATTTTTATTACAAATTGGATAAATACAAGAAAATATATCCAATGCGGTTTGAAACAAAAAAAAAAAAAAAAAATTATTAACAATTAAATTTTTGATTGAGAAAAAAAAATTTATTTTTTAATAAATTTATTTAATCATCATGGTATTCTCTTATAAAAAAGTGTAGCGAAATTTGGAAAAATTTAATTTTAACTCAAATGTTTCATTAAAAAGTTCTTAACGTTTCGTTTTATAAAATTATCATAATAAATTTAATTTAAAGATATATTATTTTTCCAACTTTAATAAAATTTCATAAAATACAAATTGCAAATAACAACAACTTCCCAATTATTAGTTTTTCATATACTAAGATATTTATGTTTTCCATTCTCGCGCAGACAAATTGGATTATGCGATTTTTAACAATTTTTTTTTTTTAATTACACGCTAAGATTTTTCATGCAACATCACAAAAAGACAAGGGTCACAAAAGTCAAATCGATATCGTAACTTTTCTATGGATTTTTTTTTTATTTTGCGAAATAAAATACTAATGCCGTTGTATATTCGGAAAAAATGTCGCATTTTATTTGAATTTTTTTCGAAAAGCTTATTTTTTATATATTGGGAATTTGGATCAACTTTATTTTATACATCAATCGAAAGGTCTCAAAGTGGAGCACTCGTAAATCGCAAAAAATTGCAGTCATTGGCTGCTTTCAAGTCATAGTGTGAGGATATTTCCCCTTTGTTCCCCTTTTTTTTTTTGAATATTTTCACTATGACTTCAAAGAGGAAAATAATCAAATTTTTTGAATTTTATTAACACAGCACTTTGAGGCCTCCTCTCGATTGATGTGTAAGATAAGGTTGCTCTTAATTAAGAATATATAAAAAAATACACTTTTCGAAAAAGTGCAAATAAAATGCGACATTTTTTCTCAGAAAACAAAACGGCATAAGAATTTGACTCTGGCACAGTTAACGAGTTATGCACCCCATAGTTTATAGCAGAAGTGAAACGAGGTCTGAAGTTGGTCCATCTTCTTTAAATAATAAACTAAAATATTTAATTTCAATTTTATTTTACGCTATTTGGCGAAAGCGCTAAACATCGTAATTTTTAACTAAACTAAGTTTAATTCACATCCCAAAAAACTCGGCTTTCCGACTTTAACGATTTGACTGAACAATTTAAAACTTGAGCTTAATAAAACAAAGTTTAATTGATATCCCAAAAACTCGTTCTTAATTGTGGTGAAATTTAAAAAAAAAAAACTTTCTTTAGTTTTGTTACGGCCTGAATTTTAACAAATTATTTCATGCACATGCTACATTTTTTTATGAAATAAATAAAAAATACTCATAATATATAATGTTGGCGCATTGACTATGTATTGTGGAAAAATGACAGACGATTTGTTAAGGGAATACATGACCAATATGACTTCTAGGAAGCGTAATACAAAAATTACACAAAGCCTGTTTTCTTAGCACAGCAACAACATTAATAATGGACCTGGTCGTAGCTTGCAATTGTAACTCTGAATTGAATATTTTTTAGTCTCGATAAATTTCTTAACACAATAAGGAAAATATTAAAAACTTTTAATTGGATTTTTGCAATTCTCAATCTAAGCAGGAAATTAATTCAATGCAAATTTCTTTTTATTTATTCTACTTCTAATTATAAAGATTTTATTTAGTGCTTGCTCTTTTCACGTAAGAAATTTAAATTTGAATTAATAAAAAGAATTCCAATTTAAAATCTGTGATTTAATTTTGGTTTATCGGAACTACAATCAGATAGTTAAATATATTTTCAAACTAATAATAAAAAATGTTAATGCAATTTTTTAAAAAAAATGGAAATTCTCTTTTCATATTATTGCTTTCTTAATTAATATTTTGGATTCTACTATTTGATTCGAACAATTCCTCAGCCTAATATGTACGCGTATTGTATGATGATGTTTTCTGAAATTCTATTGATGTTTTCTGAAATGCAATTGATGTTTTCTGAAATTCTATTGATGATTTCTGAAATACAAATGATGTTTTCTGAAAGACAATTGGAAAATGTTTGAGTGTTTATGAAATAAATTGTAGTGTTACGAATAACTTTAAATGATTGAGGAAATTAGTTATAAATTTTTATAAAAAAACAATTTTATATCATAATTTTTTCACTAATACAATCATAAGTCACACAACGTTATGTGCTTCAGCTCACACCGATGTGTTACGCTGTTTTTGTAATTGTATTGTGAAATAGAAGTTTATCCCCCTGAGCGTATTGATGTTTACACATCAATAAGAATATAATGTGTTGTACCAAAACAAAAAAAATTATAAACCAAATATAATGCAGCAACACGTTATACATTTATACATTGTCTCCTCAACCAACGTTAAATATCACAACTTTTTTATATTTTCCTCTGATTTATGCAACCTTTGCCTGATGTCTGCAGCCACTATAACAGTTCATACTACCACACATACAGCAAATCACATACAAACTTATATATTCTTACCTTAAAAAAAAAAAATAACCAAAAATTTCAAAATTTGTGGTTTTTACAATACTTCATTCCATACATCATATTCCATATGTATGCAACATTTGGTTAACCTTATATTACAAACAACCAATCTACTAACAAATAAATAATTTATAATTTTCGTTTAAATATTGGACATAATAATAATTTTGCAACGTTCTGTCTCTATCACGTAAACTTTTGTTTTATATTCGAGATGGCGATATGTAATTTAATTCATGCAGTCAAGTTAACATTCATAAAAATTTTTGGTATTTAACTTAACATACGTTATACTTTGGCTATTTAGAAAGAAACAACTAAAAAGACAATACAAATTTTGAAATTTTTTTTAAAAGGATTTTTACAAAAATATATTCTATATAAAATTTAATTGAAAATTTCCTTTTGTAATATTTTTTTGAGTTTTATAAGCGGTGAAATAACATGTCATAATTTTGTATACAACATTTTTTTTTTTAAATAAATAACTTGCAAATTCAGTTTCGAAAATTGTTCACTTTCATAATATTTTATAATCTGTACTGCTCGGTTACAAAGAATAAAGATAATTCTGTGGAGATTTGTTTAATGTTATTACAACGTTGTTTGTATGTTATGATTTAGAAATCAGCATAAATATATTTAAGATAATTTGAATTAAAACCTTATCGATCGACGATGTTTTTGATACTGCTGCGAATCGAATAACCATTCGAGTTTATAACATCGCTATCAATAAACATAATTATTGTACACATAGAAGGAGAAAATTCAAAAAAAAAATTTTTTTTTACTTCCTTCATATACTTCAAACGAATAACACTTAATTCAATTTAATCTACAACAGGTTGTGGGCTTAAAGCAGCGATGGCCAAAGAGAGAATTTCCTATCCCGCGGGGTTGATGAACAAAATTCTGCTAACGCAATTAAAACACACGTACACTATAAACATGAAGCCATACCTTCGTATGACTAACGATTACAATAGTTCGGCTATTGGTTTGTTTACATTTTGACATAGTTAAACAAATCAGTTCAGTGATGCCAGAAGTAGGGAAAATTCCCTACAAGTAGGTTTTTTTGACTTAAAAACATGAGCGAAGGGAAATAGGGACAGATTTTTCATATTCGACCAAAAGTAGGGATTTTTTTTTTAATTTTAAAAACGAGTTGGCAACCCTTGAGTTTAAAACGTCAAAAATAAATCTCTGTGAAGTGATAATTAATTTTATTTAAAAAAACAACTATTTTATCGTGTTTTATACACAAGTTTATAAACATTAATAACAGCAAGTGATAAGCATTTGAAATTTATCAAAGTATGGCTCCAAAAAGTCGTCGTAGTGTTGGAAATTTAAAGAAAAAAAATTGTGGCCAATGTAGAATGGAGGTGAAAGAAGACAAGGAAGAGAACATTGAGTGCGATAAATGCGCCAAAATATTTCACTCTTTATGTACAAAACTAGATAAACGTCAGTATGAATATCTACTTGAAAACGAAACTGAACAGTATGTTTGTCATCTGTGTGATGACAATAGCGATGGATCAGTGAAGGGGGAGTTAAAAGAGATCAAAACAAAACTCAGCAAACTGGATCAGCTGACTTCAATAACTGAGGCAATTGAGTTTATGTCGAAACAATATGATGAATTGTTAAAAAGTATTGCCAATAATAATAATAAGCTCGATGCAGTACAAAAAGAAAATCGTGTTTTGAAAAATGAAATAACTTCATTAAAAACATCGGTTAAAATTTTAAACGACCAAAGGGTTAAAAATGATTGCATTATAAGAGGTGGTGTTAAAGTAAAGAAAGACTCAACTGCTGTTGAAACTGTTATGGATATTTCTGATAAAGTCGGGATAAATTTAAAGGAAGAAACTATAGAAGATGCTTATTTTTTTAAACAAAGAAGTGGTAACAACGATGATAATAAGAGAACAATGGAAGAAGAAGACCGGATAATGCTGATCTAGAAAACAGACTAAAAAGAATAAGTAAAGTAATTAAGAATGCATATCGAGAGTCGATGAATAATTATTATCTAAACAATATTTGTAATATTCAACAAGATCCAAAAAAATGTTGGAGATTTTTGAACCAAAGCTTAGGAAGACACGTGAAAAATCAAATCAGATTAAAAAATTCTGCTGGTGAACTAATAAATGATGATGTAATAAAATGTACACTTCTAAATGAATATTTTCTGCAAATTCCCAAAACTATGAAAGAAAACATTATTTCTCACCCCATAGACTCTTTTAATAGTCTTAGAACCATGATTCGTCATAATAGTAGATTCCAGTTCAGTGTTATAACGATCGAAGATATTCTACAAATTATTTCAAATCTATCCGCAAACAAGAAATCTGGCCATGATAACTTGTCCCCAAGTATTTTTTTAAGGTGTAGTCAAGAAATCGCACCGCATTTATTTAATATTCTTCAGAGCATTATGGAAACTTCAGAATATCCAAATATTTTAAAAATCTCAAAAATTGTCCCTTTGCCTAAGGAAGTAAATGCTAATGTCGTGGAGAAATGTAGACCTATTGCGTTATTATCCATAATTGATAAAATTTTTGAGAAAATAATTCACCAACAAGTACTAACGTATTTTGAAAATAATAAACTACTCTATGAATGTCAATATGGTTTTCGAAAAGGAAGTGGAACTGAGAATGCAGTGGCGAATGTTGTTAACTACATATGTAAGGGGTTGGACCAAGGATTTAAAGCGGTAGCAGGTATTTTCTATGACTTTTCTAAAGCTTTTGACCTCGTTGATCATAATATAATGTTACAAAAGTTGGAATATTATGGAATCATGGGTCAAGAATTGAATCTCTTTAAGAGTTATTTAACAAATAGAAAGCAGTTCGTGGAAATAAATAGCAGTCATAGTTTTCTTGGTGATGTTGAGCATGGTGTGCCGCAAGGCAGTGTTTTGGGTCCACTTTTGTTTATAATTTATGTGAATGACATAATAAATCTTGGACTTTCAGGAAAGATTTACATGTATGTCGATGATATATCATTGTTTTATCCCTATAAACATGAAACGGCATTAAAAGCTTATATGGAAAGAGATGCAGCATTGATTTTTGAATATGCAAGGCTAAATAAATTGGTAATAAATACAAAGAAAACTAAAGTTGTAAGATTTAAGCCCTATAACAACGCTGACAGTTTCAGTATTTTTGTGGATGGGGAAGAAGTGTTCGAAAGTCAATCGATAAGGTATTTGGGAGTGGAATTACAAAGTAATTTGTCATGGAATATGCACATTCAAAATTTGAAATCGAGAATATCTCCAGTTATTGGATTGCTGTACAAATTTAAAAATAAATTTAATGAAAAAACTAAACTATTACTATATCAAGCATTAATTCAAAGCCATCTAAATTATTTAGTATTAGTATATGGTTCTAAAAATAATACTGAACTCAAAGCGTTACAGAGGGTACAAAATAAAGCATTAAAAACGGTTTATAATTTACCGATAACGTATTCGACGGTTTCTTTATACAAAGATGTTGCAAAAAATGTTTTACCTATATATGGGCTTTATAAAAAGCAATTGCTAGTATTTATATTTAAAGCAATGCGGAATATTGGTCACAACACAATATCTTTTGGAATTAATCAATCAGCCATCAACACACGAAATAGCTCAAATTTAAGAGTGACAAGATGCAGGCTCGAAACCACTAAGCAGAGAATTGAATATATTGGGTGTTTGGAATTCAATAATTTACCGCAAAGTCTAAAAACTATTGAACGAATTTCAACTTTTAAATCCTCTTTAAAGGAGCATTTGTTAAACAATTTAGAAATGCTTTTAATTTAATATAATAAAAAATAATAAATAAAAAATTTTTTATAAGTAAATGTAATCTTTTAAATGAAATTGAAATGAAATGAATATTAATAGTAGCATAGAATTTATTATTTTGATTAATTGTAATGCCAACTCGCCTCAACAATGTCATATGACGCTGAGGCAAACTTTTATTTTTTGTAATATAAAATTCTTTGTTAATAAATTAAAATAAATAAAAAAAAAAAAAAAAAAATTTTCCTTTCTAAATCCTTCGGAAACTGTTTATCGTTTTTCTCGAAAAAATGTTTTTGTCGAATTGAACAAAACAATATTTCTATGACGAGTTGGCAATATCAGGCGTTTTTTTATTAAATTTTTAACGTTTATTGTTTCACTATAGTTAGCATCACTTAACCAGTCATATTGGCAATATCAGGTGTTTGTTTTGTTTCTTTTTTGTAAAAAACTGAATTCTTTGTAAAGAAAAATTGTTTTATGTGGATTGTGAATTGAAATTATAAGGTAAGCAATATTTTGGCATAATTTAAATGCTCTGAAGTCGGACTAGTGAAGTTTTATCTTTAAACAGAAAATGTCTTCAAGTGAATCTTCACATGGCCGCAGAAGCCCCCCAAAAAAATATAGGAAACAAAAGTTTCGCCCTATATGGCTTGACGAAAGCGAGTTTAAAGGATGGCTGGAAGTAATACCAAAAGACATATACAAATGCAGGTGCTCCTCATGTGGAAAAATTTTGAACTGTGGGAAGTCGGAGCTTTTCAAGCATAGCTTAAGCAAAATACACAAGAAAAATGTGGTCTCACTCAAAAATGCACAAAAGATTGACATGTTTACCAACAAACAAAATAAGGCGGAGGACCCAGTTAAAAATTTTGAAATGCGAATCAGTATGTTTTTTGCAGAGCACAATGTGGCATTCCAAGTTGTTGATCACCTTATACCCCTGTTAAAAGAAATTGTACCGGATTCGGAAATTTTAAAAAAGTGCAAATTGGGAAGAACTAAATGTACAAAAATTATACAAAACATATTAGCCGAAGAGGAAAAATCCAAATTGATTTCAAAATTAAGAAAGTATAATTTTTCTGCTTTAGTTGACGGAAGCACAGACATATCGTCAAAAAAAAGCCTATGTGTTCTGGTCAAATTTTTTGACGAAGAATCTGAAAAAATTACTGTGCAGCTTTTAGATCTCATACCAGTTGGTACTGACGGTACTGCTAAATCATTGTACACACTGTTTAAAAACACAATTTTGAGTTATTCTATACCATTTGACAACGTAGTTGGAGTAGGTTCCGATGGAGAAAATACCATGGTTGGTAAAAACGATTCATTTGTTTCCCGTTTCTTGGAGGACAATCCACACAGTATAAATATCAAATGTATTTGTCATTCTGCAGCTCTTATTGCTAACAAAGCATGCTTGGAACTACCGCGAGCACCCGAGGAGTTAATTCGTCAAATTGGCACATATATTTCAGGTAGCTCAAAAAGGTGTACAGAGTTGGAGGAGTTCCAAGTTATGATGAACGAAGAAAAACGAAGAATTTTAAGAACTTCCGAGACTCGCTGGTTGTCTCGTCAAAAATGTATAGAACGTATACTGCATTATTGGAACGTTCTAATCGAATACTTTAAAAGTGCACACGCTCGTGATAAATTAAAATCGGCTGAATGGATTTGCGCCGAATTCAGTAACGTATGCAACAAAGCATATTTATTGTTTTTAAAGTATGCTTTAAACTA
The DNA here is from genome assembly GCA_963682025.1 of Cordilura impudica. Lineage (NCBI taxonomy): Eukaryota > Metazoa > Arthropoda > Insecta > Diptera > Scathophagidae > Cordilura > Cordilura impudica. Next base: position 32,492,182 of record OY821520.1, read on the forward strand.
CCTCAACGAACTAAATGCACTTTTTCAATCGAAAAAAATTTTAATCCATGTACTTCATTCGGAGTCAGTTAAAATATTTCTAAAACTTGGACAAAATTGTATAAAAAAAACGGAGTTAAAAACAAATTGCATAGTTCGTTCACCCCATGTATCATTACCGATTCAAGAAGTTTTTCTGGGACCTGAATGCGAAGAATTTTTGAAACAATTGCCCGAAAAAAATATGCTGCAAATAAAAATGGATTGCCTTAAATTTTATATCAAGGCATTGGAAGAAATTCAAAACCGACTTCCATTAAAAACAGAATCTCTTTTTAAAGAAATGGAATTTTTAAATCCTATGGCTGCATTTGGAGAAAATAAGGAGGATTTAAAATTTTTTTATTTGTGCCAAAAATTTGACTTAAATTTAAATGAATTGACACAAGAGTGGAGATCACTGGAGTACAGTTTTTCTAAAAATGAAATCAAATCTTTTGAAAAAATTGGCATCGTACAATTCTGGTGCAAAATTATGCAAGCGAAAAATTTTAATGACAATTTTATATTTCCCAATTTATCAAAGTTGGTAAAAAAAACTGTTTGCATTACCTCATGCAAATGCGGATGCTGAACGAATATTTTCGGTAGTTACCGATGTTCGTACCAAAAAAAGGAACAAATTGAGCCACGATAATTTAAATTCCATATGTATAATAAGATCCTTCTTGCAAAACGAAGAAATTGATTGCAAAGATTTTAAGTGCAATCAAAATCATTTTGAAAAGTTTAATTCAAATGTTCTTTATACTTAAACTTTTTTTTTTGTTGGTTTTTTTTTTTATAGAATAACACAAGGGAACAATGGTTCTGTTGATTAAGAACTGAATATTTTTTTTAAGGTTATTTGGGACGCTGAATCCAAATCTGCCCTTGGTTTTTTTCTATCAGCTCGGCTTTTCGAGATATACCGTTATGTTCAAAATTAAGGCACTTCCGCTACATATATTGGAATAACTTGAAAACGTTTCACCATATTAAATTAAAAAAAAAATCCGAAACTCGCAAACAATATTCTCTTAAAGCCGTGCTTACTTTGTTTTTAAATTTTCCAAGTAGTTTTAGAGATATCGTTCAAGTTTTGAAAAAAAAATTAAAATTTTTAAAAAAAAAACATTTTTTTTGTTCTTTAAAAATTCCTAAAAAATAAAAATGGGACAAAAATCACAGTTTTGGTCTACAGGCAGTTAGTTAAATATATTTCGAATAAAATGAGCTTTATTTCATTGCAATCGGTGCACAACTTTTGATTTTGTTCACGATTTACTGAATTGATATAAATCGCGATTTCCATACAAAAATAACATTTTCTAATATGTAAGTGTTTGTATGTAATAAGTTAGTTTTTTATGATTCTAAGAATTAAAAAAATTAAGTAATAAAAAAAGATTATTTCATTTTTATGGTTGCGGTAGCAAACTCAGAACGCCTATAAATTTTATTGTCCCTTTATGACACCTAGTCAGTTCACAGTCAATTAAAGAGAAAAAAGAAAAGTCCACTTGTTTTTATTGATGTGTGGTTTACCGTTGGTAACGGATGATTTTTTAAAGGAATTCCCTGAACACAGGTGTTCATTCATAAGTGACAGTCAATAAAATTGTGGATATAATTTTTTTTGGTACTTCAGTAAAAAACTACTAAGTATTTATATGGGTTCATTCAACCAATTTTTCTCATTCAACAAGTGTTTACGAAAGCGAAAAGTATAACGACAAAAAATATAAATCATTTTACATTGAACATTTAATCAGTCAACACAAAAAAGTTCAATTTTGTTCCCGTGTGTTATTTATTGAAAATTGTGTTACTTTGATATATACTTCAAAATTGTGCAATGGCTACGTCAAGAAACACCTGTAAAATCAATCCCAACTATTTTTGTAACATATGTGGCGAATACACGTTTATAAAAAATAGAAAAAGTGTGTCAGATTTTATTAAAAAAATTTATTTTGACTACTTCGGATTTACCATGGAAACCCGTGACAAGTACTGGATTCCTAATACTGTATGTAAAAACTGTGTAGAGTATTTAAGGTTATGGGCAAACAAGCAACGGACCCACTTCAAGTATAAAACACCAATGATCTGGCGGGAACCTTCGAATCATTATGATGATTGTTATTTTTGCGCTGTCAACATAACAGGCATTAATAAAACAAACCGGTCTAAATGGATTTATCCTTACGTGTTGTCTATTACCCAGCTAGTCCTGTACTCTAGTGAGGATTCAGAACCACAACCATCTACATCTACACACAATTTCCACGACTTACGACAAAATGTTCCTTCACCAATTTCTGAATTTGGATCAGATGACTTGCATTTAGATATTTCTTCTGGAGGAGCTTAGTGATTTAGTGAGAGACCTTGGACTTTCTAAAAAAGCATCTGAAATTCTTGCTTCTCGATTAAAGCAAAAAAATCTGTTAACCCAAGGAACAACAATTTCATACTACCGTAACAGAGAAAAAAACTTACTTCCATTCTTTTCCGAAGACGATGAATTTGTTTATTGTTCAGATGTTCCTGGTTTAGTAACAGCGATGGGATTAGAGGAGTATGATCCAAATGACTGGCGACTATTTATAGATTCTTCTAAACGCAGCCTAAAATGTGTACTTCTGCATAACGGTAATAAATTGGGTTCGTTGCCCATTGCACATTCAACTAAAGCTAAAGAAGAATATTCTACAATTGCCTCAGTTATAAATAAAATAAAGTACAACGAACACCGCTGGCTAATTTGTGTGGATCTAAAAATGGTGAATTTTCTTCTAGGCCAACAAGGTGGCTACACAAAATATCCGTGTTTCATTTGTTTATGGGATAGCAGAGCCAGATCTGAACACTGGAGTAAGAAAGACTGGCCTTCGAGGGAAGCTATGGTTCCAGGAAACCACAATATAGTTAATCAACCACTTGTGCCCAGGGATCGCATAATACTGCCACCTCTCCATATCAAGCTAGGACTTATGAAACAATTTGTCAAAGCTCTCAACAAGGACGGTGATTGTTTTAGATATATCAGTAAAAAGTTCAACAATTTGAGTTCGGAGAAACTGAAAGCTGGCATTTTTGATGGCCCTCAAATCAAAAAATTAATCAATGATGAAAATTTTAGTAATTCCATGACAGATATTGAAAGAAATGCTTGGAATGAATTTGTTTGGATAGTGCGCAATTTCCTGGGAAACAAAAAGGGTGAGCACTATTCGGACCACGTGGATAACATGTTGTCACATTTCAAGCAGCTTGGTTGTAATATGAGCATTAAGGTGCACTACCTACACAGTCATTTGGATTGTTTCCCTGAAAATCTTGGAGACTTCAGTGAAGAACAAGGTGAACGTTTCCATCAAGATATCCGCACTATAGAGGAGCGGTACCAGGGTCACTGGGATAAGCATATGATGGCGGACTATTGCTGGAGCATTAAAACAAATCCCTCTAAACAAGGTTATTTAAGAAAATCGTATAAAAGAAAATTTTTCGATGAGTTGTAATTACATTGTAATATTTGTGTATTAAAATTTTTTATTTTTCTTTAAAATTCTCTTTTTGTGTTAAATTAAAAAGTATAGCTGACCATAAAAATGAAATAATCTTTTTTTATTACTTAATTTTTTTAATTCTTAGAATCATAAAAAACTAACTTATTACATACAAACACTTACACATTAGAAAATGTTATTTTTGTATGGAAATCGCGATTTATATCAATTCAGTAAATCGTGAACAAAATCAAAAGTTGTGCACCGATTGCAATGAGATAAAGCTCATTTTAATCGAAATATATTTAACTAACTGTTTGTAGACCAAAACTGTGATTTTTGTCCCATTCTTATTTTTTAGGAATTTTTAAAGAACAAAAAAAATGTTTTTTTTTTTAAAAATTTTAATTTTTTTTTCAAAACTTGAACGATATCTCTAAAACTACTTGGAAAATTTAAAAACAAAGTAAGCACGGCTTTAAGAGAATATTGTTTGCGAGTTTCGGATTTTTTTTTTAATTTAATATGGTGAACCGTTTTCAAGTTATTCCAATATATGTAGCGGAAGTGCCTTAATTTTGAACATAACGGTATATCTCGAAAAGTCGAGCTGATAGAAAAAAACCAAGTGCAGATTTGAAATCAGCGACCTCAAATTAGTAAAAATTTGCTATAAATTTCAAATCAACACAAAAAAAGTTCAATTTTGTTCCCTTGTGTAATCTATAATTTAAATGAATTGTTATTTTTGTTTTAGTTATTTTAAATGACTGATTTTTTATCCTTAAAGACTGTAATTTGTGTTGCTTTAATACTAATAAATATACAAACTTTAACTTTAAATGTTATAAACTATAATTAATTTAAAAAACTATATTCATATTTGTAGGGAAAATTGTAGGGAAAATTTTTTAGCCATGTAGGGAGAAAAGGGATTTTTTTTTGCTTGCGTAGGTTTTTTTGAAAATATCATCTGGCATCACTGAATCAGTTGCACTTGATCACTTCATGAAGAAGGAGTATCGCTGATCCGACTGTTAAAAATACACTAATAAAAATGTTTGACGAAAAATATGAAAATGACTTTTTTTTTATAGAAAATATGGATGGCGAAGCTCAATGCGTGATTTGTTATCGCGTTTTAAGTTCTATATGTAGTTACTATTTAAAAAGGCATTTCGACACTTGTCATGGAAATTTTAATGATCTAATGGGGGGTGAACGTAAATTGAAACTATTGCAATTAAAAGCAGAGTATTTTTTAAAATTTATGGTTGATGAAACTATTATTCATAACCAAAATAATTTAATAAATGACTTTGACTTTAGCAAAGCAATGTCGGCCATATGAGGATGGAATTTTTTTTTTTTAATTTAACATCAGATGTTTTAAATTGTTTTGCTGAAAAATGCCAAGAAGCTGTAAATCTTTGCCAAAATATCCCTTTGTCTCGACAGACAATCACTCGTAGGACAGAAGAGATAAGTAAGTTTATCTATTCTGCAGCTAAAAATAGGTTTATAAATTGCAAATATTTTTCAGTTTCTCTTAACGAGAGTACTGACATTAATAATATTTGTCAGCTAATTATTTGCATCAAAACTGTTGATGCAAATTTAACCACTTTTGAAGAAGTTTTGGAAGTTATTTCCCTTCACAGTAATGTTACAGGTCAAGTTTTGTATGACGCAATAAAATCAAATGTTTTTTCAATTGTTGACAAAAGCAAGTTAAGTTCAATATGCACCGATGGAGCAAAAGTAATGAGAGGGAAAAATAAGGGTCTTTTGGGAATTTTAAACAAAAATGGAATTTATTGCCCAGCTTTCCATTGTGTTATACATCAGCAAGCATTATTTTCTAAAGGTTCAAGTATGACCAATACTATGGACATTGCTGTTAGAACAATTAACAAAATAAGAGGTGGACACAACGCACTGACTCACATAAAGTTTAAAGATTTTCTAGAAAACCTTAATGCAGAGTATGGTGATCTTTTGTTGTACACTGAAATTCGTTGGCTTAGTCGAGGCAAAAGCTTAGAACGGCTTTTTAATTTGAGAAAAGAAGTCATTCTGTTTTTTAAAAGTACACCAAAACAAGACACCGAAGAGCTTGTTTCTTCACTGGAAGACCACGACTTCCAATTGGACTTGGCATTTTTATGCGATTTAACCGAAATATTGAATGAGCTTAATTTAACTCTTCAAGGTAAAAATATTACAATTTTCCGTTTAGCAACATTAATACAGAATTTTCATAGAAAATTGGATTTATTGGTTCACCAACTCAAAAATAATAGTACTCGCAACCTTAAAAAAACAGCGATAATACTTTCAGAATTAAATATCACTAATTCTGTTAAAATACAAAAATATGCTGAAATCGTGGAATCAATAAAGGAGAATTATACAGACAGATTTCAAGATTTAAAATGCATTGAAAAACTAATAAAATTGTATAATTACACACGGGAACAATGGTTCTGTTGATTAAGAACTGAATATTGTTTTTAAGGTTATTTGGGACGCTGAATCCAAATCTGCCCTTGGTTTTTTTCTATCAGCTCGACTTTTCGAGATATATATTGGAATAACTTGAAAACGGTTCACCATATTAAATTAAAAAAAAAATCCGAAACTCGCAAACAATATTCTCTTAAAGCCGTGCTTACTTTGTTTTTAAATTTTCCAAGTAGTTTTAGAGATATCGTTCAAGTTTTGAAAAAAAAATTAAAATTTTTTTAAAAAAAACATTTTTTTTTGTTCTTTAAAAATTCCTAAAAAATAAAAATGGGACAAAAATCACAGTTTTGGTCTACAAACAGTTAGTTAAATATATTTCGAATAAAATGAGCTTTATTTCATTGCAATCGGTGCACAACTTTTGATTTTGTTCACGATTTACTGAATTGATATAAATCGCGATTTCCATACAAAAATAACATTTTCTAATGTGTAAGTGTTTGTATGTAATAAGTTAGTTTTTTATGATTCTAAGAATTAAAAAAAATTAAGTAATAAAAAAAGATTATTTCATTTTTATGGTTGCGGTAGCAAACTCATAACGCCTATAAATTTTATTGTCCCTTTATGACACCTAGTCAGTTCACAGTCAATTAAAGAGAAAAAAGAAAAGTCCACTTGTTTTTATTGATGTGTGGTTTACCGTTGGTAACGGATGATTTTTTAAAGGAATTCCCCTGAACACATGTGTTCATTCATAAGTGACTGTCAATAAAATTGTGGATATAATTTTTTTTGGTACTTCAGTAAAAAACTACTAAGTATTTATATGGGTTCATTCAACCAATTTTTCTCATTCAACAAGTGTTTACGAAAGCGAAAAGTATAACGACAAAAAATATAAATCATTTTACATTGAACATTTAATCAGTCAACACAAAAAAGTTCAATTTTGTTCCCGTGTGTTATTTATTGAAAATTGTGTTACTTTGATATATACTTCAAAATTGTGCAATGGCTACGTCAAGAAACACCTGTAAAATCAATCCCAACTATTTTTGTAACATATGTGGCGAATACACGTTTATAAAAAATAGAAAAATGCCGGTTTTCTCAATGTATCGTCAAACTGCCTGTTACTTAACCAGGACATAAATTTATTGGACCGATAAACTGCCGGTTAACAATTTTGGTTTTCTCAATGTACCGACAAAAACATTATTTTCAATTGGCAATGCCTCTCAAAATACGTATGAAAGTTGGGAGAATTATTTTCAGTTGGCAATGCCTCTCAAAATTAATATGAAAGTTGGGAGAATAATTTATCTGTACGATAAATAAATAACTGGCAGATGAGTGCCGGTTAGCTTTGCGGCAAAATCGAAGCAAACCAGACTTTGAGAAAACCAAATTTCTTTAATCGGCAGTTTCTCGTTGGGATAAAAGATAATCGCCTATTGAGAAAACGGGCAAAATTGTGTCAGATTTTATTAAAAAAATTTATTTTGACTACTTCGGATTTACCATGGAAAGCCGTGACAAGTACTGGATTCCTAATACTGTATGTAAAAACTGTGTAGAGTATTTAAGGTTATGGGCAAACAAGCAACGGACCCACTTCAAGTATAAAACACCAATGATCTGGCGGGAACCTTCGAATCATTATGATGATTGTTATTTTTGCGCTGTCAACATAACAGGCATTAATAAAACAAACCGGTCTAAATGGATTTATCCTAACGTGTTGTCTATTACCCAACCAGTCCTGTACTCTAGTGAGGATTCAGAACCACAACCATCTACATCTACACACAATTTCCACGACTTACGACAAAATGTTCCTTCACCAATTTCTGAATTTGGATCAGATGACTTGCATTTAGATATTTCTTCTGAACGCGAGCAATTTAATCAGGAGGAGCTTAGTGATTTAGTGAGAGACCTTGGACTTTCTAAAAAAGCATCTGAAATTCTTGCTTCTCGATTAAAGCAAAAAAATCTGTTAACCCAAGGAACAACAATTTCATACTACCGTAACAGAGAAAAAAACTTACTTCCATTCTTTTCCGAAGACGATGAATTTGTTTATTGTTCAGATGTTCCTGGTTTAGTAACAGCGATGGGATTAGAGGAGTATGATCCAAATGACTGGCGACTATTTATAGATTCTTCTAAACGCAGCCTAAAATGTGTACTTCTGCATAACGGTAATAAATTTGGTTCGTTGCCCATTGCACATTCACCTAAAGCTAAAGAAGAATATTCTACAATTGCCTCAGTTATAAATAAAATAAAGTACAACGAATACCGCTGGCTAATTTGTGTGGATCTAAAAATGGTGAATTTTCTTCTAGGCCAACAAGGTGGCTACACAAAATATCCGTGTTTCAATTGTTTATGGGATAGCAGAGCCAGATCTGAACACTGGAGTAAGAAAGACTGGCCTTCGAGGGAAGCTATGGTTCCAGGAAACCACAATATAGTTAATCAACCACTTGTGCCCAGGGATCGCATAATACTGCCACCTCTCCATATCAAGCTAGGACTTATGAAACAATTTGTCAAAGCTCTCAACAAGGACGGTGATTGTTTTAGATATATCAGTAAAAAGTTCAACAATTTGAGTTCGGAGAAACTGAAAGCTGGCATTTTTGATGGCCCTCAAATCAAAAAATTAATCAATGATGAAAATTTTAGTAATTCCATGACAGATATTGAAAGAAATGCTTGGAATGAATTTGTTTGGATAGTGCGCAATTTCCTGGGAAACAAAAAGGGTGAGCACTATTCGGACCACGTGGATAACATGTTGTCACATTTCAAGCAGCTTGGTTGTAATATGAGCATTAAGGTGCACTACCTACACAGTCATTTGGATTGTTTCCCTGAAAATCTTGGAGACTTCAGTGAAGAACAAGGTGAACGTTTCCATCAAGATATCCGCACTATAGAGGAGCGGTACCAGGGTCACTGGGATAAGCATATGATGGCGGACTATTGCTGGAGCATTAAAACAAATCCCTCTAAACAAGGTTATTTAAGAAAATCTTATAAAAGAAAATTTTTCGATGAGTTGTAATTACATTGTAATATTTGTGTATTAAAATTTTTTATTTTTCTTTAAAATTCTCTTTTTGTGTTAAATTAAAAAGTATAGCTGACCATAAAAATGAAATAATCTTTTTTTATTACTTAATTTTTTTAATTCTTAGAATCATAAAAAACTAACTTATTACATACAAACACTTACACATTAGAAAATGTTATTTTTGTATGGAAATCGCGATTTATATCAATTCAGTAAATCGTGAACAAAATCAAAAGTTGTGCACCGATTGCAATGAAATAAAGCTCATTTTATTCGAAATATATTTAACTAACTGTTTGTAGACCAAAACTGTGATTTTTGTCCCATTTTTATTTTTTTAGGAATTTTTAAAGAACAAAAAAAATGTTTTTTTTTTAAAAATTTTAATTTTTTTTTTCAAAACTTGAACGATATCTCTAAAACTACTTGGAAAATTTAAAAACAAAGTAAGCACGGCTTTAAGAGAATATTGTTTGCGAGTTTCGGATTTTTTTTTTAATTTAATATGGTGAACCGTTTTCAAGTTATTCCAATATACACTGTCGGACAAAATAAAGTATAAAAGAGTAAAATCAATAATAATTGCTCTTAATTTGGCTTTAAGAGTATTAGGATAATTTTTTTTTTGCAGTCCCGTTATAGATAAACATCTAATGTTTACATTAAAAACAAAATTTATTATGTTTTACTTTCTTTTTCTGTTCTTGCGATCAAATAATTAAGTTCGGTATTATAATAGTGCGACAAAATAAAGTGTAATTATTTTTTGGTGAAAATTTTTAAAATATTTCTTTGAACTATTTACGAAATTTAATAAAAAGAGGTAAGTTATTGTTAAAATCTCAAGATTCTTAAAACGTGTTTATAGAAGAATGTATGTAAATAGTCAATTTCATCAAATAATTGAAAATATTTCGACAGAAACCCGAAATGAAGCCTTTGTCAAAAGATTTGAAAGATATGCTGGTAAAAGATCGTCAAAATGGGATGAAATACAAAGATTTATCCACAAAATATAATATTTCATTACCTGGAGCCATAAAAATATTTGAAATGTTTAAAATGAGAAATTCAAACGAAAGTCTAAAGAAGCTATGTGGTAGAAAAAATGAGACCACAGTTCGTGATGATGCCCATATTGCAATTCTGGCAAAAAAAAATCCATTTACTTCTGCCAGAAAGATAAAGGAAGAGTTAAAATTAAATATTTCATCCCGGACAGTACAAAGACAACTCAACCGTAGCGGTTTAAAAAGCTCCTATGCGAAGAAAAAGCCACTATTACGTGCTGTAAACATAAAAAAGCGGTTGGGCTTCGCCAAAAAATATGTTAATATGCCGGAATCATTTTGGAATCGCATTATTTGGTTAGACGAGTCCAAATTTGAATTAAAAAATATAAAACGTCGTCAACGAGTGTGGTGTGAACCTTCACAGAGACTCAAAGAAAAAAATATTACTCATACGGTGAAACATGGTGGCGGTAGTCTCATGGTGTGGGGCTGTTTCTCAACCGCAGGAGCGGGACGTCTGGTCAAAATAGATTCAAGAATGACTGGTGAGCACTACGTTAGTATTTTGCAAGAAAATCTTAACAGTAGTGCTGAAGAAATGGGTTTGGGGGACTTTTTATTTCAACAAGACAATGACCCCAAACATACGAGCAAAGTCGCAAAACGATTTTTTGTTGCAAATAAGATTGAAAAATTGGAGTGGCCTGCTCAGAATCCCGACTTAAATCCAATAGAACACTTGTGGACCATACTTGATGACAAAATTCCGATGGAGTCGCGGACAAACATTCATACATTTTGGAATAAAATGCAAGCCGAATGGAATGCGATTCCAAAAAATATTTTTAAAAATTTGGCATTAAGTATGCCTAAAAGCCTCAGAGAGGTCATAAATAACAAAGGTGGTGCAACAAAATATTAATTTGTTGCATATTTAAGATTTTCTTTAAAGATAAATCAAATTTATACTTTATTTTGTCCAACCAAAAAATAACCTAATTTCAATTTTATAAGTTATTATGTAATATTTTATGTTAAATGTTTTTGTTTTATTATTATTTCTATAGTATTTAAGATGTAATAAATGAATTCATCAGTTTTTTTGACATTTTATACCAATGAAACATTTTTTTCACAAATATAAGAAAAAATTATATTTTTATACTTTATTTTGTCCGACAGTGTATGTAGCGGAAGTGCCTTAATTTTGAACATAACGGTATATCTCGAAAAGTCGAGCTGATAGAAAAAAACCAAGTGCAGATTTGAAATCAGCGACCTCAAATTAGTAAAAATTTGCTATAAATTTCAAATCAACACAAAAAAAGTTCAATTTTGTTCCCTTGTGTTATCCATTAATTTGTGAAATAGAGGAGCAGGATGTCATACTGCATGAAGAACTTAGGCAATTAAGGGAAGACCTAGAAATTGCACTGGAAACTGGAGAACAATTTTGGTCGAAAATCGATGACAATAAATATCGAAATCTCAAAAATGAAATTTACAAGCTATTCTCAATGTTTGGAACCACTTATAATTGTGAGGTTGCATTTTCCAGCCTGAAAATAATTTTAAGTAAGGTACGTAATCGGTTAACAGACCAACACATAGCCGATCTACTGCGCATCAAGGAATATAGAGGAGATATTAATCTGGATGAATTAGTAGGCTGAGCTTAAAGGAAATTGGAAATTATTACTATTTATTATTATTAACTAATTTATTGTTACATGAATAAAAAATTATTATAAATATAATTAGTTAACAAAAAAAAAAATAATATGTACATAAAAAAGTTCAAATAAAATAACAATACTATAAAAATGCAAAAAAAAAAATCTTTTATTTTCCACAAATTGCGTGATAGTATGTGTGTTGGCCACCACTGGCTTAAAGTAAAAATCTTTTTTTTTTTTTTTTTTTTTTTTTTACTTGGGGAAATGAAAAATGTGAAAAGATAAGGAAAATAACAACGAATTTAGCTTTCTCATAAACGAATTTGCGTGGACATGGAAATTTTTACGTTTAGAGGCGACATGCTAAATTGTTTAAATTTTTTTTAATTTTTTTTTTAATGAAAGATAAGTAAAATTTCAGAAAACATTAGCTTTTTTTAGAAAACTACGAAAAATGGAAACAAACTACTATACACTAAATGAATTTGTTGAAATGGAACAAACATACCTACAACAATTGGCAGACAAGAATGTGTACATAAAGGAACTAGAAGAAAAGTTGACGACGCTGGAAGAACAACGTCTTAATATTCCCATAACCAATGCAACTGCCAGCAAAGATGCTGTAACATTTGCTAATATGATTTTAAAAGGAAATGAAAATTTCAATGATGACGAAATTGCAATTTCTTTAAAAATACGCTGTACGTCATCCGAAGCGTATACTGTTCTCAGAAAAATATTTAAATTCAATATGCCATCAGAAGCGTTATTGAATGAATGTAAAGCAATTAAATGTTATACAGCTGGAATCAACGAAGAGGTTATGGAAAAATTAAAAAACCTTACAAAAAATCTAACCGCTAGAGAAAAAGAATGCACCCTTAATATGGATGAGATGTTTCTACTTAAACATTTAGAATACCATAAAACCGGGGATCGGATAATTGGTTCTGTTGATAAAGTATGTGGTGAAATATCAAAAAAAAGGTGCTGAAAGGGTTTTGTGTTTCTTACTAAGAAGTTGCTTCAGTAACTGGCGCTTCATGATCAGCTACTACAACATTCCCTCCACCATTGACTCCATTGACCTGGAAGAGTACTTATTGGAAAACATAAACGCCGTAAATAAAATTGGACTTAATGTTACGTCTGTTGTTACGGACCAGGCAGGACATATCGTAAAATTGTTTAAAAATTTACGAGTAACTGAAGAAGAACCTTTCTTCTTAAGTCCTACGGGAGAAAAGATATACGTTATTTACGATTACTGTCATTTACTGAATTCAATGTGGAGAACTTTATTAAAACAAGAAATTGTTACAAGCAACGGTATAGCAAGTATAAAAATAATACAAGAAGTATACGAAAGAGATAAGGAAAACCTCTTCATACGTATGCTTCCGGAAATTGACGATGCTTATTTCAGTATTCCATTTTTCGAGAAACTTTCTATTTCGGATGTTAGTAAATTGTTCAGCCATAGTATGGTTACAGCAATTAAAACTCAATTGGATGCAGGTTTTTTCCAAAATGATTTATTAGATAAAGTAAAGGCCACAATTTACTTCATCGAACAGTTTTCTATATTAATTGATATCCTTAATGGAAAGGATAGAAAAGATAAAAGAAATAATGTTCGACCTTACGGTAAAAACAACAGCATAGAAAAAACTTTCCTTCAACAATTAATTACGTATATAAAAAAATTTAATTTCGCTTTTCGAGATACCAAAAACAGGATAAAAGGATTTATTATAACGCTGAATAGTTTTTTACAGATGAGCACTGATATATTTCAAAAATATCCTGAAGTAAAAAGTATGCAATTAGATAAGTACAATCAATACTTTTTGGAAAGTTTATTTATAGATATACGCGGCTCCTGTAAACAATTAATTAATATTACAGATTTCAAAAACGCAATAGAGCGATTTACGGAATTAACTATTATAAATTTCGAACCAAATTGTTCGGAAATAACTTATGAACTTTCTGATGCGGACGTAGAAGAAGCAATGGATTTGTCAGATGAAAATGACAACATAAATATTATTTTATCAACGGCACATATGGAAGAGGACAATGGTGCCGTCGGTGGTATTAACCCAGCAATTCAAAAGGGTATTACCGAAATAGAAATGTTGCCGTATTACACGGGATACATTATCAAAAAAGTTTATGACAACGAGTATAAATGTCATAAATGTATGGAAGAGGCAAAAGGACAACTGCATGCAGACTCAGTATTCCTACGTAATAAAGCCTACGACATATATGATATTACTGTTCCATCGGATTACTACAATGAAATAGGTACAATAATCTTTACATATTACACTAACTTCTTCAAGGAAAATTTTAATATTTTAAATCTTAGACAAACATTAATTCCAACTATACAAGATAGCATTGGGAAGTCTAAAATTAAAGATTGGTTAAACAAAAGTAATCCCTGTTATTTCCATCGAAAAACATTTTTAGAGGTTTTTATAGCTATTCTTTTATATAAAAACTCCAAATTTCTAATTAATACTAAACACTATACCGAAACATTGCATTGGAGATGTAAACAAAAACAGATGGAATAATTTATATATGTCGAACTCAAATATTACAAAAAATGGGAAGTGCGGAAAGTATAAAATGTATAATGGAAAATTTATAATGAAAAGTTGATAATGGATAACAGAAAATGGATAACATAAAGTGTCAAATGTATATTGAATAATGTATATTTGTAAACGGATAATGGATAATGAATAATGGATAATGAATATTGGATATTGGATAATGGATAATGGATAATGGATAATGAATATTGGATAATGGATAATGAATATTGGATAATGGATATTGGATAATGAATATTGGATAATGAATATTGGATAATGGATATTGGATAATGAATATTGGATAATGGATAATGAATATTGGATAATGGAAAGTGGATAATGAATATTGGATAATGAATATTGGATAATGGATAATGAATATTGGATAATGGATATTGGATAATGAATATTGGATAATGAATATTGGATAATGGATAATGAATATTGGATAATGAATATTGGATAATGGATATTGGATAAGTCACTCGCATAATGGGGCTACTTAAAATGATCTCTCCAATAAATTGGGTAAAAGTAAAAATAAGTAAAAAGAAAACATCTGTCATCAAACTTCAGTAGTGGAATAAAAGTTATCAAATAGTAGAACTCCTCTTTGCGGTGAAAAACTGTTTAAAAAAGTTATTTTTTCATCAACGAAAAAACGAAAACTGCTGTAAGCCACTCGCATAATGGGGCTACTTAAAATGATCTCTCCAATAAATTGGGTAAAAGTAAAAAGAAATAAAAAGAAAAAATCTGTCATCAAACTTCAGTGCGGTGAAAAACTGTTTAAAAAAGTTATTTTTTATCAACGAAAAACAAATACTGCTGTAAGCCGCTCGCATAATAGGGCTACTTAAAATGATCTCTCCAACAAATTGGGTAAAAGTAAAAATAAATAAAAAGAAAAAATCTGTCATCAAACTTCAGTAGTGATTTAAAAATTAGGTTTGTTTCGTTTACTTAACACTTCGAAAATGATAAGGCAGGCAGTATAGGTTAAAAGTTCTGACATTTGTTAGGCTTTACAGGTATTGCTAAGGTTAGGTGTGTATATGCATTACCGCTGAATAAACGGAGTGCTCTTTTGGAGATATAAAAAGCCTTGCACAGTTTTTCTGTTTTTCCTTCGACGAGTTTTTTTGTTACGTTTGCAATATAAGTTCTGCGGAGGGAAAAAATCAGAAGATTTTACCAAGATAAATTGGATTGGCCATCAGCGAAAGGGGTTTACCTTATACTTGAGTTAAAAAAAAATCAAAATAGATACCACCCGTAACCAAAAGTTTTGTTAGCTAGTGGCAGAGATTTGATGTTATGAGCCACTGTTGGGAAATGTGGCACAATAGTGCCATTTTTGGCACTATTGAATGGTCAGTGGCCCCACAAAAAAACCGTTTTGGCCCTTTTTCATTCTCTCCAAATATTGTCAAAATTTGAATGTCAAAGACGTTCGAAATATTGGAATATAAAATAAAAAAAAAAAATTTAATAAAAACACACAAACTAAAAAAAGAGTTTTTATTTAACTTGACCTTAAGCCTGCGAACATATATATATGTTAAAAATAAATTTAAAAAAAAATAAAAATTAATTTTTTTCTAAAATTAAAAAAAAAAAAAAAATGTTTTTTTTTTATAATTTTTACTATAATTTAATTAATTTCAAAAACACCAAAAAGTACCTATTTATCCGTTTTAAGAATCCTACCTTTTATTGCAACGATGTTAGTTTTTGTTTTCATTAAAGTTATCAATTTAAAGTGAGTGGTTATAAATGTGTTCAATGAGTTTTCTGTCAAAATTTTCAGTTAAAAAAAGCAATTAGTTTAACAAAACTATTCATTGCCGTTGTAAAAAGTGCTGTAAAAATAACCTTATTGTCATTGTTTTATGTTAAAATGAAATAAAAATGTACAAATTTTTAAATAAGTTGGTTAATAAATTCGTAAATTAAGAACAAGCTATTTCATGGTTTTTTTATTTTTTCTAGAGAAAAATCTTCTGATGAAAGTCCTTCACAAGCAACTTCAAAACCAAAAACTGAAAGAAAATTTAAAACGGACTGGACAAAGACGTATCCATGGCTTAGAGAACACAAAACTGGGAAAAGATGTTTTTTATGTGGTACAAACAAATCTGGAAGCCAATATCACCTACAAAGACATGCTGAAGCAGAAACTCACAAAAAATTAGAAGCTGAAGCAAAATGCAACCCAAAAATTAACAACTTTATAACACAAATAACAGCTACGGATTCAATAAATTACAAGGCTAAAAACTTGGAAATAATGTTAACAAACTTTGCGGCCGAGCACAATCTTGCATTTTCTGTATTGGACCATTTAAATAATGTATTAAAAAATGGTATAACTGATTCAAATATTGTAAAGACGTTTAAAATAAATCGGAAAAAGGGAACAAAAATAATAACCGACTGCGTTGGTCCCTCCAATACAAAACAAATTGCCAGTATATGCAAAACACAATATTTTTCAATAATCGTTGACGAGAGTAATGGCTGCACCGTTTCGAAAAATTTAGCAATTTTAATAAGGATTTACGTTGGTAAGTGTGTTGACCGATTTTTAGAGTTGGTTCAAGTACCTGACGGCTCTGCCAAATCTATTTTAACGCTATAAAAAAGTGTTAGATGAAAACGAAATTCCCTTTGATTGGATTTGGTGCGGCTAACTGTTCGGTTATGATGGGAAGCTCTAATGGTATTCAGGCGTTGCTAAAAGGAGTGCAGCCAAGCATTATATGTGAGCGGATGTATATGCCACAATTTAAATTTGGCTTCCCAACATGCTGCCGAGGCTTTACCCAAAACAATTGACGACCTTATTAGAGGTATCAACAATTTTTTTTTGCAACAGCTCTTACCGAAAGGAAGATTTTACAAAGTTCCAAAAGTATTTTAACTCTGAGGAACATGCAATCTTAAAATATGCACCAACTAGATGGCTGTCGCGTCAAGCAGCTATTGATAGAATAATTGAACAGTGGGAAGCCCTTACATAGTATTTTACTCTTTAAAATTTTGAATCGAAGTACTTGAAAAAAACTAATTTCATATTGAACAACTTGAAAAGCCATATAATGAAGCTATACTTTTTATTTCTTTCATATGTGCTAAAAATTATAAACGATATTAACATAGAAATGCAAAGCGAAGATACACGAGTTCACGAATAATGGAAAGACAGCTGGCCAGAAATTTTATAACGGTACTTTCTTACGTTGAAATTGCATGGGTAGTTTTCTACCCCTTGGGCCAATGTCATAACAACTATTACTTTATATCACATGGTTTTGGTCAGTGCGGTTCAGTTCTGTTTGTTTACTGCATCGTTGATATAAGTTTTTCGATTGTGTTTGATTTGCGTTAAATATTGGTAAGTATAATAATTAATATTTTGTAACCATACATATTATTTAGTAAGTATACATTTTATAGAAAATGATGCGACACAAATTTTTTAAAAATGGACGAAATTATGGGAATCTTGAATTCATCGGACGAAGATGAAGTCATTACAGCTGTTCACAGATCAACAGAGGTTAATGTTGTATACATTCCACCAGAAGTAGATGAGACAAGTGACACTGAACAAATTAACGATGAAATTATCGAATTTAACGAGCCATTTGCAATGGATATCGCTGGGTCAGTCGAATTAGAATACGAAGTCGTCGAAAATTACCCTGAAGATCAAGAAGAAACTGAAAGAAGACTCGAACCCCCTCCAAAGAAATTTAAATCACAAGCTGAATATGGCCCAGCTTCTTGGCGTAAGCGACCCTTTAAATATTCCAAAGAACCAGCTAACGTTGAAGCTACAAAAATCGAGGGCATTGTACAAGAATTAGGTAAATATTATTAGAATTAATAATAAAATTATGTCCATAAATCGTTCTCTTGTTGTAGGTGGAAAATCACCTGCTGAGCTCTTTGCCCTTTTCTTAGATGAAGACTTGTGTACAATGATTATTGAGCTCAGTGACAAATACGCTGGTCAGCAAAATGCAAGCCTTGGACTCCAATAATATGAATTGAAGCGATTCATCGGTATTTTATTTCTAAGTGGTTACCGTGTCCTTCCGCAATGGAAGTTATATTGGTCACTTCAACCAGACTTGGAAGTCCCGATTGTTCGCAATACGCTACCTCGATCGAGATTTGAGGCATTCAAGAGGTTCATCCATTTGTCGGATAACAACAGTTTGGATACGTCTTATAAATATTCAAAGATTAGGCCATTTTTTGACGCAATTTGGGCTCATAATTTATCAGTTGATGAACAGATGATCCCCTACTTTGGAAGACATTCCTGCAAAATGTTCATCCGTGGCAAACCTATTCGATTTGGGTTTAAAGCTTGGTGCTTGTGCTCATCAAGTGGATACTTGTATCAGTCCATACTATATGGAGGAGCAGCAACTCCACACGACAAAACTATTGGACTTGGAGCGGATGTTGTTCTCAAACTATTGAAGAATATTTCATCACCATCGTCTCACAGAATATTCTTCGATAACTTTTTCACTTCTCTTCATCTCATGTGCCTACTAAGTGATCGTGGATTCTTTGCGACAGGAACTGTTCGGGCAAATAGAACTGGAAAAGCCATGCTGCCTGAAAATATGAAAAAAGGCGAATATGCAGCAATGTATGATCATGACAAGGAGCTCGTTGTAATAAGATGGATAGATAATGCAGCTGTTACGATGTTATCAAATCATTCATCAATAGAACCACTCGCTAGAGCAAAGCGGTTTGACCGCAAGCAAAAAAAACATATAAACATAAACGTTCCCCGAATGACAAAGGAGTATAATGAAGGTAAGGATACAAAATAATCGATGTATGTATATTAGCCTGTCCCAAGCCATAAGGGAGAAATTTTTTTTTATCGAAATTAGACACGCATACCCTCTAGTTTTTTTACATTTTATCTAAAAAGCTGGCTGATAAGGAAGAAAGGGTTCATCTTAGGACGATCGAGGAAGAGAAGCGGCAAGGAAAATGTTTTATCGAAGCATTACCCTCAACGTCTTCTTTTGACGAGGAAGAATACTATTTATCTTCCGACTCAGATGGAACAGTAGATTCACACGAGAGTGTACCAACTTTAACTACAGAAATTAAACACAAAACACGTAAAACATATAAAAAAGACTTTATTACTCCAAAACTAGTAGCAGCTCTAAATAGATGCCAGCTAACCATACGAGACTCTATGCTTATTCTTGAAGCTACGCTTGAGGCACTTGGGCACACTTCAGATGAATATTCTATCAGCAAGAGTACAATTCAAAGAATTCGTACTACAAGACGAAAAGATCGTGCTGAAGCCATAAAACGCAACTTCCAAGACAAGGTGCCAGATGTTGTGACAATTCATTGGGATGGAAAACTTTTTCCAGCTTTGGACTCACGGAAATCGCAAGAAGAGAGGCTTCCCATAGTAATATCATATGGCAGTCAAGAACAGCTACTTGCTGTGCCACGTTTGGAAAGTTCCACAGGAAGGGAACAGGCTCCAGCGGTATGGAATGCAATTGCAGACTGGAATCTAGAAGATAATTCTTTGTTGCGATACTACAGCGTCTAATACAGGCCGTGTTAATGGTGCTTGTACGCTTATCGAACAAAGACTTAATAGGGAAGTTATTATATTTGCCTGCCGTCATCATATATATGAATTGGTGCTGAAAGCTGTTTTTGAAATAAAAGTCACTCATGTGACCACAAGCCCTGACATTCCCCTCTTAAAAAAGTTGCAAGATAACTGGATGCATATCAACACAAAGAAAGTACAGTTATATAGAGACAAGTTGTCAACGAACATTGCTGATTCAGAAATTGAGGACTTGCTTGCTTTTTACAAAGCCAAATTAACTGACGAAACGCTCAGAAAAGATTATCGGGAGTTGGTAGAGCTATCAATAATATTCCTAGGTGGAGATGCCGAAAAGAAATTAAAAATAAGGCCCCCAGGAGCCATGCATCAAGCTCGGTGGATAGCAAGAGCACTTTATTCTTTAAAAATAACACTATTTAGTGCTCAATTGAACATTGAAAGTCAGGATAAAATAGCATTGTTTGAAGTCGGTCTGTTCATAGTGACTTCCTACGTCAAGCCGTGGTTACAATGCGCATCAGCAATAAAGGCACCTTACCAAGATTTGTGCGTTTTAAAAGCTATGAAGGACTAAGAAAGAATTGATAAAAACATTTCAAAGGCAGCCTTATACAAGCTAAGCCAACACTTATGGTATTTGACTGACGAAATAGCTATTCTGGCACTTTTTGACGAGGATGTCGATCTAGATACTAAGGTGAAAATGGTAGCAAATTTAAGCAACGAACACATAATAAGTCATGGCAAAATGTATACCCCATCGAAGGAAGAAATATGTGGTCCTTTATACGGTTAGTATTGAATCCTACTTACAAGTTGTTTGCTACGTTTTATATTTATACAAATATACACCACGTTTCTCTTTTTTAATTTAGAAAAAAACATTTTTGACTTTGTTTCGGTCAAAAGTAAATTCTTGTTCGATCGTCTCAATATTGACGCCAGTTTTCGAAAACAAAGTCCAACTCTATGGTCGAATAATGTTTCATTTCAAGAAGCCAGGAAACAAGTGTCCACATTGAGAGTGGTTAATGATACAGCTGAAAGAGCGGTCAAGCTAATGAAGGATTTCAATTGATTAATCACGACTGAAGAAGATCAAAAGCAGTATTTATGACGTTGTGTACAAGAACACCGAAAAGTTTACCCAGATTGTAATAAAAAAACTTTAAAAAGAAAATTAGAATAACGATATTATTTAACTTTTAAATGTTATATGCAATATACTCGTAAGACCATAAAAGATTAGTTCTTGTATTGAATATTTCATATCATATATAATTATTGACTGATTTAAATAAATTAAATTTAAGTTAAAATTAATTTTTTTCGAGCGAAAAAACCAAAAAATGCGAGTGGAGCATCGTTTTTAATTTTTCAAATTTGAGAGGTTGTCATCTTTGCAGGCCCACACGCCAAATGGGCAAAATTGCAGGCACGGCTGGAGTAGGCGGAATACGGGAAGAAGACGTTTCAATGTTCTTGAGCTTCATGAACACGCCTGAGTCAGACAAGATTGACAGCGAAACCATATTAAGCGAGGCAAAGATGAGAACTCTTGCTTTGCAATGAAAAATTAATGAAAGGGCTGAAGTCATGATGGCAGATGACGAAGGGTTGTCCGAAGCATCTGGCTAAACTGTTGCTGAGCTTAAAGGTAAAATTGGTTCTTTCCCTAAGAAGTAAAACATTTTAAATTAATATATTTATTCATTTATTTTTCTTATAAAAAAACATTATCAAATATATTATCTTTTGTCATTCTGTAATAATAAATGAATTAAAATCAGCTCAAAATTCATTTTATTATTGCTACTCCAAGCCAAGCGAACGAACAGAGATGCCAAACTCCGTAACAAAAGGAGAGAGAGCAAAAGACTTATGCTCGAAAGTCTTAGAATCCAACAGAGAGGAGACAAATCCATGAATACGAAAGAAACAAGAATTGCACAAATTCTGTTTATTTGGTCGTGTTGTAACCTTTGCTGTGATATTAGATTAAGTAAATTATTTTTGCAATTTTATGTTTTTTGTTTTTGTCTAAAATTTTTCAAATTTCTTGACTTCCTTAAAATAGCTTTTTGACAAACATACAGTGCCGCACATAACTATTGGCACAAGGTAAACATTTTAAGATATGAATAATTTAAAGATATTTAAAACAATTCTTTGCCAAAAAATTTTTAACCACATTTAAGTACTCCAAGCGCTTTATTAACGCAGGGATTTTTTTTTTTAAAGATACGATACTTTTGGGTTTTATAGCTTACTTAACAAAAAAAAGTCGTAATTTTACCGCACAAAATTATTGGCACACTGAAGTTGCTATTTGCCTTTTTAAGAAATTTTTAGCAATCTGGTAACTCACTAACGAAAACATTTTCTGTTATTTATGAAATATACAAATCGCGTGGTGTTTTATTGTTAAAAGTGACATTTTGTTTTTAAAAATCAAGAATTAATAAAAAAAAAAGCATAAAATGAGTCAAAAACGAAAAGAAACCAGTGAATCTCGTCGTTTCACTATTCGAAGTATTGTTAACCGGTTTAAAGGAGAATCAGACTTTCAAAGTACTAAACGTACGGGCCGTCCCCGTGCATTAAGTGATCGCGAGTGCAAGCAAATAGTTCGGAAAGTAAAACTAGAACCCAGAAAAACTTCAACAGAGATTGCAGTTGAGGTTAACGAAGAATTTGGAAAGAATATTCATCCCATGACAATTAGAAGAGTCCTACACGTGGCTGATTATAATGCTAGAGTTGCTAGACGAAAACCACTTATTTCCTCAGTTAACCAAAAGAAGCGTCTAGCCTACACAAAAGAATTTAAGGCCAAACCTAATAGTTTTAGGGGCCAAGTACTCTTCTCGGATGAAAGCAAATTTAATATTTTTCGCTCCGATGGTCGCACTACCGTGTGGCGAAAGCCCAATACGGCATTCGAAAAAATAAATCTGGCACCAACAGTTAAATACGGTGGTGGAGAAGTTATGGTGTGGGGCTGCATGTCGACCGCGGTTGTGGGTGAGCTTGTTTTTATAGACGGCATAATGGACAAAGCAGTTTATTTGAATATTTTAAAGGAAAACCTTAAAAAATGCGCCGAAAAGTTAAATCTACCAAGCTCATTTACGTTTCAACAAGACAACGACCCTAAACATTCAGCTCATGACGTCCGTATGTGGTTAACTTACAATATCGCACATGTCCTACCTCATCCACCACAGTCTCCTGACCTCAATCCGATTGAGCATTTGTGGGAGGAACTGGACAGACGTGTGAAAAAGCGGCCAATTTTCAATAAAATTGAACTTAAAAAGTCTTAATGGATGAATGGAAAAAAATAGGGGAAGAAACTACGAAGAAATTAGTGCATTCCATGGCAAGACGTTTGAAGGCTGTTATCAAACAAAATGGCTTGCCCACAAAATATTAAGTTGAATTAAGTTTATAAAATTTTGTAGTTTTATATAATGTTTAGTATGTTGTGCCAATAATTTAGTGCTTTAAAAACATGAATTGTTTTTGTTAAATCTATTATAAAAAATAATCATGAATAAAATTTTAAACAAAAAACATTGATATAGTTAGTAAATTAGAGAAGTATAAGGCAACACACTTTATTTTCAAAAAAAAATATAATATGGCTATAAACCGGGAATAAAATAAAAAATTTTTAATGTGTCAATATTTATGTGCGGCACTGTATATGTAAAAAAAAAATTACATTGTGTCGTTTTTATTAATTGTAAGTTAAAATTTGTAAAAAAAAAAAAAAAAAAAAAAAAAAGTTCCATAAAAATCAAATAAAAATGTTGAAAAGTGTTTCTCATATTTTCAGTCTATAAATAAATAAACCCCTGAAGAAGTCGACACATTCGACGAAACGTTAGATAAAAATATGAAATCAACTTTGTTTTATTTACATAAGAATGCATAGACCAGTAAGCTCGAAAAAACAAAACAAAAAAAAAAAAACAAATTCTAATCAAACAAAATAAAGATAAGAACAAAGTTCATATATTAATAGTACAATTAAGAATAAATAAATATATATATATATACGTTAACACCGAACATTTTTGAGTCTCACTGTAACCATGGCGAATCATACTGCAAGTCAGTGATTATTTGTTTTGTGCGTGTTGCAATATGACATCCAGTGTTGCGAAATCTTGGGAAACTAATTGGGTTAACTCTTTCATAAAATTAAGCTAGACTAAGCAAAATTATAATTTAATTTTTAGTTACATTAACATGACAAAGACTTTTGTTAGTTAGTTCAATTCTGGGCATTAAGCTGTGAAGTCAATAAATTTGTTTTATCACTAAAATTCGTGTATGTGTTGTGTTTCACTTGCTAAAGCTGAGTTGGGCCCCATGGGTGGACCAACCCTTAATTTGTTTACAACATGGCGGACCCCATGTTTAACTTATATATATGTGATTATGACATTAAATTAAAACAATTAAGAACAATATAGAAAATAAAAATAAATGCATATGTGTAAAAAGGAAAGAAAGTGTTATTAATTACCAGAAGGTTATTAATTATAAAAAGGACACGTAAGTGAATAAAAAGAGCTTCTAAAAATAACAAACCAACAAAACCACATAAATCAACATAAATTACAATGTGTATAACACATGTGTGTCACAAAACGAATTACCAAGGTCGCTCATAATGATGCTAAGGCACTTAATAACTTTAAGAAAATATTTTAGTATATAAGATGTAAATATTTTAGTTTTAAGATTCAGTATTGAATAAGTATAGACGCAGTATTAAATAAGTATTTGAAAGAACTAACAATGCATTCTTTATTATTATTGTAAAAAATAATATTTTTCTTGTTCTTATGCATAAATTACAAGAAATGGGTAATATACGGGCGGTTATAAAGCTCGCAACCTTTTTACGTTTCTTGGCCACTGGGAGCTATCAGCACGGTGCACTGTGGCTCAAATTTTGATTTCATTGGCCAAAAGTCAAATTTTTTTTGTCATCGATTTTTAAAATTTTTACTCCTTTTTGTAGCTTATATATCCAGATTAAGGTAGCCAAAAAATTAGGTTAAACTATTGATAATTGTGGGCGTGGCATGCTGTCAAACTCAACTGTTTTTTTTAATTCAGCAAAAGGTGTTTTTTTTTTGTTTTTTATCAAAAATAAATGGTTACTACTCGCAAGCTATCATCGATATTGGCCTGCGGTCTTTTTTATAATGTTAGTAGGATTATAGTCTTTAGTTTTTGTAAGTAGTCACAGTTCTAACGTTTGATATTAGGGGCGTTATGAAATATTTATGAAACCACTATATTTTTCTCAAATTTAAACTTTAGTGGAATAGAACTTCTAAAGGAAGTAAGGGAACAAGAAACGTATACCACCCGGAGAAAGGCGAATGTATCCTGTTTAACCCTATATATACTTTTGCACCCCCCACGAGCCCCCGGTAGAACACTTTTTTCATTTTAATGAAATTACTCTAAAAAAATTACTCTAAAAAAAATTTTGTTTTTTTTACTTTAGACTACGTAAAAGTAAAATAATTAAATAAAATACCTGCGAAAGGGTTTATTGGCTTTGTTTTGATCAGCAAAAAAATAAGTCATAAAATGATCACAATAGGTTCTACAGTAAACAAATGATCTCTTTCTTAATTTACCTGTTGTCAAATTTAAGGGTCAACCAAAGTCATAAACAATTTTATAAGTTTGTCAATAATCGCGGCACTAAACCACTAAAGATAAAAAACCACCCCATATTGGCGAGAAACTAATTAGTTTTACCTGATATTGAAGTCTGGATAACAAGTGCAGTTTTGTTCAATTTAAGTACTACCTGCTATGAAATTAAAGATCAATGTGTGAATAACATGTACCTAAAAATGTATAAAATGACGGATTCTATAAGGGATTACTCAATAATAAGTTAATACTTCAAGTGTACGGACGTATATTCGCAAGTGATAAAAAGTGATAAAAAAGTGATAACAGACGCAAATAAAAATATTGAGAAAAATATGGAGAACTTTAGTTATAAAGAACTGGCCGAAGAGTATTTAAACAAAAACCAGGAAGATGTTCTTAGTTACGTTAAAATAAAATTAAACTTAAATTCGTCTAGTACCGAAATACAAGAGCAATTATCTAATTTCGTCAAAGTACTAAAAAAACGATTGAAAGAAGTTAACTACTGTAAACAAAAGTTTTATAATAAAAGTGCAAACTGGTTAGAAGGCCAACTTAATGTTGGTGGAGAAACAGCAAAGCTAGATAAGGCTGGAAGACCACGCAAATCATTGGACAACTGCAGCGATAGATCTAAGAGGCGGAAACTTAAAAATTTTAACGAGGAAATTGGTTCTACAAATATAAAAGAATCTTTTCTACATCAATTACGAGCACAAAACCAATTAACAAAAGTGGATATCATTGAAAAAACTTGTAATGCTAGTCCAGTGAGAACAAAGCGAATTCTTAAAAGTATACCAACTCCGAGCGATGCAAAACAGTTCACAAATGAGGAGGCATTAGCATTATTTCTGGATTTGAAATTAACAAAACACCAATATATTCAGCTCAGATTGCGTGCGATTGAAAAAGGCTCAAATATGTATCCAGCATATCATCACATAACAGCTGCTAAAATAGACTGTTTGCCATCAAAGGACACTATTACAATCACACCAATTTCGGCAGAAGTACAACTACAATCTTTACTTGATCACACAGCCAAACGCTTGCTACAATCAATAACAGGAACTGAGTTAAAGAAATATGGAAACACAAAGTTAATTCTATTTTGTAAATGGGGATGTGATGGTTCTTCGGGACAAAAACAATACAAACAAGTTGTATGTGAAAATATTTCGGACTCAGATATGTTCATGGTATCATTTGTACCATTGCGATTGAAAAAGATTTTGGAAGATTCGGAGCCTTCGAGTAGTACAACGCAAACAATGGATATTTGGAAAAATGAGACACCATCTTCTACGAAATACTGCAGGCCAATCAAATTTGAATTCAAAAAAGAAAGTCATGATGCCATTAACAAAGAAGTTAGTGATATCAAGGCCCAAATAGCAACACTACAGCCATTACAATTACAGTTAGATGGGCAGCAAATTGAAGTAAGCTACCAATTAGTGCTGACAATGATAGATGGAAAAGTAGGTCAGGCTTTAACTAACACGAAGGCTGCATCCAGCTGCATTATATGCCAAGCAACATCAAGCCAATTAAACCAAGTCCCGACAAAATCATTCGATAATACCGATGCCTTCGAATTTGGATTATCACCACTACATGCAAGAATACGACTTATGGAACACATACTAAAAATCAGTTATGATTTGGATTTCGGGCCTTCAGGATCAATAAGAAACAACGAAACCAACAAAGAGTTAAGAAGTTCAAAAAAGAAACATGTTCAAGATGAATATCGCAAATTTGGATTGATTATAGATCAGCCAAAACAAGGGTCAGGCAATACAAATGATGGCAATACCGCAAGAAGATTCTTTTCAGATCCAGAAACAGCATCTGAAATAACAGGAGTGGATTTAAACCTTATTTTCAGATTTAAAATAATCCTAGAAGTACTTGCGTGCAATGAAGAAATTGACTCTAGAAAATTTGGAGATTATGCTAAGGAAACTGCAAAAATATATACAACCAACTACCCATGGAGAAATATGTCTGCAACAGTCCACAAAATCCTTTATCATGGAGAAGATGTCATTAAATATCATTTGGTGCCACTTGGAGATCTATCAGAGGAGGCTCAGGAAAAAAGGAACAAGGATTACAGATTTTATAGACAGCACAATACTAGAAAAATGTCACGAAATTCCACAAATGAAGATCTATTTAATATATTATTGGCAACGTCAGATCCGTTCATCTCCAGTATTCGAAATCAATGGAAAGTGGAACATCGGGATTTAGATGAAGAAGCCAAAAAACTACTAAAGAACAGAAATAGCACAGAACAAAATATGGAATATTTGCAATCAATATTTGAGTCTAATGAATAATAATTATAATTGCCTTTCATTGTTATTTAAGTACGAAAAACATAGTATTAGTAAAAAATAATAATAAACAGAACCTACCATTGTTACAAATGCTATTTAAATCTATTGCAGTTTTTATTCTTAAAAGGTTTCCCACATATGAATGCAATGTTTTAATAGATAAGAAAGATTCAAAAAATAAGAACCCATATTTTCATATCAAAATTAAAAAAAAAATTAGAATCATTGCGCTAATGTTTAGCAGATTTATTTAGCTAGTGTAACAAATTAGGCAGCAAACACTAATAAATTTTTCTGTAGTAATAATAATATTCCTTGAGTGTAAGCAAATTGCAAATTTGATAGCAAACATTTTTAATTTTTTAGTAATACTAGTTAAATTTCTAGTGAATTTTACTATTTTGTTGCGTGTAAAAATTTTTTTGAGTGTAAAAATTTTTTTGAGTGTAAGCATTAAAAAAATTTCATTATTACAAAAAATGTTTATAATAATTATTTAACTCCAAATATGACACTTTCTAATAAATAAAAATAAATAAAAAAAACATATATCACGCTAAAAGTTAAAAAAAATCAAAAGTTAAACTTTGACCTAGAATTCCTTAAAAAGTACTCAATCAATTTAAATGAAATTCACACTGAGTCAAGATCAACTATCTATCTATCTATTAAAAAAAACAGTACTAAAATATTTTGATCGGTTCAAAAGTTACAGAATTTTGGCCAATGAAAAATGATTTTCAGCCACTGTGCGGTGTGGGAAATGAAATCCTTTCCTCCACATGTAAGTCTTCAGTTTGTAGAATAATTGCGGAGTGTTTAAATTTTTTTGAGGATTACATTTGTGGGGAATGGATACAAATGGTTTTTGAAATTATGGATGGCAGTGACGACGAAAAATGTGTTTCATACTTGCTGAACGTTGGAAAGTTGAAAAAGCGAATGCCCAATATATAGGTGCATTTGTAAATGATTCTTTGCAGCTCTTATGGCCAGACGGTAATCAAATTAAATAACTTTTAAACATTTATGTTCACATATTTTATATTTGCGTGCAGGAATTCAATACAATAATGTGCTCTTGGTTGTCACTGATGCTGCCTCATACATGATTGCAGCAATGAAGTCTTTGAGAGTGATTTACCCTAAAATGTAACACCTGACCTGTTATGCGCATTATAACAACTAGCGCCATCTCTACTAATAGCCTCGCATTATTTTCGTCGGTCATATTCCAGTCTACGTTCCGTTCCAGCAGACTTGTCATGTCAGACGAACGCAGACAAGACGCTACGAAATTTTCAGATATAATTTTTGTATCCATTCCAACACTGCTTGTGGTGGCTTTTGAAAGTGTAGGTTCCCTTGTTAGACTATATTTTGAAATTGATTGCGATAAAGTCTGAATATATTGTCGTGTATACATGACGTAGCGTACGAATGTAGGCCAAATGCTAACGTGCAGCGTCATGTATACAAACAATGGGGTGGCTCTCATTTCTATAGCACGAGTCATACACATATACTACATATGGTCAATGGTCAATGTACTGAATGGAATGCGGCAGCACTTGTATTCTCAGTAAGTAATAATGAAACTGAGAGTGAAGCCGCGCGCCACTAGACATTGATTCAATGAGTAAGCCACACCCCATTAACCAATTGAATGTAAAACTAGATTATCGAGAGCATGTTAGAACATCTCTCTTAGTATTAATAATTATTAAGAGTACTTTAGAAAGTTCTCTTTAGCGTAGAAGTCTAGAACTTTCATAAGTTCTTTATAAGCAGGGTAATTGTTAGTAAATAAAGCATTAACATTTTAGACTTAAAAACGACAAGTGTTTTTTCTTTATTCGCGATCAACATCAAACATTATAATATTCATGCATAAGGGTAGTTGGCCGTATGTGTGGATATTAGTATTTTTTTTTTTTTTTATTTAAATGTACAATATAAGGCGTATGGTAATTTATATTGTGAAAGAGGCGATCAACCTAAGCTGACAACATTAATATCAGTTGTTGGCTGTTGGTATCTGTTTTTTTTTTTTTTGGTTTCGTATCATTAAAAAAAATATTGCTGCCCTAACAAAGTTTGGTGCATGAGAGGGTTAAACACAAAATGAGCATGATGGGGTAAACTGCGGTGTTGCTCTGCTGCCTTAGATCAGGTTTACCCACACTGAAATAAATTTTTAAGAACCACGAAATGGTACAGGAGTAAGTTCGCTCCAAACAAATTTTAGGAGCCCTCTTTAGGGCCAAGAATTTAAAACAACAACAAAAAAAAAAAAAAAAACTAACCATACATAACACTAGTCAACAGTCAAAATGTACTCGGGATGCGATAATTTTTTCTGTGTAGATAACCTTGACATGAGCTCGAAAAACGCAATAAAAAATTTTTTTTTCGTTTGGTTTTTTTTTTTTTTTTTTTTTTTTTTAAATTTTAAAATTTTTTTTTTGGTTAATTTGTTTCGTCCGGCATAACTCGGGAACCACTAGCCCGATTTAATTGAATTAAATTGTAAAAAATTTAAAATTACAATTCCCTTAATCTGTTTATATATTGTTTTCCTATACAAGCAACAGTTTCCAAGTTAAAAATGAATATATAAAGGAAAAAACTTATTTTTGCCTAAAAATTTAAATTTTTTTTTTTTAAAAAATCCATAAAAAATCCCAAATGAAAAAAAATTTCAAATCTTATTACTTTTACGTAAAGATACATAACCTATGAGCAAAATAAGAGAAAGACCATGAAAATCGATGCACGCGTTTCGCTTTTATTCGCAATTGAGTAAAGGTATGAATTTAAAAAATTTGCTCGACATATGCACAACTTTGTCTATGGTAAGGTTTTTTCTTTTTTTTTATGATTCTCAGAATTAACAAAACGGAATAAACAAAGGGTTATTTAATTTTTATGATTGCGTAAGCAAAGTAATAAACGGTAATAAATGTGCGTGAACAATTAAAAGGAAAAAAGGAAAGGGGACTTTTTTACTTATTTGGGTTTTCCGGTGACTACCTGTATGATTTTTTTACATAAATGCAACCCACATTTATTCGGAAAATTTAAGACTCACACATGGTGAAACAGGTATGTAGCCACCGTAAAAAAATATACACCCATTTATAAGTACCTGTCAGTAAAATACTAAACAATACACAGTACAAATAGGTCTTCATTGATCGATTTTACTCATTCAACAAGTGTCGACGAACGCGATAGTTAAAATGAGCAAACGTTCGCGAGTATTTGAATGCAATACCAATCCAAGTAATTTTTGTTACATGTGCGGAGAATACGTTTGTGGAAAAAACAAGCGTTATTTTTCACCTAAATTGAGAGATTCATTTGAAGAGAGCTTCAATTTAAAGGTCTCAAACATAGATGAGCGGTGGACACCAAGTGCTCTATGTCCAAGGTGCTACGTACAGCTAAGTGACTCAAGGTAAGTGTAGATTACGAAATTCAAGAACATATATAACTTATTATTGCAATTCTTTCAGACGACAGCCGAGAATCATCATGCCAATGCTTTGGAGAGCTCCGCTTTGCCATGCAACAGATTGCTACTTCTGTCTTAGCAAAAAAACAGGCGTGGGAAAAAATATACGATGGACTTACGCTGCTGTTTCAACAGTGAATTTTCCAGTGCCATTTTCCAAAGAACCAGTGGACCCGCAACCGCCCGTTTCAAGATGGGCATCTAATAATGAGGCGATACATCCATCATCAGATCCGGAGACAGTAGGAACCACATCAGAATGCGAGTCAACATATACATTGCATGGAGGTCAACGCTTATGTTCCCAAGCAGAACTGAACGATTGGGTTAGAGAATTGAAACTCTCCAAGGAAGATGCAGAGTTGCATGCATCGCGCATGAAACAGTTCGGTTTCTTGGCTCCTGGTGTGGTGACAACAATCTACAGGAAGCGTCATGAACCATACGCAAGGTACTACACAAAAAAAGACAACATCTGTTTTTGTAAGGACATTCCCGGATTATTTGGTGAACTCGGGTACTCTTACGATCCAGGAGAGTGGCGTCTTTTCATCGACAGCAACAAGCAGAGCCTTAAAGCAATTTTACTGCACAACGGCAACAAGAAACCTTCGATTCCAATTGCTCATGCCGTTGACACCAAGGAAACATACGAAGTCATGGACAATCTACTAAAGTGCCTTAACTATGAGAACCACGATTGGAAAGTTTGTGCCGACCTTAAGGTTATCGGTATCCTTTGTGGATTACAAGGTGGATTCACAAAGTACTGTTGTTTTCTCTGCCTTTGGGACAGCCGCGATCGTCAACATCATTACACCAGGAGGAGTTGGACAGAAAGAGTTAACTTCATCCCCGGCAGCGACAACGTGAAATATACACCACTCATAAAAAAGGAAAATGTTTTTCTCCCACCTCTTCACATAAAGCTCGGACTCATAAAAAACTTCGTGAAAGCTATCAACAAAGATGGCGAAGCGTTCGCCTATTTAAAAATCATTTTTCCTCACCTTTCATCGGCAAAGATTAAGGAAGGCGTTTTCGACGGTCCGCAAATTAAAAAGTTGTTGCAAGACCAACAGTTTGAACACATTTTATCACCAAATGAAGCTGCAGCTTGGAACTCATTTCGGCAAATTGTTTCCGGATTTCTTGGAAACAACAAAAGCTCAAATTACAGAGAGATCGTCGAACAACTACTCCAAAATTATAAAAAAATTGGAGCAAATATGTCGCTTAAGATACATTTTCTACACTCGCACTTGGACTTCTTTCCGGACAACCTGGGCGATGTGAGTGACGAGCATGGTGAGCGTTTTCATCAGCAAATGAAAGAAATTGAGCACCGATACCAAGGATTTTGGAACGAAGCTATGATGGGGGACTATATCTGGTTCCTAATAAGAGAAACAGACCCACAACAATATAAAAGAAAGACAAAAGCACATAATTATTTTTAATTTGAAGGTTTTTATTTTTGTGTTTAGATATTTTTTTTTAAAACTTTTTTATAATTAATTAATGTTGATATCCTTAGGATAATTTCTTGTACATATATCGAATTGTTTTTTAATTTAAAGTCATATATTTTTGTCACCCAACAAATTTTAATTTTTTTTGTAATACAAAAGAAAAAACCTTACCATAGACAAAGTTGTGCATATGTCGAGCAAATTTTTTAAATTCATACCTTTACTCAATTGCGAATAAAAGCGAAACGCGTGCATCGATTTTCATGATCTTTCTCTTATTTTGCTCATAGGTTATGTATCTTTACGTAAAAGTAATAAGATTTGACATTTTTTTTCATTTGGGATTTTTTATGGATTTTAAAAAAAAAAAAAATTTAAATCTTTAGGCAAAAATAAGTTTTTTCCTTTATATATTCATTTTTAACTTGGAAACTGTTGCTTGTATAGGAAAACAATATATAAACAGATTAAGGGAATTGTAATTTTAAATTTTTTACAATTTAATTCAATTAAATCGGGCTAGTGGTTCCCGAGTTATGCTGGACGAAACAAATTAACCAAAAAAAAAATTTTTAAAATTTAAAAAAAAAAAAAAAAACCCAAACGAAAAAAAAATTTTTTATTGCGTTTTTCGAGCTCATGTCAAGGTTATCTACACAGAAAAAATTATCGCATCCGGAGTACATGAAATTTTTTTCATTTTGTTGAGTAGTGTAATGAGGGCTACTTAACAGATCTCTCCAGTAAATTGGGTAAAAGTAAAAAGAAATAAAAAGAAAAAATCTATCATCAAACTTCAGTAGTGGAATAAAAGTTATCAAATAGTAAAACTCCTCTTTGCGGTGAAAAACTGTTTACAAAAGTTATTTTTTCATCAACGAAAAAACAAAAACTGCTGTAAGCCACTCGCATAATGGGGCTAATTAAAATGATCTCTCCAATAAATTGGGTACATACATAAGGGTAGTTGGCCGTATGTGTGGATATTAGTATTTTTTTTTTTTTATTAAATTTATACAATATAAGTAGCGTATGGTTATTTATATTGTGAAAGAGGCGATCAACCTAAGCTGACAACATTAATATCAGCGTGTTGTTGGCTGTTGGTATCTATGTTTTTTTTTTTTTTTGGTTTCGTATCATTAAAAAAAATATTGCTGCCCTAACAAAGTTTGGTGCATGAGAGGGTTAAACACAAAATGAGCATGATGGGATAAACTGCGGTGTTGCTCTGCCGCCTTAGATCAGGTTTACCCACACTGAAATAAATTTTTAAGAACCACGAAATGGTACAGGAGTAAGTTCGCTCCAATCAAATTTTAGGAGCCCTCTTTAGGGCCAAGAATTTAAAACAACAAAAAAAAAATATAAAAAAAACTAACCATACATAATGAGAGTTACTTAAACAGATCTCTCCACTAAATTGGGCAAAAGTAAAAAGAAATAAAAAGAAAAAATCTGTCATCAAACCTCAGTAGTGGAATAAAAGTTATCAAATAGTAAAACTCCTCTTTGCAGTGAAAAACTGTTAAAGAAATTATTTTTTTTTATCAACGAAAAAAAAAACTGCTGTGAACAACTTGCATAATGAGGGCTAGTTGAACAGATCTCTCCAATAAATTGGGTAAAAGTAAAAAGAAATAAAAAGAAAAATCTGTCATCAAACCTCAGTAGTGGAATAAAAGTTATCAAATAGTAAAATTCCTCTTTGCAGTGAAAAACTGTTAAAGAAATTATTTTTTTTTTATCAACGAAAAAAAAAACTGCTGTAACCCACTTGCATAATGAGGGCTAGTTGAACAGATCTCTCCAATAAATTGGGTAAAAGTAAAAAGAAATAAAAAGAAAAAATCTGTCATCAAACTTCAGTAGTGGAATAAAAGTTATCAAATAATAAAACTCCTCTTTGCGGTGAAAAACTGTTTAAAAAAGTTATTTTTTCATCAACGAAAAAAACAAAAACTGCTGTAACCCACTCGCATAATGGGGCTACTTAAAATGATCTCTCCAATAAATTGGGTAAAAGTAAAACGAAATAAAAAGAAAAAATCTATCATCAAACTTCAGTAGTGGAATAAAAGTTATCAAATAGTAAAACTCCTCTTTGCGGTGAAAAACAGTTTAAAAAAGTTATTTTTTCATCAACTAAAAAACAAAAACTGCTGTAACCCACTCGCATAATGGGGCTACTTAAAATGATCTCTCCAGTAAATTGGGTAAAAGTAAAAGGAAATAAAAAGAAAAAATCTGTCATCAAACTTCAGTAGTGGAATAAAAGTTATCAAATAGTAAAACTCCTCTTTGCGGTGAAAAACAGTTTAAAAAAGTTATTTTTTCATCAACGAAAAAACAAAAACTGCTGTAAGCCACTTTCCTAATGGGGCTACTTAAAATGATGTCTCCAATAAATTGGGTAAAAGTAAAAAGAAATAAAAAGAAAAAATCTGTCATCAAACTTCAGTAGTGGAATAAAAGTTATCAAATAGTAAAACTCCTCTTTGCGGTGAAAAACTGTTAAAGAAGTTATTTTTTTATCAACGAAAAAACAAAAACTGTCCACTCGTAAAATGATCTCTCCAGTAAATTGGGTAAAAGTAAAAAGAAATAAAAAGAAAAAATCTGTCATCAAACTTCAGTAGTGGAATAAAAGTTAGGTTTGTTTCGTTTACTTAACACGTTAACAGTCCAAGGCAGCTACTCAGGATTGCCTCACACGTCCGTTTTTTTTTTTTTTTTTTTTTTTTTTTTTTTTTTGCAATATCGCTGTATTTGGGGTAAACCCCAATAAATATATATATCTACATCTTTTAAAATGTATATAAATAGCTAAAAGGGTGTTTTTTTTTAATAGCCCACATATGGGCTGTGGACTCCATGAAACAAAATCTCCTATAAGTCGCCTTCAGAGTCCACAGACCACATGTGGGCTGCGAGTATTTTTAGCTTTTATAATGCATTTTCTACAACGGGTTTTCTTTTTTTACAGACAGCGTTATTCTTAAAACAAAATAAAACACCATTGATTAGACTTTGAGCAATAACACTCTGCTACAGTCAAAAATATCTTCTGATGTGACATGATGTATGCTGTAGGTCTCATCGAGTACAACTGAAAAAAATATTTTTTTTTTTTTTTTGTATACCCTCAAAATCTAATTTTACCGTTAAAATACCGTTATTTTTGACTTCTCATACAAATCGATTTATTGCACTGTTATTTTCAAACCGATTTTTAAATGTGAAACGGTTTTTAAAAGAGGACAAATAGACCTTTAAAAACGTGTGCCTATAATAGTACTTTATATAAAAATATACAGAGTTACAGGTGACCAAACTTCAAATTTTCAAAATTTTTCTCAATTTTTCAACTTTGACCGTGATTTATTGCAATATTTTATTGGCAATGGTGCTATATATATATATATTTTTCTGAAAGTGTATTTGTTCACAATTAAATTAAGTGCAATTTTATAACAATTGGATTAAAATTGCAGGAGTTATGCGATTTTTTGGAAAATAAGAAAATTTTGCTTGTGCTCTTATATGGGGCTGTTACTCGTACCTTATTATATTCTTCTAGTAAAACTGCTAGTTGTGATGTTATCTGCATGCTTTGCTAGTTGTTATGTTTTTACACGTCAGTCTTACTGAAAATTGGTTTCGTTACAATTCAAAAAAAACTGTTAAACCGTAAAACGATTCTTTAGAAAAAACCAGTAATTTGAATTTCATAATTGTTAGCTTCAAAATGGATTGCAGCTTTTACCACAGCGAAAGTAAAAGAAGTGTGGTGGAATTATTAAATTGGTTCTCAGGTGTGGTGAAAACTGAGTCGCAGCTAAAAACAAAGTGCATAAGTGAAGCAATAAACAAATAAACAAAACAAGATTAAAATATTACTTACAATAATAACACTGTTCTAAAATGTGTGATAAAAGAAATAACTTTTATCTTTGCGGCCTTTTTGTTGATAATCAGCATCGTTTCAAATTAGAAGAAAAAAAAAGCATTAGTTGAAACAATCAAAATTTCCTTTGACCGCGAGTTTGTCGGCAGTCGCTGGTACGAACCAGAGTTCATTTGTTCGAGATGTTACGGATCACTTACAAAGTGCAAATATGAAAAAAGTCACAAACATCCCTTGCCCTTTTCAACTCCGATGACTTGGCACCGTCAATTATTTCACAAGTCTGATGACTGCTACTTCTGCCAAACGGTAATAGTAGGCTATAGCTACAAAAACCGCGACCGTAAACGATATGCTGATGTGCCATCCGCCTCTAAGCCAGTCTCAAAAGCAAATGAAAAAGCTGAACTCGATACTGTAAACCGAGAAGATGATTCCTCACCCGTTGAAAATTTACATGGAAATAAAAATGATGCACCATTCATTCAAGTGCTTTCATCATCGACGGAAAGACATTTAGTGTCTAACTCAGATTACCACGATCTAGTTCGCGATGTGGGACTGTCATGGAGGCAAACAGAAATTATAGCATCACGGTTGAAACAATGGAACCTTGTCGAAAATGACTTTAAAATCACATTTGCAAGAGAGAAGAAATGAACTGCATTCGAAAATCTTTTTAAAATGAATGATGACAATAGCAGTCTCGTTTACTGTACTGACGTAGACGAATTGTTTCTATGCCTAGGTAACGAGCACAGACCAAAGGACTGGAGATTATTTATTGATGGATCATGCAAGAGTAAGTGTTTAATTATTTACATTTACAAGACGGGGAAAAACGCCATAAATATAAAAGTAACACTTACAATGTCCATATGTGTTTTTGAAAGGTTTGAAAGCTGTATTGCTGCACAATGGGAGTCAGTTACCATCAGTACCTCTTGCGTATGCGACTGACATGAGAGAGACCTATGAAACTATGGCAACAATTCTAAGGGTTATCAATTACGCCAAACATCAATGGAAAATAGTGTCTGACTTAAAAGTTTTAACGATCCTGTTTGGAATGCAAGGTGGTTACACAAAGCATCCCTGTTACCTTTGTGAATGGGATAGCCGTGCACAGAACCACTACCGCACCCCACTTCAAATAGGAAAAAAAAAATGTTATCAACGTTCCTCTGGTGCGAACTGATCAAATAATATTACCTCCATTGCACCTTAAACTGGGATACATGAAGCAGTTTGTGAAACGGCTTCATGGAGAAAGCGAAGCCTTTTTGCACTTAAAAAATGCTTTTCCTAGGCTAAGTGAGGCAAAAATCAAAGAAGGTACTATGTATACGTTAATTTTACATGATTCATTTAACATAATTTCTTGTTTGCAGGAGTGTTCATAGGTCCCCAAATTCGCAAAATTATGCGAGATAAAACATTTACAAATAAACTAAACCAAGTGGAAAAAAAGGGCGTGGTTAAGCTTCATTGATTTGTGTAGCAATTTCTTGGGCAACAAGAGAAGCAATGATTATGCGGACAAAGTGAAGGAATTTTTGAAAGCGTACGAATTAATGGGATGCAGAATGTCAATCAAAATTCATTTTTTGCACTCCCATTTAAATTTTTTCCCAGAG
Organism: Cordilura impudica; assembly: GCA_963682025.1. Classification (NCBI taxonomy): domain Eukaryota; kingdom Metazoa; phylum Arthropoda; class Insecta; order Diptera; family Scathophagidae; genus Cordilura; species Cordilura impudica. The sequence continues at coordinate 32,530,801 of OY821520.1, forward strand.
AATCTTGGTAAATTTAGCGACGAACAGGGTGAAAGATTCCATCAAGAGTTGGCATTAATTGAGCAGCGCTTCTTAGGAAAAAATAAAATAACAATGTTAGCTGATTACTGTTGGTCGCTGAAACGTGAAACTGATGATTCATCTTATAAGCGTCGGAGAACCAACAAACATTTGCCTTTGCCTCTTATATGCTTGCCCGGCTTGTCGTGGGTCGTGCCACACGTCGCAATGTAGTTTTCGCGCGCTCTAAATCCTTTTCCTGTTCGTTAATCAATTAGAATTCTCATAACGAAGCAGTTTTGTTACGGATTTTCTTTTTGGTGTATAAATACAACCCTGCCTCCAATTATCCGATTACCTAAAAAATGCAACCCTGTATGGTCAACATGGTTAATTTTCATTATATTCGCGTTTGTTTTATGGCACGATAATCCCGTTATATCCTTTGACCAATGGCATCGTGACAACTAGCAAGAAAAAAAATTTAAGAAAAAAAGGAGGTAGAGAAAAAGCGTGACGTGGCGTCTATTTGAATCAGTTGCAGTTTGATAATTGGATGGGTCGGTCATGTGAACTAAAAGAATCGGAAGAGGTTAATTTGTGAAAAGTTAAATACAAAAGCCAAAATTGAACCAAAAAAAAAAATTAAGCTTCCATAGTGAAATAAAGAACAAGTCAAACAATTAAAATTTTAAACAAAATTATACAAAAACTAAAATTTGTCCTGAAAATTATATGTTTGTGTAAACTGCAAATAATAAAAAGGAAAAACAAGAACGTAAAACTTTAATTTGTCAAAACTGTACAGAACAAAATGAGAAAAAAAAAATGTTTTAAGTTTGTAACAGAAAAAAAAAAAAATTTGTAACCAAGAAACAGAAAACTACAACTTTTTTTTAAAACTAAAATTTTTCTTATAACATGTAAAGAAACAAACAAACAAAAAAATGTGTTTTTTTTTTTGGTACCGAAACAGAAAATTTTAATAAAGTGAACTGAAAGCTTGTAACTGGTAAAACGGTACATTTTAAAACTTATAGACAGTTATGTAAAATTAACCTACCTACAATTATTATAAAACTACAATATTGGCCGATAACGGGCTAAAATGAAAAAACAACAGCAACAACAACAACCAATCCAACATCTGCCATGACAACTTTATTAACCGCATACACCACAATCACAGCTGCAGCGACACGGCTTAAATATTTATAAAAGAAAAATTATATTATTATTAATATTAATACTTATACCTACCATTTTACTTACTTTATTAATATTGCTAAATAAACTTACCTTTATACTTATTATTATCATTGTTAATATTAATACATATACTTACCTACATATTTACTTACATACCTATATCCTTGCCTACATATATACTTACCTACATATATACATACCTACATATATATACTTACCTTATTAATATCCTTATATGTAAACAGTTACCTACATGTAAGTTCAATTATAACCTGAATTTTATATAAATACTTGCAACCAGGTATATTTCAATTATAAACATAATGTTATTTACTTACCTGTCAATTTCAATCACAAACTTATCTTATACTTACCTACATATATTAAAATTAACATTACAAATACACTTACCTACTTTTGTCAAACTTTTCAAGTCATTATGCTAAATATCAGAGCAAATGAAATTTAATTTAAATCAAATTTTATACTTACATTTAGTATTTCATGTTTATCATAACCATCAAATGTACACATTGACTCACCTACATGTTAATATTGAAAACATATTAATTAAGAAATTCTAAATCTTTTTTTGTTGGGAAATGAAAGTTAACATCAAAAGTATGTATTAATAAACAGTGATCTATATAAAGGGGTAATCCAGGAAAATCATGAGTGTCGACGGTTACCATTGGCGTAGCATATTGGCTATGGGTGGGAAAAAGGGCACTCCTGGTGACAATAAAAACCAGTCACCCTACTATTGATATATACATTTTTTTTTTATTATTGATTCATCCATTCAGTTTTTTTTTGCGCTTAAATTTACCTTACTTTTTTTTTATGTGGCTTTATACACAAATATGTGAATGGCATGAATTTTTTTTTTAGCTATGATTACGCGGCGATAAAATCAGGGTCAAGAACCACGCCACAGTTGGCAGAGCTAGCCAAATTTAACCCTACATGCCTTTGACTCGTTTTTTTTCGAATATTGAAAATTTTAATAAATTTTATTTGTAATTAGACCGCGCGTAACAAATGAGGGATGAAATTCGAAAAACTATTCCCGAAAATTGGGGTTATGGAAAAAGCGATAACGGTTGGATGACCAAGCAAACGTTCTATGAATATATTTCAAAAGTATTTTATCCGCAAGCAAGCTTTGCGTTCAGTTGGGTATAATTCTAATAGCACTTTATCCAAATTCAACAAGGATTCTGCAGCCTACTGATGTTGCAGCCTTTAAACCATTAAAAAATGCTTTAACAATGCAGTTTTAGAATGGCGACGCAATATTCCACATAAACAATTCGTAGTCATCAAAGACAATAACTTGCCACCCAATGAATGGAAATTGGGTCGAATAATCAAGACTCACCCGGGGTCTGATCATAATATTAGAGTCGTTGACATACAGACCACGAACGGAATTTGTACACGACCCATCACAAAAATAGTAGTGCTATTTTAAATTGATTCAACCCTTTCTCAAAACCTCAACTAAAATAAAAACTTTATAAATCTAGACATGGCCACCAAGAGCAACATCAGACGTCCCGAGTGGCATTTCTCATGTGGTATCTGCCACGAGGACCATGCCCTCAAAACTTGCCGCAAATTTCTCAGCAGCAACGACTACCAACGCTATGAAACGGTTGCATCAAAAGGCTATTGCCTCAATTGTTTAGCAAGATCACATCGCATCAAGAACTGCAAAAATGAATATGGCTGTCGGGTCTGTACAAAAAGACACCATACCTTGTTACAAGAGGCACCACAATTAAAGAGTAAGCCATGCCCAAAGGTGGACAAAGTCCAAACCATGGGTGATAACACGACCCAGACCCCAGCAAAAAAAAAAAAAAAATTTCCAAAATACGAGAGTTTTTCTCCCCACCGCAACAGTTGAAGTAAGAGGAGAAGGCGAACAAGATGGATGTTTAAGCGTGCGATCGCTCATCAATCAATCGTTACCAGTTTCCCACATCGCTTGGTCCACCGCAAAAAAACTGGGACTCATCATCAACACCAACAACCTCTTCAAGATTGCGACCTTCAAGGTATATTCACGTTCATCCCGCAACAAATAGTCCACCCAAATAACGGCCTTAGTCACGAAGGACTTACCAAGGAGGTTATATGCGGCCCCAATGACCAAAAATCCCGCTCATGATTTCCCGGAAGCCACTATTGCCGATATGGACCCATGTTCCAACCGACCCATTGAACTAGAACTAGGGGGCTGAAGTATTTCCCAAAATAAGAAGAGACGGCGTCATCGATTTAGAAGTTGGCCAGGTGTTTTAATATTTATTAGTACATAAATATTCACTTATAAAAAGGTGTACTTTTGGAATATGATAAGCCTGGTTAATTTTATACTATGTTATGTATAGTGAAGACAGATTAAATGATTGTTTATCTCAACTACTGATACCTTAACCAAAATAATATTAGGGTAAAGTAGTTTCATTTCGTTCAGTAGTCAACTACACGGATAACAATTAAGTACAAAATAGAGAAAATAACAAAAAATTAAAAATGGAAAACGGAGTTTTTTATGAGGATGAATCAGAATTGGTCAAACATATGGAAAATAGTTTAGAGTGTAAGGAAAACACTCCCAGCGTGTATCCAACTACGTAATACACACAACAAACTGTCTTATTGAAAATGAGATAGAGCGAATCTCTACTCCTGATGTTTCTTCATATGAAAATTCATATGATATGCTGTTCCTTAGCGGAGAATTGATTGATGAAATACCCAACAACCAAATGGGTCTATGGAATACAGAGGATTGAATTCCTGAGACACCACCACCACAAATCACATATAATTTATGGAACTCACAAGATGACTTATCTGATGACTTATTATTAGTACAAGCCTACCATCAAAATGAAAGTTTGATAAACAATATATGTATATAGAAACTTTATATAAAAATATTTATAAATTTTAATTTTTAAATATAAGATTATAATTTTAGGTATATATGTATATCCATCTCTTTTTAATAAATATTTATATAAAAATATATTTTGTTGTTGTTGAATTTATTAAATTTTGGAGTATAAATTCCAGAACTTCTTACGATTGATTTACTAGAATCCTTAGTAAGTTTGATTGAAGCAGTTCAACACCTAAAAATAAATGGATTTTTTAAACGCATTACTCGAGAAACAATTCTGGAGAAGGCTTCACAAGAGTGGCTAATTTAAAAATCGGATATCCATATACAATAACTGGATGCAAATTAAAGGATACGCAAATTGGTTCTAAAATGACTTTAAATTTGGTAGATGAAGATGGTAATTTCCTATGGATATTTTTATCTAAACGCCTCAGCGAGCTGTTTCCTATCAAGAACCCATTCAAAAAACTGACTGACAATAAAATTGAACAAATAATATATCGTGGTAGAGATGAATCCAAATATAATAGAGCTATTCTTGAGTTTGTGAGCCAAAAAGAAAACAAATAAAAGTCAAAATTTAATTTCCATTTTGTTTTATTTAAAACACTCCCAAGCGTAGAATGTGTTTAGTTAATAAGGTTTTATTTTCAATAAAGAAATTAGTATTGTACATTCGCTTAACCAATCGAGTTGTTTCTCCATAGATACAAACATTTAGTACCGTCAACATCAAGCTTCCTGGTTCTCTAATATTCACCCAAAAAATAAAAAATAAAAATGGAAAATTTAATTAAAATCGTGTGCTCCGATTGCGGAATTGTTGTTGAAGGAGTAGCAAATTTGGAGTTACACCTTCTACAAAAATGCGTCGGTATTTTTAACAACAATCCAATGTCAAAAAAAGTAAAAGTTAGTGTACCAGAAATATTTTGTCAAGTATGCAAAAAAAAAATATCCTTGAAAATAAGTATAAAATGTATTTGAGGACAAATGTGCATAAGGATAATTCTGAAACCTTTTTGAAGGAAAACATTTTCGAAATTACTTTAAAAAATCCGATGGTTGTAAAACAATATCGGATTTATAGTAACTTGCAAAACGAAATTGCAATTAAAAATTTTTTACTGGATATAAAAATATTCGCAAAAGAACTAATAATTGAAAGATTAATGGCGGTTTGACTTCATAAAAATGAATATGGTGCTATTTGGACTGTATGTGAAAAATTCAACCGAAGGAGAACCAATATCATTAAAACATTTTGCAACTTCATTCAATAGCATAAGAAATATTGATGAAATTGATGAAGTAATTGGAGATTTTAATAATGAGTTGGAAAGACAAGCGAGTGAGTTCCAGGAGAGAGATAGCGGATGGGCAGGCAATCGACCATTTCAAATATATCGAGATGACTGTATGCAAATTGGAGAGTATTCCGATTGGGAATTACATACCGATGTCAAAAGCAATAGCAGCAAAAAAAGCTGTTATAAACGTAAGAAATAGCGATTCTTTCTGCTTTAAATGGTGCGTTTTAGCCGCAATATCATTAAAGAAGGACAACTGGAATGCTTCCGAACAAAAAAAATTATGTGATACCAAATATTATAAAATAAATAACATAAGTTCGAATAAAATTAAATTTCGGGGAATAACTCTAGACTTTTCGAATATGTCATTTCCAGTTTTATTGCCGGCACTTAAAATATTTGAACAAAATAACCCAAACTTCAGCATCAACATTTATGAATTATGTGGGTCCATATTAGTTTGCTGACTTAAGTAAATAATGGGAACTATCATTACTCTTAAATAAAAGATATGCAGAGATTGGTGAAAACGCAATTTGTTAATTCTAATACTCCCGGGAAATTTTGTAACTTATGTAAAAATTTTTATTTCATTAACTCCGTGCGCCACAAAACGCAATGTTCAAGAGTAACAACGACATACCCAAAGCAAGGTTCAATGCTTGCATTCACACACTTCGAAAGAAAGATTTTTCCGCCAGTTGTTGTGTATGCTGATATGGAATCTGTACTTTTACCTGTATAAGTTAAGGCATCACACACTTCCATGCCATCTTATCAGTCCGCTAATATGGCGAACGAATCTGTCCGCCAATATGGTGACAAATCAGTCCGCAAATATGGCGAACAAGTCAGTTCGCCAATCAGAACAGTCCGCCAATATGGTGAATAAATTTGTCTGCAAACATGGCGACCAAATCAGTCCGCCAATCATGTCAGTCCGTCATTCATGCCGCCCAATATGGTGAACGAATTAGTTTACCAATTATCCTCATATTCACAGTCACACAATGTGACGTCATTAATTTTTTGGTAAATAAATATTTTACCACCCAGCTTGACGAATATTTTATTTCGTCATTCATTTTATGAATGTTTTGCCCGAATCAAATTACTCACAACGGGCACGAGTATGTCGCAATATCTTATTGCTATGTTTAACATTTATTCTTTTGTCGCAATCTCGTAATGCACTCATTTGCATTTTTTTGTTACCAATGGTTTGCCCAATTATGAAACATAAACGGTTCTCAGGTTGCTGCACTTGAAATTGTTTATGGTTTCACAATCACTATTGTGAAATGAAGGCAATGCACTTGGGAATTGTTTATGTCAACCATCTGTTTTGCTGATCGGCATTTATCGATGATTTTTGTTTTTAATATTTTTCGGTGGTGTTTCTCTGTCGCAGAGGAACGGCATTTCTTTTCCTATATTTAGTATAGTAAAAAGAAATGTAAAGTCAGTCTTCGTGGAGAACTCAAGCCTACATAGTAGGTACATTAAATACAAAATAATAAAATCTTGTAATTGGCATTAAATACAAAAATAATAAAATCTTGTAATTGGTTTTAGAAACAAAAATAATAAAATCTTGTAATTGGCTTCAATAAAAAGAATAACTATTCAGAATAAAAATAATTGAACTATTTAAAATAAAAAACTAATTATTTACAAATGAAAATTAATCGGTTTTTAATCTCAATTAATTAAAAAAAATTAATTTATACAATAAAACAAGAGGGAAAGGAACTACAGTAATTCAAAACCACAAAGCGTGTGCAGTAGCATACTATATAAAACATACGTATAATGACGAATTAGATGAATATTATTCATTTGAAGGTATGTTTTTATTCATTCTTAAATATTTATTCCATATTAAGTTGTATATTATTTTTCAGGAATAACATGTGTACCAGAATTTTTGGATCATCTTTACAATAGAATTAATGCAGTGTATGACATGTATTGGAAAACAGGCGCACCACATACAGATGTTCCATTAACACCAGAAGAAGAACTAAATTGTTGTGCATGCAGTAATAAGATAAGCGGTGAGAAAGATAAGTTTTATAATTACTTTAGTGGAATTCTTATGGGATATATACATAGTTATTGTAAAAATAAGTTCAAGTTTATCGTACCTTTTATACCAATTTTCTTTCATAATTTAAGTAGGTATGATATCCATCTTTTTATTACTGAATTAGGTAGTAATCTTTCAGTTATACCATGCAATAAGGAGCTATATATTTCAATGACCAAAAAATTTTTAGACGGGAATAAAATAAAATACACATTAAATTTTGTAGATTCGAACAGGTTTTTAAATTCCAGTATAGAAAAGTTTGCAAGCTACTAAAAGAAGATTTTAAGATACTGAAAAAGAAATACCCTTAACAAGAACATTTCGGAGTTATGAATGGAAAAGGCGTTTTCCCGTATGACTATGTTCATAGTTTTGAAAAACTGAATAAGCAGTCTTTACCCAACAGAGAGCATTTTTATAATCATTTAGATAACAGGAAGACTATACTTTTGCTAAAAAGGTTTGGAATGTATTTCAATGTAGTACTCTTAAGGACTACATGTTGTTGTATCTTAAGAGCGATGATTTTATTTTGTCGGATATTTTTGAGAATTTTATATCAGTTTTTTTATAGAAGATTTACGGTTTAGATCCATGTAACTACGAGCCCTAACCACTATTAATTCATACAGTGCAACTATTTAAACAAATGAAATGTAATTGATTATTTTAAGTCCCTCGTTTTGCGAATATTTATCTATGAATTGATTTATTTGCAAAGCAAATTTTATTCTGATTTTGTTTTAATAATAAAATAAAATCAATTTAGATATTTTCTATTTTGTTTTTGCGATTTTGTTTAAACATAATTTTTTTTAGTGTATATAAAAATGACCACTATTAATTCATACATTCTTTACACTATGAAAAGAAGTGCAGATTTCTTAAGAGTAGCAAAGTAAATAATCAAAAACCGGTTTAAACCGTTATCTACGAATGAGGAGAGAACATGTAATCAATAAATTTGTCCTATTAAGATTTAGTTTTCAAAATGACACGTGGCAAACCGGTAGTCGCAGAAATTCGCGAGTTGATCATTAAAAAATCCACTTTAAAGGAAAGCTATGCAAAAATTGCTAAAGGTTTAGGTTTATCAGGAGCAACTATTCAATCTATAGTGGCAAATTATATAAAAAAAAATGGTAATGTCGCTACTTGAGTAAGCAATCGTGGCCGTGTTTCCAAAGTTACCCCGCGCGAAACAAGAGCATTAGCATCAATAATCAAACGGGATCGTCGGGCTACGGTCAGGAATGTAGCAACGGAATGGTCTCAAGCTGTTGGGAAGACCATAGGACGAGAATGGACAAGGCAGCACTTAAAAAAAAATAGGATATAGTTTCTACAAGGTACGAATTATTGTATACATTTTATTACAGCTTATTTACTGGAGCATTATTTAACTACTAGGCCAAGGAAAAGCCTCTGTTAACTGCGGTGCAGAAGAAAAAAACGACTGGCCTGGGCGAAGGCCAGGAAACAGGTTATTCGTAAGAAAGATGAAGCATATCACAAGGACTGCCTTAAGCGGACAGTAAAGTTTCCAGCAAGTGTTATGGTGTGGCGATGTTTTTCGGCAAAGGGTGTAGGGCAGCTGCATTTTATAGAGGGTACTAAAAATGCACCAAAATACATTCAAATTTTGGAGGAACACCTGCTGACATCGGTACCCATGTTAACCACTTTTGATGAATTCATTTTCATAAAATACGTGATATAATATATCCTCAATAACACCAGAAGAGTGCCAAAACTTAATAAATACCATGAACAAGCGTTTAACTGCTGTAATAAAGAACAAAGAAGATGTAACACAGTATTAAAGTGTACAAAAATGAATTTATTTAAACTGCATGAATTAATAGTGGTCTTATTTACCTTCACTGAAGAAATAATATCCACACTAAGTTTCTAATTTCTCTAACTACATTGAATCAATTTTTGTTGTTTTTACTAAATATCAATAAGGCAACGAAGTACCTTTAAAAAAATGTGAATTAGTATTTAGTTATTGTTAAAGGAAAGATCCAAAAATAAATATATGAATCACATATACGAAAATGGTTTAGTGTATGAATTAATAGTGGTTAGGGCTCGTATGTTACCGCTCCTTCTTTGTCATGGGATGCTATGCTCAAATATACAAATGTAAAGATGGAATTAATAAGTGATACTGAAATACATTCATTCCTCAAAACTAACATTCGAGGAAGAATTACTTACGCAGTGCACTTTTAGACTTTCGAAGGCTAACAATAAGTACACGAATGAATATGATTCTGCTAAAGACGGAAATTACTTAACATATATAGATGCTAATAACTTGTATGGTTGGGCCATGTCACAAAAACTCCCCATTTCAGATTTTTCGTTTTTATCTCATGACGCAGTTGAAAATTTCAAAGTAAGCGAATATATTGATGAATCTACTTACGGATATATTCTAGAAGTTGATCTTGAATATCCCAACTTAGGAGATCATTGATAATACTGTTCTACCATTAGGTTTCTTTGGAAAAACTGCTGCCGAATCGAGACATAAAATTTATAAATCAGACAGATTACATCATGCACGTACGAATAGAATAATCGCATTAATAATCTTCGAGATATTTTTAACAGAGCAGCTAATACATCAGATCCGCTGATTTCTAAAAAATATTTAGGCAGACGGATTCAACAAAAGTGATTACAACTGCCATTTGAGGATGTTGAAATGATAAGTTCGTTTGATTCAACGCAAGAAAGGATTGAAAATGATGCACGTGATGAAATTAATGAAGATGACGCAGGCGACAAAATGGAAATATTCTCAATTTCTTCCCTTGATAATTTAAATAATTTATGTTTACGAAATGAATTATATATAAATGGTAATTTATAAGAAGAGTAAAATAAATTTTTCTAATAAAAACACGGAAAATATTGTTTTGTTTTTTAAATATTACAAACCTTTTCTCATTTCTTACTCATGGTTCTGATTATTTATGTAGCTGATTTTAAGGGGGAGGGTGGAGAGGGTTTGTGGTATTTTAAAATAAGGTTGTGGTAAAAAAAATCGGTTAATAACTTGTGTCAAAAATCAACACAAGTTATTAACAACCGAACACATACATATATTTATTACTTCGAATATTTCAGATAATAAGTGGAAAAGTCTGCTTTACGAATCTTAAGACATTTATTTTTGTTTAATTTACTAACTTTACATTTGCTTCAACATTTGTCATCGTTTTAGTTTGAAATAATACCATATTTTAGATGCTCTTAATTTCGCACAGAAAATGTGTCCATTTGACCTAGTGTGCTATGTTATGTGTAGTGAATACAGTTTAAATTATTGTTTATCATAACTACGGATACCTTAACCAAAATAATATTAGGGAAAAATAGTTTCATTTCGTTCAGTAGTCAACTACACGGAAAACAATTAAGTACAAAATAAAGAGAAAAAAAAAAAAAATTAAAAATAAAAAATAAAATTAAAAATGGAAAACGAATTTTTTATTGTGCTCGCTATGCATCATTTTTTATGAGGATGAATCAGAACTGGTTAAACATATGGAAAATAGTTTAGAGTGTAAGGAAAACACTCCCAGCGTAGAATGTGTTTACTGCAGTAAACACATACCGGGTGTATCCAACTACGTAATACACACAACAAACTGTCTTATTGAAAATGAGATAGAGCGAATCTCTACTGCTGATGTTTCTTCATATGAAAATTCATATGATATGCTGTTCCTTAGCGGAGAATTGATTGATGAAATACCCAACAACCATGGGTCTATGGAATATAGAGGATTGGATTCCTGAGACACCAACACCACCACCACAAATCACATATAATTTATGGAACTCACAAGATGACTTATCTGATGACTTATTATTAGTACAAGCCTACCGTCAAAATGAAAGTTTGATAAGCAATATATATAGAAACTTTATATAAAAATATTTATAAATTTTAATTTTTAAATATAAGATTATAATTTTAGGTATATATGTATATCCATTTCTTTTTAATAAATATTTATATAAAAAAATATTTTGTTTTTGTTGAATTTATTAAATTTTGGAGTATAAATTCCAGAACTTCTTACGATTGATTTACTAGAATCATTAGTAAGTTTGATTGAAGCAGTTTAACACCTAAAAATAAATAGATTTTTTAAACGCATTAAACAACTCGAGAAACAATTCTGGAGAAGGCTTCACAAGAGTGGCTAATTTAAAAATCGGATATCAATATACAATATCTGGATGCAAATTAAAGGATACGCAAATTGGTTCTAAAACGACTTTAAATTTGGTAGATGAAGATGGTAATTTCCTATGGATATTTTTATCTAAACGCCTCAGCGAGCTGTTTCCTATCAAGAACCCATTCAAAAAACTGACTGACAATAAAATTGAACAAATAATATATCGTGGTAGAGATGAATCCAAATATAATAGAGCTATTCTTGAGTTTGTGAGCCAAAAAGAAAACAAATAAAAGTCAAAATTTAATTTCCATTTTGTTTTATTTAAAACACTCCCAAGCGTAGAATGTGTTTAGTTAATAAGGTTTTATTTTCAATAAAGAAATTAGTATTGTACATTCGCTTAACCAATCGAGTTGTTTCTCCATAGATACAAACATTTAGTACCGTCAACATCAAGCTTCCTGGTTCTCTTATATTCACCCAAAAAATAAAAAATAAAAATTAGAAATGGAGAATTTAATTAAAATCGAGTGCTCCGATTGCGGAATTTTTGTTGAAGGAGTAGCAAATTTGGAGCTTTACGTTTTTTGGTATTTTTAACAACAATCCAATGTCAAAAAAAGTAAAAGTTAGTGTACCAGAAATATTTTGTCAAGTATGCAAAAATAATATCCCTAACAATAAGTATAAAATGCATTTGAGGACAAATGTGCATAAGGATAATTCTGAAACCTTTTTGAAGGAAAACATTTTCGAAATTACTTTAAAAAATCCGATGGTTGTAAAACAATATCGGATTTATAGTAACTTGCAAAACGAAATTGCAATTAAAAATTTTTTACTGGATATAAAAATATTCGCAAAAGAACTAATAATTGAAAGATTAATGGAGTTTGACTTCATAAAAATGAATATGGTGCTATTTGGACTGTATGTGAAAAATTCAACCGAAGGAGAACCAATATCATCATTAAAACATTTTGCAACTTCATTCAATAGTATAAGAAATATTGATGAAATTGATGAAGTAATTGGAGATTTTAATAATGAGTTGGAAAGACAAGCGAGTGAGTTACAGGAGAGAGATAGCGGATGGGCAGGCAATCGACCATTTCAAATATATCGAGATGACTGTATGCAAATGGGAGAGTATTCCGATTGGGAATTACATACCGATGTCAAAAGCAATAGCAGCAAAAAAAGCTGTTATAAACGTAAGAAATAGCGATTCTTTCTGCTTTAAATGGTGCGTTTTAGCCGCAATATCATTAAAGAAGGACAACTGGAATGCTTCCGAACAAAAAAAATTATGTGATACCAAATATTATAAAATAAATAACTTAAGTTCGAATAAAATTAAATTTCGGGGAATAACTCTAGACTTTTTGAATATGTCACTTCCAGTTTTATTGCCGGCACTTAAAATATTTGAACAAAATAACCCAAACTTCAGCATCAACATTTATGAATTATGTGGGTCCATATTAGTTTGCTGACTTTAGTAAATAATGGTAACTATCATTACTTTTAAATAAAAGATATGCAGAGATTGGTGAAAACGCAATTTGTTAATTCTAATACTCCCGGGAAATTTTGTGACTTATGTCAAAATTTTTATTTCATTAACTCCGTGCGCCACAAAACGGAATGTTCAAAAGTAACAACGACATTCCCAAAGCAAGGTTCAATGCTTTCATTCACACACTTCGAAAGAAAGATTTCTCCGCCAGTTGTGGTCTATGCTGATATGGAATCTGTACTTTTACCTGTATACAATAAAACAAGAGGGAAAGGAACTACAGTAATTCAAAACCACAAAGCGTGTGCAGTAGCATACTATATAAAACATACGTATAATGGCAAATTAGATGAATATTATTCATTTGAAGGTATGTTTTTATTCATTCTTAAATATTTATTCCATATTAAGTTGTATACTCTTTTTCAGGAAAAACATGTGTACGAGAATTTTTGGATCATCTTTACAATAGAATTAATGCAGTGTATGACATGTATTGGAAAACAGGCGCACCACATATAGATGTTCCATTAACACCAGAAGAAGAATTAAATTGTTGTGCATGCAGTAATAAGTAGTTTTTTTTTAATTTTTTTTCGTTAAACAGTAATATTGTGAATTCCCGGGTATTATTCATTAGATACCTGGCTGTCGGAAAGTGAAATTAATTGTGAAGTGTTAACTTTAATTGTTAAAAAAAAACAAAAACAAAAATATAGACATAAGTAAACTTAATGCTTTATACATATATATTTTGAAAAAAAAGCAGATTATTATTAAACAGTTTAATATGAAAGATAACTTCATTAGCAAAACTTATACGTTTTATTGAAAAAAGAGGTCTTTTTAAGATTTCTGGTTAAATGAAATGTGAACCATATTCAACATAAAATTAAAATTGATTTGTGTATGTTATAAAAAATCATAGTTCATATTATACATATATTATAGGTCTGGTGTTTTACGTAATTTCTTATTTAAAAAAACAATTACATACATTGAAAGTCAAAGCAGAGTTTAAAATTCACGTGAGTAGATATTTCATGCAAATAATTACTTTTTTAGAAAAAATGTTAAGAAATTCCTATAAACACATTGGCTTCAATTAATAAATTTATTTATTTAATAACAGCGATTAACAATTTGAAAATGGATAAGAATAAGCGTCAGAAGCAGAAATAGTCAGTTTTTGAATATTTCTCAGTTACTGTTGATGATAAATTTTTCATATGTCAAGTGATCAAAGATCGTGATGAAGAAATTTGTGGTAGCAATATCAGTGCATATTCGGGAGAAGGTACTAGTGCTCCGACCAGAGTATCGAATTTAAAGCGACATCTACAACGTTGTCACCCCATGACATTCAAAACAAAAAGAAAGCAGGCATGTGAAGTTGAACCTAGGCCCAGTTCTTCACAATGTCAATCACCTGTAACAAAATTTTTTATGTCTCAAAATCTTACTGTGGCTATGACTGCAGAAAAATTCAAGCGATGTATCATCGAAATGGTGTACTCGAATTCTTTGCCTTTTTTTTCTCCTGCTTTTGTCTCTTTAAATGGCGAACTAGCTAGTAAATTTGGTATTTCTTTGGAAAGAAGTAATATTAGAAATTTGGTACTACAGGAGGCAAAAAAGCAGATGGATACAGTCAAGACTATTTTAGACGGACGGTTTGTTTTTCTGAAGATGGACGGACGGCAATTAACGTCCAGTTCATTGATGATTTGAAAAAAGTCGTCACACGTACACTCAGAAAAAAGCATCCTATTAATTCGCCATAAGGGTTCCTATTAATTTAATAGGGACAAAATTTCACCCAAATAACCGTCAACTGCCCAAACATTGTATCAGAATATAACAAGTTTATGGGTGGGGTCGACTTACTTGATTCCTTCATAGGGCGCAACAAAATCAAAATACGCTCTAAGAAATGGTATATGCGCCTTTTTTATCACTTGGTAGACACAGCCATGGTCAATGCTTGGCTTTTATACAAACGCGTTGAATTACAGAAAGGCAACTATTTCAACGAAACGTTGGCAGATTTTCGTTTGAAAGTAGGTGAAATGCTTTGCAAAATGGAAAAAATATCAATTAGTCGGGGAAGACCTTCAGAATTAACAAAAAATATTTCCCTTAAGGTATGTACAATTTTTTATTTTAGAGGAAGCATCCAAGAAGTTTGCCAATTCCCCAAAACGAAGTTCGACTAGATCACATGGATCATTAGAATTACGTGCAAATTGCCGGGCTGTAATGGATACACTTTTATTAAATGCGAAAAGTGCGACACAGCCTTATGCTTCAACAAATCAAGAAATTGTTTCAAAAAATTTCATACAGAATAGTTGGTCAACTATAAATTGAAGTACAACCTTTCTTGTCATTACATTATATCTAATTAAAAATAAAACATGAATTAAATCAAAACTGTTTCTTAAAATTTTAATTAATGTTTCATCTACCATAAAATTTCTTTACTTACAATTTGTGGTCATTGAAACCGATAAAACGTGAAAGTATAAAAAAAAATCAATTGAATACATTTCCATGGATTTGCTGCATGATATTGCATATATGCAATGTTACATAACTCCTATAATAGATATAGGAAGTCAACCAAATTTAATTTCTGCAATCATAACTAAACATGTAACAAGAATAAAACTCCAAAAAAAATTTTTCTTTAAGGAAATTAAATCATGCAACGAAGGGTTAATGCAGTGTATGACATGTATTGGAAAACAGGCGCACCACATATAGATGTTCCATTAACACCAGAATTAAATTGTTGTGCATGCAGTAACAAGATAAGCGGTGAGAAAGATAAGTACTATGGGTAAGTGTCGTGTATGACAAAGACATCTTGTTGTTTGAATTTCTATGTACACACGCCTTATGCTATCGGAAAAGATAGCTGTAAAATCGGCATCTCTATTTGTTTTCTTGTTACATTCTAGAATTTCACTTAAGTACATCATTTTTGTAAACTTAAAACTTAAATTAAAGTCAAGAAAATTAAACATAATTAAAGTAAATGCAATTTAAATATTTAAATAAACCAAAACTTGAGTTTTCTTGTAATTTCTTTTGTGATTGGACATTTGGTGGCACCTGAAGCAAGGAGCAGACGAGACACGCAGCCAGCAGTCCGACGCATTCTCAACAAACTAAACAATTGCAGCTCAACACTTGTTCAGCACAACAACAATTAAATACTCCAATTTTCAAATACACTAGATACAGAAAACAAATATTATCTCTAGTTTGTAATGATCCGTCATCTGGCAGCTCTAGTATAATAAAATACAACTCATTGTAGAAGTCTCATAGAATACAACTCTGCACTAATAGATAACTATGCAACCATGCTGGGAATTGCATTTCCGATATAGGATTATTATTTTTGTTTTCGCTAGAAACAGATGTCGTAAAATTACCTGCTATTAAGAAAACCTATATTTTGTAATAAATTAAAATAAAATAATTAATAAACGGTCTATTACAAGATATTACAAATAATTTTAATTGAATCGGATGCAACATTAACGTTTATTTTTTTATTTATATTAATTACAATACAAAGTAAATTTGTATTATAATTTGGGTCCAGGGATAAGCCGGGTGACAAAGACCAATTGGCTGGTTTTCGCAGCGACAGACCAAAGCCCCTGGTGGGAATCGAACCCACGACCCCCGCATGATAGGCGAGCACGCTACCTACTCACCTACCGGGGCGCTTGATTTACGTTTATGTTACAAAATTTTAGTGAGAATGACGAATTTGGCCTTGAATTGAAAAAAGAGCTAGAACTCCTGTTGAATCGGAGAAGAACTATTTTATCTGATTTGCTACAATATTTGCATAATAGTGGCAAAACAAAAATTCATAAGAGCATTTCCGATCACTCGAAAACAGAAATAAGTAAAATTATTCTATTACTGGCCCGGCGACTTAATGATGAAATTACTGCTGAAGTTGATTCAACGGATTCCGAGTCTGATTCTGATTTAGTATTTGAACCCAACGAATTTTTTGAAAGTGAAAAGCAGCCCTCCTTACAGAAATTGTTGCAGCAAAAAATCAGTTTACAGCCGACAATACGAATTTTAAAAAAACATCAATTCAATCTGCGATTCGAAATGAATTAAAATTTTGGGACGAAGGTGGATCTCGTGGACCATTTTTGGAAATAATTTACAAAAACTTGTTGTGTATTCCCCAAAAAGTGTTGAAGCAGAGAGCCTTTTCCGCCGCTGGAGCATTTTCAACAAAAATTAGGTCGACTTAATGATACTACATTGAACAATTTGTGTATGCTGAGAAGCTTCTTCAAAAAGCAAACGTAAATTTTTATTTATATAGAAATTTTTATTTTTATATTATCTTCTTTTAACTATTGAATTTTTTTTTTTTTTTTTTTTTTTTTTTATTAATATTAATACAAAAAAAAATTTTTTTTCTTTGTTTACTTTGAAACAAATTTATGCTGGTCAACCTTTTTTTGCTCTTGACTTTTTATTCTTCAATTCCGGAATTCTGAATTTCATCTTACGTAAATCCGGAAATTCCGGAATTCGCTTTTCTTTAAAAAATGGATTCCCTAGCTAAAACCAATATATTTGACAAAAATATATAAAACATATGTCAATGATTTGTGGGAGAAGAGGCAGTTTATTTTACCTGTGTTTATACCGAATAGAAATCTGCTAAAGTATGGCAACATTCTCGTTTGACGTTTATTATTATGTGAAATAAATTTGTTTTATTCTTTTAATTTGTGAATTTTGTAGCATTGTTAAAATTGTAAAATGTTGGTAAAAAAAAAAAAAAAAAAAAAAAAAAACAAAAAAAAAAAAAAACAAAAAAAAAAAAAAAAAAAAAAAAAAAGTAAAAGTGCTAATTTTACAGAGGATGAAAAAACAAACGTTATTGAATCTCGTTTTATTTTATAAAGGCTTGTTAGAAACCAAAAAAAACAGATGCAGCTAGTAACGAAAAAAAAACCGAGGTGTGGGCAGCCAGTGGTAAATCTCCTTGAGATGCATCTAATTTGCTGTCGAAGAAAGACGACGTGAAAAAAATCTCCGGAAGAAAATTGGGAATAACTGAGAGATGTTCAAAACAGGCGGCGGACCGGCACCGACTATAAATGTAGTGAAATATCATCACTAATGTACCATCACTAATAAATGTACCATCACTGACAAAATATGACAAATGAAAACAGCTGTTAGTCAAAATCATCGGCGGCGGAGATTAAATTGTGTTCTATTTAATTAATTTAATTATTATAATGAAAGAAGTCAAATCTAAAGAAAAAAATCATTTGAATATATCTATATATCATTAAAATACATAATGTACCAAATATACTATTTTCCGCTATTTGTATATCAGACTGACTAAAATGCAAAAAATTAATTCGGCGGCCACGCAAGCAACAAAAAAGGCGGCGGCTACTGAACGCCGGTTTCACTCGACTCGACTTCGTTATATGCTGACAATAACAAACGAAGAATACAAGAAAAAGTGAAAAAAAAATATTATGGAGCAGCAAAAAATTAAAAAAAATGTAAAAAGGTGTAAGCCAAACAAAAAATGGTCCGATGAAGACATAAGGAAGATTCTCAATTATCTTCAAGATGCTCCAGAAATAGAGGTAATAAAAACAAATGTTAGCAAAGTCTGTTACAAATATTCCTGCTGACAAATATTCGTGCTTGGTTGACAGATTTTATTTAGCCGCAATTAATTTTATATTTATTAATAGGCACCAACAGCCCACATATTCTATAAAAAACTTATAGAGATGGATGGAATTGATGCAACATGGGAGCTTATACGATGGAAGGTGAGACATTTGAAAGCTTCCTTCAAAAAAGCTAATGATTGGCGTCAATCTGCGGGTGCTGGTCTGCTTGCTTCGGATGCAGAAACTACTAGCGGCGTTGAAGGTAAGTTAATACATTTGAAATATGTAGGAACGTATTATTAAATTATTACATTTCAGGCAAAATTCTACAAATGTGTCCACACTACAAACAATTAAACCAAATTTTTGGAGAAAAAATGTCAATGGTGACTTCGTTGTTGTAGATAGTGGAAACATGGTAGCAGAAGATGAAGTGTTGACCGAATTAAATGAACCGAATGTACATGTCGATATAGACTTTAGTGATATAGACAATTCGTTTATAGTAGAAGAAATAGAAGACATTCCGTCTCCCTCCAATTTGTTTACTAATCGAGTAAGCTCGTCAGCGCAAGCATCAGGCGATTTTACGCAAAGTGTTTCGAAAAAAAGGCAAAGACTTTGCAGAAAAATTTAAAAAAAAATGCCCCGAAGTCATCAGCTGCCCACCTTGCTGCCTTCCAAGCGGATAGAACAGAAATGTTTAAAATTAGATTAGAATGGGAAAAAGAAAAACATGAGAAGGAGATTGATTTGAGTGGTTTGAATTGAAGTTAGAAGAAGAAGAAAAAGTAAAGAATGAAATTAATTTTAAAGCTTTACAGCTGTAGTGTGTTTGATAAGTCTTAGTTACCATACCTTCAGTACGGTAACTAAATGGAAACATTAACCCATTTTAAATAACAGTAACAATATCCGCACACACCTAACTCAAAGCGTGAGAAATGCATGCTTGCATTTCCACATATGTATATAGTTTAGTTTATCTGTATGGGAATTTGCAACGTAAGCTATTCTCATACATAATTGTATTTAGATATTAAGCTAGAATAAAGGTGTTGTAGACAACATGAAACAATTAATAAATAAACGTAAAAATGAACAGTCGCACAAGCGGCTGTTCTAAACGAAATTCAAATTGTTATTTTTTTTTTTTAATCATTATATGGATAAAAAGAAACGATCCTGCCTCGATTTGCCATTTTCAAATAAATATCAATAAAGTATGAATCAAATAAGTTCTTATCAATACGTGTGTAACTTTAACAAGAAAATTACAAAATTAAATAAAATAAAAATAAACTGCAAACATTAGTTTAACCTTCGCACTTCCAAAGGTTTTTATATACGTAGTGTACCGAAACCCACCCGGGTGGGTTCTTTATGTTTTACACGTATTTTAAATAAAAAAATGCATTTACTCCAATATTTCACAATGGGTTAATAAAGAAGAGATGAAGATATGAATAACAAAAAAATATGTAGAAAGTACCGTTATCAATAAATACCAGCAAAGCATATGCAGAAATATGTATTTTAGAAAAATCAATCATTTCTTGTTCAAACGTCTTGTAATTTGTACCAACAAAGTATTAAAAAAAGACTAACAATGAATAATAAAAAACAATTTTCCTATCTCTCTGTTGCTACTGTTTAAAGGTAAGTAGGAGTTTAATTTTTATTATAAAACATATTCTGTTTGTTTTTATAGCGAAAATTTAAAAACAGTGAAAATTTATTTTAACTTCAAATATTTTTTCACACAGATTGTCATATGAGGAGAGACAAGAGTATTATATGAATCTCTTGGAATATACATCTGATGATGATCAGTCAGAGCTGGAAGTCGAAGATCGTTCAGATGATGAGTTTTTCCTGATCAAAATATAGATTCCGATTGCGAAGATGTGGAAGGAGATATAGTTCCAGAGTTGAATGAAGATAGTGACACTGATAGCAATGATGAGGATGATAATGACAGTGGTGAAGAAGAACAAGCTGGTCCCTCCAATGATGAATTTTTTGTTGGTAAATATAAAACAAAGTGGTATAAAAATCCCCCATCTTTGCATCGCCTAAGAGCCCATAATATAATTCGATCTTCATTGATGGGTCCAACTCCAACGACCAAGAATTTGACAAAAGTCGATACGTTTAAATGTATAATGAGTTCGGCCATTATTGATATTATTTGCAGATATTCCAACAATAAAATATCAGCAGTGTATGACCAATGGAATGCAATTAACCCCAAAAAAAAAAAAAAAAAAAACAAGTGTGGACACCAATAACCGATGATGAATTACTGGCGTTTCTTGGGATTTTAATTGTTTCTGGCACTCACATGTCAAACAAAGAATCCATCACGGAACTATGAAAAACAAATGCATGTCCCCTTTACAAAGCAACCACCATGTCTAGAAATAGATTTGCAGATATCGTGAGATTTATCCGTTTTGATTCCAATCAAACTAGAGCTTCTCGCTTGCAAACGAAAAAGGATGCACCAATATCAGATATATTTGTAATGATTAACTCAAATTTGAAATGTCATTACCAACCACATGAGTCCATTATAGTGGATGAGCAGTTGCTGGCATTTAGAGGTCGAACAAAATTTACGCAGTACATACCATCGAAACCAGCCAAATATGGTATAAAAAGTTGGTGGGCCTGTGACTCTTCGACCTACATATTATCCGTTAAATGGTCAAATATATACAGGTAAAGTTGGCACTACAAGAGATGTAAATCAAGGCGAACGTGTTGTCAAAGATTTGGTTGCTTCATACAAAGGAACTGGTAGAAATGTGACTACGGACAATTTTTTTACATCTTCCCACTGGCCAACGAATTGATTTCTTGGAAATTACCGTTAGTTGTGTGACGGTGATCAGATTTGCTCTTCACTGTAGCCATAGAATTCTGGTATATGCCGAAATAAGAAAGAAAAAAAAAATAACCTTGATCTTGAAATTATTTTCAAGTTCATGTATGTACATGTAAACAACACCTTATATGGTAATATGTTGATGGCAAAATTTTTTTGGGTTCTATTTTTGCAAACTGATTTATGACGCGAGTTTTTTTCAGTCTCTTCGTTGTTTTATATTAATTCATGATTATTCATGTATGTATTGGTCAACTACAACTTGCAATCCCTCTCGTTCTCCCACTTGGTTTTCAGCTATTGGTATTAGCTTACCCCTTCATTCACTCAGTAATCCCACTTACCCTCTCTCTCCTTTTAATATGAGTTGGTATTGTTTTTTTAGAAAAGAGTGAGATTATGAACGAATGTCTGTATATCTATGTGTATTATGGATAACGAGATGAAATGTTACATAATGACATACATAGGCTATTCAATGAGTGGTTGAGCGTATGTAATACAAAACAGGTTTTATTTTTTTGGTTGCGCTGAGTAAGGAAAGAAAAAGTTGGTATAATTAGGTCGTTATGAAGATGACGCTAGAATTTAAATCATTCAAGTTTGGAAGTTCAAGAAATGTAGAAAAGTTGTGACGAGTTGGAGCAGATCGGTAACTGGAAAAAAAAAAAAAAAAAAAAAAAGGAAATATGTTTTTTTAAACATTTAACTAACAACGTGCTAAGTAATAATTTTGATTTTATGTGAAAAAAGGAAGGATTTTGTAAAGGGAATAACTCAATCTGAACAAAAGAACTGTGAAATTGAATTTGTAAGGAAATTAACATAATTTAAAAACGTGTAATTTTAAAAAGTTAAACAAAAATTTAATTAATTGAAAAGAAAGATTGTAAATTTTGAACGGTAAAATCAGAAAAACTGAAAAAAAAAAGGAACTAGATTTTGTGTAATATTGAATTATAAACTGTAAAACCAAAAACTGTGAATTTGTAAAAACTTAAAACCTTTAACTAGCGAAGGCAAGCATGGCAAAAAAAAAATTAAATTATGAACCTGAAAAGGAAATATATAAAGTTCTGAAATGAAAAATTATAAAAATTTAAACGTGGTATAGCTGAAAAGAAAGGGTTAGAGTAAACAAACATACTGTAAAACCTTGGTTGAAAAACGTGTTAAAATCAGAGAAAAAAAAAGAAAGAAAATGTGTTAAAGCTAAAAATTTGAAATTTGAACTAGAGGAAAAATTAAAAACTAGAAATACCCAATCAAAAAAAAAAGTTTCACAATTAAAATTGTAAAATTTTGTTTTAAACCTGTAATAAACAAGAAAGACATTTATGATCATTAATTTGAACATTTATACAAAACTTTGTAAAGAAATTTAAATATAAAATTTTTAAAACTTATTGGCAAAGAGCTCCAATTAATTTGTTATTTTGCTTACTGGTAACTGCGACAACTGTACTTCAGCCCAGAAACCACGCTAGCTACGACGATTACTCAGCAGTACTGCAAGACAACCACGGCGACAGGCGATAGCGCTACATCGGCCCAACAACTCCATCAATAAGGTGTGGGTTACCTCCAATTAAGATGGAATATCAGGTAACATGGTAGGGAGGGCAAAAAGGGGCATAACAGCTAGTCCCCACCGGAAGGTAAGTATGCCATCCATCCATCCTTTAGATTCCGTTTTTGACAGTGTTTTTTTGTAAATCGCACGTGAACATCTGTAGTGCGGTTTCCCTAGGCCTGAGCAAGACCCCACCCATCCGGCGAGCTAGGCCCCTTCGCAAGCACGTGCGACCAGCAAAGGCTCAGGGAAACAGGAAGCGGAAATTCCACCACCGCCGCACTGTGGCTCAAATTTTGATTTCATTGGCCAAAAGTCAAATTTTTTTTTGTCATCGATTTTTAAAATTTTTACTCCTTTTTGTAGCTTATATATCCAGATTAAGGTAGCCAAAAAATTAGGTTAAACTATTGATAATTGTGGGCGTGGCATGCTGTCAAACTCAACTGTTTTTTTTAATTCAGCAAAAGGTGTTTTTTTTTTGTTTTTTATCAAAAATAAATGGTTACTACTCGCAAGCTATCATCGATATTGGCCTGCGGTCTTTTTTATAATGTTAGTAGGATTATAGTCTTTAGTTTTTGTAAGTAGTCACAGTTCTAACGTTTGATATTAGGGGCGTTATGAAATATTTATGAAACCACTATATTTTTCTCAAATTTAAACTTTAGTGGAATAGAACTTCTAAAGGAAGTAAGGGAACAAGAAACGTATACCACCCGGAGAAAGGCGAATGTATCCTGTTTAACCCTATATATACTTTTGCACCCCCCACGAGCCCCCGGTAGAACACTTTTTTCATTTTAATGAAATTACTCTAAAAAAAATTACTCTAAAAAAATTTTGTTTTTTTACTTTAGACTACGTAAAAGTAAAATAATTAAATAAAATACCTGCGAAAGGGTTTATTGGCTTTGTTTTGATCAGCAAAAAAATAAGTCATAAAATGATCACAATAGGTTCTACAGTAAACAAATGATCTCTTTCTTAATTTACCTGTTGTCAAATTTAAGGGTCAACCAAAGTCATAAACAATTTTATAAGTTTGTCAATAATCGCGGCACTAAACCACTAAAGATAAAAACCACCCCATATTGGCGAGAAACTAATTAGTTTTACCTGATATTGAAGTCTGGATAACAAGTGCAGTTTTGTTCAATTTAAGTACTACCTGCTATGAAATTAAAGATCAATGTGTGAATAACATGTACCTAAAAATGTATAAAATGACGGATTCTATAAGGGATTACTCAATAATAAGTTAATACTTCAAGTGTACGGACGTATATTCGCAAGTGATAAAAAGTGATAAAAAAGTGATAACAGACGCAAATAAAAATATTGAGAAAAATATGGAGAACTTTAGTTATAAAGAACTGGCCGAAGAGTATTTTCGAAACAAAAACCAGGAAGATGTTCTTAGTTACGTTAAAATAAAATTAAACTTAAATTCGTCTAGTACCGAAATACAAGAGCAATTATCTAATTTCGTCAAAGTACTAAAAAAAACGATTGAAAGAAGTTAACTACTGTAAACAAAAGTTTTATAATAAAAGTGCAAACTGGTTAGAAGGCCAACTTAATGTTGGTGGAGAAACAGCAAAGCTAGATAAGGCTGGAAGACCACGCAAATCATTGGACAACTGCAGCGATAGATCTAAGAGGCGGAAACTTAAAAATTTTAACGAGGAAATTGGTTCTACAAATATAAAAGAATCTTTTCTACATCAATTACGAGCACAAAACCAATTAACAAAAGTGGATATCATTGAAAAAACTTGTAATGCTAGTCCAGTGAGAACAAAGCGAATTCTTAAAAGTATACCAACTCCGAGCGATGCAAAACAGTTCACAAATGAGGAGGCATTAGCATTATTTCTGGATTTGAAATTAACAAAACACCAATATATTCAGCTCAGATTGCGTGCGATTGAAAAAGGCTCAAATATGTATCCAGCATATCATCACATAACAGCTGCTAAAATAGACTGTTTGCCATCAAAGGACACTATTACAATCACACCAATTTCGGCAGAAGTACAACTACAATCTTTACTTGATCACACAGCCAAACGCTTGCTACAATCAATAACAGGAACTGAGTTAAAGAAATATGGAAACACAAAGTTAATTCTATTTTGTAAATGGGGATGTGATGGTTCTTCGGGACAAAAACAATACAAACAAGTTGTATGTGAAAATATTTCGGACTCAGATATGTTCATGGTATCATTTGTACCATTGCGATTGAAAAAGATTTTGGAAGATTCGGAGCCTTCGAGTAGTACAACGCAAACAATGGATATTTGGAAAAATGAGACACCATCTTCTACGAAATACTGCAGGCCAATCAAATTTGAATTCAAAAAAGAAAGTCATGATGCCATTAACAAAGAAGTTAGTGATATCAAGGCCCAAATAGCAACACTACAGCCATTACAATTACAGTTAGATGGGCAGCAAATTGAAGTAAGCTACCAATTAGTGCTGACAATGATAGATGGAAAAGTAGGTCAGGCTTTGACTAACACGAAGGCTGCATCCAGCTGCATTATATGCCAAGCAACATCAAGCCAATTAAACCAAGTCCCGACAAAATCATTCGATAATACCGATGCCTTCGAATTTGGATTATCACCACTACATGCAAGAATACGACTTATGGAACACATACTAAAAATCAGTTATGATTTGGATTTCGGGCCTTCAGGATCAATAAGAAACAACGAAACCAACAAAGAGTTAAGAAGTTCAAAAAAGAAACATGTTCAAGATGAATATCGCAAATTTGGATTGATTATAGATCAGCCAAAACAAGGGTCAGGCAATACAAATGATGGCAATACCGCAAGAAGATTCTTTTCAGATCCAGAAACAGCATCTGAAATAACAGGAGTGGATTTAAACCTTATTTTCAGATTTAAAATAATCCTAGAAGTACTTGCGTGCAATGAAGAAATTGACTCTAGAAAATTTGGAGATTATGCTAAGGAAACTGCAAAAATATATACAACCAACTACCCATGGAGAAATATGTCTGCAACAGTCCACAAAATCCTTTATCATGGAGAAGATGTCATTAAATATCATTTGGTGCCACTTGGAGATCTATCAGAGGAGGCTCAGGAAAAAAGGAACAAGGATTACAGATTTTATAGACAGCACAATACTAGAAAAATGTCACGAAATTCCACAAATGAAGATCTATTTAATATATTATTGGCAACGTCAGATCCGTTCATCTCCAGTATTCGAAATCAATGGAAAGTGGAACATCGGGATTTAGATGAAGAAGCCAAAAAACTACTAAAGAACAGAAATAGCACAGAACAAAATATGGAATATTTGCAATCAATATTTGAGTCTAATGAATAATAATTATAATTGCCTTTCATTGTTATTTAAGTACGAAAAACATAGTATTAGTAAAAAATAATAATAAACAGAACCTACCATTGTTACAAATGCTATTTAAATCTATTGCAGTTTTTATTCTTAAAAGGTTTCCCACATATGAATGCAATGTTTTAATAGATAAGAAAGATTCAAAAAATAAGAACCCATATTTTCATATCAAAATTAAAAAAAAAATTAGAATCATTGCGCTAATGTTTAGCAGATTTATTTAGCTAGTGTAACAAATTAGGCAGCAAACACTAATAAATTTTTCTGTAGTAATAATAATATTCCTTGAGTGTCAGCAAATTGCAAATTTGATAGCAAACATTTTTAATTTTTTAGTAATACTAGTTAAATTTCTAGTGAATTTTACTATTTTGTTGCGTGTAAAAATTTTTTTGAGTGTAAAAATTTTTTTGAGTGTAAGCATTAAAAAAATTTCATTATTACAAAAAATGTTTATAATAATTATTTAACTCCAAATATGACACTTTCTAATAAATAAAAATAAATAAAAAAAAAACATATATCACGCTAAAAGTTAAAAAAAATCAAAAGTTAAACTTTGACCTAGAATTCCTTAAAAAGTACTCAATCAATTTAAATGAAATTCACACTGAGTCAAGATCAACTATCTATCTATCTATTAAAAAAAACAGTACTAAAATATTTTGATCGGTTCAAAAGTTACAGAATTTTGGCCAATGAAAAATGATTTTCAGCCACTGTGCGCCGCACCATTACAGTTGGTACTTTGAAGAAAAATAAA
Source organism: Cordilura impudica (assembly GCA_963682025.1). Taxonomy (NCBI): domain Eukaryota; kingdom Metazoa; phylum Arthropoda; class Insecta; order Diptera; family Scathophagidae; genus Cordilura; species Cordilura impudica. The sequence continues at coordinate 32,558,392 of OY821520.1, forward strand.
CGATATTTGCCAGAACAATTTAAGCCTTCAAAATCCAGAAATGTAAACTCAAGTCTTTTTGGGTTTTCAGAAAATGTGTCCAGAGATCCAAAACGTGGCAATGGCATCGGACCAGGTAAGGAGTGACGGTGGTGGGTTTCCTTGCGTAGTGTTTAAGTGTATGACGATAATAGTGTTAAGTTGAGTATATAAACCCAACACCGTTTTTTGTAGAATATCAAAATATGGCAACACAGTTTTTATTAACAGTTATAAAAACAGATGATTTATTTTGTTTATCATAATAAAGTTAATAATTATAATAAAAAAACAAAACGCAGAAAATGTTAACAAAGCACTCCGACAACAAAGTCCAAAAAATTAACAGAAGACAAAGCCTTTAAAAACAGAAAATTAATTTTATCTATAGAGCGAGTTAAAACGTATGTTCACGACGCACAGTAGAGCGTTTCCCCAAATAGCATGGCAAAAATCAAAAATTTGATAGAAGCTTTCAGTAAAATGAATGAATGTATCGGATAGAGGATTTCTTACAGATTAAGAATCAATAAACGGTTTTAAAATCGGGTGCTTAAAATTACGAATGATAGAGCTACGCAAAGTTAGATTTTTTTTTTTTGGCTTTTAGAAAAAGGCGCAAAATTTTTTGAGAAATATCCTCTTTCAAAACAAATTATAGTTAACCATCGTTTACTTTTTATACAGTCTCACTTTTTTATACTATATTTTGGTAGTTTCTACTTTGGTAGAATAGAGCTAAAAAAGTTTAAATATGTTTACTTAGATATTACCTAAAATGGTTCACTAATATAATACTCTAGTTAAAGTGAACTTGGCTGCATATACTTGCCAGTCTGCACGCAACAACCATAAAGTTGCAAAAACATCTTTTTCACTGCCGTAACTCAGTGAAAAATTTATCGATTTTAAAGTTATATGGCTTATTTTATAGGTTATAAAATACCAAATATTACTAATTTTTGCCAATCTTTATATTATTTTTCACGATTTTTTTTTTTTGTGCTTGAAAACAGACATTTTAATTTTTTTTCATATTTTATTTTGATAGGATGGCGAAGATTGTTAATATTTGTTAATAAATTTTTATGTATTGGAAATAATATTCTGGAAGGCTTTGATCATCAAAATTTTGTTAATGAATTCAGCACAATAAAAAATCCGCTTGCGCTACCTGAATAATTTTTAAGGCTATTTTCAAAAACTTTATTTTAATTTATGGCTTAATGAATAAAATTCTGATATGGGAACAGAGTATAGGAACCAGACTATGCAAGACAACGCTTTTGATTCTGATAATCTTGTTTTCTTCTGAGTTTGCATCATCATCCAAGTTAGACAATAATTATATAAATAACACTGTAAGTAAAATTTGAACTTTTGAAATGACATAAAAAACACCGAGACACCCGAACTAATTTTTGGGTCATAGAATCCAGTGGTATATTCCGTTTTAAAAAAATTAGCTCAAAATAACGAGATATTTCGATTTTAAATTTGTAGTAGATGTAAGGTGATCAGAAATGACGAACACAATTGGCGCGTAAATTGTGATTTTAAGATTCACTGTTAGCTGGAATGCAAACTGGCTATACAAAGTACATGTGTATTTTTTGTAAATGGGACAGCCGTGCAAAATGCAACCAGTACGAAAAGCGAGATTGGCCGAAACGCGATTCGCAATTTGTTGGCGAATTTAATGTCCACCATTGATCGCGCTTCAGAAAATAATGCTTCCGGATCTTCATATCAAGCTGGGAGTTGTAAAGAATTTTTTAAAGCGTTTGGTTCGCGTTAACGAAAATGCATTACCATTCTTGAATAACAACGCTTTTCCAGAATTATCAATTGAAAAATTAAAGAGGGTAAGTTTGTGTAACTAAAAGTGTGTGACTGCAATATATTTTATATCAATTTTTTTTTAACAGGTGTAGTTACCGGTCCAGATATATGGAAACTTTTAAGGGATACGAGTTTTTCTGAAATGTTAGATGAAACTGAACTAAACGCATGGAACTCAATTCGTGCTGTAGTTGAAAACGTTCTTTGCAAAAATCGCTCACCAGAGTACCGTGATTATATTGACAAAATGATGAAGTCTTTCGACAAACTTGGCGTTAATATGTCGTTGAAAATCCACATGTTACATGCACATTTCGATTTTTACGAACGACAATTGTCCACAGAAACAGACGAAACAGGCGAAAGATTTCATCAAACTATAATGGCATTCGAAGACCGTTTCGCTGAAAAAAGAATAGACTCAATGCTTGCTGATTTCTATTGGTCGATTGTAAACAAAGAGTAAAAGTTAAATGAATCGAGAAAAAAATTATAAAATCATCAAAATCAGAGCAAATATAGTTCCGTGTCCGCTTGAAAATGGAATTATTTCTAGATATAAATTTTGACAAATAAATAATAAACAAATTGATTTTAAACAAATTTAAAATCGAAATATCTCGTGATTTTGAGCTAACTTTTCAAAGCGGGGTAAACCACTGGATTCTAATTTAATTTATTAAATGTTGTAGAGAAGTTCTCGAACCCCACAGTAGAAGAAAGGTGGCTCCTATATTATACTGAGCACAGCGAATTTGCCGTTATAGAACCAATTTCTTTATTCCTTAGAAGTATTGGGTCTATAACGATCAAAACTGGAAAGCACGTCCATCCAGTTTTCCCTGATCTGCCGAACCAAGTAGTAAACCAAAAATCTGGTTTCTACGGCAGTATCTCCTTGGAAACACACAACACGTATGAAGAGATTCCGTGCCTAGGCGTTCTTGCCGAAGCAATTCAGTACGTGGTTTCCGACCGTCAGCCTGGCTACTATCCTAGTTCATTATCAAGTGAAATTTTCGCTGTTAATGAGAACCTACTAGGTTATGCTCCTTTATCTCACATAGGTGAAGAGGCCAAGCAATTTGCTATGTCTTACGGCATAACACCTGATCATTTCCCGAGCCCCCATGAAAATATTGCTATCAACATGGATTTTATAAAGGCTATCTCTGAAATATTGAGTATGACCAAGACATTTAAGGTTAATCGCACTAACTTTAAATCATTGGCATTAAGCCAAATAATCGTTGTAAAATTAAATTAGGTTGACGTGTCTCGGCGTTTTGGTGTGTCATTTTCACCTACTTACAGTGTAATTTAACATTCAAAGAATTATATTTATATTTAAAATCTGTAGAACCTCAAAATTTAGTATTTAATGCTCCTATTGGCAGGCAATTTTAGTCCTTTAATAAAGCTCTATTAGAAATTGAAAATATTTTGAATGTTCATAATTTGTCATGTCAGAAACTTTGTTTGCCAGTACACACATACGAGCAGAGAATAGAAGAAGCAAATGCTACTGATCCAATAGAACAAGAATTTCTATTTTGTGAGCATTACGAAACTGCAAATATTGAACAGCGTAATCTAATTGATCATGTCATTCGTGAATTGATATTGATCTAATCTAATCACAAACAGCAATCATTCACAAATTAAATTCACTCAATCTTTGTTGTAATGCAACAGCGTTCATTGCCATAGCTTCAACTCTCCTACTTGGAGGTAGAATTTTACACAATGTGTTTAAATTGCCTATACCTAATTTTGGAAAACTCTGGCTCGAATATTACCGCAAATGGTAGCTATGTACGTTACATAAATTGCATTTATAAGCAGATGTATATTTCAATAAATCAACATTCGGTTAACACAACCAAAACTAAAAACATTGCTTATATAAATTTATTTAATTAGCGAAACAACAACGCTCCAGATGAGACGGCCGTGCTAAAATTTTACCCTTTGGTGTACATCAAGAAAAAAGTACAAACAGAAAAACCCTTGAACTTGAAATTTTTTCTGTTTCCTTTGCCAATTTTTTTCATAAGTCTATTCTACTACGATGCTTTTGGCTGATATTTTTTTTTAGCTCAGTCTCTTTTTAATTTTTTTTTTTTTTTCATTACCTCAATCATGAATTACCCATGTGCGTATTCTCACTATGCTTCATTCGTTGTTTGACTGTTGAAGCGTATGGCAGTCGGTCGGTAGTTGAGTAGGGGTCGGGTAAGATTGTTAAGCCCAAAAGGGGCGCGGGTCCAAGGTGTGCTAGGGTGAAACCAGCTGACGGCACAGGGGACGAACCCAGATGTTAGTGGGCCAGAAAAAGTCGATATGACGGAGGAGGTGCCACCCACCGGTGGTAGTAGACTTCGCCATTCCGACTCGGACATGGACAACGGAGAGTCGACAGTAAACGAGGACGGAAAGTGGTTCAAACCCGGCTCTCCCAAATCGGGAGGAAAAGTTTTTTTTCAACCGAAGCTGGTTTCAGGACAAGCTAGGAGGAAGACTGCCATAAGGACTGACGTTGGCAGCATGGGTAGTTTGGTCGGCAGCGTTAGTAGCTTGCACAGTGGCTTAGGGAGAAGTTCAACTCCGGTACCAGCGGTCTCCACAGTTTCACCTTCTGGGCCCTGTGGTGCTCATTCTGCAATTAATCAGATGAAGGCGATGACGTCGGAGTTGAACGATATAGTTTTGTACGGTCGTGTAGAAGTCGAAACAGCGAGGCGGATCATTAATCAAGTGGGTCGGCTAGAAGAACTGTTGATGACATTGGTAGGGGACAATGAACGTCTGAGGGGTCGCTTGGACGCCCTAGATGCTGGGGGCGCTACGCCAAGTGTCCGAGTATCCCGGCTGCATAAATCGTCGCCTATTCAGCCTCAGTCCGCGTGCCAGAAAGCGCCAGTAGTTGCGCCTGCACCGAAACCAGTCGAGACCTGGTCGGTGGTTGTGCGAAGCAAGACGGCGGCTAAGTCTGATGAAATTGTTAAGAAGGTTGTGAACGAAGTAGGTCTCACGCTCTGGGTCAGAGTTCATGCGGTTAAGGTGGTTCGTAGCGGTGGGGGCGGTCATTCGCACCCCTCAGTCGCGGAGCGGGAGAGGATCGTCCGGAATCCTAAATTTTCGGAACATGGACTGGAAGTAACAGTCAACGATAGGTAGGGTACTAGGGTGGTCGTCCAGAGGGTTCACTCCGAGATCACCCCTGATGAATTCATGGGTGCTCTCTACGAGCTGAACTTGAAGGAACGAATGACCTTAGAAGCCTTTAAGAAGGGGGGTACGGCTCGTGAGTCGACCGTGGAGCGTGCGACGCTCAACCCGATGGTTGTGTAAGGGGTCTACCCTCATTTATGAGGGTATTTCCTTGTTCTGGGTCAAGGCCGCTGTAATTGTCAACGATCCCGACGCAGAGTCTATTGTGTTATCTGCTGACGAACTGGGGGTATGTGTCTTGGTCGAAGGAAGATTCGAAAAAATCTTCCTGGCAAGCATATACTGTCAGTTCAGCAGCCCATTAGAGCCGTATATCTCGTATATGGATACGTTTCATATATCAGTAAGTTCTCCCGGCATTCGTCTGGATATCAGAACCACCATCGGGGTGAGATGTTGAGCGACTGGATGGTTAATCGGGGTGTTAGTGCGTTAAATCAGCCCTCTGATTTATATACGTTTTCCGGTCCTAATGGTGTGATTGATATTGATGTAACAGCCGTAAATGACGTAGTACTGCGGTGTTATCGCTGCGACTGGACGTTAAGGACGATTGGGGGGTGAGTGATCATAATCAAATACGGATTGTGCTCCATTACTCACCCGCCCCTGTAGAGGTCTCGGATGTGATGCGGTGGCGTAGACTCCCAATTAATTGGGATTTCTACGGTTCGTGCATTAAGGAGGCGGCCTCTGAGTTCTCCATTGGGGATTTCAGGGGTCTGACTATAGATGGACAGATAGGCAAGCTGAACGATTGGACAATCAACACCAATGACGCCCTTCTTGGGAGATGTTCTAAGACAATCCCCGGAAGGGTTAAATGGTGGACGCGGGAGTTGACAGAAATGCGGAGAGCCGTCCGGCAGCTCCGGAAGCAATTCCAGATAGCCAGGCGGACCAATGCAGACCAGCACTAAAGTTTTTTTGTTCTGTTCTGCCTAGAAGCTTCAGTGACAACCTTTTGCTCATTAAATGAAATGAATCAAACAAAAGACTGACACTGGAAAGTTTACATACCAAGAAAAATATAGAAAAGGCATTTAACAAAAAAGAAGACAGTGACAACATAAGTAACACTTATAACATAATTTTAACCCATTAAGGCCCAGTGATGCGAAAACGCATCGCATTTTGTAGGAAACCTCTAGAAAAAACGGCTAGGACTATAGCGATTATCAACATGTTTCCAAAAACTTAAGATTTTATACTACAATACTGCTCATAGGCGCCAGTTTGTAACTCGAGTGTATCTTGGAGAAAAAATTATGGGAAAATGTTGCCATTGCGATTTTTTTTTTCGATTTCGTAAAATTTCTGCAACTTCTGAAAAAATTTTCCAAATATCAAAACTACTTATGAATTATAAGTTGAGTTGCTTCTGTCGTCATTTAAGGTTAGTTCCAATGCACCCATGTGTTTGAGATCTTATTCACATGTCTTCAAAGAGAGTGATGCGAAAACGCATCGCTGGGCCTTAGAGGTAAAACTAGTACACAGCTTTTAAAACTTTGTATTTGTTACTATTGGCGCTCAAATTGCCACAGTTGGTGATTCAATGCAGTTTTATTTATTCTAACGGTATTTCTCTCTCTTATATTTGTTGTTATCCGTTGTTTCTGTTATTATTATTATCGCTCAGACTGATGCTGTTTTTGATATTTGTTAGTCGAAAAGTAAATTCAGTGTTTTCCACACGTGTTTTTTTGCCGAAATGCCTCATCAACAATTTTTGACCATAAAACAAATTGTGGAAATAATTAATGATTCAGATTCGGACGACGAACTAGCACAAGAAATACGAAACGCCAAGAAAATTGATATAGTTGCTTTGCCACCAAGCACCGTGGACGAAACAAGTGATAATGAAGATGTGGATGATGAAGTTCAGGAAACACAGCCATCGAATGTGACCACTCTACCATTAGATATTGCTGGTGAGGTGGAGATTCAATGGTGTGCTGCTGTTTCTAGTACTCCGAATCAATCGGAAGCAAAAACTACAGCCATGGACGGACCCAATTTTGTAACACAAAAGCCCAAGTGGAATAACATGACATGTCACAAAGAGTTCGCTTTCGACAAAGGTCCAGTTGATGTGTCTGCTGCAAAACAAGAGGAATTATTCGAGCGTTTAGGAGACTGCAATCCATATCAACTATTCAAACTTTTTATTGATGACGAAATTATTGAATATTTGTTGGATTGTACCATGAAGTATGCAGTCGTCAATTGCAACGATCCAACATTTCGTACTGACTACGATGAAATTATACAATTTATTGGAATTTTGTTCATATCTGGATACTCTCCTAAGCCTTCAATACGCAGCTATTGGTCCGACAGCCCAACTCTCGGCGTACCATGCATCAAAGAGGTCATGACTCGTGAACGTTTTAAGCGAATCAAAAAGTATTTCCACGTTTGTGACAACCAAAATCTGGATGCAACTGACAAATTTGCCAAGGTTACGCCACTGAACAACATGATGAATAGTCGGTTCATGCAGTTTGGCGTATTTTCTCATCATTTATCAATTGATGAGCAAATGATAGCGTATTTCGGTAGGCACAGCTGTAAAATGTTCATCAAAGGAAAACCGATTCGATTCGGATTCAAATATTGGGACCTATGCTCAAGTGAAGGTAAGTTATTCAACTGACTGATTTAGACTCTTTTGACTACATCTCTTGACTCTTCATCACAGGATACCTCTATCATTTTCTACCGTATGCCGGAGCATCTTCACGTAAGAAAGATATTGGACTGGGTGAATCAGTCGTTCTGCAGCAGCTAGAAAAATTAGATCATCCCGGCAATCATACAATCACTTTCGACAATTTTTTCACATCCCATCGTTTGATTGCTCGTCTCGATACCTTGGGCTTCTTTGTGACTGGCACAGTTCGCGATAACCGTATGGGATTTGAAGCGGAGAAAAAAGCGCAACCAAAGGCGCAATCAAAAGCAAAGAGACAAAAAACTGCAACAGATGAGGAAAGTCTTCCGTCAACATCAAGTCTTCAGACCAAGAATGTTATAAGCAAGAAACCAAAAGGTCATTTCGATGCGTGCTACGATTCAAATAATAATGTATTCGCCATTCGTTGGAACGATAATGCAATCGTTTCAATGCTCTCAAACTTTCAATCTCACGCTCCAATTGGCAAAGTAAAGTGATACGACAGAAAACTTGGCAAAAACATTCAAGTCGATATTCCCCAAATGATCCAATCTTACAACCGAACAATGGGAGGAGTCGATTTGTTTGACAACGCAATGAATAATTACCGTATTGGCATTCGCGGCAAGAAGTGGTACTGGGCACTTGTCACTAATTTACTGGATGCCGCAATGGTGAATGCTTGGAAAATTCATTGCATATGCTCAAAAATTGCCAAACAGAATCATATGCCCCAAGTGGACTTCCGTGTTTTCGTGGCAGAATGCTTAATTCGTTCAAATAAAACTAAAGTACAAGCTGCACATCGTGTTTCAGCCAGCATTCGAAACGACTGTTTAGACCACAACATTATAAAAGGCCAAACAAGGAGACGGTGTGCATTAGAGACTTGTACAGGTCAGTCGATCTACGAATGTTCCAAATGCAGACGTGCGCTTCATCCACAGTGTTTCAAAGGATTCCATGAAACAGCAGTTTCGAAAACACCAACTAAATAAATCGTATATTTTTCGACATAAATAAAAAATAATTTTTCTTGTTTTCATAATGTATTTCCTATTTTCTTATATTTCCTGTAATTATTTCAACGTTTCTTTCATATATCCTTAAGGCGCAGTGATGCGTTTTCGCATCACCCCCCCCCCTGGCTCTCCTGCGCACCTGGAAGTTTAAGGAAAAATTTTTTTTTCTTAATTAGACCATGGGGACTTCAGATATAATATCTATTTTTGTCTATCGAGTCTCTTAATATGGTCGGGCCTTAATGGGTTAAAAACAAACCAAAAAGATGAGGAAAAAACGCTGACTGTTAGAAACATAAATAATATAAGGTATTTATAATTTGTATTATAATTATACATCAAATTATTGTTGTACTACTAAAAATATTGTTTTGTTTAATATTAATAAAAAAAAGTCGCCCGAAGAGGACACAAACCAAGTGTTGAAACGTAGCGCAACACAAATAAATAAAAACAAAAAGAAATTGTTTTAATAAAGGTGACCAGAAAGCTTACACCAAAAATCAAAAAATTGAATACACCACTGGTCTGCAGGATAAATAATAGAAATAAATCAAGTTTAGTTAAATAATAAGATTAATAAAGAAAACTTGTATACATTAATAAAAATTGAAGTGAATTTTAAATTGAAACTTGGATTTGTTAGTGGATCGGCCTCTTCATTAAACAACGAAAACAGACACGAGATAACGACACCAGTGGCCCAATCAACATACCGCTTCACCACCCAAATCATTGGTCAACATACTCGTAACATCACCAGAGCCACGGAGCAGGAACGAACCAACCACCTTAACAATAATTGTTTGGTGTAAGCTGTTGATTTCTAATCTTTTAAGGTATAAACTACATATTTTGTAGTACAAAGGGAGGTTATTTAAAATTCGGTATTGTCATATTAATTTGTATTTTGTATTGATTGTGTCTGTTTTGTTTACTGTGGTGTTTTTTATTTGAAGTTATGTGTAATTGTAAAGTATTCGGTATTTGGTACATTCGTATTAGTTATTTGGTACAAGGGAAAACGAATGAAATTTTTGCAAATTTTAAACAATAAATCTTACTATTTTAGGAACAAATCTGAAAACAATTTTTATTTCTCGTCGTGAACTACATAATTTAATGAAAAATACAGAAGCTCAATTCCTTAAAGATAAATTTAAGCTTCTGAGACGGGAAGTAATCAAACGTGTCAACCCTTCACATATAGTCGATTTTATCAAACGATTTAATTATTTCTGCTCAGAATATAAGCTCCGGTGGGAAAAATGTTAGAGGAAGGAAGAAGTTTTTTAAACAATAATAAGAATTGGCTTGATGCTTCTATCTCGTTTGTTCCACCACCAACACCATTAATAAAACGAGGACGCAAACATCTGTCATTTGAGGAGTGTAAAGAAAACACAAAAGCTAAGAAATGTAAGGCGTTAATAGAGAATATTCCTTTGCCCATTTTGGCTTATGCCACACAAATGAGCTTGAGAGCTTCTGGAAAAACGGATGCTTTAAAAATAGTAAAGGAATTAATATCATCTCCAACAAGAGCGACAAAATATAGAAAATGTTTCAAACAGGTACTGTTCATGCCAATGAACATAAATTCCGAACCCTGCTATGCATTAACGCCCCATAACGCAGCAACAAACGAACGGTCACAGAACAAGTAATCGTCATAGACAACACAACATTTTTTCATCTAAAAAACAACGTACATAAGTCTCGTGAACAAACACTCATCATAAATAAATATAATAAATACATATAACAAATAATTATAAAACCAAAAGGTTAACAAAATAAAATATTATAAAGTTTTAATTGCAAGACTTGTATTTACCTGGCAATATCCCTATATACCCAAGGTTTGTTGTCCCCTTAAACTATCCCCCTCGAACCCGTAAATTCAGGTACCAACACAGCAATTAAGTGCTGAGAAAGCACTTTCGGTTTTAGTTGAAGCGAAGCTAACTCGACACCAATATAATGTCATTAGCAAGGCCGCGCCTGATAAATTTCCGTCATATACAAAAGTCCAAGAAGCTAAGAAAAAATGTTATCCAAAACAAGAACATTTGGTACAGTATTCTGTGCTGGATTCATTAAACGCCGAGAAACTATCACAAATGACTTTGTACCTTAAGTGGGGCTTTGATAGAAGTTCCGGTCATAGCTCTTATAAACAACCATTCCACGGCTCTGAGCTAGTGATTCTGCTGTATTTATTACATCTATTGTGCCATTAAAAATTATCTGTATGAATAAAACCATTTGGCAAAATCCTAGACCTTCTTCAGCTAGATTTTGCAGACCCATAAAAATTGAATTTTTGAAAGAAACAGTAAGTACTTCAAAACTTGAAAAAGAAAGAGTAGAGGATGAAATTAGAACTCTCAAGGATTCCGTTGTATTAGTCGGTGATAAATCAATTAAAATAAATCACAAACTAATGTTAGTGATGATTGATGGTGTAGTGTGTTTGTAGAATCAACGTTAACCAACCTTCTGTTTATAACTTGATCCCGCATTCCAATTGGTCTGGCAAATACATGCATTTACCTGAGCGTGAGAAACGCTGAATAGGCGATTGTATATTCTCACGCTCTATATATTTACGTTAGTAGTAGTAAGATACATTATAAGTATTATAAAGTTAGCTTAAGTAGATTAAGATTTGAAAGAATAAATAAAGAACAGTTAATGTACAATAATCAAACGAAACACACGTCTTATTAAGTTATACAACGGAATAAAAAATAAACGTTTATAACAATGGCAAAGTATGTAATGCCATTACCGAAACAACCTCCACACAAAAATGTTACGTTTGTGGTGCTACGAGCAAAGATTTCAACTGTATTGATCAAATGATTACCAGAAGTGTAAACAAGGATACGTATCAGTTCGGTTTATCTATTCTCCATGGCTGAATTAGGTTTTTTGGGTGTCTTCTCCATGTGGCATATAAATTACCACTTAAAAAGTGGCAGGCCAGATCAGATCATGAGAAACAAGTTGTTAAAGACACTAAAACGAGAATTCAAAAAGATTTCAGAGAAAGAACTGGATTGATCATTGACCAACCAAAACCAGGCTTTGGCAACACAAATGATGGCAATACCGCGAGAAGGTTTTTTAATAATGCAGAAGTTTCCTCAGAAATAACAAAAGTTGATCTAGAGTTAATTAACAGAATGCACATAATACTTATTGTCGTGTCATGTCACCACGAGGTAAATGGTGAAAAGTTAAGACTGCTCACAATACTGCCAGGCATTTTGTTAAAAAATATCCATGGTATAAAATGTCAACTACCCTTCATAAATTTTTTATTCATGGACCGGAAATAATATCCAATGCCCTTTTGTCGATTGGTGAGCTTTCGGAGGAAGCACAAGAGGCTAGAAACAAAGATTTTAAAAACTATAGGGAATACTTTGCTCGTAAATGCAGCCGGGAAAAACTGATGGACATATTTAATAGATTTCTGCTTACTTCACATCCATTAATTACCAGCATGAGTAAAACTAATATAAAAAAAAAACATACCAAATACCTATATATCACCGGGAAAAAAGTGAAATTCTATCCTTCATTGCAAAAGTTATTTCAAGATTGCTATAATGTATATCCGCACAATTTGAACCAGCATTGGACACCGAGTACTATATGCCTTTCATGTCGAATGAATTTATCTGTGACGTCGTCTAACGTAAAGTAAGTATAGGTTAATAGATTTAGAATATTTTATACTTACAGTAATTCTTAATTATATTTTGAATTCTTCTTATTCCTTATTTCAAATTTTTTTCATTTTACAGACGACACTTGGAAATTTCGACGCCTATGGTATGGAGGGAAATAGCGAGCCACGAATCCGATTGTTATTTTTGTTTAAGTACAAAAAGAGGTTTCGGAAAACACATGCGATGGTCTTACCCCACGAGGTCTGCTGATGGGTTTGAACTTGCAGTTCTACATTCACAAGAAGTTGCATATGCTAAAGATCAGGGGGCAAGCTGTAGTCAAGTGCATTCATCATCACCAGGACACTCAACCTCAAGTATCTGTTACCAATCAGTTCAGATCCATCACTACCATCTACATCTGAAAATGACGAGTTCATCCCACACAAACATTTCTCGCCGAGACCATGGAATCAAAACCAACTTAATGATGTAATTAGAGACCTTGGATTGTCGAAAAGATCTCTGAATTACTTGCGTCCCGGATGAAAGAAACAGGTCTCATAACTGAAGAAACTAGGGTTTCGTATTACCGTACTCGAGAAAAAGCCTTACTTCATTATTTTGCTGAAGAGGATGAATTTGTGTACTGATATTTCTGGTTTGATGACTGCCATGGGCTTACAGAAATACGATTCAAACGAATGGCGTTTATTTATCGACTCATCAAAACGCAGCTTGATGTGTATCCTTTTGCATAATGGAAATAATTTCGTATTCGTTTGTATGGGTTATTCAAAATTTCTTAGAAAATAACAAGGGTGATGATTATGTTGCGCATGTTGAAGAGATGTTATCTCACTTCCATCGACTTGAATGCAACATGAGTATCAAAGTACACTACCTAGACAGTCACTTAAATCGTTTTCCTGAAAACCTATGAGACTTGAGCGAGGAACAGGGCGAACGATTTCACCAAGATATGTGAACAATGGAAGAACGATACCAGGGTCGCTGGGATGCACACATGATGGCTGGAGTATTCAGAGTAACTCTTCGTCATTTAACAATAGAAAATCGTATAAAAGAAATTCCAGAGTTTGTAGTTTATAATTATAATTATAAATTGAACCATACAATATTATCATAATAAAAAGAAATGACAATAATTTCCTAAATAATTTGTGTTTTATTCAAAATTAACATCGGCCCTTAAAATTTAAGTAGTGGGGAACAAATAAGCAATTGACCCGATTTGGTTGCGCGAGTTTTTAAAGTCAATCTCTACTCTCTCATTGTATTTTTGGAAAGTCAATTGCTTGCTGTGTTATTATTTTAAGCTGAGTGGTTGTTATCAATTTATGTTCAATGTAATTTTTGTTTTTATGTTGTATGTGAATTAAATTCATTTTCAAATGTGATAAACGTGTGCTGCAAACGTTCGATAAGACAATATGCGTAAAATAGTAGTTGCATTGTCTGATCCAGCAAAACCATTTGAATACAAAGATTATATCGGCATAACAGTATTCCTGGAGCAATCTGGGACCCAGTCGCTAACATATTACTTAACGCTGAAACGATCATGCTGAACAACTTTGATCTTACCGCACTTGGGCGTGACTCCCTTATGATTACACCATAGATGTCCAACCTACAGAAGCACGTTCCTAAGCTAGTATCCGGAACAGTTAGTATGGAAACTGATGGAAACCTTAGTGCTCTAGTCTGTAATAATATAGAGACATTAAGACTTCCAGACAGAGGAAGCAGCGAATGTAAACAACTATATAGTAGAACTCCTCATTGCAGTGAAAAACTGTTAAAAAAATTATTTTTATCAACAAAAAAAAATCTGCTGTGAACCATTCGCATAATGGGGGTTAGTTGAACAGATCTCTCCAATAAATTGGGTAAAAGCAAAAATAAATAAAAAAAAAAACGAAAACTGCTGTAAGCCACTCGCATAATGGGGCTACTTAAAATGATCTCTCCAATAAATTGGGTAAAAGTAAAAATAAATAAAAAGAAAAAATCTGTCATCAAACTTCAGTAGTGGAATAAAAGTTATCAAATAGTAAAACTCCTCTTTGCAGTGAAAAACTGTTAAAAGAAGTTTCTTATCAAAGAAAAATAAAAAAAAAAAAATAAATAAACTGCTGTAAGCTACTCGCATAATGAGGGCTAGTTGAACAGATCTCTCCAACATATTGGGTAAAACTAACATGAAATAAAAAGGAAAAATCTGTCATCAAACTTCAGTAGTGGAATAAAAGCTATCAAATAGTAAAACTCCTCTTTGCAGTGAAAAACTGTTAAAAGAAGTTTCTTATCAATGAAAAAATAATAATAATAATAAAATAAACTGCTGTAAGCCACTCGCATAATGAGGGCTAGTTGAACAGATCTCTCCAGTAAATTGGGTAAAAGTAAAAAAGAAATAAAAAGAAAAAAATCTGTCATCGAACTTCAGTAGTGGAAAAAAAGTTATCAAATAGTAAAACTGTTCTTTGCAGTGAAAAACTGTTAAAAAAGTTATTTTTTGATCAACGAAAAAAAAAAAAAAAGCTGTGAACAACTCGCATAATGAGGGCTAGTTCAACAAATCTCTCCAATAAATTGGGTAAAAGTAAAAAGAAATAAAAAGAAAAAAATCTGTCATCAAACTTCAGTAGTGGAATAAAAGTTAGGTTTGTTTCGTTTACTTAACACGTTAACAGTCCAAGGCAGCGACTGAGGATTGCCTCACACGCCCGTTTTTTTTTTTTTTTTTTTTTTTTGCAATATCGCCGTAAATATAAATAAAAGGGTGTTTTTTTTTTAATAGCCCACATATGGACTGTGGACTCCATGAAACAAAATCTCCTATAAGTCGCCTTCAGAGTCCACAGACCACATGTGGGCTGCGAATATTTTTAGATTTTATAATGCATTTTCTACAACGGGTTTTCTTTTTTTTTTTTGTACAGACAGCGTTATTCTTAAAACAAAATAAAACACTATTGATTAGACTTTGAGCAATAATGAGTCGAAAAGCAAAATATACGGACGATGGTCCCCCTCTGCTTATAGGTTCCAAGAACTTTCTGACCTTGATGAATCAGAAAAAATTTCAGAAGAAGGCGAATTCAAAGAGTACAGTGTTAAGGTTCCACCAATTGTTGTGGATGCGTGTCATAATTTTTCAAACTTCATTAACTTTTTAGGATCAAATTGCAAATATAAATGAATGTCGGTTGGCACTAAAGTTATGCCAAACACATTGTCAACTTATGAGGATACTATAAGACGCCTAAAAGAAAAAGATTTTAAATTTTACACACATCCAATTAGGGATCTAAAGAAATTTAAACTGATTCTGTTTGGACTTCCTCAAATGGATGTTAAAACAATATGTGAAGAATTTAAACAAACCTTTAATATTGACCTTGTTAATATTAAGGAGATTAAAACTTCAAGATCAAATTGAGATGCTATATTTATGTTTGAATTTGGTAAAAACCAGATAACCAAAAAGGAAGTGATAAGAGTAAAATTCCTCAATGGCATTGCAGCACACTGGAGAAATCCACTTCGTCGCTCAAAAGGTCCCACTCAATGTTCTAAGTGTACCATGTTCGGTCACGGATCAGCAAATTGCTATAGACAAAACACTTGTCTGGGTTGCGGTGGAGCACGTGATTTTTCAACTTGTCAAGTGAATAAGACTTCCAGGCCCAGTGTTTTTCAAATGCTTCAATTGTGTAAAACAGAAATTAAAAAATGTAAATCATCGGGCTGATGACGCTCGTTGTCCATCTCGACGAGAATATTTAGAAATTCGTCAAAAAGTTTCAAGAAACAGAAGTGCAGTAAGGTTAACTAACAGCAAACCTGAGTTTAATTTATCTTCTCATGCATTCCCTCCGATAAATGATGGCGTGCAAAGATCAAATACGTTATGGCCTTATAGTTCTAATCAGGGCCACGGAGTCGGAGTTGTGGAGTCGCGGTGTTTCTGCCGTCGCGACTCCGACTCGGAGAAAATAAAAAATAAACTTATTCTATCACATTTTTACCAAAAAAAAAAAAAAAAAAAAACGAATTTGTAGCAAGAAAAATATCTAAACAATTAAAGGACAACAGTGATATACATATATAACATTGAAGTAAATCGGGTGTTCGATTATCTCAAAATCAAATATTGCAAAAGCTATCCAAAATATATATCACACTTGATGGATATATACATCATCGATGACTAGTCACACTTGCTTATAGTGAAACACGATTCTGATGTCCCAGAATTTGGGTCAAACTTTTGGGTAGGGGCAAATTTTGAAAAATCCCACTTTGACCCATTTAGAGTGCTCCAATCGAGTCCAAATGTATGACCGACCCCCACTAACTTTGTAGGGCCGACCCACCCATGCCAGTGGCACACCCCCTGGAACTCCCCTGTGGGGTTCCCCATATAAACATTTCAAAAAAATCGCCAGTTTTGTAACTTTACATGAAAAAATCAGCGAAATGCCTATGTTTTTTTTCTTTTTGGAGTTTACTTTTCTCTTTAGAAATTTATTTAGTCAGAACATATGAGGGGCTTAGAGCACAAGGGGTGTAAGTGCCTTTTTTTATAAAATTGAGTTAACATATGGAATTAGTAGGTGAAGTTCAGAGAAGTCAAGAGCACAAGAGCTGAATGTGAGATTCGCATACGGTAGCAAAATATGGTGACCAATTATAGCACTACTAATTAAAATATATGTTTTGCTTGGAGCACAAGGGGTGTATGAGTACTTACACCCCTTGTGCTCTAAGGAAATATTTAAATTTATTTTTCACATAGACTGATTGGGTGAATTCAGAGAAGTTTTATCTTAAGTCTGACGACTTATTTTAACACTTGTTGTCAAAACACCTGTTTTTAAAGAGTTTAGTACACTGTGTTTTATTTGAAAAAAAATGAAATAAAAAATATGACATTTTTACTACGTTATTCGCGGCTGTGCTTCAAATGGTGATTGTCTGTTGTTTTTCGTAACTAAAACCATTAAAAATGAGTGCATCTGAAAATAGTATTGACGAATTCTCTGAATATTTTTATAATGCTGGTAAGTTTAAAATATTTTATTTTTATTAATTTTTGAAACTGATTTCATCAATTGCAAATTGTGTTGTAGATGACAGTGATGCAGATCCCACTTGGGAATTTCCTGGGACAGCTCAAGTGGATTGTCAACGAGAACAAGCTGAAGAAGCTGTAGCAGATAATGAAAGTAGTTTGGACTCGATGCAATACTCTAGCCAATCAGCAAGAAAAAAAGCAAGAAAAGAAAACTCCTGGATAAAAAATACACGTCAAGTGAATCGTAACTCTGGTAAGGAATATTTAGACAGAAAAGGGGAACTTCACAATAAGAAATGCGTAAAGTCATACAACCATATATGCAGATTCAAGTGCAATGATAACATTCCTGAGGAAAAACGGAATGACATTTTTATAGACTATTGGGGCCTTGGAGATCATAATTTGCAATCTTCTTTTTTAAGCTCAGCAATCACTCTTTGTGCTCCATTTAAAGTGAAAAGGCAAAGTTCAAAGAATAGAACTGTCAGTGCTGCCTATGAACTGATTGGATTTAGAGTCTGTAAAGAATTTTTTATGAAAACATTAGATGTGTCAACAAAGAGGGTGGACAATATTGTTAAAAAGAAACAAATATCTACAACAGCCATAGTCGAAAAAGACAAAAGAGGCAAGAAAGTCCCTGGCAATAAAATTGCTGATGTATCAGTACAATTAGTAAAAGACCACATTAAATCATTTCCCAAGTATTCAAGTCATTATTCAAGAAACTATGCCCCCAATAGAAAGTATTTATGTAGCAGCCTAACTGTAACAAAGATGTACGCACTTTACTTGGAATTTTGCACAGAAAAGGAAGCAGCACCAGTGAAAAAGAGCTTCTACACCCATATTTTTAACACATGTTTTAACATAAGTTTCCACAAACCCCAAACTGACACATGTGTTACTTGCGACAAATTGCAAATTTCAATTGAGCATGGTGAAACAGACGCTGTTAAAAATGCGGCCAAAGAAGAAAAACAAATGCATTTGAAAAAAGCTGAAGCAGCAAAATTGGATAAAGATAGAGTTAAAGAGCTTGTTAAAAATGATAGTACTAACACCCATGTAGCAATTTGTTTCGACTTGCAAAAAATGTTGCCAACTCCTGTACTGACATGCACTCAAGTATACTATGCCCGCCAACTTTGGACATACAACATGTGTGTCCACAATTTATCAACGGGAGACGCCAATATGTATATGTGGAATGAGAGCCAAGCTTCACGTGGCTGCCAAGAAATTAGTTCTTGTCTTTTAAAATTTATTAACTCTTTGCCTCAGAGTGTGACTCGCATTACAGCTTATAGCGACAACTGTGGTGGACAGAATAAGAGTCACTACATTGTTCAGTTTTGGCTGTACATTATTAAAAATACTCATATTGAAGAAGTAAATCACAAATTTTTACTCTCTGGACACTCATTTATGGAGTGTGACCAAAATTTTGGAATTATAGAAATTAACAAAAAAAAGAATTTCTGTCAGATTTATGTACCTCAAGAGTGGGAGAAGCTTGTGTCAAATTCAAGTAAAAAATTTACCGTAACACCTATGCAAAATAAGGACTTTATAAGTCTAGAGCCCATCCAAAGGTTTTTTAAAAATAGGGTACCGGGCATCCGAAAAATGCAATGGTTACATTTTGAGAAGGGTGACCCTTGGAATCTCTCATACAAAGATAACCTAATAAATGAGCAAGAAAACTTCAATAAACTAAACATGAAAGGTAGATATGTTGGTCGAACCATGAAACTACTCCCACAACTTCCTTCTAAAAACAGCGTCAAACCAATAAAGTTCGAAAAATACAAAAGCCTCCAGGATCTTCTTTGCTACATCCCACCAATATACCATGAATGGTTCAAAACACTTCCTCATGATAAAATGAAAGAAATCCCGGGAATAATCGAAAGCCAAAGTGAGGGTGAAGATGAGCCAGATGATGTCATGGAATCTGATTATGACGTCTAAAAAATTTAACATGGACCCATAAAAGCACTACTTAATAAAAATTGTTAAAAAATGTAGTCTATCTGGTTTTCTTATTAGGTTTTACTGATATTATTTTAAGGTAAAACTTTATTTATTTACAAATTTTAACAAAAAATTTGAGCACAAGGGGTGTAATTGCGACTTTCCTTACTTCAAAGATGTTTTTTGGGTATTTGTATAGGTAAAGGATGGTATTTTTTTATCATATTAGGTTAAAATACATCTTAGGATCTCTATTAATTATAAAGTAATATTTAAAATAGCCTCTACAATTTTTTATTCCAATTTAACTTTAACCTCATTTTTCTCAGTATGAAAAATAAGTCACTTACACCCCTTGTGCTCTAAGCCCCTCATATGTAAATGAAAAAATGAATTTAACTTAGTAATAGAAAAGAAATTAAAAAAATTTATTAGAAATTAGCGTTTTTTACAACCCTTTTAAAACCAAGGCATCACTGTGATGCATTTGCATGTCGTAAACTTAGTTGTGTGGGTTTTTTATTCAACCATTTTAAAAATGAACGTATCACTGTGACACAATTGCAGGTCGTAAAATTCTTGTGTGGGTTTTTTAAGCCACCACAAGACACAGCTGCATGCCGTAAACTTGTGTAGTTTTTTTTATATCACCTACTTAAGAAATTAAGGTAGTTCTTACAACCCTTTTTATGGGTTTTTTATGGCACCTTCTTAAGAAATGCGCGTTTTTTGCAACCATTTTAACAATTAAGGTATCACTGTAATGCACAGCAACCCTTTTAAAAAATGAACGTATCACTGTGACACAATTGCAGGTCGTAAAATTGCTTGTGTGAGTTTTTAAGCCACCACAAGACACAGCAGGTAGAATTGAAATTACCATTTCATTCTTATTACCTCGTCTCGTAGACCATATATAACGCAACAGTTTTTGTGAGTCCATTAAGTCGTTGTGAAGAACTCAAAGTGTGAAGTGCTAATTTCAGATAAAAAAATATTAAAAAAAAAATACTAAGTGAAGTGACCATTCCAAATCAAAAAGTTTGCAATGAATCCACCATCCTCTACACCGCAAGATGAAGCAACAACAACATCAACAACTATCGAAAACCCAATGAGTCATATACTCAAGCATGATGTTACTGCTTTTAGTGTGTCTACTGATTTGACTGATCTTAATTTACCAACCCATCTGGATATCTTGAGATATTATTTTTACTTAAGCGAACGTGCTAAAACAGAACAAAAAAAATTTTCCTAAAAATCATTCACTATTCAAGTACAAGTTAATTGGAATTTGGGAAAAACTTGGTATGGAAATAATGCTGAAAAAAGTGTATGTAATAAATTGAAGATTGCTTGACAAATATCAAGACCAAATCAAGAGAAGAAACAAAACCCAACAATTTACAGAGTATGTAAAATCTCTGGAAACAATTTTTTATATTGGAACATGTAAATGCGATTTGAAGGCAGCTCCCGAACGCCTCAAAGAGTTTATGCACGATGAACATAATCACAGAAGACTAACAATGGATGCATTTGTGATGGAAATTGAAGAGCAAGGAGCAACGTGTATGTCATCAATGCCAACATACCAAGATCCCGATGATTCAACATACGCACCGCCACCGGTTCAAGAAGATATGGATAGAAACACAAGTTCACAATACACAGAGAGATACGATTGTTTTAACTTTGCCTTGGTATGTGACAGATTTGGTGTGCCTGATAGAGTAGCATCAGCATTGGGAACCGCTCTTTTTCAAGATTTTAAAATTAAGGATAAGCATGGGAAACCTCTCATCATGGATAAATCGGAAGTTCACAGAGAAAAAGAGAAATGCAGACAAGAAGTGCTTCGCAAACGGTTATATGATACCAATATGTTAGCGTTTTCATTCGATGGCAGAAAAGATGATACTTTAACGATATATAAAATTGATGAGAAGTAACATACTAGGATGGTAAAAGAATCTCATCTTGTTATTTTGAGAGAACCCAATTCTGAATTGATTGGTTACGTAAGACTGGAACATGAAACCGCTGAATACAAAACAACCACATTAAATGATTTTTTCAACGATAAAAATATATCACTGGATGCATTAATTGGAATATGCACTGACGGTGAGCCAACAAACACTGGCCCACACGGTGGAATTATACGACGATTCGAATTGCTGTTAAAAAGACCATTGCATTGGTTCGTTTGCCTTCTACACTACAACGAACTTCCGTTTCGGCATTTGTTTGAAGCTTTGGATAAATCAACCAGCACTGGACCGAGATCGGCAACTGGAAAACTGAGCCGTCAAATCGAAACTTGTGAAACTCTTCCGGTAAGTTATTGTTATCATTCATTTATTATAATTGTCAACCATTATTAATTATTTTATTATTATATATTTTCAGGTGGTGGACGGCTTCCTGAAAATTGAGTTGCAAAATATGCCCCCTGCTCCAGAAAAAATTGAATTTTCCACCGATTCGAAGTACTTATACGACATGGCCCATGCAATTTCTAGCGGCGCACTGTGGCTCAAATTTTGATTTCATTGGCCAAAAGTCAAATTTTTTTTTGTCATCGATTTTTAAAATTTTTACTCCTTTTTGTAGCTTATATATCCAGATTAAGGTAGCCAAAAAATTAGGTTAAACTATTGATAATTGTGGGCGTGGCATGCTGTCAAACTCAACTGTTTTTTTTAATTCAGCAAAAGGTGTTTTTTTTTTGTTTTTTATCAAAAATAAATGGTTACTACTCGCAAGCTATCATCGATATTGGCCTGCGGTCTTTTTTATAATGTTAGTAGGATTATAGTCTTTAGTTTTTGTAAGTAGTCACAGTTCTAACGTTTGATATTAGGGGCGTTATGAAATATTTATGAAACCACTATATTTTTCTCAAATTTAAACTTTAGTGGAATAGAACTTCTAAAGGAAGTAAGGGAACAAGAAACGTATACCACCCGGAGAAAGGCGAATGTATCCTGTTTAACCCTATATATACTTTTGCACCCCCCACGAGCCCCCGGTAGAACACTTTTTTCATTTTAATGAAATTACTCTAAAAAAATTACTCTAAAAAAAATTTTGTTTTTTTACTTTAGACTACGTAAAAGTAAAATAATTAAATAAAATACCTGCGAAAGGGTTTATTGGCTTTGTTTTGATCAGCAAAAAAATAAGTCATAAAATGATCACAATAGGTTCTACAGTAAACAAATGATCTCTTTCTTAATTTACCTGTTGTCAAATTTAAGGGTCAACCAAAGTCATAAACAATTTTATAAGTTTGTCAATAATCGCGGCACTAAACCACTAAAGATAAAAAACCACCCCATATTGGCGAGAAACTAATTAGTTTTACCTGATATTGAAGTCTGGATAACAAGTGCAGTTTTGTTCAATTTAAGTACTACCTGCTATGAAATTAAAGATCAATGTGTGAATAACATGTACCTAAAAATGTATAAAATGACGGATTCTATAAGGGATTACTCAATAATAAGTTAATACTTCAAGTGTACGGACGTATATTCGCAAGTGATAAAAAGTGATAAAAAAGTGATAACAGACGCAAATAAAAATATTGAGAAAAATATGGAGAACTTTAGTTATAAAGAACTGGCCGAAGAGTATTTTCGAAACAAAAACCAGGAAGATGTTCTTAGTTACGTTAAAATAAAATTAAACTTAAATTCGTCTAGTACCGAAATACAAGAGCAATTATCTAATTTCGTCAAAGTACTAAAAAACGATTGAAAGAAGTTAACTACTGTAAACAAAAGTTTTATAATAAAAGTGCAAACTGGTTAGAAGGCCAACTTAATGTTGGTGGAGAAACAGCAAAGCTAGATAAGGCTGGAAGACCACGCAAATCATTGGACAACTGCAGCGATAGATCTAAGAGGCGGAAACTTAAAAATTTTAACGAGGAAATTGGTTCTACAAATATAAAAGAATCTTTTCTACATCAATTACGAGCACAAAACCAATTAACAAAAGTGGATATCATTGAAAAAACTTGTAATGCTAGTCCAGTGAGAACAAAGCGAATTCTTAAAAGTATACCAACTCCGAGCGATGCAAAACAGTTCACAAATGAGGAGGCATTAGCATTATTTCTGGATTTGAAATTAACAAAACACCAATATATTCAGCTCAGATTGCGTGCGATTGAAAAAGGCTCAAATATGTATCCAGCATATCATCACATAACAGCTGCTAAAATAGACTGTTTGCCATCAAAGGACACTATTACAATCACACCAATTTCGGCAGAAGTACAACTACAATCTTTACTTGATCACACAGCCAAACGCTTGCTACAATCAATAACAGGAACTGAGTTAAAGAAATATGGAAACACAAAGTTAATTCTATTTTGTAAATGGGGATGTGATGGTTCTTCGGGACAAAAACAATACAAACAAGTTGTATGTGAAAATATTTCGGACTCAGATATGTTCATGGTATCATTTGTACCATTGCGATTGAAAAAGATTTTGGAAGATTCGGAGCCTTCGAGTAGTACAACGCAAACAATGGATATTTGGAAAAATGAGACACCATCTTCTACGAAATACTGCAGGCCAATCAAATTTGAATTCAAAAAAGAAAGTCATGATGCCATTAACAAAGAAGTTAGTGATATCAAGGCCCAAATAGCAACACTACAGCCATTACAATTACAGTTAGATGGGCAGCAAATTGAAGTAAGCTACCAATTAGTGCTGACAATGATAGATGGAAAAGTAGGTCAGGCTTTGACTAACACGAAGGCTGCATCCAGCTGCATTATATGCCAAGCAACATCAAGCCAATTAAACCAAGTCCCGACAAAATCATTCGATAATACCGATGCCTTCGAATTTGGATTATCACCACTACATGCAAGAATACGACTTATGGAACACATACTAAAAATCAGTTATGATTTGGATTTCGGGCCTTCAGGATCAATAAGAAACAACGAAACCAACAAAGAGTTAAGAAGTTCAAAAAAGAAACATGTTCAAGATGAATATCGCAAATTTGGATTGATTATAGATCAGCCAAAACAAGGGTCAGGCAATACAAATGATGGCAATACCGCAAGAAGATTCTTTTCAGATCCAGAAACAGCATCTGAAATAACAGGAGTGGATTTAAACCTTATTTTCAGATTTAAAATAATCCTAGAAGTACTTGCGTGCAATGAAGAAATTGACTCTAGAAAATTTGGAGATTATGCTAAGGAAACTGCAAAAATATATACAACCAACTACCCATGGAGAAATATGTCTGCAACAGTCCACAAAATCCTTTATCATGGAGAAGATGTCATTAAATATCATTTGGTGCCACTTGGAGATCTATCAGAGGAGGCTCAGGAAAAAAGGAACAAGGATTACAGATTTTATAGACAGCACAATACTAGAAAAATGTCACGAAATTTCACAAATGAAGATCTATTTAATATATTATTGGCAACGTCAGATCCGTTCATCTCCAGTATTCGAAATCAATGGAAAGTGGAACATCGGGATTTAGATGAAGAAGCCAAAAAACTACTAAAGAACAGAAATAGCATAGAACAAAATATGGAATATTTGCAATCAATATTTGAGTCTAATGAATAATAATTATAATTGCCTTTCATTGTTATTTAAGTACGAAAAACATAGTATTAGTAAAAAATAATAATAAACAGAACCTACCATTGTTACAAATGCTATTTAAATCTATTGCAGTTTTTATTCTTAAAAGGTTTCCCACATATGAATGCAATGTTTTAATAGATAAGAAAGATTCAAAAAATAAGAACCCATATTTTCATATCAAAATTAAAAAAAAAATTAGAATCATTGCGCTAATGTTTAGCAGATTTATTTAGCTAGTGTAACAAATTAGGCAGCAAACACTAATAAATTTTTCTGTAGTAATAATAATATTCCTTGAGTGTCAGCAAATTGCAAATTTGATAGCAAACATTTTTAATTTTTTAGTAATACTAGTTAAATTTCTAGTGAATTTTACTATTTTGTTGCGTGTAAAAATTTTTTTGAGTGTAAAAATTTTTTTGAGTGTAAGCATTAAAAAAATTTCATTATTACAAAAAATGTTTATAATAATTATTTAACTCCAAATATGACACTTTCTAATAAATAAAAATAAATAAAAAAAAAACATATATCAAGCTAAAAGTTAAAAAAAATCAAAATTTAAACTTTGACCTAGAATTCCTTAAAAAGTACTCAATCAATTTAAATGAAATTCACACTGAGTCAAGATCAACTATCTATCTATCTATTAAAAAAAACAGTACTAAAATATTTTGATCGGTTCAAAAGTTACAGAATTTTGGCCAATGAAAAATGATTTTCAGCCACTGTGCGGCGTGGTTTCGGTGGATCTGGCTAACATCAAACCAGGGAATATTTTACATTCTCGGTGGCTCACCAAGGCCAGATGCAAATTTAAGAATTCTGGTTGAATTCATAATTAAATGTTATGTGCCAATGTACTTCAATATCAAGTGGGAAAGCATTCCCACGCCCACAAACGCACACATTAAAAAGTATGGTTCCGAAGAAGCCTTGGCCTTGTTTATGGACTTACAACTTTCGCATCCTTGATGCGACACGGGGCTGACGTTTTACCAGGATACAAAAAAACTCACTAGACCATGACCCATTATACAAAATACGGCCGATTGTAGAACATTTCAACGAAAAGTTTAAATCTGTCCCGATGACACAACGCATTTGTGTGGATGAGCAGATGTGTTCAACGAAAATGAAGACTTTCCTTCGGCAATATATGCCTGACAAACCTCATAAGTGGGGAATCAAACTTTTCGTTTTGGCCGATTCTTTTGGTTTTTGCTACCGTTTTGAGGTTTATTGTGGTGCTGGAGATAACGTCGTGAAACCAGGTGCACCGGATCTTGGGGCGTCATCAAATGTGGTTGTTCGACTGTCACGTACTGTTCCAGAGTTTAAAAACCATATCATGTAC
Source organism: Cordilura impudica (assembly GCA_963682025.1). Lineage (NCBI taxonomy): Eukaryota > Metazoa > Arthropoda > Insecta > Diptera > Scathophagidae > Cordilura > Cordilura impudica. The sequence continues at coordinate 32,584,966 of OY821520.1, forward strand.
TTCGACAATTATTATACGTCACTACCGCTACTAGTTTACCTCCGTTCGCGAGGCATTTTTGCTTTGGGAACTATTCGATGTAATCGAATCGCGAATTGTAAGCTACCAACGGAAAACGAATTAAAAAAGCAATCACGAGGATATTCCTCTGAATTCTGTGGATCTGCTTTCGGTGTTGATATCTCTACAACAGTTTGGAAAGACAACAAAGCTGTACGACTAGCATCAACATATGTAGGTATAAAGCCTTTCCAAAACCAAACAGATTCAAAATCCACCGTTCCACGTTTTGTCCGATCAGAAAAAAAAATATATATTGATATTCCGTGCCCAAACATAATACATGAATACAATAGCCATATGGGTGGGGTCGATCTTATGGATGGACTCATAGGACGCTACAAAATTCATATGATGGTGTTGAACATTTCCCAAAATTTTTAGATAGAAATGGCAAAAAAACTTGTAAATTTTCAGACTGCACATCGGAAACTCAAATAATATGTCGAAAATGTAATATAAATTTATGTTTCTCAAACTCGAAAGACTGTTTCTATAACTTTCATCACAAACAATAATTATTTTATGAATATTTTTAAGATTTTTGCATTCAAAATAAGTATGTAAGCGAAAGCAAAAACTATTAAAACTATTATTTTATTTCTTTTGTTATGAATTATTATTATTTTTTATGTTATAAAATAAAATTGTTTTGTTTTAATTCAACTTGAACGAAAATTTTTCATTGATGATTCTTGGCTTTCTTTCCTATGACCGCCTGTAGGCAGGGTACCAATTCGGCCTCGTTGAAGCGATCCCTTGGGATAAAAAAAAATTTAAATGGCACTATCATTTTTGACGAAAAATCAACTCAGAAATATTTTTTTTTTTTTTTTTAATTTGGGCACTAGAGGGTTAATAAATATATATATAAAAGAACAAACATAACACGTCGTCCAAAGCATATACTGTTATGAGCGTATCGCTTAAATTTAATATGCCATCTGAGGCGGGGACCAATCAAATGTCTTGTACCAGGAATTAACAAAGAGGTTCTGGAAACCTTAAAAAAACTTACATAAAATCTACCGGCAAGAGAAAAAGAATGCGCGATGCACATCGACGAGATGTGGTTAAAACGTGATTTGGAATATGAAAAAACCACGACCACGTACGTGGTGAAACCTCAAAGAAAGGAGCTGAAAGGGTGTTGTGTTTCATGTTGAAAAGTTGTTTCAGTAGCTGGATCTTTATGCTCAGCTATTACAACACTCCATCCTCGCTTAACGCCAAGGATACGGAGGAGTACTTATTAGAAAACATAAACGCTGTAATTGAAATTGGACTAAATGTTACGTGTGTTATTGCGGACCAGTTAGGAATAGACGTAAAATTGTTTAAGAATTTAGGAGTAACCCCGGAAGAACCTTTCTTTGTAAGTCCAACAGGCAAAAATATATTTGTAATTTACGATTACTGCCATCTACTGGTTTCAATACGGAATATGTTATTCAAACATGAAATTCAATAGATGTGAAAGTTTTAAAAGTAGTATACGAAAGAGACAATGAAAATCTCTTCCTACGTATGCTTCCCAAAATCGACGACAGTCATTTCAATCTGAAGCTCTTCAGAGAAAATGAATTTTCAAAACACAATTCGAGGCGGGTTTTTTCAGCAATGATTTATTGCAGAAAGTACCGGGGACAATATACTTCGTACAACAAGTTAATAAATTAGTCGATATTCTTAATGCGAAGAATCGTAAGGATAGAAGTACAGATATTAAACCTTTTTATAGAAACAACGACGAAGAAACAAGTTTCATTTTGGATCTCATTCCTTATTTGAACTCATTCAACTTCGCCTTCCGTGATATACTTAAATGTAAACGTTTAGTCACAACACTAAATAGTTTAGTCCAGATGAGCCAGCATATGTTCCAAAAATATCCAGATATCAATTGTATGCTATTTAATAAATATCATCAGGACGTTATAGAAAATTTTTTTAAACATATACGTGGTCCTTCAAGACATAACATTTCGATAAAGGATTTCAAAAACAATCTAGACCGATTGATGGCAATAAATATAAATTAAAAAAAAAAAAAAAAAATTCTCCAGAAATAAATTATGAAGCTGGCGAAGAGGACACGATGGATATAGAATCAGGAAGTCAAGAATCAATGGATTTTCCAGAGGAAATTAGGAACATAAATATTGAGATACCAACGGCATAAATGTAAGAGAACAATGGTGCCGTTAGTGGTATTAACCTGGAAAGTCGAATGAGTATTAGTGAACTAGAAACGTTGCCCTATTACACGGGATACGTTATTCATAAAATTTTTGAGGAAGAATATAAATGCGACAAATGTATGAAAATGGCTAAAGGACAACCAGATGCAGCGCCATCATTCTTACGTAAGAAGGCATACAATATATATAAAATTATTGTTCCATCGGATTACTACAATGAACTTTCTGCATTAATCTTGTTGCGGGTGCCTGTGGATGAGGGAGACCTAGAACAAAAAAATGAAACCATTAGATGTAAAAAAATTTATGTATTGGGTTGTAGTTTTTATTTGTTGTATATGGTGGTGGGAGTTGAGGTAGATGCGTGTGATTTTTTTTTGTTTCTTTTGGGATGGTGAAGCTGGATGCCAGAATGTGATTTTTTTTTTTTTAATTTTTTGTTATTTCTTGGTATGATATTAGTGATTATTTTTTTTTTAATATTTATTATGTACTGTTTCGATATTGCTATGGTTTATTGTAGGGAAATGGCATGTTGGTAGTATTGAGGTTATTCACAATAGTTTTATCGTATAAGTGCTGCCAAATTTTCTGGGGTTTGTGAAGGGAAAACAGAGCTGTATTTTTGGCAGATTTCCATTCATAAATCCCGGCAAAATAATGGGAATTAACATTCCTGTTTTTGGTGTCTATGTTATATGTGTAATTCGTCAGTTTTGATGGCTGCGGATTTTCTGTAATGCGATTGGCCAAAAAATTAGGAAAAAAAGATGGAGATTTTTGCGGGAACTGTGTGTTTGGGGCAAAAATCAACGATATAAATAAGAGATAGCCGGCCGGGGAACGTCATTAGCAGTGAACTCTTCATAAATAACAGTGTATACGGTGTGATAACAGAAAAATATAAAAATCAAAAGTTTAAATTCAGTGGAGTTAAGAAAACTAATCCAGTGGCAGCAAATTAAAGTTTATTATTAAATAAAATCTAAGAGGAAATAATTAATAGGTGAGTGTGTGTGGGTATGGGGATCACTTTAAATCGTATAGGCCAACAGTGATCTAGGTTGGGTGGGCGGTGTGGAGGAAAAACATCTCATCCTCCCTCGTAACTGTTCGGTGTTTGTGTTTTTTTTTTGTGTAGTTTTTAGTTTTTTTTTTTGGTTTACTTATTTGATTGTGCTTGTCCCTGGGCTGTAGTGGTAGGTTGGAACCAGACCCTAAGAAGCCAAACTGAGCTGGCTGGCATCACCACTACAGTGCCTTTGGGGGCACGTAACAATCTTCGCTTATTACAGAAATTTCATCAAGGAAAATTTCAATATTTTAAATCTGAGACAGACAATAATTTGTACTATACAAGATAATATGTCAACAACAAAATTTAAGGAATGGTTCGACGAAAACCATCCCTGTAATTTGCACCGAAAAGCGTTTTTAGAGGTTTTCATAACTATTCTGTTATATAAAAACTCTAAAAATCTAGTAAATGACAAAAATTATGCCGAAACACTGCAGTGGAAACAGATTATCAGAAATAAGCCATAAACACTTTAGATATATGTACTTTTAAAAAAATTAATTTTTATATATTTATTTAAGCGAAAGAAAAAAAAATGTATAAAATAAATAACATTTAAAGTAACCCAAAAATTTGTTTCATTGCATTAATTATTATTATATATTAAATATTTATGAATAAAAATATTATGTTTTTTTATTTAGTTATTTTATGTATATCAAATTCTGACGTTGCTCTTTTGATCTAAAAGAAAAAATATAAATACTTAATATTAAACGCAATCATTAAATACTTAATATTAAAAAAAATATAAAAATAAATATATACATATATATATTTCACCTGAGTCATTCGCCGCGGATGGCAGGACTAAGGTGGATTTGATGGATGAACTAACTCAAAAGCTAGACCGGCCCCCTAAAAGCCACAACAGAGATTGTATGCTAAGGCTAAGTCTGCCAGACGATGTCCCAGTCGCCTATTTCCACGCTCAAGTGGCAGATGGCGGTCAGGGAATAGTCGCAATCAGGTGGCAGGCGCCTCTTTTAAGATACAACCGACTGCAGAATTTACAGTTGCCACTCCCAAGTGGGATTGTAACTGCGGATACGTTTATCGCTTCAGAGGTCGCCAGAGTTGAAAGACGGTTAGATACAGGTGACGTTAGGATCCTGAGTGGGGGGGATTTAAGGAAGTATTGGTCGGATCGATTGCACAAATCCTTCGATGGGCGTGGTTTACTACACAGTAGTGACCACAAACAAACCCACCATTGGATAGCGGAGCCCTCCAGACTTTTGTCTGGTAGCGACTTTATCAATTGTATAAAGTTGCGAATTAACGCTCTCCCGACCAGGTCCAGATGCTCATGTGGTAGAGCTGAACAGGATCGAAGGTGCCGTGCAGGATGTGAAGCCCAAGAATCCTAAAATCATGTTGTACAGACATGTAGGACTACTAGGTTGGACAGGAACAGAAGACACGACGCAGTCGTTAGGTATATAGATAGGGGGTTACGGACTAAAGGATTTAGCAGTAGGACAGAAGTACAGTTGCATACAATCGATGGAATAGGGAAACCTGATATTGTGGCTTATAAAGGGGAGGAGGTCTACGTACTTGATGTACAGGTCGTCACAGATGGTCGTAGCCTGTCTGATATGCACAGGGTTAAGACGGCCAAATACAGGACCGAGGGCATTCATAGGACATTACAAGACACGCACCTGACGGACAAACTGCACATCCATGCAGTGACATTGAACTGGAGAGGTATTTGGTGTAGGGAATCGGCTTCAGAACTGTTAAGGTTATGGATTATCACTCGTTCAGATTTGGCAATTATTAGTACTAGAGTAATGATAGGAGGTATTATTTCTCATCGTAAGTTCATTAAGCAAGGTATAGGGTGAACGGGCCTTCGTGCTCGGATTTGTTGATAAAGTTGGAGGTTAAACTTCAACTTGTCTTCAAACTAATAAGCGTGCTGCCTGCGCAACCAACTTCAGACATAAGTTTTTTTACACACTTTTAGTGTACATATGATAGGAGCTTAACATCATGCTTCATATCATAATGCCTTGAGCAAATAACCCTTGCTCATCGTCATGATAAACTGCCTTCTAGCCTCGGTTAGTCGGTTATTGTACATTAAAAGGGGCCTACTTATGATAGCTCAGATTCTATTGAATAAAATATATTGAAATATTGAAAATATTGAATATATATAAATAGTTAAACTAATCTAAAATGTAGTAATAAAATATAGTTTATTGAAAGTAGAATTTGAAATTGGAATTATATCAATGATTTTCACATTATTATTATATTATTATTATATTTTAAATGTAACAATCACTCAGGAATGTAAACTGAGAAATAGACAATTAACTAACATAGAAATAGTTTAGTCATACCAGGAAATTATGATAATTTATTTGATATAAATACCACCTAAAAATTGTAAATAAAATCAGAATCAAATTAGACTTACAAAAGATAACATGTTTTTCATTTTTGAGTCTCATTCTCACCGAGCACCTTAAACAGTGCTTGGAAGAATTAAAACTGCTGCGATCAGACGCAGCATTCAAAACAAACTGAGAAACTTTTACTTACTTTTGTCTTCGAAAATATCGATAGAATAATTAATAATAAAATCCTTTCATAATCAACCATCATTTTATAATAAGAATCCAATTAAAAACTTATTTTATAATATGGCGATCCTGCCAATCAATTATTTTATAATATGGCGATCCTGCCAATCAATTATGTTATAATACTGGCCAGCGGTAATAAAAAAAAAGGAGGATTATGATTTGTTTGATGTAACGGAAATGTTTCTTAAAATGTCAGATTTCACCAACAAGATTTGAAAATTATTTTGGTTTTGCTGGAATGCTGCGAAAAGTCAATTCATAATGTAAAAAAATGCGGAAAAAGCGTTGGTTAAGCAATGGCGGGTTGAACTACCTTAACGGGGCTCATTTTCGTTTCTAATGAATGAGCTTTCTTCTGACACATCCTCATTTATTCTATTCTATTATATTCTTTAAAAAAAAATGTAAAAGGATATTCAGAAGAAGGATACATTAATTACATGTATTTCTTGCAACTGGAGAGTCGTAAAGAAGCATTAACTTTCAAATACGAATTTCAGAATCATCTATTTCTAGAGTAGTTCCTGAAGTATGTGCAGCAATATGGAAAAAGGTTAATTAAAACTTTTACTAATCTGCTTTGCTACAAAAAGTATAAAAATTTTATATTTAATATTCAGTTCCCAACAGAAAAAAAATAAATAGAAAATATTGCGGCTAATTTTTCAATAAAATTAATTAATGTGGTTTAAAACACCGGCTGTTGCGCAAATTGGGATGAAGAAATTCCAACCTTAATAAATAAAAAGGCCTTGGAAAATCAGATAAATCAAAAACGTGACAAAAAGGTGTCATTGCCTTCAAAAGAAGACATCAAGTTATTATTTGATTTTTTAAAAGCCACATGTTTAGAAAATATGAAGCAACTAAATTCAAAATTCGATACAGTTGTATGGGCCGAGTTAGTGCAAAGTACTTTAGTCTTAATTCAGATTTTCAACAGAAGAAGAGCGGGCGAAATTGAAAGAATCACAGTGGCCAACTACAACAACAAAGAAGTCGTAACAGACAGCGTTGAATCAGAGATTTTAGCAAGTTCTTCACCCGAAATGATTGCATTTGTTAAGATTTCTTTACGTGGCAAATTAGGTAGAACAGTGAGTGTGCCCCTTATGCATTTCTTGCATCGATATAATTCTCAAATATAGAAATGAAGCAGGGATGACTGATAATGGATTTATTTTTGCTCGTGCAGGCATTTCGAAAAATTCGAAGCAATATTGTAGGGCGTGCCCTTTATTACGAAAATATGCCAATGAGTGTGGTGCTAAGTTTCCTGAAAGTTTAAGGGGTACTACTCGAAGAAAGCACATTGCAACATATACGGCATTGCTTAATATTGAAGAAGCATCTGTGGAAAAACTAACAAATTTTATGGGCCATCATAGAGACATCCACAAGACAATTTACAGGGTGCCACTTGCAGTTCAAGAAATAGCGTGTGTTTCCAAAATTTTGATGGCGGCAATTGGGGATGATGATGAGGAGAAGGACCATGAAGAAGAGTTGAATGAAATAATTGATTTTGATCATTTTAATTCTGAAACAAATGTTACTGAAGATGACGTTACTTATGTTCAATGTAGTAGAGATGAGAGCTTAAACATTAGTTCAAGTAAAAAACGTAGAAGTTGTAAGAAAAAAAAAATTATCAAAATACAGTAGAATTCATTTATAGCGACCTCGGTTATAACGACCATCCGTTTATAACGACGGATTTTCAAAGAAAGATTGGTTCTTCATTGCTTATACATGCGCAACCTTTCGCTTAGAACGACTCCGGTTTTAACGACCATCTGCTTTTAACGACCAATTTGCGCGTCTGCTTTGGAATGAAGTTTCGGTTATAACGACGATGTCACTTCTGCGTATTTTATTTTTTGGTTTTTCTTTCCATTTTTTGTCGCCAGCCAACACTAAATGAAGAAACATATGTATAATGCGGGGAATCATAGAATTTGTTTTCGCCTATCTCGAACTGAGTGTGGAAAAGATAAAGAAGAAATTTGCATACCAGTTTGAGTCGTGAACGCGAATGGACATATGAACATTCTTTCTTTAATTACCAGCGGTGTTCAAAAAAGTTTTTTAATTTACATGTTTAGGTGAGGAATAATACTATTATATTTGTTCTATAATTATGACCTCATATGTACTGTATTAACGAGTAACTGACAAAAACACAAAAACTCTCTCCCATGGAAAGAGATCTAAGCTCTGCTTATAATTATTTTAGTTCTTAGAATATAATCTTTGTTAACTAGGTCAGTTATAAAACAACCATTGTCAAGAAAGGTAATTACCCATATAAATAAACCCGAATTTTATTGTAAAACTAATACCCCTCTTTTAATATTTTTTTCCCACAATTTTCACTGTAATAAAATATCTCTCAAAACACCCCGTAAACATTTTGTGGTCCAATCGAACCGAATTGAAAGATATTTTATGAGTGAAAATTTTAATTTCCAGATTATTTTTATGAAATTATTACCCAGCAATTTGAAGCCGTGAAGTTTTTCCTAACAAAGTGCCACAAAAAAATAAAACTCCAAAAGAAAGGAAGCAGAACTCTTCAAAATTAAGTAAAAAATCATCGACATCCAAAAACTCAAATAGCAAGTATTTACTACAAATATTAAGGTATGTGATAAATGAAATTTTAACAAAAGAAAAAAAACTCCCAAGTAGATCAAATTTTATTAACTTTGGTCGAACATATATACATACATATATATGACATCACCTACGGATAGTACAGTAGATGCCAAGAGGTTGCCGTTTGCTTAACAAAATTCTCATAGGCTGCACTTTAGTTTTAAGAAAGTAGCATTAAGTAATAAACATAAAATGTGTGTCACTACCTAATGCTTATGCGGCACATCTGGTCTACATATGTACTGTCACTACCTAGTGCTTATGCGGCACATATGTACATAAGTTATATTTAGAGTATGTGTGTAATAAAACACATAGGCTGCATTCTCGGCTTGAGAACAATATTGTTCAAGGATAAAACCCAATGTTGAGAATGCCAGCAAGAAACAAAAAGTATAAATAAAAATAAATCAGAATTATACATACCATAAAATAAAACAGACGTGTTTTATTTCTAAAGGCAAATCAGAAACGTAAAATATTTCTCAAAAAAGAATTAACATTATTTACGATAATAATTGTTAATCAAAATTGGCGCAGTCGGTAGGATTTTCGCTAAAATAAAAAAGTGATAATCCGTAAATAAAAATCTACTTCCTGTGAAAAAGGAAAAAAATAAAATAAAATTAAATAATGGCTCTTAACGCTCGATTAGCAGCAGCAGCTAGTGGTCAACCTCCAGGTAGAGCACTAGACATAAACCCACTTACGTATTTGGAGAAAATACAGGGGTTCGACGGACGCAAGGAGGATTTGTCAACTTTCTGCATGAATGTGGACGACATCATCCCCACACTTGCATCCTACAATGAGCAGGCACAACGTATGTGCATCAATGTGGTCAAAGGAAAATTGACCGGAAAGGCAAGACGTGCAATGGAGATCCATCCACATTTGAACAATTGGACGGATATAAAGGCAATGCTAGAAACCAATTTCGGAGGGTTTCAAACAGCCGACCAGTTGTATGAGGATTTGAGAGGGGCCCAATACAGAGGCAACACGCTGGAATTCTACAACCACCTTTTGCATAAATTAGCGCTACTTAATCAAAAATGTAGACAAGAGGAGAGAGTCGTGGACGTTGAGCGGAATATTCAAACAGCTCTCAAAATTTTTTGCACAAGATTACCCATCTACATGAGAACAGTATTGTGCGCCCTAAAGCCCACGACAATGGAGGCAGCCCTCCACGAGTTGAGTCAATCGGGATTCCTCAACGAAGAAAGAGGACCAAGAAACAACAGCAACCAACAACAAAAGCATAACAGAAACCAGCAACAAAGATACAACAATCATCAGCAACCGAAATACAACAACAACCAACAACCCAAATACAACAACAACCAACAGTCACAACAGAACTGACAACCGAGGATGTGCTTTCCCAACCAACAATTCCAACAACAACGGCAACAACCAAGACCGGAACCGATGGAAATTGATCCATCCCAGCAAACACGAAGGTACAACAATTATCAACAGGGACTTCAACGAGGATCGCAGAATTACGGTAAGAGTGTCCATTAGGGTGGGTCAATTTGTTCGGGTGAGAAAAAACGTGACAAGCGTATAGCAAAATCGAAATCTACACAAAATTCTAAGAAAATTACCCAAAGAAAGTATGGGTCTAAAATGAAAACCTAGCTCCCGCCGAGAGACATGAAAATTTATTTGATTACAAATAAATTATTATGTTCCCACTAAGTATGGTTCAAGAAATATGGCATATTGGTCTTGCATCGATATTATGTTTAATTTTTTATACAAATTACGTAGCTTTAAAAAGAGAATGATTTTGTTAAGCTCCGCTCTTCCCTTTTAAAAAGTATAATTTAGTAATGTGCTTTTGAAGTTATCAACAAAGAGTAATTAGAATCCAATATTATTAATAGTTCTAGTCATTGTAGAAATTTACCGTTAATGCATTTTATAAAAACGTGGTGTTAAACATTTGTTTTGATTGATTTATGCACTTGATAGTTAACTTTCAAAAAGTAAGCGTGTGTTAATTTCTCTTTTAAAAAAAAATTTTCACCTTAAATTATGGAATCATCAGCAATGTCAATTGACTCTTCCGGATCAAGTTTTCTGACTAATCAGAACGCTAGTATCATTGGCATGCCAAGTGAATTTAGTGAATTAAATTTGCCAAGTTATCGTGATGTTCTAAAGTATTATTTTTTATTAAGTGAGCGCGAAAAAGAAAAATCAAAAAAACAACAATCGTATGCCAGATTTTCTTCGATAATTGCAAACAAAATAATTGAAATTTGGGAAAAAATTAATATTGCACTAATAAATAGAAAAAGCATTTTAAAAAAACTAAATACATTTCTCAACAAATACCATAAAGAGGTAAAAAACATATCAAGAGGTAATACATTTTCAGTATTTGAGACATCGTTGAATGATGTATTTTATATCGGTAAATGCAGTTGCAAAAAAACAATGCCATGCTCCTGTGGATTAATTCCTGATCCTCTCAAAGCATTCATGATTGACCAACACACCACCAGAAATAATACAATTCCTTAATGCGTGTTAAATATAGTAGACGAACTGTCCAGCGAACTCCCAGCTAGCTTAGATCCTTCGTATAGGTTCGACTCTTCACAAATGGACGTCGCTTCTGAAATCGAATTTGCAATACCAGCTGCAAGGGAGCCGATAATGCGCGGAAGGGGACCTTACACTAAAAGATACGACACAATTAATTTTGCTATGATGTGTGATAGATTCGGCATTTCGGACAGAGTTGCCTCGTGTTTAGCTACAGCTTTATTTAAAGACATTGGCTTTACAGATGAAAATGGGGAACCAATTATTATGGATAAATCCAAAGTAGGTCGTGAAAAAATGAAAAGCAGGGAGTCTGTTCGTCGCATGCAAAACAATGATTCAGCCTTATTAGCTTTTTCTTTTGATGGCAGAAAAAATGATGCACTGACACGGGAAGAAATTAGTGGAAAATACCATCCGAGAGTGGAAAAGGAGTCTCATATAGTGATTGTTAAAGAGCCGGGAAGCAAGTTGTTAGGTCACATAAAAGTTGACGCTGAGGACTCCAATACAAAACAGCTGCAATTATGTGATTTCTTCAAGGAAAAAAAAATATCGCTTACCAGCTTGATAGCAGTTTGCTGCGATGGGGAACCCACCAATACTGGAACTGAAAATGGAATTCTACGAAAGTTTGAAGTTTTGTTGAATAAACCATTACATTGGTTTGTTTGTTTGTTGCATTTCAACGAGCTCCCGCTTCGCCATTTGTTCAATGCTTTAGAAAAATCTACTACAAGTGGACCACGTACTGCAAGTGGGGCTTTGACGAAATTAATTCAGACCTGCGAACAACTTCCGGTAAGCATGCATTTATTTTATCAACGCTTAATGTAAGTCCCTTAAAAGTAAAACAAACATTTCGTTATAGGCTTTACCTGATTTTGAACCGATTTTATTGGGAAATATGCCTCCACCTTTGGACGCTAAAGATGAAAAAAATCTTTCTACTGACGTTCTATATCTCTTTCGAATAGCCAAAGCTGTATCGGAAGGTTCGTGTCCAGAAGATATAGCCAGCATGAAACCGGGACAAATTGTTCATTCTCGCTGGTTAACAAAAGCCAGCAGACTCTTGCGCCTATATGTTGCAACTAGTTTGCCTTCAACAAATTTAAAAATATTGGCTAACTTTATTATGAAAGTTTATGTACCGATGTATTTTAATGTAAAATTTTATAATTCAGTAGTACATGGCAGCGCGCTTTTATATAAATTTATTAAGTCAACGCAATTTTTACCGCAAAATCTTCGAGAAATTGTAAACAAAACGATACAAAACAATGCATTTTTCGCCCATCCGGAAAATATATTGTTAACGATGCTTTTCGACGAAAGGAAACCTGTTCGTGCAAGAGCCATTAACAAAATTTTGTATTGCCGTGAACAATTGTATGACTCAACTAAACTCAGGGCTTATAAAAAGCATTCCATTAATTTTAATTGCACAGACTATATGGATTTAGTCGACTTAGATGATGACAACATATTATCTGAGCCTCCATTTACTGCAAGCATCCCACACGAGCACCTGTTAGAGTATATTAAATCTGATGATGTACCACTGCCAGATCCAGGAATTCCGTCGCACATCCAGGGAACCGAGCGATGTGTGCAGTTGCTAACGCATGTCTCACGCCGAGTAATTGCAAAAAATCGTGACGATGTTATGGCAGTGACTTTAGAAAGTCGAACCCAAATACTCCGAATGGACTGTAAAAAAGACTTAAAAAACTGAAATTTGTCAATGCTTTCACAAATAAGACCAGCTATACATATTAAGAAAATTTTAAAAAAGTTGTGTTTTTTAGAATTGATAATAATAAAAAAAAAATTGTTTTATTATAATAATGAAATTTTATTATGAGATCTAAAAAAAAAAAAATATTTAATTCTTAAGTGAATTTTCTTCATGTCTCTCGGCGGGAGCTAGGTTTTGATTTTAGACCCCTAGTTTCTTAGGGTAATTTTCTTAGAATTTTACGTAGATTACATTTTTGCTATACGCCTTTTGAAGAAAAAATTTGACCCACCCTAGTGTCCATACTAATACTAATTTTAAAAATTATAATAGTTTTAACCAAAATTATGACGGTACCGAACATGAAAAAATTAATGAAACTGATTCTAGGGAACAAAATTTTCGGTCAATGGCCTCACGTCAGACTTCGTGTTACCCTATCTCTTACTCAGAAACCCAACCAGAAATTTGAGACTTTTGATCGACATGGGATCAACAGAAAATTTATTGAGGCAAGATCATTGTCCGCCTCAATTCATTAGAAAACTTAAAATTCCCGCAAACATTAAAACCGCAGCTGGAATCATCACGGTTACACATGACGGAGTTATCCCGACAGAAAGTTTGAGTTTGCCTTTGAAATGTAAAACTACTTTTAGACTTTTTCAATTCCATAAATTTTTTGATGGCATTTTGGGCCATAATACCTTAAAAGAGAATAATTCAATTATCACCTATAATGATAATATATTACAATTTAAAATCTACTACGAGGGAGAATTAGAAACACATGACAGAATCGCAGATGGCCTTTTGAATTTGCCAGAACTTCATAGTATCGAAACTTTAGGTACACAGGACCAGTTAAGGACCTAACATTTAAATTCCGAGGAAAAAAATGCGATACAGATATTAATTCAGCAAAATGAAGACATTTTTTATAAAAAAGGAGACAATTTGAGTTTTACAAACGAGGTTAAACACAGGATAGATACCGGCCTATCAGGTCCAATTTACACGAAGACGTACATATACCCAACTATACATACCACTGAGGTGGAGAGACAAATGACGGAAATGTTAGACCAGGGCATAATCAAACATAGTAATTCACCGTACAACGCACCCATTTGGATTGTACCCAAGAAAGAAGACAAGATAGGTAATAAAGAATGGAGAATAGTTATTGACTACAGAAAACTTAACTTGGTTACAAAGGAAGATAAATACCCTATTCCACGTATTGACGACATTTTAGATAAGCTAGATCGAGCAAATTACTTTTCTACTTTAGATCTCACAAAGGGCTTTTATCAAATACAGGTAGAACCTGAAGATCGCGAAAAAACCGCATTTGCTACGCATAATGGACATTACGAGTTTGTTCGCATGCCATTCGGTTTGAAAAACGCACCCGCTACATTTCAGCGGATGATGAATAACGTACTTAGGGAGCATGTTAATAGAATTTGCGTAATTTGTATGGACGACATTCTTGTTTTTTCGACATCGTTACAAGAACATCTCGGAAATTTGGAAAAAATATTTCAAACTCTACGAGAAGCAAATCTGAAAGTTTCACTTAACAAGAGTGTTTTTTTGAAAAAGGAAACCGAGTTTTTGGGACACATCGTCACCAAAGAAGGTATAAAACCTAATCCGAAAAAAGTCGACGGAATTAAGAGACAGACCATTCCAAAAACAATTAAGGAAATTCAAAGCTTTTTAGGACTAAGCGAATATTATAGAAAATTTATTCCTGATTATGCGAAAATCGCAAAACCAATGACACTTAGATTGAAAAAAGATTCGAAAATTAATGTAAATGATAAGGATTATAAACAATCCTTCGAAAAACTTAAATTTATTTAAGTTTTTTTTTATTTAAATTTATTAAATAAACAATCATCTTAAAAATTACATATAAATCAATTGAAAAACGTTTTTTTTTTTTCTAGAGATATCAGTTTTTAATTATTTATATAATATATTATTTATATGGTGCTAAGATATCCAAACTTTGAAGAACAATTTCAATTGACGACGGATGCAAGTAACTACGCACTTGGAGCAGTTTTGTCTCAATATAAAGGGCCAATTGCATTTGTATCAAGAACACTTAATAAACATGAGCTAAATTATTCCACAGTGGAAAAGGAATTACTTGCCATCGTATGGGCAGTTAAGCAATTTAGACACTATTTATACGGACGAAAATTCCAATTACGAACAGACCATAAACCTTTAATCTGGCTAGCGAATCTTAGGGAACCTAATTCTAAACTGATACGTTGGAAGATCAAACTCAACGAATATGAATTCGATATACAACATGTGCAAGGTAAAGATAACAAGGTAGCTGATGCATTATCAAGGATTAGGGAAGTAAACGTTTTCGAGAAAAAGAATAAATTTGAATGCAATATTTGCGGAAAAACATATTATCATAAACAAATGCTAACTTTACATACAAAAACGCATACGGACAAAAAATTACAATGCAGAATTTGTAATAAAATTTTATCGAGACCACGATGTCTACAAGACCACCTTAAGAAAATTCGTAATTACGTAGAGAAAAAGGAAACATTTGAAAACATTAGAGAACGCAGTGAATCACCTGTACACGCCCTACATTCGGCTGACGAAGATAGCAGTGACCACTTTTTAATATCACAAAGACCTTTACACTCATTCCATTACCAAATTGTTGTAAAGCATAATGATGATAATAAAATTGAAAAAACTTTAATTTTTGGAAAACCCAGAATAACATATTCTTATACCAATTATACGAATCAGGTAATAGCGCAAATATTATCTGAATTTAGTAATAAACAGGACGCAGGAATCTATTGCGAAGATACTGACGATTTAATTAAAATTCAGAATGAATACAAAAAATTAAGAGAAAATCCCAATAATCTATTTAACACAAGAATAATGTTAACTAACCAATTAATGGAAAATATAGAATACGAAAACCTCTTAGAACTCATAGCAAAACACCATAAATATGAGAATAATCATCCAGGTATAGAGAAAACCTATATGGAGTTGAAAAGAAAAATCTATTTTCCAAATTTAAGAAAGGAAATTACAAAATTTATAAATAACTGCTTAATATGTAACTTTAAAATTGAGAGACATCCAGTGAAATTGCCTTTTGAGAAAACTGAAACCCCAAAAGCTCCACACGAATACTATCATACAGATATATGGTATTTGAACAAGTCTACCACTTTTGTCACCATGATAGATAAATTTTCAAAATATGCGGTCATTGAAGCCTTAGCAGCATACAACAATAGCATACATATGACGACCGGCGAAAAACCAATTAATTTACACTTTAGAAACAACATTAATATAAAGGAGATTTTTAATAGAATTGAAAACAAAAAGACTAAGACTCTAGAATACCGCAATAAAGATAGAAAAGATAAACACATAAACGAAAATATTATGAAAACCAACCAGGTAGACAAATTGACTTCAAAAATGAAACAGGTAACCGTAGAAAAGCTTAATGACAAAAAAATATAAAAGAAAGAAGCAAATTATACACAAGGATCAGTTCATTAAAAGAAAAAATCTTTCTAGGTCTCTGGAAGTGCTTGTTGGCAATCTTGACGATGATAACGCTAGTAATGCCACAGAAATTGATGATAACTGATCTAAACCAAGGAAACGGGTACACAATATTACAATTGGAAAAAAGATCATTGATACAAAATTATTCGAAAATTTTACATATATTCAAACCTAAGGATTTTTTAGTTTACATTAACAAATTAGAATTCGAAACAAGGACACTAGACGACGTATATTTGGACCATCAGATTAAACACACTAGATTACAAGTACTGAGTTTGATACCCAGACACCGTGTAAAAAGGGGACTGATAAATATTTTCGGAACAGGATTAAAATACCTATACGGAACAATGGACGACGATGATAGAACGGAAATTGAAGAAAAACTTAGAACCAATACTATTAATAATCATAAAATAATTGAACAATCAAACAAACAGATCAAAATCAACTCTCACTTTGACGAACAACTAAAGACTTTAAGTGATTTACAAAACCGACAGACTAAATTACTTATGCAAAATATGGAATTAATCAATCGAACGAAAACAGATTCACGAAAAGCTTACCTTAGATACGAAATAGAACATTTAGGATAATTGGTTGGACAAGCTAGGGAATTACTATTAGCTTCAAAATTACGAACATTAAATAGATATTTTAACAGATCAAGAAATTATCGATTTTAACATAACACTTTATAAATTGGAAAATATAGAACTTAACGTTGCAACCAAAGAATCAGATATTATTTTCATAATTAAAATCCCTAATTTAACTACCGAAACTTACAAGGAAATTTTCATACAACCAATTCCTAATAAAAACGGACAACAGATAATGATCGACGCAAATTACTATTCGACAGACGGAAAAAACATGTACGAAAATACTAACAAACTATCTCAATTAGGAAAAATAAATGATAAATGTATTCAAAACATATTTAGAATGGAAAAAATGATTTGTAAGTATCGCCCTAACAGCGATACCAATATTATTGAAGTTGGAATAAATGTAATAGTCACCACTAATGTGGACATGTCAATTAAACAAACTTGTAATCAATATCCATATACCTTAAAAGGAAATTATCTAATTTATATTGAAAATTGTAAAATATTTCTTGATAAATGGTACATTAAGAAACTGTATCAAAACACTATAATCATACCAAATCCCTTCCGGATTATTGAAACATCTAACGACACTAACTTATCTCTAAGAGAATTACAGTATAAGCATATCGATAACATAAATATTATAACTGAACTCAAAGCGAATCAAAAGATTCACAATTATACCACTTATACCATACTAACAATCATACTAATCACCATATTCATCTACCTATGTATTAAAAACAAGAGAATTGTAAAGAAAACGGCCATCTCAGTTAACTTACCCTCACTTCCTTTGGAAGCCGGGATAAGTTCTTTGTCTGGGGGTGTTATGACATCACCTACGGATAGTACAGTAGATGCCAAGAGGTTGCCGTTTGCTTAACAAAATTCTCCTAGGCTGTACTTTAGTTTTAAGAAAGTAGCATTTAGTAATAAACATAAAATGTGTGTCACTACCTAATGCTTATGCGGCACATCTGGTCTACATATGTACTGTCACTACCTAATGCTTATGCGGCACATATGTACATAAGTTATATTTAGAGTATATGTGTAATAAAACACATAGGCTGCATTCTCGGCTTGAGAACAATATTGTTCAAGGATAAAACCCAATGTTGAGAATGCCAGCAAGAAACAAAAAGTATAAATAAAAATAAATCAGAATTATACATACCATAAAATAAAACAGACGTGTTTTATTTCTGACCGCAAATCAGAAACGTAAAATATTTCTCAAAAAAGAATTAACATTAGTTACGATAATAATTGTTAATCAAAATTATATACATATATATATATATATATATATATATATATATATATATATATATATATATATATATATATATATATATAAGTTAAGGTATGTCTCACATATTGTGAAAGACATACCAACAATTATGGTAAACAAATCCGTCCGCCAATCATGTCAGTCCGTCATTCATGCCGCCCAATATGGTGAACGAATTAGTTTACCAATTATCTTCATATTCACAGTCACACAATGTGACGTCATTAATTTTTTGGTAAATAAACATTTTGCCACCCAACTTGACAAACACCTTAGTTTGTCATTTATTTTTATAAATGTTTTTGCCCTCATCAAATTACTCTTATTATTTACATAGTAAGAACAATAAATAAAACAATTGTAAAAGAATAAATAAAATATTTACATAGTAAGAACAATAAATAAAACAATTGTAAAAGAATAAATAAAATATTTACATAGTAAGAACAATAAATAAAACAATTGTAAAAGAATAAATAAAATAATTTACACAGCAAAATCTTAATATGGACATTTCATTATAATTTGAATTACTTGATATTTTATAATTTTGATAAAAAAGATTTTTAAAATAATATTAAATAAAATAATTTATATAAATATATATGACATGTGATTATGACATTAAATTAAAACAATTAAGAACAATTTAGAAAATAAAGATAAATGCATATCGAGAGCCTATATTCAAAATATGTCATCTTAAATTTTTGGCGCTATGAGTTTTTGATGGGAAATAACTTCCCTATGTAATACCCATCTGTGATATAAATTTCAGCTCAAAAACATAATTTGTTCTCGTTTTATCTCAATTTTTGTTAATATGCTATCTCAAAATACATTTTTTTGACAATACAATACAATATTTTTGAAATAAATTTATTTATTACAAATCTACATCATATCTCATTGTAATTGACATGCTGAACACGAATCTGGTGAAATTTTTTTTATCCAATAGCTAATTTTTTAGATATTGCAGTTTTTAATCCTTTGGCGACGAATGATAGATATATTTCCTAATTTTAGTTTTTGTTGTAGTAGCTACATTTTCCAACCGATTTTTTTGAGTGTGGTGTGTATCAGAGAGGTAAATGAAGTACTAGACGTCAATGTCGGTTAATGTCAAATGTGAAATGTAATAAAAATCAAAAATTGGTGGCTTAAACAATAATTCATAATTATTATCAATTTACGTGAAATTTATAACTACAAATTGGGTAAGTTATCCTCTTAATGTATTTACACATAAATATATAAAATACCCAATATGGTTTAGTATGATGGATGAAGATACTTGGAACGGCAATGCTCTACAACTTATTGCTAGGGATTATGAGTCCTCATCGGATGAAGAAAACATAGTTTCCAAAAGATCTAAAAGAGAACACGACTCTCGTTCAAAGATGCGTAAAACTAATTCTATCAAACGCATGAAAGGCAAACAATATTTGGGATTTTCCACATCAGACACAAAAATCCATCAAGACATACCAAAACCTCAAAGAAAACAAGGACCCAAATGTTCTTCAACATTTTGTTTAAATAGTAAATTGAGAAAGTGTCATCAATTTGAGGAAGAGGACAGAATCAAAATTTTTGAGGATTTTTGGAAGCATTCCTGGGAAGCTAAGAAGGTGTTTGTAAAAGATCATGTTTCGCAATCGGCTAAAAAATGTAATACAACAGAAAACTCAAAAAAACAAAATTCATTTTTCTACAAACTTCCTCTCAAAAATGAATTAGTGCAGGTATGTAAATTTAAATTTTTTTTAAACTTCCCTACAAATGTGAATCTCTTTAGGTATGTAAGTTTATGTTCCTGTCAACCCTATCCATAAATCGCGGTATGTTAAGAGGATGGTTGATTAATCCAGTTTCATCTCCTGAAATACTCGACAAACAAGGTGTTAATGATTCTAAAAACATTGTTTCCAAGACGTTTCTAATAAATTACTTGGATAATTTGGACCGAGTTGAAAGTCATTATTGTCGTAAGAAAACCAGCAAAAGGTATCTCGCTGCAACTTTTACATCAAAAGCTGATGTATATAATGATTACCTTACTGATTGCTCAACGAACAAAGTTAAGCCAATGTCATATTTTACATTTTCCAAATGCTTCGATGCAGAAAATTTAGCTATATTTAGACCTCGCAATGACGAATGCGACACATGTGTGGGCTATAAAACGAAACAAATATCTTCAGAGGTATACAATGAACATCTGGTAAAAAAAGATCGTGCTCAAACTGAGAAAAAACAAGATAAGCTTGATGCCCAAAATGGATTATGCCATGTTTTCACAATGGATGCTGAAGCAGTTAAACTTTGTCCTGATATTAATGCGTCAGCTATATACTATAAACAACGCTTACAAGTGCACAATTTCACCATGTACAATATTGGAAGCCTTCAGTGTACAAACTATTGGTGGAGCGAAATAAATGGCGACTTAACTGCTTCGTCATTTATTTCTTGTATAATAAGTCATCTTGAGACGCACTGTTTATCTGATGAGCTGCCAATTATAATTTTTTCAGATGGTTGCGGGTATCAAAACCGAAATAACTTCTTATCTAACGCGCTGTCCAATTTTTCAATAGAAAATAATAAAATTATAGAGCAAAAGTATCTAGAAAAGGGCCATACCCAGATGGAGTGCGATAGCGCTCATGCCAAAATAGAGAAAAAAATTGAAAAACAACTCGGTTTATTTGCCTATTGATTATGTACATTATACTAAAGAAGCTCGAAAAACCGTTAAAATTAATGACAAGATCATAAAAAAACCTTTCGATTCAGTTTATTTAAACCACGACTTTTTTAAAGATTATAATGACAGCCAACTACTTCGTTTTAATAGTATAAGACCTGGCAAAGGCAAAAATGATCCAACAGTATCACAATTACGTTCGCTTATTTATCTTCCAAACGGCAACGTCAAATTTAAAATTAATTTCGACGATGAATACACTGATATACCGTGTCGAATAAAAAAATATGGAGGCAAGCAGGAACCAAATCCTTTGCATTCTGGACCACTTCCAATACAACGAAATAAGTTTAAACATTTACAAGAATTAAAAAAAAGTTATTCCGCAAGAATATCATTACTTTTACGATAACTTATGCCAGAAATAGTATAAATAAACATCATTATAACATCAGTTTTTATTATGTATTATCTTTTTTTTTTAGCATTTTTTGTTATGTTTTTTCCTTTGTTATACCTAATATTCAATAAAACATCTTATTAAATGGGTAATTAATAAATATTGTTCAAAAAATCGTATTTTTATTTTCCGACAAAATATGCTATCTCTTAAAAAATATTTGTTTTTTGATATAATAAAATATGCTATCTCAAAATAATACGCAATCAAGTGCAAAATTTCAAATTTTTTTCACAGGTATAAATTTGCCGCAATATTTAAACAAACTTATGGAAGGCACATTGTTAATTTTTTCAATAATAAGCGAAATAACTAGTTTTTAAGCTCTCCTGAGAAATTGAATTTTTTAAGATAGCATTTATTGAATATAGGGTCTCGATATGTGTAAAAAGGAAAGAAAGTGTTATTAATTACCAGAAGGTTATTAATTATAAAAAGGACACGTAAGTGAATAAAAAGAGCTTTTCAAAATAACAAGCCAACAAAACCACATAAATTACAAGTATCAGCCGGAAAAATTCCACCAAAGACCAAACTTGAAGCACCTGTACTCGTACCATCAGTCGGAACAGCTACAGGAACTACAAAGAATGTAATTGTAACTGACAATGATTGGGTTATAAAATTAGATGATACTTAGCATCAGAAATATCTCTGACGACGTTTAGTGCTTCGTTGGATCGTGCTGGGGTGTCAAATCGCTTTGGAGCATTACTGGCAACAACCCTTCTTAAGGATTTAAACATTCAAGACATTATACTTGACCAGCATAAAATTCGTCGTAAACGTGGTAAAGCTGGACTCAAAGCTTCAAATTCAATCAAATGCAAATGCATTTCTTTTGGTGGCAAAAGAGAAAGAACATTAAAGCAAAAATTTGTTAATGGAGAACCCCGAAATATCAAAGTGATAGAAGAGCAAATTACCATTGTAAAAGAACCCAATTCTTCTTATATTGGATACCTCACACCTGAAGATGGAAGAGGAATTGGAAATGGAATGGGTATTATAAATTTCTTGAAAGCTGAGGGGATGTCGTTACAATATCTGGTCTCTATTAATTGCGATGGAACGAGCTGCAATACTGGTAAAGTAAAAATTAATTGAACATCTTTAAAATTATAACTACGACAAAAATAATAAACAATTACATCCAATTGTGTAAGCCTCAGAAATCATTTTCTGAAAGCTTGCTTATATTGTAAATGAAAGTCTCCAATTAATTCTAACCTTATCTAAACAGCAATACCAAACTTTTGCTCTTAATTATCTCCATAAGATAATTACTCAGGATTTAAGCTCATACCTAAGTGCAGAGTATAATCTTGAACTTCTTCAAAATGAATTCCTCAAGTATTGTCGGGTTGCGCCGAATAAATCGGCCATTGTTCCTACATTAAATAAAAGAATCAAATATGCAGTAACAACTTGTCAAGATAAACCGATAGAATTAACTAACTCAGAATATAGTAAATTCCTCCGGAAGATCTTCGAACAGCTCGTGCGTGGCAAGCTTACGGACAACTTTAATATCTCAACAGACTGGAAGTGGTCAGACCTCCATGGTGTTAGTCGGGCCTTAAGACTCTTTGTCACTGCAAAACCTACGATATTTCTCCTCAAACAGGCACCATTCAAGAAGCCGGACTCCCTGCTCCTTCCTCAACAGGAGCAATAGCTAAACAGAAAGTCCGGCTAGCAGGAGGAGCAGGCCGAGACAATGAGCTGCCTGAAACATCTAAGAAAACTGATCTTCCAAAAAAACTAGTATGCTATCCTGTAGTGCGATTCAGTAACTTTTAACGATCTGACAATCGCTAAATATATCGACAGCTATTATTGTTTGCACTAACGATTGAGTGATTCACTAAGTACAACTTAACGATAGTCGACAAGTCTATTTTTCTATTTATTTAAATTATAAACCAGTGGCATCTCTGGCAAAATAAGCGAAAAGCACAAAGAATAGAAAAAAAAAACAAATCAACACATGTTTGACAGGTTGATTTTATCTATTATTGTGCAAGGTAAGTTAAGTAAAATGTTTATTTATTACTTTTAATTTTGATAACAATTTCTTTATATATTTTTTTAGAATGACAACTACCACAAAAAGAAGTCGCGCCTCAGTGGAACAAATAAACCAATTGGTTGATTTTTTGGTACAAAACGCCGGACTAGCAGGAGGCAAGTTCTAAAAGCTCCACGGAAAAGTCGAATGCGACAAGAAGTGGAGCGAATTGACGGAACTGCTTAATAGTCTTGGCGGAGCAGTGAAGTCTGTGGACCAGTGGCACACGGTAAGTAAATATTGTTTTAATATAAGACATTTTACTAAATTTTTTGTATAATAAAGGTATGGAGAGACTTGAAAAGCCGCACCAGCATAAAAGTGCGGGACAGAAAGAGGCAGCAAGCCCTGACTGGCAACAGGCCGATTAGTCAGGAACCTGTCTCGGAGCTGGAAAGGCGTGTGGTTGCCATAATTGGAAGCGACTACATTGAGGGACATGATTCAGTTTTGGAAAATGTCCCAATGGATGAGGTAAGTTGTTTGAAGTGAATTTTCCTAAATGTGTTGATTTTAATTGTTTCCATTATTAGGAGCTTCAACTTCGACTTGAAGATGGAAGTGAAGACTTCATTTTTGAAATGCAGTCATCCATATGTACGCCTGTAAAGACGATTGAGACGCCCAAAACGGCGAAAAACACGCCCCGAAGAGGCTTTAAAAGGAAGTATGTGGAAGATGAGGCCGATACAAAGGCTAAATTTTTGGAAATCGCCAATAAACAGGCAGATGCTTTAAAGGTATTTTTTTTTCAAATTATCTTTTTGTATTTATCTTTGCATATTTTTTAACAGATGCTAGCTGAGTCAAATGCAGTGATTGCCGAAAGCAGCAAAATGATGGCGGAGGCCATAAAAACTATGGGAGAGGGATTGAGTGCAGTCGGCAAGGCATTCAATAATCTTGCAGTTGCAATCAATGGAATGCAATAATTTGTTTTGTTATGTTTGGTATGTTGACGTGTATTTTGTTTATTTATTTTACTTCATTTGGTTTAAATCTTTTCTTTATTAACGATAACATTTTTTTTTTTCATATTGATGTATCTTTTTGTGTTAAAAAAACTCTTTTGTTGTAACGAAAATTAAAATGAAATATTTGAAAACTTTTAATGTAAAGCTTAAGCAAGGAAGAGTTTTGAACTAGGCTGTGCCGGATTTATTGTCTTAAAAAAAAAAACAATTTTTTGTGATACAAAATATAGTTTATAGTTTTTAATTAAGTTTTTTATAGTTTTTAATTAAGTTTTTTCTAATTTTATGCTTGTGGTTTTTATTTTTAAATACAAAAAAAGTTAAATCGTAATTGTAACTATTACAATTTCACTGTTACAATTGACAATTACAATTTAACTATTATTTTGTGTTTATATTTTAAAATAATAGCCACAAACATAAAATTAGAAAAAAACTTAATTGATTCTATTGTATTGTCCGTCACTATATGTACAATGTACATACATATTTCATATATATATATAATATATTTGATATTTAAATTTTTTTAATCACAAAGTGAATGTTGTTTTTGTTTTATTATTATTTAAATGTATTTAATTTTGTATTTTTATGTTTGAACTAGAATTTTTCTTTTTTTAATTGTTTTTGTTGATTTATTTGAAAATAAAATATTGAATTGAATATGCTATTTCATTTTTATTTATATAAAAAGTTTTTTAAATAAAAGCAAATATATTTTCATTACATTATGATTTTTATTTATGTAAAAAAATTTGCTATAACTCGTTCTTGAACACGTTTTGCTGTCGAGGATGGTGCGCCTTGGGTTACCAAATTACCACTTGTTTGAGGCTCTAATAGTTCATCTTCAGTCCCGTTTCTTTGTACTGCTAAATTAACGTTGTGTAACACAGCGCATGCGTTCACTACTTTTCCAGCAAATCCGGGATCGTACAACAACGTTCTTTGCTGCGATAAGCATCTCCATGTTGCTTTCAGGACACCAAAGAGTCGTTCGATTGGGTTGCGAGCTTTGCACAGTGCCTCGTTGTAGCGAAACTTAGGACTCCCTTCTGGTTGGTTCGGTAGAGGAGTCATCAGCCACGGCTCCAACGGGTATCCAGAATCACCTGTAGATGAGATTTTCGTAGTAATATTAGATGAAAAACTGTGTAATGGACAAATTTTAATTGTTATAAATAAAAATAATTTATTATTAAAAAAACTTACCAATTAAAAACATGTTGTGATCTCCAATTTCGAAATTTCTCTGCATAACTCTCCGCACTGCCGAAGAGCTCCAAATGTAGGAATCGTGCCGCGCTCCCGGATATTTTGCATTTACATTTAATATTTTTAGAGTTGGGTCACATATCTGCAAGTAAAAAAAAGGTAAAATTATTGTCGATTCCTTTATGAAATTTTTCTTTTACCATTTGCACATTGATTGAGTGGTAGCCATGATGGTTGACATAGGCCTCCTCATGATTTTTCGGGGCCAAAATCGAGACATGCGTGCAATCAAGGGCCCCGATAGTGCCTCCTACAAAAGGTGAGAGTGCTGAAGCAAATATTGTTTTTGCACCTTGACGTTCCACTTGCGTCATTGGAAACCTCTCCTTGGCACAAAACATTTCGGTATTTATTGCATCCGTTACCTGATGTATGCAACGGCTTATGGACGACTGGCTCATAGCAATTCCCCACTGTTCCCCTACAGGCCGTTGGTAGCACCCAGTTGCGTAGAAACGCAGAGCAGTGAGTACCTAGCATTATGAATTTTTATAAATTCCATTGAGGCTTAAAAATAACTCGACTTACCTTTTTTTCAGTTGATATTGCCGTTATTCTGGAACCTTTTAACTTATTATTAAGCTCAATAACAAGGTCTTCGACCAATTCCGGACTTAACCTATAAAGTTTTTTAAACTCCGTTGATGTTAGATCAAACGGGTTGTCCAAGTCTCGGAGATCACGGCGATTTACTACTGGAGCGTTCAAAACGGGCTCATCTTGCGACAAATCGTACGCTAAATACTCAAACGACATTTTAACTTATTAGCTTTAACTTTTTAACAATTGCATAAACAACACAAAAATATTTGTCGTTTAGATAACAACAACAGCTGACTTTAACAATACCGAATATCGTTTAAAAATCTTAGTGAAAAGCAAAATCGTTAAAATTGTCGTTTACTTATTTAAACGATTCGATTATCGTTAAAACAAGTTACTGAATACCAAAATCGATAAAATTGTTGTTATCTTTTTTTAACGATTCGATTATCGTTAAAAAAAGTTACTGAATCGCGCTGCTGATCTAGCTGAGGTTGACCACAACATACACGGTCAATATCTACCTCCTCCTATCCAATCATTTAAGTATCCAGAAAATCCAACACATGAACATTTATTAGTTAGTCGACTGGATTTAACCCTCTAACGGGTAAAGCTGCCTTGAGGCAGTCATCCTTTTTGAGTCCAGGACTCTTTAATTGAATGTTTATTTTCTTAAATTCTTGTTGGAATTTATTAAGAACATATTTAGAAAAAACTTTGGCAGCACTGGAGTTCAATCAGATGTTCTGTTTAGCTTTTGTAAGCATTTCAGTTTGAAGTTTGTGAAAAAAAGTGGAAAAAACGTGGTTGTAAACAAGTGGAATTTGAAAAAAATAAAAAAAATACTTATAGGCGTGAGGCGATTCTAATAATTTATCGGTAAGTAGCCTATAGTGTTTAGTGTTGAAAACTTTCAACATTATTCCAAAAATTGTGTTACATGGTGACTTAGGGGTAGAAATCTAATAGCAGCCTACAGGCAGCTTTGCCGGTTTGAGTCATATTTTTTTTACAAGGCAATCCTTATTAGTTTTTCATTGTTTTCATTGTTATTGTTATAGAAATGAACAATAAACGAGATTTCAAGCTGTCTAAGATGTCTGATGAAGACATACTGAAAATAATGGATGAGGTTGAATCGGACGTAGAGGGGGACGATGACAGTAGTGTTGATTATTTAAACGATTCGATTATCGTTAAAACAAGTTACTGAATACCAAAATCGATAAAATTGTTGTTATCTTTTTTTAACGATTCGATTATCGTTAAAAAAAAGTTACTGAATCGCGCTGCTGATCTAGCTGAGGTTGACCACAACATACACGGTCAATATCTACCTCCTCCTATCCAATCATTTAAGTATCCAGAAAATCCAACACATGAACATTTATTAGTTAGTCGACTGGATTTAACCCTCTAACGGGTAAAGCTGCCTTGAGGCAGTCATCCTTTTTGAGTCCAGGACTCTTTAATTGAATGTTTATTTTCTTAAATTCTTGTTGGAATTTATTAAGAACATATTTAGAAAAAACTTTGGCAGCACTGGAGTTCAATCAGATGTTCTGTTTAGCTTTTGTAAGCATTTCAGTTTGAAGTTTGTGAAAAAAAGTGGAAAAAACGTGGTTGTAAACAAGTGGAATTTGAAAAAAATAAAAAAAATACTTATAGGCGTGAGGCGATTCTAATAATTTATCGGTAAGTAGCCTATAGTGTTTAGTGTTGAAAACTTTCAACATTATTCCAAAAATTGTGTTACATGGTGACTTAGGGGTAGAAATCTAATAGCAGCCTACAGGCAGCTTTGCCGGTTTGAGTCATATTTTTTTTACAAGGCAATCCTTATTAGTTTTTCATTGTTTTCATTGTTATTGTTATAGAAATGAACAATAAACGAGATTTCAAGCTGTCTAAGATGTCTGATGAAGACATACTGAAAATAATGGATGAGGTTGAATCGGACGTAGAGGGGGACGATGACAGTAGTGTTGATTTCAGCAGTGATGATGAGTGGAACGATCCAGATTTCGCACCTGCTGAAGTTTCATTGGATAACGATCGTTACATTTCTACTTGCATAAGCGAAATGAATGCAGGAGAAACAAGCGATGCTTTTATTCAGGCAATAAACTTTTCTGTCAACTTGTCAGAATTAGAAAATACTGATGCAAACATAGCGCCATCAACATCGGCTGCTTCAATTGCAAAGATAGCGCCATCAACATCGGCTGCTTCAATTGCAAACATAGCGCCATCAATATCGGCATCAGCTGAAATTTTCAAGCCACAAAAAAAGAGTTCGATCGCCGCTGCCAACGATCGAGGAAACGGGTCCTTCTATTCGGCCGTCTTCTGGAGGTTTCACTTTGTCAAGTAATTTTTGCATAATCTTGGTTTCTTTGAGTTTTCATTATCAAATTTTTGATTTTATTTGAGATGTGCAGGATATTACTAAAAATTCACATGAGTTTTCAAAATTGACGTGGCGCAAGAGATCGATGCGCCTCCATGTGAATGAGGTTGCCTTCATAGGTAGTTCGAAAATTCCAGACAATATAACTAATTTCGACACTCCAATGCCATTATTTTTGTTACTTTTTCACCCCTGAAATTATGCAAATGATTGTTGAAGAGACCAACCGAGCAGCCATTACTCAAGATATAAACACAAATTTTAAAACGAACGTTGAGGAAATGTACAAATATATTGGAGTTTTGATCTACATGTCTGTCTACAGATATCCCAACATTGATAGCTACTGGGGGAAAAATGCTTTGAAACCTGTTCAAAATGCAATGCCATTGAAAAAGTTTCTGGCAATAAAACGTTATCTACGTTTTCAGGATGAAAGTGCGCGTATCAAAAAAGGAAGTCCGGGCTATGACCCATTGTTTCGAATAAGAACCGTAGCCGAAAAAATCAATGAAAGGTTTGATTCAATCCCGAAAAGCGCACGGCTGTGTGTAGACGAGCAGATGTGCAGCACAAAAATAAGGCATCATCTTCGCCAGTACATGCCAAATAAGCCACACAAATGGGGAATCAAGTTGTTCGTCTTGTGCGATTCTATGGGCTTTGCATATCGTTTCGAGGTGTACAATGGTGCAGGGGACAATAAAGTGCTGCCTGGCACACCTGATCTCGGTGCCTGTGCCAACGTTGTCATCCGCTTGTCACAATCAATCCCGGATTTTAAAAATTATATATTGTTCTTTGACAACTTTTACACAACCTTACCTCTTTTGGTATACATACCTACGTGCTAGAGGCATTTATTCGTTAGGAACTGTAAGAGTCAATAGAATACCCTGCTGTAAGCTTCCCGTGGACAAGGATATAAACACAAAGGAAAGAGGGTATTCCACAGAATATATGAGCAGTGCTTACGGAATTGATATAACAAGTGTTCTTTGGAAAGACAACAAAGCCGTTCGACTTGTATCGACCTATGTAGGCAGAGAACGATTTTCAAGTGCAGATGGCACTGAAAACCCTTCCAAGGCAACGCGATATGACAGACAAAAGAAGAGCTATGTAAGGGTGGACTTCCCTAATATCGTAAAGGAATACAACGCACATATGGGAGGGGTTGACCTTATGGATGGGCTCATGGGACGGTACCATATTCGTACAAAAACCAGAAATCCAATGACCAAGATCTTTTATCACTTGGTAGATATGGCAGCTACCAATTCCTATATATTGTATCGTAGAGTTTAGGACCAGAAAAAGAATGATTCAACATATAGTTCTGCGGAAAAACTGATAAAGCTACCAAATTTTAGAGAGGATATTGCAGCCGGATTGGTATCCGTACTACAGGTAAAAGAAGCCAAACTAATACACCTCAAACTCTCCCAAAACTTGGCCAAAAGGCAAAACATCCTGTTGCTGATATCCGTTTTGATGGATACATGCATTTCCCAAAATGGTTGCCCAGAGATATTGGCAAAAAAAAGTGCAAACTTTGCAAAATATCAGAGACGCAATGTATTTGTGAAAAATGCAACTTGCACTTATGCTGCTCTGCATCTAAAAATTGTTTTACAACATATCATACAAAAAAAAAATACTGTGTGCACTAAAACAAATAAGAATGAATAAAAAAATTTATAAAAACTACTCTGAGCTACCTGCCTATATTTTCAGGACTAAACGGGTAAGGCTGCCTTGAGGCGGCCTTCCCTTTTTTTACCTGTCATCTAAGTGGAACTAGAATTTGATCATATGACTTTACATTTCGTATTCTACCACCATTTTCAACGTTTTTTGTAATTATGAACCAAATCGGTTCACTGGTTCAATTGTGCATGGCGATTTTTGGAAGGCTATGCAATTACTTACATGTCTCAGGTAGCTCCCACGTTAGGTATAACGGATGCATCGAATACCAATCATGCAATAAAAAAGATAGTGGAAGGAATAAATCAATATAACTGCACAACAGAAATTGGCCAAGTCCTTCAGAGGACTTTGACAGAATTAAACAACAATGAATATGTTTAACCCTAGACGGGCAATCTTCGACGATTCGACGAACACTGTTGCTCTTTTTTCCATTTTCTCCCTAATTATTGATCTTAACCCGAATTCTGCTAGCGTCGCGACGAAAATATTGACAACTTCAATTTATTGGGAAACTGTTTTAAACCGTTAGAAACAAATTAAACTAGTGCATATGACGTTGCACGTTGCTTATTTTATCATAAAAAAAAATAGTTTCAAGTTGTTATTCAACGTGTTCGTGCTCAGTGAATTTTTTATTCTTAGTGGTTTTTGAAAAATTAAAAATTTATGAGTTGGGCTAAAAGGTAAGTATTCAAAACTTATTAAATAATATTTATTTGACATAAAAGTTAAACAAATTAAAAGTTTACATTGTCAGTCAAGTTTTTTTTAACAACCGCTAAACGAGTTGCGGAAAAAACTTTGTTTTTTTTTTTCAGAATATATTTGGCTGTCGTCATATGACGACACTATGATAAAACGATTACAATATTTTAGTTTTTTGTCTTGAATTTTTTTAGTAAGCCTCTTAGCGTCGCAGACATTTTGGATATTTTGGAGGAAGATCAGTCAAACGAGTTTTACATAGAACCTCCAGAAGTAAACGTGTTAACTGATGAAGATTCAGACGAGGAAGCCGATGGTAATATCAATGCCCTGTCTCGTAATAAACTTCTGGCACCAGCTGAAATAAGAATTGATAGACAACATTCTACAGACT
The DNA here is from genome assembly GCA_963682025.1 of Cordilura impudica. NCBI lineage: Eukaryota > Metazoa > Arthropoda > Insecta > Diptera > Scathophagidae > Cordilura > Cordilura impudica. The sequence goes on from OY821520.1 coordinate 32,616,653, forward strand.
CGTTACAGCAAGAAGTCAAAAGAAAAAAAGTACAAGGAAAGAAACAAAATGAAAAAGAGATAAATTGGGAACTAGGAGGGAAAACGTCACAAGGGCCTGAATTCAATGCACCTGTAAATGAATATGATGAAAGCATGACGGCTGTTGATTATTTTGAGCTTTTTTTAACGACGAATTGATAGACCTCGTAATCGCCCAAAGTATTGTTTATCCAAAAATTGGCAAGATGTGAAGCTGAGCAAAAAGGAACTGAAAACATTTTTTGGAATTTTGATAGTTTCTGGATACAGTCCATTATCTAGTAAAGCAATGTATTGGAACATTGGCGATGATTTACGTAATTACGCAATATACAATGCAATGCGTAGAAATAGATTTGATACTATTATGAAATCGTTGCATTTTCAGTCTAATGCTAACTTAGATAAAACCGATAAATTCTACAAATTACGACCACTTATTTCTCACCTTCAACAAGCTTTTATGAAACATTTCCAGCCCACAGAGTCAGTGTCACATGATGAAGCAATGGTGGAGTATTTTGGCAAACACGGTTGTAAGAAATAAACTAATTCGATTTGGATACAAAATTTGGTGCCAAAATTCTCCATCTGGTTATATCATTGCTTTTGACCCTTATCAAGGAAAAACTTATCAAGGTAACTAAGAAATGGAAAAGAAGTTTGGAAAATGTGCGTCCACACTATTGCATTTACTTGACCAATACCCTTTGTCAAAATCACTTCTGCCATACCACTTTTATTGCGATAATTTGTTCACAACATTTCCTTTACTCAAAGAAATGTGAAACAGAGGTTACAATTGTACTGGGACCATAAGATGTAACCGCTTAGGAAATAATTGCTGCTTGCTGGATCCTAACGAATTCAAAAAAAAAGATAGAGGTGTTACACAGGTTGCAATTGCAAAATTTCAAAAAGAACATTTTTTTGTAACTAGGTGGAAAGATAACGCAGTGGTAACAGTAGCTTCCACAATTTTTTCTGGTGATCCCGAAGGAAAAGCAATAAGATGGAACAGGGCTGACCTACATGTCGAGGTAAATATTCCATATTCTATCCAAAATTACAATAAAAATATGGGCGGCACTGATCGTATGGATCAAAATGTAAATGCTGATCGGATATCTATACGAGGAAAAAAGTGGTGGTGGTCAATCTTTACGTGGATGTTGGACGTTTCAGGCAAAAGAGCTTCCGGAGAGACCTAGCCATGTCATATCTTTCACTGGCGAATAATGCCCCAAAAGGTCCTGAAAGAACACCGAAAGTCCAACCTGGAGCTGACTCCATGAGGTACGACGGATATATGCACTATGTGCAAAGAACGAAAAATAATAAACAGAGACGATGTGCTGGTGATAACTGTAACTCAACTGTGAGAACCGAGTGCAAAAAATGTGACAAAGGTTTATGCATAGATTGCTTCGCTTCGTACCATCAAAAGTCATAAAAAGTATTTGTATTGTTTTCTCCTTTATTATTATTATTCAATTGAAAAACAAATAAAAAATTTAAAATTAAAACCAAACAGAGCATTTTTGTACCCGTATTTTCATAGCGTCGTCATATGACGACACCCATTTTCTCGAAATCTGGCCCTAATAAGCCAATTCTTTTTCTTAGTTTGTGTTAAGGGGATGCCAGATAAGCAGTAAACAAAGTTTTAAAACATTCGAGTGCCTATTTCGAAAACCGGGAGAATTCGGGTTAAAACATTCTCTTTTGCAATAGCGTTAGTTTGTGTTGTGTTTTCAAGCTGTGCAGACGTTAGGCTGAGTGAGTGTAATGTAAGTGTTTTTTTTTTTTTTTTTTTCATCAAACAAAAACACGCGTCGTCGAGGCGACGAAGGCTTCCTTTTGTGTGACCTTTTGCACTAAATGCTTGTGATGATGACTCTGATTGCGATGCACTGATCACAGAGGAATTGATGTTGAGTCAGAAGATATTTTGCATGAGGAAGAGGTATACGATAGCGCTGACGATATTGTAGCAGATACCGATGATGAAGAAGATGATGTGCCATTAAGTTTGCTCCGAAATTCCAACATTATTACTTTTTCTAAACAAGTACTTCGTGCGAAAAATGTACATGTTTGGTCGACTAAAAAGGGAAAGAGTCATAAGCATGGACTAAATATTGTGCATCATCGGCGAGGACCAACACGTGAAGTAAGTGGCCTAATTGATCCGTTATCATGCTTTCAGCAATTCATATGCGATGAAATTTTGGACGAAATCGTAAAGTGGACAAATGTTGAAATTGAGACTAAAAGTCAAAATTATGTAATCAAAAGTGCCACTGTATGTCCCACAAATACAACTGAAATAAAGGCATTTATTGGAGTACTAGTTTTAACTGCTGCATTGAAAGATAATCATCTTACCACGGAAGAAATTTTCGATGTTTCTTTTTGTGGCAATAGATATAACTCCACCATGAGTGAAAAAAGATTTTAATTTCTATTGGCTTGCCTACGATTTGATGATAAATCTTTGACACTTTCTCTGATAAGTTTGCACCAATACGCAAAATTTGGGAAATTTTTGTCGCAAAATGCAGAGAAAATTACAAATGTGAACCTTATGTGACAATTGACGAGCAGTTACTAGCATTCCGTGGCAGATGTCCATTTCGGATGTATATTACGAACAAACCTGCTAAGTACGGCTTAAAAATAATAATTTTATGCGACAGCGCCACAAAGTATAGGGTTGATGCAATGCCATATTTAGGCAAGGGCACAAATAGCGGAAATCTTCCTCTGGGGAATTCTGTGTCAAGGAATTGACGAAGGCTATTCATGGCTCTAATCGAAACGTAACAATGGACAGTTGGTTTACTTCGATTCCTCTGGCAAAATCTCTACTCCTTGAGCCATACAAGTTGGCAATTGTGGGAACGCTTCGAAGCAATAAAAGGGAAATTCCAAAAGAAATGTTCAATTCACCCAAAAGACGAGTAGAAACTTCAATATTTGGCTACGACAATGAATTGACACTACTTTCCTATAAACCGAAGCCTAATAAAGTCGTTAATTTACTCTGGTCATGCAAAGAAGAAGGTACAATAAATGCAGCAACATCCAAACCTAGCATGATTGAATTTTATAACCAAACGAAAAGTGTCGATACCTTTGACCAAATGTGCGGTAATATGTCGACAAGCCGTAAAACAAATCGGTGGCCTATGTGTATGTTTTATGGAGTGAAAAATATGGCTTTTGTCAATAGTTACGTGATATATGTACACAATATGTTAGCAGCAGGCAAGAATCCAATTCAGCGACGCGAGTTTTTAAAAAAAATATACATTCGGGCTTTGTTGAGCCTTCGATGAAACAGCGCAAAATATAATGAATATAACTACAAATACTAAAATGGTGAATGCTGAAAATGTGTTGCATGCCCCTTTTCACACGTACCGGAAGTGAAGTTTTGGCCGACTAGCTCACCGACGACAGGGGGGGTACGACCAATCACTAACGGCAAAGGGCCGAACAATAACATTTATAAAATACAAAACAAAAAAAAAAATAAATACATTAACCACGAACTTACATTTATACCTAACAAAAAGAAAAAAAAAACTAACCATCAAAAAAACTTTCACTACCAACCGGACCCGGACAATAAATAGCACACAGATTTTAAATAAAGGACAAAAGATCTCATTAGTCCCCCTAGCTGCCCGCCCTACCTGGTAATCGCTACATAAAATTCAGACGAATACCCCACATTCAAAAACTGGTCACCTTACAGATACTTACGTTAACACACCATTATGAAAATTTAGCCGGACATCATCTCCCTTGATGTTCAGCCAAATAAAAAAATTTTAATTATATAATATACAATTAACATTTAATATAAACAATTATTGTTACAAATAAACTGTTTTTATATCCTATGCTAATCAAAAAAAAATATTTATATAATGTAAAAAAAATTATTACCTTAAATGCTACCCGAATATGTATGTATATGAACATTAACAGATCATTTGAATAAATTTAACAATGTTTTTTTTTTCAATTACTAATTAGTCTTATTGCCTTATGAAATTTCAACTTCTATATATATATATATGTATCCTTATTAATTTCTTTTTTTTTTACTTTCTTTTATAGGGTTCAAATCTTTTCCTAGTTTTTTTTTTTTTTTTTTTTTTTTTTAATTTCAGAATCTTAACGGAAATCCACACTAACTTATTCCTAAAGGAGCTCCCTGAGGATAGTTCTATCGGTTAATACACCTATCTACTTTTTACACACCGACCCGACAAAGATGTGCACCCTATACGTATGTAATTTATTTTATTCCTTCCTTTCTTTATATATACAGTGCCGGTCAATATAATAGCACCATTTGCAATATTCTGATTCGAAAGATGTAAAAATTTCAACTATTTATTATATTATTTTTTTGAGTGTAAAAAACAGTTACATTTTTTATGCTATCTCAGAGTGTGTGCATTTGTTGTCACATTTCGTAACGTTTAATTAGTTATAAGAGATCTTTTGTCAACTCTCATCATATCGTGCAGTTAATAAAATAGCACCAGTAGGCTTTTTTAAATTTGTTTTAAAAAATTGTGTGAAAAAAAGTGAAAACGAAGGTAATATAAATTTTTTAATATACTTTCTATAAAATCGTGTAATAATTTTATAAAAATTCTATAGTTATGGGTCGCGGAAAGCATTGTTCGCCGGAAAAACGTGAACTAATAAAAAAATTTGCGTCCGAGGGTAAATCGTATTCCCAAATAAGGGAATTGCTGGGCTGTTCCAATAAGATGATAATAAATGCCCTAAGATATGAGCAAAAAGTTGAATCCCGTGGTAGGAAGCGAGTTTTGTCACCCTTAATAGTAAAACGGTTAGTACGGGCGACTAAAGCAAATCCCTTTATGACAGCTACCGAGCTCAAAAAAACATTGGATGTGCCGGCAAGTGTGGAAACTATTCGCCGCAGACATCGAGACAACGGCCTCAATGCCTGTAGTCCTCGAAAAGTGCCGCTCCTTTCCTCTAAGCATGTTGCTAAACGGATATCTTTTGCTAAAGCACATCTAAATTGGCCAAAGGAAAAGTGGAGAAATGTGCTATGGACTGACGAATCCAAAATTGTTCTTTTTGGTGGAAAGGGTTCCAGATGTTTTGTCCGTAGGCCACCTAACAGCGAATACAAGCCACAATACACATCAAAAACTATCAAACATGGAGGTCATAGTATTATGGTATGGGGTTGCTTCTCGTATCAAGGTGTGGGTCCTATATATTGGATCAAAACCGTTATGGATTCATCGGTTTATGTAAAAATCCTTGAAGAAATTATGCTGCCGTATGCTTCCTACGAAATGCCGCTGGTGTGGGTCTTCCAGCAAGACAATGACCCCAAACACACCAGCAAAATGGCAAAAAAATGGTTCAACGATAACTCAATCAATGTAATGGAGTGGCCTGCACAGTCCCCAGATTTGAACCCTATCGAAAATCTGTGGACGGACATAAAGAAGGGTGTATCTACAATAAAACCAACAAGCGTTGAAGGGCTCTGGGAGGCTGTGCAGAAAATTTGGAGTTCCATCAAAGTTGAATGATGCCAGAATTTAGTGGATTCTATGGGAAGGCGTTGTGCCGCGGTAATAGCAAACAAAGGGCACGCGACAAAGTATTGAAACCATACAATTAATTTATCTACAAGATATCTGAGTAAAATTTTTGATTTATTTTAAGAAAGACCACTATTTTTTGACAAAAATGAACTAAAGTGCTATTATTTTGACTGTGCAGTTTTTAAGTTTTTTGTTTATTTTAATTAGCGTAGTAAAAACTGTTGAAAAAAACCAAATAGTTTTCTTATGATAATAAACCATTAATATCAAAGAATTTATTATTTTGTTTTGAGTTGAATCGGCCCAACAGTTAAACAGATTTAAACGGAGTCAGTATAAATTTTTGCGTGGTGCTATTATATTGACTGCAGCTGTATATATCAGTTTTCCTTTTTTTTTTTTTTTTTAGAATATTACTCTTTCAAGGCGCTGGATTTACAATTATACACATAAAAATTATACCACTAATACTATAAAAAGAAATACTATAAAGCTAGCTTAATCTACCTAATTATGACAATATTTTAACATCCCTTAATATCTTCTGCTTTAAATTTTAATACTACCTTTTTTTTTAAACACAGTTTTTCATACAAGCTATATTTACACAAACATTTTCATATTTAATTTCATTTTCAAGGTACGTATGAATGTATTAAACAACAAAACAATAAACCAGTGAAAACACCTTTATCAACTTAACAGGATTTATTTTCTTCCTTGGCTTCAGTTCTAATATCAAAATCAATGACAAGTTTTATATTTATATTGAACACCTGTGTCACTTTGATTTAAAAGGCTCGTTTGTTCACCCAAAAATAAAATTATATAGAAGACTTATCATACCTGGCTACGCCATGGACCTTTTACTTTTCAGATTTTTAGAGATGACGCAGGAATTATATCAGTTGACCACTCACTTTTGCAGCTGCCGTCCTTTGCAATCATCAAACGAGTATGAAATCGCCAGGGTCCTTCTCAACTAACCTTCCAAAAGTTGTTACCTATTCTCGTTCTCACCCTCTGCTCCAAACGAAAATTTTTCCTACTAGTAGGAGTTGACGGTGTAGCCAGGCCTATATTTATATATTTATTATTTATAATTCACTGCTATCACTTTCTTTCTCAAAAAAAAATCTTTTAAACTTACTTTATAATTAATCTTAAAACACTCATATAAATATACGTTCAATCGCACACTTTCACTAATTATTTTGCATGACCTTTTTGTTTCACATTCGACTTAATACTCTCCTTTCTTTCGCTACAAAAATGTATTCAACTATCCTAATTATTCCCAACTTTTCCACAATTCCAACGGTCTATTTATTTCCACGTCATCTTTAAATCTATATACCTGGCAAAAGTCCCGCCAAAACTCCACCTTTTTCAATTCCATATTACATTACATAGTGCTATTACTCCGCCACAAACCCCATCTTTTTCAATTCCATAACATTATCAATATTTGGTAAAAATTCTTCCTTTCCTATACCTTACACATTTAAATATACTTATCCGACCTTTCTTTGATCTTTATCTCCTCCTACCTACCAAATAACCGTCACAATCCATCCTTCACTCTACCAGGCGACCATACGATTTCATAGGGTTATATTTCCCATTCACAAATTTTACTTTTCAAAAATCAATTTTCCTATTTAAATATATGCGATTTTGAATGGAAAATCCAACGCTGCGTTTTTTTTTTTTTATTTTACAGTAACTTTTTTTTTTACCACCAATCACTACCACTTTGACACATATAATAAACCTACAAATAAAATCAACAGACGTAAACAACACATACAGATGGTAAGTAGATATCTGCTCTTTTTTTCTATATTATTTAATTAATAACTTTTTATTTTCAGATTCTCAACCAAGGACTGTTCCTGGAGTTGGGTAAGGACAATGTATCGTTCCACTTATTCTGTGTACTTACTAATATATTCATTCTTCATTTCTTTTCAGATCACCAATAAAGTGAGTCCGGGGCGAACTGCGGTTTTGGGCTCTGCCGCGTAATGTAGGTTCGCCCAATTAACAATAGTCGAACCCGGGACTCAGGTTGGAGTTGGTTACTCCACTGGCCGCAAACCTCTCCCTTAATAAAAGGAAAAAAATTTAAAGTGGCAGGGAATTGAGACCGGAGTCTTGCCCGCTCCCATAATCTGGTCTCTCCCTATTGAAACGGGACCCGGAGGTTTTAAAGTCCGATCCTTGGACTAGCAACCTTCCTCCCAACGACTCTTTCTAAAGGCTCCGGCACGCAAAATTTTTTTCCGTCATTGACTTAGAAAAATATTGCGTGTCTACCCCACCTGCAATAACAACTAGAATAATGATTTTTTTTCTTCTTCCATAGGTTCATCTCTCCATAGTCCATCCGCTACAAATGTAAAAGAAGAAAAAAAGCGCAACGTTTGTTGTTGAAGCGTGTTCAACCTGTGTATTTTAGTAAATCTATCCTTTTATTCTTTTTATTCCTTTAAATGTAAAAAGGTTCATTTTCCACTTGTTCTCTTTAACGGGTATTAGAAAAGGTAGATAGCTTTCTCTCTCTGATTTATCTAAACTCCTTATATGCTGCTTATATGCATCAGCCATTATGTTTTTCTAATTTTTAAGTTTACTTACTTTTGGACATATTAGTCAGTAAGAAATTAACCGCGCAAGAAGCGCATCCAACTTTTTGTTTTTTGCTAAGAATAGCTAATCGCGCAAGAGGCGCTTAATAAATCTCACGTAAATTAAAAGGTTTTTTCCTTTCATTTATTTGAGAAGTCAAATAAACATATGGTCCTTCGATAAAATCCAAGAGAAGCTAGTATTGGATTGAACAGTGGAGATTTGTCCACTAATTGATGACACCAGTTGTTCTACCGTAACAACTTCATCAAAATTGTATGCAGTATTGTTCCACCGCAACAATTACTAACACCAAATCATCAAATTGTCAACAGTAGTTGTTCCATCGTGATAACAACCACAATATCATTAACAGTCTAGAGGGCTGTCTACAAAAAAAAAATCATTGGTCATCGAAAGTTGTTCCATCGTAACATCATCATCATAATTGTTTGCAGTTTTGTTCTACCGCAACATCAAAAGCAACAAGATCAACAACAAAAAGCTAAAAACAACCACCTTTTGGTTAATAAAACATCAGCAGCGCAGATAAAGACGTCTACCAAAAAGCGATAAACTGTCCAAGAGGGTACTTTATTGGCACAAAAGGTCTTCCGAGTCAACACCATCAACATTGTCATCAACAAGTGGATACATGAAAAGGAATTGGATTGGGTATGTAGAGTGTTTAATTTTTATTTAGTGCGAACGTTTTCTATAAAAAGGTGTAAAAGTGCTTAAAAATATTTTTTTTATTACCATTAAATCATATCCAAGCAATTTTAAATCATAATTTTAATTTTCATTAAAATCCCTTTTGTTGCAAAAAAGGTACCACTTATTGTTTCAAAGTGCCAACACTAACAAAAACGTACCACTCGAATTTCCAAAAAATCATCACTGATAAATACGAAAAGCAACGGGTCTTTTCTTTATATTTTGTGACATGCTCAGTACACAATTCGAACTTAAATACAACCTCACATAGTCGTAACACTTGCTAAAAAGTGTTTCAATTCCATCGTTCTCCAATATTTTGTTGGTAGTTTTTGCAATTATAATAAAGGCAAATAAACGATTATTTAGTGAAGCGGTAAATTGTTGGAAATTTATTAAATTATATTACATATTGAAAAATAAAAAGACAGTGACTTTAAATAAAGGAAAAAATAAAATATAGAGAAGAAATAAATTTTGTGAAAAGAAGAAAAATTTAGTAAAGGGGGAAAAAAAAAGGTTTAGTGAAAAATAAAAACAATAGGAAAACCATTGAATCTCTACAAGGAAAAAAAAAGGGAAATTGTTTTTTTGTGCCATTTAACCAGCAATATAATATGTACAAGTGAAAATAATTAAAAACAAAGGTAAATTTAAAATCAAAAAGTGTTTTTTATTTTTTTATTGTGCATAAATATTGTCCATATGAAAAAAGAAGTATGACAAAGACTGTATGCAATAATTGCAATAACCACATATGTGGGGAGCACAAAGTTGAACTTTGTGTCTGCAGTACAAAGAATTAATTTTTCTATGTTTTATTTTTTAATTATTATAATGAAGTATGTTTTAAGTTGATTTGTGACAGTGGAAACACCATAAATTTTTTTTTTTGTTAACTTATGCTAAGAATTAATTACATGTACCTATTCAAGACCAAAAAAAATGGACTGAAGAGCGAATTGGTCAAAAATAAATCAAAAAACATTAAAATAAATAGCTTCTGTGTTTTTATTTTTTGCTAAAGTCCATTATAGATTAGAAAAACTGTAACGATATTGCATTGTAAATTTTTTGTTAAAATTTTTGAAGTTATATAGGACTTCGTCGATTCGACGAAGATTACCTTTAATGTATGTAAAATATGATTACCCTTCTAGGGTTAACTTGATGAAGGTCAAGATCTTTTGTAATGTTTAATGATAAAACACTCGCTTGCTTGTAGTACAGCCGACCACACACAAAACACAAAATACAAAATACTAAGCTTAATAAATAAATATATAAAAGAACAAACATAACACGTCGTCCAAAGCATATACTGTTATGAGCGTATCGCTTAAATTCAATATGCCATCTGAGGCGACATTAAATAACTGGGGACCAATCAAATGTCTTGTACCAGGAATTAACAAAGAAGTTTTGGAAACCTTAAAAAAACTTACATAAAATCTACCGGCAAGAGAAAAGGAATGCGCGATGCACATCGACGAGATGTGGTTAAAACGCGATTTGGAATACGAAAAAACCACGACCACGTACGTGGTGAAACCTCAAAGAAAGGAGCTGAAAGGGTGTTGTTTCATGTTGAAAAGTTGTTTCAGTAGCTGGACCTTTATGCTCAGCTATTACAACACTCCATCCTCGCTTAACGCCAAGGATACGGATGAGTACTTATTAGAAAACATAAACGCTGTAATTGAAATTGGACTAAATGTTATGTGTGTTATTGCGGACCAGTTAGGAATAAACGTAAAATTGTTTAAGAATTTAGGAGTAACCCCGGAAGAACCTTTCTTTGTAAGTCCAACAGGCAAAAATATATTTGTAATTTACGATTACTGCCATCTACTGGTTTCAAACATGAAATTCAAACAAACCACGGTCTAGTAGATGTGAAAGTTTTAAAAGTAGTATACCAAAGAGACAATGAAAATCTCTTCCTTGTATGCTTCCCAAAATCGACGAGTCATTTCAATCTGAAGCTCTTCAAAGAAAATTAATTTTCAAAACACAATTCGAGGATCGTAAGGATAGAAGTACAAATATTAAACCTTTTTACAACGACGAAGAAACACGTTTCATTTTGGATTTCATTCCTTATTTGATTTCATTACTTAAATGTATTCAAGGTTTAGTCACAACACTATATAGTTTAGTCCAGATGAGCCAGCATATGTTCCAAAAATATCCAGAAATCAATTGTATGCTATTTAATATATATAATCAGGACGTTATAGAAATTTTTTTAAAGAAATACGTGGTCCTTCAAGACATAAAATTTTGATAAAGGATTTCAAAAACAATCTAGACCGATTGATGGCAATAAATATAAATTTAAAAAAAAAAAAAAAAAAAAATTCTCCAGAAATAAATTATGAAGCTGGCGAAGAGGACACGATGGATATAGAATCAGGAAGTCAAGAATCAATGGATTTTCCAGAGGAAATTAGAAACATAAATATTGAGATACCAACGGCATAAATGTAAGAGAACAATGGTGCCGTTGGTGGTATTAACCTGGAAAGTCGAATGAGTATTAGTGAACTAGAAACGTTGCCCTATTACACGGGATACGTTATTCATAAAATTTTTGAGGAAGAATATAAATGCGACAAATGTATGAAAATGGCTAAAGGACAACCAGATGCAGCGCCACCATTCTTACGTAAGAAGGCATACAATATATATAAAATTATTGTTCCATCGGATTACTACAATGAACTTTCTGGATTAATCTTCGCTCCTTATAGAAATTTCTTCAAGGAAAATTTCAATATTTGAAATCTGAGACAGACAATAATTTGTACTATACAAGATAATATGTCAACAACAAAATTTAAGGAATGGTTCGACGAAAACCATCCCTGTAATTTGCACCGAAAAGCGTTTTTAGAGTTTTTCATAACTATTCTGTTATATAAAAACTCTAAAAATCTAGTAAATGACAAAAATTATGCCGATAGACTGCAGTGGAAACAGATTATCAGAAATATGCCATAAACAACTTTAGATATATGTACTCTTAAAAAAATTAATTTTAAAGGAAAGAAAGGGTTAATTACCAGAAGGTTATTAATTATAAAAAGGACACGTAAGTGAATAAAAAGAGCTTTTCAAAATAACAAGCCAACAAAACCACATAAATTACAAGTATCAGCCGGAAAAATTCCACCAAAGACCAAACTTGAAGCACCTGTACTCGTACCATCAGTCGAAACAGCTACAAAGAATGTAATTGTAACTGACAATGATTGGGTTATACAATTAGATGATAACACTAGTCAACAGTCAAAATGTACTCGGGATGCGATAATTTTTTCTGTGTAGATAACCTTGACATGAGCTCGAAAAACGCAATAAAAAATTTTTTTTTCGTTTGTTTTTTTTTTTTTTTTTTTTTTAAATTTTAAAAATTTTTTTTTGGTTAATTTGTTTCGTCCGGCATAACTCGGGAACCACTAGCCCGATTTAATTGAATTAAATTGTAAAAAATTTAAAATTACAATTCCCTTAATCTGTTTATATATTGTTTTCCTATACAAGCAACAGTTTCCAAGTTAAAAATGAATATATAAAGGAAAAAACTTATTTTTGCCTAAAAATTTAAATTTTTTTTTTTTTTAAAATCCATAAAAAATCCCAAATGAAAAAAAATTTCAAATCTTATTACTTTTACGTAAAGATACATAACCTATGAGCAAAATAAGAGAAAGATCATGAAAATCGATGCACGCGTTTCGCTTTTATTCGCAATTGAGTAAAGGTATGAATTTAAAAAATTTGCTCGACATATGCACAACTTTGTCTATGGTAAGGTTTTTTCTTTTTTTTTATGATTCTCAGAATTAACAAAACGGAATAAACAAAGGGTTATTTAATTTTTATGATTGCGTAAGCAAAGTAATAAACGGTAATAAATGTGCGTGAACAATTAAAAGGAAAAAAGGAAAGGGGACTTTTTTACTTATTTGGGTTTTCCGGTGACTACCTGTATGATTTTTTTACATAAATGCAACCCACATTTATTCGGAAAATTTAAGACTCACACATGGTGAAACAGGTATGTAGCCACCGTAAAAAAATATACACCCATTTATAAGTACCTGTCAGTAAAATACTAAACAATACACAGTACAAATAGGTCTTCATTGATCGATTTTACTCATTCAACAAGTGTCGACGAACGCGATAGTTAAAATGAGCAAACGTTCGCGAGTATTTGAATGCAATACCAATCCAAGTAATTTTTGTTACATGTGCGGAGAATACGTTTGTGGAAAAAACAAGCGTTATTTTTCACCTAAATTGAGAGATTCATTTGAAGAGAGCTTCAATTTAAAGGTCTCAAACATAGATGAGCGGTGGACACCAAGTGCTCTATGTCCAAGGTGCTACGTACAGCTAAGTGACTCAAGGTAAGTGTAGATTACGAAATTCAAGAACATATATAACTTATTATTGCAATTCTTTCAGACGACAGCCGAGAATCATCATGCCAATGCTTTGGAGAGCTCCGCTTTGCCATGCAACAGATTGCTACTTCTGTCTTAGCAAAAAAACAGGCGTGGGAAAAAATATACGATGGACTTACGCTGCTGTTTCAACAGTGAATTTTCCAGTGCCATTTTCCAAAGAACCAGTGGACCCGCAACCGCCCGTTTCAAGATGGGCATCTAATAATGAGGCGATACATCCATCATCAGATCCGGAGACAGTAGGAACCACATCAGAATGCGAGTCAACATATACATTGCATGGAGGTCAACGCTTATGTTCCCAAGCAGAACTGAACGATTGGGTTAGAGAATTGAAACTCTCCAAGGAAGATGCAGAGTTGCATGCATCGCGCATGAAACAGTTCGGTTTCTTGGCTCCTGGTGTGGTGACAACAATCTACAGGAAGCGTCATGAACCATACGCAAGGTACTACACAAAAAAAGACAACATCTGTTTTTGTAAGGACATTCCCGGATTATTTGGTGAACTCGGGTACTCTTACGATCCAGGAGAGTGGCGTCTTTTCATCGACAGCAACAAGCAGAGCCTTAAAGCAATTTTACTGCACAACGGCAACAAGAAACCTTCGATTCCAATTGCTCATGCCGTTGACACCAAGGAAACATACGAAGTCATGGACAATCTACTAAAGTGCCTTAACTATGAGAAACACGATTGGAAAGTTTGTGCCGACCTTAAGGTTATCGGTATCCTTTGTGGATTACAAGGTGGATTCACAAAGTACTGTTGTTTTCTCTGCCTTTGGGACAGCCGCGATCGTCAACATCATTACACCAGGAGGAGTTGGACAGAAAGAGTTAACTTCATCCCCGGCAGCGACAACGTGAAATATACACCACTCATAAAAAAGGAAAATGTTTTTCTCCCACCTCTTCACATAAAGCTCGGACTCATAAAAAACTTCGTGAAAGCTATCAACAAAGATGGCGAAGCGTTCGCCTATTTAAAAACCATTTTTCCTCACCTTTCATCGGCAAAGAAGGCGTTTTCGACGGTCCGCAAATTAAAAAGTTGTTGCAAGACCAACAGTTTGAACACATTTTATCACCAAATGAAGCTGCAGCTTGGAACTCATTTCGGCAAATTGTTTCCGGATTTCTTGGAAACAACAAAAGCTCAAATTACAGAGAGATCGTCGAACAACTACTCCAAAATTATAAAAAAATTGGAGCAAATATGTCGCTTAAGATACATTTTCTACACTCGCACTTGGACTTCTTTCCGGACAACCTGGGCGATGTGAGTGACGAGCATGGTGAGCGTTTTCATCAGCAAATGAAAGAAATTGAGCACCGATACCAAGGATTTTGGAACGAAGCTATGATGGGGGACTATATCTGGTTCCTAATAAGAGAAACAGACCCACAACAATATAAAAGAAAGACAAAAGCACATAATTATTTTTAATTTGAAGGTTTTTATTTTTGTGTTTAGATATTTTTTTTTTAAACTTTTTTATAATTAATTAATGTTGATATCCTTAGGATAATTTCTTGTACATATATCGAATTGTTTTTTAATTTAAAGTCATATATTTTTGTCACCCAACAAATTTTAATTTTTTTTGTAATAAAAAAGAAAAAACCTTACCATAGACAAAGTTGTGCATATGTCGAGCAAATTTTTTAAATTCATACCTTTACTCAATTGCGAATAAAAGCGAAACGCGTGCATCGATTTTCATGATCTTTCTCTTATTTTGCTCATAGGTTATGTATCTTTACGTAAAAGTAATAAGATTTGACATTTTTTTTCATTTGGGATTTTTTATGGATTTTTAAAAAAAAAAAAATTTAAATCTTTAGGCAAAAATAAGTTTTTTCCTTTATATATTCATTTTTAACTTGGAAACTGTTGCTTGTATAGGAAAACAATATATAAACAGATTAAGGGAATTGTAATTTTAAATTTTTTACAATTTAATTCAATTAAATCGGGCTAGTGGTTCCCGAGTTATGCTGGACGAAACAAATTAACCAAAAAAAAATTTTTAAAATTTAAAAAAAAAAAAAAAAAAAAAAACCAAACGAAAAAAAATTTTTTTATTGCGTTTTTCGAGCTCATGTCAAGGTTATCTACACAGAAAAAATTATCGCATCCGGAGTACATGAAATTTTTTTCATTTTGTTGAGTAGTGTAATTAGCATCCAATAACAATTAGCTTAATCCGATATTGTTAATATTTTAGAATACATCTTTTTTAATAAAAAAAAAGTCATACAAATCTTAAACACCACTATAAACTGATGCATAACATTGTTATTAATGGAGTGAAGTCACTTCCAGAGGGTATTGCAAAAAAAAAATTCTCTTACTAAAGTAAACACTACTTTTAATAGTGAAGAGTTATTAAAATGTTGCATTGGACTGGTGTCCCATGATAGACAAAAACCACACAGCTGACCTAACAACAACAAAAATATTAGATAAAGAAATTAAATAAAATAAACGATTGACTTTAGAAAGTCTATACATCAAAATGCACCAAAACAAAACAGTAAACAAAAAAGAAGACTTTGACAACATAAGAGCGGCTTACAACACCTTATTAGAACAACTGAATTGACGTAGTGAAATAGTTTAAAATTGAAATATAAATCATCAAGATCTTCGAATACAGTATTGAGCGAATTAACACGCATCATCCAAAGGGATAATAATTTATTAGGATTTGCTACAAAAATCGAAAATCTTATAACGGAATTAAACGAGATACAGATATCCGAACTTGGATCCCCTCGCTGCAATAAGCTCAGATGAGTATAACATACCATCTTTGAATACGTCTGTGGGTTTAGTCCAACCATCACTCCCACAGGGGACAAAGTACAACCACGGTTAGCACACCGTTTGCTCCGGCTCTTTTGGTCCGATTACAGCCGAGAACCATAATACTTATGAGTGCTACGTGAGCCCATACATCACGTCGCAGTATGTAATAAATACTGGCAACCATCCAGCCAATTCACGACGGTATGATTGGTCTCCACTTCCAGTTGGATGACATCCTGCAAATGGCGTTCCCAATGAGAATCTAATTGGATATCAGCTCATTCAGCGTCTCCACCCTGATGCAGCTGCAGTATATAACCATGAGTTTCTTGTTTATTAAGATCACTTACGTATAATCTATCATGGAGGTTACATTAAAGTATTATTCACTTTGCAAAGTTATTTGGGAAAATCCTTCCGATTCTACTATTCATTCATCACGTTCGGAAAAAGTCTCGAAATTATTTTATACAATTAATAACACTTACGATTTAAATTTAAAGCTCGACTTTAACGAAATCCACGTCGCAGTGGTGATCAAATGGCCAAAGAACTGGAAATATCCCAGCGAAGTATCGGACGCATACTCCAAAAGGAGCTCAAAGTAAAGCCTTACAAGTTCCAGAAGGCACACGATCTAACTCCAAAGCAAAAAAAAATTAGACTCGAAAGAGCAAAGGAGTTGATACGCTTGCACGAACGTTGCGATTTACCAAACATTGTGTTCTCTGATGGGAAAAATTTCCCTATTGAGCAGTTCATAAACTCTCAAAATGATCGAGTTTAACGGAACGAAATTACGAAAATTTGAGCCTACGAACGGCCACCAGAAGTAATTTTCCATCGCAAGTAATGGTGTGGGCAGCTGTGACCGCCGATGGACGCTGTTCAATCGTTTTTATCGAGCCTGGTGTCAAAGTCAATGCAACTTATTATCGAGAAAATGTTTTGGAAGCTGCTTTAGAGCCGTGGGCACGCAAACATTTCGGTCGTAAACCATGGACGTGCCAACAAGACTCGGCACCGTCCCATAAAGCTCGTGTGAACCAAGAATGGTTAAAAAACCATGTTCCACACTTCATTTCGTCAACACAATGGCTTTCGAATTCGCCAGATGCAAATCCGATGGACTATTCCATCTGGGCCACTTTGGAGAGTAAAGGACTAAAAAATATGCCAGTATGGATGCGCTGAAGAAAGCCATTGTACGGGAATGGGCCAAAATGCCGCAAAATCACATTCGTGCAGCATGCAACTCATTTTTTAACCGTTTGAAGGCCATAGTCAAGGCAAAAGGTGGTCACATCGAGCTAAAGTGAATGGATTCTGAAATTTTGGTTATTTCCACACATTTTTGTAATTTGAATAAATAAAAAATAATTGCACACAAAAAAATATGGTCGTTTGAATAGGTAACACTTCAATCGCCTAGCCATGTATACAAGATATGTACAGGAACAAGATATGTACAGGAACCTCAGCAATGTTGTAGAGAAAAACAAAACTGTGATACGCAGGGAAGGTAATAGAACGTTTAAAAGCTGGTGGACCATAGAATCGGCTAAATTCTTCCGCCTAAGAAATGCTGCCAGACAGAAGTTCAATTTTAGCAAATCCGTCATCCGAACATCGAAATGAACATAGTCCTTAAAGAAGAAACACAAGTGTTTTCGAGACCACGTAGATTACCGATGGCCGAAAGAAAGGCAGTTGACGAGCAGAACGAGCAGTGGCTTAAAGATGGCATAATTAAAGAATCGGGATCCGAATTTAGCAGCCCAGTGGTAATGGTGAAAGCGTGATGGTTAATTTAAGTTATGCATCGTTTGCAGAAGAGTCCTCGCTGTTCGAGGATTAGTTGGATAGACTACAGGGCGCGAAAATATTTAGCAGTATCGATCTGAAGAACGGGTTCTTTCACGTCGATGCAGCAGTCGCAAGTCTTAAATATACATCATTTGTAACACACAACGGACAACATCAATTGTCGGATTGTCCAATTCACCAGCAGTTTTTCAGAGGTACATAAATACAATATTTCGCAATACGACTCTTAGGGGTATCGCACTCCTGTACAAAAAAAAAAACACATCAAAATCAGCAATTGAGAATTGACGACTACATACATATACGAGATGCTTTAAATCAGGATGCTTATACGAACCCTGCAAATATTTGACATGTCATCTTGCCATCAACTTTCACGGGATTTCCGAGTTATATGCACGACAAAACTCAAGCCGCAATGACGTACGTCCGAAACTAAGGGAGACCCGATTTATTTGTGACATTTACATGCAACCCGGAATGGCCAGAAATTAAGGAAGAGCTATTACCTGGCCAGCGGTAATAATAGAAATGGAAGATTATGATTTGTGATATGATTATGATATGAATGTCAGATTTCACCAACAAGAAAGATTTGAAAATTATTTTGGGTTTGCTGGAATGCTGCGAAATGTTAACTCATAATGTAAAAAAAAAATGCGGAAAAAGAGAGTTGGTTAAGCAATGGCTGGTTGAACTACATTAACGGGGTTCATTTTCTTTTCTAATGAATGAGCTTTCTTCTGACACATCCCCATTTGGCAAATTTTTAAGAATGACACGTCATAATTTCTATTATATTCTATAAAAAATTTAAAGATATTCAGAAGAAGGATACTGTAGTATATGCATAATTATGAGTGTCAACGTACACGAGAAAAACATAATATGCATATATGCAAGCGTTTACATATTCCGTAAAAGTCAATGTTCGTTGATAGCAACAAACAGAATGGGCAAACGTTTGCACACTCATCAATAAACAAAATTATTTGTATAGGTTAATGTTCTGTTAACCAATACAAATAATGAAGTAGTTTATTGTAATTAATCAGCAATAAACTATATAATTTTTTAGTATACAGGGTTGCCCATATTCGACGGACCCATCTGGCAACGCCATAACTTTTAAAAGAGATGTCAGATCGCTTAAAGACATACCGCGTTTGAAGCGTCAGTCCAAGCAGATTTTTACCATGCAACAATACACGCCACGCGAGCGCTCTGAAATAGTTGAAATTTACATTCAACAGAACAAGTCAATTGTGAAAACTCAACGTGCTTTTAAAATATTAAAAAATGTGAGAAGTGCGCCTTCTAAGAACACCATTAAGCGTTTATACGAAAAATTTTCGACTGGTGAGGCTCTTTCTAATCCGAAGAGGCCAAATAAAAGTCGACCAAGGCGATCGGCCGAGAATATCGCTGCCGTAGGAGCCAGTGTTGAGAGGTCCCCAAGAACATCCCAAAAACGCCGTTCTCAGCAGTTGGGCATGGCTCGGTCCACTTTACAACGGATTATTCGCGTTGATTTGCATTTGTTCCCGTATAAAATTCAATTGACGCAAACATTGTTGCCTGTGGACAAGCCTCGTCGATTGGAATGGGCCCAAAGAGTCATCGAAATGGCCGAAGATGACGAGCAATTTTGGAACAAAATTATCATGTCCGATGAAGCCCATTTCACATTGAATGGGACCGTAAATAAGCAAAATTGCCGTATTTACGCCACTGAAAATCCTCAGGAGATTCAAGAAGTGCCTCTTCATGACGAAAAAGCCACAGTTTGGTGCGGCGTTAGTGCGAAAACGGTCATTGGGCCGTTTTTCTTCCAAAATGAAAATGGCCTTGCTGTTACCATCAACCAAGAGCGTTATCGCGACATGATGACCAATTTTGTGATGCCAATTATTCGTCGAAAGCGTATGAGGCAGTTCTGGTTTCAACAAGACGGCGCTCCACCGCACACAAGTCGCATAACAATCGATTTTCTGAAGAATTTGTTTCCGGGCCGTTTGATGTCGAAAAGGGGTGATTTGGACTGGCCACCGCGTTCGCCCGATTTGACGCCGCCTGACTTCTTCTTGAGGGGATATTTGAAGTCAAAGGTTTACGTTAACAAGCCAAGGACCGTAGAAGAGCTCAAGGACAACATTCGTGAAGAAATAGCCGCTATTCCGGCCGAAATGTTGGCGAAAACGATGGAAAATGCTGCAAAAAGGGCACAATACGCCATCAACGCCAGAGGCGGCCATTTGAGAGATATCATATTCAAAAATTGACGTAAACAAATCTACTTGGAACAAGTTAAATGATTAAGATTGCCAACCGCCAAATTTTTATTTTTTTCTTTGATTTTTTTAAAAAAAACATGGGTCCGTCGAATATGGGCAACCCTGTATAAGAGCTGAAAATATAGAATAAAAATTAATTGTAAAAACTAAACTAAACAAAGCAGTTGGTTTTCATAATTCAAAAAGTATAGGGCATTTTAATGCTCGTATAAAATCGGCAGGAGTGCTTAGATAATACTCCAAGCCTTCTTTTCATAATACTATTCTAAACATAATAGAAACCATCTCACCAAAAATAAGGACATCTCCTTTACACAACAAAGGGACCATTTACTACACAAAGAAAGGATCATCATCTAACTATATCCTCATCACCACCAACTTAATTGTTCATTACAATACATTATTTAGATGTATTTCTTGCAACTGAAGAAGCATTAACTTTCAAACACTAATTTCAGAATAATCTTTTTCTAGAGTAACTAGTTCCAGAATGGAATATAAAAACATTTCAAAGATGACCATTTAAAGGTTAATTAAAACGTTTATTAATTTGTTTTGCTACAAAAAATATAAAAATTTTATATTTAATATTCAGTTCCCAACAGAAACAAGTTGAATGGAAAATATTGCGGCTAATTTTTCAATAAAATGGCAATTTCTCCATTGTTTAGGAGCTTTGGATGGGAAGCACATCGAGTTTCGAGCAAGTAAAAAAGATGGCGCTTTCTTTTACAATTACAAAGGGACTAACAACATTATATTGTTGGCGGCTTTATTAGAAGATACTGATTATACATAGTTTAATTTTTATTCACATTACGCACGCACCCATGATGAGACTGTTGTATTACACAATGACTTAAACGAAATTATTAAAAATGGCGACAAATACTTTCCAGAAGAGAAAGTAATTGGGAATAGACGTAAAGACGTATAGACGTTGCTGCGTTGCCGCTTCAAAAGCACTTAATGAAGCCATACCCATTGTAGTGGATGCATAGAGCATTCACGTAGTGCATGAATGCTGGGTATAGAGCATCTAAATTTGAACAACGAACAATAACTGTCGGTAAACAAACCCAAAAGTAAGAGTAAACAAAAGGGTGTCTAATTTCAAGTGCATGCATAACAATAACACAAAGCAAATACGGAAACGTATATTTGTGTACTTGACATAGTAGTGTCATGGTCACCTTATGACAATTTAGGGTTGCATTCTAATGCACTCTGAATTAATTAGTGAAGAAGAAGAGAAGTCAGGGTGCATTAGAATGCAACCCTAGAAAATAGGTAAGAACAACACTGCAATTCTTGTTTGACGAAAACTGAACGAAAAATGGCGATCGACAGCAAACGATGGCGTGGGTTGCAGGCGTATAAAAGGCAAGTTTGGCGTGGCTTGGCGTCTTTTGGTTTTAGAACGGTCAAGTGAAGTGTTGGAGTTTTTTTTCCTTTTTTCTGGTGTGGCACTGTACCACGTTCAACAAAAAGAATATAAAAATAAAATAAAAGTGATAAGTAGACCAGCTCGGAAGTCAATAAATTTAACACCATCATCACCACCTGTGGTGAAAACTAATTCTGGCATCAGTTGTTTCAACTTCTCCAAGGTCAACAGTCCGGGTAAGTCCAACAACACCTACGTCCTTCGTTACAACGTCACCGGACAACGAGAAGGCGTCGCCGAAAACAATAAGAAAAGGCATGAAAACCCACCCGGTAAACATTGATGCGAGCATTTTGAGTAATTAGCGCAAGTGTTTAACATATGTGTGTCACAAGGTCGCTCACAATGCTGCCGAAGCACCAATAATTTTAAGAGAATAATCTAGTATAATTCTAGTTGGTAATTTTAGTATATAAGTAGCAAATATTCTAGTTTTAGATCAGTATTATTTTAGTCGTAGTTCAAACAACATCGAAAGGTTTCAAAATATATATGAATTGTAAAATAAAAATTAAAATCTAAACAAAAAGAATAGTATGGTGTTTCAATCTGCCTACGCATAGAAGAAATCAACACCGACACACATAACCACCACTATCCCATAACCAACACCCAATCATCACATGGCGATCCTGGACGATCTTGCTGAACCCTGACGAGTAGAAAAGGCTCGATTAACTAATAATCTTCCTATTATTCCAAACGCCTTTTAATGGACCCAAGGGAAGTGCCCCACCCACCCCAAACTAATTTTTCTTTAGAAAATTCTGATTCAATATTAAAAAATTTAAAAAAGAAAAAGCAAGTTATTCAAGAACTCGCATAGTCAAATAATAATAACACAGCTGTGCGCGCGACAATGTCTTTACATCTGACGAGACGAGAGCGTAGTTACATACTTCTTCTCTTTTATTTAATGTTCTCTATGCAAGAATGATAAAAGAAAGATTACGATAGTTGAATGATTTCCCGTTAGATGACGTAACAAAGCCACCTTAAGGGTTACCAAGTATGTTTCATTTAGGAAAATTGTAAAATCTTGCGAAAAATGTATGTATTATGTGTTAGTTGGCAACCCTATATATATAAATACACAGATGGAGCTAAAGAAGTTTTACTTCAGTTGTGTGATCTTAAGCACATTTGTTTTATCATTCAATTTAGAAATTGAAATAAATATTTCAAATCTGTTATTATCGGGATAATTAAATATTGTTTGTGTAAAAATGTTTAAGACAAGTGCTAAAAATGTTGAAAAGTATTGTAATACGTGGAAAGAAAATTTAGCTAGCAATACACAATGTATAAAAAATGTGGACATTCCATTGTTCGAATTATGTAAAAAGCCCAAAGAAAAGTTTGTTATTGGAAGATTTAATAGCCTTGGAAAGGAAATAAAGTGTAAGAAAAGAAGAACACAAATTATCGATAGTGAACTTTCAGTTTTGTGGAAGAAACTCAATTTTAAAACACTTTCCTTAAGGTCTATTAAAAGAAATGTGGAAAGATTAACCCTAGTTTACATCACGAAAAAAGTAAACAAACCTAACATGGGGTGCATTCGCACCCCATGTTCTTTTTGCATGGCAACTAGAAACAACAGTAATATGCATTCGCATTCCACGCTGTTTTTTTGCATTGAAACTAGAAACAACAGTTAGTTGTTAGCTACTGTGTTGTTCAGACGTTTCTCTGTGCGTAAACATAATAAAATTATTAGTAGCAGTAAAAAAAGTTGTGAAAAGTGACAAAAGTAAGTATTAATTATAACTGTTACTTTTATTCTATTTTTTATGGAATATATTTGGAATTTACCTATTTTTTTTTGTTATTTTAAGTGTCGGATAGACAACTAAGACGTTTAAATACCGGTAATGAGTATGAAAGAGAGGAAGTACTGAGGGAATTGTGGGGAGCGGACTCTGATGAAGGTGAAAATTATGACCCTTTCGATGTTGGCGGTTTAGGCATACTAAAGTTTTTGTGCGTGGCGGCCTGCGGCCGCGCTTAAGGATTTTCTCCTCCAGTAGGACGCGGCAGGTGGCTTCGCTGAATAAAGTTTTCCTGCGTAAGTCACAAGAATAAAAAAATGTCTTTCCATACTAAAGTTTTTCTGCGTGGCGGCCTGCGGCCGCGCTTAAGGGTTTTCTCCTCCAGTAGGACACGGCAGGTGGCTTCGCTGAAAAAAGTTTTCCTGCGTAAGTCACAAGAATAATAGTTTACATAGTTTTTATTTTACTACATTTATACCTATTACCATTAATAGTTTTAATTTTACTACATTTATGCATATTACCGTTAATAGTTTTCATTTTTAATCGAATTGCTGATGTTTCTCATTCATGATTTGACTGTTGACAGAACCACATCGATATGAATTTAGTAATACCGTCAGACATAGTTAAGTGGGAGATGGAGGATGAGGGTGACCTCTCACTTATAAGAAAGCTGATGGAATTTGGAATACTTCCCAACGAAGGGACAATGTTTTGCCCCAAGAACCATAACGCTCCAATGAGGTTAACCCGTGATGGGGAAAGATTTAAATGGAGGTGCTATGCGTGCACCACTTCGCACAAAGGGGGCCAAAAGAAGAAATGCAATTTCGGTGTGATGCTAAACACAGGGACATTCTTTGAAAAGTCCCACCTGGGGTATGGGCAGATTTGCCAATTTATAATATATTGGTTGGACAATATCAACCTTAATGCAATAGGCAAATATACGCGTATTACTTCCAACCACACCCTTGTCGATTGGGCTAGCTTCTGCAGAGAAGTTACGTTCGACGACATGATAACGAACGCGAAACCTATCGGTGGCCCGGGCAAGATCGTCGAAATAGACGAAAGCAAGTTCGGGAAGAGGAAGTATAACTGTGGTAAGCGCGTTGAGGGTCAGTGGGTGTTCGGCGGGTACGAGCGGGGTACAGGGCAGTGTTTCATGATTACGGTTGAAAAGAGAGATAGTGCAACTCTCATCCCGATCATTCAGCAGTGGATCCTTCCTGGAACCACTATTATTAGTGATTTATGGAAGGCTTACGACTGCCTGAATGACCATGGGTACCAACACCTTAAAGTGAACCATTCCGTTCACTTTAAGGATCCGGAAACGGGAGCACACACGAATGGAATTGAAGGGTCTTGGGCGCACGCAAAAAGATCGATACCTTCTGGCGGCAGACGCAAGAATTTTATGCCGGCGTATTTGGCGAAATACATGTTGCTGAGAAGATGCAGGGAGCAATCTCTGGATCCTTTCATGGAATTTTGCCGAATAGCTGGCAATTTATACAATCCGTTGCGTCCAATTGCAGAGGTAGAGGACGTAAACAGCAGTTCATCCTCCGAATCTTCGTAGGATGAATATGCTCGTCCACATACCGTGAGAGGCAAGGGAACTCACGTAAAAAAAGCCACCCGATTTATCTAGATACCGTGAGAGGCAAGGGAACTCACGTAAAAAAGCCACCCGATTTATCTAGATACCGTGAGAGGCAAGGGAACTCACGTAAAAAAAGCCACCCGATTTATCTAGATACCGTGAGAGGCAAGGGAACTCACGTAAAAAAAGCCAGCCGATTTATCTAGATACCGTGAGAGGCAAGGGAACTCACGTAAAAAAAGCCACCCGATTTATCTAGATACCGTGAGAGGCAAGGGAACTCACGTAAAAAAAGCCACCCGATTTATCTAGATACCGTGAGAGGCAAGGGAACTCACGTAAAAAAAGCCACCCGATTTTTCTAGATACCGTGAGAGGCAAGGGAACTCACGTAAAAAAAGCCACTCGATTTATCTAGATACCGTGAGAGGCAAGGGAACTCACGTAAAAAAAGCCACCCGATTTATCTAGATACCGTGAGAGGCAAGGGAACTCACGTAAAAAAAGCCACCCGATTTATCTAGATACCGTGAGAGGCAAGGGAACTCACGTAAAAAAAGCCACCCGATTTATCTAGATACCGTGAGAGGCAAGGGAACTCACGTAAAAAAAGCCACCCGATTTATCTAGATACCGTGAGAGGCAAGGGAACTCACGTAAAAAAAGCCACCCGATTTATCTAGATACCGTGAGAGGCAAGGGAACTCACGTAAAAAAAGCCACCCGATGGGAATTTATGCTACCACCTCCACGTGGTAATTCCTGGGTAACGCCAACGGTAGCAAGTTAATCACCCCTATTATGGTAGTCATTGGCGTCGCGAAATTTTGTGACGGCGCTTATTTGGTATCGCCGTTGTCGTTTTCGGTAATTATTGTCACAATTCGGTATCGGCTAAGGCGCGCTGACTTTGACATGTGACAAAAACACCGCAGTTTCTGCCACCAAAATTTTTTATGACGACTAGTGCAAATAGTAATAAAAAAAAATCTGGAAAATATGAAAATAACAAACCGCAACCAATTTACAATTTTAATTGAAGAATTGGAAAAAAATCCGAGCCTTGCGAAGGGTTTTAAAAGAGGAAATGTTGCTGTAAATTTTAAAAAACAGTGGAGTGACCTTTCTGAGAAATTGAATGCTTCAGGGCCACCATTCAGGGATAGTGATGGTTGGCAAAAGGTAACAAACAAAAGTGCACAGTAGTGTTCTATTTCAAAAACCAATTTAATTTGTAGGTGTGGAGGGATATGAAAGGTAAGACTAAAAAGAAATTAACCCACAACAAGGCGGAATGTCGGGCAACAGGCGGTGGAAGCTTCAAGCAAATGATATTAAGCCCATTGGAGGAAGCTGTATCCAATTTGATTCAATTGGATAAACAGTTCAACCCCGAAGGTGTAGTACAGGGAGTAGCACATGTTGCGCAAGATATACATAGTGAAAATCTATCATCTTTTGTGCCAGAAATTTACGATGAAAATGTTTCCCCAGTCAACAAGGACGAGCTGCCTTCAACATCATCAGCTCAGCCACCTGTTTTGCTGCCAGAAATAGCCACTCCAGCCGGGAGGAAGAGAAAGCGAGACTATGGAGATCAACGCCAGCACTTGCTAGAAAAGCACAACTTGATGCAGGAGCGAGTGTTAACAGAAATATCCACTACTATGGCTTCAATGCAAAACAGTATGGCTTCATTACAAAACAGCATGAAGGACTTATCTCGATACCAACGAAAACTGTGGGAGGTTGAAGACGAAAAATTGAAAGTGATGCGACGAGCAGAAGAAAGAGGAGAACTTTATAAAAGTGAAATTAAACTAAAAGACTTAAAAATAAAAATAAAAATAAAAGAATTGGAAATTCTTGAAAAGCAATGCCAAGGATAAAAGCATGCGCTTATCTTTATTTACTATAATTATTATTATTTATTTTATTTGTTTTGTACCTTAGTTTATGTACCTTAGTTTTATGATTTGATTTAATAATAAAAAGACTGAATTTAAATTACAAAAAACTTATTTTATTTGTTCCCGAATTTGCGAAGCCTCGACATTTTGCAAATTTTCTATTTCAAAATTATCTTCCCTGTTTTCGGTATTATTTATAGGCGCATTATTGTTAGGGATCTCGACGTGATATATAAGGCAAATGTTGTGTAACGCAGCACAAACGTTTGCGATCTGAGTTGCTTTAGCAGGCTTATAATGTAGTTGACGAGCGCCGAGTAAGCAACGAAACCTATTTTTTAGAACACCAATAGTTCTTTCTACAATGTTCCTCGCCTTGGCATGTTTGGTATTAAAATTAGCCTCTGGACTTCCTTCTGCCGCGGAGCAATAAGGCGTCATTAAATATGGCTCAAGAGGATAACCAGCATCGCCTGTGCGAAATATATTTTTATATAAATTAAAAATTATATAAATTAAAATATTTACCTAAAAGCCAAAAATTTCTTTCACCGGCATCGTACCGTTGACGTAAAACTTGCTTTGCAACACTAATGTTCCAAACGAGGGAGTCATGAGATGAGCCTGCATATCGAGCGTCTATAAATCTAATAGCCATTTTGTGATCACAAATAATCATTGCGTTTAGGCTAAAAAATCCTTTCCTGTTGTAATACAGATTTTGTTCTGCCTTACTCGGAGCCAAGATCTTTAGATGCGTTCCATCTACACAGCCAATAACACTAGGAAATCCTGTCTTCTGAAAGAACTCTGTGTTAGCTTCAACTTTCTCTTCATCACTCATTTCAAATTTAATGAAAAGTGGACATATGACCGCTTCTAAAACGTCAAGTGTCTCTGATAATATTGCAGAAACGGTAGGTTGTGATAACCCCAGATTAAAATCATTCCCGACACTTAATTGGTACGAGCCTTGGGCCAAAAAACGTAGCACTGTTGCCAGCTTTAATGTGTTAGAAATGGATGAGGATCGCACTGCATTTTTCATCAGAGGCGCTATTTTCTCCAAAACGAGTTTAAACGCCGTTTTATTCAGCCGAAAATAATCAATAAATCTGTAATAAGCCCATAGAAAACCACATTGGTCACGAACTAATCCAAATGTCAGATTCTTGTACTTACTTACTATCCGGCAAATCAAAGATTTCCGATTTTTGCCTTATGACTTTTCCTTGTAGCCGAAGATTCTGTTTACTTTCTTCGTCGCTTGAACTTTCACTTAAATCCGAAAGAAAAAACATTTTTCTTATCTTTTTATTTATTATAATTGAAATTTTTTTATTTAAAAGCAGTTCAAGTTAAATAAAATCTTGTAATAATTAAACAGCTGGCGCATAGAACGAAGTCGATGTACATTTTTTTTTCGACCGGCGGCAGCATACTTCGGCGTCACATCACATTCTTAATTAATACCGATTTACCAGTGCCGTGACGGTGACGACGACTATAAAAAAAAAGTGACAACGCCAATGCCAACGACTACCATAATAGGGGTGAATGTTTTTATTTAGAAATTTCTTAAATGTTTTTTAGTAGGGAATTGAAAAAAAGCAGACATTTTGTAAAATTTATTTAATTTTCTGTAAAAAAAAAAATTTCAGTTTTTAGGGAAAACTGTAGAAAGAAAAATTGTTCAGTATTTTGGCAATTTTCAGAATTTTTTTAAAATTTTTCGTAAAAGGCTAAAAATTTTGAATTTTCCGCAAAATTGGTTGCAAAAAAAACATTCCCTGTATTTTTTCCTTACTGTTTTTCGCATTCGATATAAAAAGATGATAAAAAATTTTTAAAATTTGGAAAAAAAATTAAAATTTTCTTAAAATGTCCGAAAATATGGCATATGAAATCGGGCTGTGCCCGACAAAGTGCATTTCAACCGCGGTTTATGTGGCAGAAAATGAAGTCGAAGACTGTGAGTTTTTATTTGTTTTTATTCAAATGAATTTATTCGATTTATATTGCAGCTGAATATGAGGACATTGATGAAGATGTAGCAGAGGCAATAGGTCCAATAGAAAATTTGCCTGAACCAGATGAGTTCCTAGCAAATGAAGAGCCTATTGTGAATGTAACATCAAAGGAGGAATATTTTGTAGCTGCCAGTGGACGGATTTGGATGAAAGAGCCCGAGATATCGGTAATGTCTCGTATTCAAGGGAGTAATATATTGAGACCTGGTGGACCTATTGGCCCTGCTGCTAATTTGAAAAATGAGTCTCTTCTCGGTATTTTCAATCGAATTTTCTATACGAAAATAAAAAACGAAATCATCAAATACACAAACGAAAAGGCCAACGATGTTTACATGAAATTGAATATAAATAGAGCACCACAACGTGCTTGGAAGCCATTGACATTAAACGAGCTAAATGCATATTTTGGAATATTGTTATATATTGGGGCAATGCGAGGCGGCCATCGTCGTTTGCGTACATTGTGGCACCCCATCACAGGACATACAATCCTTCGTGCTGTGATGAATTATACACGCTTTGAAATAATAAATACCTTCCTTCGTTTCGATGATTCAATTGGTCGCCGTGGGCAGAATGCAGCCGATCGAAACATTTTACAGCCGGTCCAAATTTTACTGACTGAAATGAATGAAACTTTGTCTGCAAACTATATTCCATCTGCAAATCTTACAATCGATGAGCAATTGAAAGGATTCCGTGGTCGCTGTAAGTTTCGGCAGTACATGCCAAGTAAGCCAGCTAAATATGGACTGAAGTTCTGGTGGATGAACGATAGTTCAACGGGTTATCCACTGAAGTTTGCAATATACACTGGCAGCGCTGATCAAAGTTCTGGGCTTCGACGTGGATATGATGTTGTGATGTCGTTGATTTCAAAATACTACTACACTGGGCGAAATTTGACAATAGATAATTTTTTCACATCCGTTGAATTGGCAAGGCAGTTGCTCCACAAAAAAATTACTATTCTTGGCACCATTCGAAAAAATAAAAGAGATGTCCCAAAACAATTTGTCGTCAAAGAGCTTCTTGATAATAATAACGAGCCCATCAAAGTAAACAATCGAAAGCAATATCGTCCAACCCAATCATCCATATTTGGCTTTTCTGACAAAATGGCGTTGGTTTCTTATGTTCCAAAACCAAACAAACAAGTCGTTTTGTTATCAACGCAACATAATCGCGATAAAGGCATTTCTGGTTATCAAAACAAACCTAATATGATTATAGATTATAACCAAACAAAAGGTGGCGTTGATGTGTTTGACCAAATGGTTTCAACTTATTCTTGCTCACGTCAAACTCGACGCTGGCCAATGGTTATTTTCTATAATTTATTGGACGTAGCAGCCTTAGCAACAGTCATTATTTATCGCCACTCCAATCCGCCAACAAGAAACAAAAAGTTATACAGGAATGACAAATTGGTTGAACTGGCAGAAGAGCTGATGGAATCAGAACTGGACGACCGTGCGCACATTTCAAGACGGAACACAATAAGTAAATTAAGCATGGATGCACTAAAAATTATGGGGAGAGTTTCCCAGGTTGTACGCGAAGTTGATGAGAAACTTCCACGAAAGCAGGTAATAACTTGAATGATAATAGAGTTGAATTGTTTTTAGAACTAAATCTTTTATTTTTAGGCCAGATGCCATCTTTGCCCCAGGAAGGATGACAAGAAGACTAAAACCACATGCGATGTTTGTGGAAAAAATTGCTGTCCTCGCCACCACAACGACATTTGCGTCGGATGTCTTCCAGAATTACCTAACATACAAAAGTAATTTCTCATTTATTTTTCACTTGTTTTTTTTTGTGGGTTTTCAATGTTCTGATGAACCCTATTCAATTGAAAAAATCAATAAAGAATTTCAATAAATGGTAAAAAGTGAGATTTTTCTACTTGACATGGTGGGGTTTTTTGAAAAACAATTTTTAAAAAAATTAGAGAGATCCCATGGATCGAAAAAACGCTAGAAATGGAAAGAAAAATAAATTTCGTTCACTGATTTTTTATCCCAGCCAAAAAAAATTAAAAACAAAAAATGTATGAGCGTACAAAGTAGCGTTGGGGTGCTAACGCACCCCAGGATGTGTACTAGGGTTAATAAAGTCGTACCAAAACTTTTTAAAACGCCGTAATAAATATAGTTTTAATAAAATTTTTGATATAACTTCAAACAACGAAGAGCAACAATCACACGAATCGGAGCATTTCCCCATTTCAATATCTAAAACCGATAATGTGCCGTTGGATGATGATTACAAACTTCCAACCATAATGGACGATGACGCCGTAATAAATATAGTTTTAATAAAATTTTTGATATAACTTCAAACAACGAAGAGCAACAATCACACGAATCGGAGCATTTCCCCATTTCAATATCTAAAACCGATAATGTGCCGTTGGATGATGATTACAAACTTCCAACCATAATGGACGATGATCAGGTGTCATCAGATGATGATATTACCTACAAACCACCTGCCAGCCTATTACAAAAAAAAAAGAAGCCTATGAAACCAGCTGTAAATTTAGTTATGAATGCAAACGTTAGCCGCAAAAATATGTAAAGAGTTGTCTGAATCTGGTGTAGAGATATTGTCGCCATCCCAACCTGGAATTTACAAAGCTTACACCAAAAATGCCGAACAAAAGAAAAAACTGTTGAAAAACAGTCTTAAAAATGAAAACTGGTGCTTGCATTTTGACGGGAAAAAAATTGGAAAGAAGGAATATCAGGTCGTAGTACTGAAAAATGCTTCTAGGGAAGTAAAATTAGGTGTACTAGTTCTGAATGATGGAAAAGCGTCGACGATATTTCACGGAATAAAAGAATTATTATGTGATTTCGACTTGTTGGAATCAATTAAAATGATAATTTGCGATACAACCAGTGTGAATACTGGCAGACACCATGGTGTTGTCACTCGCCTACAAAATTTTTTGAAATCCTTTTCCTTGCCCGCTCCACAGTATATTGGTTGTCAACATCATGTGCTAGATTTGATGTTAAAACATGTCATGGATGAGCTTTTAGAGGGAAAAACATCATCGCCCAATATTTCATACAATTTTATTCCAAATTTAATAGAAAATTACGATGATCTAAAAAAAGAGTATGAACAAAATAAAGAGTGTATTAAGGTTAAAAGCATTAAATGGCGAAATGACATGCAATACTTATATGAATTGGTCGAAGCTTTTAAATACTTCGAGAAAAATTAACGTTTTCCCTACATAAAATTTAAAGCAATACCAGCACTCAGTAATGCCCGTTGGAATTCTAGAGCTATTTTGGCACTTTTAGCCTTTATACTTATTCCTGAATATCGTTTGCAATTATATCCTATTTGTAAGTTTGTGTGCGGTGCTTGGAGCGAAATCTGGTTTTCCGATCATACTTTCAACAAAAGTAATTTCGCCACACTACAGAAATCATTGGCCGGCTTCACAAAAGCAAATGAATGTTTTCTCAGACATTGGGTAAATAAACCATCAGCTATTGAGGAAGTTCAGCGAAGTAACATCTGCGCAGAGCGTGCAATTAAAATTGTGCAAAACATTTTACCATTGTGTAAATCATCACATACTTTAAACTTAAAACTTATTTCATATAACAATTGACAAAAATTTTAAAATAAAAATATTAAAAAAAATTAAAAAATATAAAAAAAAAAAAATCTGACTTTTTTTAGAAATCCATTTTTGCGCGGAACGTTTTTGAACCGAAATCACCTAAAAAAGTGATATTCATTACTTGTACAATATTTGCCACCACGTGGTGGTATGCCAAATTTTTCGTCAACATTTGTTATATGCCTACTGTATATACATATATATAACGTGAACGTACCGTATTTCATTGTGAATTGTCTATTTATATATGTTCATTAGAGTCGTTCACGTTTGTATGGCCATTTTTCAAAATGAGTTCTAAAGCCCACAAATGGACTTATTTTTTTCCTTTGAATATAAAAATAATAGTATGAAATTTGATGCAGATTTGATAACAGAGTAGTCGGCGCGGAAAACGGAAATTTTTAACAGTTTTTTTTAGAAAAAATTGTTATTTAAGATTATCTTTTTTTGATTAAGTATCAATTTATAACGAAATTACTTGGTTTATCTTCATATATAAGTTAAATTTGACTTGACTATAAAATATTGTTAGTTATAAATATCTAAAGACAAAAAATTCAAAATTAATCCTTTTATGCACTTGGGGTCAAAATGACCCAAATATTTCTTAAAAAAAGTCATTTTTTTGACATGTATTTTCAAATCCAATTTTCAATCGATTTCCGCGCCGACTTTTCTTTATTCAATCGGCACCAGATTTCACAAGAGGTATTTTCATATCCAAAGGAAAAAATAAGGCCATTCGTGGCTTCAGAAATCATTTTCATTTATTTGCACCACTCTAATGTTCATTCACAATAGCAGTGTACAGCTGTTACGTTATTTTGAACAGCACAGTTTTATTCAAAATGTTTTCAACTCGTTCTAAAACTCGTGTTTATTTAATCGGTGAACCTTGTACACAAATATTAGGCGCTAAGTTACCATCCAAAGGGCAAGTTTTATCGCTTTTATTCAGTATCTATAACGACCAAAGACTTTCGTTGCGTGCTAGTGCAGCTATAGTTGTAAATGAGGCGTGCGGTTTTTGGGATAAAGCTTACATTCCAACACAACGCAAAGATAAGTGCATTGACAAATTGTTATTGTTGCATGGTAAGTGGCATAAATTATTTAAACATAGAAGCCGCGAAAGTGCAGCACACAAGAAGAGTGAAAAGGCATTTCTAAAGAAGTTGGAAGAATTGTTCGATATCGCAGCAGCAAATGCCATGGACGTTATGACTAACAAAGCCGACAAGCAATTTTTAATAAATCAAAGAAAGGGTCGGCATGGCGTCATATTAGGCATTGATACAGTCGCCATGCGAAAGGAGAAGGCAAGATTGGATCGCATACAAGCTGAAGCAGAGCGGAGAAGAAGGGAGGAGGAACAGTTGGCATCTATTTCAGATACAAGTAATCTTGATGATATCGATTCAAATGATACTACTATTGAAATGAACGAACTTGTTGAAACCGACTCCGAAATGGATGTGGACTTTGCTGTGAATACAGTGCCATCTTCTAAAAGAGGCACATTTAATTTTATCAATGAAAGAATTGTGTCTGCTCTCGATAAATGCAAGGTCTCAGATAGATATGCTGTTCATCTACTGGTCGCAGTTGCTGAGTCGCTAGGCCACGACGTTCAAAAATTGATAATCAATCGGACCACTCTACAGCGAGTACGACAATTACAACGCGAATCAATTGCTACCAAAATAAAAGATAATTACAAATTGAATCCGGATATGCCATGCACTGTTCATTTTGATGGCAAATTATTACCCAGTATACATGGAAAATCAAAGATTGACCGTCTTCCCGTTATCGTCTCCAATAAGAATGGCGATCAACTGCTTGGCATCCCATCTATACGAAATGGAACTGGCCATCAGATATCGGCCGCGGTAATTAATGTTATTACTGAATGGGGTTTGGAACAAAATATTCAAGCGATTTGTTGCGACACAACAGCATCGAATACAGGACGGTTAAATGGCGCGTGCACGCTACTTCAGCAGGGGCTCGGGCGAAGCTTGATGATTTTGGCCTGTCGTCATCATATTTATGAAATTGTTGTTAAAGCGGTCTTTGATATAAAAATGGGGGCAACATCTGCGCCGGATGTGCTTTTATTCAAGAGATTTCAAGCTAAATGGGGTATGTTCTTGTTGTATAACATATACGAAGCATGTATTTCAATGTAACTTGAAACTAATTACTTTTCAATGCTTTTACTTTTATTGTAGAAGAACTAGATGTTGCTGAATATAAAACGGCTTTGGATGATGATAATGTCGACTTGTCGAACATATCAGACGAAATCGGGAGCTTTTGCATTGACCAATTGAACGAAAAACACAGCAGAGCCGACTATGCTGAGTTTCTTAAGCTTGTTCTGATTTTCTTGGGAAAAACACCGCCATCTGGAGTCTCATTCCGCTCGCCTGGAGCATTTCACCACGCCAGGTGGATGGCGAAAGTAATATATTGCTTGAAAATTTATTTGTTTCGCGGACAATTTGAACTAAAAGCGCGCGAGCTCAAAGGAATACGCGATATATGTTTATTTGTCGTAACATTATATGTTAAAGCCTGGTTTTACGCACCGTTTGCCGCCGCAGCTCCCAATGTTGATTTGGCTTTTTTAATTGATTTGCACAATTATGGTATAGTGGACAAGGATATTTCGAATGCAGCATATCTTTCTGATGAAGCAGTTGGCTTAGCATTTTTTGACAACAGCATAAATGTTGATGTAAAAGCAAAAATGGTACAGTCTCTCCGAGGTGATCCATCTGAACATGACAACATATTTCAAAATCGAAATATTATACAACCGAAAGATGTACCTTCATTTAAAAACAAAACTTTAGCGTTTTTCGTTACAAAGAGAACCGCGGAATTTTTTAAAAGATTCAATATCTCTACTGAATTCATGGCTTATGAACCTTCTACTTGGCCACAACATCATTCGTACATTGAAGGCTTGCAAGTTGTTCAAAAAATGCAGGTAGTCAATGACGTCTCTGAACGCAAGGTAAAACTAATGGAAGAATTCAACCAGCTCCTCACTCGCGATGAAGAGCAGAAGCAGTTCTTGTTATTAACAGTTGATAAGTATCGTCAACAATACTCAAGTCATTTGAAAAGTACACTGTTGCAAAACGAATGACGAACTAATATTTATTGTAACGTGTTGCTTTTAATTTATTCATTACTTACAATAAATCTGTATATAAACCCCTATATTGTCGTTGTTTTTAATCAGAATTTAGAGATTTTGGGCATTTTGGAAAGGTAATAAAAGCGTCTTTGTAGGAAAAAAACCCATTTTGTATTTGGGTTTATAGTTTATACACTAGGGTGTTTACAACGGAAAATTTTGGCAAAAATACCAAAAATTCAAAACTTTGAAGGGCCAGGGATAGCTCAAAAATTCTTCAAATGAGCTGAAATTTTTTCTGGATTAGTTTTTCCATTGACCTCAAAAAATGAGCCCCGGGGAGCGGGATTCGGAGCAAGTTTAAAATCGCCCATACAACGAAGGGCCAGTCTAATATATATATATATATATATATATTTTTTTTGATGGATAGAAGAGAAGAACTCGAAAATATATTCGAGAAGATTCGTACAGCTAGCAAAGAGTGGAAGTCAGGGAAGATTAAAGAAAAGCCTGAGATACTAGCTCTAGGCCC
The DNA here is from genome assembly GCA_963682025.1 of Cordilura impudica. Classification (NCBI taxonomy): domain Eukaryota; kingdom Metazoa; phylum Arthropoda; class Insecta; order Diptera; family Scathophagidae; genus Cordilura; species Cordilura impudica. Next base: position 32,653,171 of record OY821520.1, read on the forward strand.
GAAACCCATAAGGTTCGGCAAAAATAAAATAGTAGAACAGGTGTACCCGATATTTCCGGTACAAGAAACGAGAGTGATAGGAAAATTATTATAAAGGCGGAAGAAAGATAAAATTGACAATCATAGAAGACAAGATAAAGTTATTGAAGGAGCAAATCGAAGATATGACTCTGAGCATCAACGAGAGAGATTTTGAACATAAAAAAGATTAAATTAGAAGAGTTTTCCGCTGTATTAGAACAAATAAGGGAACATAATAGATTAAAGAAGAAAATAAGGAAAAGCAATAAGTTAAATGGGGAACACACAAAAGCTATAAGTGTTACCACAGAGTTGGTGGTATTGATCTGCATAATATTTACGTTTAATGCGTTAGTTAAGTATTTAAGAAAATATATTAAGAAGCAAATAAATAGACATATGTTCAAAAGTAATATAAATAATGTCGTATAAAAGAAATGTAACCTTATAAATGACATTAATTATGAATATGTAAAAATAAATAAAAGAAAAGTACCATAAATATTACAGTTGCACCAACACTTTTTCATGGATAATATATATATATAAACAGTTAGAGACTTTGATAACGAACGCAAGAAAATCAATAGGGAAGGTTTACGTGTCTGATACGTTATTGGCAAAGAGAAAAGAAGTTCAAAAGTTAGAACAAGAAACACTAAGGATTTTAGAAGATCCAAAAATACAAGAATCAGACAGACAAAGACACATAGAGAAATTCGGTAAGTTAAAGAAAGAAGCTTTAAAGATACTAGTAGAGCACGAAAACAGAGTACGACAAACGTCATCATAAACAAGAGACAATATATCCAACGGAGAAACGCCTGAAACAGACGACACAATGACAGAGAATACATTGAACACGACCGAATTGGCGGCAATTTCCAAACTAATACCAATATTTAGCGGTGCGAAAGAGGAGTTACAATTGTTCATAGCAAATCTGGAAATGGTAGAAGAGACAGTTATACCAGGGAAGCATGCATCACTTTTTAACCTAGTGTATAAGACTAAATTAACACCTAAGGTACAAAATAGAGTAAGGCCAACGACAGTGCCAAATAGCATAAATACATTGATAAGTGCATTAAGAGAAGCATACGGGATAAAGAAATCTCCGTACATTATCCTGAATGAGTTAACGACTATGGTTCAAACAGACACGATAAGAAAATTCGCAGACAGAGTAGAGTCTGATAATGGAATTGAATGAAGTGCAAATACAAGCTTTAGGTGAAACAAGCAGAGAATCCATTAGTAGTGATAGCATTTAATACTTTTAAGAATGGGTTAAAGAACAAGGAAATTGTAAGAACAATAGAAGCTAGTAGAAAGAAGACTCTAAATGAAGCTATAGAGATAGCGTTAGAGACATCGTCGGATATAAGACAAAGTCAGGTTATGTTCAACACATCTAGACCTAGAGAAATGAGTAGGAACAACAATAATAGATACAACAATTATAACAACAGGTATAACAGCAATTATAACAGCAGTTATAATAACAACAATAGATACGGTAATGGCAATAACCATGGCAATAGCGATAACAATTATGGAAATAACTGCAATAGGGGTCGAAACATTAGCAACCGCAACAATGGCTATAACAGCAGTGGTCAAAACAATAGGAGCAACTACAGTAATAGTGGGCATAATACAATGAACAACCAGTATAGAAACCATAATAGTAGGGGTAGTAATAACCGTAACAATAGGGGTAACAACTTTAATGGTAATATTCAATATCAGGGAAACTCCCAGGATCCGGAGATTTTACGGTACCAGGAATCTTCGGAAGGAAGCCAGTAAGAACCCATAAAATTTTTAATGTGTCATCGGATCTGAAGAATTATATAGAATTAAAGGTGAAAGGCTCAGATAACGCATTAACATTTCTGATAGACACAGGAGCGGATGTCTCTCTGTGCAAGGAAGATTTATTGTATAATCTCAGAGATCCGGATGCCGAAATCCTGATGGTGCAATGAACGTGGCAGAAGATGACGGCGGGCAAAAAATTCAGGAACCATCTCTCGCTGTTGACAATAATAATGGTGTAACAATTCCAAATCTCGCACACCAAGTAAACAGGAACAATGATTCTGCAACGTGGACTGAACTAACTGCGGATGATATTAGCTACTGGACAAATGAGGGCCACAAAAATGTCATCACCACTCTAGTTCATTGGAAAACTCGCGGAGAATTTTCCAAGATGGAAAACAAACAAGATTCTGCTCTCTAAACATTTTTAATGGAACGAAAGCCAACGGTGAAAAGTACACTCGAGAATGGCTGCTCTATTCTCCATCAAAGGGCGACGTTTATTGTTTCGTTTGTAAACTTTTTTCATCTAATGTCTCATCTCGACTGGTATCTGGATTCAGTGATTGGCGTAACACTTGTATCATTGATCAACACGTATATGCTTATTTTTCGTTTGGTTTCTGAATTTGAAATTAATTTAAATTTTTTTTTTAATATAAAATTTATAGTAGATATGTATATATATATATATATTTTTATATATATATTTTTATATATATATTTTTATATATATATTTTTATATATATATTTTTATATATATATTTTTATATATATATTTTTATATATATATTTTTATATATATATTTTTATATATATATTTTTATATATATATTTTTATTATTTTAAATACATTCTATATAAAATCATTAGAACCTGCATTTTAAATTATACTTGGGGGTAACTAAAAATTTCGTATTACGAAAATGGGTCACGTAACAAAAAAGTTTAAGAAGCCCTGGGCTAGAAGATGAAAATGATGACGAAGATCAATTTTACGCGATCACTAGGGACCTTCTTGAAAATTTGGCGGAAGAAGCCGACCGTTTAGGTGAACAAAAAACCGCTGATCACGATCTTGGCGAAGAAACTGATCCACTTCCTACTGAGTATGGTTCACATGGCCCATCTGTACATAATGAAATCCAAGACAACTTCATGAATTTGTTTGATAAACACAGCCTTGTTTGGAAAAAAATCATTTATGTTATGATGAATCTATAATTACTCACGAACCTGGAACATTAGATGAAGATATAGCTGAGTTAGACACCCCATACAGGTGTTTTCTCCACTTTTTTACTCCAGACTTCCTTCAAAAAATCGTAGATGAAACTAATCTTTATGCCACTCAAAGCAACCCTGCAACTTCTTTTGTTACAAATGTTGACGAATTAAAAAAATTCATTCGAATTTTGCTTTTATGTCAGTTCAACATTTCCCGTGTTCGCTCTTGTTGGCACGAAAAATATGGTTATGAACCAATAAAGAGTGCAATGCCGGTTAACCGTTTAACTATAAGGAATGTGTTGCACTTTAACAACAACGAAATGCATCTGCCAAGAGATCACCCAAATCACGATCGCTTACACAAGATAAGACCTGTCTTAGACCATCTAAATGAAACATTTTCGTCTATACCAATTGACCAGCGTCTCTCTTTAGACGAGCAGATGAGTTCAACTAAAATAGGTCATTTTCACAAACAGTACTTGCCAAAGAAGCCCCATAAGTGGGGCTACAAACTGTTTGTGCTATGCAATCTTACGGGATATGCATACCGTTTTGAAGTTTATTCTGGCCAAGAAGATAAAAGGATACCAGATGAGCCAGACCTAGGAGCCACGAATAATGTTGTTGTACGGTTAGCCAAAGTGATACCGCGGCTGAAAAATCACAGATTATATTTTGATAATTTTTATACTTCATTGCCGCTGGCTTATTATTTGTCAAAAGAAGGTATACATTGTGTTGGAACCGTACAACAAAACAGATTGCCAAACTATCGGCTTCCGGATAAGAAGGATCTTATGAAAACTGCGATTCCTAGAGAAACGTATGAAGAAAGAACTGCTCATTATGACGGGGTTGATTTTACAGCGACTGTGTGGTAAGACAACAAAGTGGTTACTGTCGACATATATTGGTTCTCAACCTGTGGGAAGTATAAGCCGGTATGATAAGCGCCTAAAACAAAAAGTGAATATACCTTAACCTAAAGTTGTCCAAGAGTATAATAAGCATATGGGTGCAGTTGACCTTATGGATAGCTACTTAGGTCGCTATCGCATAAGGGTCAAGAGCCGAAAGTGGTACCTTCGCTTATTTTACCACATTTTGGACCTTGCGGTAATAAACCCAGTGGGCATGCCAAAAATGCAATGTGCCTTTATGCTTAAATCCAAAAAATAATAGTTTTTTAAAATTCCACACCACATAATTTATTTTAAAAATTTTTAGAAAATTATTTCATATTTCATAAATAAAAACATGGATTAAAATACAATCAACATTGTTGAACATGTTATTGCTATTTACAGGTTATTATAAGAACTCAAGGAATGATTGTGCATGATGATGTAGATATACATCAGTATGTTTTTCCAAAACAAAAAGAAAATACGAATTTGGTGGTTATATTATTTTTTCCTTCACTTACATTAATTTTGTAGATGATTAAAATTTTTTTAATAAAAAAAAAAAAAAAAAAAAAAATCATGCATTTAAGGGTTAATTTGTAAATTACTTTCTGATGTGTTTTTTGAGTTTATTGGACTGAAAAAATTATTATTCACGAAAGTGACTCGCAGGAGTCATTTTGCTTGTTGGAAAATATTGGATCAGATGCTCGGCGAGATACTAGGGTGTCTCCTTCATTGTGTTCTTCTAATCGATTTGACAGCAGCAGATTTTAATTGGGACAACGTGACATTGAATCTTCTTTCATGCGATCTATCGATTCAATTTCCACATCAGGCCTAGCTCTAGTAACTGAAGAAGAGAAGGAACAGATAAAATCACTGACAGTACCTTGGGACATATTATTGGAGCCACTATGCGAGCTTCTAAACGGAAGCGTATATTGCACGACATTGCACAGGGAAATGTGGTCGAACTTCAGAACTTTGTTAGAATTCTTGAAGAAAGAACAGCTACATACCAAGGAGGATTTGTCATTCACCCCTATTATGGTAGTCATTGGCGTCGCGAAATTTTGTGACGGCGCTTATTTGGTATCGCCGTTGTCGTTTTCGGTAATTATTGTCACAATTCGGTATCGGCTAAGGCGCGCTGACTTTGACATGTGACAAAAACACCGCAGTTTCTGTCACCAAAATTTTTTATGACGACTAGTGCAAATAGTAATAAAAAAAAAATCTGGAAAATATGAAAATAACAAACCGCAACCAATTTACAATTTTAATTGAAGAATTGGAAAAAAATCCGAGCCTTGCGAAGGGTTTTAAAAGAGGAAATGTTGCTGTAAATTTTAAAAAACAGTGGAGTGACCTTTCTGAGAAATTGAATGCTTCAGGGCCACCATTCAGGGATAGTGATGGTTGGCAAAAGGTAACAAACAAAAGTGCACAGTAGTGTTCTATTTCAAAAACCAATTTAATTTGTAGGTGTGGAGGGATATGAAAGGTAAGACTAAAAAGAAATTAACCCACAACAAGGCGGAATGTCGGGCAACAGGCGGTGGAAGCTTCAAGCAAATGATATTAAGCCCATTGGAGGAAGCTGTATCCAATTTGATTCAATTGGATAAACAGTTCAACCCCGGAGGTGTAGTACAGGGAGTAGCACATGTTGCGCAAGATATACATAGTGAAAATCTATCATCTTTTGTGCCAGAAATTTACGATGAAAATGTTTCCCCAGTCAACAAGGACGAGCTGCCTTCAACATCATCAGCTCAGCCACCGGTTTTGCTGCCAGAAATAGCCACTCCAGCCGGGAGGAAGAGAAAGCGAGACTATGGAGATCAACGCCAGCACTTGCTAGAAAAGCACAACTTGATGCAGGAGCGAGTGTTAACAGAAATATCCACTACTATGGCTTCAATGCAAAACAGTATGGCTTCATTACAAAACAGCATGAAGGACTTATCTCGATACCAACGAAAACTGTGGGAGGTTGAAGATGAAAAATTGAAAGTGATGCGACGAGCAGAAGAAAGAGGAGAAGAACTTTATAAAAGTGAAATTAAACTAAAAGACTTAAAAATAAAAATAAAAATAAAAGAATTGGAAATTCTTGAAAAGCAATGCCAAGGATAAAAGCATGCGCTTATCTTTATTTACTATAATTATTATTATTTATTTTATTTGTTTTGTACCTTAACTGCCTTAATTGAATTGTTCCTTATTTTATTTAGTTTTATGATTTGATTTAATAATAAAAAGACTGAATTTAAATTACAAAAAACTTGTTTTTATTTGTTCCCGAATTTGCGAAGCCTCGACATTTTGCAAATTTTCTATTTCAAAATTATCTTCCCTGTTTTCGGTATTATTTATAGGCGCATTATTGTTAGGGATCTCGACGTGATATATAAGGCAAATGTTGTGTAACGCAGCACAAACGTTTGCGATCTGAGTTGCTTTAGCAGGCTTATAATGTAGTTGACGAGCGCCGAGTAAGCAACGAAACCTATTTTTTAGAACACCAATAGTTCTTTCTACAATGTTCCTCGCCTTGGCATGTTTGGTATTAAAATTAGCCTCTGGACTTCCTTCTGCCGCGGAGCGATAAGGCGTCATTAAATATGGCTCAAGAGGATAACCAGCATCGCCTGTGCGAAATATATTTTTATATAAATTAAAAATTATATAAATTAAAATATTTACCTAAAAGCCAAAAATTTCTTTCACCGGCATCGTACCGTTGACGTAAAACTTGCTTTGCAACACTAATGTTCCAAACGAGGGAGTCATGAGATGAGCCTGCATATCGAGCGTCTATAAATCTAATAGCCATTTTGTGATCACAAATAATCATTGCGTTTAGGCTAAAAAATCCTTTCCTGTTGTAATACAGATTTTGTTCTGCCTTACTCGGAGCCAAGATCTTTAGATGCGTTCCATCTACACAGCCAATAACACTAGGAAATCCTGTCTTCTGAAAGAACTCTGTGTTAGCTTCAACTTTCTCTTCATCACTCATTTCAAATTTAATGAAAAGTGGACATATGACCGCTTCTAAAACGTCAAGTGTCTCTGATAATATTGCAGAAACGGTAGGTTGTGATAACCCCAGATTAAAATCATTCCCGACACTTAATTGGTACGAGCCTTGGGCCAAAAAACGTAGCACTGTTGCCAGCTTTAATGTGTTAGAAATGGATGAGGATCGCACTGCATTTTTCATCAGAGGCGCTATTTTCTCCAAAACGAGTTTAAACGCCGTTTTATTCAGCCGAAAATAATCAATAAATCTGTAATAAGCCCATAGAAAACCACATTGGTCACGAACTAATCCAAATGTCAGATTCTTGTACTTACTTACTATCCGGCAAATCAAAGATTTCCGATTTTTGCCTTATGACTTTTCTTTGTAGCCGAAGATTCTGTTTACTTTCTTCGTCGCTTGAACTTTCACTTAAATCCGAAAGAAAAAACATTTTTCTTATATTTTTATTTATTATAATTGAAATTTTTTTATTTAAAAGCAGTTCAAGTTAAATAAAATCTTGTAATAATTAAACAGCTGGCGCATAGAACGAAGTCGATGTACATTTTTTTTTCGACCGGCGGCAGTATACTTCGGCGTCACATCACATTCTTAATTAATACCGATTTACCAGTGCCGTGACGGTGACGACGACTATAAAAAAAAAGTGACAACGCCAATGCCAACGACTACCATAATAGGGGTGATTATCTCAAAATATTATAAACCGAACTGGGAGCATATTCACATCGTGCACGACTGCAATTACTACAACAGCCAAAGCAGATGTGCAATTTTGCATGGAATCCCTATTAAATCCAGACGTGGGTCTAAATTTTGCGTCTGGTTAACACAATTCACGCGAGAATATGTCCACAATCTCACAATTTACTTGTGTTCAGGGGAGCGGACAAATGTGCAAATCTCATGCGGCAGATCGTCCTAGAGTAATTTTCATACAATTGAAAATTTACAAGAAAGCGGATCTCAAGAGAATTCCTCTGAATTTGTGGCAGCATGCGACCAGGAAGGCAATGAGAGCACTAGACGCACTGGTAAGCGAAAGCGAAAATATAATTCGGAACTCTCTGAATTACAAGGAAGAAGACCCTCTGCAATTATCGTACTTCAATGGTTCAAAGTAAACCTACCATCGCCAGTAAATAATGCACCATAATCTATCCAATGGATAAATACTCCACAATTAAATTTAATATCACGCGCATAAAAAGATTTCAAAGATGCCTCCGAGTCATATGATCGATGGCTCCATATAAAATCAATAGAAGATATATATGAAATAATAACAAAAGCAACTCCTATGTTTAGCTGCCTTGATGGAAATTTCGATAAGAAATATTATGATAAGGAGAACTCTATGCAACGTTTAGAATTATTATTATAATTTCAATTTGGTCATAATGAAGATGCTGTATCAACATTTATTCAAGTTTTATATATGGTTTTAAATCGAGAAACTACTAAAAAAAAAAAAAAAAAAAAAAAAAAAAAAAAAAGTTGTTATAGTCGGAAATGTATCAGCAGGCAAAACATTATTCGCTCGATTGCTAAAAAAAAAAACAGCTCTACATTCTTTCGGTCAAATTTTTAATATGAGTAGATTTTCTCAGTTCCCATTTAATAATTGTATAAATAAACGAATATTACATTGGGACGAACCATCTTTTGAGCCATCTGCTATTGAAACATTAAAAACATTATTTTCAGGTTAATTTTGAAAAATTGATTTTTTATAATATATTAATAATTTTTTTTTTATTTAAAAGTTTGCGGGTTTTGAATTCAAACTAAAGAAAATTTTACTTTTTGATATAGATCAAAATGAATCTGACATTTGATCTACATGGAAATAAAGTTAACTTTTTGGATTTTTAAAAGCCGTACAAGAGTCGTCGATCCGTTTAAAAAACACTCAAGTCAGTAAAATTGTGTTTTGCTGTGGTAAAATACAATTTTACTGAAATATGAAACCAATAATTAAAATGAACTATTGATTGACGCAATTTCTTATAACAATTTCTTTTTTCGTCAACTCATGAAAAAGAAACAAAAGAATTCTGAAGTTCGACAGAAAATAAAATATTGTAAAAATTTAGTCTTAAGATCAACTTGAATCAATAAAGTAAACCCGTAGTTTTAAACAAAAACCAAAAAGGGTTTTATTTTATAATTGGCGCAGTCGACGAAAAAACCTACACAAAACTTATAAGATTAGCTTAACCCTTACGAGTACGGAGTGGATTAGTTTTTCTTTAATAACTTCGAAAATAATTTCTTTCTCTCTTTTTCCCTTTAGGTAGTCGAGTTTTATTTTAAATACTATATAAAAACGTATTAGTGGCATTATAATATTAATTTATTTGTATTTAAAAGGTAAGTTTTTCGTTTAGGGGACCCAAGTTACCCCACGTCGTACTTTACGTTACAAATTTTCTTTGTGTTTTTTTGGACAAAAAATGGAAAACCGCAGAAAAAAATTATCCCAGCGACAGATAGAAGACCATTTGAAAGCCAGAAGTGATAGTGAGGAAGATCCTTGGGACACAGATTGTGACAGTGACAACTCTAGTTGTATACCTGATGCTTATGCGAGTGAAAGCAGCGAAACGGAAGACGAGATTGAGGAACTTGAAGAAAAAGTAGAAGATATTCTTCCGGATATTGATATTAGCGAAGATGATGATGCTTTTCCTTTGAATACAGAATATTACACTGCCAAGTCTGGTCAAATTTGGTCTTCGAAGCCATTTCCACATACACGTAGGTTAGCATGCAATATTGTGAACGTAACTCCAGGAGTAACTAGTTACATGAGTACTGCAACCGAAATGGATGATATATTCAATCATCTTATAACACCAATGATGAAAAAGAAAATCTGTCTTCATACTAACGAAGAAGCCAAAAGAGTATTAGATAAATACAATGAAAAGTATCCCCAAAGGCAAAACAAAAAATGGAAAGAAGTAACTGAAGGTGAATTGGATGCCTTTCTCGGGGTATTTATAACAGCTGTAGCGCTTCATTGTAAAAGAGAAAATGTGAAAGAAATGTGGAGGGAGTACTGACGAATCCATTCGGAGAAATATATTTACTGCATCCATACCTCGTGATAGATTTATTGCATTGTGTAAGTTGTAAGGACCAAAGTCGACCCTCGTTTTGGTCTCCACAATTATACACAAGTATATCCCGACCGCCGTATGTATGTTATATTATTTTTTTATTCATCAATTAATACATGCATTATATACGAATATATATGTCATTCTTTTGTTAAATGTTCTATATTCATACTACCTAATAATCTATATTAGATCTATACATTTATCATATTATTGTTCATTTTTATTTCACCCGGTACTTACGGTATGAGTTATTAGTTAAAGTATAACAATTATATACAACGACCTCTAACGTAAATATTACCACCATCGACAGTGAGGACCGCAACCAAGAGTTGTACGTCTTGTATAAACCCAGTGGTTAAGTACATACTTAAAACAACTAACCCAATAAACATTGACGTAAACTAGTTTATTAACAATTGTTTTCCAAACACTATTTCCAAACTAGTTTACGAAAATTAAAATTCACAAATTTATTGTAATGTATTTATAATAGATTTGTAAAAGATGTACTTAAATAGAAATTTACAATACTTTCGTAAGTATACTGGCCTGCTTGAATTACAATCGTCGCCGCCGACACCAATGATACGGTTTTTAATACACGGTTTTTTGATTTTAAAGATATTCTAAATATCAAATCCCTTATAAAATCAATATCAAAAATATTTATTGAAGTCGGAAATTGTAATTCTAATTATTCTTGTTTTTTTTTATTAATTTTGTGGTCGCTGACTTAAAAATACTCTGCCGCCGCCACCGATTACAATGGATCGGCTCGTATCTCTGACTTTTGTTTTGTTTTCATTTCGTCAATGCCTTCACTTTTATTTGACACTTGTCGAGTTGTGCTTAAAATTAATTTGTTTTAGTGGCCTTTTAAAGTAATTTGTGTTGTATTTAATAAATATATAAAAGGTAAATATGCCTTATAAATATAAAAAAAGTGTAAGAAAAAGGAGTGGAGGAATAGTTAAGGCATTAACGATTAATGCAAACGTCGATGATTTGACTATTCATCCACCAAAGGAAATCAACAGTCGCCCAAGCTCTCCAGATTTGGTTTTACTACAAAGCAGTTCCAGTGAAGACAATGCTGCAGATTCTTCAGAAGACGATGCTGTTGCAGACTTAGGAACAGATTTGGCAAAATGCTTTATAAAGCATCAAATTTCGACTGCCGCTGCCAACGAAATTTTGCAAATTGTGGGCAGAGTGGTAAATGGCCTACCCAAAGACGTAAGAACTCTTAAAAAACTCCAATCACCATCGACAAGAGTCCACTTACTGAAGGAGAATATTTCCACTACGGGTTGAAGGATTGCCTTACTGACTTTTTGATGAGTGAAACACATGACTCCTTAATTGAACTTAATATTAATATTGATGGTTTGCCGGTATCAAAAAGCTCATTGCAGCAGGTGTGGCCTATTTTAGTTAATGTTAACAATACTCTCCCGGTTTATACTGTCGGATTATTTTCGGGGAAATCAAAACCGCTAAATGTAAATGAATATTTGGAACGTTTTGTGTCGGAACTAAATGAATTAGATAAGAACGGATTAATTTTTGATGACAAATTATACAGCATAAAATGCCGAGCTTTCATTTGTGATACACCGGCTCGATCATTCATTCTGCAAACAAAAGGCCATTCTGGATACAACAGTTGCGTTAAGTGTATACAAAAAGGAAGTTACAATCATAACAAAGTGATTTACCCCTACCAAACTCACGATATTCGAACGGACACTGACTTTCGTAACAGATCATGTAAAGAACATCATAATAATCTATTACCTATTGCCGTTGAACATTTGCAAATTGACATAGTCAAACAATTTGTGTTGGACTACATGCACGTGGTGTGCCTCGGCGTAACGAAAACATTATTGTCATCATGGCTTAAAACAAAGGGCAAACACGTTTCATTAGATTCCGCTTCAACTGAGCTTTTCAATAAGCAATTCTTAAATTTGACTCATTAAATACCTACAGAGTTTTGCCGAAAGCCGAGAGATTTAAAAGCCATCGATCGATTTAAAGCCACTGAGTTCCGTCAATTTCTATTATATACTGGACCATTTGTCTTAAAAGATATTTTAGACGAAAAGTTGTACACAAATTTTCTTAAATTAAGTTTGGGTATAAGAATTTTAAAAGATCCAGAAAAATATAATTCAAGCAATGAATTTGCCAACGAATTGCTATGTGACTTCGTGAAAGAGATTCCAAATGTGTACAGTGAAGCATTACTTACTATTAACTTTCACTTCTTGACTCATTTGTCGTCTGAAGCAAAACATTTTGGAGCATTGGATACAATTAGTTGTTTTAAGTTTGAAAATTATCTTGGTAAAATTAAGAAATTTGTGAAAAAGAAAAATCATATAGCAACTCAAATATACAACAGACTTGTGGAACAGAGTACTTTTATGTCTAGCTATCCTGAAGTTGTTACATTTCCACAAAATGGAAAATTAACAAATGGTAGTTTAAGTTTTGTCAGAACAAAAAACTTTTATTTATCAAAAAAGTATCCAGACAATTATTATTACGTTCAAAATGAAGTATTTGAAATACAACGCATTGCAGTCGAATCTGACAATATACCGAAAGTGTATAGCTATCAAATTTTGGATCTTGGCGACCTGTTTGGTTATCCACTTAGATCATCCATCCTAAAAATATTTTGTACAACTAAAAAAACATATTCTGCCAACCTTTTTTGTCACGATTTAAATGATATTTCACAGAAAACAATTCTGCTTTGTAACTCGTCAAACGAAATAAATGCATTTTTTCCAGTAATTCACCATGACGAGCAATAGTGAATCGGACCCATCATACGCAATTTATTCGCAAATATTAAACAACAGCAAACCACAACAGGATAGTACTCCAGTGACAATCAGCGAGGAGTCCATAAAAAGTAAGTAATTTCTAATAAGTATATAACTAGTTTTAATATATAATTTACTTATTTATTTTCAGAAATATCTTCATATGTTGCAAAATCGCTAGAGCCAGTTTTTATAAAGCTAACGTCAGAAATACTGACCTTAAGAGATGAAGTAAAGCAGCTGAAACAATGCAACACACCGCCCGATGTGTTGCCACAAAAACCATTTGAAAATGAATACGATTTTGAAAATTTCGAACAAAAAATAAATGATGCAAGCGTTATGATTTCACTGGTATGTAATTTTCTATGTTCATTAATAACTGAAATATTAACATTATATTTTCTTCTTTTCAGGAAAACAATCTAAAACACTTATCGAATAATAGTGGTCGATTTGTCAAAAACTGCTGGCGTAAAATATTCACGGACAAATGTGCCGAAAAATATTCGTGGAAGGGAACCACTGAAAAGAAATCCATTCAAAACTTAAATGTTACAATGGCTATAAAGAGTAAGTAGTTTCAGCACATATATAGCAAATGTAAAAATAATATGTTTTTTATTTTGAACAGATGCTGCAGTAAAGCGTGGTTTTGACGAGGGCCATTTTATTCAAGAGTCAAAAAGTTTTTTTCAATTTGCCAAAAATAGGCAAAAACAAAGAGCAGAATATAAAGACAAATCAATACCATCTGACAATAAATATTAATATAATATTTCTTATTTTTTAATTAACATTTTCTCGTTATGGCTGTATATAGAGTTGTATAGAGTAGACTTATGCAATCAAGGTCAATTGACAAAGACTTAACTACCTCTTAACTGTTTTCTTTTGCATTTTTTGTTTTGTTGTGTTTTGAAGTACAAATTCATAAATCATTCAATGTAGAAATTCATAAAATATATATATTTGAAGTAAAATTTATTTTTAATGTATCACTTATTCATTTATATTCATTCATTTATTCTTAAATCATTAAATATATTAATTAATAAATATGTAAATATATTTAAAAATATAAATTTAAATTTGTTTTACTTTGGAAAAGTATTTACATCCAATTTTCAAAAAAACAAATATACACATTTACAACAAACTTTCCACATGATTTATTAAATATTGTTTTTTCAAATTGATTTCCAATTGTTTTCCAAGCGTGGATACAATTGTAGAATAAGAGATATATAAAATTACAACAAACTTTCTACATGATTTATTAAATATTGTTTTCACAAATTGATTTCCAATTGTTTTCCAAGCATGGATACAATTGTAGAATAAGGGACCCTTTTTGTTTATCCGATAATTGGAAATCAACATGTTACAATGATTACCATAAAGAATTTCCCAGCTTACGTTTACTAATGTAGGTTTATAATCAATTTATAGTAAGTTTATAATGTTTATTGGGAAGTGACGCTGGCGATAACACTTCATCTTGATTCTGATTGGTCGATAGAGTTCGTTGTATGTACGTATACGTACGCGTTATCACACCACATTGTGACTATAAAAGGCGACGTAGAAAACAAAAATTGATCAGTCGTGAGGTAGACACCAAGGTAAGTAAGCTGGCTGGCAGCTTACCATTAAACTGATACATAGGGAATATGAGTTGGTTATATGTGTAGATGCTGAAGTCATACATGTATACTGGTCTAATATATCTAAGCAGCAAGAATAGATGCTGAAGTCGCTAGTCTGTGTTCCCATGTTCAACTTAAAATTGGTGCCTTAAAGTTTTTTTTTGTTTACATTTTTCTATTCCGGGTGAAACACATTGTTATACCATAAAATCATAACGAGTTTGTTTATATAAGTGTTAAGTTTTATAACGTTGAAGTTGATGTCTACTTTTTTTTCCCTCCTGCGAATAACTTCGAAATTTCTTTTCTGTAACGACCCTGGACGAGACTGAGCTCACCCTGGCAAGAGCAGATTTTGCGTCGTTACAAAGTATATAAGATTTGATGATAAAACAACAAGAGAAACTCGAAAAGAGACAGACAAGTTAGCTGCCATAAGGGAAATCTGGGATTCTTTTGTAACAATTGCCGAAAGTCAGGGTGAGTTCCAAAACGTCATTTGCAATGAAACTAAACAAAGTCATGCATTCCTAAATGCAACCGTGTAGACGTTGACAATGTCACACATCCCTAAATGTATAATAAAAGTTATAGATGCGTAACAAAATGCAAACTTTGCATCATTAATTTTGTTGATGCAGTGTTTTTATAACAAAGTACACAACACACTTGTTTGCTTTGTTTCGAAACAGTAGTAAAAACGCATCACTGCAATGTATTTTGAAGTTTTGGAACTCACCCTCATTCAACCCTTTTGCCGAGATAACTATCGATGAACAATTAGTAACATTTCGCGGAAAATGTCCATTTCGGCAATACATAAAGTCAAAACCGGGAAGATATGGCATAAAAATTTGGGCAGCCGCTGATGTAAAAACGACATATTTGTACAATCTGCAGGTGTATACCGGAAAGCTTCCTGATGGAAATATATAAAAAAAATCAAGGTGCACGAGTTGTTAAAGATCTTGCTAAGCCTTTGGTTGGATCTGGCATGGGCATAACTGCTGATAATTTTTTTACAAGTTTTGATTTGGCAAGTTCCTTCTTACAAAAAATATGACGCTTTTGGGTACTGTCAGAAAAAACACACACCCAACGAATTAAAATTATCAAAACATCGGAAGGAGCATTCTTCGATATTTTGTTTCAAATTAATTTTAGTCAAATTTTAGTTTTAAAAATATTTTAGTTTCCATATAATCGTAAAATGTTAGTTAATTTTTGTCTTAGAAATATTTTAATTTCAGTAAACATTTTAAATTTTCAGCTGTTGCTGGGTTGCGGTGGCTGCTCCAGGCAGGTTGTTGTACCTTCAGTAGGTTTCTGGTTGTGGAGTTTGGCGATGCAAGTCTTGTATTTTCGATTTTCAACAAATTAATCGATTACATTCCACTCAACGAAACTTAATTTAAGAATTAAAGGATAACTACAAAATATATTTGTTCGTTTTTAAATTTACATTTTGCTCAGAACGTTTTCTTTAGCACAAACAGAAATATTAATTAACACAAACTTTTATTTATTCACATGTCAATAAAATCTAACCGTTAATCGATCCTTGGAACAAAAATGTTCCATATGGATTTTGTTTTACTTGTTGTTTTTTTGTTAGTGAAGATAGAAATCTTATGTTCCACTAATTCGTGACTCCTTCATTGCTTAGTAATTTTTTGCATTTTTTAACTTAATTCACTGAAAAGTTTTGTTGTTATTGCAAAACTTCATAATTCCATCCTCTGGTACAAATATGTTCCATTGCATATTTCGGTTCAGAACTCTTACATTATGCAAAATTCTAAAGTAATTTATAAAATTACTTCAAAAAGTCAAACTCTGTAACCTGTTTGCCGTAGTTTACAACAATAAACACAATACGAATTCCAGAGAAATATTTTGTATTTCTTCCCCCCCCTACAGAGACAGCGCTAAGACTTGATTTCGCGTCGCTGCTGCCGTTATAACGGTATTTCTTTTATTTCTTTTTCACTTAGCTTGAACATTTAGTCTGTGCAAAGTTCTGTTGTAGCAACACGTGTTTGATAAGCGATCAAGTAGTTTTGGCTTTTACTGCATTTCATTTGAAAATACAAAAATGTGCACAATTCCTAAATATTTGACTGGTGAAGAAATAGAGAGTATGCTAGAAGAAAGTGAAAATGAAGAACTTTCAGGCAGTGATTTTGATCCGAATGAAAGCTCAGATGTATTTTTTCCAAGTGAGAGTGAAACCGAAAGTTCTTCAAATGAAGTAACTGCGGACGCACTCTACGTTTCCAAAGACAACACTGTTTGGAGTTCAGTGCCTTTCTCAAGTGGTCGTTTACGGGCATGCAATGTGATTGAAATGCGTCCCGGTAAGATAAAAGACTTGTTTTTGTACTTTTGTTGACTTTGTTATGTACATTGCATATATACTTAGGTGTTACTAGATATGCATTGAATCGGGTGAACGAGATAAAAGATGCGTTTTTGCTATATTTTCCGCCTCAAGTCGAAAAAATTATAATCGAAAATTCGAATAAATATGGGAAGCACTTGGATGAGAATAACTATGTTCAACTTGATACAGATTTGTTGCACGCTTACTTTGGGGTGTTGATATTAGCTGGAGTTTATAAGTATGATTTCTTTTTATTTTATTGTTAACTCTGTTCCTAACATTATTCCACTTTCACGACTAGGTCAAAGAATGAAAATTTGGAAGACTTATTTGATGCTGCTTATGGACGTCCAATATTTCGCGCTATTATGTCGAAGAAGGTCTTTTTGAATGTGCACAAAACTATTCGTTTTGATGACGTAATAAGTCGACGCCAACAACGCAATGACGACAAATTTGCACCAATAAGAGATCTTTGGGAACGTTGGGCGGAATTGCTTCCAATGTACTATAATCCTCATACTTGTGTCACGGTAGACGAGCAGTTGCTTGGTTACCATGGACGATGCAAATTTCGACAATACATGCCTTCGAAGCCCGAGAAATATGGCATCAAATTTTGGCTGATTGTATCTGCGGAAACATGCTATGTATGGCGAATTCAACCGTATTTGGGAAAAGGAGTAAATGGAATCCCGGAAAAAAATCAAGGAGAGAGGGTTGTTCTCGATCTGATAGAAGGTTTAAAAGGCCATAATGTTACAATGGATAACTTTTTTTCATCCCAGAGCTTAGGGCAAAAGCTCTTAGAAAAAAACGTAACAATGGTTGGAACTCTACGAAGAAATAAGCGTAGTATTCCTCCAAAACTATTGATATGCAAAAATAGTCCCCTTTATCAATCTACTTTTGCTTTCACGAAAGATACAACACTTGTTTCATATATAAGCCATAAAAATAAATGCACTGTCGTAATGAGCACAATGCACAACCAACCTATTGTCGGCATAGATCAAAAAAAGCTACCGGAGATAATTTCATTCTACAACTCCACAAAAGGTGGTGTAGACACGGTTGATAAAATGCTCAGCTGTTACAGCTGTAAACGTAAAACGAATCGTTGGCCTATGGCGGTTTTCTCAAACATTATAGATATCTCGGCTTTGAATGCTTTTATCATATTCAATGAAGTATTTCCAGACTGGAAGCCGAAACAAAAGCACACTAAACGCAAATGTTTTTTGCATGAGCTAGGTATTTCATTAGCCCATGCTTATATGAACAAGCGAACACATGCACCGAGAAATAGTTCGTCTTTATCGCTTCTACAATCAATTACAGGATACAAAGATGATATCGTTGAAGATGATATTCCGGGGCCATCGTCAAAGAAAAACAACAAATCGCAAAAGGGAGCTGTAAAACGCGGACGTTGCTATGAATGCTATCATTCTGGTGAAAATAAGGATAAGAGGACTACTCTGTTTTGCTGCATCTGTGATAAGGCTATATGTAAAGATACGCATGCTGACAACATTTGTACAACGTGCGTTCCAACCAAAAAATTATAAAATTATAATTAAAAGTAACTAATTTTGATTGAATATGTATGTATATATATGCGCTGTTTTCTTCCTCTGAATTAATGAAATATTTAGTAGCAGCCTATTAAATAAAAAAATAAATACAAGCGACACGCTTTTTCTTTGCAATTATAGATAAAATAAAATAAAATAAATAATTTGGCTTAAAATTAACTTATGGAACAAAAATGTTCCAAAGAATGGAATTCTCATTTTTTTTTAAGGAGCAATCTACGGCTAAAGTTTATTTCTTTTCTTTTTGAAATTTGTCACTTCTATTTTCTTGTTCTGTTTTTGATGCAAAAATACCTCTTTTATATATCATATATTCCTAAAAAGAACCGGATGGTACATCTTCTGCCTTCCCAACATGCAGACAGTTCCGTTTCTAATGAAATTCATTCTAAACCAAATATAATTATGGACTATAATCGAACTAAGGGAGCAGTAGACAATAGCGATAAACTTATAAGAGAATACTCATGTGGCAGACGAACTGCACGTTGGCCATTTAGAATTTTTATGAATATGGTAGACATAGCTGCACTCAATGCATTTATAATCTTTACACAGAAGAACCCTGAATGGAAACATACAAACTCATCACGAAGAAAGGTCTTTCTATTAAATCTTGGACAAAAAACTAGCTGAACCAAACATGAGACGTTTGCTAAACGAAGCTAAAACCGTTCCAAACTTACGACGCGCTTTGTCGGCTTGTGGTGTTGCAGCTGAAATTGAAAAAACAAGTGAAAAGTTTACAACAAAGGATGGACTAAAAAGTGGTCGTTGCTTTCTATGTCCTAGAAATAAAGATAAAAAGTCTAAAGTGAAATGTTCTTTATGCTCTAATTTTGTTTGCAATGAACATAGAACTGAAGAAAAGAAAATCGTTCCAGTGACTCTGAATAAGGAAATTATCGATAACGATGGAGATGGAGCTGATGCAATGAATTTTTATATTTATTTTTTTATATTTTATATTTTTTAAAGTAAAATTTAATTTCTTAGTTTGTGTTTTTTATTTTAATTATTAATTATAATTATAAGTTTATTTTATGTCAAAAATTAAATTTTTGAAAATAAATGCTGCAAATTTAATTAAATAATCGTTTTTTACTTTTCTAACAGTCTTCCTAATATTATTATGCCAACTTATAAACAAAATAAATGTTAGTAATATATTTATATTGTTAATTAAACTTTATAATCGCTACAAGTAGCATCACTTTTTTTTATTACGAAAGTAAATACTATATGTACAACTCTGTATTTTCGCGCCTTTTCTCAACACATGTAATTTCATCATCTTTTATATACTTAATAAAATCTCATCTTACAACAGGTTATGGGCCTACACTCGTGGTTTTTTTGTTAAATCATATTTTTTTTAATAATTGACTGATAAATAATTTAAAATGAACACTAACTATGCACAATTTCCGAAATTGTCCAACACAAACTATCATGTGTGGAAGTTTAATATGGAACTGTTGTTGCTGGAGAGGGAATTGTGGGATGTTGTTGTTGATGGTGCTCCTGAGGAGCAGGATGGAAAATGGCAGATTCGTGACGGGAAGGCAAGAGCTGTAATTGGTTTGTCGGTGGAGGAATCTCAGAAGGTACTGATAAAACAATTGAGAACCGCAAAGCAATTTTGGGACACTCTAAAAAAGCATCACGAAAAATCAACAATAACGAACAAAGTTAGTCTTCTTAGACAGATGTCGTCAAAAAGGTTGGTAAATGGTCAAACCATGGAAGACCACATCGGTGAATTTCTTTCAATTGTTGATCGTCTGCGCGATTTGGGTGAGGATGTTGAAGAGCACAAGGCTGTTGCGTTTTTGTTGGGAACGTTGCCGGAAGACTACAATTCACTAATTACATCATTGGAGATGCGTGTTGAAGCTGAACTCACACTTGATTTAGTAAAAGAAAAGTTGCTTCAGGAGTTCAAAAGAAAATCATCCGGATATCAACAAGAAAACGAGGCTGCATTTAAAATACATAAAAAACGGTTTGTGCCAAAATGTTTTTCATGTGGTAAGCCGGGTCATTTTAAACGCAATTGTACGAATACGAATTTACAGAAACAACAACAAAAATCAAAAGACAACCGTGCCAATATTGTTAAAAATGACAATATGAATATTTGCTTTGGTGTTATGGAAGGCAAATCAAATGGTGACTGGTTTATTGATTCAGCAGCAACGTGCCACATGTGCTGTGAAGAAAATTTTTTTGTTAACGTTAATAAACAAATAATTGAAACAATTTATTTAGCCGACGGTACTGAATTAAAGGCAAGCGGTAAAGGTAATTGCAAAATATTTTGTGAAGGCAAGGAGATTATTGTTCAAAATGCGCTATTTGTTCCTGAACTAGACGGAAGTTTGTTGTCAGTTCGAAAATTGACTAACGATGGTTTTGATGTTTCATTTGATAAAGGTGGTTGCTTAATTTCTAAAAATGGTCAGGTTCATGCAAGGGCGTCACTGAAAAATAATTTGTTCGTACTACACCATAATCATAAGGCAAATAAAATATCAAATTGTAAAAGTGATTGCGTTCATGTTTGGCATCGTCGTTTTGGTCACAGAGGTATACAAGCCATTAATACAACTGTTTCCAAGGAGTTGGTAAATGGTGTAAAAATAAAGAAATGTGACTGTAATTTGCAATGTGAAGTATGTTTAAAAGCTAAGCTCACACGAAATCCATTTCCAAAGTCATCAGAATCAAAATCCAATGGAATTTTAGAATTGGTGCATTGTGATTTATGTGGCCCTATGCAAAATGAAACCCCCAGTGGAAATCGTTATTTTTTAACGATGATTGATGACTACAGCCGTTATTGTACTGTTTTCTTTATTAAATCAAAAGACTTGGCATTTGAAAAAATAAAGGAATTTGTTGAACAATCGGAAAATCAGTTTGGAAAACGACTTAAGGTACTCAGAAGTGATCGAGGTGGTGAATTTGTAAACAGGCAAATGAAAAGCTATTTTACAACCAAAGGTATTATTCATCAACTCACTGCTCCCTACACTCCTGAACAAAATGGGGTTGCAGAGAGGAAAAATCGGAGCTTGATGGAGATGGCAAGGTGTATGCTGTATGATGCTGATATGCATATCAAATTTTGGGCTGAAGCGGTAAACAACGCCAACTACATTCAAAATCGTTTATTATCAACAACTGTAAAAGTTACACCGTTTGAATTATGGTTCGGCAAATCACCAAATTTGAGCCATGTTCGTGTTTTTGGTGCTGTTGCATACGTCCACGTTAACAAAGCGAAGCGTAAAAAGTTGGACGAGGTAGCCGTTAAATGCAATTTGGTTGGGTATGCTGATGAATCAAAAGCATTTCGTTTGCTGAATACTAATACAAATAAAATTATTATCAGCCGTGATGTTAAATTTTTGGAATCCTCTAATTATCTTTCAGCTGATACATTGGTGAATAATGGTAATTATGATAATATTTATGATAACAATGTTTATGTCTCGCCGTTATATGACAGTTCTGAAAATTTTTCACCTCAACCTACTGGTGAGTTGGAAGGAAATGTTGGTGAGGTTAGCACAGAAGAATTTTGTGGTTTTGAATCTATGGACGAATTTTCATCATCATCCGATTCGAAAAATTCAAAAGATATTGATGTTACTCCTAGAACTTCTTCGAGAAACAACAAAGGTGTCCCTCCAAGAAAATTTGGATACAAAGTTAACGTAAAATGCGATCCAGTTACTTATGATGACGCTTTATCTGGATCAGACAGTAAAGAATGGCTGGTGGCTATGAATGAAGAGATGAAAGCTTTGCAAGATAACAAAACTTGGGACTTGGTAAAATTGCCCAAGGGTGAAAAATTGATTGGCTGCAAGTGGGTCTTTAAAATTAAACAAACAATAAATGGTGACAAAAAGTACAGAGCTAGATTGGTCGCAAAGGGATTTTCACAAAAATATGGCGAAAATTACGATGAAATTTTTGCTCCCGTCGTAAAGCAGACTACTTTTAGAATCTTATTGGCCATTGCAAGTCACAACAAAATGAAAGTTCGACACGTTGATGTTAAGACAGCCTTCCTTTATGGTGAGTTAAATTCGAATATATATTTAAAACAACCTGAAGGGTTTGTTATGCCTGGAAAGGAAGATCTTGTTTGTAAATTAAATCACAGCTTGTATGGGCTTAAACAATCGGCTCGTTGTTGGAATCTTCGTATCAATCAGATATTAATTGATTCGGGATTCAGAAGGGGAAAGGCCGAGCCTTGTTTGTATGTGAAAAGTATTGCGGATTCAATCACATATATTTTGATATACGTTGATGATATCATAATTGCTTCTAACTATGATGAAAACATTGATAGTGTTGTACAGGCACTAAAATTACATTTTGATATAACGGAATTGGGAGATTTGAAACTTTACTTAGGGATTGAGGTAAACTTTACAAATGGTTTATTTTACCTATCTCAGAGAAGTTATATTTCTAAAATTATAAACGAATTCAATTTGCAAGATGCAAAGATTTCATACATTCCAATGGATCCCGGATACTTAAAAGAGAATTCTGATAATATACTTGAGAACAACAACTTATACAGAAAGGCAATAGGATCGTTATTATATATATCGAACAATACTCGTCCGGATATTGCTGTAGCTGTTTCAATATTATCTAGAAGAATAAGTAATCCGAATGCTAATGATTGGACAGAGGTCAAAAGGGTTCTCAAATACCTTAAAGGCACAAAAGATTTAAAATTATGCGTTGGTTCAACAACTGGTTTACAATTAAAAGGCTATGCTGATGCGGACTGGGCAGGAGATGTAAATGATCGCAAATCTACAAGCGGTTTTATCTTCAAGCTGGGTGATGCAGTTATAAGTTATGCCAGCCGAAAGCAGGCGAATGTCACTTTATCTTCTACCGAAGCTGAGTTCGTAGCTCTTGCGGAGGCATCTCAAGAACTTTTGTGGCTTATTCAACTAATGAAAGAATTTGAAATTAATATACAAAATCCTATCATTTTTGAGGACAACCAGAGCTGCTTAAAAATACTTCAAGACGAAAAGATATGCCCTCGAAGTAAGCATATAGATGTGAAGTATTATTTTGTTCGCGACTTATGGAGGTCAAAGGATGTCATATATGATTATTGTCCTACGGATTCTATGTTAGCTGACATTCTTACTAAGCCTTTACAGAAGATTAAAATATGTAAATTTCGAGAGTTAATTGGTTTATGTAAATAACCATTTTTATAATATACTTTTGAGTTTGTATAAATCTATTCTTTTTATACAATATTTATAAAATTGAGAAGGGGTGTTAGTAATATATTTATATTGTTAATTAAACTTTATAATCGCTACAAGTAGCATCACTTTTTTTTATTACGAAAGTAAATACTATATGTACAACTCTGTATTTTCGCGCCTTTTCTCAACACATGTAATTTCATCATCTTTTATATACTTAATAAAATCTCATCTTACAACAATAAAAACCATTTTTGAGTGGGGGACTTCAGTGACCCCACTCCGTACTTTATGTCAAAAACTAGACTCCGTACTCTAAGGGTTAAGCTAGTTATATGAAAAGTGGTGATAAAAATCTGTATATTAATAAACCTTTCAAAAGAAAAAGAAAAAATACAAAAGTAAAATTAAAGTGCTGATAAATAACCTTATATTAATAAATCTTTTAAAATAAAGAAAAAAAAAATGGAAAATTGAGTTTGAACTCTAGAGAAAACCTATAATTGGGACTTGTGGGGACCAAAGTCGACCCTCGTTTTGGGCCACACCAACATCATTGGTTCATATGGTTATTAACGCATCATCAATATACTTATGTATATCGCTTTTATTCTATTTTTATTATTTTCTATAGTAATAACGAACTCGTCATATTTATCGTATATTTCGAAAGAAAATCGATTACCCTAAAGGAATTACGGCTATTAACTACATTAAAGTAAGGTGGGAATACCAAAAACCTAACAAATCGAAACTAACACAATGTTATAATTGTCAGATGTTTGGACACGGTTCCAGCAGATGCATAGTTAAAACTTTTTGTGCAAATTGCGCGGGAAACCATAAAACAGTGGATTGTAAGGAAACCATTGTTAAATGCGCAAACTGTAAAGGCCCACATAAGGCTATGTCTCCTGATTGCCCTAATAGAGAAACGTTCATAAAAATTCGGCAACGTGCACAACCAAAGACTATTGGCCAAAGAAGCCAACAATTTAACAATAGGTCAAATTATAACGTTAATTTTCCAAATGTTCTAAACCAGAGCGAAACACAAAGCTCGTCAAGAATTGGTAATAGTTCGCCATATTCCCAAAACTTCAACAATACCAACAATAACAACCTTTTTTTCTTTCGAAGAATTGAAAAATCTTACGTTTGATTTAATTTCTAATTTAAGGAAATGTAAGACTCGTGAAGAGCAATTTTAGGTTGTTACAAACCTCTCTTACAAGTTCCTTTACCAATGAATAATAATATAAGGTTATTACAATGGAACGCTCGTAGCATTCGTACCAAAAAAGACGAATTATTTCACTTTTTGGAAAGAACAAATGTTGATATACATATGCCTACTTTGTGAAACCTGGCTAAATAATAAAATTTCAATAAAACATAACAATTTTTACTGCTATAGACAAGATCGCCAACATGTTGGTGGAGGCGGAGGAGCTATTCCAATAAAAAAGAACATACAACATCAAATATTAACTCCACAAAACACAATACTTGTTGAAAATATAGGTGTCAGAGTAAAATCAGGTCTTGATTTTATAGACATTTATTCATGTTATTACCCTGGTGGAACGGCAAGTAGGGATCCTACCCGAAAACAAACATTCAGTTCAGATCATCGGAAGCTTACAAGTACTAATAACAACTATATTCTAGGAGACTTTAATTGTAGGCATGGCTACTGGGGATGTCACAGACGTAACTGCTGGGGTAACATATTACATGACAAACTACAGCTAAATGAAACACAAATAATATTTCCTCATGATTATACTTATATTCCGGCAGATTCAAGTAAACAGCTGTCCACATTAGATTTCTTTCTAACCAACGTGCCACAGAATATGTCCGCGGTCAGAGTAATAAACGATCTCAGTTCCGATCACCTGCCCATTATGAGTGTAGTAAACATGAGCTACGAAACGGTAGATAATTTATGTTACGCTTTTAATAAAGCAAACTGGCCACGGTTCGCCAAATTTATGAAAAGAAATCTCCCCTCACCAGACGATTTTGATAAAATAACCAGCACTAATCAAATCGATAATATGATAAATATCTTCAATAACACAGTTGAATTTGGAATTGATGAAAGCGTACCTAAATGTAGAAAAGCACCAACGGCAAAACCATTGCCAAATAACATACAAATTATGATACAATTACGGAATGTATTCAGAAGAAACTGGAAGCGTTACAGAGATGATAATGATCACCGAGCTATGTCGCGTTTAAATAAAAATATTAAAAAAGAAATAAATATCTTCAAAAATATATCATGGAATAACATGCTGTCCATTCTGGACAAATCTACTTCAGCTTTTTGGAAAGTTTCAAAAATTTTAAGGAAAAAATCCATCAATATTCCAACTTTAAAACACTACAACGTAGTATGTTATACCCAACAAGAAAAGGCTGAAATTTTGGCTCAAAATTTCAATCTGAACCACTCTATTTCAGCAAATCTTAGCGACGCTACTACTATTTCTGAGGTCGATGCTGTTGCAAACGATGTCCGTTTTACTAACACAAGTCCACACAACAACTACTTCACTACGTATGATAAAATCGCTGGTATTATAAAAAAGCTGAAAAACAGAAAAACTCCAGGCTTGGACGGTATTAATAATAAATGTCTAAAAAATCTATCTAATTATATATATTACGAAAATCGTTAACGCTTGTTTGAAATTATGCTACTTTCCCTGTACATGGAAAATAGCTAAAAACCATCCCGATACTCAAACCAAGTAAGCCAACAGACTCTCCGCTTTCATATAGACCTATTAGTCTGCTCTCGTCTATTAGTAAAATTCTGGAAAAAATTATTAAGGAAAAGCTTATAAATTTCATCGATACAAACAATTTACTTCCATCGCAACAGTTCGGTTTCAGAAATGATCATAACACGTCACAACCGCTACTAAAAATTAGAAATTTAGTGAAAAACAATTTTAACACTGGCAAATCAACAGGAATGGTCCTACTCGACATCAAAGCTGCATTTGACGGATTAATTTTTAAAATGAAAACGTTTAACTTCCCAACTGAACTCACAAAAATTATTCAAAATTTCCTACAAAACAGATCATTCAATGTTTACTTAGGTACAACTTATTCACAACAAATTAACATTTCTGCCGGCTGTCCTCAAGGATCATGCCTTTCTCCAATTTTATATATCTTTACTGCAGACATTCCCACATTTTCCAATTGCGTCACATCAATATTTGCAGATGATACGTCAATTCTATCTTCGGATACATATTCAGCGGATATCATTACAAACTTACAGTTAGCTCTTACTGGTTTGAATAATTATTTTAACAAATGGAAGATCTTAGTTAACCCTGAGAAGACCCAGGCTATATGTGGCGCCCTGTCATTCAATCAACTCTGTTGACGTCAGTAAAGTAATTAGCAACTCAGCTACGTTTTTTGACCTCCTTATAAGACAACGATGTAACTCGCTCCCTTTTCTATATATACTTTCAACGACACCGGTTGTACACACTAGCAATACAATAAAATATAATATTAAACCTTGTCAACGCGTATTTAGATTTAGAATAAACTTTAAATAAAAAACTATAATATTGAATATATAAAAGAGTAAACACTAAAGTGGTGACCCCGACGTGATAGCTGGTGTCAGGTGTGCAATTTTTTTGGTAAGGCTGCTTAAATTTTTTTCGAGTATATGTAAAAAGATGAAATCAAAGATGGCCGAGCGTTAAGTTAGCAGTTTTTCGAGAACATACTATAGCGTCATCTACATAACCTCAACAAATTTCATTTTTTCAACGTAAAAAAAGTGCAACACGCTTAATGAACATGAACGATAGCGACAGCGGTTTGCCATCAAACATCAACATAAGTTTACCCGGGATGCAGAATCCACAACCAACAGCCAATCCAGCGCCAAGCAGTGTCGCGGTAGTTTATGCCAGACTCCCATTGCCTCAGATGGCCAGCTCGAACATCGAGTCGTGGTTCATCACCATGGACTTTTGGTTCACTGCTTCTGGCATCACATCCGATAAACAAAAAGCAGCAACCGTTTTAGCAGCATTGGACCCAAGTGTGGTTGCACAATTGGCCGAGGTAATTTCAGCGATCCCCCAAACCGAAAGGTATGAGTTCGTACGCGCCAAAATTACGGAGCATTTTGCTGACAGCGAACAACGCCGCCTCAATCGCTTATTATACGAATTTACTGATCTCATAAACGAATTCGCTGACATCACGAGATTAGCACCTATTGGCTCCATCACCAAATCAACAATTTTTCATCGCATCGAAACGACAGGCCAGCCTATTTTTTCCCGACCACGACGCCTATCGCCTGAAAAACTGGCCGCAGCACGAGCTGAATTTGAAGAATTAAGGCTGGCAGGAATTTGTCAACCATCGAGCAGCAACTGGGCAAGCCCCTTGCACTTAGTCGAAAAAAGTAATGGCTCTTGGAGACCCTGTGGCGATTATCGAGCCCTCAACGCTCAAACAGTTCCCGACCGCTACCCACTGCCATACTTGACCGATTTTACAAATATTTTAAACGGTAAAAAAATTTTTTCTAAAATAGATCTCCAGAAGGCTTACCACCAGGTTCCAATTCATCCCCAGGATGTACCGAAAACAGCCATAACGACACCTTTTGGCTTGTTCGAATTTAAGTTCATGACGTTTGGACTATGCAACGCTGCACAAACGTTCCAAAGATTAATAAATGAAGTGCTACGTGGCCTGGACTTCGTTTTTCCGTATATCGACGACATATTTATTGCATCATCTTCCATCGAACAACATCGGAAAGACCTCAGAATGGTTCTAGATCGACTTCGGAGAAATAACTTGGCAATAAATCTGTCCAAATGTGAATTTGGAAGAACAAAAATTCAATTTCTTGGACATGAAGTCACCGCCAACGGAATTCGACCCTTACCCGAGAAAGTAGCTGCAGTTCGAGATTTCCCAAAACCGGCAGTGGCTAAAGAATTGAAAAGGTTTTTGGCAATGATAAACTTCTACAGAAGATTCTCACTCATCAAAGGGAACGTCAAAAACGACAACACGCCTATTTCATGGACCTCGGAAACCGAGAAATTTTTTATAAAATGCAAACAGGAGCTCGCGGATGCAACGGCCTTGGAACATCCTGCAAAACACGCACAGTTGGTACTTTTCGTCGATGCTTCTGACATTGCAGTCGGGGCTGCACTCCACCAATGTATAGTCGGCGAATTACGACCGCTCGGATTTTATTCCAAAAAGCTAACCGATGCTCAGCTAAAATACAGCACTTACGACCGTGAGTTAACGGCAATGTACCAAGGTGTTTGTCACTTTCGATACATGATCGAAGGTAGAAGCTGCTACATCGTCACCGACCACCGACCTCTGACCTTCGCATTTTCTCAGAGCCTAGAAAAAGCTTCTCCCCGAAGAGTAAGGCAACTCGATTTCATTGGCCAGTTCACTACGGACATTCGCTACACGCCCGGCAAAGAAAACATCACAGCCGACTTCATGTCCCGCATACAGATGCTCAACCAATTCGTGGATTATACCAAGATCGCAGCAGCCCAACGAGATGATCTGGAGATACAACAATTAAAGTCAGGTATACCCTCAAATTCGCTCTCGCTTAAATCTTTTGCCATTACAGGGAGCGACCTCGAACTTATTTGCGACACTTCCACAAATTTTGTTCGACCGTTCATCCCGAAAGAGTTTCGCAACCAAGTGTTATCAATGGTACACAATTTGGCTCACTCCGGTGTACGTGCTACAACCAAGCTAATGACGAGATTTGTTTGGCCATCTATAAACAACGACACGGCCAATTTCGTCCGAAATTGCATCGCTTGTCAACGCTCAAAGGTGCAACGTCATACAAAGTCAACACCGGCGAAATACGAACCGTTAAGGGAACGCTTTTCTCACATCAACATTGATATCGTTGGTCCGTTTCCACCGTGCGAAGGACAGCGATATTGCTTAACGATCATTGACCGGTTCACACGTTGGCCAGAAGCCGTTCCCATACCCGACATGACAGCCGAAACAGTAGCTAAAGCCATTTTGTTTCATTGGATTTCGAGGTTCGGAGTACCGGCTAAAATAACGTCAGATCGCGGCAGACAGTTCGAGTCAGCTATTTTCACCGAATTGATAACAACCATCGGCGCAAAACATCTGCGGACCACGCCATACCACCCACAATCGAATGGCATTATAGAAAGGTGGCATCGGGTTTTTAAAGCAGCCATACTTTGTGCCGATCCGGCAAAATGGATTTACTGCCTACCAACGATTCTCCTTGGATTACGAGTCGTTTTTAAGTCCGACATAGGTGCATCTCTTGCCGAGCTAGTCTATGGTACAACATTGAGATTACCTGGCGAATTTTTCGACACGATCAAGCCAACCGAAATTACGAGTGAAACCGTTTCACAATTTCAAACCTCAATGCGCAATTTACGACCAACTCAAACATCTCATCACGGACAGATAAAAACCTTCGTCAGCCCAGCTTTGTCTTCATCTACGCATGTCTTCGTACGCAATGACTCAGTACACCCGTCGCTGACTCATCCCTACGATGGGCCTTATCCAATAATTCGTAAAGCTACAAAGTTTTATACCATCAATATTAGAGGTCGTTCTGTCAATATAAACATCGACCGACTAAAACCAGCGTTTACTACGAGGATGAATTTAGACACCGACCTTTCATCAGCAGCTCAGACACAAAAAAACATTGATAAAGATTCTACAAACAAAAGCATTGAAGAAGATGACTCAATAGCCGAATCACACCAATATGAAGAAGCTTCGATGCCAAATAAAAATATCGACATCAGATCCGAATCTCCGGTCTCAGCTCAACGCGACACTCCAACAATTTCACCGAAATCTACCCGCTGTGGCAGACGCGTCACCTTTCCAGCAAGATTCAGGTAGCTTTCGTCTAGCGGGGGAGTACTGTGGCGCCCTGTCATTCAATCAACTCTGTTGACGTCAGTAAAGTAATTAGCAACTCAGCTACGTTTTTTGACCTCCTTATAAGACAACGATGTAACTCGCTCCCTTTTCTATATATACTTTCAACGACACCGGTTGTACACACTAGCAATACAATAAAATATAATATTAAACCTTGTCAACGCGTATTTAGATTTAGAATAAACTTTAAATAAAAAACTATAATATTGAATATATAAAAGAGTAAACACTAAATATATATATTACGAGAAGGCGTAAGACTTGTTACGCTCCTCAAACTACGCTTCGCTTTATGAACCATGACATCCCGTGGGAAAGTAAAGTTAAATATTTCGGTGTAATGCTTGATACAAAACTAAACTTTAACAATCACATTCCCTGTATAGTGGACAAAATAAACAAAGTCATTCGAATGAATGTACCCAATCACAAACAATCACAAACAGAAGGTCCACAATGAACATTGAAAACAAAAAACTTATTATTAAATCAATATTTCATCCCATAATGTTTTATTGTGCTCCAGTCTGGTCCACGTCTGCAAAATGTCATTTACGTAAAATCCAAGTAGCGCAAAATAAACTACTTAAAATGATATTCAACCTACCATGGCACTATTCCCCCCGTCGCCTACACGTTCTTGCTGGTTTCGAACTCGTACATGATAAAATCGAAATTTCAGTAGATGATGCCTATCCTCACAGTACCTACATATTAATGAACTGATCTCATCATAATTTTATCTTAATTTTCCTTAGTTTAACTTCCTTTTATCTTATACCCCTACTTCACATAGGTTTTTGTACACTTTTCTCCTTCCTTGTTTATAATATTACCTGCACATTGATTTTATATTTATAATATATATTTAAGTAGAAAAGGAACTTGGTTCCTAAACTCTTTGCTACTATAAGTCAAATGTAAATAGTATTAATGTTATGAGAAAATAAATGAATTGCCCAGTGTGCAATAAGAGGACATACACCAGATTTTGACATCGTAGAAATTTTGCAACGAGACGAAATATATAAACGAAGATTTACATTGGAAATGTTACACATCAACAAAGTCGTACAAGAAAAGAGAATGATCTACCGAACCGATATAGAAAATTTGTCAAAGAGTTATATGTACATAATAAATAAAACCAATTAGATCATTTAGTGCAATGTTAGAAGTTAGACCATAAGGTCGTAAAATAATTTTTGGATAATTGTTACTCGTTGTTTTGTAAATTTTTTGTTTTTGTCGTGTTATACCAGTATTGTGTTACAGTGATGAAATAAATTTATTTGTATTGTTATTATTGTTTTTGTATATGCTTGCCGACGGTAGGCGAAATATTGAAAATAAAATAAAATAAAGTATTATAAACACAGACCTCGAGCCTGATCACTTATTTAATTTATTTAAAAAATTAAAAGGTCAAAATAAAAACATATTGAACTGAATTGAGTTATTATTTTCTATATTATAATACCCATCGTTGTATTATCTTTTCTATTTAATTATTGTGAAGTCACTATAATTTTCATATTATTTGATTTAATATCGGTATAATATTTATATTATTATTTAGTTGAACCACTAAAATTTCATTCTATTCCCAGTCACCCTGTTCAATTATTAGCTACCACAACGACACCTTCCGACAATTAAATAATTCCAACGCGTAGAGTTGTATAAGTTAACAACAATTTAATTTCATTTTCAATTTTGCCAATTTAGCATTCGCTCATTTAAATATGTCACTATTCATATTGCGACAGAAATAATTCTTTTTATTAGCAATTCTGTTGATAAAGCAACACGAGTTTAACTTCACCTTAATAACACCAAAAACTGTTGACGCTATGTCTGCAGTTTTGAATTGTAGTATTTCTAAATAAATTTTAATTTCATAAACAATGTAAGCATAAAATTGTATTATTAAAAGATAGTAATTTCGTTTAATAAAGTCAGTCGTATTCAAGTACTCGAGCTGTGTTTTTATTTATTTAAACATAATATTAACTAACTTATACATGTAAATGAACAACAGCTTACTATATACCAACAAACAACAGCCATCAATCACACGTCAGCAACGTCGTGATTGGTTGATGGTTGGTTGGTTGGTTACGTTTGGTTGACATCGTTTCGTTCGCGTTGTGGTGGCATATAAAAGAACGACGAGACAAGAAGGCAGTAAGTTTGTTACAGCCAACATTGAAATAGCAAATGACAGCTGTAATTGGGTATTATATGCTGCCAATTTAAATGCTGCCAAGTAACATAAATGTTTTTAGTTTTTTAATAAATATTTTTTATTAGGTTGTTCAATTAACCGAAAAATTTACTTGTGTTTAGTTATTTAGCTGCATATTTTTATGATCAACTAAGCGGGAAAATCAATTAAGCGGGATTCAATTAACCGTATAAAATGCTATTCAACTTATATGGAACCTTTTTGAACCCAATTTTTTCGGTCAATTAACCGGGAAAATCAATTAAGCGGGGTTCAATTAAGCGGGGATTACTGTACAATGTAACTCTAAACTTTTACTCTAATTGTTTACATTAAATCAAAACACAAAATGATCGCTTATTAATTTGTAGCTGACCCTGGGATATTCAGACATGTTTAGTCACACTTGTTAATTTTATGAACACTTGTTATACGCGCCTCTATGACTACAACTCGACACAACATTGTCTGTATAGTTGTGCATGGCACATATTTTCATTGTTTATATTTAGTTTGTGCGTGACGTCATGCATACACTACAACTCGTTTGAATGACAATGTAAACTTTTATCATTTTATGACGTGAAGCGTCGATGTGTCGTGGTCACGTTCAGGCAGAGAAACAAAAATTCATAGGATCGTTTCCGAGGTCAGAATGCTGTGGTAACACGAGTGATCAGCAACCCTCTCGTGTTACTTCCAGGTCGACTAACCTTTCCACTTCAACTTCGATGATACTAAAGGTGTAACAACCAATTAGTATTGTTGGAGTCAACGTCTCTCCACTTTCCCTATTCACAATCTAAATAGTTGTTGACAATATTGTGTTTCTCCAAATAAATATTAATTACATATGACCAACACCCAACCAACGTGGCAGCATTTAAATTGGCAGCATATAATACCCAATTACAGCTGTCATTTGCTATTTCAATGTTGGCTGCCAGTGGCATTGTATTTTGAATTTTGTTGACAAGCGATTACAATTTATCATTTATTTTGTGTACGCAAAATGAGTAAAAAAAGCTACACAAGTTTGTCAATTAAAGACAAACTCAAAATTTTGAGCGAAAGAAAAGATAAAAATAAAAATGAATTGTGTGCGAAATACAAATGCTCTATTAGTACGCTCAATAGAGTTTTTCGCGAGGTGAAAAAAATTGAAGACAATTCAAGAAAGTGTGCATTATCACGCAAACGCGAAAGAATCGGATCGTGCAAAGATGTCGAAGAAGCTCTTTTAACCTGGTTCGGCCAAATGAGATCATCAGGAGCAGCTATTTCTGTCAACATTTTAATGGAGAAAGCAAAGCAGTTTGCGGTGATGTTAAATCTTGATTTTACTCCCACTACAGGTAAGCACTTTTTTATATTGTTGGTAAATTTGTAATTTATTTGATTTATTATAGGATGGTTTTGGCGATGGCAAAAACGACATGGAATTGTCTTAAAAAAAATGCATGGCGAACAGTCTTCAGCAGACTTTGAAGCTGCTGAGAATTTTCAAAATGCTATTCTTCCTAATCTCATCTCAAATTATGCTGCCAGTGATATTTTCAACGCCGATGAGTCAGGCCTTTTCTATAAAGCCTTGCCAACATCTACGCTTTCAAAACAAGGAGCCAATGTCCGGGGTTTTAAATCGTCCAAAGCGAGACTTACATTACTTTTTATTTGTAATGCAACGGGCGACTACAAAAAAGCTATTGTGATTGGAAAGACCAAAAAACCAAGATGTTTTAAAAACAAAGTGTTGCCTTTACAATATTTGTCCAACAATAAAGCCTGGATGACTCAACATTTATGGACTGAAATTTTGTATTCATTCGATGAAGAAATGATAAAGCAAAACCGAAAGGTAATTCTTTTTGTGGATAATGCTGCCTGCCATAAGAAAATAGACGATTTGAAAAATGTAAATGTGCAATTTCTCCCGCCGAATACAACGTCAATCATTCAGCCTCTAGATCAAGGCATTATTCATTGTTTTAAAGCATACTATCGTCAAAATATAGTAAGAAAACAAATCACAGCTATAGAATGTGGAAAAACTATCGATGAATTTTCCAATTTCATAACGCCTCTGCAAGCAATGCATATAAGCAAACATTGTTTGTGGCTTATAACACCTTCAACAATAAAAAATTGCTTCAGAAAGGTATTTTTGGATATATTTTATTACTTCTCCTTCGTTTACATGTTGTGTTCTTTTAAGGCTGGTATATTTCAAGATGAAGAGCAAACAGAAGAAAGTGAAGTCATTCTCTCAGACGATTTAATTGAAAATACAGAGTTTGATGCTTATGTGGCATGCGATGAGAATTTATCATGCTATGGCGAGCTTACAGACGCCGAAATTTTGGACACCGTCAGTGATAACACGGCTGAAAACGAAGAATTTGAAGATGAAGAAATTGAAGCCATTCCACCGTCTACTTATGAAATACTGCAGTCTATTAAAATACTTCACTCATATTTCTTACCGCTTAATAAGTATGTAATTGAATTGGAAAATATGGAGCAATACATTGTCAAACACAAAACAATGCAAACCAAAATTACAGACTTTTTTCATCCGCCCGCATAAGCATTTTAACAATACTTTAAATTATTTATAAGCTGTTTTACTAATGTACTAATATGTAAATACATTTCTTCGACGTTGTTTTTGTACCCATTTTGAATTTAAAAGGGTATTTGTTATGTTTTCGTTTTTTTTAATGAATTTATTTCTGTTAAAGTAACTGTATTTTTTGTTTTTTTTTGTTTAGTAAAATGTGTTCAAATACATATATAAATATGTATGTTTTTCATTTATTTTTCTTTTTTTGAAATTTTTACGATGAATATTTAACGCTTAATTGACCAACTGGTGAAATTAAGCGGGTTTCGCTTAATTGAACAGGTTGATCAATTAAGCGGGATTTCGTTAATTGAACCACCCGGATAATTGAACGAAAAATCTGACAAAATGACACGTTCAATTAAGCGGGGAATACTGTAAATACCAAAGCAGTATATTACAGTGAAAATATTTTGAAGTGTTGAGTAACATTCAATAATCATGAAAGTTACTCAATGCACTATATTCTTTATAGAAAAATGCTTTCTAGATTGCTGGGATATTAATACAAATTCATATAGTTAAGATAGATTTAAATGTAGAATAAGAAACATAAAATAATCGAAAACATTGAGTGACTTTATAAATGTCACCCAATACTAGACTATGTTTAAGATTCTCAAACTAGCTTTATAAATCAATGTAAATTTCAATAAAATAACATTCGGTTGACACAACCCAAAAGAAACAAACCTCGCTTATATTTATTTATAAAGAGCGAATATCGCTCCAGTTAGATGAGCGTGTGTTCCTTTTTATGAGCGTATGTTTCAAAAGGACCGAAACATTTCAGAGTATAACGAATAAGTGGGAAAATTTATAACAGTGATTTTGGTAAAATTTTTATATTGTCGTCTAAACGAATATAAAGAATAAGTGATCGAATTATAACATTTGAAGAAACTAATAGAGATTTATTTTATTAAACTTTGATATTGTCGCATTAATGAATATAATAAATAAGTGATAAATTTATAACGTTTAAGAAAACAAATCAAAGTTTGTTTTACTAAATTCTGTTAACCGAACTCCTGGATTTTCCCACTGAGCCTGCCCCGGAATCAAAGTGAAAATCACGTCGTTACAGACTTTATAAAAATACGATCTAAAAGCAGAAAACTAATCGTTATAATTTTGAAAGAAAACTATTTAAGATCAACAAACAGAACGACCCCTTCACCAACAAGTGACAGATAGAATTCAGCAATTAGAAGCAGTAGTCTTGCAACAAGCTTAACAAGCCCAAGATAACAGTTTCTTACTACAACCCAGAGACATATTAGACCAGTTTAGAGGAATAAAAGAACTGAAGCGAGGGCAGTTGACACAGTTTATTGCATTAGTGGAGCTGACGTTAAAACTGCGTAATGAAACGAATGATCGCTTATGTACTGCGGACGTGTTTTAACTGATTTAAATATATTTTTTCAACCATTCCAGAATTGAGTTTGTTAGTCAGCATAGATGCTTGGGGGGTTATCATTGATAGTCAACTTAGCTTCCAGATTTCCAATATTCTGCGGAGAATATATTCCATAAATATTTTTTTTTTTTTTTTTTTTTTGCAATTTCACGTTAAGCTTAGGTTATCTTATGCGCTGTTAATGCCTCAGGTCCTTTGCGAGCTTGAGGTGGTATCAGGTACCATTGGCTTTTAACCTTAAGAAACTAGAAAGAGTTGTTAACAGTGTGACCCGATATTAATATAGCATTCGTAGACGTGAACATATTTCTGAATATGTTAAGAAATTTTTAGGTTGCTTCTTTCGTGAATTTGTTAAATACCGCAACATGCTATTTTTTTTTTTATAGAACATCCGATTGTGTAATGAGTTTAAATTTTCTCAATCGCATAAGAGTATTCAAATCTTGGTACCTAGATTTTCTTGCTTTATATTTGAAAGGTCTTTTTTGTGGTAAGAATTGTTCGCTGCTGGAACCGATTGCCGTATGAATTACGTATATTCTTTCAATCTAATAACGATTTTCGATTATTCAGGATTATTATTGCTATATAATACGTATTTTTGGCTGGATGGCTTTGTATTACTATATGGATTAAAATAAATAAATAAATAAAATAAATAAAAGTTCCTTTCGACTTAATATCCGACAGAAATCCGATATCTTAAATTTACCAGATAAATGGTGAGTAGAATAATCAAATTAAAATATTGTTTTATTTTTTCAAAAGGTTTGAAATTTACTTTCGACTTAATATTAAATGCTTTGATTGTACGTATGTATGTTGAATATTTAATTCCATTTTATACTCATATGTATATTTATACAGTATTTGACTTTACGTGTAAATTTGTGAACATGAAATTGTTTTTTGAAAACCCTCTTCCAGATGAAGGATTTGTCCACAAGTTTTTCAAATTGATCCGCGTTCGTGTTTTTTTACACTTTCCTTCAAAATATCGTTGCAAAAAAAATGGCGACGACAAAATCAAACTCGTCTCAATACAATATCGCCGTTAAATTATCTTGTAGAATAGCTAATATTAGTCAACAGTCATCGCTACATGTCGATAACGATAACTGGAATACCAATTTTAAAAAGATTACACAACTAAAATAAGGGTGAAAAATTTGTTCATGTGTACATATTAATGGGCAGTAAGTGAAAATGCATTTAAACTATTAAATGGCCTGGGTCTTAACGTTTTAAATTAGCAAAAATAATTTTTAACTATTACCAAATGTGTTTGGGTAAAAGAGTAAAAAAAAATTCCAGATTTGAGCAGTTGAATAATCCTGAAAAGTTCTGCTTAATTTGTATACACTTCTAAGATATTTTGGACAATACAAAATAAATTTGGCAAAGCAATATTTCCTTTGCTTACTACATAACCTTTTTTTGCACATAAAACTTTTAGTATAAATAGTTTTCTTTAAAAATGTTTAACCAAAAATTCAAAGTTTTCTTTTGAGCACTATCACATAACATTTTGCACTTTTTTCTCACACTCTCACACTCATACACACAATATCTAAAATATATACGTAGGTTCATATTATATATATATATACATCATCAGTCTTGTTAGTTATTGAGAGTTCACTTCAAAAATTTTTATAAAACTTAATATACGAAATATTAATGGACTAGATTCAAAATGTTTTTACTTTACTTTTAAGAGAAAAAAAAATTTGAGGAAATGTTAATTAAACACCTCCATTATAGAGTTGACTAGAAAAATGCCATAATTGTGAATTGTTTTAAATTAACTTACATTAATATCGTACATAACTGCAATAATTATAAAGATGAGGATGATGATGATGAAAGATTGTCGATTTTGGTCGAGAGAGATCAACAACAATGATGGCGACATCATACACACACAAACAATAATATAAAACATTCTTCAATTTTACTCAGGATATTAAGGCAGCTGCCGCAGTTGTAGTGTTATTGTTATTTCTATTCACATTAACATTATTTGTACTATTCTTAATGCAGGATGACGAGCGGGGAGGTGATGATGATGGGGTGGTTGACAACGTTTTTGGAAGTTCTTTTTTAACAAAATCAATCTGTTGCTGTTGCAGTTCTCTATTGCGTGCTGACAATGTGTGATTTAATTCTTTGTAGTTTATAGATTTTTCCTTGATGTTGACGATATTGACTTTATTTTTACTCTCCGCATTCGCATCTGTATCTTCAGTAAGATCTTCAGATGATGTATGATTTTCTCCGTAGTATTCAGTAGCAGCTGCTATAGTAGTAAGATCTCTTAATATAGATTTTGTCATTACATACTGCTCGAAATCATCGTTTGTATTTGTTATATTACTTTTAACGATTGCCGCTGAAGCTGTAGTTGAGGGGTTTATGGCTGTTGTCACAACAGAGCAGAGTTGGCTTGATGATTGTGGTGCTGGTGGCGAAGGTACAGGTATTGGCGAAAATATTGAATTTAAATCCATTGTTTCTTGTAATATATGCCAGGAAGCCACAAATACCGCCTTAACACGTTCAAATGTTTCAAAATCATATACGGAACGGGCTGTGTTGGTTAAATCAAATGGTTCTATATTGTTGAAGACAAAAAAAAAATATCCTTAGTAATATTTCGTATTATTTTTTAATCAAAAAAAAAATTTTGTTTTAAACACGATATTTTTATATTATATAAGATAACTTGAGACGTGAGTCTCGGTTAATACTTAGAACTAAGAAAAAAAATAATAAAAAAAAGTAAAAGAAATTATGAACAAAAATAATAATAATGATAAAAACAAGTAGGAGTGTTAAATTCGGCTGTGCCGAATTTTTGATACCCTCCACGCGATATTAGGTACGGCTACCACTTTGAAACTGTTGCCGATACTGAAACATTAAATCAGAATACCAATTAAATTTAAAATGAATTGGTTTTCATGTTGGCCAATTTCTATAATAAAAAAACAATGATGCTTAAAAATGATTAATTACTATTTGAAAAATTTCATTATTTTTTTTACTTGAGTAGAAAACCCCTAAGTACTTCATAGAACGCCAATGAAATTCATTATATAAACGCAGCTGGCATCATAATAATACCCAAAGTTTGATCCCTATAAGCCTGTTTTGAGACATTAGAAGTCACATGATAATTAAAGAAAAAATTGAATGATTCTATTCTTGGCTACAAATTATTAATATTAAAAAAGGAAATTTTTAAATAATTTTTAATTTTTTATTTTTATTTTTAATTTTTAATTTTAAATTTTAAATTTTAAATTTTAAATTTTAAATTTTAAATTTTAAATTTTAAATTTTAAATTTTAAATTTTAAATTTTAAATTTTAAATTTTAAATTTTAAATTTTAAATTTTAAATTTTAAATTTTAAATTTTAAATTTTAAATCTTTAATTTTAAATTT
This sequence comes from Cordilura impudica, assembly GCA_963682025.1. Classification (NCBI taxonomy): domain Eukaryota; kingdom Metazoa; phylum Arthropoda; class Insecta; order Diptera; family Scathophagidae; genus Cordilura; species Cordilura impudica. Next base: position 32,693,826 of record OY821520.1, read on the forward strand.
TTAATCTTTAATTTTTAATTTTTAATTTTTAATTTTTAATTTTTAATTTTTAATTTTTAAGTTTTAATTTTTAGTTTTTAATTTTCAATTTTTAATTTTTAATTTTTATTTTTTAATTTTAAATTTTAAATTTTTAATTTTTATTTTTTAATTTTTAATTTTTAATTTTTAATTTTTAATTTTTAGTTTTTAATTTATAATTTTTAATTTTTACTTTTTAATTTTTAAGTTTTAATTTTTAGTTTTTAATTTTCAATTTTTAATTTTTAATTTTTAATTTTTAATTTTTAATTTTTAATTTTTAATTTTTAATTTTTAATTTTTAATTTTTAATTTTTAATTTTTAATTTTTAATTTTTAATTTTTAATTTTTAATTTTTAATTTTTAATTTTTAATTTTTAATTTTTGATTTTTAATTTTTCATTTTTAAATTTTCATTTCCCATTTTCCATTTTTCGTTTTTCATTTTCCATTTTTCGTTTTTCATTTTTCATTTTTAATTTTCCATTTTTCGTTATTCAATTTTCATTTGTCATTTTTCATTTTTCATTTTTGATTTTTCATTTTTCAGCTTTAATTTTCATTTTTCAATTTTTAATTTTTCTTTTTTCAATTTTAATTTTTCATTTTCCATTTTTATTTTTTAATTTTTTATTTTTAATTTTCAATTTTTAATTTTCCATTTCATTTTCCAATTTTCATTTTCCATTTTCCAATTTTCATTTTTAATTTTCCATTTTTCATTTTCCATTTTCCTTTAGTTTTTAATTTTAAATATTTAATTTTTAATATTTAATTTTTTTTAATATTTAATTTTTTTATATGTGTTTCAAAATTTTAATTGCTTAGGCCATTGTGACACGTGCAGTATTAATATACACACAACTGTAATGACTCCAACAATATGAAGAATTACAACATATACAACATATCTTAAGAAAAGCAACAAACACACTGAAAAATTCTATTTTTCAAGAATTTTTTCAAAGATTCATTCATAACTCGTGACTCCTTTGACCGATTTTGACAATTTTAAATAGCAGCTCCTTTGGGATGTTAATAAACGATTTTATACAAAAAAAAAAAAACGATCTAGCTTAAATATTGACGGCGTGATCGTGATTTCCAGACAGACGGACAGACGGGCATCTCTAAATCAACTTCCCTTGTTATAATGATCAACAAAATATATGGTTGTTTTGGGGTCTCCAGAATTTATTTCGACGCGTTACAAACGGAATGACAAATTTATATATACCCTCTGCCACTAAGGTTTTGGAGTGTATAAAAATCAAAAAAAAAAAAGAAAAAAAAAACAGATGCTAAAAGCAACTTTTTTTTTTATTAATAAAAGATGCTAAGTTAGCATCTAGCATCTTTTCATAAATTTTGGATGCTAAACGCCAAAAGTTGCTAAATCTAGCAATTAAAATGCTAAAATGACAACACTGAAACGGAATGACAAACCTATATATACCCTCTGCACAGTGGTGTGGAGGGTATAAAAATAAATAAATAAATAAAAGAATTACTAAAATCAACCCCTATGAGTATGCGGTGTCGGTTTTTTATAAAATTCAGGTAAGATTATGGGATTTGAATCGTTGTAGTCTAAATTGAGACAAATATTTTCATTGAGAAAACCGATAGGAGAAAGATAGGATGTTGACCAATTAAAATTAGAACTTTGGTTAAAAATGTCTTCGTGGAAAAGAGCTCTTTTGATATAAGAATTAACTAATGATAATGCGTATGTCAAAAGTGGTGGAATGCCAGCATTTTTATATATATAAAAATTAGAAAATCTTTTTATATGTGTTTCAAAATTTCGATTAATACAGAACCGTAAAATAAATACTTCTCTCTAAAACTTCTAACTCATATGCCAAAGTTGATGAAATAGTGAACCATGCAGGAGAACCGTAAAGAATTGTTGAACGGATACTTATTTTATAGATTAATAATTTTGTTTTTTTTACTCAAATTTTTATTAACAAGTAATTTTGTGAACATACCTATTATTCTAATTGATTTCTTTTTAACAATACGTGCATGATCATTGAATTTAAATAGTTTGTTAAATGTAATGCCAAGATATTTAATTTTGTCTTGAAACTGGATATTATTACCATTGAAAAATAAAACTAAGTTTTTACTTTGAGGTACAACATAATATGGACATTTGCCTGAAGCATATCTAAAACATATGGCTTCTGATTTCAGAGGGTTAATTTTAATTTCCCAACTTTTGTAATAGTCATCAATTATAGAAAGATGTTTTTTTTACTAATTCTAAAGCAATTAATGGTGATTTGTGACTAGCATAAATAAGCTAATCATCAGCATATAAAATACTATTTGAACCATTATATATGTATGGAAAATCATAAATTAGAATATTATATAGAAGTGGAGCTAATATTGCTCCTTGAGGTACGCCGCTGTTAATTATGCTTATATCTTATATGAATATCATTAATATTAACAAAGAATTTCCTGTTTTCAAAATAGCTACTTAACATTTTAATAATAAAAGGATTAAAACCAATTTGAATTTATTTATAAATAATCCCTTTATAAGCTTTATCGAAAGCTTTTTCAATGTCTAAAGATATGGCTACGGTATAATTTTGATCACGGAGGTTTAAAATAACATCATTGTGAAATTTCACTAAAGCATCAATCGCAGAATGATTTCTTTTGAATCCAAACTGTTAACAGGGTATATAATCATGATTGACAGAGATATCCATCTTTTCTCTAATAATACGTTCAAACAATTTGCCAAAATTTGAAAGTAATGGGATTGGTCTCGAGTTATTAATACAAAAATTATTTTCTTTTTTTAAAATAGGGCAAATTTTAGAAATTTTCCATGAGTTCGGAAAATAACCATTATTTAAACAGTTATTAAATAAAATTGTTAAATATTCGATTGCAAAAATTGGAAGTTTTTTTATTATAAAATTTTAAATTTTATCTGAACCTGAAGATTTTTTGAATTAAGAGATTGTATAATATTTTTTAAGTCAGGAGGACGAGTAAAGTGAAAACTATCTCCGTTTGTTAAAGAATTAAAATTTGAAGAAAAATAACAAATTATAGAAGTACAATGAGATAAACAATTGTCAACCGTAAGAAATACTTCTGAAATATTAGGTCTATTAGGTATATCATTTCTATAGACATTTGAAAAATGTCTACGAAAAAGTTCAACTTTATCGGTATCTTCTTCATAGGTTATATTTTCACCAATCACTTTTTCAAATCCTTTAGATCTTTTTTTTTTTCAATAATTGAATGTTTTTATATGCATTAGGTCCCGGTTTTATATGAGAAAGGCGATTACTTAATTCATTTGCTTGAAAAAGTTCAACCTGTTCTTTTATTATTATTTTTAAGAGTTGTATTTGCTTAGATAATAGTTGATATTCAGGAGATACTCTGTTGTAATTCCTGTGGTAAATTTTCTTTAATTCATTTTGCCATGGGTATTTTATCTTATAAAGGTGTTTAATGTTATCAGAAATTTTAAACTTTTTATTCCTTAAATTAATTTTCTCACAATGTAGATTAGTAACATTGTTGATACGTTCTGTAAATGAATGGATGCAGTTGTCTATTTAGATAAATTTCTATTTTTTAATATAGGAATTTCATACAGAGATAAATCAATATCAGATTGAAAGTCCTTCCAATTAGTTTTTTCGAAAGAAGTAAACAAAACTGGAGATGAGAAAATTAAATCATATTCGGGAATTTTAATAGATAATTTTAAAGCAAAATGGTCAGAAAATGAAGAAATAGTAGAAATATTGATGTTTTCATATGTTTGGTCGATAAATTTGGAACTAATAAGAAAATGATCTAAATAAGATGATCCATTTGGGAAAGAAGGTGAAATGTCACATAATCTTGTAATTTTAAAAAGAATTTCCATTTAAATTATCAAAAGTATCACCCCAAGATAAACTTCTCGAATTAAAATCACCCCCTATAAAAGTACCATAATAATTATTAGACAAACATTTAATAGCATCTAAACTTTCAATAAAATCACTGTTTTGGAAATTACATGGAATATTAACACTGCCCAAGAGAATTTTTTTTTATGCTACCGGAAAAAGAGAAATTTCAACAAAACAATTTGTGATATTAACGTTTGCAATATTAACAAACAGAATATTTTATTTTTTTGTTAAAATCAATTGCCGTTCCTTAAGGAGAGTAATCTTTGATTATTAAGTTGTAATTTTCTAGAGAAAAATTTGTATCAATTCTCAAATGCGTTTCTTGTAAAAAGCAAATATCTATATTATGGTATTTTAAGAAATTTAATAATTCAATACGTCTACTTGATTCAATTAAAGAGATCTTACATTAAAGGACAATAAATTTAAATGTTTACGGGCCATATTTGATTATAACTTCTTTTAATAAATTTTTATATTCAATTTTAGCTTGTTCTTTAGGTAAAGTCCTAAAAGTTTTGAGAAAATTAATAATTTTAGTAATTTTAGAATCAAAACAATCAGAATCATTAAAATATTGAGAAATATTCAAAAAATCGTTAACAAATGATGGCTAATTATCAGAATTTTTAGAAGTATTTAAGTTAATAGCTTCTGTATGAAAATTGCTTGCATATGACTTATTTGGAGTCACATGACTTGATTTATAGATAGAAAGCATAACATTATTCGCTGCTGAAATTTTTCGTTCCTTTGTCGGGAGCAAACAAACCTACTCCCTTAACTCCAATTGAAAATATAAAACACTATACCTCAGCAAGCAGCACCTCACATCCAATCTTATTAGAATAATACTCTATAGTTCTAAGGTACTCTTTTTTATACCATTTTTTTTTATTATATATCATTGTAATATTTCCTTTAAGACTTAATAAAATTTGAATTTGAATTATATTATATATTAAAGAATATAAAATAATTGGTAACTTATTAAAATGTGATTTCAAATTGAAAGTGTTCAATGTTCCAATCAAAAAATCATTTTTCTGACATTGAAAAAGAATATTTCCAAATCTTTGGTACCCCCTCCAGATCGGTTTTACGTTTGCATTAATATCTTAACTTATTGCACAAGTTATAACAAACGTAAACAAAATATTTTAATACTAAAAAATTATTACGACAAAACACACAGAATTTTTAAAATTTTTTAGAGGTGTCTTCATCTTTTTTGACATATCTAGGCATAATGATACCCGATTTACCCCATTTTCAAAATCAACCTCCTCGAAATAATGAAAAGCAATATTATCATAACTTTACCCAGGTAAATGGTTAACTTTGTGAATTAGCCTGATTTCAACAGACAGACGGACAGACGAACGGACATCGCTATATCGACTTGAGTTGTTATAACAATCAAGAATATATATCCCTTAGAAGGTCGCAAATGCATTTTTCGATGCGTTACAAATGGAACAGTATTCGGCTGGGCCGAATCTTTGATAGCCTCCGCCTTTTTCATTTTCATTTTTAATTTATCATTTTCAATTTTTCACATTTCAATTTTCATCTTTCTTTTTTCATTTTTAGTTTTTAATTTTCCATTTTTCATTTTCCATTTTTATTTTTATACCCTATACCACTATGTGGTTTGGGTATAATGACTTTGTGCTGCTGTTTGTAACAACCAAAAATATTTGACCTAGACCCATCTTTAATTATACCGATCGAATCAGAACCACTTTCTGAGTTGATTTAACAATGTCCGTCCGCCCGTCCGTCTGTGTGTCCATGTAAAGTTTGTAATCAAACTGCAGGTCGCAAATATGAATATATATACGAAATTTGGTATATAAGCTTTTATCGGCCATGGGATGAACGCTATTGAAATTGGTGAGAATCGGTCCATGTTCAGACCTAGCCCCCATACAAATTACCCATATGAAATCGACATAAATTGCCATAAGATCCAAATTGTCATATAGATCTTACTCAAATTGGGTTTGTATGCGTTCATTATATCCACTAATGAGTAGTTCAAAAATGATCCCTTTGACCCCATATAGATATAGCATCCGATATGAACTTTTTCATATCTGCAGACAAAAAAATTTATAAAAATCCCACTCAAATTTGGTTTAGCTTATTTTCTATGTCCAGTTAGTTGGGCCTATGGGGTAGGGTCTCTAAACGCATGGTATAGGGTATCCTATAGTCGGTCTAGACCGACTATAATTTTCTTACTTGTTATTTATCATTTTAAGACATTTGTTTTGTATAATTTGTAAGCGTTTTAGGTGGCAGTTGGCAGCGTCACTCCAAATAGGACACGCGTATGTTAATATTGGCCTTATAACACTTTTGAAGAGGAGATTTTTGTTTTTGGGGTTTAGAAATGACCTTCTATTTAGTAGTGGCCATAATGCTTTAAATGATTTTATAGCTGTTTGGCACGTAGCCATAATATGTTGTTTAAAAGTAAGCTTTTTGTCCAAGACAACTCCGAGATATTTGACATCGTTAAGTACATTTGTGGTATTATTTCCAATAAGAAGTTGACGTCTTGGCAGTCTTTTGTGGGATTTGTTGAATGGAAAAATTATTGCTTGGGTCGTGTTTGGATTAATTTTGATTTTCCATTTGTGAAAATATTTACTGCAATTTACAAGTCCCTTTTCCATTTTCTTCAAGAGTGCACTTGCGTAATAAGTAATTTTCATATATTTCGGGACTTTAAAATCGGATGTACATATCGAGTAAAGCAATGGCGACAAGTCTAATCCTTGAGGTAACCATGAGGTAATGGTTTTTGGAGATGATGTTTTGAAATAAGTTTACATAGATATTTTGGTATATTTGCATCAAGAAGTTTAAATAAGAGGCCTTTATGCCAAACGGTGTCAAACGCTTTTTCAATATCTAACAATATTAGACCCGTTGAAGACTCGTTGAACGTTTGTTTTTATTGATGATTATTTGATTTTTAATCCAGTTTGTTTGGTGAGTAGTGCTATGATCTTTTTTAAATCCAAATTGTTCTTTAGCAACAATAGAATTGGTCGTTACAAATTTACTAAGACGAGAATGTAGTATTTTTTCAAATATTTTACATAAGTTACTTAATAGACTAATAGGTCTATAGCTATTTGGGTTATTTTTTTGGCTTATTAGGTTTGTTGACAGCTATAACCTTAGCATTTTTGAAATGGTTTGGGAAATAGTTGAGTTTGATGCAGCTGTTAAATATTATAACCAGTAATTTTAGAGCTTTGAGTGGTAGTTTCTTTAAGAGCAGGTTCGGAACATTGTCAAAACCAGGGGATTTTGATGGTTTTATTGATGAAACAATATTCATTACTTCTTCAAGAGATGTATAAATAGCTGATTCAGAACTAGGATTTTACTTTTTAAAATTATTTACTATTGTATTTATTAATGTATCCGCTGAATGGTTGTAGTTCGAAGTGAGGTTATTTGCTTGGACAAATGTATTTGCCAGGACTTTAGCCTTGTCCTTATCAGATGTTATTTTTGTATTTCCAACTTTAAAGTGAGATATTTGATTTTTTCCTTTTCCTCGCAAGTTCCTGCTTATTTTCTAAAATGATTTATCGCCTGGTTTTAAATTGGATAATAATTGACACCATTTCTTATTGCGTTCCGAATTAATAATTTTTTCTATCATGTTACTTAGAAACTTAGTACATTGATTATAAAAAGTTTGCTCGGCTATATTTGAAGATCGTTGGCCTTTTTTTTAAAAACTTGTTCTTAGTTTAATATATTTCACAGTACTTTCTGGTAATGTGTTGCTTCGAAAACTACATTTATAATTTTTTGTATTTCCTGATCAATTATTGTCTTAAAAAATTCATATAAATGTTCCAGTTGGTTGTACTATAATCATAATAATTGAGGTCAACCTGCAAGGCCATTGATCTTTTAAGTATACATATAATGGGGCGATGGTCTGATGGTATTTCGTAATCCATTGTTTTTACGTCTATATTTAAAGCGGAATTGCTTAAGATAATATCGACTGTGGATGCTTCGCGATTGTGTTGATAGTTCATTTTTACTAGATTTCCCATACAAAACAAAATCTAGCTCGTTGCTAAATTTTAGCAAAATCTCACAAAACGTTTTCAAACTTGGGCACTACCAAATGATACTATTGTGAAAAATTGACATTTAACAAAAACAAAAGCAAACAACTTGAATAAAAAGGAAATAAAATATTATTTATTAATAAAAATGAGGAATCTATAACAAAAAAAAATTTTTAATTAAAAAGTTATAACGTTATATTCTTATACATATGTGCTCATTCCAATGTGCTACATAATAATTGTGAAAAATGCATTTGTTTTTGTTTTCCAAACAATACATTTAATAACTGCTGATGTTTTTCGCAAAATTTCTATTTCAGTTTGTGTTTTTTTTCATTTTTGATGCATAATATAATTATAAAATCTGTTCCTTTTTAGAATTTTCCATATTTCCATTTTCTTATTGTTTTGTTTATCTTTGGTATTTCTAGTTTATATGTTTTATTTTAATCAGCTGTTTATTGTTGTGGAAACAAAATCTCACAAAACGTCAAAAAGGTTAAGGTGTGTTTACACTATGTGTATTTCCCATATGTAAATTCAGTTTTACGATCCATACGTAATTCCGTGTGCGTGTCAAAATTGGCGTTTTACATACGATTCATAATTTTTGCGTTCAAACGTACATATGTATTTTCGTATGATTTAACCTCTAAATGTAAACAACAGCTGATTTAATTTGTGAATTTACAAAAATTTTTTGTTCAAAATAAAGTTATACATATATATCTATACTAATATAACTACTCATCTGATCTTCCTGAAATTTTCACAGAGTCTTACTACGGATATGGGAAGTGCTATAGGCTATATATTTTTTAAATATTTTTAGTGGGCATGGCACCTACCACACAAAGTAAATTTTTAATATCAGATATATGATATGATATGATAAGGAGAGCTTTGAAAATTTATGTGAGGTCACCTATTGTTAATATTAGTAGCTACGCCGGAAATGGGAGGGATTGGATAAGTGGGAGTGGTACCTCCCATACTAGTAACAATTCAATATTATATATCTCGAGTACTGTAATAGAGAGAGCTTTTCAAATTTGTCTGATGTCACCTATTATTAATGTGAGTAGTCGGACAAAAAATGCACAGGATCGGCCCAATAGGCGTGGCACCTGCCAAACAACGTAAATATAAAATGCCATATATCTGGAGAAATGTAATAGTGAGTCTTGGGACTGTGTGTGGGCCCATAAGTTATTCATGTGATTAGTTAGACAAAAAATGGGCGTGATAGGAGCAGTGGGCGTGGCACCGCCCGTACTAAGTAAATATATATCATATAACTGGTGTAGTAAAAAGGGACACTTTGCATGACCCCATCAGATCTTAGTATGAGTAGTCGGACAAAAAATTGGCGGGTTCACACCAATGGGCGTGGCACTCCCCATGCAAAGTAACTATTTAATGTCATATATCTGTAGTACTGTAAAAGAGAGAGCTTTGTGGCTTTGCGTGAGCCCATAGGTTCTTTGTATGATTAGCCGAACAAATAAATTGACGTGATCGAAGCAGTGGGCGTTGCACCGCCCATGCAAAGTAGATATCTAATATCATATAAAGCGGCCCGGTAGGTGAGTAGGTAGCGTGCTCGCCTATCATGCGGGGGTCGTGGGTTCGATTCCCACCAGAGGCTTAGGTCTGTCGCTGCAAAAAACTAACCAAATCCCTGGACTCAAAAGTTAGAATCTGCAGACAACCCACTCGACTTCGCGTAACTAGGCTTAAAAAAATATATAACTGGTGTACTATAAAAGGGAAAGACTCGACATTTTGCACGAGTCCATCAGATATTAATGTGAGTAGTGCAATAAAAATTGGGCGGGATGGGATTAGTGGGCGTGGCACCTCCTATAAAAAAATATGAAGTACTAAGAAAGCGAGTCTTTTGACAAGTACATTAGTTATCAATGTGATTTGTCGGGGAAAATATATCGCCAAAATCAAAAATCGCCAAACCCGAAAATCGCGAAAAATAAATACCGCCCAAAAAACAAAAATGGGCAAAATCAAAAATAGTTAAAAAGAAAAATTTCCAAATGATATTTTAATTTCAAGGCCAATAGTTAAGTATTGCCAGATATAATTTGGAAAATTCATGTTCTTCTCATGGGCAGCTACGTGTACCTTGCTCCAGGGTAGGAACACCGAAAAATCTGATAATTGTTGTATCGAATGAAAAACAAAAAACATTGTATATCAGCAAGTATCGAAATAAAAAAAATCATTACTAATAACCTATACTAGCATAATAGAGATAATGTGTTTGTTTGTTTGAAGGAGGTAATATCCGTAACTACTCATCTAATCTTCCTAAATTTTTCACAGTCTTAAGCTGCGTTCACACTACGTGTTTTGCTTGTGTTTTTCTTAGTTTTTTAGCACGTGTAATTTGTACACATAGTGTGAACCCTTTCAAACATTGTTTATGTACAACACATTTTGCAAGACATATGTAAATTTTTCAATTAGAGCAGGTTCTATTTTGGCAAGACAAACATATGAAAATACAACACTGCTTGTAGCGAAAGAAAAAAAGAGTAAAATATAAAGATTAATGTTGAAAGAAAAATAAATTGTTTAATATTTATTAACAATTTAAAAATATATAAAATATATAACTTTATTTTTAACAATAAATTTTTGTAAATTCACAAATTAAATCAACTGTTGTTTACATTTAGAGGTTATGTCATACGGAAATACATATGTACGTTTGAACGCAAAAATTACGAATCGTATGTAAAACGCTAATTTTGACACACACACGGAATTACGTATGGATCGTAAAACTGAATTTACATATGGAAAATACACATAGTGTAAACACACATTTACTGCGGATATGGGAAGTGCTGCAGGCTGTATTTTTTTTAAATATTTTTAGTGGGCGTGACACCTCCCATACACAGTAATTTTTTAATATATACATACATATATTAGGTACTATGATAGAGAGACCTTTGCAGATTTGTCTCAGGTCATCTATTATTAACGTTAGTCAGACAAAAAAAATGGGCGGGATTGGACAAATGCGCGCGGCACCCCTATACAAACTTAGTATTAAATATGATATATCTGAATTACTGTAATAGTGAGAGCCTTAGGACTTTGCTTGGGCCCTTTCATTACGATTCGGGGGGAGGGTGTAGCGAAGCACATCGGGTTACATCTAGTATTTTATAATTGTTAATTAATATTAAACAATTTATTTTTCTTTCAATATTAATCTTTATAATTTACTTTGTTTTTCTTTCGCCACAAGCAGTGTTGTATATTCATGTTTGTCTTGCCAAAATAGAACCTGTTGAAAAGTGTACATAAGTATGTATGTATTCCTTGAATAATGTGTTGTACATAAACAATGTTTAAAAGGATTCACACTATCCCAGCGATCTCACATCACACTGAAAGTTCGAAAAACTCAATACACTCACATTTTTTTACTAATACACACACATTTTCCGCAGTGGTCACACTAATGGCACAAAATTTTTCGTGCGAGTAGTGGCAGAAACTAACGATGATTAATGTTACCCTGTTATAAATTTAATGCAAATTTACTGGATTCTGTAAAATTGTAATTAAAGTTTTAACTTGTTAAATCTATTATAATGATTTATTTTTTGAAATGCGCATACAAAAACGCAAGTTTGTTAATTATAGAGCATAAATATTATTAACTATTATTAAAATAATACTAATAATAATAAATGTAAACATTTTCCCTCAAACATGTGCCTGTATAATAAACTCGGTAACTCTACTTAAAATAAAATAAGAGAGAGAAGTATACAAATTTTTTGAAGTTTACACTTCGACAACATTTTAAAAATGAGATTGCAGTCAGATGTTTGAGCATAAAATTTAATGGCGATGGATTCGACTAATTCGAAAAATTTTTCGTTGATAATACGTACACAACGATTTTACAATTTCAGTGTGATGTGAGATTGGGGGGTATGTGTACAAATTACACGTGCTAAAAAACGAAGAAAAACACAAGCAAAACACGTAGTGTGAACGCAGCTTTAAGGCCAGTATACACGGTCAAAATGCTTGACGTCAAATTCATGTACATATGTGTGCATGAAGCTTTGAACATACACGGTACTGCATAGCACTTCAATCATTCTTTTGGTTTTTGATTTTGTGCTGAAAACATCATGTCGTTAGCGGACGATACACTTGTCGCCATTTCGGCAGTGTGCTTAAAAGCAAAAGAAAATGAAAGAAGAAGAAACGTATCTGGCTGAAGGAGTGGTTAAAAAAAGGAATTCATTTACCCATGAAAACTTAACTTAAGCTTCCAGCAATTCTACAATATTTTTCCTTTCATCCGACATCTCACAACCATTTGCTTCAAAGTCACATTAAAAATGAGAACATGCTTGATCAATCAACGATATACACACATCAAATTCGTACGTCATGCAAGCAGAAAATCTAAAATTTTTGATATTGCTTCAATCATCGTCGGTGTGACATATACAAACACATTTTCACTAATACCACCAAAATGCAGTTCAATCATTTTGACCGTGTATATCCCGCTTTAGATGTAAACGGTATTGATTTTGAAATAGATTTCAACTAAAATCTACTAGATTTTCCTCAGATGTAAACGCACTATAGACTACATTCTACATCTAAAAAAAGTTTTTTCACTTCATTTGCTAATGGCCTTTGCTTCTAACAAATGTTTTTATACCCTATACCACTATGTGGTTTGGGTATAATGACTTTGTGCTGCTGTTTGTAACAACCAAAAATATTTGACCTAGACCCATCTTTAATTATACCGATCGAATCAGAATCACTTTCTGAGTTGATTTAACAATGTCCGTCCGTCCGTCCGTCCGTCTGTGTGTCCATGTAAACCTTGTAATCAAACTGCAGGTCGCAAATATGAATGTATTTTGATGAAATTTGGTATATAAGGTTTTATCGGCCATGGGATGAACGCTATTTAAATTGGTGAGAATCGGTCCATGTTCAGACCTAGCCCCCATACAAATTACCCCTATGAAATCGACATAAATTGTCATAAGATCCAAATTGTCATATAGATCTTACTCAAATTGGGTTTATATGCGTTCATTACATCCATTAATGAGTAGTCCAAAAATTATCCCTGTGGCCCCATATAGAGCTGCTTCCCGATTTTCACTTAAATCTATTAAAAAACAAAAATATTGCACTGATTCTTCTCAAATTTTGTTTCTATATATTTTTGCAAAATACAAGAGACTTTATTAAACATGATCAGGATCGGTCCATTTTTGGACCTAGTCCCCATATAGATATAGCATCCGATATGAACTTTTTCATATCTGCAGCCAAAAAAAATTAATAAAAATCCCACTCCAATTTGGTTTTTGCTTATTTTCTATGTCCAGTTAGTTGGGCCTAAGAGATAGGGTTTCTAAACGCATGGTATAGGGTATCGTATAGTCGGTCTAGACCGACTATAATTTTCTTACTTGTTTTGAAATATTTTGAAAATATTGCATCACACGAAAAGTTAAAAGAATACATCTATAATAAAAAAAAATATAATCATCTCATTTTTTACTATCGCTTTACTTGCACACATCATGTTTACGTTTTCTCTGCTTTTTTTAATTTTTCTTTAAGGCCTAGTTAGTCACACGTTAAAATGTATCGGTACCGTAAATGTAACGCTGAATATATTTTTTTTTTTCAATTTTAATTATTTTAATGTTGTTTTTCATAAAATAAGTCTAAATTCGTAATTTATAACAAGAACTGTCTAGTGATTTTAATGGACGGGTTGCCATCTATCACATAAAATATAAATTTTTCGCAAGATTTAATAATTTTTCACACATGAAACAGACTTGGTAACCCTTCCGTGTAGTAATGTGACGCCATATAACGGGAAAAAATTCGGATGGCGTAATCTTGTATTCTATCATTCTTGATTATTCTCTCTTTAGAATAATAACGGGACATTTACAGCTTTGCTATGATTACACTGTCAAAAGTCCAATATGTTTTGTCGCATGCTTTTTATACAGTATGAGTTCTTTTATATTATAAGTTACAAATGCAATAAAAATTTAATTTCTTTACAATTTATAGCATAAATTAAAATCCTTTTCACAGACCCTATATTGAAATTTCAAAACAAACTGCACAAAATAATGAAATGTTATTTCAGTACAACACTGTATATACCATATGTATGTAATATAATCTACGCAGCTAGTGCGCACTTTTAGTTTTAGTCTTTAAATTGTATTTATCGGATTAAATAAACGAATAATATGTACAACTTATTTTTCTTTGGACTCACCCTCAATACACAATTCTTTCCACTGATGTACATCATTCTTTAGAGATTTTGCTATACGACATACATTAATAGGTAATAATCCACCGGTACGTACAGATATGGCATATTGTGTGTAACTTTTTGTTAAATAAGAGAAAAAAAATATTTTTTTTAATAAAAAATAAAATAAAAACAAAAAAACTTTCTAATTGTATAATTTATATAAATACTCACTCGAAACAACTGTAGTACTCTAGAAAGAACAAAAACAATTCTCCTATAGTCTGAGTATTTTTGCTATCATAGGGCCCTATAGTCTCATTCATATCCACATATCCGAAATCATTTGAGCGTAACTAAAAGAATTGACAATTGACAGATATTAAAAGATAAAATCATCAATATCAACATTCTTCTCAATAATAACTTACGAATGGAAACTTTTCGGGAAACATATCATGTAAACAAGGCAATACCGATGGATTCGCAGCATATTGTAAAAAATGTATGACCATTAGTACTAAAGAATAACTGGATATTGTCATGTTTTTAGCATTATTTATATTATGATATTGAGCCCATAACTTTGTTATCAAAACTAATGGACGTAAACGCCAATCAACTATAAAGATTATTTAAAAATAAAAAATATGAAACAACTAATTTTAATAAATTATACTTGTTTATACTTACGTTGTGAATAACAATACAGTAAATGTGTATTTTTGATGCCCACACAATTATTAAAATTTAAATCAACTTCCAATTGATGTATGCGATCACGAAAGCGTAGAATAGGCACTTTTGCTTCGATTAAATTGAAATTTTCAAATTCTCCTTAAGAAAATACAGAAATATAATTAAAATAATTTTCTTAGCTGAACGACTATATGAACAATATATTTTTTAATTCAGAGATGCTAACACGCACATGAAGCGCCAAAAAAATCTACCGGCTGATCTAAAGCTTCGCTGTGAAGTTAATAAGGGTTGCTATTTATGGTAATTTTAGAAGTGTGAACTGCGGTGACTATCAACGCAGCGTGCTTGAAAAGCCATGACTTTCGTGTTTGGCGGGTAATTCAAATTCACATCAAGCATTACGGTTGTATTGGTGAAAATTTGTTTGTATGCATGACACCGACAAAATCAAAATTTTTGATTTTTAAGTGAATTTCAAGGGCAATATATACTAATCAAATTCCCATCCAGCATTATGATGGTATTAGTGAAAATTTGTTAGTATGTGTGACATCGACGATGCTGGATGAAAAATCAAAAATTTTAGATTTTTGGCATGCTGGATGAGAGATGTATTGTATTTTCTGATGCTGTACAGGTCGGTCAGCAAATGTAAATGCAAACGTCAAGCACACTTACACGATGCTTGATGTCAAGCGGTTGACAATTGTATAGTGGCCTTTAATGAATTCATTCAAGCATCGTAGGTCTCACACATACAAACAAATTTTCACTAAAATAATGCTTTATGTGAATTTGAATTACCCGACAAACACGAAAGTCATGGCTTTTCAAGCACGCTGCGTTGAGTCACCGCAGTTCACACTTCTAAAATTAACATAAATTGCAACCCTTATTAACTTCACAATTGATTATTGACCAAAGACATCACCAAATTGAAAATTATATGCTTATAGAGGTCTATTATTTCTAATAAACCTCCAATAAGCATATAGATATTTTCAGATAGTATTTGAATATATTAAATCATATAAAGGTTTTCTTCCTCCCATTTTTCTTTTAAAAATCATTCAAAATAAAATAAAAACTATTTAATATCTAGATCCTATATATTATTTGTAGCAATATCTATGTATATGTAAAGATAAGATGTCATATGTAAGTATTAAATATGTAAATAAAGGAAGAATATATAATTGAAAAATTAAAATACTATTACTGAAATGCTTTTTATATATACTGTGAGCGTCAAAAGTAAACACCTTAGTTCCTCATATTAGAAGTTTTATTAAAATGAAGTAATTAACACAAAATCTAAAATAAATATAGGGAATTCAAGAATTATTTAATTATAGCTGAACTCAATAAAAAAATTAAACAGAAGCATTACAAATCCGAAATAAATGCACTTTACGCGTCAAAAAAAGTAAACAGCAAAGAAAAGGCAATACAAAAAGTAAACTTTTAAAATTTTTATACCTTATACCACTATGTGGTTTGGGTATAATGACTTTGTGCTGCTGTTTGTAACAACCAAAAATATTTGACCTAGACCCATCTTTAATTATACCGATCGAATCAGAATCACTTTCTGAGTTGATTTAACAATGTCCGTCCGTCCGTCTGTGTGTCCATGTAAAGCTTGTAATCAAACTGCAGGTCGCTAATATGAATGTATTTTGATGAAATTTGGTACATAAGCTTTTATCGGCCATGGGATGAACGCTATTGAAATTGGTGAGAATCGGTCCATGTTCAGACCTAGCCCCCATACAAATTACCCATATGAAATCGACATAAATTGCCATAAGATCCAAATTGTCATATAGATCTTACTCAAATTGGGTTTGTATGCGTTCATTACATCCATTAATGAGTAGTCCAAAAATGATCCCTTTGACCCCATATAGAGCTGCTTCCCGATCTTCACTTAAATCTATTAAAAAACAAAAATATTGCACTGATTCTTCTCAAATTTTGTTTGTAATATTTTTGCAAAATACAAAAGACTTTACCAAACATGATCAGGATCGGTCCATTTTTAGACCAAGTCCCTATATAGATATAGCATCCGATATGAACTTTTTCATATCTGTTTTTGCTTAATTTCTATGTCCAGTTAGTTGGGTATCGTATAGTCGGTCTAGACCGACTATAATTTTCTTACTTGTTAATATTTGGTTTATTTTCATTTGGCCTTAAGCCCCTTATGTAGTCTTCTAGACAGCGACTCGACAATTTTTTTTGTTACAGCAGGGGAGATTATGCTCCATTCTTTCTTTTGAGGCATCTTTAAATTTCCCTTGCTTGAAAAAGCCCTTCGACCTATTTTTCTGTCGATTTTCTCACAGGTGCTCGATTGGGTTAAGGTTCGGGGACTGCGACAGTTGATCAGGTGTCTTAGGAGTCCGGTACAGTTCCCGCCATATAGCCCCAAAACATAACTGAACCCCACTGTATATAACAGTTTTGGTAACACACTTTTCTTTGCATGTTTCATTCTTAGCACGCCATATTTTTTGAGGCTTTTTCGCGCCGAAAATTTCGAATTTCCTTTTATCTGTATATAATATGCTTTCCCCCAAAGATAGTAGAAAAATAAGCTAATTTTTCTACTTTTTATCGAAATTCATTACCTTGCTCTGATTCGCCTTGGATATGTATGGTTTCTTGCATGGTATCCTTCCATGTAGACCATTTTTGTGAAGCGATCTCCTTACTGTACTCGAACTTACTGGTTTGCCTGATGTCTGCGTTATGTGTTCTGATAATTTTACAGCATTTTAGGCTGAATATGTCTTCACTTATCTTACTACAGCTCAAACTTCAGTACCACTAAGCTGCTTTGGGCGTCCAGATCTCGTTAAATTGTAGAGATCCACCAAATCTACTTACACCATACTTTTTATAATTACTATTTAATAAAAAGTACATCAACTTTTTTTACGGCAATTTCAAATAATTCACATAATAAAAAAGTTCATCAAACTTTTTAATGCAATCTCCGTTTATGGCAATTTCTGTTGCTAACAAAAAAAAACTTAAATTCAAAATAATATGTATGAAATATAAATCCACAAAAAAAATTGATGGCACACTTTGTTGCTACTCGAATACAATGTTTAGCTCAAATACAATGTTTAGCCTTTAATTACCGAAAGTGAAAAATGACACTTTTCATGAAGGCCACTCATGGTTTCTTTTTTTCAAGTTCAAGTACAAATTTTGTTTACTATTAATAATCACATTTTAGAACTAAATATTTTTTTTGAACTTATTTTTTTTTGTTTTACTTTTATTGATTTTGATTTAATTTGAATTTGATTTTTACTTTTACGTATGTATAAGAAAGTATTTAAAATTGTAAATAATAAAAAACCAAAAAACATTAAGTGCTGAATTAGCACAAAAATAGTATAAAATAAAGAGCACTGTTGGAGAACACAGGAATTGGTGCTCTGACAGTTGGCAGGCAAACTTGCCCCAACTTTAAAAATCTAGTTTAATTTTAAAAAGGATTAAGCTCTAAAACTGGTCGGCAGGTTTGCCCCCAGAATTAGTTGAAAGATTGACATCACGATTCAAAAATATATTTCAATATATTATATAATAAAACTGGTCGGCAGGTTTGCCCCAGAATTAGTTGGAAAACTTGATAATAACAACATAAATATATTATAAAATATTCAACCTGATGGTGTTTGGCGCATTCATCAACTACTTTTTTTATTGTGCAGTGGTTCCTACCCACAATTTCGCCAATTTCACGCAAAGATTTACATTTTTCTTTTTGATCTAAAATATTTTCGGAGTATAAACCGATAGTTGGTTTCCCATAGTGAGAATATTTGCTTTTACATCTTACATCTTTTTAGCTATTATTAATTAGTACAAATCAACTTCAAATGATTTCTAGTAAAGTAGAACACGTGATCAGTACAGATTTGTCACAAAAAGTTTTGGTTCTTCCCCGAAATATAAAAAGCGTAAATAAGTGTTACCACTGTTTACTTTTTTTTGACGCGTAAAATCTGATGCATTTTACTTTCGAGAGATTTGTGCGATATTCCCAATTGATTTGATTTCATGTTTTATGGTAGTCAATCTCTAAATGGTATAGTACTAAACTCTGCAATATTACTTTTTATCGTAAGTCAATAATAATTTTGTTATAAGACAATTTAAAGATTAAAAATTGCTGTTTACTTTATTTTGCGCTCACAGTATATAAACTGACAATCTTAAATTTCTTCAATAATTTGTTCTTTAATAATTTGTTTTTGAAATTGTTGGGGGTGATGAAATTTTAAATTTTAATTGTGGCGAGTGAACAAACAAAGATTATGTAAAGAAAAGTCGAGTAGTTGTAACCAAAATGTTGTCACCGTATAAATAAATGCATATGACTTTACGCAGAATCTTCAAAAGAGTATTGAGGAACAACTCAGGCTATATTTAATGTGTTTTTTTAATTTAACACCAAGATTTTCTGCGTAAATGTGATAAACAGAAAATATTTGCACATTAAAAAAAAAAGTTGAATATGTTACATTCATTTAAGAATTTTAGCAATAAATTCTTTTATATTTGTTTTTTTTTACAAACTTTCCATTAATGTATAAACAAAACGAGACGTCGAAATAGCGACGTCGTAAAAATCATCGTGTGAATTGGGTGTAAAGGCCTAGTTAGCCACACGTTGGTAAAATGTATCTGTACCGTAAATTATAGAACGTAAAAAACGAACTAGCATATTGCTGTGTAAAATTAACCAAACTTTATCAGCTGTTCACAAATGTCACGTACAAACGTAGCAAAAATCTATTTTCAACAGATTGGGACGTTCCGATTACGTGACAGTTGAGTTCGGTAACTGCTCTAAATGCTTTTTCATGTAACAGAAACAAACAGCTGATACGTTTGGTTAAGGTTACGTGTGGCTAACTAGGCCTTAAGACGCCAACACGTTAAAAAGGCAACAACAAAAACAAACGAAGTTAAGTCAATATAAATGGCGTCAAAAAATTGTTTGCATAACGCGTGAATAAATGCGTTTATTTCCTGCCAATTTGGTGCATTTGGATTTTATTCATGATCAAATGTGAAAGTGGTTGCATAGCGTTTATACAAAAAAAAAAGAAAAAAATTGTCCCTCGTGTAATAATACGTGTATAAATAAAATAAATAAGAAAATTAAAGTCGGTCTAGACCGACTATGCGATACCCTATACCATGCATTTAGAGACCCTATCTCTCAGGTCCAACTAGATATAGAAAATAAGTATTAACCAAATTTGAGTGGCATTGTAATTAATTTTTGCCTTCGGATATGAGAAAGTTCATATCGGATGCTATTTTATACGGGGACTAGGTCGAAAAATGGACCGATTTTGATTATGCGTTTAGAGACCCTATCTCTTAGTTCCAACTAATCAGATAAAGAAAATAAGCATTAAAAAAATTTGAGTGGCATTGTAATTAATTTTTTGCCTTCGGATATGAGAGTGGAAAAATGGACCGATCCTGACCATATTTGGTAAGGTCACATATTCTTTGCAAAAACATACAAAGCAAATTTGAGAAAAAATGTTTTTTTTTTTTTATAGATTTAATAAGTGAAGATCGGGAATCAGCTTCATATGGGGGCGATTTTCACCAATTTCAAAAGGGTCCGTCCTATGGCCGATAGAAGCTTGTATGCCAAATTTAATCAAAACATTCATAGTTGCAGCCTGTAGTTTGATAACAAGGTTTACATGGACACACAGACGAACGGACGGACATCGCTAAATCAATTAAGATCAAATATTTTTGGTAGTTACAAACATCAACACAGTCATTATACGCAGACCACATAGTGGTATAGGGTATAAAAATACCAGTCCAGCACAAGAGAATTGCCTCTGCAATTCATAATGATTTTGGGATTGATGACTGTTTCACATGAAACCATCTGAAATGTAGTACAAAAACACAAATATTCCTCACGAGTTGCTAGGAAAAAAGTTGTGCTCTCAGTGAAAAATATTGAAAAACGATTTAAATTTGCTACAGAACACATTTCACTTCATCCAAAGTACTGGGAGATGACGTTAGATGAGACGAAAGTGATGCTGTGCTAACGTGATGGACCCCACCCAACAAGTTTAGCAAAAATCTCTAACAGCATTAAAAATAAAAATTTAATTCCTACAGTAAAGTTTGGAAAACTATCAGTTATGGTATGTGGTTGTATATCAAGCAAGAGAGTTGGTCCTGAAAGGGTTAACAGGTCAAGATATACATCAAATTGAAGCTAGTGGACCCAGCTTCCATTTAGTTGTTGTAAATGCCAGCATTACATAAATCATTTTATGACATAATGCCACTTTTTCCGAGACAAAATATGAAAAAACTCAAATAGGTTCACAACGGGTAAATGGATTTCGAATTTTGGAATACCAAAAAAAAAGGCACTCAAGTAAGCTTTCCAATGATGTATACATATGTTGCTAAAATCCGATAAAACCTAACAGTTATATAGAAAAAAAAAAACGAAACTTTGTCGGTCCGTAACTCCGAAAATAGGCTCGACCGAAAAAAAAATTATTTCTCTAAAATCAGAATAAAAAGTTGTACAAGTGGTAAAAATTTAGAACGGGTCGGGGTGTCGACCGTAAACTCAACTTAAGCCGAAAAACCCAATACCGAAATATCCCAGGATCTTAATTTATAAAATCGCGAATACCAGGATCTTAATTTACAAAACCACGAATCCCAGGATTTGCATATATTAATCCCGATTGGCATCCCTAATGTAAAGGTAATAAAATAAAAATTATGAGGATTTTACCTTAAATCAAAATGAACGGCTTTTCATATATTAAAAATAATCGGGGGAATTGGGTGTTTATTTTAAAATGTTAATCACTTACCCGATTTACTAAGGCAATCACGTAACACCGTCAAATTAAATAGAGCTTCCATACGGGGATCTATGCTCGAGGCACTACGAGAAACTAAACACATGTCGACATCGGATGAGTCTGATCCAAATCCAGATATTGTAGAACCGACTAAATAAAGACCATAACGAGGATAAGCATTCTAATATAAAAAGATAATTATTACTGACAGAAGTATTGTATAAAAATAAATGTTTCCAAAACAGAATGGACGAAAGAATGTACTTGTAAGTTAGAACACATCCCAAGTTTGTAGGAACGAACCTTACCTTTATAAAAAGATACAAATAACGCCATAAACGCATTTTTTGTTTAAACGTTTCTTCAGTTTGTTGCGAACTTATAAATTTCTTCCAAATACCCTCGGATAGATGATCCCATTTGGAATTGTTAATTAAGGCAGCTGGAGCTTCTTTAGCTTCGATAAGATGTGCACGAGCCAAAAAACGATCAGGTGGTGTGTGTGTGAAGAAATCGTGTACTGACGAATTGATAGATGAGCTACTTAAGGCACGCATATGATGAGTATGGGG
Source organism: Cordilura impudica (assembly GCA_963682025.1). Classification (NCBI taxonomy): domain Eukaryota; kingdom Metazoa; phylum Arthropoda; class Insecta; order Diptera; family Scathophagidae; genus Cordilura; species Cordilura impudica. The sequence goes on from OY821520.1 coordinate 32,716,399, forward strand.
ATTATTATACAGTAAGTTATGTGGTGGCAGGGGAGGTGGCAAAGTTTGTTGCTGATGCGAATAAATATGAGGTGGTGGTTGTGATAACTGCTGAAGACCAGCCCCGCTAGCAATGATACCAGTACTATTATTACTAGTTGAGTTCCCCGCTGCTAATGGTGCTAGTATTTGTTGATTACGTCCATTATTACTACTTCCGCCTGCGCTACCACGAGCTCGTACAGCGCTGGTTAAAGTTGATGCTGATGAACTTGATAGCGAAGATGAGGAAGATGAGGAGGATGACTGTGTTTGTTGTTGTGCTATCAAACGCTGTTGTTGTGGAGCCAATAACTGCGAAGAGCTTTAAATAACACAGCAAAAATACCAAATATTGAGACGGATGGAATTAGTATATTTTGTACAGACAAATACAACATGTATGAATTTTTCTTTGCTTTTTTTCAATAACTGAATTCCCGGAATCTAGCCATATTTGAAATATAATGCTAGCTACACACGAGGCAACCGGTTGAAGCAATGGTTGTAGCAACAATGATACACACGTAGCAACGGTTGCCTCAATTAGCCAGAAATATCAAAAAGTTTTGATATTTTTCGTTGGTTGAGGCAACCGTTGCTACGTGGTGTATAACATTATTGCTACAACCATTGCTTCAACCGATTGCCTCGTGTGTAGGCAGCATAAGAATTTTTACTAAAAATTACAGTGCGAGCTTGATTTGCGCAACCACCGATTTGTGCAACAGGTAATTTCTTTTGGCTTAAGTCTAGTTTAGGGGCGATGCCCCGTCGGTTCAAAATTTTTACCGCTTATAAAACTTTTTAATGTGATTCCAAAGAAATATTTTTTTTATCGGTCAAGCCTATATTCCGAGTAACGGACCCCCAAAGTTTTGATATTGACTAGTGTATAACTTTGTAATTTAGTATCGGATTTCGACAATATACCTATATATCGTTGGGAAGTTTATTTGAGCGCCTTCTATGTGGTATTTTAAAATTTGAAATCCATTAACCCATTATGAACCTATTGCAAATTTTGCATTTTTGTGAGTTTTTTTAATATGGGATTATCTCATAAATAGACGTATGTCATGTATTGTTTTATATTAACTGAATAAAAGGTAGGTCCATAAGCTTTATTTTGATGTATCTCATCACCACTTAACCCTTTCAGAACCGGATTCATTCTTAAGGCTTTTTGAAAAATTTATTCCCAATTCTAGCCTGCAGCGCTTTCAAATGACACAACTAATTGTTTATATTGTTTAAAAAAATAATATAAATTTTAACTACCTTAGATATACAAATATATTTTCCAAAAAGCATTAAAAATATGACAAATAAAATAAAAATTTGAAAAAACCATAAAATATCAATATAATTTTCGAAAAGCATAAAAATTTAGATAAAATACCAAATATATCCGGTTCTGAAAGGGTTAAGTGGTCATGACATATATCAAAATAAAACTTATGGACCTACCTTTTATTCAGTTAATATAAAACCATACATGACATACGTCTATTTACGAGATAATCCCATATTAAAAAAACAAAAATTCAAAATTTTCTATAGGTTCATAATGGGTTAATGAATTTCAAATTTTAAAATACCACATAGAAGACGCTCAAATAAGCTTTCAAATGATATATATATTGTCCAAATCCGATACTAAATAACAAAGTTATACACTAGTCAATATCAAAACTTTGGGGGTCCATAACTCGGAAAATAGGCTCGACCGACAAAAAAAAATATTTCCCTGGAATCACCCCACTGAAAAAATAAAACTAAAATATCGGGGCATTGCCCCTAAACTAGACTTGTTCCTTTCTTTTTACATTTACATCTTTATAAACGCAACTTTTTAAAAAAAAAAAGGCTTTATAACTGCAACTAGCATCAAAAATTTTGTGCATTTTTCTAATATTTTTCTCTTTAGAGATTCTTGTTCAGAAGCGTAGTTTAAAAAAGTAGCTTGTTCACAACAAATGACTCATTTATAAACAAAAAGTTTCCTTGTACGCCACCGATAACACAAGAATTGTCGACAGTTTATTTACAGTTATTTTTTAGTATTGCTTCATCTCATTTTCTTAAGGGTACTAATACACTTATCAAATTCCTATTAAGCATTATAGTGGTTTAGTGAAAATTTGTTAAGTCCGAGTTCACACAAGGCAACTTTTGTTGCGCAATTCTTGAGTTTGTAGATGTCTCATTCGCTTTTTTTTTTGTTGAATATTTGACATTTCTTTTCATTCGGTGTTTCGCTTCTTGGTGTGAATAATTCGTAATTATTGTTTACTTTATTAAAATGGCCTTTAAATGGAATCGGGACTTAATTTTTTTTCTTTTGAATTAATTTTTCAACAAAACCAATTAAATTAATTTATGTATGTATGTATTTAATTTTATTATTGTTCTTTAAGGCCTAGTTAGCCACCCGTAACGTGTCAGCTGTGTTTTTCTGTTACATGAAAAGCAATTAGAGCAGTTACCGAACTCAACTGTCACGTAACCGGAACGTCCCAATCTGTTGAAAATAGATTTTTGATACGTTTGTACGTGACATTTATGAACAGCTGATAAAGTTTGGTTAATTTTACACAGCAACATGCTGGTTCGTTCTTTACGTTCTATAACTGCACTAAGTGCCAACGTTACATTTACGGTACAGATACATTTAGACAACGTGTGGCTTAACTAGGCCTTTACGACTAGAGCACAAATGTCAAATTATAAGAAAATAAAAACAAAACAAAACAGTAAAATTGCCGAAGAAATTGTCGTGTTTGGACATAAAAGCAATTTCAAAAGAGAATTGCCAAAAAGTTGCGCAATAAAAATTGCCTTGTGTGACCCCCGACTAAGGGCACACAAGGCAAGCTTTATGGTGGTAGTAATGAAAATTTGATTGGATGTGTGTCACCAACAAAATCTAAATTTTTCATTTTCCATCAAGCATCGTCGGTGTGACACATACAAACAAATTTTCACTAATGCCATGGAATACCACCACAATGCTTGATGGTGAATTTGACAAGTGTTATAGTGCCCTTTAGAATGTGTGACACCAACGATGCTTGATGGAAAATCAAAAAAATTTTGGATTTTCGGCATGCTGTACGAGTGATTTTGATGAATGTATTGTACGTTCTCATCAAGCACGTACACACTTTAAACGAGATTTCAAAGGGACGCTAAAAATGTCGGATGAATAAGTGTTTTTTTCTAATTCTTTTCTGAATAAAACGTTAGGAAACTTGGCCTATATAATCAATTTTATTTGTTTTATTTATTAAAAAGCAAATAAGTTCGAATCACATTAAAATTAGTCCCGGTTTACACATGAAATTGTTTTCGCTGGAAGTCTCGAGTTTATAGGTGAGATGGGAGAGAAGAATGGCAGGGGGTACATACTTTCATGTATGTACTCTGAAATTCTCTTGTTTTTTTGTTTCACAATTGTCAAAGTGTAGTTATTTTACGTTTACTTTCATTTTTATGTTTTGTTTGTGTTAAGAAAGATAATAAATTGAAATAAAGTTAATTTTAATGAATTAAAATGATAAAATAAACAGATAAAATGATAAAGTAAACATGAACAAATCTTGAATTCCAATACAAAAATTTCAGTGTTTAGACACGGATGAACGTTTAAAAGAGAATTTCAAACAGTTTCAGGAAGAAAAATTTCGTGTGTAAACCGGGATTTAACACTTTATTTTTTTTTCTATTTTGTTTCTCTTACTGTTGACACTTCAAAGTAAAATGAAAAATGAATGCTATACAGGTTGTACAGCAAATGTAAAAGCTCAGATTTACGAGCTTGATGTCAAGCATTTGACAAGAGTATAGTGCCCTTTAGATTTTACTCGAGATTTCTTTAAAGGTACTATCACACGATGTGTTTTTTACATACATATGTACTGTCAAATTTTCCCACAAAAAAGTTCACTACAAGAAATGAATGACTGAAACTAACACATAAACAATTTTTGTACTAACACACTTGCAGTTTTTTTCTATTTAAAAACATATGACTGTCATTGTTGCTGCTGTAGAGTTGTTTTTGTTAAGGTTTAGGAAAGGTAAGTAATTAATTAAATTAAAAGTTCAAGTTAATTTTTGTTGTTTCTTTAGGATTCTTCAAAATATGTCAGTGAATTCGTTAGTGCAATTCTCAATTGTGGTGGCACGTCCCTCCATTATACCCTTCCACAATTTATTTTTTGCTCGCTTGTGGCCTATTCCTGTTGGATCGTTACTTAAAGATATTGCTGTAGAATCTTCACAAACTTTCAATCTAGAACTTTTATACCTCTTAGGAAACGCATTTGTGTAAAGAATTATATTGTGCGACAATATGTTATATCCTGGATTTTGATTGTGAATGCTGTACCAGAAAATAATATGGTTATCTATTTGATATTATTGATGGACTTTTTATGATGTTGGAAGATAATACACACGAAATATAATTGTGTGAAACAACGCTGACACAGTTTATTAAATCGATTCGTAATGATTCCAGTTAAGTGCGCATGGAAGACACTATAAATATATTGTTAATACATGCGCAATCACCAAATGAACTTATTAAGGTAATGCACTAACATATTAAAAATTGTAGCTAGAAACAAAGTAAATCTTCCTTGCAGCATTTTACACTAATACTTATATCTATCTTTCAGTCTGTTGCCATAACATGGATATGGGAGTTTGTTTTAATATCTGAATGTTTTAATTTATGCCATTCTGGAATATAGTGTCTGGAATATGATGTTGATAATATGAAATGAAATTAGTTTCTTCAAAAGAACAAAGAATATTGAACAAATTGATTTATGGAGGTATTATCACAATATCTCACACACCGTTCTGTACAAAGGTAGCAGTATTTGAATGGCTACATCATTTACTCATCAATTTTCCAAATGAATTGTATCAGGCTTGGCCGAAATTGTTAATTCACAACACTCAAAAGGTAAGCTTTAATATAAATTGTTGATATATATGTGTTATAATAAATTGGTTTCTTTAAGAGACTACTGATTGCACTAAGGCCCATTACCGGAAATTTCTATTGAGTTTAGGGATGTTTCGAGTGAAAAGTCAGCAAAGTTGTTTAAATATCTGTTTTAAGTTAAGCCCATTGTCCTGTTTCAACATTGTCTCAAAGTTATCACCACGTTTCGGAATTAGTATTGTTGTGTTTTTAATATTTAATGTTTATTTTTAATTTTGAATTTGATTTTTAATACAATAAATAAATAAAAAATAATAAGTCGTGTTTCAATGATGATGTCAATGATGATGTATATATCCATCAAATGTGGCCGGTCAACGATGACTACTAAACAGCGGTAGAGTGAGCAGTACAGATATATATTATATGGTTTACATACTTTCATAGGTTAGAGTAAGATGCAAAATCACATGTACACAAAAGTTTCGGTCAGTTTTGGCATATTTGCCTTAATAAAATGATAGAAACTTTGTTCTACGCGATGACCGACACTTCAGTCAGTAGTGACGGTCATATCACCGGTCAAATGACCGTCACTGTTCTTGTAGGGTTTGAAGTTAAAATATGGGAGTAGTGAGAGTTGCACAAACTTAACAATTAAACAATAAAATGAAATGTTAAACAAATTAAATACATATGTAGTTTGCCGAATTAAAAAGAGGTATTGCTATACAAAAATGTCTTACTTATACTGAATTTGGTCCAGGAACAATGGAAAAGATTCTGTATAAGTGGTTTCTTAAATGAAGAGAACGGAAAGTATTCATATCTAAGGGAGTTTTTTGAATCAAAGGCGTTGTTTTTCCACACAGAAAAAGGAAAGAAAATTCTGGAAGTTGGATGGATAAAGAACTTTAAAAAGCGCCTCGTTATACACAAACTAAAAATATGTAACTTTCAAATATGCCAGAGATTGTAGATCTTGGACGTTAAATTTGGAAAGAAATGATTAAGTTCTTGTATTGCAAGAATGCAAATGAAACTCATAAGTTAGAATTGTTAATTATTGGTGACGTCCGTTCTTTTTGAAAATTGGTTTAAAAATGTTTTTATTTCAGAGGTTTGAAGCTATACATTTAATATTTTGTACATCCTTGTATCCTTGAAAGGTGTTCAAGAAAAAAAAAAACTATGTGAGTTCGATCACAGGGGAGATGTGTAAACATCTATTTACACAACAATTAAAATCAAACAGTAAGCGCCATCTGTGTATAGCAATCAACTGCTATGGTTGTTATATTTGATGGTTGCAGTTGTTTGCTATACATTCATGGCGCTTTCTGTTGGTTGTTGAATCAGCTAAATAGATTTAAATCATAATCGTTGCACCAATACACTTACGTATACCTCACACCGATTTTCCCTTACGATGTTTTTGTGATTGTATTGTGAAATAGATTTTTACCCCGCTGAGCGCATAGATGTTTACACATGAAAAAGCATTGCTGCTTACGGATAAACCACCATGTCATCCAAAAGATAATGATCTTAAAAGTGATGACGACAATTTTGTTATAATGTGTCTGCCTCCGAATTGCACAGCCAATATCCAACCACTCGACCAAAATGCAATTAATTTAACAAAGTTGTATTATAAAAATAACCTTATGACACATACATTTCGTTGGTATAAGGGGTTCAGACTTGGAGCAGATAAACGCTTTTAATATCCGCAAAGCAGTTACTATTTTGGCTAATGCATTGGACAAGGTTTCTGCAACTGCCATTTAAAATTTTTGGAACATTCTTATGCTCAATAATGACAAATGGACAACCGAAGTCGATCAGCCTTTAACCCATTACGGCGCTGTGTTGTGTTGTATTTCTGCAACATACCCTTAAAACGAGTGTAAAAATATCGCATATGACAATATACCGAATTAGATCTACGTTGTAGATTGGCAACAAAGCATTCTAACGGTTTATTAGCCAATTAGCGTACTATATGCCAATACTTTTATATTCATTTTATTCGAGTGGCACACGTGTACAATTCTGTTTTGCACTTTTTGAATTAATTTACGAAAATGTTTTTATTGAAGAAATACTGATATTTGGCTATTAAAATTTGTGTGAATGAAAAATAATAGAATATATTTCAATAATCAATTACATATATATTTTTCTGTAAAGCAGATTTCCTTTATGTTATATACCGATCTTTGTTTGTTGCATATGTATATGCAGACATTGCGTGTTACGAAGTAATTTTTGTTTACCATTTTTTATCCAATGTCAATGCTTTGTTCTTAGTATCAAAATAAGTGGTAAATTGCACAATCTGAGTACAAAGGATGTGGAAAATATTATAGCAGAATAGGAAGATAGTGAAGATGGTCTTGATTTTTCTGACGACGACGATAACGTCGATCCAACGTTCAACTTAGAGTCAAATGGGGATAAAGCTCGGATGAGGAATTAGGGGTATCACCTGACTTGATAAATGAACTTGTATCCACCGACAATCTAGCTACTGCATTCACCACCAGGCAAAACATTAGTACTGCAACGGATTTATGTCCGGTTACCGCTTCTCCTAGTAATACCGCTGAACCATCTCCAAAATTATCTAATCTCGTGCCTAGGACTAACACTACATGGAAAACGAAAAGCCTAAGCTTAATTGAGGATCACGTTTTCATGGACCTGAAATATTACCTCCAGAGATACTTTCCTTGATACTCCATTTGAAGCGTTTTCCCATCGACCTTATAAGGGACCAGATAAATTTATACTCTGCTCAAAAGGATGCCAATAAGCCTATAAATGTATCCAATCAAGAGACCCGTCAATTCATTGGTATCGTTTATTTCATATCAGTAGTATATACATATGTCAAATATAAAAATGTTGGTCTGAAAACATAAGCTTTGCGGTGCGAGAAACTATGTCGTCGAAAAGATTTGAATTGCTTAGGCAGTTAGTTCACATCAACAACAATAGTAAAATGCTACCATATGATCATGTTGATTCCCATCGATTGTTTAAAATTCGGCCATTAATACTGAAACTCAGCAACAACTTTAAAAAAGTTCCATTTGAGCGCATTTATCAGTAGAAGAATAAATGTGTCAAAACAAAAGCTAGAAGTGTGTTGAAACAGTATTTACAAGATAAACCTTATAAATGGGGATTCAAACTATTTGTTATGTGATGTATCTGAATAAGTGCATGACTTTTATATAGGAGAGTACAGCTTAGCAGAATTTAGAATACAAATAGCTGAGGCGTTATGCAAACATAAATTAATTGACCGTACAGAGCGAGGAAGTGATGTTGAGGGTCTCACTCAAAACCAAAAGAAGAAAGGTCTGGTTCAAATCTTTAGCTTAATTTTCCAGGCTGTAAAGGTTACACGCAAACAATGTGCGAAAAATGTGGAAATACGAGTAGTTTGTGTTACAATAAGAATCATAACTGTTTTAACAACTTCAATTATTTAGATCTACTGTTGCAATGTTGCATTTCTGCAACACATAATTTTTTTTACAAAAATAATACTTAAATTTAAAAAACTTTTTTTGATGTGTAAACATCTATACGCGCAGGGGAGTAAATTTATATTTCACAAAACAATCACAAAAACAGTGTAACATGTAACGCGTAAGACAAAATCGGTGTGACTTATGATTGTATTGGTGAAAAAATTGTGATATGTAATAACGAAAATTGAAAAATTAAAAATAAAAAATTAAAATTAAAAATAAAAAATGAAACATAAAATACGAAAAATGAAAAATAAAAAATGAAAAATTAAAAATAAAAAACGAAAAATTTAAAATAAAAAACGAAAAATTAAAAACAAAAAAAGAAATATGAAAAATTAAAAATAAAAAAATTAATAATGAACAAGTAAGAAAATTATAGTCGGTCTAGACCGACTATACGATACCCTATACCATGCGTTTGGAAACCCTATCTCTTAGGCCCAACTAACATAGAAAACTGGACATAGAAAATAACTGAACATAGAAAATAAGCAAAAACCAAATTTGAGTGGGATTTTTATTAATTTTTTTGGCTGCAGATATGAAAAAGTTCAATCGGATGCCATATCTATATGGGGACTAGGTCCAAAAATGGACCGATCCTGACCATGGCTGGTAACGTCTCTTGTATTTTGCAAAAACATATACAAACAAAATTTGAGAAGAATCAGTGCAATATTTTTGTTTTTTAATAGATTTAAGTTAATATCGGGAAGCAGCTCTATATGAGACCAAAGCGATCATTTTTGGAATACTCATTAATGGATGCAATGAACGCACACAAACCCAATTTGAGTAAGATCTATATGACAATTTGGATCTTATGGCAATTTATGTCGATTTCATAGGGGTAATTTGTATGGGGGCTAGGTTTGAACATGGACCGAATTTCACCAATTTCAAAAGCGTTCAATTCATGGCCGATAAAAGCTTATATACCAAATTTCATCAAAATATATTCATATTTGCGACCTGCAGTTTGATTACAAGGTTTACATGGACACACAGACGGACGGACGGACGGACGGACATTGTTAAATCAACTCAAAAAGTGATTCTGATTCGATCGGTATAATTAAAGGTGGGTCTGGGTCAAATATTTTTGGTTCTTACAAACAGCAGCACAAAGTCATTATACCCAAACCACATAGTGGTATAGGGTATAAAAATAAAAAATTAAAAATGAAAAACGAAAAATGAGAAATGAAATTTAAAAAATGAAAATAAAAAATTAAAAATAAAAAGCTAAAAATGAAACCGAAAAACTAAATATAATAAATGAAAAATAAAAAATAAGAAATGAAAAATAAAAAATAAAAAAATTAATAATGAAAAATAAAAAATTGAAATTAATAAATCAAAAAAGAGACATAATAAAAGAAAAATGAAAAATAAACAAGTAAGAAAATTATAGTCGGTCTAGACCGACTATACGATACCCTATACCATGCTTTAGAGACCCTATCTCTCAGGCCCAACTAACTGGATAAAGAAAGTAAGCATAAACCAAATTTGAGTGGGATTTTTATTGACATTTTCGGCTGCAGATATGAAAAAGTTCATATCGGATGCTATATCTATATGGGGACTAGGCCTAAAAATGGACCGATCCTGACCATGTTTGGTAAAGTCTCTTGTATTTTGCAAAATTATATACAAACAAAATTTGAGAAGAATCAGTGCAATATTTTTGTTTTTTGATAGATTTAAGTGAAGATCGGGAAGCAGCTCTATATGGGGCCTATGACTAAGAGTTGTCCATTTTTGGATCATTTTTGGACTACTGATTAATGGATGTAATATATACATACAAACCCAATTTGACTAAGATTTGTATGATAATTTGGATCTTATGGCAATATATGTTGATTTCATAGGGGTCATTTGTATGAGGGCTAGGTCTGAACATGGACCGATTCTCACCAATTTCAATAGCGTTCATCCCATGGCCGATAAAAGATCAAATACCAAATTTTGTCAAAATATGTTCATATTTGCGACCTGCAGTTTGATTACAAGCTTAACATGGACACACAGACGGACGGACGGACGGACGGACATCGTTAAATCGAATCAGATAGTGATTCTGATTCGATCGGTATAATTAAAGATGGGTGTAGGTCAAATATTTTTGGTTGTTACAAACAGCAGCACAAAGTCATTATACCCAAACCACATAGTGGTATAGGGTATAAAAATGAAAAGAGAAAAATGAAAATCGAAAATTGAAAAATTAAAAATAAAAAATTAAAGAAAAATAAAAAATTGAAAATGAAAAATTAAATATAATAAATGAAAAATAAAAAAATAAGAAATGAAAAATAAAAAATAAAAAAATTAATAATGAAAAATAAAAAATTGAAAATAATAAATCAAAAAAGAGACATAATAAAAGAAAAATGTAAAATAAAAAATGAAAAGAGAAAAATGAAAATCGAAAATTGAAAATAAAAACGATAAAAAATGAAAACAAAAATATGAAAAAGAGACATAAAAAAGAAAAATGAAAAATAAAAAATGAAAATCAAAAATTGAAAAATGAAAAATAAAAAATTAATAAAGAAAAATAAAAAATTGAAAATAAAAAATTAAAAGAGACATAAAAAAAGAAAAATGAAAAATAAAAAATGAAAAGAGAAAAATGAAAATCGAAAATTGAAAAATTAAAAATAAAAACGATAAAAAATGAAAAAAAAATATGAAAAATTAAAAATGAGAAATCAAAAATGGAAAATGAAAATGAAAAATAAAAAATGGAAAATAAAAAACGAAAGTAGAAAAATAAAAAAATAAAAACGAAAAATGAAAAATAAAAACCGAAATATTAAAAATTAACCGTTTGAAATAATAAATAATAAACATTTTTATATTAGCAGAGCCCCTGCAGTTATTTGCTATAAAAGATACATATATGACGCTTTCTGTTTAATTTTAAAAAAGTGACATAAAAAATCTTTAATTACTCTAGATGTTTACATATCTACCCTGTGATCGGACTCACATAATTTTTTTTGTAAGCTCTGATAACATTTTAATTAAATAAAAAAAAATCAAAACTTTTGGTTCAATGGTTTCCTTATTATTAAAGTTTGCAGCTTTGTAAATGAATTAATTTTTTACGAATTTAAATAAAACAAGTAAGAAAATTATAGTCGGTCTAGACCGACTATACGATACCCTATACCATGCGTTTAGAAACCCTATCTCTTAGGCCCAACTAACTGGACATTGAAAATAAGCAAAAACCAAATTTGAGTGGGATTTTTATTAATTTTTTTGGCTGCAGATATGAAAAACTTCATATCGGATGCTATATCTATAAAGGGACTAGGTCCAAAAATGGACCGATCCTGATCATGTTTGGTAAAGTCTCTTGTATTTTGCGAAAATATGTAGAAACAAAATTTGAGAAGAATCAGTGCAATATTTTTGTTTTTTAATAGATTTAAGTGAAGATCGGGAAGCAGCCCTATATGGGGTCAAAGGGATCATTTTTGGACTACTCATTAGTGGATGTAATGAACGCATACAAACCCAATTTGAGTAAGATCTATATGACAATTTGGATCTTATGGCAATTTATGTCGATTTCATATGGGTAATTTGTATGGGGGCTAGGTCTGAACATGGACCGATTCTCACCAATTTCAATAGCGTTCATCCCATGGCCGATAAAAGCTTATATACCAAATTTCATCAAAATATATTCATATTTGCGACCTGCAGTTTGATTACAAGCTTTACATGGACACACAGACGGACGGACGGACGGACGGACGGACGGACGGACGGACGGACATTGTTAAATCAACTCAGAAAGTGATTCTGATTCGATCGGTATAATTAAAGATGGGTCTAGGTCAAATATTTTTGGTTGTTACAAACAGCAGCACAAAGTCATTATACCCAAACCACATAGTGGTATAGGGTATAACAAGTCAGAATCCATTATTAAACTTAATAACACATAGATGACGCTTTCTGTATGATTTTAAAAAAATGCCATAAAAAATCTTTAATAACTAGATGTTTACATATCTCCTCTGTGAACGGACTCACATGATTTTTTTGTTTAATTTTTCCATTAATAACAACCTATTTACGACCTAATAACAATAAAACTATCAAAATTGACGTTATTGCGCCGTAAAGGGTTAAATATTGTAAGGGGCAAAATGATGCAATTTCGAATTTACTCTAAGATATGAATATATGAATATTTCAGATGAGGGAATCGGTGCATCGGTCAAAGAAGTTAATTTATACTATGTATTTATTTTTTATTTATTTATTATTTTTTGTTTTGTTTTTTGATAAAAAAAATTTACATAAATATAAATCATAAAAGGCCGTATGCAAAAAAATTAGTGTACTTCAAGTAGACTTCATCAAAAAATTTTGTATGAAAAACACACATACAATAAAGTCTACTTGAACTACATTTAAATTTTTTGCATACGACCCAAAATATTTAATGGTCGGTTATTGCAAATTTTGCTCTATTGCAACGACCCAGATTTCCTATTCGGTTGCGCAAATTGAGTCGTACTGTATATATTGCATACCCTATTTTAAACAAATACATTTTTTTGTATGAGTTAGTAAAAACTACCTTCTAAAATTTTTAAGTTAATTGTAAATTAAACGTATTAAAATTTTTTGTTAATCTATAATATTAATAGGCTAGGCGATTCCTTGTGACCGATGTTTTATTCTACCGTTTTATCCCGATTATGACCAAACGTATACTATTTGAAAGGTATTTATTTTTAGCGGTTTTGCAGATTTACAGATTTTTAATTTCTTCCTTTATTTTGAGTAAATTGCATTTAAAGTTGCTACAAAAAATTATATAATACTATGTGTGTGTTGATTAAATTTGTTAATGTGTTTCTAATAAAAATGAGTGTTTTTTGTGTTGATTTGTGAATTGGCCATAATTGATTAGCATACCTTTAGGGTCTTTATTTAATGAAATTGAATTGTACTCGAATTTCGAGGGCTGGAATCTGCTTGTAATAAATAATAATAAAAATTTGCTACACATGCCAACATTTGACATCTAAAATGACATTATCAACATGTTGGCGAATGTTTTTATTTGACAGCCGAATATTTTGTCTGGGGTCGAATCGTCGCATTCGTTATCGAAATTTTTCCATCGAAATTATTTTATTTTCTACAATAAAATACTAATAGTAATTTTACTCTGTCACAGATAACGAGTTATGGTCCATAGTTAGTAGTAAAATTGAAACGAGGTCTGACGATTGTCCGTCTTCTTTAAATAATAAACCAAAATATGGAATTTCTATTGATTTTACTCGATATCGACCTGTTTTTAAGATGAAATGAAAGACGCAATTGATAGAAAAGGGGCAAGATGCCAGTTGTACTCAGCCATTCGATTCAAAGCTTTTTTTTTTTTTTTTGATTTTAGAAAAATTCTATAAATATTTACTAAACAAATCTCGAGAGAATAGAGTTTTAGAGTTGTTTTTTTTTTTTTTTTAATTTGTAACATTTTTATAATAACAATTCGACTTACCCTCTTTTATAATTTTGTCCAACTCCAGTGCTGCTATTACTACTACCGCTTACTGAGGAATTCGAAGAAGAGCTTTTACATAATATACCAGCTAAAGCGATGCTTCCACCATCTCCAGTACTACTGCCAGAGCTACTAATCATTATATGACCAAATTGTTCATTTAGACATGTTGAACAAGGAGATGGAGAGGAGGCAGCACTTGTTATAGAACAATTATTATGTAACTGCTGATGCTGCTGTTGCTGTTGCGATTGTTGTTGTTGCAATTCATCGCCTACTGTTTCTGGTAAACGTGGTGATATCGAAGCTGAAGATGAACCACATGATGATGATGTCGTGTGTGGATATAAAGCAACAGCAGCCGCTGCCGCCGCAGCCGCCACCGAAGTTGTTTGTTGATGATAAAGAAAATTGCCTTGATGTGAGGGACTCCAATAGCCACTACTGGCATTGGAACGATTTGTAGCAGCCGAAAAAACACTAGCCACATTTAAGTGATCTCCCGAAGTTTGCGATGCAGATGAATTGAAGTAAAAATGTTGCTGTTGATGTTGTCGAGCGTTGTTTGTTTGCTGCTGATAATCATCTTCCAGAAAATTACTGTGGCCAGCATTTGGTGAATGTGTTGGCAAATTCAATAGCGATATAACGTTACCATTACGATATATTTGTGGTAGTTGTTGACACGCATTGCCCGATTTACAGGGATGTTGAGCAATTTGGGCTATTTGTAGATTGGCTAATGAGTGGGTGGCGGTAGCATTGGCTGTGTAATTAAACTCCAAGGGACTAAGTAAGGGTGGTGGTGGTGGTGTTGCTGTTGCTGTGACTGCTCCTACGGCTGGTGTTGAAGGTTGACTATAACAATCTTGTTGTCCTGGCTGGTGAACATTTATTGATAATGATGTAGTCGATGCTGATTTCGAAGAAGTTGTTGAGGAAGATAGGGATTTCATTGATTTCAAAGATTGATATTTCAATTGTGCCGATGAATGATTTGACGAAGTATCTGAATCATAATCATTGCCAGCAATGATTCCTGATGATGACGACGAAGATGAAGCTGCAGCAGCCGCTGCTGCGGTAGAAGCTTCATCTAATTGCGAACAGCATATAATGTTATGTGGTCCCGGTGGAGGTTGCTGTGTTTGTATGGCAACAGTTGTTGTATTTGATGGTGGTGGTGGTGGTGGTGGTGCTTGAGGTAGTGTTGGCGAAGGTGACGGTGATGGCATGGTTAATGTCAATGGTGCCAAAAGTTTTTTATTTAGAAAATTTTGCTGTTGTTGTTGATATTGATAGAATTGTTGATGATGATGCAGCTGCTGCTGTTGCTGATGATGTTGCGCCGCTATATGCTGCTGACTGCTGGCATAACGTTGATACTGTAGATGGTTGGCATTGAAATTCATTAACATTGTCATTGGTCCTACTGGACTATTGTCCAAAGGTTTCGGACTATGGCTATTTGTTGTAGTAGATGATGATGGTGTAGGTGGTAACGATTGTGTGGTTGGTTGTGGACTACAACCCCTAGACGTTGCTCTACTTATGGAACCATCTGTACTAACATATGTTAGATTGTGGAAGTTTTGATGTTGCGGTGTACTCGGTGAATTCGCTGCAGAATGTTGATGATGGCCATGATGACTGTGATTATGATGGTGATTATGATTGTGACTATGATGCCCATGATGATGATTATTGTGATGATGGTGGCCACGATGGCTATTACGACCGCCTGCATGTGGGTGCGATGAGTTGTAAGGCAGTGTTTCTATAGCCAAATTTAAATTAGATCCCATAGACTTCGAATCACCTGACATTTGTGAGCTTGATGAGTGCTGCTGCTGTTGCTGCTGACAACGTGAATTATTTGATGAATTAGAGGATATCGATGTAGAAGAGGACGACGAACAAGAAGATGCTGAACTGGAAGCATAAGACTTTTTATTTGTTTGAGTGACAGCAGAATTTGTACAACCTATGGAGTTTCCTGTTGCAACACTATTATTTTGAGAATGTCTCGATTGCTGCTGTTGTAGCATAAAGTTGTGATTACTACCTCCTCCTCCTCCTCCACCACCACCTGTGCTATGATGATAATTTGTATAACCTGCATAAGCAGATCTTTGATTGCCACCTCCACCACCACCACTACTAAAACCGCTCCCATTCGGTGATACAAGTCGGGCCAATTCACGGCCATAACCACTGTAATTTGAGTGTTGTTGAAAGTGTGCGGGTGTATAATAGTTTTGATGATGATACCGTGAATGTGGTGGTTGCTGAGTGGAATAGTGGGGCTGATCATTATAATTATTTGTACTTCCTCCTCCTCCACCGCTATTACTACTTTGTCCATTTCCCCCGCCTCCGCCACCGCCACTCCCTCCCCCTCTATTACCACTTGAACTATTGGCTTGTGAAATTATGCTTTCTCCCAGAAGATCTTTTTGTAAAAATGAAGCTATGGTCAACTGTGATGGCTGGTGGTGGTGGTGATGATGATGCTGTTGATAATGATGTTGATTACCACCACCACCACCACCACCACTGCCTCCATTATTACCTCCATACAAATAACGCTGATGTTGGCGTTGATTCGATGACACACCTGTATATGGATAACTATTCCGAGCTGGAGTATTGACTGACGTATGATTGCTGCCATAAAGCGATGTTGAACCTGAGAATAATTAATATATGAACGCAATCTGAGATAAAAATTTTTTGAGCTTTTTTAATAAGGAATTCCAAGTAAAAAATGTGAAATAACAACAAAATAAGTATTTTTGTTTTTAAACAAATAAGCTAAACAAATCAATTATATTATGGAATAAAGATCTTAAAATAACATGTCGAAAATGAAAAATTAATTAACAGCCAAATTGACATTACTAATATCAATTTATATTCTTTTTGTACCTTTAATATGGTAACTCTTAAAGTTACATAAAATAAATTGTTATTCCTTTTATATTTTTACAATACAACACACGTGTTTTTATTTGTAGCAGTTTTTGGTCAATTTTCCCTTCAAGATTTCCAACATAACACGACATGTCATGAAAAATGAGATGCTAAAAAACTTTCTTAGAAATCCCAATGGGGCAAAAAAAATTTTTTTCCTTAAATAACCACTATATTTTTTGATCCGCTTTAGTCACCTAACTGCAAAAAATCATCATTACATCATATTCTATGGTAAGTTTTTTTTTATATTCACCATATACCCATAACTTCTGTGCTGATATCTTGAAACTAACACCTTCCACCAAAGAATATATAGTTTTTTGGTGACCTAAATGCCAAACATTGTTCTTCGAATTGCCGTTCAAATAATACTGCAGGAATCGCACTCAACAATCTACAGCAATCAAACAATTTTTTCATACACTATCCTAATAGTCCAACCCTATTCCCCCATCAACACAATCGCGAAGCATCCACAGTCGATATTATTTTAAGCAATACCGCTTTAAATATAGACGTAAAAACAATGGATTACGAAATACCATCAGACCATCGCCCCATTATATGTACACTTAAAAGATCAATGGCCTTGCAGGTTGACCTCAATCATTATGATTATAGTGGAACATTTATATGAATTTTTTAGACAATAAAATCACGTTAAATTCGGATATATACAATACCAAGGCAGTAATTGATCAGGAAATCCAAAAATTTATAAATGTAGTTTTCGAAGCAAGGGATGTGTCTACACCTAAAATAACTCAACAAAATAATTACACATTACCAGAAAGTACTGTGAAATATATTAAACTAAGAAGAAGCTTTAAAAAAAGGCCAACGATCTTCAAATATAGCCGAGCAAACTTTTTATAATCAATGTACTAAGTTTCTAAGTAACATGATTGATAAAAGTATTAATTCGGAGCGCAATAAGAAATGGTGTCAATTATTATCCAATTTAAAACCAGGTGATAAATCATTTTGGAAAATAAGCAGGAACTTGCGAGGAAAAGGAAACAATCAGATCTCTCACCTTGAGGTTGGAAATACAAGGATAACATCTGATAAGGACAAGGCTGAAGTCCTGGCAAATACATTTGTCAAAGTAAATAACCTCACTTCGAATTAGAACCACTCAGCGGATATAGTAATAAATACAACAGTAAATAATTTTAAGAAGAAAAATCCCAGTTCTGAGTCAGCAATTTATACATCTCTAGAAGTAATGAATATTGTCTCATCAATAAAACCCTCAGAATCTCCTGGTTTTGACAATGTTCCCAACCTGCTCTTAAAGAAACTACCACTCAAAGCTATAAAATTACTGGTTATATTTAACAGCTGCATCAAACTCAACTATTTCCCAAACCATTTCAAAAATGCTAAGGTTATAGCAAAAAATAACCTAAATATCTATAGACCTATTAGTCTATTAAGTAACTTAGGTAAAATATTTGAAAAACAAGTAAGAAAATTATAGTTGGTCTAGACCGACTATACGATACCCTATACCATGCGTTTAGAGACCCTATCTCTTAGGCCCAACTAACTGGACATAGAAAATAAGCAAAAACCAAATTTGAGTGGGATTTTTATTAATTTTTTTGGCTGCAGATATGAAAAAGTTCATATCGGATACTATATCTATATAGGGACTTGGTCCAAAAATTTTTGCAAAATACAAAAGTCTCTTGTATTTTGCAAAAATATATACAAACAAAATTTGAGAAGAATCAGTGCAATATTTTTGTTTTTAATAGATTTAAGTGAAGATCGGGAAGCAGCTCTATATGGGGTCAAAGGGATCATTTTTGGACTACTCATTAATGGATGTAATGAATGCATACAAACCCAATTTGAGTAAGATCTATATGACAATTTGGATCTTATGGCAATTTATGTCGATTTCAAATGGGTAATTTGTATGGGGGCTAGGTCTGAACATGGACCGATTCTCACCAATTTCAATAGCGTTCATCCCATGGCCGATAAAAGCTTACATGCCAAATTTCATCAAAATATATTCATATTTGCGACCTGCAGTTTGATTACAAGGTTTACATGGACACACAGACGGACGGACGGACATTGTTAAATCAACTCAGAAAGTGATTCTGATTCGATCGGTATAATTAAAGATGGGTCTATGTCAAATATTTTTGGTTGTCTATGTCAAATATTTTTGGTTGTTACAAACAGCAGCACAAAGTCATTATACCCAAACCACATAGTGGTATAGGGTATAAATACTACATTCTCGTCTTAGTGAATTTGTAACGATCAATTCTATTGTTGCTAAAGAACAATTTGGATTTAAAAAAGGGCATAACGCTACTCACCAAATAAAATAAACGTTCAACGGGAGTAATATTGTTAGATATTGAAAAAGCGTTTGACACCGTTTGGCATAATGGCCTAGTATTTAAACTTTGTGATGCAAATATACCAAAATATTTATGGAAACTTATTTCAGATTGCATTCACGGCAGAAACTTTAAAGTTGCGATTAATAATGAAACATCATCTCCAAAAACCATTATCACAGGGTTACCTCAAGGATCAGTCTTGTCGCCATTGCTTTACTCGATATATACATCCGATTTCAAAGTCCCGAAATATATGAAAGTTGCTTATTACGCAAACAAACTTACAAGTGCACTCCTGAAGAAAATTGAAAAGGGTCTTGTAAAATGCAGTAAATATTTTCACAAATGGAAAATCAAAATTAATGCAAACAAAACCCAAGCAATTATTTTTCCGTTCAACAAATCTCCCAAAAGACTTCCATAAACGTACTTAATCATGTCAAATATCTCGGAGTTGTCTTGGACAAAAAACAGCTTACTTTTAAACAACATATTATGGCTACGTGCCAAAAAGCTATAAAATCATTTAAAGCTTTATGGCCACTACTAAATAGAAGGTCATTTCTAATCCACAAAAACAAAAATCTCCTCTTCAAAAGTGTTATAAGGCCAATATTAACATACGCGTGTCCTATTTGGAGTGACGCTGCCAACTGCCACCTAAAACGCTTACATATTATACAAAACAAATGTCTTAAAATTATAAATAGAAAGCTCTGGAGGTATCCTACAAATATTCTTCATGAAGAAACAGGTTATGAAAAAATTATCGATTTCATAACAAGGATTAATAACAATTACTTTGCCAAAATTAAAAATTCCTCTCACCCACTGATAAGAGAATGTAAAATTAAAAAGAAATCACCAAATTGAAAATGATGTGCTTATAGAGGTCTATTATTTCTAATAAACCTCCTATAAGAACATAAATATTTTCAGATAGTATTTGAATTTATTAAATCATATAAAGGTTTTTTCCTCCCCTTTTCCTGTAAAAATCATTAAAAAACAAGTAAGAGTGTTAAATTCGGCTGAGCCGAATTTTTGATACCCTCCACTTCGGTTTGAGTCTTGATAATAAATGTAAATGAAAAAATAAACAATTTGTTAAACTTAATACCAAATTATTTCAGCAAATTCTTTGGGTTGGTTTTCGTCTTTTCTATTATTTCGGTGTTTGATTTTTGGTCATCGTGGTTGCTGTTCGGCATGCATTTAGGTTATATACCTATATGCATGCTTTTCCGGTTATATGACATAACTTCTCGTTTAATTTAGTTTTTGCTAATTAAATAGCTCGCCGTAACCTCCATTGCAAAGGTAATGGTTGTGTAGGGTGGCTATATGTATTAAATCGTGCTAATTGGAGATGGCTGTATAGTTTCTTTTAACCGGCCAAATATTTCTTCATTGCGGCCATATAGGTCGGATGGAATAACAAAATAATAACCAAAAAAAAGCTCTCTCAACGTTTTTATTAAAATATTGACATATTTGGAAAACATAGAGAATAAATTTAGAATAATAATAAATAATCAAATTAGGGATACCAAACGCAAAAAACCAAATGTCCCAAACATTTTAAATAAAATAATTTATAATAATTAGTTATTTATAGTTCGGTTCGAGATCATGTATAATTTTCTAATACTAGAAAAGATAATACTTTATGCAATGTAAGAGAAATTTGGAAAAAATTGAAGACAGCGCTAGATGGAGTAGCTACTTTCGAACAAAGCGACTTGTTCATCTTCAGCATCCTTCTGCCTATTGCTTCAACTCATGCTTAATCAACTATTTAACTCAACATTAGAAAGAAAAGAACATGAGAAATGGTTTTTCTTTCTTTTCATACGAGAGTTAGAACGAACAAGCAGAGTTTTTTTTTTCCAATTTATAGCTTCTCTACATTAACATCGCTTTGATCAATTACAAATCTCGTAATGTGAAAAAAGCTCTTTTTGTTTTGCCAACCGTCCCATATATGGGAACTGTAATGGCATGTGAAAATCTTAACAGATTTATCACAATTGCATTGGACCGTATGTTTTGTATGTTAGTTTTTATGTATTGTCGATAAAGTATTACCTTTTCTAGTATTAGAAAATTATACGTGATCTCGAACCGAACTATAAATAACTAATTATTATTACAACACAAGATCGACAATACATAAAAACTAACATATAAAATAATTTATCTTTATTTTCTGGAAAACTTCAAATATTCATCCAAAAAAAATTGTGAAAATTTATATATTAAAAATAACATTCTCATCAAATTGCGTTTATTTATTTAACAATTTTTGTGTTCGCAATTCTTAAATATCATTTGAGGTTTTTAAAATTCATTGAATTTAAATCAATGTTTTCTGTAGTCCGATTCTGTAAATTTCAACGATCCGACAATCGCAAAATATATAGACAGCTATTGTTGTTTGCACTAAGGATTAAGTGATTCACTAAGTACAGACATCTTAACGACAGTCGACATCTCTATTTTTCTATTTATTTAAATTCTAAACGAGTGGCATCTCTGTCAAAATAAGCGAAAAACACAAAGAATAGAAAAAAACAAATTACTTCGTGTTTGACAGGATGATTTTATGTTTATGTTTAATATCTTTATTTTTTACTAATATTTCTGTTTATTTATTTGAAAATGAAATAATGAATTGAATATGCTATTTAATTTTTTTATTTATATAAAAAAGTTTTTTAATAGAAGCAAAATATTTTCACTATTTTATGATTTTTATTTATGTATGACGACATCTCAACCTAAAAGTTTTTATCGATTGGATAAACAACATAAAAATGGTTGTCGTTTAGATAACAATAACAGCTAAATTAGCCAAAGCGAATATCGTTTAAAAATTTTACTGATAATTTTGCTATTTTCTTTTTTTAACGTTAAAAGAAGTTTGTGAATCGCGATACTGAAAAGCTATTAATTTCTCCTGAATGTCAATATTTTTTTAAATGTAAAAATTTTTTAAATGTAAACATAGGTAATTGGTGTTTTTTTTTTTTTGGAATTTCAATTTGTGTTTAACGAATAAAATTTATATATTAAAGATGCAATTGATGTCTTCTAAATTTAATATTTTTATTTCCGACGTTTTGATATGATTTTCTGAAATTCAATTAATTGTAATTTATAATTGGAAATTTTTAATTCCAGTTTTTAGAATTGATATTTTCTTAAATTTGAATGGAAAATTTAAAAAGTGCAATTTTGTATTTATGTGAATAATAATGCTTTATTAATTATAAACAATTTTTAAAAATTATGTGTAATCGCAATCAGATATTTTGTAGGTAAAGCAGAATAATAATTCTATATAACTATGTACAACTGTTTTGAAAGCAAAAAACTCATTGATAAACTCGGTAACTCTATTTTATAAAGACAACAAAAAGTTAACATGCCAAACTTATGTTCATATCTGTAAAAGAATAATGAAAAACGTATGAAATAAAAGACCAGCCCGTGTATACTCTTAACATTGCTCTGTATGATATCTAGTGGAAAATATTGACATTCATGTTAAAATAGAAATAACTATTGCAAAGCTAATTAGAACAAAAATTGTGGCGTCATCTACTGTGGCATAGTCACGCTGAGCAAAATGAAGTGACACTCTGTTAATGCAAAAGAAATATATTTTCCCCACAACAAAAATATTGCAGAATTTTATGTAAATAAAATAATATACCGATTTATTTCTAACATGCAGTTGTTATGGATATACATACATATATAGAATATATGTATATTATTTGTATTAATTTAATATGTTTATGTAAATATTACACACAAAAAATACAACATCAAACGTTATTTTTGTGTTGTTCTCTTTAAATAAATTTATACATAAAATTTTTTTTTGTTAAATTTACATTGTTTTTTTTTTATTAACAACTAGGTATTTTAGCATTATTTGCTTTAGATGTTGGTGAATTTTTACTCCCTTTATATTAACTCGTAGTGTCTGCTTGTCGAAAAAAATTTGGATCGATTTTAAACCCTTTCCCGTGACCCATTCGATCTGAAATTTTGCAGGCAGGCTCGTGGTAATGACAGAAATGATCTAACAAATTTTTTTAGTGATGCCAAAACAATGGAAACTTTTAAATTTTTCTACCAGAGTTAATAAAAAAAATGTACAAAGGGTTAGTTTTTATTATATTATTACCCCAACGACCACAAAAACAACAAGTCCAGCTATGACAACAACACAACATTTAGAATAAAACAAGAACAATATAGAAACATCATATTTTTCATTTTTTTTTTTACTTTTTCAGAGATTTCCTTGGACCTATTCCACCGATTTTAATGATTTTTGAAATAGAAATCTTCCCATGAATTTGGTGAATCATTCTCATTAAAAACAACAACATAGAAAATTATATTTAAAAAGAGGGGTTACCTTACGGGCTATTTTGGTCAATAATCTGTTTTTATGTGTAAATAAAAATCAATTAGATATCATGTTTCTGCTCGACGTTTCGTTTGCTTTATTCAAACTTCCTCAGGAGCGTAAATTTATTATAAAATGATTCTTTGTTACATCGTCAGGGAATATAATTTGTAAAATTTATTTGTAAATAAAAAACTGGACATTACTACACAGAATTTTAAAAAATATAAATAAATTTAATAAATATTGACAACACAGTACACGCAAAATCACAGGTCTAACTTAATATAGTATCAAGACTTTTTTTAGTTCTTCATTCAAATCTCGGGCCCTAATCGACCGATTTGGACGATTTTAAATAGCAAACTTTTCAGGATAATGAATCATTTTTTATGCCAACGAGCACCCTAGCTGGCCGATTGATGCCGGCATCGTGATTTCCACAGACGGACATCGCTATATCAACTCCGGTTGTTATAAGGATCACAAATATATATATTTTATGGGGTCCAAAATTTTTTTTCTAATTATTACAAACGGAATGACAAACTTATATATACCCTCTGCACACTGGAGTGGAGGGTATAATAAAATAAAAACTATTTAATATCTTTAGATCTCACATATTATTTGTTGCAATATCTATATGTAAAGATAAGATCTCATATGTAAATATCAAATTCGTCAAAATATGTAAATAAAGGAAGATTATATAATTGAAAAATTGA
Source organism: Cordilura impudica (assembly GCA_963682025.1). Taxonomy (NCBI): domain Eukaryota; kingdom Metazoa; phylum Arthropoda; class Insecta; order Diptera; family Scathophagidae; genus Cordilura; species Cordilura impudica. Next base: position 32,740,975 of record OY821520.1, read on the forward strand.
AAAAATTGGTAAGTTTTTTTTAATTTTTTCTAACATTGAAGATTTTTTGCCGAATTCATTAGAAATTTCACAAACTAAAATAAAGCACATTTTTTTTTACCAACCTGCTGTTTGTGTAGACGAACGCATAGCAATGCCGGTCATTTGAACGCCAACCGAATGAAGGAAATCTAAAGTATATGAGTTGGGCGATGAAGGTACAGATGATGCTGTCGATGAAGTAGATGTTGAGGATGTATTACGCGCGGTTCCGATGCCAGATGAATTGGTATTGGAACTATCACTACAGTTACTACTATTATTGGTGGCGTTGGTTTTTACCACTGGTTTAGATTCATTATTGCGTTGTTTAAAGTTATCTTCTGGCGCAGAAATTGTTGAACATTTCAAAGCAGTAGATAAGGATAACGACGATGACGAAGTGGTTGTTGTTCTGTTATTTGTTGAGGCTGACGATGATGATGTTGTTGCTCCACCAGCCAATGCAGTGGTCATTGCTGTTTTCTGTACAACTTCAACTTGTTGTTGTTTATTTTGCAACGATTTTTGTTGTGACGTATTGGCTGCAGAAGTGACAGCCACTGTAGTTGAATATTTTTGAGAACTATTGTTACTACTACTACTACTGCTGTTGATGTTGTTGCTCAACGATAATCTGCTATAATTGTTTCCGGAATTTGTCACAAGTTGCTTTTCCGAAATCCGAATCTTATAAATGCCAAAAAAAAAAAAAAAAAGATGAAAAATTATTATATTTACTATCGATCAGCGTAGTATGAATTGGTCGAACTTGTTCCAAAAAAAAAAAAAAAAAATTTTTTTTTTCATTTAATTAACCGAAAGAATTTTGTATATACTAAAAAATCTATAACATTAATAGGCTAGGCAATTTCTTGTGACCGATGTTTTGTTCTACCGTTTTATCCCGATTTTGATCAAACGTATATTATTTGAAAGGTATTTCTTTTTAACTGTTTTCCAGATTTACAGATTTCTAAATTTTGTCCTGAGTTTTGAGTAAATTGCATTTAAAGTTGCTACTAAAAGTAAGTAAATCTTTATTGAGACTTTTCACACATACATATGTTTAGGTACAACAACGACAGTAACACAATATATATATATATATATAAAGCTCTTAGAACTATGATTGTTTTGTTCTAAAAAACAGTAAAATGAAGAAGCTACACGCAAAAGTGGGAGGATGTAAAGTGATAAAACGAATTGTAAGAAAGAATCCTACAGATACATAAGTATAAGTTTAGTTTTCATATGTACATAAAAATTAAAAATTACAGATCATTTTCAATTGTTTACGTCCATTGGCATAAAATTATGAAATTACAGGTAAGTATGTAAATATAGTTAGTTAGTTAGTTAGTTTATTTGAGACTTTTAGAAAACACACAATATTTAAGAGATTAGATATGATTATAATGTAAACTTAAAACTGTAATGTTTTGTTTCAATTGCATTAGTGAATATACAGCAACAGGCCTGTCGGTTTTAGTGGGTGTGTGAGGACAGATGTGGGTATAGTGCTTGCTCCCGGCACAATGTTGTTTTGTAATTTAATTAATGTCATACTTAAAATTATACTTAAGGCTAAAAAAAAAAAAAACAATAAATTATAATGATAGAGTTGAATAAGAGAAAGGAAAGGAAAATTGTAAATTTATGATAGAAGAAGTGAAAGAAATAAATAAATAAATAAATACGAAGGCAGATAGTAAATCAACCTCTGTGGGCACCTGGAATCTTGGCAACGTAGAATTTCGGCGTTAAACTGTTAACACATGCTACTTCATGTTCCACATATCCCAAAGGCGAGTAATAGTTGGTATTAAGCCAATTAAGACCGGATTGATCGCGTAATATATTTTGAATTAAAGTATTTTCAATATGACGTAAAGAATCAATGAAACGTTTCATCAATCCAAAAGCATAGGAAGCTAATGGTTTAGTGTTAGCCGAATCGTATATGAAGTTATTTGAAAACCGTTTGTTAACTTCTTCGTAGTGTTTATTGATACAGACCCTGAGGACCTTCCTTTCAAAAATTTCAAACTCCCTCATAACAGTTGGTGAAATTGAGAACCAGATAGAAAAGGAGTAAAGAAGAACTGGTCTTATGCTCGTTTTGTAGATCAATAGTTTTGTCTTCTCTGGTAGATATTTGCTATTGAACAGTTTTCCAAAAGAACCTTTTATGCGACATGCTTTATTAAGAATGATTCTAGCATGACGATTAAACTTTAGTAGTTTTTCAAAATGTACTCCTAAATATCTTAAATTATGTACGAAGGGAATTTCATAACCATTCAAAAACAAAGCAAGTTGCTTACTTTCCGGTACAACAAACCATTTACATTTACCGGATGCGTTCCTTAAACAAATAGCCTCACTTTTAGCAACGTTTATCTTTATACCCCATTCTTTATAATAGTCGCTAACAACTTTTAAATGCAACGCAACTGTCCTTAGAGTTTCAATTGGAGAGATTCCATGTGCATGTAAATATAGTTCCCCTAAAATAATGATTATCACAGAATTTCGTTATCAGTCTTCTAGCCTCTATGAGAGCCTGGAGTAGTCCTCAAGTAAAGTTCCGGCATGACACGGGAGACGTTGTCATATTCCAGGGATTCCCCTATAATACCAATGGGAAATAGGTAGTTTGAGCTAGTCCAGTTAATATATTTTTCGGATTCAAAAATATCTTTTAAAAGGCTGTTGTCGTGGAAGTCAAGTTTTTCTACAAATTGCCTTGTTAGAGAAAGCGCATATGTGCCGAATGGAATCATGGATGATGAGTTGTATATTGTTGTGTTTGAAAAACGCCTCGTATAAGATGAAAAATTCATACCAATGCATTTTCTGATTACTTTCCTCTCAAATAACTCAATTTCTCTGGCTACTGTAGGAGAAATGGTAAACCAGATCGGGAAATCGTACACCAATATTGTTCTAATGGCAACTTTGTATATGAGGAGTTTCGTATCTTTATGAAGGTATCTGCTATTGAACAAATTGAAGAACATGCCAGAGACCCTCTTAACTTTGGTTAACATCATCCTTCCATGTGCATTAAATTTCAACAACTTGTCAAATGTTATCCCCAAGTATTTAAGGGTATTTCTGAAGGGAATTTCCGTACCATCTAGGTATAGTTTTAAGCTTTTGCTTTGTGGCACTACGGATCTTGGACACTTTCCAGATGCATTTCTGATGCATATTGCTTCCGATTTTGCTGCATTTATATGTATACCCCATTTTTGTAGTATTCACTGATGATTTGAAGATGTGATTAAACTTTTTCTAGCGCTTGAGCAGGAGAACCATGATGGGAAAAGATTAAGCAGTCATCTGCATATAAAATAGCTACCGAATCAGTCGCTTCGTGTGGGAAATCGTAAAGGAAAAGATTAAATAGAATTGGGGCTAATACGCTACCCTGTGGAACACCGCTTTTCACATCTCCAAATTCGGAACAGGAGTTATTGATTTGGACGCTAAATTTTCGTTGAAGAAAATAACTTTGGAGTATTTTAAGCAAGAATGGATCAACACCAATGTCTACAAGTTTATATAAGATTCCTTTATGGCAGGCTGTGTCAAATGCTTTTTGGATATCTAGCGATACCGCAACTGTGCAGTTCTGAATCCTTAAATTTGCTGTCACGTCACTATGAAACTTCAATAGTGCATGTACTGTTGAATGGGATTGCCTAAACCCAAATTGGAAGCAAGACAAAGGATTAAATATGAAGTCATCATCAAGTTTTTTCTTTAGTATATGTTAAAAAATTTTTCCAAGGTTGGAAAGTAGTGAAATTGGTGACTGGGAATTTTTTGATTATATAATAAGAGATTCCATCAAAACCTGCTGATTTTTTACTATTAATGCTGCTGACTATATCTTTAACAGTACCAACATTAATGAAATGGTAAGTATCATCATTTTGTATTGAATTAAATACATTATCAAAGGTGTAGATGGCGTTCGGAATAGTTGCAGTGCTGTTGGAAACACGTTCAGAGAGGTCATCAACAGGATTTGTCGGGAGTTTCTCTTCATAAACTGATTTAAAATGATCTCGAAATAATTCGCACAACTCATTATCATCTGTTGTGGTTACATTATTATGTATGATTTTATTACATTACATTATACATTCTTATGCTATGTGTGTTTTATTAAATTTGTTAGTGTGTTTGTTATCTTCATTCACAATAATAATAAACCATAAAATTGCTGGTTTGTGAATTGGCTAAGTTGAAAAATAAAGCTGCCTAGAAATTACACTCGAATTTCGAGCGCTGGAATCTGCTAGTTTAAATAAATATGATCATTAGGGTGGCCCTTCATTATATGGAGGATAAAAAAAATGCTCGAATTTAAAGTCTCACTCCCCCACAAATATGCGGATAGCAAAAAAAAAAAAACTCAGATATATGTACATAGTTTTGGGTCATTCAAAATTTTTGGCTACGTGCTAAAATGCTATAAAATCATTTAAAGCTTTATGGCCACTACTAAATAGAAGGTCATTTCTAAACCACAAAAACAAAAATCTACTCTTCAAAAGTGTTATAAGGCTAATATTAACATACGCGTGTCCTATTTGGAGTGACGCTGCCAACTGCCACCTAAAACGCTTACAAATTATACAAAACAAATGTCTTAAAATGATAAATAAAAAGCCCTGGAGGTATCCTACAAATTAAACAAGTTTTTTTAAAGTGTTTTCATTCAAATAAAATCAAAAATCACCTTAAATCTACTACAAATTTAAAATCGAAATATCTCGTAATTTTGAGCTAACTTTTTAAAACGGAATATACCACTGGATTCTATGTGGTGTTTTTGTGTGTCATTTCAAAAGTTAAAATTTTACTTACAGTGTAATTTACGAGAAAAATTGATGAAATGGGCATCTCCGACTCGCAACTATATAACGCAGATGAATCTGAACTATTTTATCGAACTATTTTATCGCAGATGAATCTCAACATTTGTCATAGCAAACGAAAAGACCGCACATTGGCCGAAAAATTTCAAAGGAAAGAATCACATTTTTGATGTGTGCAAACGTAGATGGTTCGCACAAGCTGAAGCCGTTGGTAATTGGTAAATCTGCTAATCCACGGTGCTTTAAGGGATTCGAAAACCCATTAGATTACGCCAATTCGAAGTCGTGGATGAATTCACAGTTATTCTTTAATAAAACAGGGGCCAAATCACCGCATTCGTTATCGAAATTTTTCGATCGAAATTATTTTTTTATTTTCCGAAATAAAATACTAAAAATAATTTTACTATGTCACAGTTAACGAATTATGGCTCCTCATTAAGAGTAAAAGTGAAACGAGGTCTGATGTTTGTCCGTCTTCTTTAAATAGTAAACCAATATATGGAATTTCGATCGATTTTACTCGATATCGAGTGATTTGGTATGTACATTAGGGTGTAACGACAAAAATTTGTCGATATTGTGCAATCGATTTTTCGATAGCTTTTGGCATGAGGGAAAAAATTTCCACTACGTCATATCAAGAAAATCATTTTCGAGGCCCCAAATATGAATTTTTTTACTTTTTCTCAACTTTTAATTTTAAGGTTTTTTTTTTAGTAGGTAATAAAAAAAATCGGCTGATTTAATTTAATTACTGGAGAAAATACATAAAAATAGGTTTGGAGCCTTAAAAAAAAAAAGTGTAAAAATCGAAAAAAAAAAAAACGTTTTTTCGACAAAAACTCATTAAAAAAAAAACCAAAAAAAAAAAAATTTTTTTTTGCAATGAAAAAAAAAAAAAATAAAATTCGACAATTTATTTTTCTCACAAGTTTTTAGATAATTTTTGTGTAGTACATACTAATGCCTGGTTTTCATTATGTCATTTTCAATGGCAATTGTTGTCAATTATTGTATGAAAACGGGTTTTAATGTCTTTTCATTTACAACCCCTGGCAACATTTGACATCTGAAATGAAATTGCCAGCATGTTGGCAATTTGTTTATGTTTGACAGCCGGATTTTTGGTTCGTTTATAAAATGTTAGGAATACGTACACTCAGGGAAAAGCTGCAACTTAAAATCAAGAACGCGGCATATTAATTCAATAATGTTCAATATAACTCAAAAGTTATATTGAAATACATTAAATTAATGTTGTTTCAATTTATTTCGTGGGATATATTGATTTAAATTTGAAATATATTACATTTAAGTTGCAATTAATTAAACATTATTAAATCTATATGACAATACTTTACATCAATATGTAAATCATATCATCCCTCTTTATTAGGCCTATCAGCTGATTTACTTTTTATTACGTTGTGAAAATTTGTGTGCTTTGGACGCTTTTAAAAAAATGTCGGTAAAGTTAACATTAGTGGATGGTGTATTATACTCAGAAAGTGGAGAAATGGTTTCCATTTTGCAAAATGAATTGGCAGATGACGAAACATCGATTTCGGGTAACACGGTCCTCTGTGAAAGCCAGGAAGTGGTAAGCATTTTGAAGCATGCATCTGCTCCTACTGAAGAAGCAAAATGTTTACACGTTTTTAACCATAAGGACAAAACAAACACTGAGACAACAGCAAATGAATAATGCTATTTCAAATCATTGAGTCAGCAAGCGGCTGATGAAGATGAAGACAATAACAAATTAATTGAATGGTTGGAAGAGGCTGGAATGCCAAATGTTTTCCCTTACTTAAAAGGTAAGTTTGCTTTTTGACTATGGTTAAGAAACAAGTGTTAATATACTGGTGTAGACGCCAAGGTTACTTTTGATAGCCTGCAATACTTAGACCGATACGATATAAGCGAGGCTATTCCATCCATAGGAATCCGCGCAAAGTTCCGCAACGAGCTCTTTGCATGTAGAAAGGAAAAGGTGGGTGTTGTTATTCAATGTACCTAATCGATTTTGAAGTAAGATAATTGCTGTTTTGTTATTAGTTATTTTTAGGTTGGCATTGAAGATGACGCAGACTCACTCAAGTCGGAAATAAGAAGATGGATGCAAGACAGCAGTCTTAATAGTACACCTTCAGCGACATCCCCTGACAGTCTGGAAATAAAATTATTTTCAGATTTTAGTACTTCACCCTTACATTTATATCCACTATGTAATGGTAAAACACGTTAGACGAAAATATGTCGCACAGTTAGTTTTATTCTTTAAGTTTATAAAAATGTAAATAAATTATTATTGAAATAAGTTTGTTTTCTTTGGTAATAAATAAATGTAAAATGTAAAATATGGTAAGTGAAGGTTTATTTCGATATTACAAATATTACTAAAAAAATCATTTTTTAATGCTTACTATTTTATTGCACTAAAAATACAATAATAAAATTCCTCAAAAATCTGAATATATTCTTGCATCAATTCTAAATTATTTTGGGCTGGTATCAATAGTGTGCATTTGAAATTTAATAACGCTTCAATATTAAATCAAAGTTGAACAACCTTATTTTTAAATTGTTTCATTCTTGAATCAACATTGTTTCAATGTTATTTCTAAAATGAAAAATGTAATTTCAATAACGTTTCCACATTGTTTCAATAACAATTCAATATTAATTCAATACCGAACAATATTATTTTTACATTGTTTCCATATTAAAATTATCAACTTTAAATTAATATTGTTCCATATTGAAATAAGAATTTCCAACATTACTAGACTTTCGTTAATGTTTCTTATTGATTCAATATGGTTTTTATTGATTTTAAGTTGTTTTTCATCTGAGTGTAATGAATAGAAAATTACGAGATGTCAGTTGAGGCAATTGTTTGTTGTCAGCTTATATGACAGTGAAAACCAGGCATAATAAGCATTCGTCTAAAAGAAATACTGTTGACGTATAAAGACTTTAACTGATTGTTTGTAGAACCAGATCAAAGTCTGCTTGATTCTTAAGAAGTGGCTAATTCATACAAAACTATTCCGAATGTAAAAAAAGTACAAGTTGTGAAACAACTTATTTGAAATACACCACCAGATTTTAAACAAAAACTCTTGGAAACTAGTTTAACCAATTCTTACTGAAAAAATAAGGCGATGAAAATAATAAAAATGAAATTTCTATAAAATAAAAATTCCATGTTTTTTTGTTTTTCTATTAATAATATTTACCTTATCTTTAGATAATTTTGGTGATTGATTTGTATTACCAGACGAAAAACCAACACCACCACCACTACCCCCAAAATTATTTGAGCTTTTCCAGTAAGATTTCTTTTTTGTATTCGATGACGACGATGCTGTTGTTGACTGAGATTGAGCTGCACTATTAGATGTTAATGATGTTGCTCTTGTTGATTTTTGGCTGCAGTTAGATTTGTTGGAAACAACTGCAGCTGAAGAAGCTACAACAGCACTGGCAACAAATTCTTGTAAATTTATGTTTGATGCAGCAGCAGCCGAAACAATTGGTGACAACTTGTTGGTGTTTGAATTAAAATTTGCGCTTGATGTTTGTTGTTGTTGTTGTTGTTGTTGCGGTGGTGGTGGTAATTTGGACAAATTTGACCAACAACTATTACAGGATTTGTTAGACGAAGACGAGTAACTTTTCGAGTTGGTGGCGGAGGTTGAATTTGACAATGATGATATAATATTGCAAGATGATCTTAAATGTTGTTGCTGTTGTTGTTGATGTTGATAATGATAATCTGTTGGTGTTGAGAGTTTATCACAACCATTTTGTTGTAAACAAGTACATGATGCGGTGGTGTCTACTGTGTTGGTGCTGTTATGTTGTTGCAATAATAAATCTATTTTTGCGGCATAATTTTGATTTTTAACTAAGTTGCTATTGTTGTTGTTCTTGTAATTACTAAAGCTACTGCTGCTATTTGTAGTGGATGTTGTTTCTGGCAGTGTTTGTTGTTGTAATGTGTTTAGATATTGCTGCTGTTGCTGCTGGTAATGTTGTTGTTGTTGTTGCTGCTGATGTTGTTGTTGATGATGGTGATGTTGGTTATGATAATATTTTTTACGATTTAGTGATGAGGTTGAATTATTATTGTAATGTTGTTTTTTCGATTTATTTGTATTGTTGTTGTTATTGTGATATTTTTGTTGTTGCTGCTGTTGTTGTGGTGGTATATGCTGCTGCATTTTATTATTATTGCCATGCATATATTTCGCTTTGTTATTATTGTGTTTTTGATTTTGTTCCCGTTTATTGGATTTATGATTCGACCCATTATTTCCACCCCCACTACCACCACTTCCTACATTATTTAAGTCTTTTGTAGGCGAACTTCCACCTCCTCCTATCGTGGCAGGTGATGTTGTATTTTGTGTATTCAGTGTTAAAATTTTCATATTGCTAGCAAACATATTTTTGTTTCTTCTAGTTTAATTCTAATTTAAAATCGTTTACCAACAAAAAACAATTGGTTTCACTTTTAATTAATAATTTCTTTTTTTTTTTGTAAAATATTTTTATTTTTTATATTTTTATTTTAGACTGTACTACTAGGTGTGTTTATAAAATTGCCCGAGTCTCAGCCATTTTTTTAAATAAATTAATTTCTTTTATTTTAAATAAATTAATGTTCATTCTTTAGAAAAAAATTCTTTTTTTTTTTATTTATTTACTTATTCCTTTCTAAAATACCATATCAGTTATTTTGCTTAGAGCATTGAAATGAAAATTTTCTGCGTTTCAGGAAGTTTTAATTTATTTTTTTTTATTTCTCTGGACGCTTTAGTTTAGTGTTGATAACATCTAAGCTTAATGTGTTTCTTTTATGTTACCTTTATATTGAGAATTTATTTTGGTTCCGTTTTATTAATTTTATTTGCTTAATTTCTCTCTCTTGTGGATCCATTTTTAAAATTTTACAAAATTATTTCATCTTGACACCTGAAATAAAAATTATGTATATTAATATGTATGTAAAAAAAAATAAAGTTAGTTTAAGTCGAAGAGTTTTAGGTCCAATAATAGTCTGATCTCAACCAAACTGGGTACCAAAAACTGTATTTGTAAACGGATGAAAATTTCTTTAACTTAACTAACTCGCACAAATTTAAAACAAAATTCATATTTGTAATAGTCCGTATTTGTCTGAAAACGGCCTAAACTTTTTTGTTGTTGCAGTGCCATGGAAGAAAAAAGTTTAACACTCTATTTAATATTTTAGGTGTCGGCCTAAACCACAATAGACAGGTTAAGAAAAATAAAAAATTAAAATCTTAACATTCATAGAGATGGTCCAGAAATCTACTGGATTAAGATCAGTAGAATATTAATTACAGTTAATAAAAAAAAAACTGAACTTTATCATGTCCCCGTGTTTGCGCTACACTACACTTTTAACCATATTATCAAAATGAAAGCTATTTTTTTAAAGCTACAAAACTTTTGTACAAGATGAACTTACGAACGTCTTGTTAAAATAAATCAACAAATATCAAAACATAAAAATTTAAAACGGTACTTTCCAAAATATAATACAATGAGTACGAGTTCTCTTTTGCCTAGACACAGAAACACACAACAAAACGAAAGCAAACTAATAACAACGTACAAATTGTTGCTATAAAATGATCTTGGACAAGAAATGAGTTGGAAGATTTCTAACGGCACTTTAATTTCGAGACCGTAAAGAAAAAAAAAAAGGAATACACTAACACACAGGCACTTCACACACACTATAATTAACGCCATGTTATGAACAAATTTAATACAAACCTCGTGTTTTTTTTTTTTTTTGTAAATATAAAGGTCTCGCCTTCAAACTTTAAATATTTTTTCTTGACAAATTACAGACACACAAAACTAAAATCGTCGGCAGTTCAGAGATTATCTTTTAGTTGCCAAGATTTCTTTTTTCAATAATGCACAACTAGGACTTTAGTTATAACGCGCCTTTTTTTATTCCAGATGCTTTCCTTTTTTTCAGTCCGTTTTTCACATAAGCCAAACAAAAAAAATAGAAAAACTTCACTCTTTTTTTCCACAAAATTTTACTAAAACTTGTTTTTTTCAATTTTTTGGCTTCGTTTTTACCTCCTTTCAATTATTGGTTCTATTTTTCTAAAATGGCAACTTTATTTTTTAATTGAAAAGGTTTTTCATATAATTTTCATTTCTCTTTTTAGATTCTTTAACGAGACGCGCTGCATTCAACTATTTGCATATTATTTCTGAGCTTAAAAACGTATTTGAAAGTGAATTAATAGAAATTCTGTAACAAATTGAGGAATAAAAATGATTTCTAAAAAGTTCTCGTGTCCTTTCTTATTGCGAATTTCTTTTTATCCGGCGTTTTCTTGTTGGACAGCTGTGATACAGGGTTGCTCAACCTACAACGTAAATCATACTAAGTACTAAATAAAACGACTAATATTGCAATATTGTAAACAATCCAATGTGATTGATTGATATAAGAAGAATTTAAAATGATAATTCCCAGCTGACCACCGACTGTCAGATTTCATAACTTTTTTAACAGTTTTGCGTGCGGCAGTTTTTCTTCCATGTAATTTTTATAAAATAAAAATATAAATAAAACTATTATGATTCACTTTAAAATGTTGTTAAGGCGTCGGGTCGAATCGTTAACAGCACGGTGTGCCTCCTTGTGCCGCCATTACATAGCTACACCAAAAAATTCACAAGCTACTGCCCAAACTGCCTCAATCGAAAATGACGAATACACAGAAGTTGCTCAATATCCAGAAATTCTAGATCTATCATTTAAGGCACGCAAGGAACGTGAAGGTTTATCATGGCAAGAAGCAATTCAGAATGTTTCAACTGTTGAAGAGAAAATGATTAAAATCAATATGCCTCGTTATTATGGCCATCAAGTTATTGAATTGCATGATGCTCGTTTGCCATATAATTGCTTACCTGCTATACAACATTACACAAGGACGTTGTATGAATCCTTGTCTGCTGAAGTTAAAGGAGATGAAACAATGTCAACATATGTGGACGCTATTAGGGGTGACGTACAAGATGCTTTAGAATTAGCTCATGATTATTTTAGGTAAGATTGAGCAAAAACGTTTCTTTTATTAATTTTCAATATTAAAATTTAGTCTTCTAATAAAATTAAACAAAAATACTTTTTTTTTTGTTGTTTATAGCCTTAAATATCCAAATGCATCAGAATTTGAACCCATGGAGCGTGAACGTATTTTGAGTCAGGTCATAGTGGAACAAATCAATCGCGCTTTAATTAATGGTCTTTCAGCCGATTTTAATCATTTGCAGGAGGTTGAAATCGACTATAATCCAAGACATGAAGCTTTTTGGTCTGTGGGTGGCATACAAGCACCACAAAATGTAGTTAAAGCCAAAGAGGGACGTAAATGGCAAAAGCATATGGCCAAAGATCCAGTTGATCGCTTACTACAATATAAAAGTACACCCATGCTAGCATTAAGACATCATTCACAATTGACTCCATGGAAAAATGAAACAGAATATATTGATTCGGAGCAAGCTAAAAAAGTACCCCGTTATGAATATGATCCCAGAACTTTGGGATTTACCAAGGGTTACCAACATGGCACAAATATTGCAGGCAAGTGCTTAAAATTCTATAAATATATATAAAAAAAATGTATAATTTCTTAATTCTTAGGTTATTGGCCAAGTAACATGGCTGGTTTTGGCCATCTTTCTTATCAGTCTAGAGCCGGTATTCACATACGTCCAAATAATTTTGAAGCTGATGATCATAATGAAGCCCTACATGCTCAAGCTATACAATCTAGCTTTGCGTGGCTTTTTGCTCAAGCTAACTATAATGGTTTCAATACCTTTTCCGAGCTTACATACCCTCTAAATACCCAAACTATAATTACGGATGGTAAAAAGTGGTCATTTTATGAATATCAATTGAATACCTTACTATTTAGTGGTCGTCAAATCGATGAAAATCCACGTGTAAATTACTGCCGGGGTACCGAAGAATTATCTCTTTATCAAGAAATCGATGATAAGGGAAAAATTGTTGGTTTTAATGATCAAGTTTTACATTATTTAATTAAATACTATACTAATATCCCAAATGTGAAACGTTCAAGCGCTGAGTTGCAGCCGTTTTTGGATAATAAAATCAAACGTATTGCTGATTATGAGCAAGAAGATAAAAGAGAGTTCTTAGAAAAAGTCTTTAAACACATGGTCTCAAATCGTCCTCGACATTTAGCGATACCTGAAACCTATTTGTGGGAAAAGTTCTATAAAATTGATAACAAAACTCGTCCCATGGAAGCCAGACGTCGTTACTTTGAAGTTTTCGTTAATCCTTGGCAACGCAAATTGGATCAGCATCAAAAGGAATATATTCCACGACGAGTACGTCCCGAAGGTCCCAAGAGCAAAAAGAAGTTTAAACCTACTTATTATCCTTAGAATTAAGATGATGTTTACAGATGCTTTAATTAAAAAATACTTAAATAAAAAAAAAAAATGGAACGATAAATTGCATATATATTTTTAAAAATACATAAACAATAGGTTATAGTATGTTTTGTAGCTAATGAATGATGTAGTCGGCTTTTTGCAAAACAAATACCCGTTATGCTTTAAATTAATGGCATGTCTGTCTTGGAATAAGCAGCCATTAAAAATTTGACATATCTGTTTTAATAAAATCATTAAAATACAGCTTAACTAAAGTCAAATTATTACAATAAAAAATCCGTTATTTATTCTAATAACATGCCTGTCTTTATATATGTCAGCCATTTAAATATAACATTACAGGTTTTGCTTTAGTTTTTCATTCGCTGTTGTATAAATCGTTAGTTTATCGAGTTAATCATTTTGTAAAACAAAAAATAAGTGTTTAATGTTGGTAAACCAACACCATTTTTATTTTAAAATAATATATAAATTACGTAGAATAAAATGATGTATATATTTATTGCAAATAAGTGAAATTCCGAACATAAAATCTAAAAGCAAGTTTTGTTCTCATTTTCACAATACCAAAGAGCCTGTGTGTTGGTTAAATAAGTGTTTTAAGTTTAAGGGCCATGTTACATGTTCAATATTTATTGTGATATTTGGATCGCGATCGATATCACAGAATGGCCTATTCTGAAATCCTTTAAAATGGAACGGGATCCATCAATACTGCAAGCGACACGTTCAGTATATATTGTGTTATTTGGGTCGCGGTAAATATGTATATATTGAACGTGTAACAGGGCTTTAAGAGTGTTGTTGCTTTTTAAACCCAAGAGACATAAAGATCTACCCACTTTCTTTCAAATTTATAAAGCAAAAAGGTAAGTAATGTTATAATATAAAAATCAAATTAACATTTGATTTCGAAATTTTAGCTAGTTATTTGTCACATTCAGTTCAGGTTGTGTATGTTACTAATAACTACAAGTCGTTGTTTTTATACCCTATACCACTATGTGGTTTGGGTATAATGACTTTGTGCTGCTGTTTGTAACAACCAAAAATATTTGACCTAGACCCATCTTTAATTATACCGATCGAATCAGAATCACTTTCTGAGTTGATTTAACCATGTCCGTCCGTCCGTCCGTCCGTCTGTGTGTCCATGTAAAGCTTGTAATCAAACTGCAGGTCGCAAATATGAATATATTTTAATGAAATTTGGTATATAAGCTTTTGTTGGCCATGGGATGAACGCTATTGAAATTGGTGAGAATCGATCCATGTTCAGACCTAGCCCCCATACAAATTACCCATATGAAATCGACATAAATTGCCATAAGAACCAAATTGTCATATAGATCTTACTCAAATTGGGTTTGTATGCGTTCATTACATCCACTAATGAGTAGTCCAAAAATGATCCCTTTGACCCCATATAGAGCTGCTTCCCGATCTTCACTTAAATCTATTAAAAAACAAAAATATTGCACTGATTCTTCTCAAATTTTGTTTGTACATATTTTTGCAAAATACAAGAGACTACCAAACATGATCAGGATCGGTCCATTTTTGGACCTAGTCCCTTTATAGATATAGCATCCGATATGAACTTTTTCATATCTGCAGCCAAAAAAATTAATAAAAATCCCACTCAAATTTGGTTTTTGCTTATTTTCAATGTCCAGTGAGTTGGGCCTAAGAGATAGGGTTTCTAATCGCATGGTATAGGGTATCGTATAGTCGGTCTAGACCGACTATAATTTTCTTACTTGTTTTTTTTGCAAAGGAAATTACCTATAAATTATCTATAATATTAATAGATAAGCCGATTTCTTGTGACCGATGATTTGTTCCACAGTTTTTTTTCCCCCGATTTTGAAAAATATTTCTTTTTAGTTGTCCACCAGATTTACTGATTTTTAAAATTTTGATTTTTTTTTTTTTTTTGACTGAAATGCATTTAAAGTTGCTACTAAGGCATAAATAAAATTATACAATCCCTGCCGGAAATTTTTTCAATTATATATTCTTCCTTTATTTACATATTTTAACAAATTTGATATTTACATATGAGATCTTATCTTTACATATAGATATTGCAATAAATAATATATATGATCTAAAGGTATTTACATTTTATTTTATAATGATTTTTAAAGGAAAATGGGAGGAAAAAACCTTTATATGATTAATATATTTAAATACCATCTGAAAATATTTATATGGAGCATTCCACGGTCACGTATATACAAAACCAACTAGTTTTATATGCTTATATTTCATCTAGTTCTTTATTAATTCATCAGATATCTAGTCAATTTCTATTATATTATAGAGAACCCACTAGTCTCTAATCCTACATATAAACTTTTTAGAAATTCATGACATACTGAAGAAAAAATTTAGAAAAATCCCGTCACGTGTTTGACTATTACATACATATGTATGGAGAAAAAGTGTCTTAAGAAAAAATTTTAATTAAAAGTCAAGCTTGGTGCTGTAGGGAAAAGATTTTTATTAAAACAGATATTTCTAATTGAAAATTGGTTTTTATAATTTGTCACGTACAGACAAATCGCGTCACTAAGGCGACATAGTTGAACTTTGATCTAAAAAGTAAATAATAATTAATAATTTGTTACAGATTTTTCTAGGGATAAGCAATGATTTCTGCATTCCACAACATTCTCCTTAGTTTTAACAAAATGGAACTTTGAAATTCCAGATATTGCTTTGGTATTATCCCATGGTGATAAAGACTTACTTACGCCCGTGTTCATAATCAAATTCTAGCAGTTGGCTAACTTTTTTTCATGCAAATTTTGAAATTTGAAATTTTGCTAGAATTTGATTATGAATACGGGCGTTAATTTTTTCATTTATTTTCGAGGATGGAATATATATTACGCGTGTTTTTGAGACTAATCTAGAAGCCAAATCAGCAAAGTCCTTGGCTGTTTGGACGACAACATATTCATTTTGACTCATCATTTTCTCTCTTACTATTCTTTTGATGTTTCCGCCAACGCCATCTATCACACCTTTTTCGTGCGATGTAGCAAAATATTTCCTAAAAAACGGCTTATTGTATTTTGTACTCAACATTGATGTTATGCCGTTTTCATTTCTGACAAGAAATGTCGCACTTTATTTGCACTTTTTTCGAAAAGTGTATTTTTAATACATTTTGAATTAAAAGCAACCTTATCTTATACATCAATCTAAAGGTCTCAAAGTGCTGTGTTCATAAAATTAAAAAAAATTTTGATTATTATACCCTTTGAAGCCATAGGGCTAAAATATCCAAAAAAGGGGAAAAATGGGAAAATGTTCTCACACTATGTCCTGAAAGAAGTCAATGACTGCAATTTTTTGCGATTTACGAAGTCTCGACTTTGAGACCTTTCGATTGAGGTATGACATAAGGTTGCTCTTAATTCAGAATATATTAAAAAATAGACTTTTCGAAAAAAGTGCAAATAAAGTGCGACATTTTTTGTCAGAAAAGAAAACGGCATTAGTTTTACCATATAACGGTTCTTAAATTCCGATGCAGGGCCGTCGCTCCAAATGATTTCCGCTGAAGGTAAATCTTCATTTTCTTTAAGTATCAAGTCGAGCAACTCATTTAGGAAAACAAAAACTGTATCTTTGTCTATAGCGTGTGCATCAGAGCATATGAGGCATGTTTGACAATTGCCTTTTTAAAAACTTGCAGCAGTGAACAAAAGGACACTTGTTGGCGACCAAAGTGAGCTTTGAACTTCATTCTGGTATTCACAGCCGAAAGACATCGCAAAATCCACTTGAAGGATACGCATATTTTCATTAAGTTTGTCTTTTTGAAATTCATTGGCTTGGATTCGTTTCAAAATTACATGCTGCATCATAATATGAATTGAATCAGCAAGATGTTCTTTAAGTTCACCTGCACTTGTTTCATGATTTAGTAAACGTAGTTTATTATCTGAGTTTTTTTCCCTTCTTTCCATACACTGATTGTACTTAATTCGATAGATAATAATATATTTTTGCCATCAGAACAAGTATCACATTCATTTTTCCAGCACCTCGAATCCAAAGAAGTATCACATAAAATCATACACCACCAGTCGTTACAATGGTTTTGTTTTAAACCTTTTACTTTAAACATAAAATTTTTATGAGTTATAAATACATCTACATTGATCTGAAGGTGTGTCTTTCATTAGCAAAATGTTTGGCGGTCTCAGACTACAAAATTTTGAAGACCCTATTTCGAAACTAGGGTTAAACTCTTTAAAAATGAAGAAGGCTTCCCTTAGTTACATGGTCAAATACTGATTCTGACACCTCTTTTTAATGACATCTTTCCAAACAACGACAAAATCGTTTTTGCCTGGACAGGTATATACAATATCCGGGGTATAGTAAAATGCTTTCACAGTTCCGTAACTTGTATTGTTATCTGAAATGCTTGTGTTTGAACTTTCGGCTAGAGCAATGTTCATTTTACGAGCTAATTCTGTAACTACCGCCTTTTTTTTTCTTGGTGATTGAGGCGGGGATTTTAGAGCCTTTTGAACAGCTTTAGATAGTGTTTGTTTCGACTTGTAGGGAAGTTCGGTACTTACAGAAGATTCATCAAAACTTTCAATTTGAACCCGCTTTTTAGCCCTTTGCAATCTCTTCTTGTCCCTTTCCTTAAGTCGTATAGCTTGTAGCTCACTTTTTGAAAGTTTTTCTTGTTTTCCCTTGCGAAGTTCACGCATCCTTTTAGACTCATTAGCGGTGAAATTTGGATCTTCCTCCTTTCTCTTTCCACGAAACTTTAGCACTTGTTGATGGTTGTTGATCGGTCATTTTTGTGAGATTGAAATTTGTAATACAAAAATTTCTTGTTCCTCGGCTTCACATGCGGACGCTTAACTAATACCAATTACTAAAAAAATTACTAAAAAATTGGTAAAAAAATTATATTAGATTAGAACTTAATCTAACTATATATGTGCAATAATATATACAAAATTAATATTTGGATAATGGTTTAGAGTTCCAGTTTTTCATGGAAAGCATATATGCTTATAGTAGGTTTATTATAAATAATAGACCTCTATAAGCATATAATTTTCAATTTAGTGATTTCTTTTTATACCCTATACCACTATGTGGTTTGGGTATAATGACTTTGTGCTGCTGTTTGTAACAACCAAAAATATTTGACCTAGACCCATCTTTAATTATACCGATCGAATCAGAATCACTTTCTGAGTTGATTTAACAATGTCCGTCCGTCCTTCCGTCCGTCTGTGTGTCCATGTAAAGCTTGTAATCAAACTGCAGGTCGTATATAAGCTTTTATCGGCCATGGGATGAACGCTATTGAAATTGGTGAGAATCGGTCCATGTTCAGACCTAGCCCCCATACAAATTACCCATATGAAATCGACATAAATTGCCATAAGATCCAAATTGTCATATAGATCTTACTCAAATTGGGTTTATATACGTTCATTACATCCACTAATGAGTAGTCCAAAAATGATCCCTTTGACCCCATATAGAGCTGCTTCCCGATCTTCAGTTAAATCTATTAAAAAACAAAAATATTGCACTGATTCTTCTCAAATTTTGTTTGTACATATTTTTGCAAAATACAAGAGACCTTACCAAACATGATCAGGATCGGTCCATTTTTGGACCTAGTCCCTTTATAGATATAGCATCCGATATGAACTTTTTCATATCTGCAGCCAAAAAAATTAATAAAAATCCCACTCAAATTTGGTTTATGCTTATTTTCTATATCGAAGTAGTTGGACCGAAAGATAAGGTCTCTAAACCATGTTATAGGGTATCATATAGTCGGCGTGATTTGTTGAATGGGAAAATAATTCCTTGGGTCTTGTTTGGATTAATTTTGATTTTCCATTTGTGAAAATATTTACTGCAATTTACAAGTCCCTTTTCCATCTTCTTCAGGAGTGCACTTGTAAGTTTGTTTGAAGAAATTAACGCAGTATCATCTGCGTAGTAAGCAACTTTCATATATTTCGGGACTTTGAAATCGGATGTATATATCGAGTAAAGCAATGGCGACAAGACTGATCCTTGAGGTAACCCTGTGGTGATGGTTTTTGGAGATGATGTTTCATTATTAATCGCAACTTTAAAGCTTCTGCCGTGAATGAAATCTGAAATAAGTTTGCATAAATATTTTGGTATATTTGCATAAAGAAGTTTAACTACTAGGCCATTATGCCAAACGGTGTCAAAAGCTTTTTCGATATCTAACAATATTAGACCCGTTGAATGTTTATTGTTTTTATTGGTGATTATTTGATTTTTAATTCTGTTTATTTGGTGAGTAGCGTTATGCCCTTTTTTAAATCCAAATTGTTCTTTAGCAACAATAGAATTGGTCGTTACAAATTCACTAAGACGAGAATGTAGTATTATTTAAAATATTTTACCTAAGTTACTTAATAGACTAATAGGTCTATAGCTATTTGGGTTATTTTTTTGGCTTATTAGGTTTGTTGACAGCTATAACCTTAGCATTTTTGAAATGGTTTGGGAAATAGTTGAGTTTGATGCAGCTGTTAAATATTATAAGCAGTAATTTTAGAGCTTTGAGTGGTAGTTTCTTTAAGAGCAGGTTGGGAACATTGTCAAAACCAGGAGATTCTGAGGGTTTTATTGATGAGACAATATTCATTACTCTTCTAGAGATGTATAAATTGTTGACTCAGAACTGGGATTTTTCTTCTTATTATTTATTACTATATCCGCTGAGTGGTTCTAATTCGAAGTGAGGTTATTTACTTTGACAAATGTATTTGCCAGGACTTCAGCCTTGTCCTTATCAGATGTTATCCTTGTATTTCCAACCTCAAGGTGAGAGATCTGATTGTTTCCTTTTCCTCGCAAGTTCCTGCTTAATTTCCAAAATGATTTATCACCTGTTTTTAAATTGGATAATAATTGACACCATTTCTTATTGCGCTCCGAATTAATACTTTTATCAATCATGTTACTTAGAAACTTAGTACATTGATTATAAAAAGTTTGCTCGGCTATATTTGAAGATCGTTGGCCTTTTTTTTAAAGCTTCTTCTTAGTTTAATATATTTCACAGTACTTTCTGGTAATGTGTAATTATTTTGTTGAGTTATTTTAGGTGTAGACACATCCCTTGCTTCGAAAACTACATTTATAAATTTTTGGATTTCCTGATCAATTACTGCCTTGGTATTGTATATATCCGAATTTAACGTGATTTTATTGTCTAAAAAATTCATATAAATGTTCCAGTTGGTTGCACTATAATCATAAAATAATATCGACTGTGGATGCTTCGCGATTGTGTTGATGGGGGAATAGGGTTTGACTATTAGGATAGTGTATGAGAAAAAATTGTTTGATTGCTGTAGATTGTTGAGTGCGATTCCTGCAGTATTGTTTGAACGGCAATTCCAAGAACAATGTTTGGCATTTAGGTCACCAAAAAACTATATATTCTTTGGTGGAAGGTGTCAGGTTCAAGATATAGTTATATAGAATTATTATTCTGATTTACCTACAAAATATCTGATTGCGATTACATCTAATTTTTAAAAATTGTTTATAATTACTAAAGCATTATTATTCACATAAATACAAAATTGCACTTTTTAAATTTTCCATTCAAATTTAAGAAAATATCAATTCTAAAAACTGGAATTAAAAATTTCCAATTAAAATTACAATTAATTGAATTTCAGAAAATCATATCAAAACGTCGGAAATAAAAATTTTAAATTTAGAAGACATCAATTGCATCTTTAATATATAAATTTTATTCGTTAAACACAAATTGAAATTCAAAAAAAAAAAAAAAATGCACCAAATACCTATGTTTACATTTAAAAAATTTTTACATTTAAAAAAATATTGACATTCAGGAGAAATTAATCGTTAAAAAAAGAAAATAGCAAAATTATCGGTAAAATTTTTAAACGATATACGCTATTGGCTAATTTAGCTGTTGTTGTTATCTAAACGACAACCATTTTTGTGTTGTTTATTCAATCGATAAAAACTTTTAGGTTGAAATGTCGTCATACATAAATAAAAATCATAAAATGGTGAAAATATTTTGCTTCTATTAAAAAACTTTTTTATATAAATAAAAAAATTAAATAGCATATTCAATTCATTATTTCATTTTCAAATAAATAAACAGAAATATTAGTAAAAAAAAAAATAGAGATATTAAACATAAACATAAAATCATCCTGTCAAACACGAAGTAATTTGTTTTTTTTTTCTATTCTTTGTGTTTTTCGCTTATTTTGACAGAGATGCCACTCGTTTAGAATTTAAATAAATAGAAAAATAGAGATGTCGACTGTCGTTAAGATGTCTGTACTTAGTGAATCACTTAATCCTTAGTGCAAACAACAATAGCTGTCTATATATTTTGCGATTGTCGGATCGTTGAAATTTACAGAATCGGACTACAGAAAACATTGATTTAAATCAATGAATTTTAAAAACCTCAAATGACATTTAAGAATTGCGAACACAAAAATTGTTAAATAAATAAACGCAATTTGATGAGAATGTTATTTTTTATATATAAATTTTCACAATTTTTTTTGGAAGAATATTTGAAGTTTTCCAGAAAATAAAGATAACAAATTATTTTATTTAAAATGTTTGGGACATTTGGTTTTCTGCGTTTGGCATCCCTAATTTGATTATTTATTATTATTATAAATTTATTCTCTATGTTTTCCAAATATGGCAATATTTTAATAAAAACGTTCAGAGAACTTTTTTTTGGTTATTATTTTGTTACTCCATCCGACCTATATGGCCGCAATGAAGAAATATTTAGCCGGTTAAAAGAAACTATACAGCCATCTCCAATTAGCACGATTTAATACATATAGCCACCATACATAACCATTACATTTGCAATGGAGGTTAGGGCGAGCTATTTAATTAGCAAAAACTAAATTAAACGAGAAGTTATGTCATATAACCGGAAAAGCATGCATATACAGTGGTTCACAGCTTATTTCAACCACTTAAAATTAAATTATTTAACTGTGTATAACTTCTACGCAAAGCAAAATATCAAAACCATTTAAATGCAGTTTTATAAATATTAAAATTTTGAGAGAATATGTAAAATAAAAAACTAAAAAATTGGTTTCCCAAATTAGCTAGAATATGAAACGTAGTTATGAAACACAATTTCACGTCACAGCTTATTTCAACCAGCTAGTTATTTACATTTACATATATATATATATATATATATTATTTTTATTATATATAGGAATAGCGGTAAATTTTTATGTGTATTCTTTGTTGTCATGTTTGCAATGATTAAGATCAGATTTTAGTATGCTTTCGGCAGTCAAGTGGTTAACAGGTGCATTTTTTTACAATGGGTCGACGTACTACCATAGAACAGCGTGAGTTGGTCATCAGCCATTTTAAAAGTGGCCACTCGCGGCGAAAAATAGCTGAAATGGTTTGTCTAAGTGATTCTACAGTACAGAGCATAATATCTCGCTTTGTGCGTGAAAATAGAATTCATAATAAGGGAAGAAAAGCACCCAACAAAATTTTTAATGAAGCTGACGAGCGCTATATCGTTCGAAAAATAAGACAAAACCCCAAATTATCTGCTCCAAAACTAGCTGTTCAAGTTAAAAACGAATTAAATAAAACGTGTAGTGCAGAAACTATCCGTCGTGTGGTTCGCAGCAATGCTTTTAATGGTAGAGTAGCACGCAAAAAACCGTTTATAAATAACAAGAATCAACAAGCGCGGCTTAAATTCGCCAAAGATCATATTACGAAAGATTCAAGCTTTTGGGAGGAAGTAATATATGCCGATGAGTCTAAGTTTAACATTTCTGGCTCGGATGGCCAAACATATGTATGGCGTAAGCCCAATACAGAGCTCCAAAACAAAAATTTATAGGCTACAGTAAAACACGGTGGGGGCAGCGTCATGGTTTGGGCCTGTATGTCAGCAGCTGGGGTCGGAGTTTATTGAGAGTACGATGGACAAAAATGTTTACCTCAATTTATTGAAATCAAATTTGTTGCAAAGTGCCCAAAATCTGGGTATAAATCAGTCATTTCGGTTCTATCAGGACAATGACCCGAAACACAAGTCGGGAATTGTCTAAACATGGCTTATTTGGAATTGCCCGCACTTGATGCAACCGCCTGCACAATCACCTGATCTTAATTGCATTGAGAATTTATGGGCAATTTTAGATCAAAACGTCCGCCAACACCAGATTTCCAACAAAAATTACCTTAAAGCTGCGTTAATGGAAGAATGGGCAAAAATAACTCCTCAAACTACTCGAAAGTGGAATCGATGCCGAAAAGGCTTAAAGCTGTTATAGACCAAAAAGGAGGCCATACTAAGTTTTAAAATGTTTAAAAATTATAGTATTTTTTAGTTTTTTTTTTTTTGTTGTTTATGTTAGCTGGTTGAAATAAGCTGTGACTATGTTCCTTTATTTTTTTATTTTAGTTTGTAAGTTTTATAGAATGAATCTTGAAGACTGATTCTCGTTTCGTTTAAAAATTATAGCCACTTTAAGTTCTAAATATTTGCTGGTTGAAATAAGCTGTGAACCACTGTAGGTATATAACCTAATTGCATGCCGAACAGCAACCACGATGACCAAAAATCAAACACCGAAATAATAGAAAAGACGAAAACCAACCCAAAGAATTTGCTGAAATAATTTGGTATTAAGTTTAACAAATTGTTTACTTTTTCATTTACATTTATTATCAAGACTCAAACCGAGGTGGAGGGTATCAAAGATTCGGCACAGCCGAATTTAACATTCTTACTTGTTTTTTACTGATTTTTACAGGAAAAGGGGAGGAAAAAACCTTTATATGATTTAATAAATTCAAATACTATCTGAAAATATTTATGTTCTTATAGGAGGTTTATTAGAAATAATAGACCTCTATAAGCGCATCATTTTCAATTTGGTGATTTCTTTTTAATTTTACGGTAATTCTCTACATTCTCTTATCAGTGGGTAAGAGGAATTTTCATTTTTGGCAAAGTAATTGTTATTAATCCTTGTTATGAAATCGATAATTTTTTCATAACCTGTTTCTTCATGAAGAAGATTTGTAGGATACCTCCAGGGCTTTCTATTTATCATTTTAAGACATTTGTTTTGTATAAATTGTAAGCCTTTTAGGTGGCAGTTGGCAGCGTCACTCCAAATAGGACACGCGTATGTTAATATTGGCCTTATAACACTTTTGAAGAGTAGATTTTTGTTTTTGGGGTTTAGAAATGACCTTCTATTTAGAAGTGGCCATAATGATTTAAATGATTTTATAGCTGTTTGGCACGTAGCCATAATATGTTGTTTAAAAGTAAGCTTTTTGTCCAAGACAACTCCGAGATATTTGACATGATTAAGTACATTTATGGTATTATTTCCAATATGAAGATGACGTCTTGGCAGTCTTTTGGGAGATTTGTTGAATGGAAAAATTATTGCTTGGGTCTTGTTTGGATTAATTTTGATTTTCCATTTGTGAAAATATTTACTGCAATTTACAAGTCCCTTTTCCATTTTCTTTAGGAGTGCACTTGTAAGTTTGTTTGAAGAAATTAACGCAGTATCATCTGCGTAATAAGCAATTTTCATATATTTTGGGACTTTAAAATCGGATGTATATACCGACTAAAGCAATGGCGACAAGACTGATCCTTGAGGTAACCCTGGTAACTTTAAAGTTTCTGCCGTGAATGCAATCTGAAATATGTTTCCATAAATATTTTGGTATATTTGCATCAAGAAGTTTAAATACTAGGCCATTATGCCAGACGGTGTCAAACGCTTTTTCAATATCTAACAATATTAGACCCGTTGAACGTTTATTGTTTTTATTGGTGATTATTTGATTTTTAATTCTGTTTATTTGGTGAGTAGCGTTATGCCCTTTTTTAAATCCAAATTGTTCTTTAGCAACAATAGAATTGGTCGTTACAAATTCACGAGAATGTAGTATTTTTTCAAATATTTTACCTAAGTTACTTAATAGACTAATAGGTCTATAGGCTATTTGGGTTATTTTTTGGCTTATTAGGTTTGTTGACAGCTATAACCTTAGCATTTTTGAAATGGTTTGGGAAATAGTTGAGTTTGATGCAGCTGTTAAATATTATCACCAGTAATTTTAGAGCTTTGAGTGGTAGTTTCTTTAAGAGCAGGTTCGGAACATTGTCAAAACCATCCCTGCCGGCAACTCAACTAAATTTTAATGCACTTATATCTAACTATTACGCAACTAGTGGTGGTTGATACTTGGATTACTTTCAATGAAGCAAACTGACTATTTTAACATTGCGATGCCCCAGGCGATAGTCAATTGTCCGACTCTGCATTACTGTTCAACTAACTTAAAGTTAGCTAATTTATAGTTAGCTACAAACTAATTATATTTTATATATTAAAGTTGGCTATAAGTTGACTTAATTAAAATCAAGTAGTAGTTAGCTTATAATAGTCTTTACTTTTGTCAGAAGTAGAACCCCCAAAAGAAATTTAAATGTAAAAATAACACAAAATTTAGCATTAAGTTTATCAAATTTTCGAATATCTTGGTTACATTTGTTATAAATAATTAGTGAAATATGTATAAACGTAAAACTAAGGTAGAGGGTATCAGAGGTTCGGCATAGCCGAATTTAACAATTTAATTTTTTTATTTTTAACGCATTCAGCATAGATATGCTGTTTTTAATGACTCCTAGAGCATCTCTGATGTCGTTTTCCACCTCATTAGAGCCAAGCGATCGACAGGCATCTGTTTAAAATATAAATGTCCTATATAATGTGAAATCAATATGTTTTTAATATATGAGTTACCTGTTCAAGCTTGGAAGAAAACTTTGAAGTCCCTTAGTCTCTTCTTCCATCCATATTAATTTCTAGACAGATATTCATAGAAATTACCCCTGTTAAAGTTTTTGACAGGCGTCCTTTTAACAATGACTTCATCATATTAACCTGTACAAAGCATTAAATCGTGAAGTTATTGAAATATATATTAAAATATAGGTATTAAATTTGTGAAATAAAATTTTGAAAACCTACATAAAGTTCATGATTGTCCTCACTAATTGTGTTGTTACTTCTTGGTGAAGAACCCTTTCAGTCAAAACTTTCTGCTCAGCCAGGAACTTCATTATAACTTCATTTTGCTTGACTATAATTTCTGTAATTAAATATGTTAAGGAATAAGCAAGGTGTAATTAGTAGGTAAAACTAGAAAATGTGTTGCAAAAAGTAAGTTACCTTGCTGCTTTTGTATAGTATCTGAAAATTATATAAATAATAATTAATTTAAGCTTTGTGCATATTTTACTTTTGGAATATCTTACTTCCTTAAATCTTTCTTCAAACAGTTGTTTGAGGTTGGAATAACCTTCGCAGTGACCTGCGTTCTTGACATCTGTAAAATCATTATTTATTAGAGCAAATTATTTACATTTTTAGTTAATACTCACATTGAGGAACTGCTTTGAAACCTAAATTTTCTTCCACTAAAATACTTAACAACTCTTTGAAACACTTGCGAGATGGCCTATTTTACCAATAACCGATTTTTATGTCCTATATCACTATGTGGTTTGGGTATAATGACTTTGTACAGAATCACTATCTGATTCGATTTAACGATGTCCGTCCATCCGTCTGTGTGTCCGTGTAAAGCTTGTAATTAAACTGCAGGTCGCAAATATGAATATATTGTGATGAAATTTGGTATATAAGCTTTTATCGACCATGTGATGAACGCTATTGAAATTGGTGAGAATCGGTCCATGTTCAGACCTAGCACCCATACAAATGACCCCTATGAAATCAACATAAATTGCCATAAGATCCAAACTATCATATTAATCTTAGTCAAATTGGGTTTGTATGTGTTTATTACATCCATTAATCAGTGATCCCTATGGGACAACTCTTAGTCATAGGCTCCATATAGAGCTGCTTCCCGATCTTCCCTTAAATCTATCAAAAAACAAAAATATTGCACCGATTCTTTTCAAATTTTGTTTATATTTATATATTTTTGCAAAATACAAGAGACTTTACCAAACATGGTCAGGATTGGTCCATTTTTGGGCTAGGCTCCATATAGATATAGCATCCGTCCGTTTTCATATCTGCAGCCAAAAAAATTAATAAAAATCCAACTCAAATTTGGTTTATACATATTTTCTATATCCAGTTAGTTGGGCCTGAGAGATAGGGTTTCTAAACGCATGGTATAGGGTATCGTATAGTCGGTCTAGACCGTATATAAATATATAAATTGCATAGAATAGAAGGTTATAGAAATTTTACCTGAACAATTGAAATTCAAAACATAACATGTAAAACCAAATTTTTTATTCTCGAAGAGCTGTATTCAATAAGTGCGTTAAAACACTAATGTGTTTTAATAAAGCTAATTTAGGCTTACCTAGTCATTTAATTTAAGCCTCCATTAGGGGATCGGTAAATATAAATGTGTCCTAAGAATTTAAAACTCAACATCGCTTAGGTAATTTCAGTTTTCATAAAAATCTATAATATTAATAGGCTAGGCGGTTTTTTGTTACCGATTTTTTCTTCTACCGTTTTATCCCTCTTTTGACCAAACGTATATTATTTGAAAGGTATTTATTTTTAGTTGTTCACCAGATTTACAGATTTTTACACTTTTTCCTTTATTTTGAGTAAATTGCATTTGAAGTTGCTACTAACACATACATACATACATAAAATGATACATATGCTATGTGTGTGCATACTAAATTTGTTAATTTGTTTCTTAATAAGATTGTCACAATAATAATGAATCAAAAAAGTGTTGGTTTGTGAATTGGCTAACTTGAAAGTTGCGTAGAAATTGCACTTGAATTTCGAGCGTTGGAGCCTGCTAGTATAAGTTAAACAATTAAAAAACTAAAGTACGGCCTTTTGTGCTAAAAACAAATAAAGGGTTTTTCAATAAGAGCGCTACAAAAGATTTTTTAAATAAAACAAAAACGGTTCTGGATATCAATGAAATTCTTTATTCCTGTGAAAGTACGTTCGATGCCATTATGTATGAAGATCGATTTCTTTTGCATGGCCACCACGGGCACGCTTGCTGAAGTCCAGACGCTGAACCCAATTTTCGACGGTTTTCAAGCATAAATCGGCCGATACTGCTGCAATTTCACGTTCGATATTCGTACGAAGTTCATCAATCGTCGCTGGCTTGTTGGCATAGACCATAGACTTGACGTAGCCCCACAGGAAATAGTCCAACGGCGTCAAATCGCACGACCGAGGCGGCCAATCGACTAGGCCATTTCGTGAGATAACAAGTTCTCCAAACTTGGTTTCCAATAAATTGATTGTGACATTCACTGTGTGGCTTGTGGCGCCGTTCTGTTGGAACCACACGTCCTCCAAGTCCATATCATCCAATTGGGGCCAAAAATATTCGGTTATCATTGAACGGTAGCGATTCCCATTCACAGTAACGTGCCGGTCTTGATCATCACGGAAGAAGTACGGCCCAATGACGCCGCCAGCCCATAAACCGCACCAAACCGTAATTTTTTCGGGATGCAATGATGACTCATGGAGTACGTGTGGATTGCTGTCTGACCAATAATGCATATTTTGTTTATTGACGAAGCCATTCAGCCAGAAATGAGCCTCATCGCTGAAGATGATTTTTCGATGAAAATCCGAATTATTTTCAAGTTGTTGCTCAGCCCAATTCACGAACATACGACGCTTCTGGTGGTCAATCGGCTTCAGTTCTTGCGTCAATTTGATCTTGTAAGGATGTAGGCCAAGATCTTTTCGCAAAATTCGCCACAACGACGTCACAGAGATGCCCAACGCTTGAGAACGACGTGTGAGAGACACATTTGGGCTTTCTTCAACTGAAGCCTCAGCGGCAGCAATATTCTCGACACTACGACTTCTTTGTCTCACTGGCACGGGAACATTTTGTACTGTGCCTGTGGATTCAAATTGTTCCACTAGACGCTCAATTGTTGATCTGCTAGGATGATTATGACGACCATAAATTGGACGTAGCGCTCTTAACGTTGAGGCCTCTGACTCCGAATTTCGATAGTAAATTTTAATAATTTCGACTCGTTGTTGGCTCATATATCTTTCCATCATGAAATGGCAAACTTTGCTGAAGAGAAATGTCAAAAGAGCGGCAAGAAATATGGCGTCGTTTGCTGTCCCTGTATTTCTACTTTTGTAGCGTCCCTGTTGAAAAACCCTTTATATCCCTAATAAAATTATGTGGGGTACCCATATACGACATAAATCAAATAAAATTATGTGGGGTAACCATATGTACGACATAACTAGATGTTTTCATCTAAATTTTGGAGGGTTCGAAAATGATTTTAGAGGTATGGTTCCTTGGGCAAATATAATTGTTATGGCCCATAGTACCAGAATCGCGATGAGCCCATGGAAATTTTTTCGGCCCCCTACAATTTGACCCATTCTAATATATGTATATGTGTGTATATGTATGTATATATACATATATGTATATATTGTATATGATTTCTGATAACATATTTTCAGAAATTTCTCTATAGAGAAATTTACTTATGTAATAGAAGACAAAGTTTTTAAATACGGGTATCCCTCGTATAACGCGGTACTTACGTTCCAGAAAAATTCCGCGTTATGTGATTCGCATTATGTAAGACTTAGTTTTCATATAAATTTGGGGTTTATGTTCCAATAGTTTTTTTTTTTTAAATAAAATTCATACTAAAAAATAACAGACGTACATATATTTCAATTTAAAATTAAAATTCAGACTTTGTTTTAAAATTAAACACACAAAATAAAAATAATAATATCACAAAATTCAAAAAACAAAATAATAAAAAAAAATAATTCGTATTATAAAATTTAAAAACAAACTGAAAAAATTAAATGTGTACATATTTCTAACTTCATTGTTGTTAAGTAATTAATCTGTTTCGCTGTCTTCAAACATCATATTTCGTGCAAATTTTTAACGTTTTGGGTGTGCAATAGCTTCATCAGAAGATATTTCTTCAACATAGCCGCTATTGGATACAAAACTAGTTGTAGAACCTTGTGATTCTGGTTTTATAATCGCATAATCAGTTATCAGTCTTCTACTTGTTCTTTTTTCAAGATCCTTTTCAATTTCATATAATTTTGCTATTTGCCTTATAATTTTGCTGGATCTTTCCAGTGAAGGATCATTATTAGCAAGGAAAGATTTTATTTTTTCAGCCAAACTTAATCACTCTCGTATGCGCTTTAGTGTGAAATCTGGAATTGATTCACAGATATCTTCTTCCGAAGTGATGTCGTCACTTTCATGTATGAAATTTGGCGCGGTTGGAGATTCAGTTGTTAATGGAATTAACTCTCCTTCGGTGAGGCCCTGTTTATAATTTCATAAATGTCATCTTCGTTCATATAATTAAAGCCTTCTCCACCGAAACGTTAATATTCGGCTCACTTCCACATTTAATGGTGTAACTGCATTACCTTTTGCAACAGCCTCCCGCCATTTATTTTAACATGCGCCGTTTAGCGTGAACTGTCTTAATTCTTTAACAGATCATTCAAAATTAAAAAAGTTTTCCACAATTCTGTTACCGTCATGTTAGCATTAGAATCCATTTTGTCAGGATTAAGTTTGAATGTTTGCCGAATATAATATGCTTTGAACGTAGATATTATACCTTGGTCTATCGGTTGAATGATAGACGTGTTATTACGTGGTAGGAAAACTATTTCTACATTAGGATGGTTCAAGTCTCTTGGATGACCTGGCGCATTATCTAGTATTAATAGCACTTTGAAATCGGCAATAAACAGGTAACTTGGATTTATCAATATTTTTCAAAGCTCGTGGATTTAACGAGCGGTTTATAAGTAAAGGTTTTGTTATATAGTCCCCTGATGCATTGTTACAGAGAAGTAGAGTAATTCTGTCTTTTGCGACCTTAAACCCTGGTGCAACCCTTTAATTTTTCGAGATGTACGTCGGACGCGGCATTATTTTTTTTTTTTTTTTTTTTTTTTCAATTTAGACCTGTTTCGTCTGCACTAAAGATTTGTTCTCCCTTATAACCACTCTCTTCAATAATTTTAGCAAGAGTTTTGGGGTAAGCCCTCGCAGCTTCTATGTTTGCCGATCCAGTTTCGCATTGAAGTTTAATATTATGTAATCTAAATCGTGATTTAAAGTTTTCGAACCAGCCTTTGCTAGCTAAGAATTCCTGCTAACATGTTTTGGTTACTCGCACTGCATCTGGATTACTTTCTTTTAAATGTTTATAAATTTTAAGAGCTTTCACCTTAATGGCATTTGTGTTGAACGGCATTTTTTTGTAGCGCAGTCGTCTATCCATAACATTAATGCTTTTTAAATTTTTTCTATTAAAACATTGCACACACGTGCAACTCATTTTGCCTTTATTGATGACCCAAGCATAACAGAATTTCTTATTTGATTTTCATTTTGTTTAATAGTGCGTATTGTGGATTCATTTAATCCGAGAGACTTTGCTACTAATCCAGTTTTTTCACCACTGCACAATCTATTTAGAATTGAAATTTTGTCATAAAAATTTTTGTGTAAGCGTAGGTTTTTGGGCATTTGAAACTTTACTATTCATAGCTAAAAAATTTTTTTTATTAATAAAAAAATAAAAAAGTTTCTGGAACGCAAACGGTTTAAGCCAACATAAAGACGAACTTAATAATTTTCTTAGAGATTTTGCTTGTCTCTGAAACTCGCTTGACTCGTAGGAGTCTCTTTTCACTGCGCGGATACACTTTGTATGATAGTAAGGCTCCAAGAGGTAGAGCATGTGGTGGCTCAGCTATCCTAATTAAATCCAGATTAATACATTATTTAATGTGTGATCATTGTGAAAACTACCTTCAAGCTTCTACTATTTGCTTTGAAGAACTTGGAAACAGCCTAGTGATTTCATCAATATATTCTCCCCCAAGGTTTTCTGTATCAGAAAATCAATATACAAGTTTTTTTAAATCACTAGGACCTCGTTTCATTGTTGCTGGCGATTTTAATGCCAAGCATACATTCTGGGGGTCACGTCTTATTTCCCCGAAGGGTCGTGTTTTGTTCAACACAATTTCTAAAATGGGTATGGATGGCCCACAGATGAGCAAAAAATACCCGATTTGATCGATTTCGGATTAACGGAGAACATCGCAAAAGAAATTGTGCACGTAGAATCTTCATTGGAACTCTCGTCTGACCACACACCCGTTATTGTCACTATTTCGAACCCCCAAAAAATTGTGTCCCCATCTGGTAATTTAACACTTTCAAGCAATATTGATTGGCTAAATTACAAAAAGTTTCTTAGTACCCATTGCACAGAAAGCTTTCCGCTAAGAACACCAGGCCTCACGATTGTTAACTTTGAACAAAATCTCGAACTAGCTGCTACTAAACCTCCTCGTTACACCAGGCCATATAGAACTACTTCTGTAGCTGTTGAAAGGCTATTAGGTGAAAAAGAAGAATTCGAAGAGAGTGGCAACTACACAGATCTCCTCAACTTAAGCAACAATTGAAAGAATGCACGAAAAACCTACGGAAACTGCTTGAAACACAAAGAAATGCTAATTTGAATTGTTATCTTGAAAAACTGAATCCAACAGAAAAAACTGATTACTCTTTGTGGTGTGCTACAAAAAATCTTAAAAGACCTGTTGAATGTAAGCCTCCTCTAAGAAAGGAAAGTTGAGGATGGGCTAGCAATGACAAAGAGAAGGGAGATCTAAAAAAAGGTTTTACTGCAACTATAACCCCTGTTCTGTTGATGAGTTGGCACCTGTTACTTCACAGCATAGAGCAGTGTCCCTTCGTTTTGAGATTCCAGAGGTCGAAAAGGCTATTGTTGATTTAAACCCCCAAAAAAGCATCGGGGATCGATGGGATCAGTAACAAAATGTTTTCGGAGTTACCCCGAATAGCATTAAGAATAATTCTGTTTATTTTTAATGCTATAATACGCCTTGAACATTTTCCC
Source organism: Cordilura impudica (assembly GCA_963682025.1). Lineage (NCBI taxonomy): Eukaryota > Metazoa > Arthropoda > Insecta > Diptera > Scathophagidae > Cordilura > Cordilura impudica. The sequence continues at coordinate 32,774,503 of OY821520.1, forward strand.
CCAGAATGGAAAGTTTCACTCGTTACAATGATACCTAAACCAGGTAAAGATCACACAAAGGTCGATTCGTATAGACCAATAAGTTTACTGTCTAACTTGTAAAAATTATTCGAGAGAATTTTGGTAAACAAACTTACAATATCCGTAGATCAAAATAATGTCATTCCAGCACATCAATTTGGTTACAGACGAAAACACAGCACCACTGAGCAAGTTCACAGAATTGTAAGTGCCATAAGAAGAGCTTTTGAAGAGAAAAAGTACTGCTCTGCACTTTTTATAGACGTCTCGCAAGCCCTCGACCGAGTTTGGCACGAGGGACTCCTCTATAAAGTTAAACAGTTTTGGCCCCCGAACACACATAAGCTAATGAAGAGCTACATAATTAATAGAAAATTCTCTATAAGAGAGAAAAACTTTGTGAGCCCTCCGCAGACAATTCATGCTGGTGTACCACAAGGTAGTATCTTGGGCCCGCTTCTGTACATCCTTTACACATCAGATATGCCAACAAATGAAAACACACTTACGTCGACTTTTGCGGACGATACTGCAATTTTAAGCACACGATTAAGCACACAATTTTAAGTTCACGAAAACCCCTTAAAAGCATCTCTTCTTTTACAGAGCCATATTGAAGAGCTGGAAGATTGGCTGGATATGTGGAAGATTAAAGTAAATGAACAAAAGTGTATCAACGTAACTTCTACCCTAACAAGGGAGGCTTGCCCTCAAATTCGAATTTGGAACTAGCCTGTACCTCAACATTCCTCTGTTAAATATCTCGGACTACATCTTGTTCGCCAACTTACCTGGAAATGCCATATAGACGCTAAATTGACACAAATAAAAATGAATTTAGTCCAATTCACATGGCTTATTGGCAGGAACTCAAAGTTAAGTCTCGATTGTAAGCTCTTGATTTATAACTCGATTTTCAAACCCATATGGTGCTAAGGTAAATAGTTATGGGGAACAGCCTCAGCTTCAAACACAGGAAGAATACAAAGATACCAAAACAAGATTTTGAGAATGATTACAAGCGCACCATGGTACGTGAGAAACTCACATTTGCACAGAGACTTAAATGTTTCTCTACGAAATCACTAGATATGGTGTTAATTATTTGGAAAAGTTTGAGTCTCACCCGAATCCTCTAGCACGTAACTTAATCAACAATCGTATCCACCAACGCTTAAGAAGGAGGGAGACTGCTGATCTCATTGGATGAAAAATGAATTGATACAATTATTTTTTTTTCATCATTAGATTACATATGTATACAGAATAAATGAAATTTTGTCTGGCACAGGCTGGATTTAATATTTAAGTTTTAGTTTTAAGATTTGAAAAACTTATTGTTAGTTCACAAACCTATGTGAAGAGATTCAATAAATAAAGATGAGGTACAAAAAAAAAAAAAAAAAAAAAACTTTTCCCAATTAAACATCTTATATGCACAAAAGATCACGCTGTAATGATAGTAGTTTCCAATTGACATGTTTACGATATCATCCATTGTTTTACGATAACACATGTTTTGAAAACAAAAATGGGTAATTCCTTTTTATTTAAAAAAAGTATGAATATGTACATACCCAAATTAGAATTACCAGTATGTATTTATATTATACATATTTTCAACTTCGCGTTATAAAAATCAAAATTTCGCGTTCTATTGAAACCGAATTTTTTTCAAACCGCCTTATAACGAAAACGCGTTGTATAAGTACTGCGTTATACGAGGGATACCTGTATTTACAAAAAATTTTGAATTTGCTGAATAACCTAATAGTGTTGTTCATGAAATTTACACCTTTTATCTATTTCTTGCGATGAGCTGCACTTTTACTAAAATTTTTATTTAATAGTTTAACGTATTTTATAAGAAATATGTATGAAAATTCAATATAGAAATTTTCTAGCGAAATAGCTGCACGTCATTGGTCACCAGAGATAAGCTAAGGGGTTTTATAAAATATTAATTTTTAAATTTTGTACTTACCAATTTTATACTAAAACTTTTCATAAATAAATAAACACAATTTAAGATCTTTAAAGTTTTTTTTTTTTATTTTTCGTTAAATATTCTTTAAGTTTATATGTTTTCTTTTTTAATTCTTTCTTTTAACTCATACTCTCTGTCTGTCTGTCTGTCTGTCGTGGGTCAACCCAATTCCCCCTTATCCAATTGATCTGAAACTTGGCCCATAGACTTGTTGTGAAAGAAGATTAATTTTGGGGTAGTCATGCACAGTCACGCATGGTCACGCACAATCACGGAGAAACTTAAAACGGATTTCGCCTAATTCAGTCATTCTGAAACTTGGTTGGTATACTTGCTGTAAAGAATTATTAACTTCGACATAGTCACGCACGTTCACGCACAGTCACGCACAGTCACGGAGTGATTTAAACCACATTTCCACTTATCCGATCGATCTGAAACTTGGTCGATAGACTTGCTGTGAAAAGATTAACTTTGACTTTAATTTCATGGAGAAATTAAATCCTCACTTCCCCTCATCGGATCGATCTGAAACTTTGTCCATAGACTTATTGTGGGCAAAGATTAATTTTAAGATAATCACACATAGTCAAAATTTATATGCATAGGGAAAGAAAGAGTTTTAATAAAAACTTTGTTTTTATCGGTTAGATTACACAGGTCTACAAAATGAAAAAAATTTTTTGGTGCCTTGAGTTTTGCAGCTGATTTAATTTGTACTTTTAACGCTGATTTCAAAACTGAAAACCATTTTTCCCTAGCAGCTCTAGTTCTCGAGTTACAAAAATATTCAATTTACCCTACTATTTATTTAAAAAATGCATATGCCCTTCTGATATAAACGCAACAAATATATGTAGTATGTTGGCAACATAGTATAGCTTGTTTCTTAGTATGTTGGCAACATTGTAGTTATATAAATGTCATTCCCTAGCTTGTTTCTTATTATAATTCTTGAGTCTTGAATTAAAACTCGCTAAATATATATCGATAAGAAACCTACGTCCAGTACGCGTTGCAATCATTCAAGGTTTCAATAGAACATCAAGATATAACAGTGATAATTTTAATTGAAAGCTAATTTTCAAAGATGTCATCTGGACGCAGAATCTGTGTAAATCACCCTGAGCAATTTTGTTATATATGTGGTGAATACACGAGAATTGAAAACAGAAAATCCATTACTGAATTTATAAAGAAAGCATACAATGCTTATTTTGGTATCAAACTTGAACAGCAAGATAAATCTTGGGCACCACATGTAGTTTGCAAAACATGTAATGAACATCTACGTCAGTGGACTGATGGGAAAAGGAGGAGTCTGAAATTTGGTGTGCCTATGGTTTGGAGAGAACCAAAATATCACTATGACGACTGTTATTTCTGTGTAGTGAATATCAGAGGTATCAATAGTAAAAACCGAAGGAAGTGGACGTATACTGATTTAGACTCTGCTCGACGATCCATCCCTCATTCCGATGAAGTTCCCATGTAAACATTTCATCAGCTACCAGATTTTTCGGAGGATGAAATATCCCACTGCTACACAAATGAAGACAGTGAATATGAGGAAAATACATCAAGTCCCCAACGATTTAACCAAAGTGAGTTAAGTGATCTCATCAGGGATCTTAACCTCTCAAAACAATCTTCTGAGTTACTGGCATCCCGGCTAAAAGAAAAAAATCTACTTGATAAAGGAACACAAATAACGTTCTATCGTAGAAGGGAAGCAGAGTTGGTTACGTTCTATTCTCAGGAAGAAGACCTCGTTTTCTGTCACGATGTTAAAGGTCTCCTAACAAAAATCGGCCTTCCCGAGTATGATCCAGATCGTTGGCGTCTGTTTATTGACAGTTCCAAGCGAAGTTTGAAGTATGTGCTTTTACACAATGGTAACGAATTGGCATCAATACCTATTGCTCACTCTATCCAAATGAAAGAAGAGTACAAGAATATAGCCATTGTCTTGGAAAAGATTAAGTATCACAAACATGGATGGGTCATTTGTGTTGACTTGAAAATGGTTAACTTCCTCCTTGGACAGCAAGGTGGATACACAAAATATACTTGCTTATTGTGCCTTTGGGATAGCAGAGCTAAACAAGATCACTGGGTAAAAAAAGACTGGCCTGAAAGAGAGAACATGGTTGTTGGAGGAAAAAATGTTGTTAATGAGCCTTTGGTTGATCGGAATAAAATAATCCTGCGTCCACTTCATATAAAACTTGGCTTAATGAAGCAATTTGTTAAGGCTCTAGATAAAGATTCATTATGTTTTAAATTCATATCTACAAAGATGCAAGGTTTAAGCAATGAAAAAATAAAAGCTGGCATATTCGATGGCCCTCAAATCAGACAGTTAATGAAGGACACCAATTTTGTTGAATCTATGAATGAAAACGAGCGAAAAGCATGGACATCATTTGTGTCAGTTCTCGAAAACTTTCTAGGCAACAAGAAGGCTTCAAACTATAAGGATTTAGTTCAGAACATGCTGACTGCTTTTCGTGAGCTTGGATGCAACATGAGCATCAAGGTGCATTACTTGCAAAACCATTTGGACCGGTTTCCTGCAAACTTGGGAGACTTGAGTGAAGAGCAAGGTGAACGATTTCACCAGGATATAAGGACACTGGAAGAACGATACCAGGGCAAGTGGGATACTCATATGATGGCAGATTACTGTTGGAATCTGCAAAGAGATTGTCCTAAAAAACCACATTGCAGATTAACAAAAAAACGAAGCTTCTTGGGTCCCAGTACATTAAATAAGCAGTGAAAATATATTTCTTATTTTCACAAATATATTAATTATATATTATTATAATAAATATATTAAACTAAATGCTTTTCGAAAAACACTGAAGAACAAAATTTTTATTTTTTTTTGATAAAATTGTTTTTTTTTTACAAAACTTTAACGATATATCTGAAACTACTGGGCCAAATTAAAAAGAATGTAGGCACGGATTAAAGATAATTTTGTTGACGAATTTCAATTTTTTTTTAACTGAATACGGTGAACCGTTTTCAAGTTATTCCAATATATGTAGTGGAAGTGCCTTAATTTTGGAAATAACGGTATATCGCGAAAAGTCCAACTGCTAGGCAAAAACCGATTGCAGATTCGTATTCAAGAGGTCGAATTTACTAAGGATCAGTACAAAAAGTATCGGCACCAAAATGTGTGTATACCTGTGTAATTTATTGTAATTAATTTATAATTTTTTATTAATAAAAATATCTAACCATCGTGAGTGTTTTAAGTAATAAAAACATTTGCTGAGTCGATTTAGCGATGTCCATCGGTCCAGCTGTCTATATTTATGTGTGTCCAGATCACAAATATGAATATATTTTAATGAAATTTTGTATATAAGCTTTAGATGGCCATAGGACGATCGATAATAAAATGGCGCTATAAAAATGACCCCTATGTAATCGACTTAAATTGTCATTAGATACAAATTATCACAAAGATCTTGGTTAAATGTCCTGTGTGTATGTTCATTACAACCATTAATCAGTAGTTCAAAAATAAAACTTTATGACCATATATAAAGCTATATTAAATTAGTTGTAGTTAATTTTCTTACTTTTTTTACCCTCCACACCAATGGACAGAGTTTGTAGTTCCATTTGTACGAATTAAAAAAAAAATATTTGTGCCCCACAATATATGAATATTTGTGATCCCTATATGTCCGTCTGTCCGTCTGTGGAAATCACAATCACGTGCTCAACAGATTAGCTGGGTTGATCATTATTATTCAAAATGACTCATTGACATCTTGAAAAGTTTTCTTTTTAAAATCATCGAAAGCGGTTCTATAAGTACCGAGATATCAGTGAATCAGTAAAAAAGGCTTGAAAAAATATGATTTTTCTATGTTAATCGTTGTTGTTCTAAATTTTTTATTTTGTATCATTGCTGTAATAGTCGTTATTTTTATGGGCGTTGTGTTTTTATCATTTGCTTCTTAAATGTGTACGTGTCATATTTAGTGGATAAACGTAATTATTATTTGCTTGTTTTTTTTTTTTGTACATGTGAACTCGGAAACAAAAATTTAATAATTGTTTTCAGTTTGTTAATTTTCTTATTAATTTTAAACATCGTTGTAAAAAATCTAGGCATTATAATTTTAAATTTAGCCTCTTCTGTCTCTTGGTCTTGATAACTTTGGTTATAATATTGTGTCTTCAATTATTTATTGTATTTCTATTGTATTTGATGAAACGATTCCGAAATAAAAATGTATGAAAAAGTTTCCGAATAAATAATGAAGCAATTTTGTTAAAACTTTTATTTATGATTTTAAAGTTTATAAAAAAAAATTGTCTAGATTTTTTACTAAAATCTGGCCATTAGCTGTACTTCATTGGTCCCTAGATATTAACTAAGGGGGCTTTCTAAAATATTATAGTAATTCTTAAATGTTGTACTTACCATTTTTTTTTTTACAAAATACTTTCCATAAATAAATAAGCACAACTCTTTAACGTCTTTGAAATTTTTTTTTTATTTTTCGTTAAATATTCTTTCAGTTTATACGTTTTGTTTTTTTTTTTATTATAATTAATTTATTACAATTTTTATGTGGTTTTTCTTTATATAACATTAACAATGTGTTAGTATTTAATTCCTTTCATTTAATTTAATTAATTTGTTTTTTAAATATTTTTTTTATTTTCAACTTTCAACTTTTCAATACAATTGATTTATATATTTTTTGTTTATCTTAGTTTTGTTTTTAATTATTCTCGTTTAGATTTTATTTTTATTTTATTAGCCTGGAATTTAACTTTAATTTACCTTTTCAAACGTTTATATGAAAAAAGAAAAAATAAAAATAAATGTTATAAAAATTTAAATTTTATTAAATATTCTGTTTTTATGATTATTCAGCATAAACTTTTTTAAATTTTAGAAAATTCTCTTAAAATTCCTTTTCTTGTTTAAATAATATTACAACCATTTAAAAATAAAATCAATAACTAAAATTTTATTTAAGCTTACACATTATTTATTGCCTTTATTTTGGAATAATTTAATGCTTCTTTTTTTTTTTTTGGATATTTAAGTTAATGGCGTTTATTTCTATTAAACTTTATATGAAATGACAATCAGTGGATGTAAACATATTATTGATTTATAACATTTAGAAGCCAAGAAATGTTGAATCGATATTCGTTTATTTAGCGAAGAGGGGGCTGTAAAATTTTATATAAAATTATCCTCTTTCCGTTGGTAAATTATGAAAATGTTGGTCTGCGTTACCATGGTATTTATATGCATTCCAGAAATATCTCGAGCAGATCTAGCTAAGTTCGCGTGTTTGCTAAAATATCAATCACGATCACATAGCGTTTGGATTTTGGTTTGCTGGTTTTCGTCAAAATGTTTGTTATAATATTTCGCATTATTATGAGTAAAAGTTATGAATGAAATTTTAAAAAATTTCTATATTTTCAATACAAAAAAAAAAAAAAAAACAAATAAGAATAAATATGTACATTAGTGTGGGCCATAGATGTATGGAAAAAAATTTTTTTTCCGATTCAAGGTTAACTTTACTTTTTTGAATCCTCTTGATAACTGAAACATTCTGTAAAATTTTCAATAAATTTCGATGTTGTTAAGAACTGACCCCAGCTTGTTGAAATTTCCACATCCGAGTAAATTCACAAATAGCATTAAAAAAGTCGTTACTTAATCTATACCAACTCTATTCTTCTATATTTTTTTTTTGCACTAATATCCTTTGTTGACACAATGTGGGAAAAAACTCGAAATGTCGGAATTTTTTTTTTAATGAATGGGAATATTCGGTAAGGGGAGGAGGGGTTAAAAAATAAAAAAAAATTTTCGAAATTCTAAAATTTGATCGCCTATTGGTCACTGTGGGTACCTTGTGAGGAAATTTGAGAATTGAAAAAACTAAGGTAAAAATCACAAATTACATAAACAATGCTTACTTGAATTTTTTAATAAATAAAGGTCGACAAATAATTTTTGCAATAAGTATCAACGAACTTCACGAAATAATTTTTTTCCTGCATTGTGCAGGAAATTATTTATTATTATTATTTATTTCTCTACATAAGTTTGTAAGATTACTTTAAGAATATAGGCTGAAATTTGGGACTTCCCCAAAAATAAACTTAACTGCTGAACGAGAAAAATACTATATATACGAGCGTTGTAATTGTGGAGTTCAGTTTCATAAACATAAAGCAAACGGTGTGTCGACGAGTTACTGTTATTTGGTAGAATCTTGGAAATTAAACCCAATAGTTTAAATTCGAATGTTTGTCTTGTAAAAATTGTGGTAAAATAATTGTTATTCCAATGGCTGAAAAACGAAGAAAAACAAAATTGCATTTAATTGGATCACCCATTGAAAGATTCGGTGCTTGCGTGCTACCAACAACCCTTGAGGCTTTACGGTTATATTTTTATTATCATAATGTTACAAATCTTTAAAAAAAATGCTGTTAAATTGGTAATATCACACGACAATGCTCATGCAGGATTTGCAATATTAATAAAATCATCGATAAAATATAATGTCTCTGATATAATAAGTCAAACTTATCTTCAAGCTGGTTGCATAAAAGTTAAATGTGATGCAAGTGACTTATCTATTTGTGCTATATATTTCCCACCTCGGTTTACAGTAAAATGTCATAATTTTGAAAACTTTTTTAATCGGTTGGGTCCTAGATTTCTAGTTGGAGGCGACTTTAATGCAAAACACCGGTGGTGGGGATCAAGATTACAAAATCCAAAAGGGATTCAACTGTATAATTGCATAAAAAATAATAATTACTCCGTGTTGTCAACTGGAAGTCCAACATACTGGCCAACAGACCATAAAAAAAAAACCAGACCTAATGGATTTCGTCGTTTACTCTGGAATCTACAGTCAATTCCTTCATGTTTCAAATGAATTTTGTGATGAGTTAAGCTCCGATCACTCCATTTATGGTAAATTTCAATACATATGTATCTATATTCAAACTCTATAAAATACAAAGTTATTAATAGCAGGACAGATTTAAAATCTTTTTGTACTTGGATTGAAAGAAATACTAATTTAAACATCCCCATTAAATCGCCAAATGAATTAGATGAAGTAGTTGAGACATTCAATAACCTAATTTATGATGCCGGTTCTTTATCAACACCAACTGAGCAACCAAATTTTAATAAAGATAAGATTATTATAACTGCCGAAATAAGAGCGATGATACAAAATAAAAGAAGGTTGAGGAAAATATGGCAAAACAATAGTAGTTTTCTTAAAAGTCTTAGTACTTCAAAAAATGATGAATATAGTTTGTGAAGAGCAACGAAGTACACAAAACGTCCAGTCAAGAGAAATATTCCAATCAAAGATGGTAATAATTTATGGTGCAGAACAGACAAAAGTAAAGCTGAAGCCTTTGCTTCACATCTCAAAACAACATTTCAGCCTAACGACTTAAGCGACAGCGCTATCGTTGATGAAATTGAAGTAGAAGTATTTGTCCAAGCATTTTTATCAATAAAAGTGAAATTCCAAAAAAAGACAACGTTAAATATTTAGGTTTACATATTGACAAGCGGTTAACATGGATCCCCCACATTAAAGCAAACAAAGAACATCTTAAAATAAAAACCAGTCGTCTCTATAGGTTATTGGGTCGAAAATCTCAGCTAAGTCTTGAAAATAAGGTCAATATGTATAAAACTATTCTGAAACCAGTTTGGACATATGGCATACAGCTATGGGGAACAACAAGTAATTCTAACAGGTAATATAGAATAAAACACAATACATAATGATCTTTATATCCCAACAGTAAAACAAGAAATAAATAGATTCAGCGCAAACTATTTAGAAAGATTAAGTAATCACTATTGGTTATTTCCCTCCTTGATGATACAGAAGAAATTCGAAGACTGAAGCGGAATCACATTCTTGATCTACCGTTTCGAAAATAATTAATAAAAAAATGGATGTATTAAAATTAAACTATTGCGAAAAATAAAAGAAAACAAAAAAAAAAATAAAAAAAAAATACAAAATTTTGTAAATATTGTTGTAATTTTCCCTTTGTTAAAAATGTCAAATCTATTAACTGTAATATATTGATGTTCTCACTGGAGGGCATCAATTAATGTTAATTTGTATTTTATTAGATTTGCTTATTATCCTTGAATGGATAGATTGTAAATAAAGACTACTAAAAAAAAAAATATATATTTGTGAAATATGATGTAAAGCAAGAGTGCCTATGTCAGAAAATCGTAGTATTAATCGAAAATTTGAGGCACTACTACAAAAATATCGCAATTTGTGCAAACATAAGAAAAGTGAAAGTTCGGCACAAACTTTTAAAGAAAAAAAATTTACTGAACAAATCAATAAACTTTTCGACATATCGCATCGTGACGCTATGAATTTAATAAAAATAAAGGAAGATCAAAAGTTTCTTTTAGATCAACGTTCCGAGAGGAAGTATTATATGGGTACACTGACAAAAAAAAAAAAAAAAAATAGCCAGGAAAAGACAACAAATAAAGGCTCGAAATAATGAAAAATTTATAGAAAAAGAAAATTCAAGAAAATGCAAAGCAAAAGAAACTGTAACTACTGCGACATTATCATCTGAAGAATCTGACTTAAGCGACGACAGTTTTAAACGAAACATTCCTTCCACATCAAAAGCAGCGAGATCTGCTCTCAGTAAGTTTCGCCATACTTTAATTTCTCCAAATATGGCAGCAGCTTTGAATAGAACAAATATAAATGATCGAAGAGCAACTTATTTTCTTTCTGGAGCAACAAAAATATTCGGTGATAAAGAAGAATCTGTATTGTCACTTAGCAGAAGCAGCATCCGAAGGGCAAGGATAAATGCTCGATCAACCCAAGCAAAAACCAAGCTATCATTTTCACCTGAAGGTCCATTAGTGATTTATTTCGATGGAAAACTGCTTGATGCTATTACTGGCGGCTCAAGAAAAGAAGACAGAATTGAAGTTTTCGCAACAGGGGCCAATTTAGAAAAGCTACCTAAAGTTGAAAATGACACTGGCGAAAATGTTACAGAAGTTGTCAAAAATACTAGTATTGAGTGGAATCTTCAAAACAAAGTATGTGGAGTGTCTTTCGATATCACTGCTGACAACACAGGACATTTACGTGGAGCTTGCGATCTTTTGGAAAAAAGAACTAAACCAACAATTTTTTTGGCTTTCAAGTAGACATCATGTAAAGGGTTTTTCATCAGGGACGCTACAAAAGTAGAAAGACAGGGACAGCAAACGACCCCATATTTCTTGCCGCTCTTTTGACATTTCTCTTCAGTAAGGTTTGCCATTTCATGATGGAAAGATATACGAACCAACAACGAGTCGAAATTATTAAAATTTACTACCGAAATTCGGAGTCAGTGGCCTCAACGTTAAGAGCGCTACGTCCAATTTATGGTCGTCATAATCGTCCTAGCAGATCAACAATTCAGCGTCTAGTGGAAAAATCCACAGGCACAGTACAAAATGTTCCCGTGCCAGTGAGACAAAGAAGTACCCGTAGTGTCGATAATATTGCTGCCGCTGAGGCTTCAGTTGAAGAAAGCCCAAATGTGTCTCTCACACGTCGTTCTCAAGCGTTGGGCATCTCTGTGACGTCGATGTGGCGAATTTTGCGAAAAGATCTTGGCCTACATCCTTACAAGATCAAATTGACGCAAGAACTGAAGCCGCTTGACCACCAGAAGCGTCGTATGTTCGTGAATTGGGCTGAGCAACAACTTGAAAATGATTCGGATTTTCATCGAAAAATCATCTTCAGCGATGAGGCTCATTTCTGGCTGAATGGCTTCGTCAATAAACAAAATATGATTTATTGATCAGACAGCAATCCACACGTACTTCATGAGTCATCATTGCATCCCGAAAAAATTACGGCTTGGTGCGGCTTATGGGCCGGCGGCGTCATTGGGCCGTACTTCTTTCGTGATGATCAAGACCGGCATGTTACTGTGAATGGGAATCGCTACCGTTCAATGATAACCGAATATTTTTCGCCCCAATTGGATGATATGGACTTGGAGGACATGTGATTCCAACTTGACGGCGCCACAAGCCACACAGCGAATGTCACAATCAATTTATTGGAAACCAAGTTTGGAGAACGTGTTATATCACGAAATGGTCCAGTCGGTTGGCCGCCTCGGTCGTGCGATTTGACTCCGTTGGACTATTTCCTGTGGGGCTACGTCAAGTCTATGGTCTATGCCAAGAAGCCAGCGACGATTGATGAACTTCGTACGAATATCGAACGTGAAATTAGAGCAGTATCGGCCGATTTATGCTTGAACCATCGAAAATTGGGTTCACCGTCTGGACTTCTACAAGCGTGCCCGTGGTGGCCATGCAAAATAGATCGATTTCCATACATAATGGCATCGAACGTACTTTCACAGGAATAAAGAATATCATTGATACCCAAAACCGTTTTTGCTTTATTTAAAAAAACTTTTGTAGCGCTCTTATTGAAAAATCCATTTTCAACTTCGCGTTATAAAAATCAAAATTTCGCGTTGTACTGAATCCGAATTTTTTTCAAAGCGCGTTATATCGAAAACGCGTTGTATAAGTACCGTGTTATACGAGGATACCTGTATTTACAAAAATTCTGAATTTGCTGAATAACCTAATAGTGTTGTTCATGAAATTTACACTTTTTATCTATTTATTGTGATGAGTTGCACTTTTACTAAAATTTTTATTTAAGAGTTTAACGTATTTTATAAGAAGTATGAAAATTCAATATAGAAATTTTCTAGCTAAATAGCTGCACGTCATTGGTCACTAGAGATAAGCTAAGGGGTTTTATAAAATATTAATTTTTAAGTTTTGTACTTACCAATTTTATACTAAAAACTTTTCATAAATAAATAAACACAATTTAAGATCTTTAAAGTTTTTTTTTTATTTTTCGTTAAATATTCTTTAAGTTTATATGTTTTCTTTTTTAATTCATTCTTTTAACTCATACTCTCTGTCTGTCTGTCTGTCTGTCGTGGGTCAACGCAATTCCCCCTTATCCAATTGATCTGAAACTTGTTCCATAGTCTTGTTGTGGAAAAAGATTAATTATGGGGTAGTCACGCACAGTCACCCATGGTCACGCACAGTCACGGAGAAACTTAAAACGGATTTCGCCTAATTCAAGCATTCTGAAACTTGGTCGGTATACTTGCTGTAAAGAATTATTAACTTCGACATAGTCACGCACCTTCACGCACAGTCACGGAGTGATTTAAAACACATTTCCACTTATCCGATCGATCTGAAACTTGGTCGATAGACATGCTGTGAAAAGATTAACTTTGACATAGTCACGCACAGTCACGCATTGTCACGCATAGTCATGGAGAAATTAAATCCTCACTTCCCCTCATCCGATCGATCTGAAACTTTCTCCATAGACTTGTTGTGGGCAAAGATTAATTTTAAGATAGTCACACATAGTCATGCACAGTCACGGAGATATTCAAAATTCATATGCATAGGGAAAGAAAGAAATTAATTTATAATTTTTTATTAATAAAAATATCTCATCATCGTGAGTGTTTTAAATAATAAAAACATTTGCTGAGTCGATTTAGCGATGTCCATCGGTCCAGCTGTCTATCTTTATGTGTGTCCATGTTAAACTTATAATCAAACTACAGATCACAAATATATATTTTAATGAAATTTTGTATATAAGCTTTAGATGGCCATAGGACGATCGATAATAAAATGGCGCTATAAAAATGACCCCGATGTAATCGACTTAAATTGTCATAAGATACAAATTATCACATAGATCTTGGTTAAATGTCCTGTGTGTATGTTCATTACAACTATTAATCAGTAGTTCAAAAATAAAACTTTATGACCATATATAAAGCTATATTAAATTAGTTGTAGTTAATTTTCTTACTTTTTTTACCCTCCACACCAATGGACAGAGTTTGTAGTTCCATTTGTAAGAATTAAATAAATATTAAAAAAATATTTGTGCCCCACAATATATGAATATTTGTGATCCCTATATGTCCGTCTGTCCGTCTGTGGAAATCACAATCACGTGCTCAACAGATTAGCTGGGTTGATCATTATTATTCAAAATGACTCATTGACATCCTGAGAAGTTTTCTGTTTAAAATCATCGAAAGCGGTTCTATAACTACCGAGATATCAGTGAATAAGTAAAAAAGGCTTAAAAAAATATGATTTTTCTATGTTGATCGTTGTTGTTCTAAATTTTTTATTTTGTATCATTGCTGTAATAGTCATTATTTTTGTGGGCGTTGTGTTTTTATCATTTGCTTCTTAAATGTGTACGTGTCATATTTAGTGGATAAACGTAATTATTATTTGCTTGTTTTTTTTTTTTGTACATGTGAACTCGGAAACAAAAATTTAATAATTGTTTTCAGTTTGTTAATTTTCTTATTAATTTTAAACATCGTTGTAAAAAATCTAGGCATTATAATTTTAAATTTAGCCTCTTTTGTCTCTTGGTCTTCATAACCTTGGTTATAATATTGTGTTTTGAACAGCCTTCAATTATTTATTGTATTTCTATTGTATTTGATGAAACGATTCCGAAATAAAAATGTATGAAAAAGTTTCCGAATAAATACTGAAGAAATTTTGTTAAAACTTTTATTTATGATTTTAAAGTTTATAAAAAAAAATTGTCTAGATTTTTTACTAAAATCTGGCCATTAGCTGCACTTCATTGGTCCCTAGAGATTAACTAAGGGGGCTTTCTAAAATATTATAGTAATTCTTAAATGTTGTACTTACCATTTTTTTTTTTACAAAATACTTTTCATAAATAAATAAGCACAACTCTTTAACGTCTATGAAATTTTTTTTTTATTTTTCGTTAAATATTCTTTCAGTTTATACGTTTTGGTTTTTTTTTATTATAATTAATTTATTACAATTTTTATGTGGTTTTTCTTTATATAACATTAACAATGTGTCAGTATTTAATTCCTTTCATTTAATTTAATTAATTTGTTTTTTAAATATTTTTTTTATTTTCAACTTTCAACTTTTCAATACAATTGATTTATATATTTTTTGTTTATCTTAGTTTTGTTTTTAATTATTCTCGTTTAGATTTTAGTTTTATTTTATTAGCCTGGAATTTAACTTTAATTTACCTTTTCAAACGTTTATATGAAAAAAGAAAAAATAAAAATAAATGTTATAAAAATTTAAATTTTATTAAATATTCTGTTTTTATGATTATTCAGCATAAACTTTTTTAAATTTTAGAAAATTCTCTTAAAATTCCTTTTCTTGTTTAAATAATATTACAACCATTTAAAAATAAAATCAATAACTAAAATTTTATTTAAGCTTAAACATTATTTATTGCCTTTATTTTGGAATAATTTAATGCTTCTTTTTTTTTGGATATTTAAGTTAATGGCGTTTATTTCTATTAAACTTTATATGAAATGACAATCAGTGGATGTAAACATATTATTGATTTATAACATTTAGAAGCCAAGAAATGTTGAATCGATATTCGTTTATTTAGCGAAGAGGGGGCTGTAAAATTTTATATAAAATTATCCTCTTTCCATTGGTAAATTATGAAAATGTTGGTCTGCGTTACCATGGTATTTATATGCATTCCAGAAATATCTCGAGCAGATCTAGCTAAGTTCGCGTGTTTGCTAAAATATCAATCACGATCACATAGCGTTTGGATTTTGGTTTGCTGGTTTTCGTCAAAATGTTTGTTATAATATTTCGCATTATTATGAGTAAAAGTTATGAATGAAATTTTAAAAAATTTCTATATTTTCAATACAAAAAAAAAAAAAAAAAACAAATAAGAATAAATATGTACATTAGTGTGGTCCATAGATGTATGGAAAAAAATTTTTTTTTCCGATTCAAGGTTAACTTTACTTTTTTGAATCCTCTTGATAACTGAAACATTCTGTAAAATTTTCAATAAATTTCGATGTTGTTAAGAACTGACCCTAGCTTGTTGAAATTTCTACATCCGAGTAAATTCACAAATAGCATTAAAAAATCAGATCAAAATCTTCTATATTTTTTTTTGCACTAATATCGTTTGTTGACGCAATGTGGGAAAAAATGTCGGAATTTTCTTTAATGAATGGGAATATTCGTTAAGGAGAGGAGGGGTTAAAAAAATAAAAAAAAATTTTCTAAATTCAAAAATTTGATCGCCTTATATTGGTTGGTCACTGTGGGTAACTTTTGAGGATATTTGAGAATTGAAAAAACTAGGGTAAAAATCACAAATTACATAAATAATGCTTACTTGAATTTTTTAATAAATAAAGGTCGAGAAATAATTTTTGCAATAAGTATCAACGAACTTCACGAAATAATTTTTTCCCTGCATTGTGCAGGAAATTATTTATTATTATTATTTATTTCTCTACATAAGTTTGTAAGATTACTTTAAGAATATAGGCTGAAATTTGGGACTTCCCCAAAAATAAACTTAACTGCTGAACGAGAAAAATACTATATATACGAGCGTTGTAATTGTGGAGTTCAGTTTCATAAACATAAAGCAAACGGTGTGTCGACGAGTTACTGTTATTTTTAAAAATCGTGAGTGGTTGAAACGCGTATAAGAAAATTCTTTTAATAGAACTGTTTTTGGTAGAATCTTGGAAATTAAACCCAATAGTTTAAATTCGAATGTTTGTCTTGTAAAAATTGTGCTAAAATAATTATTATTCCAATGGCTGAAAAACGAAGAAAAACAAAATTGCATTTAATTGGATCACCCATTGAAAGATTCGGTGCTTGTGTGCTACCAACAACCCTTGAAGCTTTACGGTTATATTTTTATTATCATAAAGTTACAAATCTTAAAAAAAAAATGCTGTTAAATTGGTAATATCATATATTTGTGAAATATGATGTAAAGCAAGAGTGCCTATGTCAGAAAATCGAAAATTTGAGGCACTACTACCAAAATATCGCAATTTGTTCAAACATAAGAAAAGTGAAAGTTCGGCACAAACTTTTAAAGAAAAAAAATTTACTGAACAAATCAATAAACTTTTCGACATATCGCATCATGACGCTATGAATTTAATAAAAATAAAGGAAGATCAAAAGTTTCTTTTAGATCAACGTTCCGAGAGGAAAACGTTGATCTAAAAGATCAACAAATAAAGGGTCGAAATTATGAAATAATGATAGAAAAAGAAAATTCAAGAAAATGCAAAGCAAAAGAAACTGTAACTACTGCGACATTATCATCTGAAGAATCTGACTTAAGCGACGACAGTTTTAAACCAAATATTCCTTCCACATCAAAAGCAGCGAGATCTGCTCTCAGTAAGTTTCGCCATACTTTAATTTCTCCAAATATGACAGCAGCTTTGAATAGAACAAATATAAGTGATCGAAAAGCAACTTATTTGCTTTCTGGAGCAACAAAAATATTCGGTAATAAAGAAGAATCTGTATTGTCACTTAGCAGAAGCAGCATCCGAAGGGCGAGGATAAACGCTCGATCAACCCAAGCAATAAAAACCAAGCTATCATTTTCACCTGAAGGTCCATTAGTGGTTCATTTCGATGGAAAACTGCTTGATGCTATTACTGGCGGCTCAAGAAAAGAAGACAGAATTGCAATTTTCGCAACAGGAGCCAATTTAGAAAAGCTACTTGCCATACCTAAAGTTGAAAATGACACTGGCGAAAATGTTACAGAAGTTGTCAAAAATACTATTATTGAGTGGAATCTTCAAAACAAAATATGTGGAGTGTCTTTCGATACCACTGCTGACAACACAGGACATTTACGTGGAGCTTGCGTTCTTTTGGAAAAAAAGAACTAAACATCATGTAAAGGGTTTTTCAACAGGGACGAATGACAGCAAACGACGCCATATTTCTTGCCGCTCTTTTGATATTTCTCTTCAGTAAGGTTTGCCATTTCATGATGGAAAGATATACGAACCAACAACGAGTCGAAATTATTAAAATTTACTACCGAAATTCGGAGTCAGTGACCTCAACGTCCAATTTATGGTCGTCATAATCGTCCTAGCAGATCAACAATTGAGCCTCTAGTGGAAAAATTTGAATCCACGGGCACAGTACAAAATGTTTCCATGCCAGTGAGATAAAGAAGTGCCCGTAGTGTCGAGAATATTGCTGCCGCTGAGGCTTCAGTTGAAGAAAGCCCAAATGTGTCTCTCACACGTCGTTCTCAAGCATTGGGCATCTCTGCGACGTCGTTGTGCCGAATTTTGCGAAAAGATCTTGGCCTACATCTTTACAAGATCAAATTGACGAAAGAACTGAAGCCACTTGACCACCAGAAGCGTCCTATGTTCGTGAATTGGGCTGAGCAACAACTTGAAAATGATTCGGATTTTCATCGAAAAATCATCTTCAGCGATGAGGCTCTTTTCTGGCTGAATGGCTTTGTCAATAAACAAAATATGCGTCATTGGTCAGACAGCAATCCACACGTACTCCATGAGTCATCATTGCATCCCGAAAAAATTACGGTTTGGTGCGGTTTATGGGCCGGCGGCGTCATTGGGCCGTACTTCTTCCGTGATGATCAAGACCGGCACGTTACTGTGAATGGGATTCGCTACCGTTTAATGATAACCGAATATTTTTGGCCCCAATTAGATGATATGGACTTGGAAGATATGTGGTTCCAACAGGACGGCGCCACAAGCCACACAGGGAATGTCACAATCAATTTATTGGAAACCAAGTTTGGAGAACGTGTTATCTCACGAAATGGTCCAGTCGATTGGCCACCTCGGTCGTGCGATTTGACGCCGTTGGACTATTTCATGTGGGGCTACGTCAAGTCTATGGTCTAAGCCAACAAGCCAGCGACGATTGATGAACTTCGTACGAATATCGAACGTGAAATTGCAGCAGTATCGGCCGATTTATGCTTGAAAACCGTCGAAAATTGGGTTCAGCGTCTGGACTTCTGCAAGCGTGCCCGTGGTGGCCATGCAAAATAGATCGATTTCCATACATAATGGCATCGAACGTACTTTCACAGGAATAAAGAATTTCGTTGATATCCAAAACCGTTTTTGTTTTATTTAAAAAAACTTTTGTAGCGCTCTTATTGAAAAACCCTTTATTAGAAGTTGTTTGTAGTGATGTATTTAAGGCATTATTTGGGCCAACAACTGGAACACGAAGTTTGTACGGATGACAGATTAGATGACCAACTCCTGATTTTAAAGAATGAATCAATCAACTTTATAATGGATATATTAAATGGCTCATGCAATGTCCCAAGAGATGATTACAAAAAATTTCGAAGTCCAGGTGCATTTCACCATGCACGTTGGATGTCAAAACTGATATATGCATACGTCTTTAAAATATGTATGTTTCAAAAACAATTTAAACAGCAAAAAGGACAAACCAGGGCCTAAGTTGAGTTTAGCTTATTTACTGCTTTAATTTACGTCAAATACTGGATAAGTAGCGCAATATCTTGCGATGCTCCAGCTAATGACCTGAAACTTATCAAAGATTTAAAAATATACAAACAAACGTCAAATGTTGTTTTTGAAAAAGGAAGTGCATTTGTGGTACCTCAGTCAAGAGCTGGTTGTACTCGGAATATTTTCAGACATAGTGCCTTTTGAAACCAAACGGAAAATGGTAAAACAAATTAAAGAATGATCATAGGCAGAAACAAAAAGATCAAGCAGGTATCATGCGACAATGGTTTAGAAGATTTTATTGGTCCAGCATCCCATAATTTTTTTCGAATTCTTAAATTGGATTCTTCCTTTCTGAATATAAATGTAGAAGAATGGAATGAAAATCTTTTATTACAAACCGCAAAAAAGGCAGCGAGTAATCTTAAGGTCGGGAATGATAGTGCTGAGAGAGGAATAGGTTTAGTTACAAACTTCAATTCATCGCTAACGAAACAAGAGGATCAGAAGCAGTATTTTTCCAAGTAATAGAAATGCATCGCCAAATGTTTCCAAAACCAAAGAAACCAGTTTAAAAGAAATAATTTAAAATAAAAACTAACAAATTTTAAAACTGGAAATTGTTAGATTTATATGGGTGAGTCGCAATTTCAATGGCTTAGGGGCAGTCCTAAATATTATTTTTCTTGCTTGATTTTTTTTTAAAGTAGATTAAGTCGTCAAAAGGATCCAAAAAAGTTAAGTGCACTTTAATATTTTACACGTTTGTATTTTTGAACTACCCTAATGTACATGCCTACATTACCGGCATATTCTTTTCCCTTTAAAATTATTTTTCTCCTCAAAATTAATTTTTCTCTGTTTTGTAAAAAATTTAAAATTCTTAACTATTTTCTATAAGAAAATACCTCAAATCTAAAGTGATGTTTTGTCTTACATGAATGGAAATTTATAACTCTTTCTTGTTAGTTTCCGTTTAAAAAAACTTCAGCAATGTTTCTATATGGGCCCATAACGATGAAATAGGTATAATTTTCAAAAATTGTAAAAGAAATTTTTCTTTTAGAAAAAATAAACAAAATTTTTTAATTCCTTCGATTTTAATATAAAAGATAGGCTATACGAAAAGTCCCAGAATCTAAAGGAATCAGAGGGTGATTTTATGCGCCCATAATCAAAAAAGCGCTCTAAGTCATACATACATATCAGAGATTTCCCTAACGCAAGACCTCATAAAAATTTGCGTAATTGATCGTAGATTACCAAAATGATTTTAAAAATAAAACGAAACCATATCTTTAGGGTTATACCGATCTTCAAAGTTTTGAAAAGTAGTTATTTTCATGATTATATTTCGCTATCCTTAATTTCACCTAAACTATATATGCCACGACTATATATGTATAACAACAACACTTTACCGGCGACTACGAATTTGTTAGACACAGTGGAGTTCGTTTATATCGTACACCGGTTATAACGAATTTTTTGTAAAAAAAAATTGCGGAAAAAATTTTTTCCCGGACCCAAAATATTTACTTTAAAATTATATACCAATTATTACGGTTACAGCGAACTCTTGCTTATTACGAACCAGTTTTTAAGTTCCTTTTATAGTTGCAGCTTACTCCCTAAAATATGGAAACCCTTGAACATGAAACAAAATAGATAAAAAATCTGGCAACACTTCAAAATCACCTGTTATATTTATTAATACCAAAAAAAGGAAATTGGGTTTTCCCCAAAGCGGAAGCTACCAACTATAAGAGAGGTCATTAAATATATTTTATTTATCAAGTTTAACATGAAATTAAAGTATAATGGAAAATATCCATCAAATTCAGATATATATGAGATTTTTTTTGAAGAGACTGACAATATTCAGACCAAAGCTTCGATTCCAATCGCATCAAAGGAACGAGTTATTCAGTTACTCAAATCCTATTTCGAAAAGTACCTGAATTGGAAAAGATATCCCAAAAGCAAACGAAAAAATGGTTGCGAAAACAAACTAAAGTGTTTTTTGGAGTCATCTGAGAAGCTTTTCGACGTTGCAAATGCACTTCATTTGAATTTTGTGCCAATCAATGAAAGAAGTTTTTTGAAAGAAATTACAGTAAATGGTTAGATGTGGAGTTGGTAAAAAAGAAACAGCTCGATTAATAAAACGAAAGCAGAGACAAACTGAATATTCCATAAGGGCAGCAAAAAAGGCGCGTTCTACTCAAGAAACCGATTCTATCCCAGGAAATTGTGATGAAGTTTCACTGTGTGAATCTTCCCTAGAAACGTATCCGATAACGGAGTTATCTCCCACTAACACACTTTAGACAGATACACCTTCGACTTCAACGACGAATCGGAATACATTGCCGTTGCCAACAGTTGCAAAGGTCTGTGATAGATACGGTTTATCGACTCGTTCTGCTGCTGCTGTTGCTTCTGTGGTTTTGACTGAATTCGGCTTAATTTCTACCGAAAATTTAATTCTGGTAATCGATAAAAACAAAATACACAGAGCTGTATCTAAAGTCCGGAAAGACACTTCAAAAGACATTGGAGGTATTGTTATTAAAAGCATTTACTTTGATGGACGAAAGGACAAGACTCTGATAAGTGAGAAAATAGGGGATCGTTACCATCACAAAGAAATTTTCGAAGAACACAGAGTATTTGAAGAGACCGCTACAATGGGGTGTTTGTATGCTCCATGCCAATGAGTTACCCCTTCGTCATTTATTCTTGACTTTAGGTGGTTGCACTTCGGGACCTAGAGAATATTCTGGACTTATTGAAAAACAATTAATTACTTGTGATAATGAAACTACGGTGTCTTTTTGTGGGGTGGCTGGTAATTTGCCTGAGTTGCCGAAAAATGTGCTCGATGAACTAAGTACGAATCAAAAATATCATTATGAGATATGTAAAGCTGTACAAACTGGTTATTGTAGTCCTGAGCTGGCAAACCGTAAACCTGGAAAAATTGCGCACTCGAGATGGCTTACCTCTGCTAATCGTCTACTCAGAGTTTACGTAAGTACCTTAATCCATCAGAAAATTTTTGGTAACTAATCAAACAAAAAACTTCTTTTAAAGAAGGAGCCAAACATATTTTTCATCTGATTATGTACTCTCGTTTTTTAACCCGAAAATATTAGATATGATATGTGGATTCTGTTATCGAAAGAAATGCTTTTTTTGCTCAGCCGGAAAATCTACTTGTCAGTATGCTGTTGGATGATAGAGACCACATTCGGGAGCTGACAATGCAAAGAATAATCAAAGCTAGAGAAGCTGAAAGTACCACTTCACACAGAATATTTAAACCACCAAAAAATAACTTCTCTGCTGGAGATTACACCGAAATCATTATATGGCACGAGTGTAGGGTTACAGCACTGCCGGTTCTTCGGCATAATTCTAATGAGGACCTTCAAATCATGGCAAACGATAACAGCTTGGAAATTGTTGACTTTCCTCGTCACACACAAGCTGTGGAAAGATGTGTTAAACTGGTAAGAGAGGCCTCTCAAAGTGTTACAAACGCTGCTTCTAGAGATTGCCTTATTAGAACCAGGTTGAAATCACGAGCAGTAATGTCAAATTTTGGTCGCAAAAATATGTTTAAATTTTAAGTTTAAGTCACTTATTATAAGTTTTATTTTTTTGCACATTAATTGCAAGTATAAAATATATTAATAAAATAAATTTGTATCTCGTTTTTTTTGATGTGTAAACATCAATACGCGCGGGGGTAAATTTCTGTTTCACAATACAATCACAAAAACAGCGTACATGTAAGCTCACATGTTTCGCTGTGAGCCGTAAGACAAATCGGTGAGACTAATGATTGTATTGGTGAAAAAATTATGATATAAAATTGTTTCAGCTAATTCAACAACCCTACATATACATAATTCAACAACCCCACAAGTATACCCAGAGTTACTGCTATAAGTGATACATAGATGACGCTTTTTGTTTGATTTTAAAAAAGCGACATAAAAAAATCTTTAATTACTAGATGTTTACACATCTCCCCTGTGATCGGACTCACATGACTTCTTTTTGTTATTTAAAGCATACGGTTTAGGTTTGTAAAAACGTTTTCAAAAGTAGAAAGTAAGATGGCACATAATTCGATTTTTATTACTTTTACCGTAATCTGTGTAAATTTATGCAAATTTTGATACCTCTTGCGAAAGTGTAGCTCGAAAAAACATTTTTCTCATTCAAGGACGGGACAGGCTAATGTCCATAGCTGTATGTCTGAAAAATTTTCATAGAAATTTTCTAGATATTTTTTTTTATTAATAAATTTCTATTTTAACTTTTTATATTTAATTTTTTTTTCAATTCCTTAATTAATGATAAATTATCCTCGAAATCCTTGAAACGATGTAAAAACGACAGTTTTCTAGCAGTACTAGTGTTATGGAATGATGTTTCTGAATAAACCTTGAAGAAGTTTTGCTAAAATTTTATAAAAATTTCGAGGACGTTTTCAGAACAACCCGACCTGTCGTATAGATGGCGGCAGAGTTTAAGCAAGGCCGTACGACCTACCAAGACGAACACTGTAGTGGTCACGCCGCAAACGGTTAAGAAAATTCACAAAATGCTATTGGATGATCGTCGGCTGAAGATGAGTGAGCGAGCTGAAACGCTATATACTTCAAAAAGTGTTATACGTCGTAATTGACCGTTTGTTCAAAATAGAACAAAACAGTGTCGTGAAGATGTTCCATAGAGTGTTTGACGATGTTTCACCGCAATAAAGCCGAGTTTTTGAGCTGCTGGGGGAACTTAATGACTTAGGATTCAAATCGTTAGGCTACGCAGACGATCTTGTTATCTCTGTCTCCGGTTTCGACAAGAGCACAATTGGTGTCAGGGAAAAGGGTTATCTATGAACTCACCAAAAACCATACTGATACCCTTCACTAAACGAAGGAAACTCAACATTGTGGAACCAAGTCTGAACGGCTTGACAATAGGGTTTTCGGACGAGGTCAAGTATCTTGGGGTCACCTTGGATAAATCCCTCACATGGAACAGCCACTTAGATCACAGGGCTTTATATGCCTGTCAAACACTATTTGGTAGAACGTGGGGTTTAAAGCCCCACATGATCTACTGGTCATTTGAAACTATTGTGAAATCAATGGCTACCTATTCTGCTCTTGCATGGTGGCCAAAGGTTGAGCAAACTAATGCAAAAGCAATCCTGAACAAGGTTTACCGCATAGCCTGTATTGGTATCACAGGGGCAAACAGAACGCGTCCAACCGATGCCATCGGTATCATGCTCAACATTACACCATTGCATATTTCGATCATCGAAGTAGCGTGCATGAGTACCGTACGACTTCAAGATTTTGGTAGCATAAAGGACACCTAGAGGGTCACATGAGAATCGCAAGGCTCTTCATTCACGACCCGGTGGCGAGAGTCACGGACAGAATGCTACCAAAAAAGATATTCATCAGGGAATTTGAAACCGTGATATTGGAACGGAGCGCATAGACCAGTAAGACCTGGGAACCGGAGCAGGGGTCTCATGTGTGGTTCACAGATGGCTCAAAGCAATCAAATGGAGACACGGGCGCGGGTATATTTGGTCCCAATTTTCAACGTGCCGTACCCATGGGTAAATTCCCATCCATTTTCCAAGCGGAGGTCTTCGCTATCTATATATGCGTGACTGAATGTCTCAGAAGAATGTCTCAGGCTGCACTAAAGGCAAAAATGGTCTTGGAGTGCACTGAAGGGCTAAACGAATTAGGCAGATGCAACAAACTAACTCTATGCTGGATTCCGGGACACGAAGGACATGTGGGGAACGAAAGGGCCGATTTTCTAGCTAATCGAGGGGCCGTCGTCCTTTCATCGGTCCGGAACCTTTCTGTGCTGTTTCAGTGGGACACATAAAAGAAAAAATGAGGGAGTGGAGAAAATCACAAATTGACGAACACTGGGACAAAAGTCCAGGTCAACGGCAGGCTAAAAGATTTATAACTCCATCCAATGTTCAACCGGAAAGATTACTTACCCTTGATAAGAAGGACTTAAGGACCTTGACGGGATTCTTTACACGACACTGCATTCTTAAATATCATCTACGAAAAAAAGGACAATCTGCTATAGACACATGTAGGTTCTGCGAGTAGGACTTGGAAACAGCAGAACACATTATCTGTGAATGTCCAAAACTAAGTGGCAAGAGAATACGTGCACTCGGAGGATACACTGTATCCCCTCGGGACATATGGAATCTAAAGCCAAATTGGGTAATTGGCTTTATAAGAAGCCTTAATCTTTAGGACAACCATAGGCTGCACAAAAGATCAAACTGGTCGCAGTGCGTAGAGCCTTCTCTATCTAATCTAATATAATCTAAAGCCGAGTTTTTGCGTCCACTTCACTCCTGAGACAAAATAATAGTCAAAACCCTAGATTGGAATGGGAGAATCGTGTTCCACTTATTGCAGCTTTTAAGTGACAAAATTTATGACAAAAGGCCGCATTTAGCAAAAAAGGAAGTGTTGGCCAAAATCCGAAATGCTTTAGCGCCGATTTAGCTCCCTTCGAATTATTTTCAATTTCTGAACTTGAAAAAATTGCTCGTTGGTAAAAGACTTGCCAAAATAAAATAAAATTCATATAATTCCATAATTATGATGGTGAGACAGGAAATATGTTAATACAAATTTTCTAGGCATGAAATTTCTGAACAAATTCTGAAAAGAAGAATTGTTTGATAAATTGTTGCTCTTTCTTTTTACTACACACATTTTTGTGACAAACGAATAAAACATGACTTTAAAAAATTTAAAAAATATTTTTTTTAAATGGCTCCTAAATCTTTTTTTTTTTTTTTGATTTAACAAAAAATTTGTTATTCATTAAAGGTTTTCTGAATTTATTATTGCTTCTGGTTTTCCATCAATTGTCAATGTATGAATTGATGATAGTTTATGTTTAATTCGTTTCTTTTTTTTTGTTTTTTGAATATTTTTCTTTATCTACACGGATTTATTTTTTTCGTTATGAAAATATTTGTCTATTTAATGACTACAGTTTATTTTTTTCTTAATTGTTTTTGTAATATTTCTTATTTATTGATTTCAAATGGAAATACAATTGCATTAAAATTTCACATTGTACTTTTAATACTAAACTAAAACTATATAAAAAATTTTGTTGTTTATCACTAAAATTAACTATATATATATTTTTTTTTTATAATTATTGTTTTACTTAAACCTAAAAATTTAAATTGATTATGCACCGATTTTTGTGTAAGTGTGTTGTATGTATGTATTTAAAGATTTTGTTGAGGGGAGTTTTAGTATTGTTTCTTAAATATTTTGTTTTATTTTTTAAATTTAATACTAACTTATATGGTAGCCATACTAAATTTAAAACTTATATAGTAAAGGGACCTCCTGCTTTTGTTTTAAATTTATTTTTTTTTGTTTCTTGCATTTGTTTTGAATTTTTTTGAAAGTTAATTTAAATATTTGTCTGTTTTTTTGTTTTTATTTTTTTGGTTGGGAGGGTTTAACTTATAAATTAATTTAGATCCTCTGCTTTACACAAATCACAACTACTCTGGGTTTTGGCTTCAATTAAATATTTTTTTAAGTTTAGGTTTAAGTTTAAGTTTAAGTTAAAGAGCGTTGTGATTGTTTATTGTTGTAAGAACTATTATATTTTTGTAATATTTTAACAATCTATTTTTTTTTATATTGGTATTTAGATGTTTTCTCAGTTTGTTATTTTTATTTGGAATTTATTATTTTTCTTTAAAAATTTTATGTAAACATAAGCGAGCGAGTATTTAGTTTAAGTTGTTTTTGTTTTTTTTTCTTTCTTTATATAATTATGTATAGATTTTTTGTAATTTTATATGGCCAATAGTGTTTTTTATTTTGTTCAAACTTATTACTAAAAATTATTAATAAAATGTTTTTTGAGTGTTAGTTTCTGGTTTTCAGATTATTATTTTTTTACTTTCTTCAATAAGAAACCGAAATAGTTTGAGGTTGTTTTTTTGTTTGTATTTTTTTTAATAATTTATCTGTTTTTTTTAATCTATTCGGTTTTTGTAAATGAGGGTTTCTTTTTATAAATTCGCCATTTTTTTTTTAAATTAAGATTTCGTAATCATGTTTGGAAAAAAATTTTTCTAAAAAAAATCTACCAACAAAAAACAAACAGATTTCACAAATTTTTTTGTTTCAACTATTGTCAAAATGATATTTTTGTTATACATACATATTTTATAAATTTATTTTAGTATAAAAAAAAAAAATTAAATAAAAAAAATTTATTTTTCCTTCTTACAAATTTGTTGTCGATTGTCGGTGAAATCGTAAATTTTCCGCTTTTAAGTGAATTTTTCAAAAAATGTTTGTATACCATTTGAAACCATATATAGTTAGTATTTATTATTTGTAAAAAAAAAATAAACCATAGCTTATAAAAATTAAAAAAAAAATTACCCTTTTCAGATTACGTCTTATTCAGATCTTATATAATTTTATTAAAAAAAATTTCATTGTTGGCATAGTTTTCTTGCATGATTAAGATATTGAAATTTTCTGGCTAAAAAAAGTGTTTGATGTGGTGAATTGAACTGGTATTTATAGATGTAGATGTATGTGGCTTTAGTTTTCATTGTGAGTAATACAAGAATTTTTTAAAGAAAAAATTACTAAGAATTTGAGAAAAAAACTACTCAGAATTTCAGAAAATTTCTGGACAAAATTTCTTAATCCAAAATTTATCAGAATCTCAGAAAAAAGATCTTAGATTAAATTCTTTCAGATAGAATTACAAAGATTTCTAACAAAAATTTGACGTACCTAAAAAAGTTTTTAAAGTTTTTAAAGTTTTGTTGTGTGACAAACAAATGCAAAAAAAATATTTATTATAGAAAATGGCTTTATTTGTTTTCAAACTACGTATTTTCCATTAATGAAATGCAGGCGTTTAACATAATTTTTCAAATTTAAATTAAAAATTAAAAATTTAAAACTAAAAATTAAAAACTAAAAATTAAAAATTAAAAATTAAAAATTAAAAATTAATAATTAAAAATTAAAAATTAAAAATTAAAAATTAAAAATTAAAAATTAAAAATTAAAAATTAAAAATTAAAAATTAAAAATTAAAAATTAAAAATTAAAAATTAAAAATTAAAAATTAAAAATTAAAAATTAAAAATTAAAAATTAAAAATTAAAAATTAAAAATTAAAAATTAAAAATTAAAAATTAAAAATTAAAAATTAAAAATTAAAAATTAAAAATTAAAAACTAAAAATTAAAAATTAAAAATTAAAAATTAAAAATTAAAAATTAAAAATTAAAAATTAAAAATTAAAAATTAAAAATTAAAAATTAAAAATTAAAAATTAAAAATTAAAAATTAAAAATTAAAAATTAAAAATTAAAAATTAAAAATTAAAAATTAAAAATTAAAAATTAAAAATTAAAAATTAAAAATTAAAAATTAAAAATTAAAAATTAAAAATTAAAAATTAAAAATTAAAAATAAAAAATTAAAAATTAAAAATTAAAATTTAAAAATTAAAAATTAAAAATTAAAAATTAAAAATTAAAAATTAAAAATTAAAAATTAAAAATTAAAAATTAAAAATTAAAAATTAAAAATTAAAAATTAAAAATTAAAAATTAAAAATTAAAAATTAAAAATTAAAAATTAAAAATTAAAAATTAAAAATTAAAAATTAAAAATTAAAAATTAAAAATTAAAAATTAAAAATTAAAAATTAAAAATTAAAAATTAAAAATTAAAAATTAAAAATTAAAAATTAAAAATTAAAAATTAAAAATTAAAAATTAAAAATTAAAAATTAAAAATTAAAAATTAAAAATTAAAAATTAAAAATTAAAAATTAAAAATTAAAAATTAAAAATTAAAAATTAAAAATTAAAAATTAAAAATTAAAAATTAAAAATTAAAAATTAAAAAATAAAAATTAAAAATTAAAAATTAAAAATTAAAAATTAAAAATTAAAAATTAAAAATTAAAAATTAAAAATTAAAATTTAAAAATTAAAAATTAAAAATTAAAAATTAAAAATTAAAAATTAAAAATTAAAAATTAAAAATTAAAAATTAAAAATTAAAAATTAAAAATTAAAAATTAAAAATTAAAAATTAAAAATTAAAAATTAAAAATTAAAAATTAAAAATTAAAAATTAAAAATTAAAAATTAAAAATTAAAAATTAAAAATTATAAATTAAAATTAAATGGCAATGGTCGTGATGTTTTATTATTAGCAGAGACTGACTACTATCGGATAAATATGAGCCGATTAAACGGCACGGATGTACGGAAACTTTTTCTAACACGTGCGTAATTTAATTAATTTCTACATGATCTGTTCGTGTCTTAAAGCCTTTTTTGATTAATAATTGTTTTGTTCTTTACCAAGCCATATCTCTAAAGTTCAATTAAAATTCTCACTTGATCATGCTTCCGATCCAACTATTTCATTATAAGCAATTGACCATGTTTAGTTTTAGTTTATTGAAAAAGTATATTACTCATACGTCATGATGAACTCTATGAACCACACAAATATTTAGTTAGTGTGGGAAGGATGTAGTGTGAATGGATGTAGTGTAGATGTTTGATAATATTGATATTAAGCTATTTGTAGCTAATTAGTTAGATGACCATATAAAACTATTCTTGTTATTTATTTATTATTATTTTGTAAAGTTAAGGAAGACCATTTTTGGTTTTTTTTTTCAAATTATTTATAACATTTTAGAGATAAGAGATAATACGTTAAACTACTACAACTAAGTACATACAATCAATATGTATTTTATTTACGATTGTATGTCTACTTATTTGTATAAGAGTTTATGTTTTTATGTATGTATTTATTTTTGTTTGCTGGCATATATAATTAATGATTTCAAAAGCATGTGATTAGTCTAACTAGTCATAGAAGTAAAGAAGTTAGTTAGTTAGTGTATTCGTATTTGTATTTGTTTCCTTTTTTCCTTTGTTTGCTTTGTATAGTTTAGTTTTAGTAGTTTAATTTAGTATAACTAGAGATTGCTAATGTTTAGATATGAGAGTTAGTTAAGAGAGAACAATAGCTAAAAGGAAAAGCATATCAAAAGGAAGTTATTATCTGCAGGATTTTTTTTTTGTATTAATATTTACTATGTACAAAAGTCAGTTTTAGCATAAAAGGTGACCAACTATTTTTCAGGCGATATAAGCAAAAGTAATTGAATGTAGAATAAGTTCAAGAAAGGTAACTTTAAAATAAACTAGAGAAGATTAACCAGCTGCAAATATCACGTGCATATTATTATATCCGCATATTGAAAATCTTTAAAAAAATAACGATTATTAACCTCCTTGGTCTTTATAGGCCCTTATCCAACATTTAAGTGTATTTTAATTTAAAATATTTTTTATTACAGTGAAAGCCCCCTTTGCGAAAAACTAATGTAAGTGGACATCTCTTTTAAATGGACAATTCTTAAATCTCTGAATCGATTTCATAAATCTAAACAAAAAACCTTTCCTAAAACGGACGCTCCTCCCATGACCGGTCGCGGACATAAGAAAATCCCTTTTTTGGGCAAAAAAATTCTACTAAGCGGACACTCGCAAAAAAAATTAAAATATTTAGAGATAAAAAATTTTTGAATATACATATCGTCACCTAAAATGCAAAAGGGCGTAACTAACAAAAAATTCAAAATTGACTTTTTGTATTGTAGTTACGGCCTTTTAAATTTTTTTTCATAAATGAAAATCCATCCTTGTTTTTTAAGCTTGATTCTAAAATTTGGGTATTAAGTTTTAAGTAGTTTTTGTTTTATGAAGTTTTTTGCTTCTCCTGTAAAAAAAATAAAATTGTTAGTTACGGCCTTTTGCATTTTAGGTGACCATATTTACAATTTATTCAAATTACTTGAGTCAACTAAAACAAATTTGAAATGCTTCCTCAACGAAAATTGTTATCATTAAGAGAGCAAATGGAAATAATAAATATTTACATTTAATTTCAATAAGAATTTAAAAGGGTCAAAAACTAAATTATCTTCTACAATATTAATAGGATAAGCGATTTCTTGTGACCAATGTTTTGTTCTACCGTTTTATCCCGATTTTGACAAAACGTATATTTTTTGAAAGATATTTCTTTTTAGCTGTTCACTAGACTTAAAGATTTTAAAAATTTTGCCTTTGTTTTGAGAAAATTGCATTTAAAGTTGCTACAAACACCTACATAAAATTATACAATGCTATGTGTGTGTTATTAAATTTATTAATGTGTTTGTTAATGATTTTGTTTTCTTCATTCACAATAATAATAAACCAAAAAGTTTGGTTTGTGAATTGGCTAAGTTGAAAAATAAAGTTGCCTAGAAATTGCCCTCGAATTTCGAGCACTGGAATCTGCTAGTTTTCTATTAAACGTTTAAGAGTGGAATAACTCAAGATGGAAAAATTTCCAAGAATAGAGAATTTATTCTATCTATTGGCAATCTGAAACAATAAATATAAACCAGAAAAAGACATTTTTAAACCAAAAGTGTTTTGAATTGTTTGTTCACGCTAGGAGAATGGAATGAAAGACATTCCATCAATTTCAAGAGCATTTATGGAGAAGCTTCAAGCGTATATCAGTGTAATATAACAGAGTTTAAAGCATAATCTTTTTCTATATTATCTGGGTATGAACTAAGGGACATTTACAATGCTCAGAAAGTGGCCTTTTTTCCATTTATTACCAGATGAAACTATGGAGAGGCTCACAATTTTGTTTTGTTTTCATATGATATGAGAAATGGAAAAACATTTGGTGATTGGAAAAACAGCTCGCCCTTGGATATAAAAAATGTGAACATCAAAGATTTGCCAGCATGTTGGAAAAACAACAAGATGACTCGCGATTTTTTGGATTTTTAATAGAAAGCAGAAAGATTTTATTGTTTTTGTACGATGCTCTTTCCCATCCTACAGACATAAATTTAAAAAATTTAAACAAATTAAGACATTGCGGTGCAAAGGCGTGCCGGAAAGGATCGTTACTTTAATAAAAGATATGTATACAGATGCAACTTGCAGCGTGCTGCATAATAATCAGCTCAGCAATCGGATCAATATCAAAACCGGCATTCAACAAGGTTGCATTTTTTCAACCACTTTGTTCAACGTAGTCGTCGGTGTCATTATGCTTAAGGCGATGAGCAACCAAAAAGGCATACAATGGTGGCTCCAAGGAAAGCTAGATAATCTGGACTATGCAGACGATATCTGTCTTCTAGCACACAAATACGAAGATTTGAAAGCAAAGCTGAATGTATTAAGCATGCTCGCCTCCAAAGTTATGCCTGAAATTAACATCCAGAAAACTAAAACTCTGCATATAAACACAAACATCGATACACGGTTTGAGATTAACAATAACTCACTCGAAAACCTATAGTCTTTCTGCTACCTGGGTAGCGTAATAACAACTACTGGAGGCAGCGAAGATGACATCCTAAACCGGATAAAACGGCTGGTCAGACATTCGCCGCTCTTAAAAATATATCGACAATACTATCCCGCCGAATGTCAAATCCAATTCGAATATCAAATTTTGTCCATTTTGCTCTACGGTTGCGAAACGTGGAACGCGTCTCCCAGGCTTGTACACCATCTCCAAGTTTTTGTGAACCGGTGTCTCCGCCTAACTGTGGACTGAGGTAATTACCAACGAACGGATATTGGTAAAGAAACATCCCGACGCAAATGGAACTGGATTGGCCACACACTGAGGAAACCTCCTTCATACATAGCCAGAAAAGCAATCGACTGGAACCCACAATGATCTCGTAGAAGAGGACGTCCGGCGCATACGTGGAAATGACAGCTCATCAAAGACATTGAATCTACGCGAATGAGTTGGAATGAAGTCAAAGGACTATCGCCAGACAGACGAAATAATTTTTTGTGGCTCCGCATAGGAGTGACAGGATTTAATATATAAGACATTGAATATGAAACAAAATTGTAATAATAAGTTGTTTTATTCATTCCAATAAACGGACGTCTACACCTTGCGGATAAAATCTTGGAAGGTGTCCGTCTATGAGAGCTTTCGCTGCATATACAAAACGAAAAAACATATTTTCTAAAAAACATAAAATATACAAATTTTTCCTTCAAAATTGGATTGGTATATCATTTGTTTTCCTTTGCTAACTGGGCATTAGATGTCCGAGAAATATGTATCTATGTTTTACAAAACTGAACAGGGGTTTCAGGTAAGCCTCGACTCTCGACCAAAGTGCGGGATTTGTGGTCCAAATGCACAAATCTTAAAATTGGTACCGGAGTATAGTACCAATTTTATGGTACGGCGCATATTCTGATTCAGTGTTCAGAGCACCGTGAGATTATATCTATGTGACAAGTACTGCTCGTCTAGTGTATACAGCCATGATCGCAAAAATAGCTCAAGTGGTATGCTATACGATTTTTTTAAATCAAAAAATTTATAGCAAAAACATGTAAGAAAATTATAATCTGACTAGACGGAACATAAATCAAATGTTAGTGCTATTGTTATTAATTTGTGGCGTGCAAATCTGTTCATATCTTATGTTGTTGTTATGTGGCAATTAGATCAAAAAAATGGATCGATCATGAAAATATTTAGTAAAGTCACTTAAATTTCTTAAAAGCATATAAAGGGTGTTTTTTTAAGACTTGTGGAATTCAAGAAGAAATAAAACGCATACAGTTTTATGCTATGGCCAAGAATTTAGCTTTATTATAAAGATAAGGGTTTGCCATTATGTTTTAAAAATGATTTGGGGCAAGTGGCCGCAGCCGCTGCTGGCTCGAATAAATTCCAGCCGAGAGGCCCAATTTTCGACCACTTTTTGTAGCATTTAGGGCCGTATGTCAGCAATAACGCGCCGAATGTTCTCTTCCAAGACGTCAATCGTCTCGGGCTGATCTGCGTAGACAAGCGAGTTAAATAACCCCACAAAAAATAGTCCAGCGGTGTTAAATCGCACGATCTTGGAGGCCACGCCACAGGACCACGACGCGAGATAATGCGGTCACCAAAAGTTTCCTTCCTTCCTGGATTGTTTCGTTGGCTATATGGCATGTAGCCCCGTCTTGTTGGAACCAAAGGTGGTCCACATCAACATCCTCCAATTTAGGCACGAAAAGGTCATTAATCATGGCTCTATAGCGTTCCCCATTGACTGTAACATTATGACCGGCTTCATTTTTGAAGAAATATGGACCAATTATTCCCTCTGCCCATAGAGTACACTAAACAGTGATGCAACAATTGCTTGTGGATTATCATCACTCCAAATGCGACAATTTTGTTATTAACGTACCCATTTAACCAAAAGTGAACTTCATCGCTGAACAAAATTTTCTTGTGAAATTCAGGTTCAGTGGTCATCTCGTTTTGGGCTCATTCACCGAACGTGCGACGCGCTTGATGGTCGTAATTCTATTCATTATGAAATGGCAAACCAAACTGAGCATAAATAAAGTGAAAGCTGTCAAAAAGACCACCTCCGAAAAAAGTATTGCCAGATTGAAAACCACAAGTCTAAAAAACACCCTTTATAAATCAAATTTGAAAATCTACGAAATATTTTTTTCTTATAGATTTAAGTGGATATCGGGGAATAGCTTTACATTGGGACTGTACGCATACATTTACGACCATTTTAGTTGGTCTGATAAGTATTATTTCTTAGGTCTGAACGTGCATCGATTTTTAACAATTTGATTACAAAGCTTATATGGTAGTACAGACGGACGGACGGACGGATATCGCAGAGGCAGCAACGGCACCATCGCCACCAACTGGCATGGGATACAATATCTCACGACTGCTGGCACGGCAATCAATTCATCGATGAAATTGTCAGTCAATCTTTAGCGATTTAACAAACGTTAAGTAAATGTTAACTTTTTTGGGACTAGCTTAAATTTTTTTTTCATTTTAAAGGGACTTAAGTTAAGAGTTAACTTATTTAAGAAATGTTATAAAAAGTTGAATAATTAAGTCTCTAAAGGTCCACAGGTTGTCTGGAAATCCTAAGAAATCTTAATTATACATCTTTCAATCGTCGAAGCAAACTAAACGTTGGTATAGTACTGTTATTATTATAGAAAGTACTGCTATTAAATATTCTGATGAGGTTAAATATTTTGGTATTACTCTAGACAGGAAACTAACATAGATTTTAAATCTTGATAACAATATAGGCAAGAAATTGGCCTAACTTCAAAATGGTCATTGTAATACCTGAACATTAGCCAATCTTCACCTTTTTGCTATTATTACATTCAGAAGGACGTAATACAGAATTAGATGTAATCCAAAGATCTAGAACACAAATGATCTATATGGGTTAAAAATTAATAAATTTAATTTTAATCTTATATATAAATATGGATGTATGTTTGTATGTATGTATGTTTGTTCGTCCTTTATAGGAGGCTACACCACTGGACTGATTGTCTTGAATTTTTTACAGTAGGTAACTGCCTATCCGGAAAAATAGGCTGTATTTTTTTGGATTTTTCAAGTGGGCGTGGTACCTCCCATATATAAAAAAATTTTTAACCTCACATATCTGGAGCCCTATGATAGCAAGAGTCCTGAAACTGTGTAGTAGTACATAAATTTGTAGTGTGAGAAGTCGAGCTAAAAATCGGCGTGATCAAACCACTGGGCGTGGCACCTCCCATACTTGGTTAATATATATAATCATATTTCTAGAGTACTTTGAAGGCCAGAGTCTTGAAACTTTCTCCACGTACCAAAAATGGGCGGGATTGGGTTAGTGGGCGTGGCATCTCCCATACAAAAATATTATCTGGAGTACTATAAACCCGACAGTCTTGAAACTACGTGTGAGATCACGAATGATGAGTGTGAGAAGTTATGTGAAAAATGGGCGGGATCAAACCAGCGGGCATGGCACCACCCATACATAGATGTATAGAAATAAGTTATATGGCAAAAGAACGTTTGCCGGGTCAGCTAGTAATAAATAAAATTAATTCAATTAGGGATCACACCTGGGCGGAATTGACGAACTGTTCAAAAAAATACTAAATTGCTCGAGATATGGCGATTTGAGAGATTTTTCGCCAAAACGTAATAACATTTTTGGTCGGATTATTATTTTTTTTTATGTGTAAATATCTATACGCGCAGGGGGGTAAATTTAATTTCACAATACAATCACAAAAACAGCGTAACATGTGAGACGTAAGACAAAATCGGTGTGACTTATGACTGTATTGGTGAAAAAATTATGATATGTAATAACCTGTTTGAAAATGAAAAAAGAAAAATGAAAAATAAAATTTGAAAAATGAAAAAAAAAAAAATAAAAAATGAAAAATGAAAAATAAAATCTGAAAAATGAAAAATAAAATCTGAAAAATGAAAAATGAAAAATAAAAAATGAAAAAAGAAAAATAAAAAATAAAAAATGAAAAGAAAAATGAAAAATGAAAAATAAAAAATGAAAAATGAAAAATTAAAAACGAAAAATGAAAAATAAAAAAACTAAAAATTAAAAATAAAAAATGAAAAATAAGAAATGAAAAATGGAAAATGAAAAATTAAAAATGAAATATTAAAAATAAAAAATGAAAAATAAGAAAGAAGAAATGAAAAATAAAAAATAAAAATGAAAAATTAAAAAAACGAAAAATAAAAAATGAAAAATTAAAAATGAAAAATGATTAATGAAAAATGAAAAATGAAAAATGAAAAATGAAAAATGAAAAATGAAAAATAAAAAATGAAAAATTAAAAATAAAAAATGAAAAATAAAAAATGAAAAATGATTAATGAAAAATGAAAAATGAAAAATGAAAAATGAAAAATTAAAAATAAAAAATGAAAAATGAGAAATAAAAAATAAAAAATTGAAAGAGTTTTCTCTGAAAAAAAAAAAAAATGAAAAAGAAAAAATAAAAAATGAAAGATGAAAAATGATAAATGAAAAATGAAAAATAAAAAATTAAAAATAAAAAACGAAAAATTAATCGGTTGAAATAATAATAAATATTTTTATAATAGCAGAGCCCCTACAGTTGATTGCTATAAGTGATACTTAGATGACGCTTTCTATTTGATTTTAAAAAAGTGCCATAAAGTAATCTTTAATTAGATGTTTGCACATATCCTCTGTGATCGGAATCACATAATTTTTTTTTCTTTTGTTGGATTTGAAAGTACTCAACAAAAATAAGGAAAGAAAAAGAAAAGAAAAGAATAAAATCGTTGCAACAGGATTCGAGTAATGGCCATTTTGTTTTATTATTTTTATTTAGCACAATGTTTTTATTTAAATTAACAAAAAAGACATTTTTTTTTGTGCTGATATTTCAAAATATCTGACCTTGAACCATCTTCTGTTATATCGATCGACTCAGACTTAGACCATTTAGCGATGTCCGTCTGTACATCTGTCTGTGTGTCCATGTAGCCCAGGTGGCAACTGTGAATACATATCGATGAAATTTTGTTTACAAGATTTTTGTGGACCCATAACATGAACGATATTGTACTGTATTGAAATTATTGAAAATCAGTCCATGTTCAGACCTAGTCCCCACATACAAATGACCCCTATGAAATCGACTCACATTGTCATAAAATCCAAATTATCTTATAGATCTCGGTAAAATTTGGTTTCTGTATGTTTATTCCATCCAATACTTAGTACTCCAAAGATTGACCCTGCAGGACCATTTTTTTTTCTTAGTCCCCATATAAAGTTGCTTGCCAAAGAAAAATATTGCACAGAATTTTCTCAAATTTGGTTCGTCAATGTTTTTTCGAAGACAAAGTGAGCTTATTGGATATGGTCTTGACCGGTCCACTTTTCGAACTACATGTAGTCTCCATATAAAATAGTATCCGATATTAACTTTTTCATAACGGTAGTCAATCCAATTAGTTGGCCTTAAGGCCCTTTCTTTAAACTAATGGTGTATGGTATCGTATATTACGTCTAGACCGACTATAATTTTCTTATTTGTTAAACATGTGGAAGATTTATTTTGCTTCTAAAATCCACAATGACACAAGCAATGACCTAAAATACAAGGATATTAAATATCTTATGGCTTAAATACAGAATCGAGGAAGTTCAAGAATACAATAGGAATTTTTACAACAATTGTGTGTCATATAAATTCTCTCTCATGACAATAACAATAGAAAAAAAAAATTAAAAAAGAAATCTGAATCATTATTGGCAATTTAAAAACAAATTCCTATAAAATTTTAAATTAATTTCAGCCAATAAATAAAACTAGCAGATTCCAGCCCTCGAAATTCGAGCGCAAATTCTAGGAAATTTTATTTTTTCATTAAATAAAGACCCTAAAAGTATGCTAATCAATTATAGCCAATTCACAAATCAACACAAAAACAAACTCATTTTTATTACCATCACATTAACAAATTTAACAAACACACACATAGCATTTTATAATTTTATGTATGAGTTAGTAGCCACTTTAAATGCAATTTACTCAAAATAAAGGAAAAAATTTAAAAATCTGTAAATCTGCAAAATGGCTAAAAAGAAACACCTTTCAAATAATATATGTTTGGTCAAAATCGGGATAAAACGGTAGAATAAAACATCAGTCACAAGAAATCGCCTAGCCTATTAATATTATAGATATACTCAATATGCTCATCATAGGAAAATAGTTGGTCACCTTCATTTCTCTTCTTCTTAAAATTTGTTGTCCATTTGCAAGAAATTTTTCTATATATAAAAAAAAATCAAAAAATCAAAAAAAAAAAAAAAAAGAAAAACAAGCATGTCAATGTGACATAAATTATTATTATTTTGCTTTTTTTTTCTGTTTATTTCAGTTGTCGTTATTATTTCTTATTTTTTTTCTAGCCTGTTTTTAAGCCTAAACGGAAATAAAAAAATGTTACCTTATTTCTTTCAGGAATTTTCTTTTATAACCTAAATTTTGTTTACGAATTATGCAATGTTAACTTTTTACTGTATTTCTTTTCTTAATTGGGAGACTTAATATTAAATTAATTTATTTTCTTTTCTTTTAATCCTTTAACTACTTGAATATTTATTTTTAATTGTGATTAAAATATTTGTTGTTTTTGATGTTTATATCTACTTTACTATAATATTATTTTTTTTATTTTAATAATAATTTGGCATTATGTTGTTTGTTTTTTTTTTATATTTTTTTTTGTTTGTTTTTCATTTTGTCTTTTAAAAAATAGTTAACTTTATACTGTTTAGTCTTTTCAGACAAATATTACTTAATTTTCTCATTTGTTTTAAACTTGTTTTTTTTATATTTGTTTTAATTTTAAAGTTGCTGTTTTAATATTTTTTATTTTTAGTTGTTGATCATTTTTTAGAATTGTTTTTTTTTTTTTAATTATATCTTTTAATGTTTTTGTACAATTTTTTTATTATATATTTATTTTTTTGTCTACAAATTGATCTTATCACAGCAACTAACTTTTTTGGGGGATTCATTTAAAAAATAAAAATTTAAGAAAAATATGTATATGTTAAAAAAAATATTTTAAAAATTTGGCTTATAATAATTTAAATAGAATTTAGCCAAGGCACAAACCATATTGTATTTTCACAAACCATTTGGTGTCTATGTTTAAATAAAAACAATACCACTTAAACGGTATGCTCATATTTAAAAAGGGGGTTTCGATCTATTATTTTTTATATTTTTCCAATTTAAGAAAAAATTGTTATATGTACTTCATAGGGCATTGTATTATAATGTTGTTCCCTAACCAGAAAATAGACTTTTTTTCGAAGAAGTTGCTTAAATTGTTTGACCTACTCTAAAGCAAAACCAAAAAAACGGAGCTTAATTATTTCTCAAGTACCTTTGCTCCAGTTTGTATGAAACGAAAATTCAATTTATCTTCATATGTCAACCAAAAATTTAAGAAAAGTGACAAGGAAAGTACTCCAAACGGTCACCAAGTTATTGCATTGGAAATATTTTAAAAATAAGGAAAAATTATGGGTATGGGTATCAATAAGAAAGATTTGGTTCTTCGTAGTTTTTAGAAATAATTTGAAAAATTTTTTCTTTTATCCGAAACCAACTATTTACTTAAATCTCTAAATGTGGAATGAGGCAAGCCAGAATATCAACATCATAAAATAGAAATGAAAATATATTCAAAACCAGGATATAACTGAATAAATATGGCAAATAAATCCATAAGAACACCGATATATGGGTTTTATTAATTACATAGAAGAGTCTCACACCTCATTTTTTTCTAATAGACCCATCTCATACTTCAGGATTAAAAATTGGAAATAGTTTATATATCAAAAAAGGTTTGTCGCATTTCTTCTAAACAAACCATATATATAGATTATATCCCATTTGAAAGTTATTTAATACGGATGAGGCATGGAAAAATTTATTCAGACATAACCTAGAAAATAACAAATAAATTGAAAGTTTTTTCTTACGCCAAGGTGGCACTGAATAACCGTGCCATCATAAAATCCGGTTTACTCAAATAATTTAAAATTTATTTAGTTATAATTAATGTAAAACTATGGAAAATATTCGATTAATTTTTTTCTGTTGGGCTAAATGCGAATTAATCGAATAATTAATATTTACTCGAGTAATTAAACATTTTGTTTTTAATTTAAAATTTATTTGTTTATTTTTAATGTAAAAATATGGAAAATATTCGATTAAAATATTCATTAAATTCGAATCAGTCGAATAATTAAAACTTGTTCGAGTAATTAAACATTTTGTTTTTAATTTAAAATTTATTTATTTATTTTTAATGTAAAAATATGGAAAATATTCGATTAAAATATTCATTAAATTCGAATCAGTCGAATAATTAAAAGTTGTTCGAGTAATTAAACATTTTGCTTTTAATTTAAAATTTATTTATTTATGTTTAATGTAAAAATATGGAACATATTCGATTAATTTTCTTCTCTTGGTCGAATAATTAAAATATACTCGAGTAATTAAACATTTTGTTTTTAATTTAAAATTTATTTGTTTACTTTTAATGTAAAAATATGGAAAATATTCGATTAAAATATTCATTAAATTCGAATCAATCGTATAATTAAAATGTATTCGAGTAATAAATAATTTTGTTTTTAAATTGCGTGTTCGATTACTTTTTAAATTTTGAATTTTTCATCACTGGGACTATTCAATAAATTCAATTTACACGAATGATTTAAAATTTACTTAAATAATTAAAAAATGGGAAAATTATTCGATTTATATTTAATTTCTTAACTTAAATTATTCTTTCGAATTAGTCAAATAATTTAAATTATATTCGAGTAACAAATTTTTAAGCGTTGTATTCGATTCATGTTAAAATATAAGTTACTTAATCGAGAATGTTTAAATCTCTCACAAGAATTATTTATAAAACTGGATTTAACTCGAATAATTAAAAATTTCTTCGAATAATTAGAAACTGTGAAAGTTATTTAATTAATTTTTAAAATTTAATTGATTAAACGACTAAGTTTAATTTCTTAGTTAAATTATCCATTAAATTCGATTTACTCTGATAATTTCAAATAATTAAAAATAAATAATTAAATAATAATTAAAATTTTTTTAAATTATATATACGTTTTGTTTTTAAATATTACCTACTAATTGTCAAAGTTTATACCTCTTACTCGAATAATTTAAAATTTATTCGAATAATTAAAAAATATTTAAAATTATTTATTCGATTTTTTAAACACTTAATTGAAAAGGTTTAAATCTCTCACAAAATAAATAAATCTCTTATAAAATTCGATTTACTCGCATAGTTTAAAATGTATTCGATAAATAAAAATTTTGGTTATTACATATGTATTCGATTAATTTTTAAATTTTAATTGCTTAATGGTATTTTTA
Organism: Cordilura impudica; assembly: GCA_963682025.1. Taxonomy (NCBI): domain Eukaryota; kingdom Metazoa; phylum Arthropoda; class Insecta; order Diptera; family Scathophagidae; genus Cordilura; species Cordilura impudica. Next base: position 32,817,024 of record OY821520.1, read on the forward strand.
AATCTCTCTCTCTCTCTCTCTCTCTCTCGCATTACTAATGAAATTCGATTTACGAATAATTTAAAATTTATTCGAATAATAAACAAATATTGAAATAATGTATTCTATTAATTTTAAAATTCTGAGTACTTATCTTACTCTAATTATTCATTTAATTCGTATAATTGAAAATTTATATTTAGAAGATTTTGAAGTTATGTATTCGATTACGTATTAAATTTTAAGTACATAAATGAACTAATTCATTAAATTTAATTTACCTTAAATAATTTAAATTTATTCGAGTAGTTAAAAACTAAGACAATTATTCGATTAATTATTTATTTGAATTGCTTAATCGAGGAAGTTTAAATATCTTACTCAAATTATTCATTTATTTCGAATTATTGGAATGACTAAAAAAAATTTAGAAACTATTTTTTCGATTCAGTTTAATACATGAATCACTTGATCGCACAAGTTTAAATTTCTCTCTCGAGATATTGATTAAATTCCATTTATTCGACTAATATGAAATATTTTTGAATAATTAAGGTTAAAAAATTTTTAAGCGATGTATTCGATCCATGTTAACATATAAATCACTTAATCGTGAATCGCACGAATTATTCATAAATCTGGATTAAATTTAAAATTTCTTCGAATAGTTAAAAACTGCGAAATTTATTCGATTAATTTTTAAAAATTAATTGCTTAATCGACTAATTTTGATTTCTTACTTAAATTATTCATTAAATTCGATTTACTCTGATAATTTCAAATTTTTTCAAATAATTAAAATTTTTTTAAATTATATACGTTTAGTTTTTAAATATTACCCACTAATCACCAAAGCTTATATCTCTCATATATATAATTTAAAATTTATTCGAATTATAAAAAAATATTTGAAATTATTTATTCGATATTTTAAACACTTAATTGAGAAGGTTTAAATTTCTCACACGAATTGCTCATAAAATTAGATTTACTCTCATAATTTAAAAATTATTCGGATAAAGAAAAATTTTTGATAATACATATGTATTCGATTAATTTTTAAATTTTAATTGCTTAATGGTATCTTTAATTCTCCCTCTCTTATTACTCATGAAATTCGATTTACGCTTAATTTAAAATTTATTCGAATAATAAACGAATATTGAAATAATGTAGTCTATTAATTTCAAAATTCTGAGTACTTATCGAGTAAGCTTATATCTAACTCTAATTATTCGTTTAAATCGTATAATTTAAAATTGAAATTTAACAGATTTTGAAATTATGTATTCGATTACTTATTAAATTTGAGGTATCTAAATGAGCAAATTCATTAAATTCAATTTCCTCAAATAATTTAAACTAATTCGAGTAATTAAAAACTGAGTACTTATCGATTATTACTCTAATTATTCGTTTGAATTGTATAATTTAAAATTGAAATTTAACAGATTTTGAAATTATGTATTCGATTACTTATTAAATTTGAAGTTTCTAAATGATCTAATTCATTAAATTCAATTTACTCAAATAATTTAAACTAATTCGAGTAATTAAAAACTGGAACAATTATTCGATTAATTATTTACTTGAATTGCTTAATCGAGGAAGTTTAAATTTCTTACTAAAATTATTCATTTATTACGAATTATTGGAATGACTAACAAATTTTGAAATTATTTGTTCGGTTCATTTAAATATATAAATCACTTAATCGAACAAGTTTAAATCTCTCTCTATCTCTCAAGATTTTAATTAAATTCGTTTATTCGAATAATTTGAAATATGTTTGAATAACAATACAATTCTTTTTAACGCTTTTTCGTATTTCTTCTAAGGAAATTATATACAAATTATATCTCATTCGAATGGTTTATTTTATGGATTGTGGCATGAAAAATTACTTAGGAAAAAAACGTAGCAAAGAATTAATAAATTGAAGGTAACTTTTAATACCAAGGCGGTCCTAAATAATCGATATACTTGATTAATTCGAAATTTGTTCGAATAATTAAAAATATTTAAATCTATATATTCGATTGTTGTTATTAGTTGTTTAATCGTCAAGTTTAAATCTCGTAGACTAAATATTTATTTAATTCGAAGTAATCGAATAATTTAAAATTTATTCGAATAATTTAAAATTTATTCGAATAACTAAAGAAATTTAAAACTATGTGTTCGATTAATTTTTCAATTCTCATTACTTAATCAGAGAAGTTTATGTCTCTCAATCGAATTATTCATAAAATTCATTTTACTTGAATAATTTAAAATTTATTCGAATATTAAAATAATTTTGATGTAATGTATTGATTTTCATAGTTTAATCGAGCAAGTTTAAATCTTACGGTCTAATTATTCATTTAAGTTAGCAAGTTTAAATATCTTGGTGTAATTATTCATTTAATAATTTAAAATTTATTCGAATAATTAAAATTTAATTCATTTAATAATTTAGAATTTATTCGAATAATTAAAACAATTTAAAACTATGTATTCGATTAATTTTTAAATTTTCATTACTTAATCAGGGAAGTTTATGTCTCTCAATCGAATTACTCATAAAATTCAATTTACTTGAGTAATTTAAAATTAATTCGAATATTAAAATAATTTCGAAGTAATATATTTGATCGATCGAGCAAGTTTAAATTTAATGGTTAAATTATTCATCTAATTTAGCAGGTTTAGATATGTTGGTGTAATTATTCATTTAATTCGATTTACTAGAATAATTTAAATTATTTTCGAATAATTAATATAGATTTAAAGCTACATATGTATTCGATGAAACTTTAGTTCGAATTTTTCGAATAATTTAAATTACATTAGAATAATTAAAGTTTTTGGTTTTATTATTAATTTGTTTCAATCAAACGAAAGTGTTATATCATAATAGTATACAAGTTTGACATAACTGCAATACTGTTATAATTTCTTATTTTTAATAGGGAAAATATCACGGTAGTTACATAAAAAACATTTTTTTATAATTTGATTACTACGCAGTCTTTAAACACAACTATTTTTCAGCGATTACGATTTTATCGAATAATATAAAATTTACTCGAATAATTAAATAAAATTTAAAATTATATATTCGATTAATTTTTAAATTTTAATTACTTAAAAAGTGAAGTTTATGTCTCTCATAAAATTCGATTTACTCGAATAATTCAAAATTTATTCGAATAATAAAATAAATGATTTCCAAATATTGATTACTTAATCGAACCAGTTTATATTTCATGGTCTAATTATCCATCTAATTACCAAATTTAAATATTTTGGTGTAATTATTCATTTAATTCGATTTACTCGAATAATATAAATATATCCGAATAACCAAAAAAATTTAGCTATGTATTCGATTAAATTTTTATACCAATTACTTACTTGAGGAAGTTTAAATCTCTTAATCGAATTACTCATAAAATTTGATTTCTCGAATAATTTAAAATGATGGGAATAATTAAAAACTGTGACAATTAATCGATAAATTTTTTTTTTAATTTTTAATCGAGCAAGTTTAAGTTTCATGGTCCAATTATTCGTTTAATTCGATTTATTCGAATAATTCAAATTAATTTAGAATGTTTAAAATTATTGGTTTTATTATTAATTTAATTTTAAATTTGATTATTACGCAGTCTTAAAAAAAATTTTTTTTTCGCCGATAACTACATCCTTATTTCTTTATGACATATCCCATATCCCTGCGAAATTTCACTCGGTGTCTGAATGGTGAACTTTCTCATCAATAATGGTTCGAATCTTAGTTTAAAATTTGTAGCATAGACTTAACCCTTCAAAATTCAATTATAAGGTGTCTTGACTATATACATAGTCTTTCTGTGCCTGTGCGTAATAAATACTTACTTTTATTTAAGATGATTTTAGAATTATAATCTCAGCTGTTTTGGCTAAATAAAATATTTTATGCAGTTATAAATAACAGTTTATAAAAGCATCAAGGCTGCTTTTAAATATTGAACGTTTTAACTTTATTGGTTATAAAAAATTTTTAAATAGATTTTTTTTCTTTTGTATTATTAGAACCAGTTTCCAAGATGTTTTTAATTACAGTAAAAGCATCTTAGGAACTGAAGGTTTTGAGTTTTGAGGTTTCAGAGTCGGAAATACTTCAGCTACTACAGTAAAGAATTTAGTTTCTGAGTAGTCTTTACATTACCAGATATATTTGTTAAACAAATTTTTCTTTTTGTGGTTGCAGTAAAGAGTGTTATAAGTTTCTTTATACTTATGGAATAAAACTCTCAAAACCTGATGTATTTTCGTTTTAAAAAAATACTTCAATTTCTGAGATGTCTTCACTTTACATTGTAAAGACCTTATGAGATGTTGTAGTAAGAGATTCAGAAATTTTCGTGATGGTTTGACAAAAACAAGAAAAAAAACAAAAAAAAAAATTAAAACAAAACAAATTAAATAAATAAGAAAGAAATTAAAAAACAACACTGTCAATTTGATTTTGAGACATGCTACAGTAAAGTTAGACACCACCTCATTTTAGCCTGGCATATTTTTATAAATTTAAAAATTTTAACTGTACTTATTATTCTATCAAGATTTCAAGTTATGATTTGTAAAACTTAAAGTGCAAATTCTAAAAATCTTGGTGCATTAAAAAATAGTCACATTCAAGAAGGTCAGACAACTATTGAGGCATTTGATTTAGTATTAGAATTACATTAAAATATAGGAAAATTATATATAAAATTAGTTGCTTGTTTGTTTGAGCAAAATCTCCTCAAATTATATAAAGGAACCTTTAGAACTCTAATGAAATCCTAAAACGAGTACTTTTTCAATTATTGGTTTATGTCTTAAATAAATTGTGGATTTTAAAGACACTTTAGAGAAAGTTTAACACTAAACTTGTTATAAAACTCTTTAAAGAAAAACCTATACAATTTAATTAAGTGGTTCTTGTCTTTGGAATTTTCTAAAAAGTAAGATTTTTATAATTTCTACGAATTCTGAATTTAAAAAAAAAAAGTTGTAAGACTATAAATATCTATAGTCCTGAATAAAACCTTAATTTAACCGATCAAAATGGTTGCTATATTATCTGCAAATTTGTTATTTAATCATCAACATTTCGGTTTGTGTCTTTGCTAAGGCAACATAAAAGAAAATAACCAAAAAAAATTTATCTACTTTTGAACACACTAAGTTCTGCTTGTAAATCATAACTATATATAACGCGTTTTATGTGAATTGATATTTGCGGTATGTTTAGCTAACCTAAGCTTAATTAAATTTGTTAATAATTTTACGTTTAATTATTGCATTGTTGTTGTTGTTGTTGTTGTTTTCTTTTTGTTTTTAATTAATATAATTTATAAATTTTTCGTTGACCAGGCACATGTGCTTAAATAAAAATGATTTTTTTAAAAAAATTCCAATGGCATAAATTATTGAAAAACGTCTTGATGTCAAGCGGAGATATTGTTGTTGTACTACTACGTCTACTACTATTTGCGTAAATAGCAAAAAATGTCTTAACAAATTGCAGTAATGATATAAACCAATATCCATAAAGTTATGGGAACTGTAAAATGAAATATAGTAAGAAAGAATGAAAGAAAGAAAGAAGGTAGAAGAAATGTTTTGTGTTAAAAATAAATGAACAAAAGATTCCTTTTTTTATATTTTTTTTTGGTTTGAAATGAAGCACTTACAATAAAATGAGGCGCAGAAAATAATACAGCCAATGTGGCAATTATGGTAAATAACGTAAAAACAATAAGGCACAAACGATCCACTACCATGGCAGCAAATTTCCAATCTCTTGTTACCTCACCAACTTCATCTTCTTTTTTTAACTTTAAAATAAATATTTATATACATTAAAAAAAATTATAGTAATAATGTTTGATTAAAAAAATTGTCTTATAAATCCCTTAATAAATATTAATATGTAACCCAGCAAAATTTTTAGTGGTAGACGGCGAATTGTAATAATTTGAAATTGGCCAAATTTAATTTCTTGGGAGTTTTTGTTTTTTGTTTTTTTTGGTGAATACTCGTATATTTGCGTGTCATTTGGTTTTCGACATTTTACTCACCTCAACACCATTTTTTTTTACAATTATTTTTATCTCATAAATTTTAATTATTTTCAGTTTAAATAAATTTTTGTACCCTAAAATTTTTTTCACTTAAAAAAAATTTCTAACCTTCTCTACTACCTAGGAGTGAGATCGAAAAAAGTTTGACACCCATTTACGAAAAATGCTTAAGGAATATATCTGTGGTCACAAGCGATAACCGCCTAAGTCGACTTAAGATCGATTTGAGTTATGTATGCCATCATATTCTACTAATAACGATATATATTTACGTGAAATGCCCATTTCGCTAAAACTGCTTTTTGAAAAAGTTATTAATGAAAACATACTGACCTAAGTCGTAATGAAGCTTCATTACATTTACATAAAAAGTTATTTTTCTCGAAAGCATGATTTTCGACTTAGGCGGTTAATGCTTGTGAACACAGATATGGTAGAAAATTTTTCTGTTTCACATAAGACCATAATCGCGAACAGTCTACTCATCTCAAACACTTTGAAAATTGTTTAACCTCTAGTTTTTTGCACACCACAAATTTTTTGACCTGAAAAAATTTGCTAATATTTTTTAAGAATTTCCAAAACGTACTTTTTTTTGGTCAGGAAATACGAATATCCTAATCCTATATGATAAATGTGGTGAAAATAAAAGATGCAAACACTTTTCGTTCTATTTAATGTAGGCAGAATCAATGTCAAAATGCCCTGGAGACTGTCAAATTCGGATTTCACATTTCACATTTGTGATTTCAATGAAATTTACCTAAGGTATTATATATTGCAAGATTTCAATAAGTCTTTAGTTTTCTGACCAGCGATCCTTTTGCTTTCCAAAATATGTCATATTGAAAATTGACTTAAACGTCAAAATTGAACAAATGTCGACCATAACTTTTAAAATATTTGATAAAAATATTTCTTTTGGAGATAAAAATATTGCATTTAAAATGATATTCATACTATGTATATGTATATATTTTTTATATAAAAAGGTCAAAGGTCATTTTTGGGGAGTTTTGCGCTCAAAGCCCCATATCAAAAAAAATGATTTTTAGAAATTAAAAATAATTTATATGATGAAAATTAAGACCTAGTCCGCATTGCGGATTTTTCAAGGTGGACCCTTGTATCGTTTCGGAATTATGGCACAAAACGTGGTCCTTAGAATGTTTTCTTAATATACCAGGCAATACGAACAAGTAAGAAAATTTTAGTTGGTCTAGACCGACTATACGATACTTTATACCATGCCTTCCGTGAGAGGGTCTTGGGATCTATTGTTATGAATTTGTGGTGTGCAGATATGAAAACTTCATATCTAATGTTATTTTTATATGGGGACTCGGTCAAAACATGGACCGATCATGACCATATTTAGTAAAGTCACTTACTTTTCTCAAAAACATATATAAACCAAATATATAAAAAAATATCTATATATATATATATATATATATTCCTTAATTTATTTAAATATCAATAGAAATACATTTCTGAAAACTACAAATACTTAAATAAAGTTCAGAGTGAACATAGGGCGTCAACGAATTCTCTCCATCTGATTCTATCTCTGGCAATTGTTTTTGTTTGGTTCCAGGATATACGAGCTAGTAGACATTCTTGTTTAAGGCATCGAACCCAGGTGTTACGGGGTCTACCTTGGCGGCGTTGTCCTTGAGGGTTCAATCTAGGGCTATTCTGGCAATTTCTGTTTGTGGTCTTCGCAATATATGACCTATCCACGTCCACTTTCGTTTGCGAATCTCTATGTGAACTGGCAAGGAGCTTGCCCTTTGGAGCAGGGCATCGTTTGAAATTCTGTTTGGCCAGTGGATGTGAAAAATTTGTCTCAGACATTTGTTAATAAATGTTTGAATTTTTTTAATGGTATCTTGCGTTAAGCTCCATGTAGTGCAGCCATAAAGCAACACAGACTTTATACTACAGTTAAAAATACGTACTTTTGTTTTACGAGAAATATTATTTCTTCCCCAAATTTTGGTTAAGGAAAAGAAAGCCACTCGTGCTTTATTTATGCGATCGGCTACGTCAGCATTTGACCCACCGTCCTTAGTTAGCATCTAAATCTTCAATGGTCTGACCGTTAATAACAAACGGTGTGGCGATATCTGTGCCTATGTGCATGATCTTTGTTTTGTTTATATTAATATTTAAACCAACTTTTTTAGCGTTTTCGGATAGTCTGGAAAGTTTTGCTTCGATATCCGAAAAACGATGTGCCATTAAACATATGTCATCGGCATAGTCTATGTCATATAGAAATTCGGATAAAGTCCATCTGATACCGAAAGGTGCATCTCTGTTGGTTTTTTCCATTACGCAATCTAGAAGTAGCAAAAACAACGTTGGAGAGAGGATGCATCCTTGTCGCACATCAGTGGTGGGAACGAATGGCCGACTCTCATTTCCATTAAAACGTATCCTACATTGTGCATCCCTATATAGTTCACGTATTATGTTAACTATTTTTTCAGGAATTCCTTTGTAGGTTAGCGCCGACCACATGGAGTTTCGGGATATAGTATCAAATGCCCGTTCAAAGTCGACAAAAAGTAAATAAAGAGGGGTATTATATTCAGCAGATTGTTCGATAATTATGCGCAAAGTATTGATGTGATCAGCACAGGATCGACCTTGTCTAAATCCTGCCTGCTCAGTAGGCAAAATCTGATCCACAACAGGAGAAATTCTTTGCAGTATAAGGGTGGTCATAACCTTGCCTATGGCGTTAAGAACAGTTATGCCACGCCAATTTTTACATTGGGTCAAATCTCCTTTCTTGGGTATTGTGACCACTGTTCCTTCCTTCCATTCATCTGGTATGTGGTTTGATGTCCAGGCTTCATGGATAATAGGGGTAAGAAACTGAGCTAAAGTACCAGCGCCATATTTCAAAAGTTCAGCAGGAATGTTGTCTGGACCTGATGCTTTATTGTTTTTAATTCTATTTAACACATCTTCAATTTCTGAGCATGACGGTGGACCTGTAGATATGTCCCTCCTGGGATTGCGACGAGTTGTAAAAAATCGATCGTCGTCTTGAGTCTCGCTACTAGTTGATGAAGCTTGCAGTGAAAAGAAATCGCGCCATCGCTCAAGTTGTTGTTCGGGTGCTGTTATTTCAGATCCATCGACCGCTTTTACAATCGCGGTGCCTCTTATATTATTTCCACTTAGCTCTTTAATAGCTGAATATACACCACGCAAGTTACCTGTATTTGCGGCTTGCTCCGCCTATTCAGCAATGCCGTTATAATATTTTTCGCGATCAGAACGGACCAAGTTACGAACTCGACGTGCAGACTGCCGATATTGGGATCTAGATTGCTGTTTTTGTGCGTGAGTTTTAGCATTTATGCGATCATTGTGAAGTTTTTTACGGTTTTGTATCTCCATCCAAGATTCATCGCTAATCCACGGCTTAATCTTGCTACTTTTTAATCCAAGCACTGATCTAGCAGTTTCTTTACAAACTTACGATACGTCTGCCCATGTGTTTTGATGTTGGTTCATAAGCAAATCAGTCCTTAAGTTGTTGTTGTATAACTGTGCAATATTACGGTCAAGGAGCCGTGCTGTATTGTATTTATCGGGCCTATCGCTAGTTTTGATTGCAGCTGGTCGCAAACGAAGTGTAACTACGAGCAATCGGTGATCACTGTCGATATTCGCTCTTCGTCGGGTCTTTACATCCATTAAGGATCCCAAAAATAGCTTACTCATCAGGACATGATCGATTTGGTTACGTGTACGGCCAGCAGGACAAACCCACGTATACTTGTGTATGTCCTTATGTGGGAACTTTGTACCACCGATAAATAATCGGTTTCGAGCACAAAAGTCAATCAGTCTGTCTCCATTGTTGTTTCTCACCATACCAAGACCATGTATACCCATGACTGACTGTAAGTTACTATTGTTGTTGCCTACTTTCGCATTAAAGTCTCCGATAAATACTTTTATATCGCCAGAAGGTATCTTGCTGACAACAGCATCTAGTTCATCATAAAAAACATCCTTAACACTATCGTCGTCGGGTTCCGTTGGGGCGTAGCATTGAATGATCGAAATCTTGCGAAACTTTGAGTTTATTCTCGCAATGATAAGGCGATCGGAGATAGCATTATGTTCCAACAAAGCGCGACTAGCTTTGGGCGAAAGTAGTATTCCAACTCCATTCTTTCTATGCGTATCGTTACCCGAGTATATGAAATGAAAGCCATTTGGTAAGTAAGTGGAACCATTGCAAAGCCATCGTAACTCGCTAAGTCCTAAGACATCCAAACTATGTGCAGCCATTTCCCAACGAACTTGCTCAATTCGAGATGTTTCCGAAAGAGTTCTAACGTTCCAAGTACCAGTCATAAACCGTTGTTTAGAGCCATAAGTCATCAACGAGGGGGGATCGTTATTTAAATTTATTGACGTTTCTGTAATCGAAGTTATTTAGGAGTGAGGGCTGATTAGACCACTGCACTCCGATCCTATTGTTGGGGCTGCCAACTACCTCTAGGCAGGTTAAAATACAGCATAGTTTCAGTGGTTATTCTGCATTCTGGATTACCACCTACTTACCTGAGACGCACCGGTGTTCGCATGCCATTCAGGTTACTCATAGCTATATAGCTATGCAGTATTTTTATTTTTTTTTATAGATTTAACTGAAGATCGGGAATCAGCTTTATATGGGGACTATGATCAAAAATGGTCCCATAAGATTTAGTTTTGGATTATTGATTAGTGGTTATAAAAGGCACATAAACACCAAATTGTATCAATATATATATAATATGATTATCCGGATCTTATC